>CM071933.1:77071737-78364475 GCA_016081115.2 Rehmannia glutinosa | reverse complement strand
TCAAAGTCGCATTTGTTTTTTTTTTTTTTTTTGTTTATTATACCCTTCACAATCTAACAATTATTCACAAATTATATGCTTTAAACTCAAAGTCGCATTTATAGCTTTTTTTTTTTTTTTTTTATTATACCCTTCACAATCTAACATTTATTCATAAATTCTATACTTAAAACTTAAAATTGTATTTGAGTTTTTTTTTTTTGTTTATTATACCCTTCACAATCTAACATTTATTCATAAATTATATGTTTTAAACTCAAAGTCGGTTTTGTAGTTTTTTTTGTTTGTTTATTGTACCCTTCACAATCTAACATTTATTCATAAATTATATGCTTAAAACTTAAAATTGCATTTGTAGTTTTTTTTGTTATTATACCTTTCACAATCTAACATTTATTCATAAATTATATGCTTAAAACTTAAAATCTGCATCTGTGTTTTTTTTTGTTTATTATACCCTTCACAATCTAACATTTATTCATAAATTATATGCTTTAAACTTAAAGTCGCATTTATAGTTTTTTTTGTTTATTATACCCTTGACAATCTAACATTTATTCATAAATTATATATGCTTAAAACTTAAAATTGCAGCTTGTGGTTGTTTTTTTTTGTTTATTATACCCTTCACAATCTAACATTTATTCATAAATTATATGCTTAAAACTTAAAATTGCATTTGTGGTTTTTTTTATTTATTATACCCTTCCCTATCTAACATTTATTCAAAAATTATACGCTTTAAACTCAAAGTCGCATTTGTAGTGTTTTTTTAGTTTATTATACCCTTCACAATCTAACATTTATTCATAAATTATATGCTTAAAACTTAAAATTGCATTTGTGGTTTTTTTGTTTATTATACCCTTCAGAATCTAACATTTATTCATAAATTATATGCTTAAAACTCAAAGTCGCATTTGTAGTTTTTTTTTTGTTTATATCCTTCCCAATCTAACATTTATTCATAAATTATATGCTTAAAACTTAAAATTGCATTTGTGGTTTTTTATTTATTATACCCTTAAAAATCTAACATTTATTCATAAATTATATACTTTAAACTAAAAGTCGCATTTGTAGTTTTTTTTTATTATACCCTTCACAATCTAACATTTATTCATAAATAATATGCTTAAAACTTAAAATTGCATTTGTGGTTTTGTTTTTGTTTACTTATACCCTTCACAATATAACATTTATTCATAAATTATATGTTTAAAACTTAAAATTGCATTTGTGATTTTTTTTGTTTATTATACCCTTCACAATCTAACATTTATTCATAAATTATATGCTTAAAACTTAAAACTGCATTTGTGGTTTTGTTTTTGTTTACTATACCCTTCACAATCTAACATTTATTCATAAATTATATGCTTAAAACTTAAAATTGCATTTGTGGTTTTTTTTTTGTTTATTATACCCTTCACAATCCAACATTTATTCATAAATTATATGCTTTAAACTCAAAGTCGCATTTGTAGTTTTTTTTTTGTTTATTATACCTTTACAATCTAACATTTATTCATAAATTATATGCTTAAAACTTAAAATTTGCATTTGTGGTTTTTTTTGTTTATTATACCCTTCACAATCTAACATTTATTCATAAATTATATGCTTTAAACTCAAAGTCGCATTTGTAGTTTTTTTTTTGTTTATTATACCCTTCACAATCTAACAATTATTCACAAATTATATGCTTTAAACTCAAAGTCGCATTTATAGTTTTTTTTTTGTTTATTTTTTTCACAATCTAACATTTATTCATAAATATACTTAAAACTTAAAATTGTATTTGAGTTTTTTTTTTTTTGTTTATTATACCCTTCACAATCTAACATTTATTCATAAATTATATGTTTTAAACTCAAAGTCGGTTTTGTAGTTTTTTTTTTTGTTTATTGTACCCTTCACAATCTAACATTTATTCATAAATTATATGCTTAAAACTTAAAATTGCATTTGTAGTTTTTTTTTTGTTATTATACCTTTCACAATCTAACATTTATTCATAAATTATATGCTTAAAACTTAAAATTGCATTTGTGTTTTTTTTTTTCTTTATTATACCCTTCACAATCTAACATTTATTCATAAATTATATGCTTAAAACTTAAAACCCTTCACAATCTAACATTTGTGGTTTTGCATTTTTGTTTATTATACCCTTCACAATCTAACATTTATTCATAAATTATATGCTTAAAACTTAAAATTGCATTTGTGGTTTTTTTTTTTTTGTTTATTATACCCTTCACAATCTAACATTTATTCATAAATTATATGCTTTAAACTTAAAATTGCATTTGTAGTTTTTTTTTTTTTTTTATTATACCCTTACAATCTAACATTTATTCATAAATTATATGCTTAAAACTTAAAATTGCATTTGTGGTTTTTTTTGTTTATTATACCCTTCACAATCTAACATTTATTCATAAATTATATGCTTTAAACTTAAAATTGCATTTGTGTTTTTTTTTTTTTTGTTTATTATACCCTTCACAATCTAACATTTATTCATAAATTATATGCTTTAAAACTCAAAGTCGCATTTATAGTTTTTTTTTTTTTTTTTGTTTATTATCCTTCACAATCTAACATTTATTCATAAATTATATGCTTAAAACTTAAAATTGCATTTGTGGTTTTTTTGTTTATTATACCCTTCACAATCTAACATTTATTCATAAATTATATGTTTTAAACTAAAAGTCGCATTTGTAGTTTTTTTTGTTTGTTTATTATACCCTTCACAATCTAACATTTATTCATAAATTATATGCTTAAAACTTAAAATTGCATTTGTAGTTTTTTTTTGTTTATTATACCTTTCACAATCTAACATTTATTCATAAATTATATGCTTAAAACTTAAAATTGCATTTGTGATTTTTTTTTTTGTTTATTATACCCTTCACAATCTAACATTTATTCATAAATTATATGCTTTAAACTCAAAGTCGCATTTATAGTTTTTTTTTTGTTTATTATACCCTTGACAATCTAACATTTATTCATAAATTATATATGCTTAAAACTTAAAATTGCATTTGTGGTTTTTTTATTGTTTATTATACCCTTCACAATCTAACATTTATTCATAAATTATATGCTTTAAACTCAAAGTCGCATTTGTAGTTTTTTTTTTATTATACCCTTCACAATCTAACATTTATTCATAAATTATATGCTTAAAACTTAAAATTGCATTTGTGGTTTTTTTTTGGTTATTATACTCTTCACAATTTAACATTTATTAATAAATTATATGCTTTAAACTCAAAGTCGCATTTGTAGTTTTTTTTTGTTTATTATACCTTTCACAATCTAACATTTATTTATAAATTATATGGTTTAAACTCAAAGTCGCATTTGTAATTTGTTTTTTGTTTATTATACCCTTCACAATCTAACATTTATTCATAAATTATATACTTAAAACTTAAAATTGTATTTGGGGTTTTTTGTTTGTTATACCCTTCACAATCTAACATTTATTCATAAATTTTATGTTTTAAACTCAAAGTTGGTTTTGTAGTTTTTTTTTTATTTTACCCTTCACAATCTAACATTTATTCATAAATTATATGCTTAAAACTTAAAATTGCATTTGTGGTTTTTTTTTTTGTTTATTATACCCTTCACAATCTAACAATTTATTCATAAATTATATGCTTTAAACTCAAAGTCGCATTTATAGTTTTTTTTTTTGTTTATCATACCCTTCACAATCTAACATTTATTCATAAATTATATGCTTAAAACTTAAAATTGTATTTTTGGTTTTTTTTTTGTTTATTATACCCTTCACAATCTAACATTTATTCATAAATTATATGCTTTAAACTCAAAGTCGCATTTGTAGTTTTTTTTTGTTTATTATACCCTTGACAATCTAACATTTATTCATAAATTATATATGCTTAAAACTTAAAATTGGTTTTGTGGTTTTTTTGTTTATTTATACTTCTTCACAATCTAACATTTATTCATAAATTATATGCTTTAAACTCAAAGTTGCATTTGTAGTTTTTTTTTTAATATACCCTTCACAATCTAACATTTATTCATAAATTATATGCTTAAAACTTAAAATTGCATTTGTGTTTTTTTTTGTTTATTATACTCTTCACAATTTAACATTTAATAATAAATTATATGCTTTAAACTCAAAGTCGCATTTTGTTTTTTTTTTGTTTATTATACCTTTCACAATCTAACATTTATTTATAAATTATATGGTTTAAACTCAAAGTCGCATTTGTAATTTGTTTTTTGTTTATTATACCCTTCACAATCTAACATTTATTCATAAATTATATACTTAAAACTTAAAATTGTATTGGGGTTTTTTTGTTTGTTATACCCTTCACAATCTAACATTTATTCATAAATTATATGTTTTAAACTCAAAGTTGCATTTGTAGTTTTTTTTTTTGTTTATTATACCCTTTACAATCTAACATTTATTCATAAATTATATGCTTAAAACTTAAAATTGCATTTGTGGTTTTTTTTGTTTATTATACCCTTCACAATCTAACATTTATTCATAAATTATATGCTTTAAACTCAAAGTCGCATTTGTAGTTTTTTTTTTGTTTATTATACCCTTCACAATCTAACATTTATTCATAAATTATATGCTTTAAACTCAAAGTCGCATTTTTTTTTTTTTTTGTTTATTATACCCTTCACAATCTAACATTTATTCATAAATTATATGCTTAAAACTTAAAATTGTATTTGAGTTTTTTTTTTTTTTGTTTATTATACCCTTCACAATCTAACATTTATTCATAAATTATATGTTTTAAACTCAAAGTCGGTTTTGTAGTTTTTTTTTTTGTTTATTATACCCTTCACAATCTAACATTTATTCATAAATTATATGCTTAAAACTTAAAATTGCATTTGTAGTTTTTTTGTTTATTATACCTTCACAATCTAACATTTATTCATAAATTATATGCTTAAAACTTAAAATTGCATTTTTTTTTTTTTTTCTTTATTATACCCTTCACAATCTAACATTTATTCATAAATTATATGCTTAAAACTTAAAAGTCGCATTTGTGGTTTTTTTTTGTTTATTATACCCTTCACAATCTAACATTTATTCATAAATTATATGCTTAAAACTTAAAATTGCATTTGTGGTTTTTTTTTTTTGTTTATTATACCCTTCACAATATAACATTTATTCATAAATTATATGCTTTAAACTCAAAGTCGCATTTGTAGTTTTTTTTTTTTGTTTATTATACCCTTTACAATCTAACATTTATTCATAAATTATATGCTTAAAACTTAAAATCTGCATTTGTGGTTTTTTTTTTGTTTATTATACCCTTCACAATCTAACATTTATTCATAAATTATATGCTTTAAACTCAAAGTCGCATTTTGTTTTTTTTTTTTTTTTTTTTGTTTATTATACCCTTCACAATCTAACAATTATTCACAAATTATATGCTTTAAACTCAAAGTCGCATTTATAGTTTTTTTTTTTTTGTTTATTATACCCTTCACAATCTAACATTTATTCATAAATTATATACTTAAAACTTAAAATTGTATTTGAGTTTTTTTTTTGTTTATTATACCCTTCACAATCTAACATTTATTCATAAATTATATGTTTTAAACTCAAAGTCGGTTTTGTAGTTTTTTTTGTTTGTTTATTGTACCCTTCACAATCTAACATTTATTCATAAATTATATGCTTAAAACTTAAAATTGCATTTGTAGTTTTTTTTGTTATTATACCTTTCACAATCTAACATTTATTCATAAATTATATGCTTAAAACTTAAAATCTGCATCTGTGTTTTTTTTTGTTTATTATACCCTTCACAATCTAACATTTATTCATAAATTATATGCTTTAAACTCAAAGTCGCATTTATAGTTTTTTTGTTTATTATACCCTTGACAATCTAACATTTATTCATAAATTATATATGCTTAAAACTTAAAATTGCATTTGTGGTTTTTTTTTTTGTTTATTATACCCTTCACAATCTAACATTTATTCATAAATTATATGCTTTAAACTCAAAGTTGCATTTGTAGTTATTTTTTTTAATATACCCTTCACAATCTAACATTTATTCATAAATTATATGCTTAAAACTTAAAATTGCATTTGTGGTTTTTTTGGTTATTATACTCTTCACAATTTAACATTTAATAATAAATTATATGCTTTAAACTCAAAGTCGCATTTGTAGTTTTTTTTTTTGTTTATTATACCTTTCACAATCTAACATTTATTTATAAATTATATGGTTTAAACTCAAAGTCGCATTTGTAATTTGTTTTTTGTTTATTATACCCTTCACAATCTAACATTTATTCATAAATTATATACTTAAAACTTAAAATTGTATTTGGGGTTTTTTTGTTTGTTATACCCTTCACAATCTAACATTTATTCATAAATTTTATGTTTAAACTCAAAGTTGGTTTTGTAGTTTTTTTTTTTTTTGTTTATTTTACCCTTCACAATCTAACATTTATTCATAAATTATATGCTTAAAACTTAAAATTGCATTTGTGGTTTTTTTGTTTAATATACCCTTCACAATCTAACAATTATTCACAAAATATATGCTTTAAACTCAAAGTCGCATTTATAGTTTTTTTTTTTTGTTTATCATACCCTTCACAATCTAACATTTATTCATAAATTATATGCTTAAAACTTAAAATTGTATTTTTGGTTTTTTTTTTGTTTATTATACCCTTCACAATCTAACATTTATTCATAAATTATATGCTTTAAACTCAAAGTCGCATTTGTAGTTTTTTTTTTTTGTTTATTATACCCTTGACAATCTAACATTTATTCATAAATTATATATGCTTAAAACTTAAAATTGCATTTGTAATTTTTTTTTGTTTATTATACCCTTCACAATCTAACATTTATTCATAAATTATATGCTTTTAAACTCAAAGTTGCATTTGTAGTTATTTTTTTAATATACCCTTCACAATCTAACATTTATTCATAAATTATATGCTTAAAACTTAAAATTGCATTTGTGTTTTTTTTTTGGTTATTATACTCTTCACAATTAAACAATTAATAATAAATTATATTCTTTAAACTCAAAGTCGCATTTGTAGTTTTTTTTTGTTTATTATACCTTTCACAATCTAACATTTATTTATAAATTATATGGTTTAAACTCAAAGTCGCATTTGTAATTTGTTTTTTGTTTATTATACCCTTCACAATCTAACATTTATTCATAAATTATATACTTAAAACTTAAAATTGTATTTGGGGTTTTTTTGTTTGTTATACCCTTCACAATCTAACATTTATTCATAAATTTTATGTTTTAAACTCAAAGTTGGTTTTGTAGTTTTTTTTTTTTGTTTATTTTACCCTTCACAATCTAACATTTATTCATAAATTATATGCTTAAAACTTAAAATTGCATTTGTGGTTTTTTTGTTTAATATACCCTTCACAATCTAACAATTATTCACAAAATATATGCTTTAAACTCAAAGTCGCATTTATAGTTTTTTTTTTTTGTTTATCATACCCTTCACAATCTAACA
The DNA here is from genome assembly GCA_016081115.2 of Rehmannia glutinosa. Taxonomy (NCBI): domain Eukaryota; kingdom Viridiplantae; phylum Streptophyta; class Magnoliopsida; order Lamiales; family Orobanchaceae; genus Rehmannia; species Rehmannia glutinosa. Next base: position 78,356,888 of record CM071933.1, on the reverse strand, counting down.
TTTATTCATAAATTATATGCTTAAAACTTAAAATTGTATTTTTGGTTTTTTTGTTTATTATAACCTTCACAATCTAACATTTATTCATAAATTATATGCTTTAAACTCAAAGTCGCATTTGTTGTTTTTTTTTTGTTTACTATACCCTTCACAATCTAACATTTATTCATAAATTATATGCTTAAAACTTAAAATTGCATTTGTGGTTTTTTTTTTGTTTATTATACCCTTCACAATCCAACATTTATTCATAAATTATATGCTTTAAACTCAAAGTCGCATTTGTAGTTTTTTTTTTTTTGTTTATTATACCCTTTACAATCTAACATTTATTCATAAATTATATGCTTAAAACTTAAAATTGCATTTGTGGTTTTTTTTTTTTTTATACCCTTCACAATCTAACATTTATTCATAAATTATATACTTAAAACTTAAAATTGCATTTGAGTTTTTTTTTTTTTTGTTTATTATACCCTTCACAATCTAACATTTATTCATAAATTATATGTTTTTAAACTCAAAGTCGCATTTGTATTTTTTTTTTTTGTTTATTATACCCTTCACAATCTAACATTTATTCATAAATTTATATGCTTAAAACTTAAAATTGCATTTGTAGTTTTTTTTTTTATTATACCTTTCACAATCTAACATTTATTCATAAATTATATGCTTAAAACTTAAAATTGCATTTGTGTTTTTTTCTTTATTATACCCTTCACAATCTAACATTTATTCATAAATTATATGCTTTAAACTTAAAGTCGCATTTTATTTTTTTTTTTGTTTATTATACCCTTGACAATCTAACATTTATTCATAAATTATATATGCTTAAAACTTAAAATTGCATTTGTGGTTTTTTTTGTTTATTATACCCTTCACAATCTAACATTTATTCATAAATTATATGCTTTAAACTCAAAGTTGCATTTGTAGTTTTTTTTTTTAATATACCCTTCACAATCTAACATTTATTCATAAATTATATGCTTAAAACTTAAAATTGCATTTGTGGTTTTTTTTGTTTATTATACTCTTCACAATTTAACATTTAATAATAAATTATATGCTTTAAACTCAAAGTCGCATTTGTAGTTTATTATACCTTTCACAATCTTTTTTTTTTGTTTATTATACCTTTCACAATCTAACATTTATTTATAAATTATATGGTTTAAACTCAAAGTCGCATTTGTAATTTTTTTTTGTTTATTATACCCTTCACAATCTAACATTTATTCATAAATTATATACTTAAAACTTAAAATTGTATTTGGGGTTTTTTTGTTTGTTATACCCTTCACAATCTAACATTTATTCATAAATTTTATGTTTTAAACTCAAAGTTGGTTTTGTAGTTTTTTTTTTTTTTGTTTATTTTACCCTTCACAATCTAACATTTATTCATAAATTATATGCTTAAAACTTAAAATTGCATTTGTGGTTTTTTTGTTTAATATACCCTTCACAATCTAACAATTATTCACAAAATATATGCTTTAAACTCAAAGTCGCATTTATAGTTTTTTTTTTTTTTTGTTTATCATACCCTTCACAATCTAACATTTATTCATAAATTATATGCTTAAAACTTAAAATTGTATTTTTTGGTTTTTTTTTTGTTTATTATACCCTTCACAATCTAACATTTATTCATAAATTATATGCTTTAAACTCAAAGTCGCATTTGTGTTTTTTTTTTGTTTATTATACCCTTGACAATCTAACATTTATTCATAAATTATATATGCTTAAAACTTAAAATTGCATTTGTGGTTTTTTTGTTTATTATACCCTTCACAATCTAACATTTATTCATAAATTATATGCTTTAAACTCAAAGTCGCATTTGTAGTTTTTTTTTTTTTATTATACCCTTCACAATCTAACATTTATTCATAAATTATATGCTTAAAACTTAAAATTGCATTTGTGGTTTTTTTGGTTATTATACTCTTCACAATTTAACATTTAATAATAAATTATATGCTTTAAACTCAAAGTCGCATTTGTAGTTTTTTTTTTGTTTATTATACCTTTCACAATCTAACATTTATTTATAAATTATATGGTTTAAACTCAAAGTCGCATTTGTAATTTGTTTTTTGTTTATTATACCCTTCACAATCTAACATTTATTCATAAATTATATACTTAAAACTTAAAATTGTATTTGGGGTTTTTTTGTTTGTTATACCCTTCACAATCTAACATTTATTCATAAATTTTATGTTTTAAACTCAAAGTTGGTTTTGTTTTTTTTTTTTTGTTTATTTTACCCTTCACAATCTAACATTTATTCATAAATTATATGCTTAAAACTTAAAATTGCATTTGTGGTTTTTTTGTTTAATATACCCTTCACAATCTAACAATTATTCACAAAATATATGCTTTAAACTCAAAGTCGCATTTATAGTTTTTTTTTTGTTTATCATACCCTTCACAATCTAACATTTATTCATAAATTATATGCTTAAAACTTAAAATTGTATTTTTGGTTTTTTTGTTTATTATACCCTTCACAATCTAACATTTATTCATAAATTATATGCTTTAAACTCAAAGTCGCATTTGTGGTTTTGTTTTTGTTTACTATACCCTTCACAATCTAACATTTATTCATAAATTATATGCTTAAAACTTAAAATTGCATTTGTGGTTTTTTTTTTGTTTATTATACCCTTCACAATCCAACATTTATTCATAAATTATATGCTTTAAACTCAAAGTCGCATTTGTAGCTTTAAACTCAAAGTCGCATTTTTTTTTTTTGTTTATTATACCCTTTACAATCTAACATTTATTCATAAATTATATGCTTAAAACTTAAAATCTGCATTTGTGGTTTTTTTTGTTTATTATACCCTTCACAATCTAACATTTATTCATAAATTATATGCTTTAAACTCAAAGTCACATTTGTAGTTTTTTTTTTGTTTATTATACCCTTCACAATCTAACAATTATTCACAAATTATATGCTTTAAACTCAAAGTCGCATATATAGTTTTTTTTTTGTTTATTATACCCTTCACAATCTAACATTTATTCATAAATTATATACTTAAAACTTAAAATTGTATTTGAGTTTTTTTTTTTTTTTTTTTGTTTATTATACCCTTCACAATCTAACATTTATTCATAAATTATATGTTTTAAACTCAAAGTCGGTTTTGTAGTTTTTTTTTTTTTTATTGTACCCTTCACAATCTAACATTTATTCATAAATTATATGCTTAAAACTTAAAATTGCATTTGTAGTTTTTTTGTTATTATACCTTTCACAATCTAACATTTATTCATAAATTATATGCTTAAAACTTAAAATCTGCATCTGTGTTTTTTTTTGTTTATTATACCCTTCACAATCTAACATTTATTCATAAATTATATGCTTTAAACTTAAAGTCGCATTTATAGTTTTTTTTTTTGTTTATTATACCCTTGACAATCTAACATTTATTCATAAATTATATATGCTTAAAACTTAAAATTGCAGTTGTGGTTTTTTTGTTTATTATACCCTTCACAATCTAACATTTATTCATAAATTATATGCTTTAAACTCAAAGTTGCATTTGTAGTTATTTTTTTTAATATACCCTTCACAATCTAACATTTATTCATAAATTATATGCTTAAAACTTAAAATTGCATTTGTGGTTTTTTTGGTTATTATACTCTTCACAATTTAACATTTAATAATAAATTATATGCTTTAAACTCAAAGTCGCATTTGTAGTTTTTTTTTGTTTATTATACCTTTCACAATCTAACATTTATTTATAAATTATATGGTTTAAACTCAAAGTCGCATTTGTAATTTGTTTTTTGTTTATTATACCCTTCACAATCTAACATTTATTCATAAATTATATACTTAAAACTTAAAATTGTATTTGGGGTTTTTTTGTTTGTTATACCCTTCACAATCTAACATTTATTCATAAATTTTATGTTTTAAACTCAAAGTTGGTTTTGTAGTTTTTTTTTTTTGTTTATTTTACCCTTCACAATCTAACATTTATTCATAAATTATATGCTTAAAACTTAAAATTGCATTTGTGGTTTTTTTGTTTAATATACCCTTCACAATCTAACAATTATTCACAAAATATATGCTTTAAACTCAAAGTCGCATTTATAGTTTTTTTTTTGTTTATCATACCCTACACAATCTAACATTTATTCATAAATTATATGCTTAAAATTTAAAATTGTATTTTTGGTTTTTTTGTTTATTATACCCTTCACAATCTAACATTTATTCATAAATTATATGCTTTAAACTCAAAGTCGCATTTGTAGTTTTTTTTGTTTATTATACCTTTCACAATCTAACATTTATTTATAAATTATATGCTTTAAACTCAAAGTCGCATTTGTAGTTTTTTTTTTTTGTTTATTATACCTTTCACAATCTAACATTTATTTATAAATTATATGCTTTAAACTCAAAGTCGCATTTGTAGTTTTTTTTTTGTTTATTATACCCTTCACAATCTAACATTTATTCATAAATTATATACTTAAAACTTAAAATTGTATTTGGGGTTTTTTTGTTTATTATACCCTTCACAATCTAACATTTATTCATAAATTTTATGTTTCAAACTCAAAGTTGGTTTTGTAGTTTTTTTTTTTTGTTTATTTTACCCTTCACAATCTAACATTTATTCATAAATTATATGTTTAAAACTTAAAATTGCATTTGTGTTTTTTTTTTTTTGTTTAATATACCCTTCACAATCTAACAATTATTCACAAAATATATGCTTTAAACTCAAAGTCGCATTTATAGTTTTTTTTTGTTTATCATACCCTTCACAATCTAACATTTATTCATAAATTATATGCTTAAAACTTAAAATTGTATTTTTGGTTTTTTTTTTTTTGTTTATTATACCCTTCACAATCTAACATTTATTCATAAATTATATGCTTTAAACTCAAAGTCGCATTTGTTTTTTTTTTTTTTTATTATACCTTTTCACAATCTAACATTTATTCATAAATTATATGTTTAAAACTTAAAATCTGCATCTGTGTTTTTTTTTGTTTATTATACCCTTCACAATCTAACATTTATTCATAAATTATATGCTTTAAACTCAAAGTCGCATTTATAGTTTTTTTTGTTTATTATACCCTTCACAATCTAACATTTATTCATAAATTATATGCTTTAAACTCAAAGTGGCATTTGTAGATATTTTTTTTAATATACCCTTCACAATCTAACATTTATTCATAAATTATATGCTTTAAACTTAAAATTGCATTTGTGGTTTTTTTGTTTATTATACACTTCACAATCTAATATTTATTCATAAATTATATGCTTTAAACTCAAAGTCGCATTTGTAGTTTTTTTTTTGTTTATTATACCCTTTACAATCTAACATTTATTCATAAATTATATGCTTAAAACTTAGAATCTGCATTTGTGGTTTTTTGGTTTATTATACCTTTCACAATCTAACATTTATTCATAAATTATATGCTTTAAACTCAAAGTCGCATTTGTAGTTTTTTTTTTGTTTATTATACCCTTCACAATCTAACATTTATTCATAAATTATATGCTTAAAACTTAAAATTGCATTTGTGGTTTTTTTGGTTATTATACTCTTCACAATCTAACATTTATTAATAAATTATATGCTTTACACTCAAAGTCGCATTTGTAGTTTTTTTTTGTTTATTATACCTTTCACAATCTAACATTTATTTATAAATTATATGCTTTAAACTCAAAGTCGCATTTGTAGTTTTTTTTTTTTGTTTATTATACCCTTCACAATCTAACATTTATTCATAAATTATATACTTAAAACTTAAAATTGTATTTGGGGTTTTTTTGTTTATTATACCCTTCACAATCTAACATTTATTCATAAATTATATGTTTTAAACTCAAAGTCGGTTTTGTAGTTTTTTTTTTGTTTATTGTACCCTTCACAATCTAACATTTATTCATAAATTATATGCTTAAAACTTAAAATTGCATTTGTGGTTTTTTTGTTTAATATACCCTTCACAATCTAACTATTATTCACAAATTATATGCTTTAAACTCAAAGTCGCATTTATAGTTTTTTTTTGTTTATTATGCCCTTCACAATCTAACATTTATTCATAAATTATATGCTTAAAATTTAAAATTGTATTTTTGGTTTTTTTGTTTATTATACCCTTCACAATCTAACATTTATTCATAAATTATATGCTTTAAACTCAAAGTCGCATTTGTAGTTTTTTTTTTGTTTACTATATCTTTCACAATCTAACATTTATTCATAAATTATATGCTTAAAACTTAAAATCTGCATTTGTGGTTTTTTTGTTTATTATACCCTTCACAATCTAACATTTATTCATAAATTATATGATTTAAACTCAAAGTCGCATTTATAGTGTTTTTTTTGTTATACCCTTGACAATATAACATTTATTCATAAATTATATATGCTTAAAACTTAAAATCTGCATTTGTGGTTTTTTTGTTTATTATACCTTCAAAATCTAACATTTATTCATAAATTATATGTTTAAAACTCAAAGTCGCATTTGTAATTTTTTTTTTGTTTATTATACCCTTTACAATCTAACATTTATTCATAAATTATATGCTTAAAACTTAAAATCTGCATTTGTGGTTTTTTTTGTTTATTATACCCTTCACAATCTAACATTTATTCATAAATTATATGCTTTAAACTCAAAGTCGCATTTGTTGTTTTTTTTTGTTTATTATACCCTTCACAATCTAACAATTATTCACAAATTATATGCTTTAAACTCAAAGTCGCATTTATAGTTTTTTTTTTTTTTTTGTTTATTATACCCTTCACAATCTAACATTTATTCATAAATTCTATACTTAAAACTTAAAATTGTATTTGAGTTTTTTTTTTTGTTTATTATACCCTTCACAATCTAACATTTATTCATAAATTATATGTTTTAAACTCAAAGTCGGTTTTGTAGTTTTTTTTGTTTGTTTATTGTACCCTTCACAATCTAACATTTATTCATAAATTATATGCTTAAAACTTAAAATTGCATTTGTAGTTTTTTTTGTTATTATACCTTTCACAATCTAACATTTATTCATAAATTATATGCTTAAAACTTAAAATCTGCATCTGTGTTTTTTTTTTTTGTTTATTATACCCTTCACAATCTAACATTTATTCATAAATTATATGCTTTAAACTTAAAGTCGCATTTATAGTTTTTTTTTGTTTATTATACCCTTGACAATCTAACATTTATTCATAAATTATATATGCTTAAAACTTAAAATTGCAGTTGTGGTTTTTTTGTTTATTATACCCTTCACAATCTAACATTTATTCATAAATTATATGCTTAAAACTTAAAATTGCATTTGTGGTTTTTTTTATTTATTATACCCTTCCCTATCTAACATTTATTCAAAAATTATACGCTTTAAACTCAAAGTCGCATTTGTAGTGTTTTTTTAGTTTATTATACCCTTCACAATCTAACATTTATTCATAAATTATATGCTTAAAACTTAAAATTGCATTTGTGGTTTTTTTGTTTATTATACCCTTCAGAATCTAACATTTATTCATAAATTATATGCTTAAAACTCAAAGTCGCATTTGTAGTTTTTTTTTTTGTTTATATCCTTCCCAATCTAACATTTATTCATAAATTATATGCTTAAAACTTAAAATTGCATTTGTGGTTTTTTATTTATTATACCCTTAAAAATCTAACATTTATTCATAAATTATATACTTTAAACTAAAAGTCGCATTTGTAGTTTTTTTTTTATTATACCCTTCACAATCTAACATTTATTCATAAATAATATGCTTAAAACTTAAAATTGCATTTGTGGTTTTGTTTTTGTTTACTTATACCCTTCACAATATAACATTTATTCATAAATTATATGTTTAAAACTTAAAATTGCATTTGTGATTTTTTTTTTTTGTTTATTATACCCTTCACAATCTAACATTTATTCATAAATTATATGCTTAAAACTTAAAACTGCATTTGTGGTTTTGTTTTTGTTTACTATACCCTTCACAATCTAACATTTATTCATAAATTATATGCTTAAAACTTAAAATTGCATTTGTGGTTTTTTTTTTATTTATTATACCCTTCACAATCCAACATTTATTCATAAATTATATGCTTTAAACTCAAAGTCGCATTTGTAGTTTTTTTTTTGTTTATTATACCCTTTACAATCTAACATTTATTCATAAATTATATGCTTAAAACTTAAAATCTGCATTTGTGGTTTTTTTTGTTTATTATACCCTTCACAATCTAACATTTATTCATAAATTATATGCTTTAAACTCAAAGTCGCATTTGTTGTTTTTTTTTGTTTATTATACCCTTCACAATCTAACAATTATTCACAAATTATATGCTTTAAACTCAAAGTCGCATTTATAGTTTTTTTTTGTTTATTATACCCTTCACAATCTAACATTTATTCATAAATTCTATACTTAAAACTTAAAATTGTATTTGAGTTTTTTTTTTTGTTTATTATACCCTTCACAATCTAACATTTATTCATAAATTATATGTTTTAAACTCAAAGTCGGTTTTGTAGTTTTTTTTGTTTGTTTATTGTACCCTTCACAATCTAACATTTATTCATAAATTATATGCTTAAAACTTAAAATTGCATTTGTAGTTTTTTTTGTTATTATACCTTTCACAATCTAACATTTATTCATAAATTATATGCTTAAAACTTAAAATCTGCATCTGTGTTTTTTTTTTCTTTATTATACCCTTCACAATCTAACATTTATTCATAAATTATATGCTTTAAACTTAAAGTCGCATTTATAGTTTTTTTTTGTTTATTATACCCTTTACAATCTAACATTTATTCATAAATTATATGCTTAAAACTTAAAATCTGCATTTGTGGTTTTTTTTTGTTTATTATACCCTTCACAATCTAACATTTATTCATAAATTATATGCTTTAAACTCAAAGTCGCATTTGTTGTTTTTTTTGTTTATTATACCCTTCACAATCTAACATTTATTCACAAATTATATGCTTTAAACTCAAAGTCGCATTTATAGTTTTTTTTTTTTTGTTTATTATACCCTTCACAATCTAACATTTATTCATAAATTATATGCTTAAAACTTAAAATTGCATTTGTGGTTTTTTTGTTTATTATACCCTTCAGAATCTAACATTTATTCATAAATTATATGCTTAAAACTCAAAGTCGCATTTTGTTTTTTTTTTTTTGTTTATATCCTTCCCAATCTAACATTTATTCATAAATTATATGCTTAAAACTTAAAATTGCATTTGTGGTTTTTTATTTATTATACCCTTAAAAATCTAACATTTATTCATAAATTATATACTTTAAACTAAAAGTCGCATTTGTAGTTTTTTTTTTTTTATTATACCCTTCACAATCTAACATTTATTCATAAATAATATGCTTAAAACTTAAAATTGCATTTGTGGTTTTGTTTTTGTTTACTTATACCCTTCACAATATAACATTTATTCATAAATTATATGTTTAAAACTTAAAATTGCATTTGTGATTTTTTTTTGTTTATTATACCCTTCACAATCTAACATTTATTCATAAATTATATGCTTAAAACTTAAAATTGCATTTGTGGTTTTTTTTTGTTTATTATACCCTTCACAATCTAACATTTATTCATAAATTATATGCTTAAAACTTAAAATTGCATTTGTGGTTTTTTTTTTTTATTTATTATACCCTTCACAATCCAACATTTATTCATAAATTATATGCTTTAAACTCAAAGTCGCATTTGTAGTTTTTTTTTTTTTGTTTATTATACCCTTTACAATCTAACATTTATTCATAAATTATATGCTTAAAACTTAAAAATCTGCATTTGTGGTTTTTTTTTGTTTATTATACCCTTCACAATCTAACATTTATTCATAAATTATATGCTTTAAACTCAAAGTCGCATTTGTTGTTTTTTTTGTTTTTTTTTTTTGTTTATTATACCCTTCACAATCTAACAATTATTCACAAATTATATGCTTTAAACTCAAAGTCGCATTTATAGTTTTTTTTTTTGTTTATTATACCCTTCACAATCTAACATTTATTCATAAATTCTATACTTAAAACTTAAAATTGTATTTGAGTTTTTTTTTTTTGTTTATTATACCCTTCACAATCTAACATTTATTCATAAATTATATGTTTTAAACTCAAAGTCGGTTTTGTAGTTTTTTTTTTTTTGTTTATTGTACCCTTCACAATCTAACATTTATTCATAAATTATATGCTTAAAACTTAAAATTGCATTTGTAGTTTTTTTTTTGTTATTATACCTTTCACAATCTAACATTTATTCATAAATTATATGCTTAAACTTAAAATCGCATTTGTTTTTTTTTTTTTCTTTATTATACCCTTCACAATCTAACATTTATTCATAAATTATATGCTTTAAACTTAAAGTCGCATTTATAGTTTTTTTTTGTTTATTATACCCTTTACAATCTAACATTTATTCATAAATTATATGCTTAAAACTTAAAATTGCATTTGTGGTTTTTTTTGTTTATTATACCCTTCACAATCTAACATTTATTCATAAATTATATGCTTTAAACTCAAAGTCGCATTTGTAGTTTTTTTTTTTGTTTATTATACCCTTCACAATCTAACATTTATTCACAAATTATATGCTTTAAACTCAAAGTCGCATTTATAGTTTTTTTTTTGTTTATTATACCCTTCACAATCTAACATTTATTCATAAATTATATGCTTAAAACTTAAAATTGCATTTGTGGTTTTTTTTTTGTTTATTATACCCTTCACAATCTAACATTTATTCATAAATTATATACTTACAACTCAAAGTCGCATTTGTAGTTTTTTTTTTTTTTTTTTTGTTTATATCCTTCCCAATCTAACATTTATTCATAAATTATATGCTTAAAACTTAAAATTGCATTTGTGGTTTTTTATTTATTATACCCTTAAAAATCTAACATTTATTCATAAATTATATACTTTAAACTAAAAGTCGCATTTGTATTTTTTTTTTTTTTTTATTATACCCTTCACAATCTAACATTTATTCATAAATAATATGCTTAAAACTTAAAATTGCATTTGTGGTTTTGTTTTTGTTTACTTATACCCTTCACAATATAACATTTATTCATAAATTATATGTTTAAAACTTAAAATTGCATTTGTGATTTTTTTTGTTTATTATACCCTTCACAATCTAACATTTATTCATAAATTATATGCTTAAAACTTAAAACTCGCATTTGTGGTTTTGTTTTTTTTGTTTACTATACCCTTCACAATCTAAATTTATTCATAAATTATATGCTTAAAACTTAAAATTGCATTTGTGGTTTTTTTTTTATTTATTATACCCTTCACAATCCAACATTTATTCATAAATTATATGCTTTAAACTCAAAGTCGCATTTGTAGTTTTTTTTTTGTTTATTATACCCTTTACAATCTAACATTTATTCATAAATTATATGCTTAAAACTTAAAATCTGCATTTGTGGTTTTTTTTGTTTATTATACCCTTCACAATCTAACATTTATTCATAAATTATATGCTTTAAACTCAAAGTCGCATTTGTTTTTTTTTTTTTTGTTTATTATACCCTTCACAATCTAACAATTATTCACAAATTATATGCTTTAAACTCAAAGTCGCATTTATAGTTTTTTTTTTTTTTGTTTATTATACCCTTCACAATCTAACATTTATTCATAAATTCTATACTTAAAACTTAAAATTGTATTTGAGTTTTTTTTTTTTTTGTTTATTATACCCTTGACAATCTAACATTTATTCATAAATTATATGTTTTAAACTCAAAGTCGGTTTTGTAGTTTTTTTTTTGTTTGTTTATTGTACCCTTCACAATCTAACATTTATTCATAAATTATATGCTTAAAACTTAAAATTGCATTTGTAGTTTTTTTTTTTGTTATTATACCTTTCACAATCTAACATTTATTCATAAATTATATGCTTAAAACTTAAAATCATTGTTTTTTTTTTTTTCTTTATTATACCCTTCACAATCTAACATTTATTCATAAATTATATGCTTTAAACTTAAAGTCGCATTTATAGTTTTTTTTTGTTTATTATACCCTTGACAATCTAACATTTATTCATAAATTATATATGCTTAAAACTTAAAATTGCATTTGTGGTTTTTTTTTGTTTATTATACCCTTCACAATCTAACATTTATTCATAAATTATATGCTTAAAACTTAAAATTGTATTTGTGGTTTTTTTTTTTTTATTTATTATACCCTTCCCTATCTAACATTTATTCAAAAATTATACGCTTTAAACTCAAAGTCGCATTTGTAGTTTTTTTTTAGTTTATTATACCCTTCACAATCTAACATTTATTCATAAATTATATGCTTAAAACTTAAAATTGCATTTGTGGTTTTTTTGTTTATTATACCCTTCACAATCTAACATTTATTCATAAATTATATGCTCAAAACTCAAAGTCGCATTTGTAGTTTTTTTTTTGTTTATACCCTTCACAATCTAACATTTATTCATAAATTATATGGTTAAAACTTAAAATTGCATTTGTGGTTTTTTTATTTATTACTCCCTTTAGAATCTAACATTTATTCATAAATTATATACTTTAAACTAAAAGTCGCATTTGTAGTTTTTTTTTTATTATACCCTTCACAATCTAACATTTATTTATAAATTATATGCTTAAAACTTAAAATCTGCATTTGTGGTTTTGTTTTTGTTTACTTATACCCTTCACAATATAACATTTATTCATAAATTATATGTTTAAAACTTAAAATTGCATTTGTGATTTTTTTTGTTTATTATACCCTTCACAATCTAACATTTATTCATAAATTATATGCTTAAAACTTAAAACTGCATTTGTGGTTTTTTTTTGTTTATTATACCCTTCACAATCTAACATTTATTCATAAATTATATGCTTAAAACTTAAAATTGCATTTGTGGTTTTTTTTTTGTTTATTATACCCTTCACAATCCAACATTTATTCATAAATTATATGCTTTAAACTCAAAGTCGCATTTGTAGTTTTTTTTTTGTTTATTATACCCTTTACAATCTAACATTTATTCATAAATTATATGCTTAAAACTTAAAATCTGCATTTGTGGTTTTTTTTGTTTATTATACCCTTCACAATCTAACATTTATTCATAAATTATATGCTTTAAACTCAAAGTCACATTTTGTTTTTTTTTTGTTTATTATACCCTTCACAATCTAACAATTATTCACAAATTATATGCTTTAAACTCAAAGTCGCATTTATATTTTTTTTTTTTTGTTTATTATACCCTTCACAATCTAACATTTATTCATAAATTATATACTTAAAACTTAAAATTGTATTTGAGTTTTTTTTTTTGTTTATTATACCCTTCACAATCTAACATTTATTCATAAATTATATGTTTTAAACTCAAAGTCGGTTTTGTAGTTTTTTTGTTTGTTTATTGTACCCTTCACAATCTAACATTTATTCATAAATTATATGCTTAAAACTTAAAATTGCATTTGTAGTTTTTTTTGTTATTATACCTTTCACAATCTAACATTTATTCATAAATTATATGCTTAAAACTTAAAATGCATGATTGTGTTTTTTTTTTTTTTGTTTATTATACCCTTCACAATCTAACATTTATTCATAAATTATATGCTTTAAACTTAAAGTCGCATTTATAGTTTTTTTTTTGTTTATTATACCCTTGACAATCTAACATTTATTCATAAATTATATATGCTTAAAACTTAAAATTGCATAGGTTGTGGTTTTTTTGTTTATTATACCCTTCACAATCTAACATTTATTCATAAATTATATGCTTTAAACTCAAAGTTGCATTTGTAGTTTTTTTTTAATATACCCTTCACAATCTAACATTTATTCATAAATTATATGCTTAAAACTTAAAATTGCATTTGTGGTTTTTTTGGTTATTATACTCTTCACAATTTAACATTTAATAATAAATTATATGCTTTAAACTCAAAGTCGCATTTGTTTTTTTTTTTGTTTATTATACCTTTCACAATCTAACATTTATTTATAAATTATATGGTTTAAACTCAAAGTCGCATTTGTAATTTGTTTTTTGTTTATTATACCCTTCACAATCTAACATTTATTCATAAATTATATACTTAAAACTTAAAATTGTATTTGGGGTTTTTTTTTTTGTTTGTTATACCCTTCACAATCTAACATTTATTCATAAATTTTATGTTTTAAACTCAAAGTTGGTTTTGTAGTTTTTTTTTTTTGTTTATTTTACCCTTCACAATCTAACATTTATTCATAAATTATATGCTTAAAACTTAAAATTGCATTTGTGGTTTTTTTGTTTAATATACCCTTCACAATCTAACAATTATTCACAAAATATATGCTTTAAACTCAAAGTCGCATTTATAGTTTTTTTTTTTTTGTTTATCATACCCTTCACAATCTAACATTTATTCATAAATTATATGCTTAAAACTTAAAATTGTATTTTTGGTTTTTTTGTTTATTATACCCTTCACAATCTAACATTTATTCATAAATTATATGCTTTAAACTCAAAGTCGCATTTGTGGTTTTGTTTTTGTTTACTATACCCTTCACAATCTAACATTTATTCATAAATTATATGCTTAAAACTTAAAATTGCATTTTGTTTTTTTTTTGTTTATTATACCCTTCACAATCCAACATTTATTCATAAATTATATGCTTTAAACTCAAAGTCGCATTGTAGTTTTTTTTTTTTTGTTTATTATACCCTTTACAATCTAACATTTATTCATAAATTATATGCTTAAAACTTAAAATCTGCATTTGTGGTTTTTTTTTGTTTATTATACCCTTCACAATCTAACATTTATTCATAAATTATATGCTTTAAACTCAAAGTCACATTTGTAGTTTTTTTTTTTTTGTTTATTATACCCTTCACAATCTAACAATTATTCACAAATTATATGCTTTAAACTCAAAGTCGCATATATAGTTTTTTTTTGTTTATTATACCCTTCACAATCTAACATTTATTCATAAATTATATACTTAAAACTTAAAATTGTATTTGAGTTTTTTTTTTTGTTTATTATACCCTTCACAATCTAACATTTATTCATAAATTATATGTTTTAAACTCAAAGTCGGTTTTGTAGTTTTTTTTGTTTGTTTATTGTACCCTTCACAATCTAACATTTATTCATAAATTATATGCTTAAAACTTAAAATTGCATTTGTAGTTTTTTTGTGTTATTATACCTTTCACAATCTAACATTTATTCATAAATTATATGCTTAAAACTTAAAATCTGCATCTGTGTTTTTTTTTGTTTATTATACCCTTCACAATCTAACATTTATTCATAAATTATATGCTTTAAACTTAAAGTCGCATTTATAGTTTTTTTTTTGTTTATTATACCCTTGACAATCTAACATTTATTCATAAATTATATATGCTTAAAACTTAAAATTGCAGTTGTGGTTTTTTTGTTTATTATACCCTTCACAATCTAACATTTATTCATAAATTATATGCTTTAAACTCAAAGTTGCATTTGTATTTATTTTTTTTAATATACCCTTCACAATCTAACATTTATTCATAAATTATATGCTTAAAACTTAAAATTGCATTTGTGGTTTTTTTGGTTATTATATTCTTCACAATTTAACATTTAATAATAAATTATATGCTTTAAACTCAAAGTCGCATTTGTAGTTTTTTTTTTATTATACCTTTCACAATCTAACATTTATTTATAAATTATATGGTTTAAACTCAAAGTCGCATTTGTAATTTGTTTTTTGTTTATTATACCCTTCACAATCTAACATTTATTCATAAATTATATACTTAAAACTTAAAATTGTATTTGGGTTTTTTTGTTTGTTATACCCTTCACAATCTAACATTTATTCATAAATTTTATGTTTTAAACTCAAAGTTGGTTTTGTAGTTTTTTTTTTGTTTATTTTACCCTTCACAATCTAACATTTATTCATAAATTATATGCTTAAAACTTAAAATTGCATTTGTGGTTTTTTTGTTTAATATACCCTTCACAATCTAACAATTATTCACAAAATATATGCTTTAAACTCAAAGTCGCATTTATAGTTTTTTTTTTTGTTTATCATACCCTTCACAATCTAACATTTATTCATAAATTATATGCTTAAAACTTAAAATTGTATTTTTGGTTTTTTTGTTTATTATACCCTTCACAATCTAACATTTATTCATAAATTATATGCTTTAAACTCAAAGTCGCATTTGTAGTTTTTTTTGTTTATTATACCTTTCACAATCTAACATTTATTTATAAATTATATGCTTTAAACTCAAAGTCGCATTTGTAGTTTTTTTTTTGTTTATTATATCTTTCACAATCGAACATTTATTTATATATTATATGCTTTAAACTCAAAGTCGCATTTGTAGTTTTTTTTTGTTTATTATACCCTTCACAATCTAACATTTATTCATAAATTATATACTTAAAACTTAAAATTGTATTTGGGGTTTTTTTGTTTATTATACCCTTCACAATCTAACATTTATTCATAAATTTTATGTTTCAAACTCAAAGTTGGTTTTGTAGTTTTTTTTTTGTTTATTTTACCCTTCACAATCTAACATTTATTCATAAATTATATGTTTAAAACTTAAAATTGCATTTGTGGTTTTTTTGTTTAATATACCCTTCACAATCTAACAATTATTCACAAAATATATGCTTTAAACTCAAAGTCGCATTTATAGTTTTTTTTTTGTTTATCATACCCTTCACAATCTAACATTTATTCATAAATTATATGCTTAAAACTTAAAATTGTATTTTTGGTTTTTTTGTTTATTATACCCTTCACAATCTAACATTTATTCATAAATTATATGCTTTAAACTCAAAGTCGCATTTGTAGTTTTTTTTTTTATTATACCTTTCACAATCTAACATTTATTCATAAATTATATGTTTAAAACTTAAAAAATTGTGCATTCGTGGTTTTTTTTTGTTTATTATACCCTTCACAATCTAACATTTATTCATAAATTATATGCTTTAAACTCAAAGTCATTTATATTTATTTTTTTTTTGGTTATTATACTCTTCACAATCTAACATTTATTAATAAATTATATGCTTTAAACTCAAAGTGGCATTTGTAGATATTTTTTTTAATATACCCTTCACAATCTAACATTTATTCATAAATTATATGCTTTAAACTTAAAATTGCATTTGTGGTTTTTTTGTTTATTATACACTTCACAATCTAATATTTATTCATAAATTATATGCTTTAAACTCAAAGTCGCATTTGTAGTTTTTTTTTTTTTTTTGTTTATTATACCCTTTACAATCTAACATTTATTCATAAATTATATGCTTAAAACTTAGAATCTGCATTTGTGGTTTTTTGGTTTATTATACCTTTCACAATCTAACATTTATTCATAAATTATATGCTTTAAACTCAAAGTCGCATTTGTAGTTTTTTTTTGTTTATTATACCCTTCACAATCTAACATTTATTCATAAATTATATGCTTAAAACTTAAAATTGCATTTGTGGTTTTTTTGGTTATTATACTCTTCACAATCTAACATTTATTAATAAATTATATGCTTTAAACTCAAAGTCGCATTTGTAGTTTTTTTTTGTTTATTATACCTTTCACAATCTAACATTTATTTATAAATTATATGCTTTAAACTCAAAGTCGCATTTGTTTTTTTTTTTTGTTTATTATACCCTTCACAATCTAACATTTATTCATAAATTATATACTTAAAACTTAAAATTGTATTTGGGGTTTTTTTGTTTATTATACCCTTCACAATCTAACATTTATTCATAAATTATATGTTTTAAACTCAAAGTCGGTTTTGTAGTTTTTTTTTTTTGTTTATTGTACCCTTCACAATCTAACATTTATTCATAAATTATATGCTTAAAACTTAAAATTGCATTTGTGGTTTTTTTGTTTAATATACCCTTCACAATCTAACAATTATTCACAAATTATATGCTTTAAACTCAAAGTCGCATTTATAGTTTTTTTTTTGTTTATTATACCCTTCACAATCTAACATTTATTCATAAATTATATGCTTAAAACTTAAAATTGTATTTTTGGTTTTTTTGTTTATTATACCCTTCACAATCTAACATTTATTCATAAATTATATGCTTTAAACTCAAAGTCGCATTTGTAGTTTTTTTTTTGTTTACTATATCTTTCACAATCTAACATTTATTCATAAATTATATGCTTAAAACTTAAAATCTGCATTTGTGGTTTTTTTGTTTATTATACCCTTCACAATCTAACATTTATTCATAAATTATATGTTTTAAACTCAAAGTCGCATTTATAGTGTTTTTTTTGTTATACCCTTGACAATATAACATTTATTCATAAATTATATATGCTTAAAACTTAAAATCTGCATTTGTGGTTTTTTTGTTTATTATACCTTCAAAATCTAACATTTATTCATAAATTATATGTTTAAAACTCAAAGTCGCATTTGTAATTTTTTTTTTTTTTTTGTTTATTATACCCTTAACAATCTAACATTTATTCATATATTATATGTTCAAAACTTAAAATTGCATTTGTGGTTTTTTGTTTATTATACCATTTATAATCTAACATTTATTAATAAATTATATGCTTAAAAATTAAAATTACATTTGTGTTTTTTTGTTTATTATATCCTTCACAATCTAACATTTATTCATAAATTATATGCTTAAAACTAAAGTACCATTTGTAGTTTTGTTTTTATTTATTATACACTTAACAATCTAACATTTATTCACAAATTATATGCTTAAAATTCAAAGTCGCATTTATGGTTTTTTTTTTTGTTTATTATACCATTTATAATCTAACATTTATTAATAAATTATATGCTTAAAAATTAAAATTACATTTGTGCATTTTTTTTTTTTTGTTTATTATATCCTTCACAATCTAACATTTATTCATAAATTATATGCTTAAAACTAAAGTACCATTTGTAGTTTTTTTTATTTATTATACATTTAACAATCTAACATTTATTCATAAATTATATGCTTAAAATTCAAAATCGCATTTATGGTTTTTTTTTGTTTATTATACCATTTATATTCTAACATTTATTAATAAATTATATGCTTAAAAATTAAAATTACATTTGTGTTTTATTTTGTTTATTATATCCTTCACAATTTAACATTTATTCATAAATTATATGCTTAAAACTAAAGTACCATTTGTAGTTTTTTTTTATTTATTATACACTGAACAATCTAATATTTATTAATAAATTATATATGCTTAAAATTCAAAGTCGCATTTATGGTTTTTTTTTTTTTTTTATTATACCCTTCACAATCTAAATTTATTCAGTTTAGTTTATCTTATCTTCAACTTATTCATATGTAACTAGTTTAAAACTTTACCATCATTGAGTTCCTTAGGGCCCGTAGAGTAAATGGCATCGCGAACGCTGATCTCAAGAGCAAGTCGAATCAAGACGAAGCTCGAAACGGCGCTGCAAGCCGCCGTTTTGGAGGTTGAGGACGTCTCCTACCAGCATGCCGGACACGCCGCCGTGAGAGCAATGGATGGCGGCGCGAACGAGACGCATTTCAATCTGAGAATCGTTTCCAGCAAATTCGAAGGCCAAAACCTCGTCAAGAGACACCGTATGGTCTACGAACTCCTATCCGATGAGCTCCAGTCCGGTTTGCACGCTCTCTCCATCACTGCCAAGACCCCTAAAGAAGCTGGACTTGATAAACAGTAATGATTTCATAGCATTAGTATTTTTCTTGTAGCATTGGGATGATGATCGATTATTAATTGAGATGAAACCATTGATTAATAACATAAACTGTTTGGTTGTTATTGCGATTTTGCCTGGGTTGTTGTATTATCTGGTGATTTCCATCTATGCGATAATCCTTTTTGGATCTGATTGAGATAGTGGTATCTAAAGGGAGATCTGTTACAAAATATATATATATATATATATTCCATTCAAATTTCGAACGAGTTTAGTGTTAATTTCAGGTCTAATGATTCAGTTTATGTATCAGAAAACAACATAAAAGTCTCCAAAATTCTTGTTTTCGGCAGCTTTTGACCTCTGTGCGGTATTAGACAAATTATCATTGAAATGGCTGCCAATGATTTTCAATGTTCCTCTCAATAGACGACAGATTGATTAATCAGACTGATTTGTTGGAATTTCACATCTTTTCTCTTTCAACAAAAGGCTTTTTCATTTTGGCATGAAATGTTTGTATTGGATGATATGATTGATAATGGTATATTTTTTGTGTTAACTTGTTGTGGGTGTGTTAAACAGCTGAGAAGCCTGATGAGTTGATTCATTATATTCGACAGAGAAGTGGAAATAGCGTGTGAACATGTATATTGATTTGCTGGTCCACATATTGATTTATTCAATAAAAATTAGCAGTTGATGTGCTCTGTTTGCCGTTTGGGTTTGAAACTTTACATCCTGGAAGCTTTCACATATGATTATTAGTGTATCCATGAACTCAGTTGATGATCATTTGTTTGATTACTTTCACCTTTCTTTGTTATTCTTGGTTGAATGCAGATGCATTTACCACTAAAACTTTACCATCATGTTTCATTATATGCCCATCATATGAAATAGAGAATTCCATATTGTATGGTAGATAGAAACAGAGAGAGACACTACAGAGCAATATTATTATATGCCATACCAACAAAAGATTCCTGCACAAATTGTAAATAATGTGAATTATATCAATAATGATCGATAGATGCTTAGTCCAAATTACGTGTGTTAATTAAAGTTCACGAAATCTGATCACCTGGTAAATCGAACTATCAAGTGTCAACTCCGTACAATTTTCACTTGGTTTCTTTTCAACTAATTAATCAATATCATACGTTCCTTACATAAACTCGTGCTTGATTTCCAGTTCCATGCTGAAATTATATAAGTTTGATAATCAATACAACTTAGTAAAAAGCAACGTCAAAGTTGGGCATTGGTAATACATGGGATATATGAATAGGATGGGGAAATTTCAAATGTTGGGAACAAAAAAACAGGACATTGGTAATCAAGTAGAAAATTGATGATAAATTTCTAAGCATTGACACAGCTGCATTTGAGTCGAATCTCAGAATCTTCGTCCGCAAAGTAATCCTGAATTTTGCCAAGTTTGAGCATTGAGACAGCGAACTGATGGTGGAACTGTGCAGATTGGGAAGCAAATGCAGAGACGAGGGGAGCAGTCCTCGAATCGGTGTACAACATTTGGTCCGTGGAGAGAAGCCCCATTTTCTTCTGCAGATTTTTGTAGTACTGAACGTCGAACGCCTTTGGGGTGACGCCGTCAAGCTCCACGTATTCGGACGCCCATCTGCATTTTCTCCTCAGGAAGTTGAGATACTTCGGGTTGATGGACGGGTCGGTTTTGCCGATTCCTTTGTAGTTGAACAGCCTGTCCTGCAAGGAACCGCAGCTGCTTCTTCCAATGGTGTGGGCTCCCGAGAGGACCACCAAATCCAGTATGTTCAATCCCTTGGACTGGAACAATTCGATCAAATCCGTTACTCTCTCGTGTCCCTTTGGAACATGAGATTGAGCCTCTTTGGCCATAGAAATTCTGCCGTCTTTTCTGCCGTAAGGCACCATCCAGAATGGCCCTCCGGCTGCGACGGTGGCGTCCCTGGCGGCTGCGGTGAGAATGTCGGCGCAGGAGACTGTGCGGGGGCACATTTTCTCAACCTCGGCCTTGATATCATTGATGACTTCAAATCCCCTAAGCGCCTTGCTGACGGCAGCTGATCTCTCGCTCCCGTCGTGGTCCAGAAGAATGGAAGCATCACATCCCTGCATAATCAATGCATTTGCATAATGGTGGAGATAATTAGGCCTTAATCAACAATATAAATTAGGGTGAATATTATATGTACACATGACATGTATTGATACCGAAACACCAAATGCAATAGAGGATCTCGACTGGTTACCTTAACGATGCAGTCGTGGAAGTGGAGGTTGATGAGAGCAGGAGCAAGGGTGGAGTCATTTTTGAGCCAGTGAGTGAGCTTGTCGTGGATGATGCTTTCGAGCTGCGGGCAGCTTCCATGGTAGTATGAATAACTCAGAGACTCATCGTACTCGTATTCATTGCCCTCAACTACTACTGCTACTGCAACCATCATTATCATCATGAATCTGTAACCCATCATCTTCATACTTCCTCCTTTCTGGATTAATGTATATTTAGGGGTTCTAATCAAGTACTTACTGTTTGGTTCATTTCATGGACATAAATATATATAGAGATGATATGGAGTTGTCATGATTCATCCTCAGAGAATATACGTGCGACGCACTCTTTGATTAGCAACTCTAGTACTATACACATAATTGGTGATGGACGTGCGGACCTGTTTTAGAATTATAGTTAGAATAAAATACCATTGGTAGGTTAGTATGTAAAAAGCTAGACGTGCAAATGTGTATGATGCAAATTCCAATAATGTATTTACTAGTAGCATTCACTGAGTCAAAACTCAAAAGCCTCTGTTCAATTAGTAGGGGTCTCGTTTTCATAGATGTATGCCTCATTATAAATGTTTAGGACTAGGTTAAATGTCGTAATTATTTTAAAGGTCTTGTGACATCAATTAGTAAAACTGAGATGAACCAATAATTTAGGCTGTGTCGGGAATAATGACATATGATTTAAAAATTATACTCCCTTCCATCCCATAAAAATAGGCAAGTAAAACAATTCACACATATTAAGAAAAAACATAATAAATGTAATTGATATTATAATTTTTTCTCTAGTCTTCCTAATTTGCCCTTCCATTAAATGGTGGTATATCATTCTAATGTAGTATTCCAACTATCTTAAAAAAATGAAACTTGTTATAAACAAAGTGAATTAAATAGGGGTAATTTAGTCTATTGTTGTATAATTAATACTCTCAATAAGGAAACAAGCCTATAATTTGGGACGGACGAAAAAGAAAAAGTAGCCTATCTTTCTAATGGCTGGATCGTAGAATTAAGGGACCGAGTCCATCGATGTGCATGCATTTACTGCTCTTACTTCCATGTCTTTCAATCGAGATCCGATCAGTATAAGATTTGGGTCCTCATGTACACCATTTTATCAATTCAATACGAATTCAGATGCACTATAATTATTACATCAACATCCTAATTAGTTAGCAGACAAACATTAATTAATCAATGTCAATGTGAGATGATATATGGCAGGATGTCGCGGGATCGTTTCCTTCGTATATTGGATTGCTGAGAGAGCAGTTGAGAAAAAAGGGGCACTGAACAAAAATGAAAATGTATCTACATTTCCATGTGTTAGCAACACATCGCCAATCTATGATTACACCCCGGCATTCCTCCACCTTTGGTGCCGCAGAGACAGTTAAATATCATCACCACCCGAGTAGCAGGCACTGGCAGCATTTCGATCAAAAACCAGATGAGTCAGCAGAACCGCACCAAATAAGCTCAAATCACAGCCAGTCCATGTAAAAGATCCCTTCATATGACCCAACCCATGCACCCCAACAATGCTCTTGCCAGTAACATACATCTTCTGTCGATTCCAGAAACGCCATGAACGAGTTAACAACGCACTTGAAACACATACACGGAAAATTGAGAAATAGAAAAGGCAGGTAACTGTAATACCTCCACTTCTAGGCCAGCACACGGCCGAGGGAACTGTATTCATAAATCTTTCCTTGAAGAGCATTTCACCAGACTTTATATTCCAGAGACGGAGATAGCTGTCCTCTCCACCTGACAAGACCATACATTCAGTATCAGTTTCCAATCATCATAAAGAAACATTGTCTGCACCAAAATCATGTTCACCTGACATGACAACTTTCTCTGACGGGTCAACTCCAAGTTGTATGCGAGTATGAGAATTTACATTGCCTTGATAAGATTGAACTGGCCCTCTCTGGATTAGACGATGATCGTACAGCTTGATCTGGAGAGGCAGAAATCACTAGATTTATGCCCAAGTACAAGATATATAAACTCGTATGCTTATATACCCATCTAAATCTCCCCTCTGTATGTTAATTCTCAGTTGCACCATTCAGGACACCATAGATGGACGGCCTCAACACCAACTTATACAACCAAACCAAAACCAAGCAACAAAAACAATCACATAACATGCCAAGTAAACAAATTGCAGAGCTTAAACACCCAAATAAATCGAGCCACGCCTTCCATACCCCCACTAACTTATCATTCTCGCAGCACAACTGATGCTGCACCCCTCTTCACTAGCATTAAGTTAGAGTCAAATTTTAATATGCATCATTATAAAGGATGTGATGCCATATCTAGAAAAAGTATTATATTTGAAACTAACTCACTCCCATTTGACTTTTGTAGTCATTTCATGTAATACTATATGTTATGCTTTCAAGATGAAAACAATGATTATTATCATTTATAAACAAAAAAATATGTTACACTCATGCCATTGAAAAGACTCAAATTTTGAGGCCTCACATAATTTTCTCTAAGGAAAGAAAATTATGCACAATCATACTAGGCACTAGCTATCCGTTAAAGTGAATGTTATACAAAATAATAACAAGGTGTTTTCAGCCTTAATATATTATTAGAATTTTGACAATTTAGCACAAGAAAGCAGTTCTTGTAAAAAATCCCCAAAGAACTTCTGTGAGATGGGTGCGAAAAGTCAAAAACCTCGATAGAGGTGGGCGTAAATAACCATATGCTAATGTCATGAACATATTTAAGGATCTGGATACAGCACATATGATAATACAACCATAAAATTGTAGAACACTAACTGATCCATCCATGGAGCTGGCCAAGAAGTATTGATCCCAAAGCTTAAGTGACGCCAAACTACAATTTAAAGGAAAATGTTAGTCCAAACTACAATTTAAAAAGAAAATGTGAGAGTTTTCACATTAACAAAATCAAGTATGGCAGTAACTGAAGCAGAACTGATGAGTAGAAGGCCTACTAACCAACAAACAGACGAAGACATCGAGATTGTTGAAGAGCTATGTGCACTCCTAATCTGCATAAATATAACATTAAGACTTTATTTATTATACCTAATACATCTGGGCGAAAAAAATTAGACACTTTCTCAGTCAGAAAAACCAATAGATAGGAAGGTGGAAATTTTTTTTTTTTTTTTGACGCGAAGCAGAACCTGTAATTTTATTAAGAAACTAGGATAAATCCTCAGTTACGAGTTCTTTGGGCCAAACAGGAGAATTTTCGGCTTCCCAAACAAATGGGGAGGAAGAAGCCAAAAAAAATAAAAAAGCGATATTGTCAGCACGAGTTAGAAGTGTGAGGAATATGTTCCAACGCACAGTCTAGGAGGTCACGAAGCATTGAAACAACAATTGTAGCCTTCATCTCGGCATACCCTTTTGTGTCTCCAAATGTCGTTACTGCTTGAACGGCAAGAAGAGAATTAGTACCAATTCTAGGAGTTAAACCAATCCGTTTCATCACCTCAAGTCCTTCCTCAATGGCTATTAGTTCAAGTTCCAGAACAGATGAAGAAGATGAAAAAATCCTACCAAAAGCAACTACGGCCTGCCCCAAATGGTCACGGACAATGCCTCCAACGCCAAAAGGTTCTTTTTTCTTCAATAAAACGAGCATCGACATTCATTTCCAGAAACCCCGGCCGAGTCGGGCCCCTTGACACCTTCCTTGAACCCATCTGGTTTCCCCACCCGTACTTTCTGGAGGTTCTCCAAGAAGAGTCGTGCACTTTCAGAAATTCGGGAATCCATTGACTTTCCATTCCCGTGAGCAACTCGTTGTCTTTCTTATCACCCCGTCCAAATAAATTTCAAAGAACTCAAACTCACTTCTCTTCAACTTCTGCGACATCCACAGACAGCATCCTGGATTGACCCATTTTTTGCCAATTCAAGCCATTTAGCGAAAAAAAAATGTTTCGAAGCTCTTTTGATCATCGGACAAAAAAAGAGAGCATGAGTTGTCAAGTCCACCCAAAATCCACAAAATTGCAATGAAATTCCACTGGAATGTGATGGGCAACAAGGTGTATCGACGACAAGAAAAACTGAATGATGGAGTGCAGGATCGAGGAGCTGTGGTTGCAGATTAATCCAGTTGATATTTCTAGTTGTTATTTCAGTTGATATTTTCTAGTTGTTATTTTCAGTTGGAATGTAACTAAGTGTTTTAATTATTTTAGTTGTTATTTGAGTTGGGCTTGAGGCCCGTTAGGTTGTAGGTTATTTAAATAGCAGTGTTAGGGTTATGAGAGGATTATTACAGACAGTAAATTGTAATTGCGGCTTAAAGCTGGACGGGTTTTCCCGGGTTCTTTCGTTATCGTATTTCTTATTTGCAAAGTTACTGTTCTATCGCTTTCTTCTGTGTATTGTGTACGCTTAACTCTATCAAATTGGTCCGACCTCCGGCGCTCTCTGCTTCATGCCTGCTACACGCATGGAATCCCGAGTCGATATGATAGAGAAGGGTGTTGAGGATCTTTGGGCGGAGTTTGCCAAAATCCAGCCCAAATTGTCGAAATTGGATCGCATCGAGGAGATGTTGGAAACGTTGCTGCGCGATAAGGGCCCTCCGGTAATTGCTGGTGGGGAGTGGGACGAGGGTTCCTCTCTTTCTGCCGCGCGTCTGACTCCTTTGTTGGCTGCCCAAGCTGAACCTGCTTTCGTCACACGCCGTCTTGAAATCCCACCGTTCCGTGGAGATGACCCTGTCTCATGGTTATCTCGTGCCGATCAATATTTCCGCGTCCATCACATCGATGACTCTTCGAAAGTTGAACTTGCTTTAATCACCATGGAGGGGGCGACGTTGCACTAGATGCAATGGGTGCTTGGCCGCCAACCCTTGTTATCCTGGAAATAATTTTCGGCTGAACTCCTTAGCAGTTATGGTTAAGGCGGTGACCCTAGTGCTAATCCGTATGAGTGTCTCCCAGCCACCACACAAATAGGGTCAATTGATGAGTACGTCGACGTGTTTATTTCACGTGTTGCTCATGTCCATGGGCTCTCTGATTCACATTGCTTGGGCCTTTTTCTCAATGAATTACGTGATGATATTCGCGTCCGCATTAGTTCCAAAGATGCGGCTGATTTGTTCGACACCATCCATCTATCCCGCGAAATCGAGCGTGAAATTCAGGCCACCCGGGGAATTCGCGTCGGGAGCACACCCAACCGCCCCCCGTCTTCCACTTTTGTTCCAGGCACTTCCAGCTTTCGCATGGGCGCACCGCTACCCCGTCCCCAATCCACGTCGCCGTCCCCCAACGACCCACCTCCAGCGCCAAGTCAGCCCCCTGGCCGATTCATCCGCTACCCCTGGGTCGCGGACAATGGCGAGTTCAGTTGCATCATCCGATTCCGCCCGGCAAGCCAGAGGCACTCGCCAAATGTCCCATGCGGATTATTTGGACCTTAAAGCCAAAAGGTTGTGTTTTAAATGTCGGGACCCGTACCATCCCTTGCATGATTGTCCCGACAAATTTTTACGTGTCATGATTTTGGCAGACGGGGACGAGGGTGACCCACCGGGGGACGTTGACCTGGCATCACTGCCCGACGAAGGCGAGGAGCTGCCCGACCCCACGTTGCAACAATTAGAGCTATCACCCTTCGCATTTGGGGGTTTTGATGGTCCCCGTACTATGAAGGTGCTAGCTACCGTCCCGAATCACGGTCCGAGTCATGATTGATAAGCGGTGCGATCATATTTTATTTTCGACACCACCGCTTCACCGCTTGGTTTACCAATCGATGTGTCCTCTTCTATGCATGTTCGCTTGGGTGATGGCCAACAAAAAATATTTTTGGGGTAGTGAGTGGTGTCCTCCTCTTGCTCGATTCGGTTCAATTCGATTGATCGCTGTCTTCCCTTGGGTGGAGTAGATATGATTTTGGGGGTGTCCTGGCTTGCGACGCTAGGCAATGTACGAGCCAATTGGGCAACGATGTCCATGGATTTTTCGGTCGATGGAAAATTAATTTCACTCCGGGGCGACTTGTCCCTTGCTCGTAAGAAGGTATCCGCTGCTAGCTTTCAAAAATTATCTGACGTGGCGATTGTTGGGTTTTATGGGTTGCTCAGGTCAGCGAATCCACACCCAGGGACGTGCCAGCAGAGCCCACTGCGATACCAACCCTACTACAACAGATTTTGAAGGAGTTTGTTGAGATATTATAAAATAAACACTTAGTGGTAGCATAGTGTCTTTCGACTTATGTTGGGTGCCATAATATAGGTTGTGGTGTCTTTCACCTTTTCCTTAAATTCGACTTATGTTGGGATCACCTTTCCTATATATATTGTATACCTTTTCCTTAAATTCGAGTAATATAGAAAGAAATATCAGTTTTCACATGGTATCCTGAGCGAAGGTTCACAGTTCCTCTTTTTTTTTTTTTTGGAAACCCTAGTTTCCATTTTTTCCCCCAGTTGTTAGTTTCTTCAGAATTCATTTTTTCTTTCAGTTATAATTCTTCAGTCATAGTTTCATTATTCAGTCAACATTTTTTTTTCCCTTTCAACCCAGAAACCCTAGTCACACTTCCAATTGACTGACCGGAATCGACCACCGGAATCACTGTTCCAGGTGACACGCGCCGGACCACCGGATTCGCCTGTCCCCGAACGGCCAGAACTCCGAGCACCGGCCACCGAAACTCCTCCACGCGCCTCCACGCGCCGCTACAGATACTTGCGCGTGTTCTCCACGCACCGCCGTCCTCCGGCTGCGATCGCACAGGCACAGCCGGCAACGCCCCGCTGTCCTCTTTCTGTTTCTACCACTCTCATTTAGTGGGTCCTACGTTTGAGGTCTTTTTCAGCCTTTTTTCTTTTCTCTAGGTTGTTTTTGGTGGACCTGTGTACTGTTCATCAAGAGGGTTCCATCTTTTTTGGTTGTCCAACTATTTGTTTACTGCAATAGCTAACTCATCCTCACAAAAAAAGGGTTTGGTCTCGTTTGCCTTTCAAGGGTCTCCTACCATTACCACCGAAAAGTTAAATGGTAAGAATTATTTGAATTGGCACTCTTCTGTTGAGTTATGGTTTTTAGGTGAGTGTCTTTCCGACCATCTTACTAAACAATCTTCAGAGATTGATGCTAAATTGAAAACTGACTGGGAACAAGCTGATTATCAATTAGTTTCTTTGTTATGGAACTCTATTGAGCCTAGATTAATGACACATTTTCGCCCGTATAGAACCTGCTATGATGTCTGGACAAAGGCTAAAAATCTTTATGCTAATGATATTCAGCGACTTTATGAATCTGTTCGGAGTCTAGCTACTCTTCAGATGAGTGACCAAGATTTGTCCGAATATTTAATTAGGGCTCAATCCACTATTGATGAGCTCAAATTAATGCTTGTCAGTATTGATCCTAAAACAATGTTGGCCAAACTTGATAACATGTTCATGGTATTTATTCTTCATGGTCTTCCGAAGGAGTATGGTTCTGTTCGTGACCAGGCTCTAACAAATGCTACTGTTCCGACGGTGGAAGAACTTATTAGCCGCCTTATCCGAGTTTCTTTTTCCGGACATAGTACAAAACCCACCCCTGAGTCTACTGCTTTTCTTTCTTATCTGACTGACCGTGGCGGTGGAGGCCGGGGTCGATGTCGTGGTCGAGGGGGCCGCGGAAATCTATATTGTACTCATTGTGGACGAGATAATCATACTCAAGATAGGTGTTATAGTTTACATGGTTTCCCCTTTAGCGCAAATATTGCACAATCCTCACCTACTTCGAATCAAATTACTCTCTCCTAATGACTATAAAGAGTATCTACAGTTGAAGGCCGCCCAACAAGCCACTTCCTCAGCTACTATTGCCCAAGCTGGTAATTCTACGGTTTGTCTTTCTCAATCTTGACTGGTAATTCCTCAATTTCCTCTGAAATATCACAAACCACATTTCCACATTATATTACTATTTGAGATGGATCTAAAATTCAAGCCATCGAATAGGGACGGATATCACCTACTTCCTCAATATCTTTAAGGTTTGCTCTATTGGTTCCCAATTGTCCTTTTAATTTAATTTCCATCAACAAATTAACTCGTTCTTTAAATTGTGCCATAACTTTCACTTCGATTCTTTTCAATTCGGGATCGGAGTAGGGGAAGACGATTGAGCGGATCGAATCTCGAGGCCTCTATTACCTTCAATCCACCAACTCTACTATGTGTGCTGCTACTGAATCTCACGATCTTCTTCATCGTCGTCTTGGCTACCCGAGTCTATCAAAATTACAAAAAATGGTATCTGGTCTTTCACATTTGCAGTCTTTAAATTGTGAGTCTTGTCAATTAGGAAAACATGTCCGCGTCTCTTTTCCTAATCGTATTAATAATAGAGTTGCGTCTCCCTTTGATGTTGTTCACTCTGATGTTTGGGGTCCCAGTCGTGTTCCGTCTGTCTTAGGCTATCGATATTATGTCACATTTATTGATGATTTTAGATGTCACATTTTATTAGGAATCAACTTAGGGGATTATGGGATGATACTATATTGGTTATGGTCCCCAGATATACTAAATCACATATAGTTTTCTATTCTAATGAAAGGATGGATCGTTCTGAGTTGTTCACTATTTTTCAAACTTTTTGTTCGGAAATTATGAATCAATTTGGAAAAATATTCCGTGTTTTGCGCTGTGATAATGCAAAAGAGTATTTCTCTGATCGATTTAATTCATTTATCAATTCTAGAGGTATTATACATCAATCCAGTTGTCCTCATACACCTCAACAAAATGGTGTAGCAGAACGAAAACATAGACACATTGTTGATACCGCTCGCACTCTTTTGATTTATGTTAATGCACCTTTAAAGTTTTGGGGTGATGTTGTCCTGACTGCGGCTTATTTGATAAATCGAATGCCATCCTCTGTATTAAATGGTCAGGTCCCCTACTCTATTTTGCACCCTACGGCCCCACTACATGATGTTTCCCCTCGCGTCTTTGGTTGTACTTGCTTTGTTCATAATCTCTCTCCAGTCGTGATAAATTGTCCGCTTTGGCCTCATATCAAGTGTATTTTTCTAAGCTATTCCCGTGTTCAAAAGGGTTATCGATGCTACTCTCCTTCCAATCGCTTCTATATTTTAGCAGATGTTACATTCTTTGAAGACATATCATATTTTGCTGCAACAAACATTCCTTCAGATGATTTGGATCAGGTTTTGCATATACCCTATTTCTCAACTGCTACTGCGCCTCCTATTTCTCCAGAGATGTCCACTGCTCCATCATCTTCACCACCATCTTCCCCACCTATAAATCGGTATGGCATTACTTATGAACGGAGAGGAGAGTCACATGCTTCAGCTCCTGTTCCAAATATCTCTTCCCCTGCTCCGGATTCACCTAATTTGCCTGTCGCTCTACGCAAAGGTATACGTTCCACCTGTAACCCTTATCCTATCTATAATTTTATCTCATACCATCGTTTGTCGCCCACATATTGTGCTCTTGTATCTTCTTTCTGTTTCTATTCTAAAAAGCAGTTTAAAGACG
The DNA here is from genome assembly GCA_016081115.2 of Rehmannia glutinosa. Classification (NCBI taxonomy): domain Eukaryota; kingdom Viridiplantae; phylum Streptophyta; class Magnoliopsida; order Lamiales; family Orobanchaceae; genus Rehmannia; species Rehmannia glutinosa. Next base: position 78,325,129 of record CM071933.1, on the reverse strand, counting down.
TTGTCCCATCTTGGATGGACACAAGCAATGATTGATGAAATGACAGCTTTAGATTCCAACCATACTTGGACGTTTGTTCCTCTTCCATCTGGAAAAACTGTTGTTGGGTGTCGTTGGGTTTTTAATGTTAAAGTAGGTCCTGATGGTCAAGTTGATCGCTTAAAAGCTCGATTGGTGGCCAAGGGATATACACAGGTCTATGGTCAAGATTACAGTGATACTTTTTCTCCCGTCGCAAAAATGTCCTCTGTTCGCTTATTTTTGGCCATGGCTGCAATGAAACGTTGGCCACTCTTTCAGTTAGATATCAAGAATGCATTTTTGCATGGTGACCTACAGGAGGAAATTTACATGGAGCAACCTCCCGGGTTTGTTGCTCAGGGGGAGTATGGATTAGTATGCAAATTACAGAAATCTCTGTACAGCCTAAAACAATCACCTCGAGCATGGTTTGGACGGTTCAGCAGTGTTCTTCAACAATTTGGGATGATTCGTTGCGAAGGAGACCATTCTGTCTTCTTTAGATGCTCCTCGTCAAATACATATATCTATCTTGTGGTTTATGTTGATGACATTGTAATCACGGGTGATGATTGTGAAGGTATCAAGGCACTGAAACAACATCTATTTCAGAATTTTGAGACTAAAGACTTAGGCCTTCTTCGTTACTTTCTTGGGATTGAAGTAACCCAATCAAAGTCAGGTGTTGCTATCTCTCAAAGAAAATATGCTCTTGATATTTTAGAAGAAACGAGTCTTACAGATTGTAAACCAGTTGCTACTCCTATGGATCCTAATGTAAAGCTCCTTCCTAATCAGGGGGAGCCTTATGGAAGATATCGAAGGCTTGTTGGAAAACTGAATTATCTCACCATGACCAGACCTGATATATCTTTCCCAGTAAGTATAGTAAGTCAGTTTCTCAATTCTCCTTGTGATAGTCATTGGAATGCCGTTATTTGTATTGTAAAGTACATTAAAGGGTCACTGGCAAAGGACTTGTTTTCACTGATAAGGGCCACACGAATATCATTGGGTATTCAGATGCTGATTAGGCAGGAGATGAGAATGATCGAAGACCTACTTCTTGTTACTGTATATTCATAGGAGGGAACATGATTTCATGGAAGAGCAAGAAACAGACCGTTGTTGCTCGATCAAGTACAGAAGCCGAGTATCGAGCTATGGCTCATGCAACATGTGGAACTTTTGTGGCTAAAACACTTACTGCAAGAATTACACTTCTGTGACATTGGTCCTATGAAGCTCGTGTGTGATAATCAGTCAGCTCTACACCTCTCTTCCAATCCAGTTTTTCACGAGAGGACGAAGCATATAGAAGTCGACTGTCATTTCCTTAGAGAAAAGATTCTCTCAGGAATCATCAGAACCTCATTTGTCAACTCTAGAGATCAACTCGCTGATATCTTCACTAAATCTTTACGAGGCCCTCGGATAACTTATATATGTGACAAGATGGATGCATATGATGTATACGCTCCACCTTGAGGTGGAGTGTTGAGATATTATAAAATAAACACTTAGTGGTAGCATAGTGGCAGCTTAGTGCCATAATATAGGTTGTGGTGTCTTTCACCTTTTCCTTAAATTCTGACTTATGTTGGGATCCCCTTTCCTATATATTGTATACCTTCTGTCTGAGTAATATAGCAAGAAATATCAGTTTTCACAGAGTTTTCAGGGGTTTTTCTGCCACCACGTCGTCTTACAGATCACAGGGTTCCACTCCGCCCAGGCATGGAACATGTTTCTGTACGTCCCTATCGCTATGGGCAGACCCAAAAAGATGAGATAGAAAGATTGGTGGCGGAAATGCTCACCGACGGAATCATCCAACCTAGTTGTAGCTCGTACTCGAGCCCAGTATTGCTAGTCCGTAAGAAGGATGGGAGTTAGCGTTTCTGTGTAGATTATCGGGAATTAAATAAGCGCACGGTGCCCGATAAATATCCCATTCCCGTTGAAATGCTAGATGAACTTCATGGAGCATCATGGTTCAGCAAACTTGATCTATAGGCAGGGTCGTGTTGCCCCAGAGGATATTTCTAAAACCGCTTTTCGAACGCACTCGGGTGACTATGAGTTTCTGGGTATGCCGTTCGGACTGACTAATGCACCCGCCACCTTTCAGGCCACAATGAATGATTTATTTCGTCCTTATCTTTGTAAATTCATGTTGGTTTTTTTTGACGATATATTGATTAATAGCATCACTTGGGCAGATCACCTAGCACACTTGCACCTGGTATTACAACTTCTGCGGGACAACTCCTTCATGGTTAATGAAAGAAAATGTTCTTTAGGTTAGCGGGAAGTCGAATATTTGGGGCATATCGTTTCGGGCGACTGGGTGAGAATGGACCCAGCAAAAATTTATGTGATACTCCAATGGCCGATTCCTACTACAGTGCGTGGAGTCCGGGCTATTACAGACGTTTCATTAATGAGTACGGAAAAATCGCAAAGCCATTGACTGATTTACTTAAAAAAGACATGAGAAGACAATTAAGTGGTCGACGGAGGCGTTAAACGCCTTCAGGCCCTACAACGGGCTGTCACATCCGCACCAGTGCTCGCCATGCCAGATTTCTGTCAGCCATTTGTGATCAAATGTGACGCATCGATCGGGGCCTAAAAAGATTAATGCAATCTCGCCGTCCAATTACATTCTTTAGCAAGTCACTATCAGCCCGAAATTTGGCCAAATCAGTTATGAGAAAGAGTTGATGGGTTTGGTGTTAGCCGTACAACATTGGCTGTCATATTTAATGGGGCGGCGATTTGTGGTTCGCTCTGATCAACGTAGCCTACGCTATTTATTATGCCAACACATAACCACCCCGGCACAACAAAATTGGGTTGCCAAGTTGCTCGGGTATGATTTTGATATTGAGTATAAATCAAGGGCTTCGAATAGGGCAGCAGACGCACTCTCCCGCCAGTGTGAGGACGGCGAATTGGTCGCAATATCATTGCCTGAGTGGGTTGATTGGGCTGCTCTTCCTAGAGATGTGCGAGCCGACGATCAGTTGGGTGAAATTATATGGGACTTAGAGGTGGGCAAACGCGTACAATGGTCTTACGATATGATTAATGGGACTTTATTTTATAAGGGACGTGTGGTATTACCAAAGAATTCTCCCTAGATTAAGAAATTTTTGGAGGAATTCCATGCACGCCCACGGGTGGACACTCGGGGGCATTTCGTACATATCGTCGATTAGCGGCAAATTTATATTGGCCTGGTATGATGCGTCATGTTACCCAATTTGTAGCGGAATGTTTGGTGTGTCAAAGAAACAAGTATGAAACACGCTCCCGGGCCGGGCTACTTCAACTGTTGCCAATTCCATCACAGGTATGGGAAAATTTTAGTATGGACTTCATTACGGGACTACCACGCTCCTCCCATATAGATTGTGTTCTAGTAGTAATGGATCGCCTGTCAAAATATTCACATTTTTTGGGGCTGAAACACCCATTTACGGCAAAACAAGTGGCAACCATATTTGCCCGGGAAATAGTTTGGCTTCATGGAATTCCACGGTCTATTGTGTCGGACAGAGATCCGGTGTTTGTTAGTTCATTTTGGTCTGAATTATTCAAAGCGGTGGGTACAAAGTTGAAAATGAGTTATGCCTATCATCCGGAGCCAGACGGACAAATAGAGGTAATGAACCATTGATTGGAGACCTATTTGCGTTGTTTTGCCGCTGAACAGCCGAAGAGATGGAGTGTATGGTTACCCTGGGCTGAATATTATTTTAATACGGGTTTCACTCTGCATCAGAATGCAACCCTTTCGAGGTCGTCTATTGCCGACCCCCGCCAACTATCGGCAGTTTTTGCCCGGTGAGATACGAGTTAAGATTGTTGCCGATGAAATAATGGAAAGGACTGAAATGTTGGCGCTCTTACGATCTCATTTGGAGCGTGGTCAACAGTGGATGACCCGGGCAGCGAACAAACATCGCCGGGATGTTCAGTTTGCAGTTGGGGATATGGTTTTCTTGAAATTGCAACCTCGTCGTCAGGGTACGGTGGTGAGACGATCTAATGCCAAACTTGATATTATGGTCCCTTCGAAATTACTGGTAAGGAGGGGGCGGTCGCATATGGTCCTAAGTTGCAACCTTCTTCGCGTGTCCATCCGGTGTTTCATGTTTCTCAACTGAAGGTAGTGGCGGGAAGTCATGGGGTCACGGGCATTGCACTACCCCGGAGTTCTTTGGTTGAGCCCACCTTTGAGCCGTGGTTTTATTGTGGATTCACGTGAGTTGCAGCGGGATGGTTCAAAGGTGCCACAGGTTTTAGTTAAATGGCATGATCGCGGAGTGGAAGAAGCCACGTGGGTGGATGAACCGGATTTTTGGGGTCAGTTTCCACAGTTCCGCATTGAGGACAAGGTTGTTTCGCACAGGGGGAGAGTTGTTAAGGATCGTTTTGCGCAAGTTTATCGACGACGAGAAAAGTTGAATGATGGAGTGCAGGATCGAGGAGCTGATTAATCCAGTTGATATTTCTAGTTGTTATTTCCAGTTGGAATGTAATTAAGTGTTTTAATTATTTTAGTTGTTATTTGAGTTAGGCTTGAGGCCCGTTAGGTGGTAGGTCATTTAAATAGCAGTGTTAGGGTTATGAGAGGATTATTACAGATAGTAAATTGTAATTGTTGCTTAAAGTTGGATGGGTTTTCCCGGGTTCTTTCGTTATCGTATTTCTTATTTGCAAAGTTACTGTTCTCTCGCTTTCTTATGTGTATTATATACCCTTGACTCTTATCACTTTCCACCATGATGAAAGAGCAAAAGAAGATTGGGGGATTGTACATGTTGATGGCCAGCTTATATCCCTACCACACTTAGTAGCAACCTTTATTGTCGAATTTCCAATATATCCAAAGCCGGGAACTGGGGCAGTAGGATGTCCAGGATTTTATCGGCAACATATTTAGGCATCACGAACAGCACCAGGTTGGAATTCCATGACCCATTTTCCAGCAAGTCACACACATTATCCACCTGTGGATTAGATATATTCGGGTTCGGCACCTGGACACTACGACCATTCCCACGAGCCAAAATAGACCCGATTCAAGAATGTCCCTAGCCCAAACCATAGACTGCCAAATATATGATGGTTTGTTACTAGGTTGGGCTTGCATAATATCAACATGCTTAAAAAACCGAGCCTTTTTTATTGAAACGCCATAATTGTTTTACGTTCAAAGCCTTGTTGAAAATGACTAATTTTTGGAAACCCAATCCTCCCATACACTTTGGTTTGCATAAAGCGTCCCAAGTGCTCCAGTGCATTTTCCTTCTGTCACCTTCAAGACCCCACCAAATATTCGCCACATCCTTAATTTCTTCACACATCGAATAAGAAATACGAAAGCAGGACATTGCAAAAGTTGGAATAGCTTGCAACACGGATTTCACTAACACTTCCTTCCCCCTTTCTGAGAAAAATCGACCATTCCAGCTTTGGATTCTTCGGAGTACCTGCTCCCTAAGATAGTTAAATTGTAGTTTCTTGCTCCGAGTTGAGAAAGTGGGAAGCCCCAAAGTAAAAATCATGTTGTTGGGCCACAGAGATTGTAAGAATTGATTTTATGGCCTCCACCGTCTGTTGGTTTGTATCAGGGATGAAGGATTGGGCGGATTTGTCAAAAATAATCAATTGCCCAAACGCTTCTTCATACCATTTCAAAATTTCTTTAACATTTCTACTTTTGTATTCCTCTGCATGAAAGAAAATCTAACTATCATCCGCAAAGAAGAGATGAGAAATGGTGGGACAAGAATTTGCAATGTGAATCCCATGGATCTTCTCAATTTCGGCTTGTCCAAAGAGCAAGGACACACCATGGGAGACAATAACAAAGATATAGCGGGAAAGTGGATCTCTTTGTCGAATTCCCCGCTCCAGAGTCAAACACCCAAGCGTTTCCTGATTCAAAGAGAAGGCAAGCGACACATACTTAATGCATCGAGAAGTTATCTCAATCCACGCAGGAAAAAATCCCAACTTCCTAAACACGACTTCAACAAACTTCCATTCGACTCGGTCATACATATCAAGTTTGAGCGAGGTGTAACTTTTTGCTTTTCCGATGATTTATAATCCAATGCGTACACTCAAATCCCTTAATTATATTATCCGTTATGAGTCTTCTGGGGATGAAAGCACTTTGTGATTCATCAATAATATGTGGGAGGACTTGTAGGAATCTGTTAGCAAGCACCTTTGACACAATTTTGTAGCAAAACTTGCATAAGCTACTCGGCCAAAATTCTTTGATGGAAAGAGGATTTGTAACCTTCGGGATTAAGGTAATAATAGTTCTATTCCACTTTTCCAAATTAGCCCTTTCGTTAAAGATTTGAAGAACAACTTTTGTAACTTCCTCGCCCACAATATTCCAATATCGCTGAACGAAAATTCCGGGAAATCCATTTGGGCCTGGCGCTTTTTCCACTCCGAGTGAAAATACAACCTTTTTTGGCTTGAGAAAGGGGGATTTAAAAATCCATTCACATCGTCGTTCACCCTTGGCTCAATACTATTAAGCACCTTCTGAATATTTTCTTCGATTGGCCATCTGATATGAAAAGGTTTTCATTCCGTACAGAAATCCTCGTGGGATGAGACTAGTCCCTTAATGTAATTTTTTGCTCTTCTGGATGTAGCTTGGGTGTGAAATAATTTTGAGTTGGAATCTCCAAGGCAAGCCAAGAATTCCTACTCCTTTGTTTCCAATAGGCCTCCTCTCTTGATGCAAGAGAGCCAATATCTCTTTTCAAAATCTCAATTCTAACCTTTTCTTTTTCCCATTTGGCACTAGCCTTCAGCGTGGTTAAGGATCTTTCTTCAACCTCTTCCATCCTACATATTTCGATTTTGAAGCTTATCCTCTTGCTTTCCAGGAAACCTTTGATTGAGTGTTTAGGTCCCAAAGCGATCTTGATGGGTCCATGATTCTATCCAAAAAATTCCAGTGTAACAATCGAAATATGTAGGATAAGCTTCAAAATCGCTTTGGGTCCCGAAAAGAGATCTCTCCATTTCTCCCATCTCTCCACTCCCCATTGCACACGAATCTGTCCAATTTTTCAAAAACCATTTTGGATCTTGACTGTCCCACCCATGTGAAGAAATCACCCTCACACATAACATCCCTTAGGTAACCTTCGTCAAGAACATCCCTCAAAGCTCTCATATGAGAATACGCCCGCATAGAACCCCTTTTTTCCTGTCATATCGCAAATTTCGTTAAAATCACCACCCACAATCCAAGAAAGCTTCTCTAGGACATCGATACACTTAAGTTCTCCGATTAATTCCCATGAGAATTTACGGAGATGTCTCTTTGAATTTCCATAAAATCCTGTAAATCTCCAGATTTTCTCCCTCTTCGACGACACAATCAATGTGTTGACCAGAAGAAAAAGACTTTACAATAACCTCAATATTGTTCACCCAGAAAAGCATTAGCCATTAGACCACCATTTTTTCCACGACAATTAACTATAAAATGTCCTTTAAATTCAAGAACTCTTTTCCAGCATGGACATTTATGATTCACCATCCTTTGTTTGTTTATGCTCGCTAACAAGTCGGAAAAGTTTTTTGAAATGTCGGGGGTTGCCCAATCCTCGAGCATTCAAATAGATGCAATTCATTGATCCCGGTGGGGTTGCCAAGCAATCAATGCCGCTAAGTTACAGTAAGTTATTTCCATCGATTCTTCTGTAGTTTCTTTCTATTCTTGTGGCTGAAATTTATCACCAAATTGAATTCACTACCAATTTTCCTCTTATTTTCTTTTTTGTTCCCCATCTCATTCTCCATCCCCTGAGGTTTCTTGATACCCCTGGCTCTCTTCTTCCATTTTTTTGGGGCAGCGCCCCGTGGAGACCACTGTCTCTGTGCTCATACCTCCTTCCGCCTTACTCAAACATTGAGTTTTTCCTGGTTCTTTTTGTCCGTTTACGAATATTTCTCCCTCTAGCAGATGAGTCTGAATCGTACCCAAATTTTCTCGGGGAGTTCTCTTATCAGTAACATTATGATGCCTCTTGAAAGTAGTAGTCTGGTGGGGGGATACTTCCATCAGAGGAAGTTGGCTTAAATGGGCACCTTTTTCCCCTCCATTTGATACCATTTCTTCACCTTCAACTGGATCTTTAGGGTGATTTTCGGGTTGTGGTTGGAAGTTGGAAGTGTGATTTACATCATTATCTTTACTCCAAGAAATTGCATTTTTTGAAGTGGACGAACCCGAGAGGAACGTACGGGCTGGAGTTCAACCCTCCTCTTTGCTTTTCTTACTGTTAGTGTGGCTACTCGCCTTCAGCCAAGGTCCAAAAATATGGATTAACCTTATCAACACCCTCCTAGCAGCAATCTTTGAGGACGTGGCCAATGCGGCCGCACAACAGAAATCTGGTAGCCTTTCATACACTAGAATGATGAGAATCTCCTCTACTTCTTGTTCCACAGTCACACTAACACATTTTTTTAGGGGTTTGTGCATCTCCAATGGAGCCCTAATTCTAGCATATTTGCCCCAAAAATTGCCCTCGTCCCCTTCGTCAATTTCTAGGACTTTGCCCACCCTACTTCCAATAGATTCCAGCACTCTTCATTTTATGAATGCTAGTGGCAGGTTGTGCAACTAGATCCAAATGTCTGTGTAAATCGAACGTAATATCCCGAGGGTGTTTGATCCCCTCAATCTCCTGAAAAAGAACCAAGCTTCGCAAAAGGTTCCATGGACCTTCGTTGAGTGCTCTGCGCCGGTCTCGAGCAATTTTGAATTCCCATATGAAGAGGTTTTCTCCAACGACTTCCACCTCTACGGATTTGGTACTTTGTAAAATCCTGGCATTTGTTGTTGGAAAAACTCTCGAGGAATTGGTTTATTTGTGAATACCTTTGCAATGAGACAGGATCGCATACGGTCTGTTTCCCTTTTAACAGTTTCCTTATCAAGAACGATTTTGTCATCCTCTCCCACATTTGTTATCTTTGAGTCTCCACCCGCTTGATAATATCGTCCGAATCCATAACCAAAGCCTCCACTGGAATCGATAGCCCGACCCCGACCAAAGAAGCGGGGAACCCATCAAGGTCGCTTTGGTTGTGACTCTAACTTGAAGATGGCGTAGAAAGTAAAGTGAAACAGCTAAGAGAAGGAATTTGATGGGGGTTTGCATTTTATTAAGGATAGCTCCAAACATTGAATCGAACCTAACCCGCAACAACACCTAAACGTAGCAACATTCTTGAATATAGATGTCCACAACAAATCAAAGAGTTTGAATGATTTTACCATATTCTCATTATACCCATACACGTAAAAATGCTCAACTCCACCAAAAAAAATACTTCATCGCTTACTTGGAAAGAAATTAGTAAAACGCAGCATTTACAAGTGAAAAACATAATGAACTACACCAACTGAGGACACTAAATTTAAATATGACTTCAAAGAAAATTTTGAGCAAGATTCCACTAGTTGTAGTGAAATTTACTATCAATTATAGACATATGATATGCAAGCAGATAGCTAAAACACCGACCGGAGTTTAGCATTTCAAAAGGTAATAGTGTGGTCTAGTTAGTAAATTTTTTCTTTTTAAATTAATAAAGTGTACTAAGGATGAATTCTCACTTGCTTTTGACGAGTATCAACAGTCAAAATTGCTCCATTTCTCAGCCCACAAAGAATTAAGTTCCCCTGAAACAAACAAAGAATATACCTTAAATGCAAAGACAAAATTTTTTGTTTTATGATATTTATTCATCCAAGACAATAAAAGAAAAAGTAAGACAGGAGTTCAGCCATGATGTTACAGTATTATACATTTTGCAATCTACAATGAAGCAAATCATTGCGGAAGGATCTCCAAAATCATAACATGTGCTCGAGCAAATTGAAAAGGTAGTATACCCTAAATGCAAAGACAGAATTTTTTGTTTCATGATATTTATTCATCCAAGAAAATAAAAGAAAAAGTAAGACAGAGGGGTTCAGCCATGATGTTACAGTATTATACATTTTGCAATCTACAATGAAGCAAACCATTGCAGAAGGATCTCCAAAATCATAACATGTGCTCGAGCAAATTGAAAATGTAATATATGTAACTGAGCAATACAAATTACTTCTTGTTTTTACATAATTCCATCTCTATCCCATGTGTGCGGGTATAATTTATTGTGAAATAGCAGGATTCAAAATCAGAGCTTTTACTGCATAAATGAAAAAAATGGATTCAAATTGAAGCTTGTATTGCATTAGAAAATGGTTAGCCAATATTCTCTGTGACCAGAAACACTTTTGTATAAGGTCTTAATTTGTTGCCAGATAATCCAGCTTACTTGTGAAGGAGTGTGTGGGAGAAATTGAGTAAATAAATGTGTCTCCTGCCAATCAACTCAGCTTTAACTTAAGTTCCTGTTTGATAATCATGAAGTCTATTTGTCTATTTGAAAGATATTATGCACAATTTTTTTCAAAGGGAAATCTGTTAGATACGGATAAAGTCCTAACAAACAGAAATTGAATATCCTCTCACGACTAGGATATTATACACATACAAATATATTGAGCATATATACTACAGGCCTTTTAGGCATGTGAAAAGAGAAGCCACCTGACAGCCATAGATGCAAGAAATAATTCCAAAGTCTCAAATAAATCACAAAGCAGTTTCTTTAAACTTACAGACTGATCGAACTGCAAGGACAATACATCGCTTTTACAACGAAGCATCCATGATTTTTCTTTAGTTTCAATATCAAGCAATGCAGCTCCCCTGCTAGTTCCTACAACAATATGATATTAGCACCCATGATACAATCACTACAGTACATTTTCACACACTCAAGGAATCTATAAGTTTGACAACTTTATGGGAGAAACAGTTAAGTTGGTCCAAAAAGTGCAGACCGAAACTGCATACAGAAACTTCAAAAGTTTTCTGTCTATTGAAAATTCAGGAGAAGAAAACATGGAGAAGATAAAACCCTTACAACTGTAGTACATGAAAAAATAGAGACTCGATATGAAGAATGATAAAGCAAAAGAACTTGCCAATTGCAGCACGTTTTCCTTCAGGGTCACAATCGGCTGTCCAAATTGTCTGGTTAAATTGAGCAATCGCATAAAATCCACCCCCAATCGGCGATGAGGACAAAAAATCAAGTGGTTTAGTTAAGTCTAAAAGGTAGACGCATCCAGGAGCACTGGCATTCCCCAGCGTTGTTATCCTGTTTCTTATGTTAAAGCCTCAAAACAGTAGTGAAAGAATATTTCAATAACTAAACATAACATTATTATTGTGAAAATAACATAGAAGGAACCATACAAAACCTAACTCTTTCTGCAACAATACCCGTACAGGAAAAGATTTACAATACCCGAGTAGGAAAATATTAGTTCAATTAAGATTAGAAAAGTTGTTCTTCTTGAAATTGAAATGAATACATAAGCATAAGACATTGCAGAGAATGACACGATTACTCGTAAAACAACAAAAATTCCAAAAGGATACACAGAATGTTTTGACGTGGTACCATCAGTTCCTAGAAAACTCTTCCTTGACACAAAACAAAAGTTCCAAAAGTTCTGAAGACAATGACACAATTACTCGTATAACAACAGAAGTTCCAGAAGGATACACAAAATGTTTTGACATGGTACCATCAGTTCGTGGAGAACCCTTCCTTGACACGACTACAGAAGATACATCAGATGCCATAGGTTGCACAGATCCAAGAGAACCCCCAAGCCTTCTTAATAGCTCTTTGTGTCTGGGTACTTGATCAAAATTGAGAGGCCACACACTATCTGCTTTGTAGATTTGTGTTGGATCGAATTCCTCTCGATCCTTTCCAACTTGAAAAACACTAAATTAGGCCAAAAAAATTCAGAATCAAAACGAATACGTTAAATATAGATTGACAGAAAATATAAAAGGTCTAGAAGATACAAAAATCTGAGCCACCAATAAATTAAGATAATTAAAGGCTAAGGCTTCCAGCTTCTTTCTTTACCCCCATGCACATACAATCATGTCTTGTTTCAGACTCTGGAGCATTTCTATCTAAATGACTTACATAGCACCATGTATGCAGATATCTTATCCATACCATAACTCACCGTGCTTCTGATCCCTGTCTTGCTTCCCAAAACAATGAAGAAGTAATAAACACAAGGAAGAAGAACCATATTGTGTTTTTCTTTAAAAGAAAAAAAAAACACTTCTTCCCAAATGAACACGAAAAATTAAAACCTAGAAACTGAGGATAGAAAGAAAAGGAAAGAGAATCATGCAAACATTTGGCATCATAATTTGATGGAAAGGACAACTTAAACAAATACTTGACCAACAAAACTATTAGTTCCCATTATGAGAGTAATCTCTTGAAAGAGAATCCTGAAAACTATTGAATAGTTTCGCATGTTCAAATTCAAAGCTGAACCTAAAAATAAAGCTTACCACACTAAGCCATTCACGCCGCAACTCAACAACATATCTGTTTCCATTATACCATGTGGCAACATCACATCAGCAACCACATGTTCCAATGATATATTCGCCATCTTTCTTGTCCCATTATATTTCCATATCTGCAATTTAACTCAACAAAATAAGCACTGAAAGTGAAATCCCAAATAACTAACACTGAGTTTGCATAAAGAAAACAGGACAGACCTATTTAGATGACATGAACAGAATATGAAATAAGTTACTTTTTCAAGATATTACAGCCTCTCTAAGGAAAGGTTGTTGGTTCTAAATTTAAATGCTTCTACAGGACTGAGGACAAATCTATTTTCTAAGAAAATTGTGAAACTTTCAGTCATTAATCACTATTAGGATTGATTTGCAGCTCTTACATAAAATGGACCATGATCCAAAATATTTGAAAAAAAAAGGTGGTTCAAGGTTTTATTAAAATAAGAAAAAGTGTATGGATCTAAGTGTAATTAAAAAGGACAGCATGGACTAATAGAAAATAATTAGCACCCATTACAATTGATCTTAATTGTATGACTGTTGTGACAAAATATGAAAATAATTCATATTCAAATGAGTAATGGGAATAACTGAAAAGGTTTACCAAATAAATTCACGAGTATGAATTGATACAGATATAGACTTGTGCGTGCAGATGATTTTATAAAGAATAAAAATTTGGAATAAGATGCTGGGCAAATGCTGACATACGAAAACCCTGAGCTCGACTTAATCTGTAAACAGATAAGAAATGTAACAGTTTCAAAATTCACATAACAATAGAGAAAAATCCTTACAATTGGTTGTGATGCATGTCTCTTTTGATATTCAGCTTGAAAACTTAACTTCTTTTTGCAGGAAGAAATTACGGCACCACACAACTCCCGTGACTGAAGCAGCTCTGGTCTTATTTTAAATATGTGACATAAGCCAGCAGCCTGAGGTTTTGATGCAAAAATAAATAAAGTTTGCCCCCAAGAAAGGTATCAAATGAAACCAGCAAGTTCAGCAGCAGAGCTGCGATCTGTATTCTTGTGCACAAATGGACTAATTTCAGAACTTTTGTAGATATTTCAATCACCATACAGCAATCAAAAAACTCCTGGTGATCTTAATCTTCAAGATCATAAACCAAAAAAAAAAAAAAAAAAAAAAAACGAAGAACCTAAATAACTCACTAATAGAAACTGTGGATGTAACTAACACAATTGCCTGCATTAGAACTTCCATGTCTTCTCACTTTCTTTATATCCAGAACAGTCAATAACGGACATTAGAATATTACCAATTTAGAGTAGCAGCAAAAGATATTGTCAATCCTTAAAATTTCCATATTTAATTCATTTGTATCTTCGTGGATGCAATACATATTTCACTGCCAGCTAATGAATGAAAGATATTTACCCCGTGCCTGCAAAATTTTACTTTTCTGCTTTAAATCTCTAATTTTAACAAAATCTCATACCGGAAAAATTACAGCTTCGGATAATTTTATGTATCAAGAAGGGGCAAGGAAATGTCAACACGTGATATGCAAAGCTTACAACAATAATGCTCATAAATGGAAGAAAATACATTGAAACAAAATCAGAAGCAAGATATTGTAAAGAGAACTGATCCATGAAACAGAACAAAATAAAACTAATTTAGAGTCATTCAAGTTCACTTGAATAAGGCTTAGTTACTTTGCATAAGTGCCTGATGCATTGATGATCTTGCAAATCTCAAATGCTCCATTATATTGTGGCACATTAACAGTGATTGGCGAGAATAGAGAATAGACATGGTGATTGGATTATAAATGGTTGTTATTGGCTTCAGCATTAACCTAATGATCAGTTACATTATCACTTACATTTACACTGTAGTGTCATCATCAATTATTACCACAATTAGCAAGGAGGTGTGTTATGTTAGTATGGGACTTGGTGTACGTGCAGTTCATACATGTTTTTATTTCAACAGTGGTGATTTTATAGGACAGGAAGAAGGTGGTCAGGTAGTAGCAACTCTTACCATCCCCAAATTGTAAAATCAGAATGGAAAATGATGCTAATAGCAGAAAAACAGAAGTTGAGTTGAACGCAAAGGTACCGAGAAATGGAAGTGTCAACATCAAATGCAAAAATGCGACACAGTTTTGATTGAAGCAATAGTTTGAAAAGGAAAAGTGTATACAACACCATAAAGGATGATATCATTCTTTAGGCGCACAGTAGTCACTACAATGCCCCAGGTAATTTCAGTTTCAAAATAACTCTCTATGGGGGGAACAAGAACACATCTGCATGCATTCAGAAAAAGCTTAATTTACTACTAGCAATTTTCGAAGTATTTTATTTGATTTAGAACAAACATTTCAAATGTCAATGCCCAAAGTAACATCAAAAAGTATGGATCATAAGTATGATATAATATCCTTCATTCCTCTAACACATGAGTCATCGGTATAGTACAATTATGTGATTCACACAATATTCTGAATTCAACCTCTATCACACATCAAAGTTTTAGGCAGGAAATCTCACCCCAACACCATATAGACTTTAAGTTACAATAATCGCGAAAATCATGGAGGGGGTGGTTTACTTTGTTACAGGTACAAAGGCATTATTGGAGGCTTACATGGTAGCTTATAAATTATAAATGGGAAAACTCTGCCCCAAGCATATCAGCCTCTACACCAGGAAGCAAGATGAAAATTCAAATGAATCCCTAAGACGAGATACCTGTTTGGTGTCCGAGGGCGGTGGTGTAGGAGGTTTTGAAGAAGAACCCGGAATAGGCCCTTTATAAGGGAAGTACCTGTTCTTCTCCGCGTCATAGTAAAATCCCGGAAGCTCTGCCACCGAAATCAAACCCGTCAAATAATAATAACTAATCCCCATTATCAGAGTAATCGTACTGACTGCCATCAGATAATAGCAATTTGTGTGGGTGAAGAGAGAGAGAGAGAGAGAGAGAGAGAGAGAGAGAGAGAGGAGAACCTTTGGGCATAATTAGAGATGTGATAGATAACTGAGCGACGAGCGGTTGTTCGGTGGAGTAAGTCGACGCAACGGCAATAACAAAATTCAAAATCGAGGGAGCGGCGCAAAGGCGGTGGTGAGTTGGGAAGAAAACCTGCCAAAGGCCCAAAGAAAGGTAACTAACCGCGGCCCGAGTAAAATTGGGTCTTTTGGGTATAAAATACTTTAATACTCAATTAATTAATAATCTTGTCTAAATTAATAATTTACTAAATTTATAAAATAATATATATTCGAGATTTCTATATGTCTCATACAACATATAAATTAATAGTTCCATACCATATAGTTTATTTATGATTAATCTATGAGAAATCCGGAAAAAATGTTTCAGTTGTTATTTATTTCTCGTTGAAATTGACATCACCGTAAATTTTATCTTTGACTTTTGTTAAGGTTAGTGATAATTTTTTCCTGTAATTTTTCTTAACTCAACAAAAATTATTCAAAGATGTCATTGTTGTTGAACTTTCTTTTGAAAACGGGGTTCTACAGTAGAGTTATCATCTTAAACTTTCAATTCCTATGTTCTTGTCAACTAACATTCTCGTCGGTCAACATCTGTGCAGTTGCTTTAGTTTTCTTTAGAGTAGTTTTAGATATACTCGACATTCATTCAAATACGAAATTCAACTATACGAGTAGATTTTTGTAGGTCTTGAGTGCCTTCACCATCCCACGATTCATATAGATTTTATTAAGTCATATTATGGTTGAACCAAAACTTACAATGCTAAAAGTTATTTAAAATTATATTTGCATGAACATTTGTAATCCAAACTAGAATAGCAAGATTCATTGCAACCATAGCATTTATCTTCTCTTGATTTGGTTCCTCTACTTCATAAATCTCCAAAAAACTTCGGTAAACTAGGCAATGTTGATGCATTAATAAAAATTTGTGAAATACCCACGTTACAAAGTTAAATTTTTTGATATTTTATTTGGTGGTAAAAGAATAATTCAATGTTTTGCAATCATTCAATAGTTTTTTTTGTTTATTAACAAGGCAATTGTCTACAAGCAATTTTCTTTTCTACCAACCATAATTTTATAAATTAATAGATTATTACTTTATCGATTATTTAATATATCATTAAATTAATTAATTTTGACAGTCTCAATATTATTAATTTATAGAAACATAATTGTATTTTCCTTTAATTGGTAAGACATATGACAATAAGAATTTTATGATAGTAAATGCGGAAGCGACTACGTACCCTTTCTTGAAATAAGCTAGGTAGTTGGTAGAAAAATCGAACGAGAAGGAAAACAAGCAAGTCCAACTAGGGTGGCAATTTTTCCCGACCCGTGCAGACTTGCCCAGACCCGTTTCGTTTGGGCCGCCCATGGGTACCGGTATATAGAGCTGGGATGAGCTTTATTTTTAGTGGGCGGAAGGAACTAGACCCTACTTTAGCCGGGCAAATGGCCCGAAGCCTGACAAGTTCAAACGACTCCATCAATACACTTGATGGGCTATCTGAGCCTTAAGAAATGCGGCTTAATGAAATTTCGACCTGGATCATTTTTTTCACTTGGTCGCCTGGGCTATGGTTATATTGGCCCGACCCATTGACAATCTAGGTGTATCCATTGAGCCCGAGCTGAGTCTTGGATCCATGCAAACACAATGCACACTCAACTCATTGTCACGCTAATCCATTATTAGAGCTGCCAAATGGAGTTGGTTGGGCTTGTGCAGCCCACTGGGCCAAATAAAAAAATTGGGTCGGGTCGGGCGGCACATAAATTATGTCAAGTCACTATTTTGTGGCCCAACCATGAAAATACATTTGAAATGACCGGACTCACCCGACTTTTTGGGGCCAAATACGCCCCGTCTTTTTTCGGGCCTATGAAATTAAAGCCCAACACGGCCTTTTGCCCCAGGATGGCCCATATTAACACCTCTATCCAATATATATCCAATTAGTCGTTGAACAATGACGGAAAAAATAACACGACCAAAATATGAAAATATACATGGAATCTTAGAGTTTTTCAACTTAATTAGCCAGTCAAGCCATGCATGAATTATCATAACTGGGGAACGGGCTAAATCAACTCCAAATGGACCTGACCCACTGTCAGCGCCCTACGCGCATCCCCTGCTTGTTGAAAATGAAGATGCGATATCGAATGCTCATATAAATGTATATATCCATATATGCCACAAAGACACATATATATACAGCTGACACACCAATATTTTTGTGAATCTCTCTTATGTGCAGTGTGAATTAATTAACCAATATATATTACACATGATCCAAACGACCCACGTCATAAATTTGGTACGTAAAGGAAGGAAACCGAAGGGCTAACTAACTAACAATCCCAAGCAAGTTGATCATCGATAGAGTATTTGACGCTATAATTATAAACTGGGGGAGCCATTAATGCAGAATCAACAAACTCAAAATCATAGTTACCACTCCCATCAAATGTACTAATATTCTCCCCTTCTTTATCACCCGCGACGTTTATTAGCCGATCATCATGGACGTTATTAACTGATGTGTAACCTTCACAAATCTGCTGTGATGTTTGATGTTGATGCTCGAACGGCAATTCAACGGCGGAACCCCAATTACTAGCGCAATTGTTATTTAGGATGCTAAATCCGGACGAATTGGACGAGAAAATTGGAGTAGTATTAATTTCCCTTGAACAAGCAAATTCCAACACAGAAAGCAGGGAATTGGGATTAATATTATTGTCACATGATGAAGTAGTAGTGGTGATGAGGCTTTGAATTTGATCATCATGTAATGTTTTCATGTAAGGTGGGTTTGGATTATTGATGACTGGATTAGCTATCCTGGAGGTTGTGGTGGTGGTGGTGGTATCCATAGTGAAAGTCTGTACTGGATTAGGTATCCTGGAGGATTGTTGATGACTGGAAGAAGAGAGGAGATTGTGAGTGTTTGGATCCAAGCCTTGAGCTATTAGCTTTTTTTTGATGCAAGAATTCCAGAAATTCTTAACCTCATTATCTGTCCTGCCAGGTAAATGCTTGGCTATTTGAGCCCACCTGTTGCCTAAAATCCTATGAACATCAATGATTGTTCTCTCTTCTTGCTCTGTAAATGAACCCCTCTTCAAATCTGGCCTCAGATAATTTATCCATCTCAATCTGCAACTCTTCCCACACCTTTGTAACCCTGTGACCAAACAAATATTAATTAATTCGGAATATTAATTTAATGACGACAAAATTAGTATACATATATATGATAATATGAACCTGCTAGTTTAGGAACAGAACTCCAGCATCCATGCCCCTGAGTGGTGATATGTCTGACAAGCTTTTCGTCCTCTTCGGGAGACCAAAGTCCCCGTTTCACTTTCTGTTTGCTGCAGCAATGGTGGCCCATTATCTCTTTCTCGCTAACTTTTACTATCTCTTAACACTCCGAAATTCATCTACACCCACCACTCACCAACACAACACTCCCATATTTATATCTTCACTTACATATAGCTTGTACTACTACTCTGTATATATTAATTCATATGCCTTTTGTTTCTGTTTTTTATTATCCTTTCTCCAGATACTAATCATGATGTCGCGCGGTAGTTTAAAAAAAAAAAAAAAAAAAGAAAATTTGACCTCTTTTCTCAAATAAAACTGTTTCCCCTAGTTTTGGCAATGTTATACATGTTTATTAATTAATGGTAAAGTGTACGAAATTGTATAATTTAGAATAAAATATAAATGATATGAGTGAATATTTAAGCCAACAGGCAACGAGATGAGAAAGGATAGGGTGCTGGAGTTTTACTTAAGCTGCACTCTAATATATTGCAGGTCCACAAGTCTTAATTGTCTTATATATCAGCTTCATTACCACTCTTCTTAATTTTTTTAAATATCTTAAATAAATCCCTTTCTTCATGCAGTCTGTGTCACTAAACAGATGGCGATATATGTGTTCTACTTCTATATGCACAAAAAAACAGTTTTCTTGTGGTTAATATTTTATCCACAAACATATATGTAAAGCCTGACAAGAAAACTTAAATTAGTTTTCATTAATTATTTGTTAATCAAATTGCCTTAACCATATCTATACCCGTTTGACTAAAATTGAGACAAAATTGACGATTTAATAAGCTTGTCTGCTTCATCACATATCCTAGCTAGTGTATGAATTTCATATTTTTAATTACAATCTTAGCTGTATCCCTACATTCATTATCTTTCTTCTTCTTCTTTTCCCTATTTTTCACAATTAGACATGAAAAGAGGAAACGTGAATTTGTTTGTTTTGTCTTTTTTAAGTGATCAAGAGATTAATTATACCATATTAATTCTAAGTAATAACAAACAAGTCCAACACCATTAATAATAAAGTAATCCAAACTTATGTGAAACACCAATAGTAACAAATGAATCAGATCATGATTTTTAAATATATATGGTCAAATAAGCACGTAGTGGAATTATGGTAAAATGTAGCAAGGTATAGGTTAGTATATATAATCATACACATAGTAATTAACCATAGTAGTTAGTTAGCCTTATGTGGAAAAGCGTAAAAAAGAATGAATGATGATATGGCCATTTAGGGGAAGACCAAATGATTTTGAACAGATACTCTCATCATTTCCTGCTTTCAAATTCAACGTACATGATGAGAATCTTCTTTGTTTGTAACATCCCCTTTTTCGATCCCCCCGACGACGGATGTACTATACCTATTTGTATGTGTATATACTATTTACATAGACAGAAACGTCAGATGGTCAGTATCTTTTAATTGTTGACTTGAAGTCAATTTAATTCCTAGATGTCAATGACCATATATACATATATACTATAATATAAATGTATCAAATTGAGATTTATTGTTCCATATTCATGTTCCAGACTCTTATACTCCTTATTGCATTGCAATAGATTTTTTTTTTAGGTCGAAAATTAACCGATAATATTTTATTATAACAACTCAAAAACTAAAATTACCCTTTTACATAATAAGCTTTCCACGTAGATAAAGAATAACTGAAAAAGACAGTAAAATCTGGTGGTTACAATCCAAATTCACAAAATTTGTATAAAAAACCACTTAACTCCAAACTAAAATCATAGGGTAATCAACAATATGGAACATATATAACACACTAAAAAAAACTGAAAATGGGCACAAACAACTACTACATATTAGGCATCAGACAAAAAAAGTGAGTCCACCTACAAAGTTTGTTAAATCAACCTAGGAAAAGAAAATACAAACAAAATAAGAAAACAACAACTATAGCTAAAAAATGGGAGAAAAATACAAAGAAATAAAAAAAGGCTCTCCCTCATGCACCTATTAAAATAGAAAATGCAAACCATAAATCAATAGATGATCTCAACATTCCATTCTTAAGTCTCTTTTTAATCTCCTTTAATTCCCTGGACCAACTTTTCCTCCGTTTTCGGACTCCCAAAAATCAAGTTGCCATTGTTGGCCCTTTATATGAGCATGGAGGGGGAGGGGGGTCTAAAGGGGGGGGAAGGAGATAGAGAGGGGCAATGTTGTGAGATTGGGAGAGGGAGGGAGAAAAACCGGTTAAAGGTTTTGTTGGGTATAAAGAAGGAAGAGAAAAAGTTTTAGAGAAAAGAGAGATTGATTTTTTTCTCGTATCATCATTTACTTAGATGGATCTGTGAAAGATGATAACAAAATTTTTCACTGTCTTTAATCCAATATGGTTGAATAGAATAGTAAAACAAAAGGTGAAATAGAAGATCTCATAATTATTCAATTCATGATGGATGGACTATATGGAATATGGAGTAGTTAGGGTGGTAATTAATAGATACACATTTTTGATAAGGAAATTACTATGGAATATGGATAAAAATTTTTATAAGGAAAAGTACTATTTTGATATTACTAGGGCGAAATTACTATTGTCATTTGTCGTGTGGAAAATTACCCCAAGACCCACATCTTATCTATTTGGTTAATAAAAGCAGAACCCATTTTGAGCCACCCACAAACTTCCACCTGTAAGATGAAGCATTAGTAAGTCTTTACTTTCAAATTAGAACAATATAATATATATTTATATATTTATTTGGAGTAATCAATGCAACAAGTAACTTAAATTTATTGCTAAATTACTTCGCTCTCTAATTTTTAAGCGACCTCGTAAACCCGAGTTCAAGTACATCTGATCATTTCAGTCTTAAATCACTTTTCAATCTCCCTTTCCCGGCAACTTTGTCTCGGTATTCTGTTCAAAAAATCAAACATCTTCTCTCTTTTGGTTGTTGTTTCTTGTCTTTCTGACTTTTGTGTAAAGAGAAAATCACGTAAAAAAGCAATGTATCTAGAAGGGTGCGCGCTGACTATGACAAAACCGGTCTGCTGCTTTTCCAAAATTTATGTTAATTGAGATTGATTTCACTCTCTCTCGCATCATTACTTGATTGATCTCACATTCAAACCTAATTATATTCCTCTCCCCTCGATCGTACAAATGCAATAACATCACATCTAAATTTTAACCACGGCTTCTCACGTATATATTGAATTATATCTCCCAAGTCCAGGTTCTTTCGTTAATTAGTTAAATGGCCGAAAAGGAGTGAAAAAATAAAAACAAAAATATTCAACCAATAAAATTTGTCGTGTGAGGAGAAGGTAGAAATATCGAGGATTTCTTGTCTCGCATTGCTTAATAAAAGCACGCCTTGGGCTGGCCCCAACCTTGCCGTAACTGTAAGACCAAGTCTTTAGAAAATAATGAAATAAATAAATAAAAAAGAAGAAAGGAAGAAAATAGTGAAAGAGCCAAATTAAATTAACTCAAATCATTTTAATTAGTAGGATGTGTATCATGTTGGCATCGATTTATAATATTGATGAATCAAGTGTTTGTAATTGTAGAAGTGACACCATGCATGTATTAGACATTAGTACGGTATGGTGATGATCAAAGAGATTGAAATTGATGGTAGTTAATCTCCACTAAGATTGAAATTGATTGATTAATATTTGCCGACAAAATTGTAATCATCTCTTTCTTACTCCTTTCTCATCTTATTTTATTTTTAAAAAACAGATTAGGAAACTATTTAATTTTTGCATAATTACTCACCTCCTCATACATTAGCTAGTTCGACCTTTCTTTTTCACATCGTCAATTGAATTTTCCCTCTCATACGTTACAAAAATGGTACAAGAATATGATGCGTTATTGTTCTTCAAGCTAAGTTAAAAAAAACCCAATTAAGTCTTGAGCTAGTCATTTCTACACCAACTATATATAATTGTAATCAATTTACCACCACCGCCTTGGCCAACATCATCATCGGTATTAAGGTAAAGAGTCTTAAATGATAAATTAATTCTACCCCAACACGTACTTTTATAGTTATATATTGGTTCTCATGTACATGCATATCCAGTGAAAAATAAATTATGACTACTGATTAATTAAAGTGTTAATTTGTTCGGATTTGCGACTTATGCTGCTGCTATTATATATATCCAACTAATTAATTCAGAAACGTGTCTTGTCAGAAAATGATGGTTCATTTTTAAGAAAAGCACAGTACAACTACAGCTAGCTATACTTCATAATGTACGCCACTACAGTACGTACTCCCCTATCTCTATTTCTTAAATCAGTGGTAAAAGTGGATATACTCTGATTTCTCATGATTTAGATTTGTGAGACGGAGCCCTTACTAGACAGTTTTAAAGTTTTTTTTTTTATTTTATTTTATTTTTCTTGGGGTTTATATTTGTTTTTTTAGGTTTATTTTGTTTTTTGGGTTTATTTTTAATTGATTTGGGTTTTTAGGATTTTTAGTTTTTTTTAGGGTTTATTTTTTATTTTTGGATTTATTCTTCATGGTTCATATTTTTAGGGTTTATTTTTGTTTCTTCATGGTTCATTATTATTTTTAAATTTATTTTAGATGTTCATATTCTCTACTTAATTGGTGTAGGAGGTTTGGATCACGGGGATTTAGATCCGTGAGACCGTCTCACAAGAGACTTGTTCTTGCTTAAATCAGTGGTAAAAGTGGATATACTCTGAATCTCTGATGTTTCATAAACTTACTAGACAGACAAAAAAATAATTTCAGATTAATAAGCTTACTACATATATGTTCTTATGACTAATTAGTAGTCCAAGAGCTGTATTAATTCCATTAACCAAATATTCTGAAATAAAAGAAATATCATTCACTCCAAGGCCCAAAGAAGAGTATAAGTGATGATGGGCCCAAGCCCAACCAGCTGTTCGATCTTATAGATGTTGCATCTACTTAATTGGTATAGGGATGACAATTTCGCTCCTGACATGTGGACACCCGCTCTGCCTTATTTGGGTCGGTTTATCCCGTGACCCAGTGGATACCCAACTGCCCCACACCCATCCCACCTATGTTTTTCAATATATATTTTGCATATATAATATATATTATAATATAAATTTTATTTTTTAATATCATATCTAACATTTATAAATTAAAAATAAAAATTTTTTGTAAAAAATATTTTAGAAATATATTAAAGTAAATATTTTATTTCCTTTTTTCATTTTTCTATTTAAATTTAATTAAGATTGGGTAAGAGCCCGACCCGATCCGTTTGGCGCCTCTTCGTGCTAGGGACGAGGTGAGTCTGGGCATTTAGATACCCGACCCGGCACATCCTCATTGCCACCCCTAGATGTGCATCTTATTATACATTTATAAACATTCATAGACACACGGGCGCGCCGTGTGTAATAGATGCAAGTGAGATACACGCACAAGACTGGGATCTTGTATTTTAAAATCGTGTTTCATCCCCATTTTACGATACAAATATTTGACAAGTGTAAAATATTACTATATTAAAGTCCTATAATTTATCATTTGTATTATTTGTAATGAATAGGAGATAAAACACGATTTTGGAAAGTGTTTTGTATCCTCCAAATAATTTCCCTAAAACGAAGCTAAATATTGTAAACCCAAAAAATATATTTGTTTATTTTGAAAATTAGTTTGAAGATATTCTAATCATTACAAAAAAAAATGTATTATAGATATATATATCGAATGTTCTATATATATTTACGTCATCATATTATCACATCAATACAATATTTTTATCAAAAATATTGTATATAATTATTATTATATGTATATATATATATATTTAAATCTTCATTTGATAGTAATAATATAAAATTTAAATTATTAACCGAACAAAAGTTTATGAGAAAATCCCCTAAATTAAAATAAACATTTGTTAAATAGTTTGCAAGTAGTTGGTCTATGGGCGTGACGCTGTAATGGAAACTAAGTAAAGAGGGTGACCGCCGGTGATGCATTTAGGTCGTCGTGTTTGGCCTGGATGGATATATCACTCTCTTCTTTCCCATCTCCGGCCGGACAAGTATTCGATTAGCTTCATTTTACGAAGTATAATAAAATCATTAGGTTTAATGGAACAATAACCAAAGTTGCACCCATTTATATTATGCTGACAAAACTCAAAACTCCCCGTCTCTCGCTCCAACTGGTCCTTCTTGTTACGCAAACACTTTCTAATGGTATTCTCATCAATCATCCATGGAATTGTCGGTACAGATCCCACTTCAATTCCTGGGCCTCTGCCATAAGGAAGCCGCTTCCTCTTCTTCACCTCTCAAAGCCGTCCAGCTTTACACCCGGATGCAACGCCAATCTGTGCCTTTCGATTCATTTTCTATTCTCTTCGCTCTTAAATCCTGCACCCATTTGCCCCACAACGTCAACATCATACGCCATCTCCACGCCCACCTTCTGAAACTCGGCTTCTCCTCGCACGTTTACGTTGCCACTTCTCTCCTTGGCGCGTACGCGTCGAGTATCTTTAGTGACGCCTGTATCGTGTTCGACGAAATGCCCACACGAAATACAGTCACTTGGAACATTGTGATCACGGGATATTCCCGACAAGGGGATATTAAAAATGCCCGCTTTGTTTTCGACACAATGCCCCAGCGAGACCTCGCTTCGTGGTCCGCAATGATCGCAGCTTATATGGACAATTCCCTCTGGGACCATGGGTTAGGACTTTTTCGCAAAATGATATCGGGCAAGAATGTCAATGATGAATGCCTAAAACCTGATCAACTAACGTTAGGTTCGATCTTAGCTGGGTGTGGGCGAATGGGTTCGGTTGGGTTGGTTTTCGGAAAATCCATACATGGCTTTGCCATTAAGAACGTGTGGGAGTTGAATGTGGAACTCGGTACTTGTTTAGTTGACATGTATTCTAAGTGCGGGCTTCTAAATAATGCTTGCTTAATTTTCAGCATGATGAAGGGTAGCAACGTGGTGGCCTGGACAGCATTAATTTGTGGCGCTGCACAACATGGCTATGGCCAAGAAGCTCTGCAGATGTTCGATAAGATGAGAGAAGTCGGTGTGAAGCCCAATGAGTTGACGTTCACAGGAATACTAACGGCCTGTGTGCAAGCAGGGTTGGTTGATGAGGGTCGCAAATATTTTAGGTTGATTGAACAGTGTGGGCTGAAGCCAAGAATTCAGCACTATGGTTGCATGGTTGATTTGTTTGGTAAAACAGGATTGTTGGGAGAAGCATATGAGGTCATTAACACGATGCCATTTGAAGCCAATGTGGTTATCTGGAGCTCATTCTTGTCATCATGTAAATTGCACAAGCAATTTCAGATGGCCGAGAAGGTGATTGATAAGGTAATGAGGATGGTGAGGCCAGAGAATGACGGCGGAGTTTACTCACTTATATCTGATTTGTATGTATTGAGCGGCAAGTGGAGCGAGGTAGAGAGATTAAGAAAGTTGATGCTCAGCCAGAATGTGAGGAAGGCTAGGGGATCTAGTTTCATCCGAAGTGGAGTTCAGTGACGATACCAATAAGACGTCTTTGATGTTTTCTTCATTGCCTAACGCTTAAGGTCAACAACTTCTTTCAAGGTCGAACCTCGGCAAGTGAGTGAATTTCTTAAAAGTGTAATGCATTATTCAGTAGGATCGACTTTTTCTTCCAATAGATGAATATTTGTGTCAATAATATATGGTTGAAGAGCTTTTCAAGCAAATATTGGCTTAAACATTATTGTATTGCATTGCAATCTAGAAACAGAGAATCCAAATCAGCTAGAAAAGTTGCAAAGTTCACCATTTCGAAGATCACAAAACCTTCCTTTCAATGTCGAATTTCCTGAAGGCTGCCACATTGAGATCCCAAGAAACAGAGAGCTCAAAGTCTCGTCCACGATTCACGAACATTATATTATTTATTGTATTATATAAATTAATAATGTAATACATTGATTTTTTATATAATTAATAAGATAAAAAGAATATAAAAATAACTAACTAATGGAAATACCTAACATGGTCCATTGGTCCTCAAAGTTCAAATAATCACGCAGATATAACAAATATCAAAAGAAAAATTAAGTTTATTATAGTTCAGAAAAGAAATCGATTTGGCGATTCAGTCGGTTTTG
This sequence comes from Rehmannia glutinosa, assembly GCA_016081115.2. Classification (NCBI taxonomy): domain Eukaryota; kingdom Viridiplantae; phylum Streptophyta; class Magnoliopsida; order Lamiales; family Orobanchaceae; genus Rehmannia; species Rehmannia glutinosa. The sequence goes on along the minus strand of CM071933.1, from coordinate 78,298,056 downwards.
ACATGCTGAAGTGGTCTTTGATTTATTCTGATGGTTGAAAACTTTTAACAAAGTCAAATTTATAGAACGGTGATTTATATTAGTTAACGTGTGCCCACTGTGTATATATGTATAATTATATTATAGGTAAAAATGTCTCATATTGGCTACTGAAGTTCACTGTTCAGTTCAACATTTTATTGTATCACGATGATTAGTTGTCGATGAGTAAAAACAAAATGTAGTTAGATGCACAGCGACACGCGTTTGGGAGAGAATTTTTTTTTTTTTTGGAAAGCTATATGGGAGAGAGAATATAATATATAAAAGAAGAAAAGGAGAATTTGTTCCACTGCATATTGTTTCTTTTTAGTAGGTAGTAGGTACCAGCAAAAGCCTAAAGCCGAGAAAGATAATAATACTTTTATCACACGATTTTCATGCATATGCTCTTGCAGCAATTGTGGAGTATCCGTACTAGGTAATTGTCGTTCACACTCTAACACCTGTGTTTAAAAGGGGACACGGACAGTACTAGCAGAATATCATTAATTTCCAGTAGAAGAAAATTAAGAAAAGTAGAATATAATGTTGAAGCAGATCATCACATCATATTTGCTACTATGTTTCCTTCTACCCAACTCTGCTTATTCCAGCGTCCCTAATAATACTAATTATGCTGTTATTTTTGACGCTGGAAGCACAGGTAGCAGGGTTCGTGTCTTTAGATTTGACCACAACTTGAATCTCCTTCCTATTGGCAATGATTATGAGTTTGTGCTCTCGGTACGTAATCATCAATATATGCATGTCTAATATTATTCAACTATTACAAAAACGAGCTTTTATTAAGTCGTGTTTTAATTACTTGGAATTGGCAGATAACACCAGGTTTGAGTTCATATGAGAATGACCCCACCGCTGCTGCACAATCCTTACGGCCCCTTCTACAGCAAGCAGAAGCAGTTGTTCCTCAAGAGCTACGTGCTCTAACTCCTCTTAGACTCGGGGTAATAATCAGTAGTAATTATTGACATTAATTTTATATATACATACATATTCTTTAAAATGTATTCACTCTCCTCTAAAAAGTACTCCCAACTTATTAAAAAAAAAATTATATCCACGCAGGCAACAGCAGGTCTGCGGCAGTTGCCAGGCAATGCATCTGAAGCCATATTGGATGCGGTATATTCCATATATGCTAGCTTATTTCGTATATATAGTATTTATTAATCAATGATCATGTGGAATATATTGAATTAGGTGAGAAATCTTTTCGAGAATGAAAGCAGCCTCAATTACAGACCAGAATGGGTATCTCTCCTTCAAGGAACAGATGAAGGATTTTTCCAGTGGGTAAGTTACCGCACGAATGTTTTTAATTATCATCCATTAATTACACTCGAGTAGTACTGTTCGAACATTTTATGGTGTTTTTAATTTGAACGTACAGGTCTCGGTTAACTATTTACTAGGGAGTTTAGGTAAAAATTACTCGAGCACGATGGGCGTGGTTGATCTTGGAGGGGATCAGTGCAGATGGCTTATGCTATTTCAGATCAATCTGCTGGGAATGCTCCTGTGGTACAAGATGGAGAAGAGCCCTATGTGATTGACCAAATTGTTATGGGAACTAAATACCACCTTTATTCTCATAGGTCTCTTTATATATCCCCTATCCAAAAAAATCAAATTTATGTGTATACTATATACTATATAGTATGTTCTTTCCTTAATTATTAAATATCATGTCTCATCTGTACAGTTACCTGAACTATGGCATGAGAGCAGCTCGAGCTCAAATTCTGAACATTTCTAGAGGCAATGGCAATCCATGTGTAACAAATGGTTATCAAGGTAATTACTTTCCGGACATTCTCTTATATATATATGGTAATCAATTGTCGCTTGTAGGTAGAGAATTTGATTGATCGATTTCTTAATTTGTTAAAGGGACGTACGAGTATAATGGGGTAGTTTATAAGGTATAAGCTCCAGCATCTGGCACAATCATGAGGAGATGCAGAGCATTAATTCGAAGGACACTTAGGATTGAGGCGCCATGCTCGCATAGGAATTGCTCATTCGACGGTGTCTGGAATGGTGGAGGTGGAGATGGATTCAACAACTTATATGTCGCGTCATTTTTCTATGACAGAGCTATTGAGGTACATAACTTTTGTCTATATATACCTATATATATATATATATATATATAAATCTCAGGTTGATCTTAAAATTATTAATTTGTAAGTGCAGACTGGTATCATTGAGGCAAATGCATCTTCAGCCAGTGTTCGTCCAATAGAATACCGGAATGCAGCTAAGCGGGCATGCCAGGCTACCGTAGACAATATAAGATCTACTTTTCCACTTATTAATGAGAGAGATGTACCGTTTTTGTGCATGGATCTTGTATACCAATTCACCTTGCTCGTCGATGGTTTCAGTAATATATTAACATGCTCTCTCTTAAAATTATACAATTACATATATATACTTGTACAAACTAAAATGGAGGTTCTTTTTTTGGTTGACTACAGGAATAAATCCCTTTCGAGAAATCACAGTATTGAGAGAAATGGAGTACAAGGGATCATTACTGCAAGCAGCATGGCCACTCGGATGTGCAATTGAACTCATCACATCATTAAAATGAAAAATTCTTGAGTTCCTCTACGTAGTTGGTTATCTGTTGTTGTCATGACATATTCAATATCTATTTTTGTAGATCATTGGATTAGGTGTTCTTTGTTGCCAGTTTATTTATATAATGTTGATGGCTTCGTTATTTCAATTATCAATGTTGATGCTCTTTGACATGTTTGGTTTAACAATGCTCTTAGACTTTCCCTTCCAAATGCCTAAATTTCCTTTCACAACATGGTGCCATTTTAAAATCTGATAGAAGACTGAAACAACAACTTTGAAAGCAATCAATAGTAAAAGGTGGATTAATAAAAGTAATGCTTAGTTGAGTTGATTAATAAAAAAAACTGAGGGTTGAAAATTGAGAAGAAGAAAAAAAAAGAACTTTGAGATTTGCCTTTATCTTACATTTCCCCCTCATAAACATTTTTTTTTAAAATACCCCTAATAGTTATAGAAATATAATAGTTACCTCATTAAATTAAAGACAAAAGCAAAAAAATGAGAAGACTTTTTGTAATTTTAAAACATCTTCGGGTTTTTCTTTATTTAGCCCAAACCTCAGGGGTTATTTTGTAACTATCCCTATATAATATATAGCAGCAAGAGTAAATCTATATTAGTAACTTTGAAAGAGATTCAAATTCAAATCTTGTCGCCCACAATATTCTTTTTAATTGTCACATTGAATTTATTTAAGGTCCTAAATTCGAAATAACTCAATTTGATAAGACAATATATCAAAAAGTCGTATGGTTGCCAGAGACAGACTTGATTATAGTATTATATTGATTTTATTAATATTTTGCTGCAAAAAAAAACGAGTTAATTATTATTTAATTTATGAACATGAATGTCATTTTATTTTAATTGTAATTGAATAATATTATATATTGCACGTTCTTTCTTCTTCTTCTTTTTTTTTTTTTTTTTTTTTTTTTGTTTCACGTCTTTAAGTTTGTTTAGAAAGAAATGGGCTCAAGTTTAAAAGCCACTCGAGCTAAAAAAAACTATAGGATCAGCCTTGGGTATGATTTAGTTCTCTTCTTTTTCACAGCACCCCCAAACCTGCCAAAGGCCCAAAGCCCGTGATCATTTTTGGGTGAGATTTGAACAGGGGCGTATCTTCCTAAGCCCCCCAAAAATTTTAAAAATCAATTTTTTTTATGTATATTTTATTTTTAAATATTAATTTTTAGCACAAAAAAATAATTTTTTTATTAATTTTACCCATAAAATTATACATCCACTCCGCCCCTGGATTTAAGCTTAATCCACATGAGTTTTGAAGTTGAAACAGAGAGGAATGGGGATTTGAAGCTTCCAAATCTTCCATCGGTTTAGCAGACCATTCCCTGCAGTAGGTGTGATAAAATAGGAACGGAACAACACAATGCAGCGAGTTTTCTTCCATCTCTCTTTTAAAGCCTAAGGTACGTTCAAAAATTATGTATCAATTGTAATTTCGTTCACTGTTCACCATATGACTTTTCCTGTAATTGAGTAAGACGATCTGCACAGAGAGACACAAATTGGGTTAGCTGTGGGAAAATGTATTATTTGGGAGAAGTTAATAGCAGATAGGAAATTTTTTGTCCCTTTGGTTGAATTGGCCCACCTTTTCTGTAGAAGTTAATAAGATACAAGAATGAGTGGACTGCATAATTTAGCCTAGACAGATAGTTGATGTGTGCATTATCACACGAATTTCATGCATGTTTTGGCAGCTCCATCGTGGGGTAGTTAGTACATAGTACTACTTTGTCATCTACACACACTACTCTGCTACTTGACCTTAAAGAGGAGACATCCATTATCTATAGATAGAGCAGCAACATAGAGGCAGGAGAAGAAACTAAAAGTAGAATATAATGTTGAAGCAAATCATATCATATTTGCTACTCTACTTCCTCCTCCCCAGCTCTCCTTCCATTCCTGATAATGATAATTATGCTGTTATTTTTGACGCTGGAAGCACTGGTAGCAGGGTTCATGTCTTCAGCTTTGACAAAAACTTGGATCTCCTTCCTGTTGGCCAAGATTACGAGTTTCTACTCTCGGTAATCATCATTCATGCATTAAATCAATATATATATATATATATATATATAGTCTCATGCATGAATCATGATGTATTCCACATATAATTAATTGGGTATTGGCAGATACAACCGGGACTGAGCTCATATGCAAATGATCCCAACGCTGCTGCACAGTCTTTAAAGCCTCTTCTGGAGAAAGCAGAAGCAGTTGTGCCTACAGAGTTGCATGCTGTAACACCTCTTAGACTTGGGGTTAGTAGTAATTAACCAACATTAATTAATCATATATTTTATTGTTACTGTTTTGATGAAAAAACAAGCTTAAATAATATAATATGTGGTCATGTCAATATCCACACAGGCAACAGCAGGTCTGCGGCAGTTGCCAGGCAATGCATCTGAAGAAATATTGGATGCGGTATTCCATCTGCTTAATTAATTAAGTATTCCATCTGCTAATTAATTAAGCGTCTTTTATAAATTTCTATACCTTAATCTGAGTGTGCTTTTTATAAATTTCTATACCTTAATCTGAGTTTTTGGCCTTTGGCTTAAATGTTGGAGTTTGTATTGAATCAGGTGAGAGATCTTTTCAAGAATGAAAGCAGCCTCAATTACAGGGCGGAATGGGTGTCTGTTCTCCAAGGAACAGATGAAGGTGTTTATGAGTGGGTCAGTTCCAAAATTGTGAATCTATGGTGATCATAGACTGAGATAGATAGACCAACAAAATTACTTGAGCATTGTTAACATATTCGGGTCTTTTGACAGGTGGCGATTAATTATTTACTAGGGAGCTTAGGTAAAAATTACTCGAGTATGGTGGGTGTGGTCGATCTTGGAGGGGGATCAGTGCAGGTGGCTTATGCTATCTCAGATGAGTCTGCTGCAAATGCCCCAGAGGTATCAGATGGAGTGGAGAGCTATGTGACGGACAGAGTTCTTATGGGAACTAAATACCACCTTTATTCTCATAGGTCTCTTTATGTATCCCCTGTCCAAAAATCAGAATTTATGTATATACTATATAGTATGCTGTTTCCTTATTTACTAAATGACCTATCTCATCTACACAGTTACTTGAACTATGGCATGAGAGCGGCTCGAGCTCAAAATCTGAACCTTTCTAGAGGCAATGGCAATCCATGTATAACAAATGGTTATCAAGGGACGTACGAGTATAATGGGGTGGTTTACAAAGTATCAGCTCCAGCGTCTGGCACAAGCATGAGGAGATGCAGAGCATTAACTCAAAAGATACTTAGGATTGAGGCGCCATGCTCACATAGGAATTGCTCATTCAATGGGGTGTGGAATGGTGGAGGTGGAGATGGATTCAATAACTTGTATGTAGCTTCATTTTTCTATGACACGGCTGTTGAGGTACGTAACAAATAGATCTCTCATCGTTTGTCAATATATATGTATCACATTGATCGGTAAAATTATCAATTTGTAAGTGCAGAGTGGTATAATTGAGGCAAATGCAGCTTCAGCTAATGTTCGACCAATAGCATACCGGAATGCAGCTAAGCGGGCATGCCAGGCTACTATAGACAATATTAAATCTAATTTTCCTCATATAGTTGAGAGGGATGTGCCATTTTTGTGCATGGATCTTGTATACCAGTTCACCTTGCTCGTCGATGGTTTTGGTAATTAATTAACATGCATCCTCTGATATATCTCTCATAAATGTGTTTATACAACTTTACTTAGTGGATGGTCAATGGGGATTCATTTGTGGTTTGACAGGGATAGATCCATTGCAAGAAATCAGAGTGCTGAAACAAGTGGATTACAAGGGTTCATTAGTAGAGGCAGCATGGCCACTTGGATGTGCAGTGGAACTCCTCTCATCACTAAAATGATGAGTTTTGGTTATCTGTTATTGTTATGATTTATTTCAATAAATTTGTGGATCATTGGATTTAGGTGTGGTTTGATACCACCTTGCTTATATAATCTAATGATCAAGGCCTTGTTATTTCAATTGTCATTAGACAACTTCTCTGTATTTAAAATATAACATGTTTGGTTTAACAGAAATTGGTTTTAACAAATGCACTATAACACAATGCATTATACTTGTAACACAATGCCATTTTTAAGATCTGAACTCCAATAGACATTGGTGATTTGCAGATTTCAAATGGCCCGTTAACCCAAACGCTAGTGGCCCAAATTCCCAGCATTTGTAGTTAAATGTTGAATGAGGTACCAATTTTCGGTATGAGATTGATGCTTATGTTATATGGATAATTCCACTGATAATAAACTATATCTGCACATAGTAGTATATGGAAATTTACAACGTTATTATAAAACGGTCTCATGCCTTTGCCTTTAGGGGCCAATATCACATAGTAGTGTGTGTTTTTCAATAATTAAGAATCTTAATGATATCAGCTTTGAGCCTTTGACCTACTTAATGACAGGGAGAGAATGCAATATATGAAACAACAACCCGAAAGTAACGAGAGAATGCAAATCATTTTTACAACGTGTATTCAAACAATGTATCAATTTTTACAATAAAAATATCACATTTTATACTAAAAGTATCACATTTTACCCTAAAAGTGCAATTTGTCGCATCACATGAGAAGGCTTTTCACAATTTTGAAACATCTCGAGTTTTTCTGTAATTAGCCCAAACCTCAAGGTTATTTTGAAATTATCACTAAATAATATATAGTACCAAGAGTAAATCTATTGTAGTAACTTTGAAAGAGACTAAAATTCAAATCTTGTTGCCCACAATATTTGTTTTTTAATTTCCACATTTAATTTATTTAAGACCCTAAATTTAGAATAACTCAAATTGATAAGACGATATGTCAAAAACTCATACACGACTGTCAGAGTCACAGTTTGTATGATATTATTAAATAACTTAATTATATTGATTTTATTAATAGTTTTCCGCAAAAAAAAAAAAGGCAAGTTAGTTATTATCTTAATTTATGAACATGAATTTTATATTATTTTAACTATAATAGAATTATATTATAAATTGCATATTATTCCTTTTTTTATAACGTCTTTAAGTTTGTATGAAAAAAAATGGGCTCAAGTTTAAAATTGGACTCGAGCTAAAAAAAATTATTGGATCAGCCTTGGGTGAGATTTGCTTCTCTTCTTTTTCACACCACCCCCAAACCTGCCAAAGGCCCAAAGCCCGTGATCATTTTTGGGTGAGATTTTTTTTTTTTTTTTACATGCGTTTTGAAGTTGAAATAAAGAGGAGTGGGGATTTGAAGCTTCCAAATTGTCCAAGGGTTTAGCAGCCATGGCAACAACTTCAATACCATTCCCTTCGGTAGGTGTGATAAAATAGGAACGGAACAACACGATGCAGCGAGTTTTCTTCCATATCTCTTTTAAAGGTACGTTCAAAAATTATGTATCAATTGTAATTTCGTTCACTGTTCACCATATGACTTTTCCTGTAATTGAGTAAGACAATCTGCACAGAGAGACAATAATTGGGTTAGCTGTGGAGGAATGTATTATTTGGGAGAAGTTAATAGCAGATGCGAAATTTTGTGTCCCTTTGGTTGAATTGGCCCACCTTTTCACTGGGAGTTAACATGGGTACTATAGCTATTTACATGTGAAGAATGAGCGAACTGCATAATTTAGCCTAGAAAGTTACATAGTTGATGCATGCATATCAGTGATATCACACGAATTTCATGCATGTTTTGGCAGCTCGATCGTGGGGTAGTTAGTTCTCATTTTACACACACTCTGCTACTTTTTTTTTTTTTTTTGAAAACCACTCTGCTACTTGACATCCATTATCTATATATAGGGCAGCAACATAGAGGTAGGAGATCTAAGAAACTAGCTAAAAGTAGAATATAATGTTGAAGCAAATCATATCACATTTGCTACTCTACTTCCTCCTTCCCAAGTCTCCTCCCAATCTTGACCAGAATTATGCTGTTATTTTTGACGCTGGAAGCACTGGTAGCAGGGTTCGTGTCTTCAGCTTTGACAAAAACTTGGATCTCCTTCGTGTTGGCCAAGATTACGAGTTTGTACTTGCGGTAATCATCATTCATGCATTATATCAATATATATTGTCTCATGCATGAATCATGATCTATTCCAAATATATCAGAATCAGCTAATTTTATTAAGTCATGTTTTAATTACTTGAGTATTGGCAGATACAACCGGGTCTGAGCTCATATGCAAATGATCCCAACGCTGCTGCACAATCTTTAGAGCCTCTTTTAAAGAAGCAGAAGCAGTTGTGCCTATAGAGTTGCATGATGTAACACCTCTTAGACTTGGGGTTAGTAGTACTTAACTAACATTAATCATATATGTTATTGTTACTGTGTTGATGAAAAAACAAGCTTAAATAATATAATATGTGGTCTGTCAATTTCCACACAGGCAACAGCAGGTTTGCGGCAGTTGCCAGGCAATGCATCTGAAGCAATATTGGATGCTGTAATCCATCTGCTTAATTAAGCGTCTTTTTATAAATATCTATATCTTAATCTGAGTTTTTGGCCTTTGGCTTAAAAATAAATGTTGGAGTTTGTATTGAATCAGGTGAGAGATCTTTTCAAAAATGAAAGCAGCCTCAATTACAGGGCAGAATGGGTGTCTGTTCTCCAAGGAACAGATGAAGGTGTTTATGAGTGGGTCAGTTCCAAAATTATTATTTTTTACTGTTGATTATCAATCATATACAGTTCTAAGTGTGTCGTGTTCCTCGTTTTTTCTTGATAAACAGAGAGTTTTGTCTCTTAACTGTTTCAAACTTACTGGATTTGTATTTAACATTGTTAATTATGGGCAACTGGGTTGACTATATGTGTTCTGGAGACCCCAGCCATACCATAATAATTTTAACTTTATGTACTTCTCTCAAGTAGATCTATAATCAATTGCATGAATCACGTGTTATTCTAGATGATAGTTTGCTCAAAAAACAAGAAAACTTTACATCTTTCTTTACTTATCTATCTGTTCTCTTTCTTGCTAAAAACCAAGAAGAAAACACATTATATCTTTCTTTTACCTTTAGGGGATATTAATGTGCATCTCTAGACTATTTAGATTATAGAGATTATTTCTTAATAATTTTGTACAACACATGAGACTAATAGAGGCTAGAGCATGTAGTCTCCGAAAATAAGAATGTGTTAATAGGCTTGTTTGAGTGTAAAAAACGCGAAATTCGCCACTTAAAAAATTGTGGGCCGCAATTATTTTGGATGTCTGGTGATCTGATGGATAAACCAACAAAATTACTCGAGCATTGTTAACATGTTCGGGTCTTTTAACAGGTGGCGATTAATTATTTACTAGGGAGCTTAGGTAAGAATTACTCGAGTACGGTGGGTGAGGTTGATCTTGGAGGGGGATCAGTGCAGATGGCTTATGCTGTATCAGATCAATCTGCTGCGAATGCCCCAGAGGTACAAGATGGTGTGGAGCCCTATGTGATGGACAGAGTTGTTATGGGAACTAAATACCACCTTTATTCTCATAGGTCTTTTTATATATCCCCTGTCCAAATATCAGAATTTATGCATATACTATATAGTATGTTGTGTCCTTAATCACTAAATGTCTTCTCTCATGTACACAGTTACTTGAACTATGGCATGAGAGCAGCTCAAGCTCAAAATCTGAACCTTTCTCGAGGCAATGGCAATCCATGTGTAACAAATGGTTATCAAGGTAACTACGTGTAATTTCATGTTTTTATTAGTTTATATATGGTCATTGTCACTCATACGTAGAGAATTTGATTAATTTCTTAATTTGTTAAAAGGGACGTATGAGTACAATGGGGCGGTTTACAAAGTATCAGCTCCGGCCTCTGGCACAAGCATGAGGAGATGCAGAGCATTAACTCGAAAGACACTTAGGATTGAGGCGCCATGCTCGCATAGGAATTGCTCATTCAACGGTGTCTGGAATGGTGGAGGTGGAGATGGATTCAATAACTTGTATGTAGCTTCATTTTTCCATGACACGGCTGTTGAGGTGTGTAACAAATAGATCTCTCATCGTTTGTCAATATATATTGTATCACATTGAACCCTAAAATTATCAATTTGTTAGTGCAGAGTGGTATAATTGAGGCAAATGCAACTTCAGCTAATGTTCGACCAATAGCATACCGGAATGCAGCTAAGCGGGCATGCCAGGCTACTATAGACAATATTAAATCTACTTTTCCTCATATAGTTGAGAGGGATGTGCCATTTTTGTGCATGGATCTTGTATACCAGTTCACCTTGCTCGTCGATGGTTTTGGTAATTAATTAACATGCATCCTCTGATATATCTCTCATATATGTGTTTATACAACTTTACTTAGTGGATGGCCAATGGGGATTCATTTGTGGTTTGACAGGGATAGATCCATTGCAAGAAATCAGAGTGCTGAAACAAGTGGATTACAAGGGTTCATTAGTAGAGGCAGCATGGCCACTTGGATGTGCAGTTGAACTCCTCTCATCACTAAAATGATGAGTTTTGGTTATCTGTTATTGTTATGATTTATTTCAATAAATTTGTGGATCATTGGATTTAGGTGTGGTTTGGTGCCACCTTGTTTTTATAATCTAATGATCAAATTTCAATTGTCATTAGACAAGTTTTCTGCAATATAACGAATAAGCAAAGTGACGAGTTGATTTCAAATGGCCCGTTAACCCAAACACTAGTGGCCCAAATTCCCAGCTTTTTGCAGTTAAATATTGAATGATTCAGTGGCCCATTGTTTATTCATAACAGACTAACAGTTTACTTTCAATAAGTCTCCTCTCTCAAGCAAATGGACCCCTTAAGACACGAACATATTCAATCCAAAATTGTCTTATTCTTGAATTGGATGTTTGAGACTTGGTTGGCCTGACAAAATTATATAATACTGATACATGTATCTCTCATTAAAAGAATAAAAATTATTGGGAACTTAAAAGTCAAGATAAAAGAGATTATTTTATTTTGATAGAGAAATATCGTAATTGTGTTACGTATGCTTAGGCTTTGAGGAGGTACCAATTTTCAGTATGAGATTGGTGCTTAAGTTAAATGGATAATTCCACTGACAATAAACTATCTGCACATAGTATTTGAAATTTGACAACGTTATTATGAATGAAATGGTCTCATGCAGGCCTTTAGGCCCATATCACATAGTAGTGTGTGTGATTCAATAATTTTAGAATCTTAATAATATCAGCTTTGACCTACTTAATGTTAGTTCAATCAAGGTGGGCAAAATAAAAACAGGAATATCAAAAGTCAATTACTACCAAGTCTTCTTTTTACAACCTCTTTTACAACCCCTTCCAATATTTGTTGTTTATTTGTGTAGTGTTGAGGGAGTGGAAAGGTCATAAATACCAAAAAATACATCCTCCTCAATATGAATGTCAACTCATATCTCTTTGGATAAATAATTATGAATGAAGCACACCACTGCCTATATGGCTATATATATACATATACATATACTGCCAAATATGCAAGAACATTAAATTTATGTGATCAATTTATCAGAAAAGAAAACAAAAGTTAACAAGTGCGAAATAACTTAGAAAGCAATCAATATTAAAAAAGAAAAAGATATGTTTAGGTGAGTGGGCCTATGCTTTATGAATGACCAAAACCTTGCACCAAACAGCCTTAACAATCAAGATATATATAATTAGCCACCATTTTGTAGCTAATTATGTTTTCCTCCTTACTATAGAGCAACGATGAAAAATTTACCACAACATTGAAAACAAGACTATTGGGAATTAAGTTGCAAGATGATTTCCACTTTTGTTTGAAGTTGTCTATCGTTAACTTCACGTCATGGCATCATCCCCTCACCTAACCAATATACAACAACAACTAGTATTGTCTTTCTAGTTGCTATTTATTATTATTAACAAAATCCCAAGTCTTCTTCCCCCCTCTTTTTTAGTCTTTCTTCTATTCCAATACAATATATGCACCTATTCTAATTGACTTCTCATATCAACTGTTCCATTTCTGCCCATTTTCCTGCTCTTCTCTCCATTACCACCACTCTCAATCCTATCTCTAGATATGGGAACTAATGATATGTCTATAATACTAACCATATTGTTATTGATGATCATGGGTTGTGTGGAATCAAGATTTGTGGTGGAGAAGAGCAGCATAAGCGTTGTGTCTCCATATGATCTTCGGTCAAAGCACGACGCTGCAATCGCCAACTTTGGTGTGCCTGATTATGGTGGATCCTTGCTCGGCAATCTCGTTTATCCTCAAAACGGCACCGTCGGATGCTCTCCGTTCGACGGAGATCAGCCCTTCAAGTCCCCCTTCCCTCGTCCCACTATTCTTCTTCTTGATCGTGGAGGTCTTCATCATTTCTCTCTTCTTTTTTCCTCTGTTCTCTTGATTTCCTTATAGTTAGGGATAATTACAAAAGAACCCTTATGGTTTGGGCTAATTACAAAATAACCCAGAAAACGTTTCAAAAACCTCCCTGAATTTCATAGAAATATTACATTTAACCCCTTAAATTTAAAACAGAATCAAACCTTGGGGTTTTTTGGTATTTTTCAAATATCTCAGGGGTATTTTGTAATCATCCCTCTACTAGAATTATGTAATTACTATCTAGGGATAATTACAAAAATTACCCTTGAGGTTTGCTCTAATTACAAAAAAATCTGCCTAACTTTCAAAACTACAAATAGTACCCCTAAGGTTTCATTTTGTCTATCATTTAAAACCTTCATAAGCAAAAATCATTTCAATATCCCTCTTCGTATTTATAAGAATATTGGTTTACTCCTTAGTTTCAACACTGAATCAAACATCGGGGGTATTTTTTGTAATTTTAAAAGTTAGCTGGGTTTTTTTGTAATTAAGCCAAACCTCGGGGTACTTTTTGTCTATCTATCTGTCAACTGCTCAGTTTAGTTGCTTATACTTCCATCTATGTACGTATATATATACATGTGTGATTAATAAGGTACAAGTCATAAAAATCTAGTCTTTTTTCATGTGTTTTCAGAATGCTTCTTTGCATTGAAAGTATGGAACGGGCAGCTAGCCGGTGCAGCGGCCGTTCTAGTAGCCGACACCATAGACGAACCTCTGATCACCATGGATTCCCCTGAAGAGAACTCCGAAGCCGATAAATACATAGACAAGATCAGCATCCCCTCGGCCTTGATTGACCGTTCCTTCGGTGAGACACTGAAGAACGCCGTCAAGAAAGGCGATCAGGACGTCGTGATTAAAATAGACTGGACGGAGTCGATGCCCCATCCCGACCAAAGGGTCGAATATGAGCTCTGGACTAATAGCAACGACGAATGTGGTGTCCGGTGCGACGACCAGATGAGCTTCATCAAGAACTTCAAGGGACACGCACAGATTCTCGAGAAAGGCGGTTACACGCAGTTTACTCCACACTACATTACTTGGTATTGTCCTCAAGCTTTTATCCTCAGCAACCAGTGCAAGTCTCAGTGCATAAACCACGGGAGATATTGCGCGCCCGACCCGGAGCAGGATTTCGGGCAGGGGTACCAAGGAAAAGATGTGGTGTTGGAGAATTTAAGGCAGCTTTGTGTCCACAGGGTGGCAAATGAAAGTAACCGATCGTGGGTTTGGTGGGATTATGTGTCTGATTTCCATATCAGGTGTTCCATGAAGCAGAAGAGGTACAGTGAGGAATGTGCACAGGATGTCATGAAATCACTCCGTAAGTCTGAAATAAATTTACGGATAATTACAAAATGCCCCTTAAGGTTTGGGTAATTACAAAAAGTACTCAGAGGTTTTCTAAAATTACAAAGTGATCCTTGAGGTTTGACTCCATCTTACATATTCCCTCTAATAAGTAAAAAAACATTTCAAAACCTTCCTCGTATTTATAGAAATATTGCAGTTACCCCCTTAAATTGAAGTCATAATCAAACTTGATGGGTCTTTTTGTAATTTTGAAACATCTCTGAATTTTTATGTAATTAGCCCAAATCTCTGGGGATAATTACAAAAACACCCCTAAGGTTTGGGCTAATTACAAAAAAAAACACAGAGTTCTTTGAAAATTACAAAAAAGTCCTTCAGGTTTGATTCCGTCTTACATTTTTGCCGGGTGATTTTCGAAAACATTTCAAAAAACCCCGAAAATTGCAAAAACATTACAGTTACCCCTTAAATTTAAGCCATAATTAAACATGAGGGGTCTTTTTTTGTAAGTTTGAAACATGTAATTAGCTCAAATGTCTTCTTACGGGGATGATCAATTGCATGCATCAGGTCTCCCAATTGAGAAGATAAACAAGTGTATGGGTGACCCTGATGCTGACACTGAAAATGAAGTCCTCAAAACTGAGCAAGATCTTCAGGTTTGGCCATAATGATTATCTTTGTCCTTTTTCTTTTTCTATTATTTCTTTACTTACAATCTATCTTATGGAGTATTTTTTACTTGTATGATCTCATCAAGATCTAATTTTCCAAATTCAGGTTGGTCATGGAACACGTGGTGATGTTACCATCTTACCAACTATGGTGATAAATAACGTTCAATACAGAGGTTAGTTCATATTTAATAGGGATAATTACAAAAACACCCCTGAGGTTTGGGTTAATTACAAAAAAATCCAGACATGTTTCAAAATTACAAAAAAAACCTTCAGGTTTCATTTTTGAAATGTTTTCGAAAATCACCCAGATAAAGTAAGACGGAATCAAACCTAATTTTCAAAGAACTCTGTGTTTTTTTGTAATTAGCCCAAACCTTAGGGGTGTTTTTGTAATTATCCCTATTTAATAATGTGCATTCATCACTTTTCATCAATAGTAATTTGAGGTATCTGAAATTTATTTTTGTAATCTCTCTGTAGGAAAGTTGGAGAGGGGTGCAATATTGAAAGCCATATGTGCTGGGTTTAAAGAGACAACTGATCCTCCTATTTGCCTGAGCGGAGGTTTTTTGCACATCCTTTAATATTTATGTAAATATAATAATGCTAGGCTATTGCTTTTGAATATTCGTATTTAATGATTGCCGTAATGAAACAGATTTAGAGACAAATGAGTGCCTTGAAAATAATGGTGGGTGTTGGCGAGATCCAAAATCCAATATAACAGCTTGCAAGGTATTGTAGAGCAATTTTCAGAATTATACATTGTATGCATATCTCTAGTTAAATGTATTTCCAGTAATGTAATTAGTGGTTTCGTTAATTGAAGGACACATTTAGGGGAAGAGTTTGTGAGTGCCCCGTGGTGAGTGGTGTTCAGTATGAAGGAGATGGATATGCATCGTGCGAAGGTGCGTTTTATTAATCCATACGGATAACTATAAACAAAACTATGATGTTCGGTCTGATTTTAAAAAAAAAAATCAGAGTTTTTTGAAAATTGTAAAAAAGCTGTTGAGGTTTGATTCCGTCTTTATATTTTTCAACTTCATAAGCAAAAAGTTATTTCACAACCCCCTCTGACATTTATAGAAATATTACCATTACCCCTTAAATTTAAGAGAGAACAAAACCTGAGGGGATATTTTGTGATTTTGAAATATCTCTGCATCTTTTTGTAATTAGCCCAAATCCCTGGGGAATTTTTTTGTAATTATCCCATAATCCTATCTTGTGCCTTTGAAGCTACTATTAGAAATCGAAATCACAAAGGCATGCTTTAATTCACGAAATCCATATAAAAGCATGCTTTGACAGATCTACCATGATAATCCAAGAACACGAAGAATTAATCTTAAACACGGAAGCGTACCTGAATCCATTAGAGAATTAGGGCTTGAGAACCGTTTTGGATAAGTATCCCTTTTATTTTCTATTTAGTCCCTCAACAAATAAAAAATCTCTTAATAGTATCTACACATTTAATCCCATAACAATTTGATATCCTTTTAATCCAAAATTAAAACTTTATTAGATCACTTTAATTGGATTAAACCGTAAGACAACTATACACATTTAATTAACATATGTAAGTCCAAATTAAATATTTCCAACAGCTACTACTATCAATAAGCATTGTATGTACCTCAACTGTCTATTTCCTGCTTCATTTGACAGCCGTTGGACCAGGAAGGTGTTTGGTAAACCATGGAGGCTGTTGGTCAGATGCCAAAAATGGAGTCAAATTCTCAGCATGCATAGTTCAGTCCAACACTCACTCATTCCTTGTTTAACAATATAGTTTTATTCTTCTTCTTCTTCTTTCTCTCTGAACTAATAAGAAAAAAATTGTCTTGTGGGTTGGTGCAATCAGGAATCGGATCTATCAGGGTGCAAGTGTCCGCCTGGTTTCCGTGGAGATGGTCATAATTGTGAAGGTGCTTGCACTGTAATTTTCAACTTTTTAAGAAAGGGACATGTATATGTACATGAATTAGTTGATAATGGAGTAATTTTTGTTGACGATCCCAGATGTGGATGAATGCAAGGACGGACTCGCCTGCCAGTGTGATGGATGTAGTTGCAAGAACAAATGGGGTGGATTTGACTGCAACTGTAATGGAGGCAAACTGTACATAAAGGAGCACGACACCTGTATCGGTAGGTTATAAAAGTTCTTTCCTCGGATTTTCTTTATTTGATAATATTGTGGTGGTTTCTAGAAATAACAACTAACTAGTTATTGAACTGAATGTACAGAAAGGAACAGTTCAAAGGTGGGGGATTCCTTACCTTGGCGGTGCTGGCCGTTGCATTGGGTGCCGGATTAGCCGGTTACATATTCTACAAATACAGACTACGGGCAAGTCTCTAGATATTCTCTACTTGTTAGCTTCCTAGATTTGCCATGAATAATAAGGTTTTGTCTGTTTTGCAGTCTTACATGGACTCGGAGATCATGGCTATCATGTCACAGTATATGCCACTGGACCACCAACAGAATCAGGTTGTTCATCACGAAGATCAACCCCTAACGCACACTTCAACCGTTTAAGCTGATGACATGTTCCCACAGGACACTATTATACAGAATTTCCATGGAATAGCATGAATAGTTGTGATCCATCAATATGTCAAAATTTGAAATACACACGAGAATAGGAACCCCCCACTGGCTCTGTATATAAAGTTTTTGTATTACACGCGACTAGCCTTCAAAGTACTGTATTTCAGAAATAATACAAAAAAGGAAAGCGATAATTCTATTATTCTGTAATTCCTTCAAACTTGAGATTCCCTTCATCCAGTATGGCCAAATGCTTCCTTTTTTTGGATAACTTAGCCGAGTCAGTGAACTGAGCAGCCGTTCTAGCCCGTAATTCCTCTAAGCTCTCACCTTCCTTGGCACGCTCCAGAACCTGCAAAATTAAGCAGAGTCAATACTTCTTGTTACTCAAACCACATTGCGTGAATTTTTGTGTCACGTTAAAAAATCTAACATACCAAGTGACGGCCATAGAGATGGGTGTTTGAAAGAGCTTCAAGGGCATTCCGAGCTTCTTGCTTCGTCACATACTCCACAAATGCAAAACCTCTATGGTTGCCAAACCTCATTGGCAACCTTAAACTCTTTATCTGTATCGTAAAAGCTAAAGTTCAGAATTTAACAAGAGAAAATCATATTACTCAAAACCAAATCATAATGCCCCTAATCCCTAAACTTACATGCAAAGAAATACACACCAAGGAAAATTTACTTGTGACCAAAAAAGATTTCTTTATGCTCATCGAAGGACCCATTATCATATCCTAACCTTGTTTGCATCAGCTCTCAAACCCCACTCACATCGCAAGGATAGTGGTTTGAGTTTGATTGTTTCACACTCCACTATTTGTGTTGATCGCAAATGAAGGGTACAAGAAAAACATCTCATGTAACTAATGCCGGTAACAGGAAAAAGAGAATAATAAAAATAAAGAAGAAGAAGAGGAAAAACAGTAGTAGCTTAAGTAAGAAACTGTATTCTGGCTATTATCCTTTCATATTTTCCCAAGTGCACTAGGAAGGATATAGAAAATTCAATGAGCTCTTTCTTGCATGGAGTCAAACAAGTATCTTTCTTGCCTGTTGAAAACTTATCTGGGAAATACTGGGTAATCAATACAAGAAGGGGTCCTTGTCATATCTCAAGCAATTGGTATTTCGTTGTTCACTCCATGCCTATAACAAAAAAGTCACAACTACAGGATACAAGGGTCACAATGCAGGAGCCAATTTTACTTGAGCCTATAAGCAATAAACCATCAAATTCTAAAATTTCTTGGTAAGTTATTAAGAGGCTACTCCTTTCTATCATGTTAATGGAAGAAAAACAACAAAAGATTGCAAGCACAAGCAAGAAATGAAATGTGTTTTCAATTGGAAATTGACAAAATAATAATCTTTACATTATACACTATTTTGACGAAATAAAGTAACAAAACAAAACAAAAAATAAATAATTTATCATGGCGAAGAAAAAAGAGGGCATACCTGACCGAATGGACTGAATAATTGTCTAAGATCCTTTTCGGTTGCCTCAAAAGCTACATTTCTTACAATCAATTTCGTTGAACTCCTGTCATTTTCAATTTTTTTAGATACTACTTCATCCTTTTTAGCATGACAAAGTTGCAATATGAGGGCATGCCCATCCAGAACAGTTCCCTGAAGCAACAATAAAAAAAAGTAAGACAGTAGTTGCAAGTGAAAAATAATGGACAACGTTTATCCTATGAGCCTGATGTAGACCGTAATTAGCAGATATAATATAATACCTGTAGGTCCTTACAAACATTCACAGCTGTATCAACACAATCAAACTCTATGAAACCAAATCCCATTGAAACATTCTTCCCCTTCTTTAAATGCTTCTTCACCTATAATAAAGAGAAAAAAAGTGAAGAAAAACCAGACAGAGAACATAGCAAGTATTCATGGTGCAAAGTAGATAAAAGACAAGAACGAATACCCTGACACTTAGTATCTTTCCTCCCTTCACGTGCTCTGTAAAATGCCTTTTCACACTCTCATCAGATGTTTTGAAGTTCAGGTTCTTGACATATAACGAGCGTGACTGTAGCACATACACAAAAATTCAACTTCTGATCTATAAGAAGAATTTGAAGTACCTTAATGAAACGCAGAAGGACACCTCATGCAATAATGCGGGAAATATTTATAGGATGTCAGCTTTGTATATATATATATATATATATATTGTATGCACATATATATTATTTTCATTGTTTTCTTTTTCCCTTAAGGTTTTGAAGCAATTTACCACGAATTGCAACACTAGCAATCAACCAGCGCCGGGGAGGAGCTAGACATTTAATGTTTTTTTTTTTTTTTTTTTTTTTTTTGGGGTTGTTGGGGTTGGGGTTGGTGTTCCTGTCTTCCTAAATTCGCATGTTTAATATGAGCTGAATTCTCCCCTCATACTAAATTTCCATGTACAAAAGCACAATATCTCAAAGTTAATAAAGGTTCATTGTCAACAACAGAGTAATGGTGCGTCAAGCTAGTGCAAGAAGACAGACTAAAGGTGAAATAATCATGGGAGCACAAAAGTCAATTAACAATTTTCATACATAATGTTGCAACTGCAGCCCTTTGAGATAAGATGCTATAACTACCAAGCATTCAGATACTACATTCATAAATATTGAATATACAATTCTCATAAATATGTCAAGCAGTTGTTGCATTTTAGCAGAAATTGCACAGCTTTTTTTTTCTCTCCCTGAAGTCTCATCACAGGTGTCATTTAATTCGGATTCTCCTTATATTAAACACCTTGCACCCTCCCAACCCCTCCCCTCAAGAGAAGAAGGTATGTGAACTGTTATGTCTACCCACCCCCTTGAAAAAGAAAAAAGGAAAAGGTGAATCATAATTTAGAAATTTTCAGTGATACGTATGAAGCAGGGTACAGAAAGGACAAAAAAAAGGCTCACAGTATCACAAGTGAGCTTCTGAGTACACATGTTTTCATGTTCTACAAGGCAGATTAAAGCAGACCACAACTCTAGCATGCAAGTATAATTACGTAGAAGAACACACTAAGTTCAAAAAACACCTCAATTCTATCAGGGTCAACATCTGCATCTGTTGTATCTTCAACTTGTCGCTCTAGCAATGCTCTATTGACATCAAGTTCACCCACAACTTTAGAGTCACCAACAGTTGAAGTTTGACTCAGAATATTACCAGGTGCCCATTCCAAATACAGTGGGCCATCCCTGTGGCAACAGAAGACAATCAATCAAATTCACAGCCAACAAACAGCAATTACTAATTACCAATAAAGAAATTAAGGTCCTAAGGAAATTGAACCCAATTTAAATCATATAAAAATCTCAAAATGACATGCTAATTTTTTCATGTCCAATAAAATGTTATAAAAAAAGCAAAATCGTATCTGTCTTCAAAATCCAAATCTCCATTCCCCAAGAAATAACAATCAAACAGTGACAATGTTGATCAGGATATGTGGCATCATGATTTTTCAACACTAAGTCTTATTCTCCATTTTCTAACATCATGATAGGGTACCATTAAATCTGTGAAATCATTGAAAATGCAACATCAACACAAATCATACAAGGTATATTGGGTTGAGCATGCCTCAAATGTGGATTACTAACTTATAGCCCATGACTGAAATACAGCCACTTAAATTCCATTAGGATGTCAACATAAAGAAATGTTACATCCATGAACAAAGTGCTAATTACAACTTTGAGCTACTAAATCAACTTACTTGTACCGCTTGTATCTTAAACCATTGAAAGCTGCACGAGCTTCAGCAGGTTCTAAAATATAACCTGGTAACTCAGATTTCAATAAAATGTATAATCAGGGGTTAATACGTATAAATTAAATAGTCATAAAGTTTCTTCTGACTTCTCCATTGCATACTATGCATCAATAATATTAAAACTAAACCATAATAAGGGCATACTTGCACTGATTAAACGAAAAGGATATAAGTTAAGGAATTAACAAGTGCTCATTTAAATTGCACAAGGTGTACCCACAATGTTGCACGTGATGCATGATACATTGTGAAACTTCCTTCTTATTTACATATATCATGAGATAGCTGCATCATTTAAACTAGGCAGTATCAAATAAATCACCAAACTTTCCCATCCATTTATTAGTCATTAAAAATGACATTGTTCTCAGTCAAACAACACAACGAAGCACCTAAATAGTTTAACCCTACTTATAGGCATCGTCAACTATACAAAGGGCAAGACGTCTGCCTGATATTCCCATTTCAGTCCAAACTGTAAGCATCGCAAAAGCCAATTGAAGGAAAACAAGTCTAAAGTAATCTCCAGTATCAGACTATTTCTGAGTTCCAGATTTCTATCAGACAGAAATAATGATATGAATGTCACCATCAGTGATATGCAGATAGCCAGATATATTGACTTCTATCTCAGTATCATAGCCATTCTATGATCCACTACAGGTTGATAGTGAAGAAGAATAAACGGGCCCTCAAATGTACATACTGTTCTTAAATAAGTAAAAGCAATGAAATCCTTTACCAGAAGAAAAATCACCAATATATAACCTTGAATAACATAAAGAAGAGTACTTAACCAAAAGAAAATGACATATGAGAAGGAGTAACCAAAGAACTAAAAAAGAAAAACCATACCAGAGCCAATGTTTTAGTAGGAGGCAAAATGATCTTGTCCAAGCTGCCAAATTTCCCAAACATATTTGATAATTCAGGTTCCGATGAACCATAAGGTAAATTCTTAACTAATATAACATGGTTGCTTCTTTTCAGACCATCAGTTTTACCAGCGGCAAACTCCTCTAATGAGGACACATTAACCCCGGCACTTGAGAGAGCTTTTTTTGTCTCAGCCAACACTTGAGTCTCCCCCAATGCAATTTTCAAAGCAAGATCATCGGATTCCCTATCCAGTAGTTCACTTTTACTGACACCAAATTTTCGTGCAAAGTTTTCAACCACCTAGAACATGAAGGATAAGAAGAGTAGATAAGAAGATAAGAGCAGAAAAATAATGCACAAACCCATGCAGATTTACAAACCGAGATTTTCATATTATTAGTCAAAGGGGCAGAAGAGAACATTAACCACACAGCTACTATCTCATACATCTAACATCAGAGATAGAGAATCAAACACTCCATGCTCCAGTTGCACTGTTATATAATGTCTTAAGAGGTACTAAGTTATTTTGAGAAGGAGAATCAGGAGAGGGAGAATATATCATTGCTCACGCTTGACACATGTTCCACAAAATTATATTGAGAAGGAAGTTTTGGGAGAGGGGAAATAAATCATGGCTTACACCTGGCTCTCCTAGTCGTGTTTCTTCAATCTTCCATATTCTTAAAACACACCAAGCTCATTGATGAGTTTTTTCAAGCACTTATGAACCAACTAATAATAGATGTCAAGCCTCGTATTCAACTTTTCTAACTAACCGTATCAGGGCGCATAAAGAAAGTATTCCATGACCGTGTATTCCCAGTTTCTTCTGACGCTTTCCTTTCTGCATTTCTCTGTTGCTTAAATGTTTTTGAAGACAGCTTGTCAGCACCATTGGTCCTGTAGAATGAGATCCAGAATAAAGAAAAAATTCCTATACTGAGACAACTCACAAAACTTAAACATAAGTAGGGAAATTTAAGAATCTATGGCCAAATTCATACTCTGGTACATCAGATAGATGTTTTGGTTTAGCAGGCATGATATGCAATAACCTTCCCTGAAAACTTAAAGTGTCCATCTCCTTTAAAGCCCTGGAAGGAAAAACATATAACATTACAATTTTGATGGGAACACCAATAAGATAACATATAAACACATTCATGAGTCAAAATACTCAATAGCATAAACGAACATAAAGATATTACTAACAACCCCAGATATTAGATAACAATTTCGCCGGAAAATAATGTTATATGAACAAAAGATGCAGAGGCAATCTAAGGGAACAGGAAGCACAAACTGAACGCAAATTTCCTGAAAGAAAATCTATATATACTAGAATACCAGTGTATAGCCTTATGTCACAAAAGATGAAAAAAACTCACCGTCCAAAAGCAAATACACGTAAACAAGTACACCGAGAATAAGACAGGTTGTGTCGATTCTTTATTGAACATATATTATTGTTCGAACTTGAGTTCTTTTAATCATGTATATAAACCCGAACATAGAGAATGCCAGTCAATGCACATTAAAACCACTACTCTTTTTGAAGTAAAAAGTGTGTACACTGCAACTTAGGTTTTCTAGCTCGGGAAATAATACCTAGCAGCAGATTCTGGGAGAGCAAAGAGAACAAACGCATATCCTCTGGAGCGTCTTGTGTCTTTATCAATGACAATATGGACCTGAGAGATGGTGCCATATTTGCTAAAGTGGTTTTCTAGCTCCTCTTCGCTGTGTACATCAGCAAGTGTTGGTGAAATGACAATCAAACAAACTGAATAAAAGATGAAAAAATGTCACATGCATGACAATTGACACCAATACCATACATATATATACATATGTGGGTGTACGAACACCCACCCTGGAGGGAGGGATGGGGTAGGGGGAGAATAGCAACTGTCACAGGGTCTGAATAACAAGCTACATACGTGGCAGAGTAAGGAAGATTGCGGATGAAGAGACGACCAGTGTCCAAAACTTCATCAATCTTGTTTTTTGGACTTGATGAAGGGTCAGCGGAGCCATTTATTCCATGTTCTCTAGAAGAGCCATCTTCAGCCTCCCCTTCTAAAACATCAGGTTCAAGCGTATCTTCAAGAGGATCATGTCTCTTCTTGGTCTGAGAGTCACTCCTGTCATCATTACCATCACTATTACTACCCTCATCGTCACTGCTTACTGAATCTGACCATTGTTTTTTTATTCGGCTCTTAAAATAATCTATGTCAGATACAACTTCATCATGGACCAAAATGTTTGGTCTATCTGCCTCTTGTTTCTCTGATAAAACATTTCCTTCTCCCTTAATTCCATCAAGATCAGCACCCTCTCCATCTAATTTATTTTTGTGACCTTTTGTCATCTGGAATTTATTGTCTGATGTTACTTTGCTTTGCTCAAGAGATGGAGCTGCAAGTGCATCATTGGCCCACAATTTTGACATGCTACGATGCTGCATGACCTGAAGAAACTCCTGAAGTTGAGGATCATCATTCTCATCGTCCTTCTTACTCTTCTTACTTTTGCCTTCTTGGACTACAGCTTCAGAAACTTTTGAATAGCCTACTATCTTCTCTTCTTCAGAAGAATTCTCCTTTTTCTTCAACGAGTGCCGACTCCAGGGGCGCGGAATATCGGGGTCCCCAACCTTCCTAGCAATCTGGCTAAGAACATACCAAGATTGCTACATGTTAAAATTTATGACAACATCAAGTTTTTAGCTCCCGTAACTAATAAAAGGTAACATTTTATCATCCTGAGGTAATTAACTACCGATTCCAGATTTTATTAAACCAAATTAATCATCCCAGGACCGTTAACAGCCAGTTAATAACCATTACTTAGGACAAAATATTTAGTATCAAATTGCATAATCTGTATAGTGTATGCTTGAATGAAACTACTTAACTGAAACCAAACATAAAATCCCTACATAACCATAAAGTACAGTGAGACATCCAATGGCGGGAAAACTTAACATAGTAATTCTGCAATTGAACACATTTCCAGGTAATACTTAGCTTGTTTTTCATAGTGGTTGTATTTTAAGTATATATGAATGTGGGATAACTACCATGAAAAAGGAGAATCAAAAGAAATTTGTTTCTTACCCCTCCCCAACTCATCCTTTGTTTTCCTTTTCTCCGTCTTAATCTTAATATCATATTAGTTTTTTGCTAAAGTAATTCCAATGTAGAAACAAAAAGAAGAGAAACAAAGAAAGAAATGCAGAAATAAAGAAAATAGCAGCAGAGTAAGACCGACCTCACAAGTAATTCTGCAAGTGTCCAAGTAAGACTTGTTGAAGTACTTTATGGCTTCCTCGGCTTCATGCTCTGTCCTAAATCCCACAAACCCAAATTGCCTACTCTTCCCATCCCTGTACCAAAATTTCATAGTCAGACCCTAAAATAAAAAACAGATAAATAGACTGGCAATATCACCATTGGAAGTAAACAAAGGAGAGGGAATCACTTGGTGCGCATAAGCTTGGCATCGGTAACTTCCCCTTTCTGGGAGAAGAATTCTCTGAGGCGATCCTCTGCTGCATACTTCGGCAAGTTTTTCACACATATTCGCGACCTTTAATAACACAAATAGTAGCATCAAACAGACTATAAATCTTAGATCATTGCATTGGACTGAATTGGAGGGAGAAAGAGGGGGAAAAAATAAAAACTTACATTGTTGGCGGATACTATGGTTTATGTATATAACGAATAAAAATCTGTAACACTCTACGTCAAATAAGATACTCCACCGTTGAGAACGAAACTCTAATTCTTACAAACGCATAATATTACGAGGCAATTTACAGAGACAGAAGCGAGCAGTACAGTCTCGGCTAATTTACGGAGATGAACACTTAGGTCACAGACACCAGGCCAGGTTTTTATTCCTCTGTTTTTAGTTTCTACTTTAATTGGGCTTCATTCTTTTCAATTCAACTGGGTTTATCTAAATTCGTGGCCCACGTTAACTATGAAACTCAACTTGGGCTTTTCATGTCCAGCTGTAATAGAAACAAGCTTATTCTAAATAAATTGTATTCTTCCTCAAAAAAAAAAAAAAAATTGTATTACTTAATACTTATCTTATTTTTTTTTTTTTAGTTGTTTTTAATATGATTCTAAGTAGGGGTCGCAATTGGAGTTATGTTTTGATTCGTATACCGGGTTGAAACATGAAATTCACAACAAATATGTCAATTTGACTTGACTCGTTTTAAGTATATATGTCTTGTTTCTTAACCTAAACCCCGTTTGTATGTTTATATACGTATAACCCGAAAATGACATATATAATTTAACAAACGAAATGACTCGTCTATTTATATGGGCTATATGAATTGTAAATGTTAATTTCCAACCCAAATATTATTCTATCAATATACTAATAATATTTTAAAATTCAACAAGTATACTAACAATTTATTCAATCAATCAAAACTCTTATAAATAAATCAATCAAAACTCTTATAAAAGGAAATACAACGGCAACACAAGTGCATCAAAAGGGTTAATCGTGTCATTTTAGAATACTCTAACCCGGTCGGCTTATTATTCCTATATACGGGTTTGGCTCAATTGTAAATATAACACACCAAGACTTAAACCCTAACATTTGTCAACTTTTTTGAAACCATAACTCATTTAGACTTTTCTAAACCCCTCACCCTCTAATTATAACACACTCAAACTTAAACCCTAACATTTGTTGGATTCGTGTCATTGTTGTCCAAAAATTTATCAAACTTTTTGAAACCATAACTCATTTAGGCTTTTCTAAGCCCATCACCCTCCCCAACCCCCTAACAAATTAAATGACAATATATCATCATATAATAAGACTTGCCAATAAATCGAATAATATATTTTCGCCAACATGTTTGATTGATAGACATACATAAAATAAAAATGAAATCCCACTAATAATTATCTTTTTCTTTTATTAAAGTATAATTTTCAACCTTATAGTATCTTTATTTCTTATAAATTATTCAAATATATTATCGACTTCTCGTTCCTTGCAAAAATCAATACCAAAATAAAAGAAAAAATGAAAACGAAAAACAAAAGCAAACCAGGCTAAAACCCCGGGGTACTGTAGTGTGGTGGATAACGTTTCATCAAATGGCTATCTCCGTTCTGCACACGCCTTCCTACTCCATCTTCAGCCATCACCACCACCACCAGCAGGTCAGTCTCACGCCCTTCCCTTTCTCTTCTTGTTATTTTCATCCCTCTTTAATGTAAACAAAATTCAAATGAAAATTGGGTGTTAATGAACTACGACTTATTCGTTTATAGCAGCAACAGTGGAATGCCGCTCCGCTACCGCCTATCAGGGTATGTAAGTGCAGAACCAGATCCGTGGGTGCTCTTAATGCCGCTCAGATTACAAATGATGAGACATCTTCTGTTAATTCATCTACGTTCCCGCTATTTCAACCTCCTCTCCCTCCCCCACCTACTCCTGCTTCTGAGGTACTTTGGTTTTTTTGCAAAAAAAAATTCTTACTCCTTCTCCACATTTATTTATTTATTATGGCACCCTCAATGCTGTTACCCATTTTATTTGTTCCATGGATACTTCCATACTATCTGCAAATGTAATTATATTTCCCCAGTTTTTAGAAGAAGGGTTGGTGTAACTAATAGCATCTATTTGTTTTACCGAATATTTTTTCATTTTTTCGCAGAATTATATTTGGTTAGAGTACGCAATCATATTTTTACTTTGGCAATATCTACCTGTTTGTTTGATGGTTGTACTTTTAAGTTATTTTGGGGGCAAAATATACTGATTCTATTGTGTGCCTGCCAACAGTTGGAGCTAGCCGATCCTGATTTCTATAAGATAGGATATGTTAGGAGTGTGCGAGCTTATGGAATTGAATTCAGAGAGGGTCCTGATGGTTTTGGCGTATATGCCTCCAAAGACATTGAGCCTCTTCGTCGTGCAAGGGTACATTTTCTTTCATAGGGGCATAAGTAACTACTTTTGATGAGATTTTGCATGCTTTATTATGTTGTGTATTTGTTTTTGTCTTCTTCACAGTGTGAATTCAAAATGGTTCTCTGCATTTGCTTCTGCTAAATGATTCGTAACGTGATCTTCTTTTGGTTGTTACAGGTGATTATGGAGATTCCATTAGAATTAATGTTAACTATAAGTCAAAAGCTTCCTTGGATGTTTTTCCCCGACATCATACCAGTTGGTCATCCTATCTTTGACATTATCAACTCAACCAATCCTGAGGTACATGTTTGATGATAAACTCTCTTCACAATTTGATTATTTTGTCAATATGTCAATTAACTTCATATAAATTAAATCATTTTTTTTTTGAAATCCCCCCCAACCCAACAGTATTTTCAGCCTTCTTTGCACGATTTATGTCTATTTAAATAAACCCATTTAGCGCTATCTGATTTTTTTTGGCAGCTCCTCATGTATATAATACTTTTTGGTTTATGTCAGACAGATTGGGACCTGAGGTTGGCATGTCTCCTTTTATACGCATTCGATTGCAAGGATAATTTTTGGCAGCTGTATGGTGACTTTTTACCTGGTGCTGATGAGTGTACTAGTTTTCTTCTAGCTACAGAGGTCCGAGTTATGCGTGGATTGTTTGAAAGTCTTTCAATGTTCACTGTATCTAATATATCACCCTGTTTTACTGCTTGAGATGCTTCCTTTACCCACCTGGACAAATTTCAGGAGGACCTTTTGGAGTTGCAGGACAAGGAGCTTGCTTCCACATTGAGGGAACAGCAACAACGAGCTTTGGAATTTTGGGAGAAGAATTGGGTATGGAGCTGTCTTATACTTTCAGTTTCTAATATACAGGGTGTTTGGCATTCTTTGCCCAAATTTAATGCTGGAACTTTGTCAGCACTCTGCCGTACCCCTTAAAGTAAAACGTCTTGCTCGAGAGCCGGAGAGATTCATGTGGGCATTGAGTACAGCACAAACTGAATAAAGAATTTACAACAACAACAAACTAAGCCTGTTTTAATGCTCGAGAGTTGGAGAGATTCTGGATCATATCGCGCCATCGTTTATGGTCTCGATGCATCAACATGCAAATGAGAATTGGTGCCCTAGTTCAAGATGCAAATATGCTTGTCCCTTATGCCGGTTAGCCTATTTTAAAAATGGACCTTTTTTTTTTCTCTGTCACTTGTTCACACTTGCTCTGTAATCTGCTCATGTGTTATATTGGTTCTTTTACGTGCCATTAGAATAAAACTTTACAAAAGCTCTCTGACTAATGTGCTCCTATGTTTGTAGATATGTTAAATCATTCTTTTCAGCCAAATTGTTTCTTCCACTGGCGTTTCAAGGATCGAATGCTTGAGGTGATGATAAATGCTGGGCAACGAATCAAAAAAGGAGACGAGGTATACATTGCCACATGCTCTGTGATGAAACAAAAGCTTATTTGTTGGAGAACCATACACCTTCAGTCATAATTAAACTGAATAAAGAATTTGACGAGAATTAATCAGAAGCCACATTTGATAGATATAACTAACTAGCTTTCCTTAAGCTGTAAAATGGTATCATGAATGCTGTCTGAAGAATGCGCAGCATTTCATATCTATATATTTTATTTGGGAAACATGTGGATCCTGATTACTGCTTGGTACATATTTCTGAGAAAGATGATATAGTGAAGTGCTTACAAAGAATGATTAGAAGACTAATGAAAGACAACATAAGGATGGGTGTTTAAATGAATGCATATGGCCTTATAACCAATCAAAGACAAAGAATAATAGAGTACTTTTGAAAAAATTATAAAGAATGATGTGTCTTTGATGCTTTTGGCAAGGAACTTATTGTTCGAGTATTTGTTTATTTATTTTATTTTGATAACTATGCTACCATGATGTCTTTGCAGATGACTGTCAATTACATGAATGGACAGATGAATAATTTTTTCTTGCAAAGATACGGTTTTTCATCTCCGGTGGTAATTTTCTCTTGTCATAGTTTACAACTTCCATATCATGGTTCTTTGTCACCTATTTGCTTTTAGCATATTTTCTTAGCAAAGCTGAAGAACTGGTCTCTGTTGGACAAGATAAATACTAGTACAATTAATGGATAATGAGAGCACATAAAAATGGGTCACGCGTTTTTGGTAATGCACTGGTTCCATATTTGACTTATAATATTCAAAAATCAACCTCTTGTGTAAGTCCTCTGAAATCTTATTCTGATATTTTTGGAATATTTACTAAGCATTTGAGATACTTGAGTACTGATCAATTTTGCTTTATTAATCAATTGAACTAAAGGATTTGCTTTTAGATTGGCTTTATTTCAAGGATCTAAATCTTGTGTGACTCATGTTGTAGCAACAATTACCTAGAGAACTCAAAAAAATTATTTGGCACCTCAAGTGCTGGTCCTTAGTTTAATTAACTCCATTGCTTACCAAGCTTTTGCATAGTTTTAGGGATGTCATTTTTCTTATGTTGTACTTGATATTATCTTCATTACTAATGTTTCTTTCATTTTATACATTACCTATTTAACATCATTATTGCAGAACCCTTGGGATGTTATCCAGTTCTCTGGCAATGCACGGGTTCATTTGGATTCTTTCTTATCCGTGTTCAATATATCTGGTCTTCCTGAAGATTATTATCACAATAGTAATGTTAAATCCTCCTCATAAACTCTCTTTGTTTAACAGCTATTAGCAGATTTGAATTCAGTTTTTTTATGATTCATGAAATAGAGATTATGTCCCATATATCAGGTAAGCTATCTAATGACGAGGATAACTTTGTTGATGGGGCGGTTCTTGCTGCTGCTAGAACAATTCCCACTTGGTCAGAGGGGGACATCCCTCCCATACCAAGTATGGAACGGAAAGCTGTAAAGGAGTTACAAGAAGAATGCCAGCAAATGCTTGCAGAGTTTTCTACAACTGCAGGTCAAGACCAGCAAATTCTAGGTATGTTTGGTTGATGGAGTTAAGTTTCCCTAACACTAAGCAAAGATGTGACCTCATAATGATGCTGCTTTATTTAAATTGATGGGCATTGATTGACTTCCCTACTCTTGAATAGGAGTAGGAACAGAAGAATAATTTTCCAAATGTTGTAAACCTCTGTATTTGGTGATGGACCCAATGGATAACTAAGCCTTGGTCACTTTGACTGTCTCTTAAATGGAGTACAAATAGAAACGACAATATTGACTGTTACTGAAATATATTTTTTTGCAATTATAGGATGTTATTCTCCATCCACTTTTATGATTTATCTTGCAAGTTGCTAAGTATTTTGTGGTGTGTGGGCTTTGGTGGGTGCATTCTGTTGTGAAAGTAAAAAACATTTGAGAGGATACGAGTAAGTCCAAATTGAAGTACTCTGGTTGTGATGAATTCTATCCTCGTGTGTTTATTATACTTCTTTTGTTGCTGCAGAGTCTATGCCTGAAGCTAGGAGGACGCATGAAGCTGCAATAAAGTATGTAGTCTTCATTAAAAGCGGGTAGTTCCTGATGTACTTAGTGGGACAGAGATCCAGCTTAATTTGTGTGTTTCTTATATGCAGGTATAGGTTACACAGAAAATTGTTCATAGAGAAGGTTATTCAGGCGCTGGACATTTACCAAGAACGGATATTATTCTAATCATGGATTGTGATGACAATGTTGTAAAATCATATGCCGACACACCTGATTTGATGTCTTTTTGCTTGCATCGATTGTGGGGTTGAGCAGGAGGCAAGAAGACTTGGGGAGGTTTCCCTATAACTTGGGGATTTTGTAGTCCTTTTTGTATATTGACAGGGAAGAGTTAGTTTATAGAGCAACTTCATGTAGCATAATGACTCAGTAACAATTACCAGCTTTTCTTTGATCACTTATGATCTGTAACATCGTACCAAACTCATACACGTGACAAAAAATGTCAACCTAGTGCATGCTAGTAGAAATATTAATGTTGTGGTCATAAATGGGAAATATAATTGGCGTTCTCTTATGATTCTTTGACTACACTAACACATAATCGGGTACCAAAATGTATATGTAATGCACAAGGCAAAAAAAAAAAAAAAAAAGTTTGTGATTGATAGATTAATTTGAAATTGGAAATGGAAAGTAGCATGTTGCTATTAAATAAGAATGTGCACTCAGCATGTTTTACGCCAGAACTTGGAAATTTTCTGCATATACCTTTTCAGTAGACGTACAAACGAAAACTCGAAGTGAACTTGGGTAAGTAGTAACTGCAACTCTAATTCTCTTGAAATTAATTGAATTTAGCTATTCGTATTGCAAAACGATTCATAAAAAGGCAGCAAAAATGGATAATGCTCAAGGAAAATGAACAAGGCATCCAATTGTCGGATGTAAGGTTGCTGATCATCTCCATATGTATTAACAATCAGTAAATTACAACATTATCTGAATGGCTAAATACTAAGTTTACAAATTTTGCTATTTCTTTTTAATCGGTTACAATGGCTTTGGACAAAAGCTTCTCCAACTATAAACATCACCAATAGTCCCCACACGAGCAAGCTCCATCCTTAAAATGATGGAATCTCCTAACGTCCCTTACAACAATCTCCCTATCCACAATTTTGGAGATAAATTTTGTAGCAGAGTGACAATCGGTGCAAACTCTAAGATTCTTGGCCACCCGAATAGTTGTGCCAGGAGGGGTATTAAGGAGACCAAACGCAATTGCCAATCGTTCACTATGTCCACACAGTAAGTTCTCCTTTTCCTGCTCGTCGACATTGTGAAGAACACAGGATGTGTCTGGCACATAACCCTCCTCCTTCATTCTGGCAAATAAATCATCGAGAAACTCGTAAAGCTGCTCACTTTGGGGGTGTGACGTATCTCCAGCCAAGAACTTGTGAACCTCATCATCCGACTCGATCCAACTGCATCCAGGTTCTTTTCTTACCCCCATTTCTTTCATCTTTTTCCTAACCGCGTTAGCTTTTTCCCAGAGCCCAGCGGAAGAATAGATATTGGAAAGTAAAACATAATGGCTAGCAACATTTGGTTCCAATTCAAGCAGATTAAGGGCTGAAATTTCCCCTAGCTGTACATTTTGGTGGATCCTGCAAGCACCAAGCAAACTACTCCATGCCCCAACCTTGTCAAGTCCAGTGTGCATGGAATTGATGATTTCATATGCTTCATCCAGCCGACCTGCTCGACCAAGCAAGTCAACAACACAAGCGTAATGATCAGAATTAGGTTCAAGTCCATGATCCTCTTTCATTCTCTGGAACAACTGTTGGCCTTCATCAACCATTCCTGAATGACTGCATGCTGCAAAAATTGCAATAAAAGTAACCTCATTAGGTTTCACCTCTCCACCTCTGGCCCCACGAGCCACCAGGCTCTTAAAAAGTGCCAAGGCCTCCTCCCCTTCTCCATGCATCCCATAAGCCATAATGATAACATTCCATGTTATTACATTTTTAACAGGCATGCTATCAAAAACTCTTCGAGCCATATTTAAGCAACCACACTTGGCATACATATCAACCAATGCACTTCCAACTGCAACATCTGATTCCAGTCCGTTCCTAATTGCATAAGCATGAATCTCTTTTCCTTTTGTTAGAGCTGCTAGAGCAGCACATCCGGGAAGGACGGTCATGAGTGTCACAGAATTAGGTTTCAATGTGACCTTGACATTATTATCAACATCATCATTCTCTTCACCTTTCCCCCCAGCTATCTGCATTTCATGTAGCAAGATTAAAGCGTCTTCGTGGTAGCCACAAACCACGTAACCAGTAATCATTGTGTTCCAAGACACAATGTCTTTACTCTCCATATTGTGAAATATATATTTTGAGTTATCTATCTGTCCTATCCTAGAGTACAGGTCCATCAATGCATTTTGCACATATCTATCCCTCCCAAGACCCAACTTCAAAACATACCCATGCATAACCTCTTTATCTGCAAAAGCTTTGCAGTGCACACAAGCTGGCAAAACACTAGCCATTGTGGTTGGGTTGGGGAAAAGGCTGGAGACAACCATCAATTTCATGAATAGCAACAAAGCATCCATATAAAATCCATTTTGGGTATAACCAGCAAGCATAGCATTCCAGAGTGCAAGTTTCCGATTTTTGCAATGTCAAAAACTCTGCGCCCACTCACGACTTGTTTACAGTTGCAATACATGTCTACCAA
Source organism: Rehmannia glutinosa (assembly GCA_016081115.2). Lineage (NCBI taxonomy): Eukaryota > Viridiplantae > Streptophyta > Magnoliopsida > Lamiales > Orobanchaceae > Rehmannia > Rehmannia glutinosa. The sequence continues at coordinate 78,263,523 of CM071933.1, read as the reverse complement.
AGCACTGGCCACGAAGGAATTCCCTCGAAAATCATCATTCCGGAACACGTAAGCGTGGATTTCTTTTCCAAGGTCCAGTAACTCCAAATGGGAACATGCAGGAAGAACACTCGAGATTGTGACCCCATCAGGCTTAAATCCTTCATCTTTCATAAAAATGAAATACTCCAATGCCTCATAGAACCTATCACTCTGCGAAAAAGCGCTAATAACTGTGTTCCAAGAAACCATGTCGCGGTGAGCAAAACACTCAAATACAATCTTAGCATCATCAATTTTCCCTAATTTCGCATACATTGCCATCAAAGAATTGTTTGTAAAGGTCTTTCTGTCATCCACTCTCAGACTATACCCATGAACTTGCTTTCCAAGCCTTAGTCCATCATGCCTATTCAAGTTACTACATGCAAGAGCTACGCTGACCAAAGTAAATGAACTAGGCTCAATTCTCTCTAATCCCATAATTCGAAAAGCCTCTAAAGCTAACAACCATTCTTCATATTTACACAAAGCATTAATCATTGAGTTCCAAGAGACCTGGTCCCTTTGAGGAATTCTGTCGAACACCTTGAAAACCTGGTCGACATCGTCCCCACATCGGCCATACAAATGCAGAAGTGTATTGCAAACAGTAACAGAATGAGAATCGTAGCCGAGCTTAACAACAGACCCATGAATCTGTTTCCCTAAATCCAAGTCTTGAAGGGCAGTGGCAGCCTTGAGAACTGCGGGGAAAGCGAAATTATCGGGTAGAACGCCGGAGGCCTGCATCTCGACAAAAGTGGTAATGGCTTCCCGGAAGGAGTTCGAGCGGGCTTGGGAACGAAGGGATTCGATCCATGAGTGTTTGGAGCGGATTTCTGAAGAAGTGGATTCGGATAGTTTTCCAATGAGTGGTGGGGATGGGTTATGAATTTGGAGAGAATTGGAGATAGGAAGTGGAGGAAGAAGGGCGAGAGGAGAGCAAGAGTAGTGCATGCATGTCCAGAGGGACATTGATTGCAGAGACAGTGGATAACTTGCAACGAATAGGACGTCCGGCGACCGGAGAATTTCCGGCGACTTTGTTCAATTGTTCTCCTCAAATGAATAACGAAAACTTTTATCTTTGTGGAATATAAATATTTTTTTCCTGGGCCAAACTTTAAGTATTACTCATACACTTATTCCTGGGCCAAACTTTTAGTCAGTCAGTATCACTTTTCAGCTTGTGGCCCATTTCCTCTTATCTCTCAGAAGGGCCCAACAACTGCCACTTAAATTGTGTGTTCCTGTTTTAAACCAGAGAATGGCCCATCAAGAGCTCTACTGCCAAGTAGTATAAATTAAAATCTCCTGCTAGGGTTTCTTGCCTCTCATTTGCCTATAGAATAGAACAATTTCAGAATTTCTCCTGCAGTCGCTCGCTCCTGTTCTCTTTCCTTCCGTTTTTCAGGTACGTTCCGAAATCGCCACCCTTCTTCCATAATTTGTTTATGTTCTGCGTTACTGTTTAGGCCTATTATTCGTTCTATTTTATGATGGTTTCTTTTATTACTTCTAATTTATTTTGTTTACGTAGCTGATTTGTTTTGTGTTTCTGGTTGCCTGCTAGCTAAATCCTTTGTGTTTTATGTTTTTGTTTGTTTAATGTTTATGAACGTAAAATTTATATTACAGAATCATGTTAATTTCGTTGGGATTTTAATTTTTGGAACTTTCGGGTTGTATTGATCTAATGGAAGCTTTTGTAAGCTAGATAGTTCATAGTTGTTTATTCCGGAGCTGCTTTGATGAAGAAAATAAACAAATTAGCATGACATTGCAGAATTTTGCGTGTATATGTCATTGCGTTGCGTCTTTCACTTTTCATACAACTGAATTTTCAGAATGTTCATCTGCACAATTAATGTTGTTTATTTGCTAATAATGTTTAAATTTTTGGAATATCCCTTTGGAACTGTTTGGTTGTATTGATCCAATGGAAGCTTCTGTAAGCTAGACATTTCATAGTTGTTTATTCCTGAGCCTTTTTGATGAAGAAAATAGACTAGTTTGCATGACATTGCAGTATTTTGCCTGTACATGTCATTTGTGTCTTTCACTTTCCTAGAACTGAATTTTCAGAATGTTTATATGCACAAATTAATGTTGGTTATTTGCTAATGTTGAGAAAGCCAATGGTGTTTCCGAATATCCTTTGCTTAACATTGTTTTATGAGCCTCTTGATTTATATCTTTGTTTGCTATCGTCACTGAGGTCAGGGTCATCATGAGTAACTCAAATGTGTGTTCTCCATATGCTTCACTTAAAAATATTACCAAAAGTTGCTTCATTTCCTTAGACTCTCTTTTGCAGAATGGACTCTACTACCAAGCATGCAGTAGTGACGAAGATTATTGGCAGGACAGGGTCTCGAGGCCAAGTCACTCAGGTCAGAGTCAAATTTATTGATGATCAGAACCGTTTCATTATGAGAAATGTCAAGGGACCTGTCAGGGAGGGTGATGTTCTCACCTTGCTCGAGTCTGAAAGAGAAGCTAGGAGGCTGCGTTGATGGCTCTCACCATGTCTGCCTCTGCAATACTTTTTGGAAGTTCAATCAGTACTAGTGTTTTGATGTAATTTTATTTGGGTCTTTTTACAATTTGTTGTGAGACTTCAACATGAGCATGGGCTGCGTAATGCTTCTCAATTGACATTGTTTTTTCATGTTTACCCTTTATAATGTTAACATGATTTGGTAATTCTTGTGATGGAATCTATTATATATGCTTACAAGGCTGCAAACTATGCTGCTATTGATTTGAAATGGTTGTGTTAATGTTTTTCAAGCATTTAGCATTATGACCTATGCCTTAATTCTAGGTGAATCCCCTTGGAGACCATATTTTGAGCTGAAAGTGCTTTTTATCGTATGTATTGTTCTACATTTCTATGGTTATGCGTTTACCCTTTCAAATAATTCTTCCAGGTGGTATTCTCATCCTTGATTTTTTTCCCCTCCTTTTTTTATATATCGATCGGGATTATTTCCCTTGTTAGGTGGGAATTGTTTTGCTTTACTCTTCCCATGTTCGTTTCTATGTTCGGGATTATTTCCCTTGTTAAGTGGGAACTGGGTTTGCTTTACCCTTTCCACGAGAGATTTTTTCCATTTCCAGCAATAATTATCCTGCGAGACTATAATTTAACCAATTGTTGATAATGTATTTACACTATTATTTGCGCACTCAAAATATACTACAATTGTGTAGTCTAAAAGAAAAGTGAAATTGTACAATGGTGTTTTTTTAATCTGAAAATTCAGCTCGTTGTCCCAAAAATGTCAATGCAATATTGCAATGTATATTCAAATCTGGATTAACTAATAAATTCCACAGTTAGGCACTAATAAAGTCACGTGACTTAAAATGCTCTATATATATCCATCATCTGTTAGGCACTACAGCTGCCAAATTGTAGACTTATCCATCATCACGGGATAAAGATGGCGGAGGCCATCGGCGGAGAAGCGCCTAAGGTGAAGTCAATATTTGTCTACCCCGTGAAGTCATGTCGTGGTATCTCCGTCTCACAGGCGTCTCTTACTTCAACTGGTACCATCTCGATTCCATTACACCCACTTCATCTTCTTTTTCTTCTAGCAATATTTTTTTTTATCTGTCTGGTTTTGTCTTCTTCTCACTAGATGCCTGTGCTTCATCAGGTTTACGGTGGGATCGACTATGGTTAGTTGTGAATTCGCATGGCAGGATGTATACTCAGAGAGTCGCGCCAAAACTTGCCTTAGTAGAAGTAGGCTTGCCAGTTGAAGCATTTTCACCAGGTTGGAAACCAAATAAGAGCTCATTCTTAGGTAATTTCTCCATTTTACATCTGCACTTTTTTTGGGTGCAAACTTATGTTTTCTGAATTATTGGGATGTTAGATCTAGAGATTATGAATGGGTCCTTGTTTACCCTTGGATATTGATACAAGTTATTTACAGACCTTTATTTGCTCACTTCATTACTTCCTTCCTCTAACAGTGATAAGAGCCCCTGGTATGAATATTCTCAAGGTTCCATTGGTTGAACCTTCTGCAGTGGCCAATGGTGTCTCGGTATGGGAATGGCACGGCTCTGCGTTTGATGAGGGAGAAGAGGCAGCGACGTGGTTCTCTAATTATCTAGGGAAACCAAGTCGGCTGGTTCGATTTAATGAAGGTATGACTCAAAACAACTGCTTAACCTTTAGATGCTCCCAGATCCTGTGTCTATGTCTGCAAATGCATAACATTTCATTTGATTCTATCTACTTCGGAATGGAATTTCGTTCACAATCCAATTTTTAGCACTATAAAACAGCATGTACTGGTTTTTTGGTCTATGATGGATTCTAATGCATTTCTGCTTCTTGTGTGCTGAAGATCAATTGCTTTGTTTTTAATCTTCTTTCTACTGGCTGTGAATGAAAAGCAAATGACTGATGCTTATTTTGTCAATGCAGCATCACAGTGCAGGCCTGTAAACTCTGACTACGCAGTCGGTCACACTATCAAATTTAACGATTGGTATCCCTTCCTCCTGCTATCCCAAGTGCGTGCAATCAGAAGTGTAATAGTAAAACAGAACATTTACATTCAAGAAAAATCTTAGAACTGATCTTGAATATTTCTTTTGCAGGGATCATTGAATGCACTTAATGATCGACTTCAGGAACCTGTATCAGTTAACAGATTTCGACCCAAGTAATTCAGTTGCCTCCTTAGTTATTACAATATTTTTCACCAACTTCCCAATATCTCAGTTTATGCAGGACTGTGATTAACTTTATAGATTTTGTACTGCTAGAATTCCAAAAGTTTCCTGTTTTAAATCATATACTAAGTTTTGAACTTCAGTAATCCGCTGCAATGCACTTACTTTCAATTTCCTTTGGTTTTGCTTTACCAATTCTTGACAGTATCCTTATTGATGGATGCGAACCTTTTTCTGAAGATTTATGGAATGAGATCAAAATAAATGGCCTAACTTTCAAGGGTGGCGAGCTTTGCTATCGCTGTAAGGTAAAGCTTGTTCACTTCTGACTTTTACATGATCCTGATTATAACAGGTCTCTTCCAAAAATAATTGCTTTTGATAAATTGGTCAAAATTATGGTTTTTATCCACAGGTCCCCACAATTAATCAAGAAACTGCAGCAGGAGGATCTGAACCAACTGAGACTCTCACGAAGTTCCGGTCAGACAAAATATTGTTTCCTAATAATGAGAAACACCAGGGAAGGGTCCGTAAAATATGACATTTAAATACCGATACATATTGCTATCAAACAGGCCACATCTAATCTCAATGCTTAAATCGGCATGTTGGTTGTTTTGTAGGTTTACATGGGAATGTGTCTGGTGTGCACGAATTATAGTCCGGAATCCGGCCAGGCAATAGAAGTGGGTGAACCTGTGCATGTCTTGAAGGCGTTCTCCTCATATGCTGAGTGCCCAATTTAGCAACTTCCACTTAAAAACTCACATCTCGTTGGATTAAATTAATACTTGCTCTTGATGATATTATGAGCTATGTGTATATAAATATTAAAAACTTGTGTGTGAATTGTGATTATAAATTTTAAAAACTTGTGTGTTTTCGATCACCTGTTATCTCCTGAGTCCCTGGTCTTCTTATTTGCAATCAAATATTGCATCTCCGAATGGTATTGTAATAAGAAATGAAATATGAACTGCAATAGAGGATTCGCAAATACTAACATACACAACGGGAGTCAACCAATTGTCAATAATACGCAATTAATTTTGTTATAATATACTACAATTGTGTAGTGTACACGTGAAATCACGATGGTATTTATTTTATCTGAAAATTCAGATCCTCATCCCAAAAAAAGTCAATGCAATGCATATTCAAATATAAAAAAATTGGAAAAAAATAAAATATTTTACCTATAACCTATATGGAGTAACCAACCTGCCAAACATGATCAAAAGCGAAATAAGCACGGCACCCACCAAATTATAGATATTTGATTTGCATCATCACGGGATAAAGATGGCGGAGGTCGGCGGCGGAGAAGCGTCCAAGGTGAAGTCAATATTTGTCTACCCGGTGAAGTCATGTCGTGGCCTCTCCGTCTCACAAGCGTCTCTTACTTCAACTGGTACCATCTCGATTCCATTACACCCACTTTCATCTTCTTCTTATTCTTCTTGCAAATTCTGGATCTGTCTGGTTTTGTTATCTTCTCACTAGATGCATGTGCACGCATCATCAGGTTTACGGTGGGATCGACTATGGTTAGCTGTGAATTCGCAAGGCAAGATGTATACTCAGAGAGTTGCACCGAAACTTGCCTTAGTAGAAGTAGACTTGCCAGTTGAAGCATTTTCACCAGGTTGGAAACCAAATAAGAGCTCCTTCTTAGGTAAATTTCTCCATTTTCACCATCTGCACTTTCTTTCTAGATCTACAGATTATGAATGGATCCTTGTATAAATACATTTTTCCTTATATTACAGACCTTTATTTGCTCACTTCATTACTTTCGTTCCTCTAACAGTGATAAGAGCCCCTGGTATGGATGTTCTCAAGGTTCCATTGGTTGAACCTTCTGCAGTGGCCAATGGTGTCGCAATATGGGAATGGTACGGCTCTGCCTTTGATGAGGGAGAAGAGGCAGCGACGTGGTTCTCTAATTATCTAGGGAAACCAAGTCGGTTAGTTCGTTTTAATGAAGGTATGACTCAAAACAACTGCTTAACCTTTAGATGCTCTCAGATCCCCTGTGTCCATGGCTGCAAATGCGTACATTTCATTTGATTTTATCTACTTTTTTTTATCTACTTTTGAGCTATGTTGTAAAAATTCCCGCCTAGCTCCGATTAGTCCCCGCCTAGGTGATCCTGTCCCCACGTTTTTTTTTTTTTTCTTTTTTTGCACCAGAGAACAACATTTGCTGGTTTTTTGGTCTATGAGATGTTCTAATGCTTTTCTGCTTCTTGACTCTTGAAGATCAATTGCTTTGATTTTATCTTCTTTCTACTGGTTGTGAATGAAAAACAAATGACTGATGGTTATTTTGTCAATGCAGCATCACAGCGCAGGCCTGTATTCTCTGACCACGGAGTTGACCACTCTATCAAATTTAGTGATTTGTATCCCTTCCTCCTGCTATCCCAAGTGTGTGCAAACAGAAGTGTGATAGTAAAACAGAACATTTACATTCAAGAAAAATCTTAGAACTGATCTTGAATATTTCTTTTGCAGGGATCATTGAATGCACTTAATGATCGACTTCAGGAACCTGTACCAGTTAACAGATTTCGACCTAAGTAATTCAGTTGCTTCCTTTAGTTATTTCCCAATATCTCAGTTTATGCAGGACTCTGATTAACTTTATAGATTTTGTACTGCTAAAAATTCCAAAAGTTCCCCCTTTTAAACCATAGTATACTAAGTTTTGAACTTCAGTGATCCGCTGCAATGCACTTACTTTCAATTTCCTTTGGTTTTGCTTTGCCAATTTTTGACAGTATCCTTGTTGATGGATGCGAACCTTTTTCTGAGGATTTATGGAATGAGATCAAAATAAATGGCCATACTTTGAAGGCTGGCGAGCTTTGCTATCGCTGTAAGGTAAAGTTTGTTCACATCTGACTTTTACATGATCCTGATTAGAACAGGTCTCTTCCCAAGGACAATAGATATCATTTCTGGTGTGTCCTCTTTTGAAATGTAATTGCTTTCATAAATTGGTTAAAAATATGGTATTTATCCACAGGTCCCCACAATTAATCAAGAAACTGCAGCAGTCGGAGGATCTGAACCAACCAAGACTCTCATGAAGTTCCGGTCCCGCAAAATATTGTTTCCTGATAATGAGAAACACCGGGGAAGGGTCCGTAAAATATGACATTTAAATACTGATACATATTGCTATCAAACAGGTCACAATTAATCTCCAAGACTTAATCAATATGTTGGTTGTTTTGTAGGTTTACATGGGAACGTGGATGGTCTGCACGAATGATAGCCCGGAATCCGGCCAGGAAATAAAAGTGGGTGAATCTGTGCATGTCTTGAAGGCGTTCTCCTCCTATGCTGAGTGCCCAATTTAGCAACTTCCACTTAAACTCACATCTTGTTGGATTAAATTAATACTTGCTCTTGAGATATTATGAGCTGTGTGTACAAGTATTAAAAACTTGTGTGTGATAATAAATTTTAAAAACTTATATGTTTTCGATCACTTGTTCTTCTTATTTGCAATCAAATATTGCATCTCTGAATGGTATTGTAATAAGAAATGAAACATGAACTGCAATAGAGGATTTAGAAAGACTAACATACACCACAGGATTCTGAAATGGCTCTTGCCTGACCCTGTCCATTAGTTTTTATATTGCAGCAGGAGACTTTTCAATTAAGGGCTAGGTTTGTCTTCCTTGTCATCTGTTGAAATTTTTGAAGATTCTGACTTGATCATTTGCTGGGCCATGTCGTAGGTAGCATGGAGGCCGAAAAATACATAGTAAACTAACATGATAACAGTGCAAATTGCAAACCTTATAAACGTCTGAGCTCCCAACGATCCCATCAGAAACAAATTAATTGCAATCGATAACGATGGGAACCATGGCACAAACGGAACTCCCCAGACTTTAGGTGTTCTTTCTTGTGGCAACAACACCGCAATTCCTAAAGTCCCTAAGAACCAAAGAGGGACAGTGATTGTGTAGCCAATCCAGCCTCCAGGTTTCAGGCCCCAGTAAGCAGAAGTGCCCATGGAAGAAGCAATTATGATCAGTAAAAATATATTCAGCTTCAACAAATTTGTTCTGGATGTGATTCCTCTCGCGTAGTACCTCCTCACGAGGAGTGCAACTGCCATCATCATGAAGATAAACAGCGTGCTCACAGACAACAAACTCGCCAGCACATCCAAGCTCGAAAAGAAAGCAATACAGGCACTGGATATGGTGATCAAGAGTGTTGCATATATGGGAGTTCCTGTCTTTGGATGGACAAGCGCAAACCACGGTGGAATCATGTGGGCCCGCGCAATATGAGTCGTATAACGTGCCTGCCCAAGTGCTCCGACCAAAAGAACAGTGGTCATTCCCTTGAGAGCTCCAAGTGCAACCAGGTATTTTGCCCATTTCATCCCCACTCTCTGAAAAGCTACCGAATAAGCTGCGTTGGGGTCTATATCTGTGTATCTTTGCATCATACTCAATGCAAGTGCCATCAAACAATATATTACAGTGATCATCGACATTGACCCTAGCAATCCTAGAGGTATGTCTCTGCCTGGATCTCTAGTCTCCTCTGCCATTGTTGCAATATTGTCAAATCCTCCATAGGCAAAGTACACAATAGCTGCTGCTTGGAAAATCCCTTGAGCACCATGTGGCATAAAGGGTTTTAAATTTGAAGTCTTTGCATGAGCAAACCCTGCCACTATCACAAATAAGATCACCACAGTATTGACTGCTGATGCAATCCAGTTGAAGTAGGAAGTTTTTTTCGCGCTCGTCATCGCAATCATCGACGCAATTGCTAGAACCCCAACTGCAATTGGATCCAATAAATTGAACCCGTCTCCGAGGTTATTAGCATGTATGCGTAACGAGTTGGGGTGGCGGTCGAGGAGGGTGGTGAAGTAAGAAGTCCAAGCTCTAGCAACTGCTGCACCTCCAACAATGGATTCGAGAAGTATATTACCTGCTGTTATAAAGGCTGCAAGGTCTCCTAGTTCCACTCTCAGGTAAGCAAATGATCCTCCAGCCACGGGAATTTCGACTGCGAATTCGGTGTAGCAGAAAACGGAAAGCATTGCTGAGATGCCTGAAGCTACATAGGATAAGACAATGGCAGGGCCTGCATGGTCGTGTGCTTCTTGGCCGGTGAGTACGAAGATGCCAGCACCAATCACAGAGCCAAATCCGAACCAGGTGAGGTCCCACCAGTTGAGGCAGCGTTTCATGCTGTTTTCGCTCTGTTGTCGGAGATTGATGAGCTCATTTGCCTCATCGGATCTACTAACAACGCGGTCCTTGAATCTGGCTTTCGTCTGAGACAAGGCAGATAGGTAGGAAGTCCAATTTTCGAAAGACTTTTCGGGGAAAAAATCTTGTTTGCTCCATCTCCAGTAACTTCTTGGTTGGGCCTGAGTGGTAGTTGTATCTCCTTCTAGTTCCATTAGATTCTGATCTTTGCTGTTGTTCTGAGTAACTTGGTAATGGCTGGCCATTGTTTAAATACAAATCAGTGAGTTTCTATTTGATATTTATGGCACAGCTCCACATGGACACAAATTTCCTGTCAAGGTGGTGCTTGTCATTGTGCTTGGAAAATTGGGATAACGTTGATTTTTTGTCTTCTCTGTCATTGTAGAAAGTGATTGGGGTTCGTTATCCAATGTGAAAAAACTGGCATTTGATTGAAAAAATAGGTAGTTTTATCAAATGAAAATTGTCTTAATTTGTTGTCCTTATGAGCTATCGAAATTGACCTTTTATTTTATGATGATGGGACACATCTTGTATGAGTACCAAGACAAATTAAAATGATTCTAGTACATTAACTTGGACAATTACTACACCATAACTGGGAATCTGCGATTGCCGGATTTCCATGGAATAATATGCACTGAAAATGACCCTTGTCTGCTAATTGGTATTGTCTTCAGAGGATAATAGTCTGCCTAAAACTAAAACTAGTTTGTTAGTAGAAATAAACTGAGGTTACTATATTTCCTTGTGTCCATTCTTCACAATTGACAAAGGCAATTAATTAATTTTCATTTAAAACAAGTGCACAAGGATTAATCCATTCTACATCCCCAAAAACCATACGAAAAAGGGATCACCACCAAGATTTCCATGCCTTGCGCATTTTACTTCCAACATATCTAAATCCATGAACTGCGCCAACAGTGAGTAGACCTGCAACAGCCTGTCTTGCACTCGAAACCATAACTTTCTGTCTCAGAATCCTCCGCATGCAATCTGCAGTCTCTTCCTTCGACTTAATTACTACGTTCCGTACAGCTCTACCTTCACGACGAGGAATTCAATGGAAATACAAAAGATTAGAAAATGCAACACCAAGAAGACTAAGTTTAAACGAAATGTAGTTAAGGAAATGGGAAAATGCAACACCAAGAAGACTAAGTTTAAACGAAATGTAGTTAAGGAAATGGTAAAGCTTCAGCGCAACAATACCAAGCGAGGATTTCACGGAAAAATAATAATTTGGCAAATAGATTGTCCCTGCTCAGATCATAGATCATACCAGATTCATTAAATACTTTCTCCTCTCCAAGCTTAATCCCCATCTTGCTTCTTAGTGACAAAGGAAGGGAAGACACAAGCGAGCAGGTTGTAGACAACCCACAATCCTGATTTGACAAGTCAAGCACATTAGATATCTCCGGAGCAATTTTTGTCTATAAGCATCTTTTCAATAATAAAGTGCAAGTAATAAAAATACTGATCAAAAAAAAAAAAAGTGCAAGTAATAAAGTTTTGCTAGTCATCGGGTAAAAATTGTTATTCAAATTTGCTAATTCCTTGATGAATTAGCAACATGTGCATCCAGATAATATAGAATAAAATGAATGCTGCAATAACCTCCACAAAAAAGCTGGTGAGCAATACAAATGTTGGAGGGAGTATCATATCATATTTAAAAAAATGAATAGTAGAAGAGTTCCTGATAAAAAATCATAACTCAAATATGAAGACCTCCATAGACCAGTAATTTTCTCAACACATCCTTCACCCACAGCCTATCAAGAACCTTTTTGAAACCATTAAAAAGTTTCGATTTATATTGTTAGCTAAAGATACCACTAAAAGTCTGCGAGCATGTAAAACTTATCGAGGATATGACAGCTTAAAGGGCATAAAGTAGCTGCTCGAGCCATGGAAATATTAACAACTTCATAAAAGTGAAAGATACATTGTGACAATTAAGAGCATACTTGAGCAATTATTAGAAAAACATTTCACCTAAAGGGTCCCAAAGAGTCCCATTTAATTAATGAAGAGAAGACGCCCAAGATTTCAACACTGTTAATTGTCAGAAACAGTTCCATAAAGAGCTCGGAGACCTGGACTAACCTGAATTATATTTACTTTTCGATCAACAGAAGACGATATTCTAAACAAGTCGCGGGCAGCAAATTCTTCTAGAAGTGGATTATACATTGTCTGGAATAACTCAAATTGCCCTTGCACAATCTTTTTCACCTGGGAAAAATACACAGGTTAAGTACTAGCATGTCAAGGAATCTATTGATTAATTGTGTGGCCATTCCACCACTTCAGGAGAGGGAAATGCCCCACTGCATATCAACATGGAATAGAACCACACGCAGTAAGGATATTCTCATTGTACTTTATAATATGAAGTCAGATGTGCACATAGAACTGAAGCAGATTTATCCTCAATTGTCATAGAGCAAGTAAACTTTCAATGGCATACGTTGATAGATTCTACCATCGTGATTATAAAAATGGAAACAAATCACACATGCAGATTCGGTAGGCATGTTATATTACACACAGACTCGGAAGCACAGTAGATGCAGGCAATTTAAAGCTAAGCCCCCCCTTCCAAATTGCCCACCAGTGCTTCAATCATATTTACCTTGTTTTTATCCTCTGCAAAAAGCATTCTCAGGTCACCCATGTATGAGAGGCTACATATTTTGGCATACAGCTCTTCCTGCAAATACAATGAATCTAACTAATTCATGTTATGCTTTTCAACTTCAAAGGATAGAAAAAATGAAAAAGAGTCATACCTCATTGAACTTTGATGGCAAAAGCAGGAGAGCAGCAGATGTTGCAGCCTTCAGATTTACAGAGTTGAGTTTTTCTATCTCCAAGTTATCCATTATGACATTAACCTGTAACATGAAAATGTCTCTAATGTTAAATATGAGAAGAGAAACAGACTAGAGGTAATGGCGGAAAGTAGTATTGAATTATGAAAAGGGAAGTGCGCAAGTTCCTAATTCAAATTGTAAATGAAAAAGCACTTGCCAAACACAAATTCCCCTGATGTTGGTTGCCAGTGTACATCATTAAAGTAGAAACAAATCATTTGTTTAATAAGAAAAATGACGGTAGACAAAGTGCATATGCAAATTGCACAAGACGTAGGGCTGAAGTTTGTGCTCAATGTTATAAGATATGAGTTGCTTTTTAACTTGTACGTCTCGAGACAATCTTTCTTCTACCACACTGCACTCATCATTTTCCAACAATCTGTAGTGCTTTGGTAATAGGAATATAATCTAGTGTCTAATCCAGTCTGACATAAGCAGTTGCACATTTTGTAATCTGACATGTTACACGTTTCAGTTGCTTTGTAAGAACATGTGTGCTGACTCATCTTCCTGGAGGAGGTGATGATGGTCACAAATTCTATGGCCAGTGTCTAATAAGGGGCACAAAGTCGTTTATAGGAGCTGAGAGCAGCCATCCAAAATTCGGTTTGCTTTTATTTCATCAAACAAGGCTATGGGACATCATCAAACTAAAAACTATGATTGAAGTCAAAACATGCATAATACAATTACTTTCAAATGGATCTGTCCATTGCAGAGTTGGTAGAGCTGATTTTGCATCGTGTAACTCCACAATGATAGATAACTAATAACTAACTTCAAAAGAGACAAAACATACAGGTTTCTGCAAACGGCCACTCAGGTAAAACCTCTTCCATTCCAGAATGTCCTGAACAAGGTCATGCATTCGTACAACACCGTACTTGAACATCTGGAAGAGTATCTCATGTCAAATTCTGCAGACCACGATATAAACAACTTGATATAGAATCAGATACGTAATAACTTCAAGCACAACTCCAGTGCCCGGCAGACAAAGCATCACAACAACAGATATGACAAATAACTACCCGATTCTTGTGAGAAACAAACGGATTGAAGTGCACCCCAACACCGATATCATCTGCAACCTCAGTAATCTACCAGTACAACATTCCAAATTAAATTAAAACAAGCTAAACATCCAGGAAAAAAAAAAAAAAAAAGGAGACGTAAATTAGCACCAGCCGTGCTCCACCAAGGTGCACCATCCAAGACGCATAATGATTCCGATTCATCTTCAGATTCTTGATCACAAAAACCCATTAGCGTCCATCAGTTGCTAATCCACGAGTTATATCACTGAAAGATGAAAATTTCCATGAAGCTATAAAGTGCAATCAACAAATACCTCAGTGTGCCATTGCTGGGGATCTGCCACACCAAGAATATAATCTGTCATAGATGTCTGCAATAACCAAAAATTTAAATTAAATTCTTAAAACTGCCTTGACATTATGTTGCTGGGACCTTCAATTAGTCCCGAAGATATACTATGGTAAACTTAAAAATAACTGCTAAAAAGCATAGGACCAAAAGAAACAAGAAAAGAAAAAAAGATGACACCTTGTCAAGATTGTTCGGATGGAGGGAGGAACCATATATACAGGCAAACTCAACTGGAGGCAGAGTTTCCAGCAAACTCGCCAGCTCGGGCCTCTTTTCACCATCCATCTACTACAACCACATTTCCATTTGTATTTAAGAATGCCAAATTAGCACTAGTCAACCCCGTAAGTTAAAAGATTTAAAATCGAATCTAAACAATAACATCAAAACGAAATCTTTAGATCACCAGAATGTATATGCGAGCGAATTGGTTTGTAACGTTTTCAATTTTCTGTGAGAAATTTCATCGAACAGGTCAGATGCATCACTTCTTTCGGCAACGTACCAGTCGTAAAAGCTCACTGTCGGGTTTTGGGATTTATTTGAAATTAACTGCCGAAGTGTTTAACTTATTCATTTTTAATTTTAATATATCCGTGTTAATGTAATATGTTATTTATAAAAATGATTTTAAAATATTTTATACGTATTATTTTAAATATTTATATATATACACTTTAAAAATCTTAAAATTATAACATGAGTCTAACCCGGCTCCTCATGTTTTGACAAATACATACTAAACTCATCATCCAATTTGAAAAAGCATGATTGAGAAAAATAAAGCCGAACTTTTAATAAAAATTCATCCAATTTGTCATTCCTAATTTTGAGGATAGTATAGAATATGGAAAGAACGAGACTTGATTAAATTTAATTTAATAAATAAAAAATTGGTAATGTTTTCCAAAATAAAACACTGAAAACATTAGGAATTTAGACGAGAGACACCATTCCTTCGGTTAATAATATGAATATATATAATTATATATATATATATATTCAAACTAAAAAATTTAAGGTTGTTAAATGTGAACTATCTTGGGTGAAATAATACATTAGCTCACAAACTATTAAAAACTTGAAATTGAATAATAAGCTAACGTGGAAATAAATATTATTATTCGTTATAACTTATACATATGTAATTAGGAAAAAATGAGCTTTCAATGGCAAATACGTCATTTGCATAATCAGTAATTAGAACTTTAGAAGGTAGGTATGTACATGTTGTGTTGTTAGAATTGTTCAAAATTGTTTGTGATATGTAACTATTTTGTTACCTTTCACAATCTTAAAATCCCAACTCTTTCATTTTCCTTTTTCCTCTGTGATATAAATTTAAACAATAAAAAGGCTAAAGAGGAGGAAAATAAAATGTCATAAACGTGCTCGTGGCTTACACCTACACATTTTCTTTTTTGTCAAATGACCAAAAATATTAAAGAAAAACACACACAAATAAAGAAGGTAGGTTTTAGTACATGAAAACCAGTGGGTAGAGACTAAAGACCATGGTTTTTATTTTGAAGCACAGAGACCATGGTTTTCAAAAGACCATTGGGAAATTCACATGCCATTTTTTAGTTTTTGTTAACACGTTTAGCATCTACAAAACCCAACAACAATGTCCATATTAAGTGTTTCAAAATTCAAAGTCCATTGAATTTGAATATTACTTTAATTATAAATTATACTCAAATAATTTTCAAAATGATGTGTGGATATAATAAAATGGTGCAATTGTTATTCCTCTAAAAAGACTAATTGTTAAATTAATTAACAAGATTTTATTTAACTTTGAGGCTTCCTCGACAATCTTGTGGGTAGGCCCATATATTTTTAACAGTAAGTAAATTTAAAGTCCAATTGTAATATATTGGCTAAAGAAGAATTCGACAGGACAAACAATAAATGATGGGTGCTAATTTTTCAACAGCTATATGTAATTTATATTACTCATTATTATTCCAATTTATCTTTAAAATTATTACCCAAGAAAAAGGGGAAAAATTATCTTTTCATATATCAGGACTAGAGTAAAATATTTAAGTATTATTGGAGAATAAATCTACAGTATTATTCAGAAGCAAAAGAAAGAGACGAGCCCTCTATTTATATACTTTAATGGCAGTATATATAGGAAGTTGACGCAGCGGCCTCAATCTGCCAAACTAGTCTTGGTGACGAAGTTGTTGAAATACTTTTTTCCTTTAAAATCAATTATGGTTCTCCATCAATGAATGCTCTGAAGAAAAACTCTCACAGAAATTAGACGCGATTCAAAATGAAGCTACTTAATCTTCTAACTCTCTGAGTTTTGGGGTAATTCTCTAAATCTTTCCATTGGCTTCTGTTTTCTCATGTTCAATTTCTTGTTCTACAAGATTAGTCTTTTGTTGTTTTATTTTTAGCAGTGAAGCTAGAATTTTTAGCATTTTCTGTGTTATCGTTTCTTTCTGTGATTTCTTTAACTAGATATTTGTGCTTTGAAGATCACTCTGTTGATTCTTGTTGCTTACTGCGTCAATTCTCGTTCTCGATTGTTGAAATACTTGTTCATTCTTTCCACGAATTATTATTGTTTATGTCAAGACAATGGTATTCACATTGGGGTTTTTTATACTGTTTTAGCAGGATCCAGGTATGCATAATGTGTTCCGAAATTTTTATTTGATTTTTGTTATTTTGAAAATTGAGTAGAAATTTAATCACTTTCTTTGTCCATTCAGTACGATTGCTATGTTGGGTCAGAAATTTTTTCTTTACCTGCATCAGCCTCGGTATTCGAAGACTTCCACTTTCATCTGAGATTTGGATCATCATTGGTTATAAAAAAAAAAAATTGCAACACTGATCTTGTTTGGATATCTCATAATAATCCACTAGCAATTGTATGCCACATTCCCATCAATAGTCTTGGATCTCTTAAAGTGAAAGTTCTCAAATATTACCAAGTTAAATTTGTGGTTCATTGCCCTCTCATGCTTGGAGGCTTTAATATGCCCATTTCGGATCCCACAAAAACTAATTATCAGCAAGGAATCACTCACCGAAATCAAAAAGGTAGAGGCATACCTAAAAAGACTTGAAGGAAACTATTAAATATGGCGTGATATGATCCATATAGCCGACCCCACATAGTGGGATTAAGGCTTAGTTTGTTGTTGTTGTTGTTGTTATTGTTGTTGACTCTGTGTTTCCTTTATGTTTTTGTCTGCACAGGACAACACTTTATGTTTTGGTCATGCAGATGTTTCATAATCACTTATTTCACTTCTACATGTTTTGTGGTTATCTACCTTTTCGTCTTCTGCTTCTGTATTGAAATTATTGATTACAGAGATATGAACTTAAGTGACTAATCCCAGCAATGGATAGTTACATCCCAGCTCATTTTTCTCTTCTTTTTAGTTGACATTGATGTATATGAGACTGTGAAATTATCTGGCGTAATGCTTTTAGCAATATTTCCTATGAGGTATCTGCAACTAGCGAGCTATTTTTTAATTTCACTCTAGGGGAAAGAACTAATACCATACAGAGGCTGCTCGTTTTCGTTCAGAAAAAACCTTCAAATTATCAAGCTACACGTACTCTCAAGTTACTTGTTACCCTATATTATATTGTTTCTGCAGCCACCACCTAGTATTTTTCAGCTTAGCTCAATTTAAATATTGATTTTTTCATGATTTCTTGATGTAGATGTTACAGAGTTTATTGTTTGCTATAGTTGGCTACTCTGTAGGTGATTATTTCATCAAGCCTTCCCCTCTGTCCCAGGAAATTTGACAGTGGATTACTGTATCGAATAGGCTATTTTTTACTTATGAACCGTTTCTGTGATGTAAGTCGGTTTCTGTCAGTCATATAAAATGTGTTTTAGTGACATACTAGAAGGTCATAAAACATCACACTGAGGCACTATACTTTGATGCAGGGGTTCCGGTTTACCAAGTGAGCTAAATATTCGGTTTTATCTGAGTACAGTTAGTTACTGATCCCGGCCCCCAGCATTTTACTGCAATTACTTCACAATGTCTATGCTAAGAAAGTTGCGCTTAATAACGGTTGATGTTACTGGCACACTAATCGCTTACAAAGGGGAGCTTGGCGACTACTATTGCATGGCGGCAAAATCAAATGGACTCCCATGTCCAGACTATAAACGAATGCACGAGGGTTTTAAACTTGCTTACACAGAGATGGCAAAGAAGCATCCATGTTTTGGGTTCGCGGAGAAGATACCTAACATTGTTTGGTGGAAGACGTGCGTAAAGGATTCTTTTGTCCGGGTAAGTGAGATTGCACTATCGTAGATTATTTCTTTCCTTGGATATCATTGTCCTCCCACATTAGAGAGAGACTTTTGTTAAGAAACTGTGTGATTAGGTAAAACTCATCAATTCTACACATAAATTTGGTTTCTAGCAGCTACATTTTCAATTTTGATGTGCTTACAGGCAGGATATGATTATGATGAAGAAACATTCGAGAAGATTTTCAGACGCATCTATTCTACCTTTGGTTCATCTGCACCGTATACTATCTTTCCAGATTCACGGCCATTCCTGAAATGGCTTCGTGAGAAGGGTATTATTGTTGGAATTGTGAGCAATGCAGAGTACAGGTATCAGGATGTAATCCTTCCAGCACTAGGTTTACAAAAGGTAGATACACAAACATGGTAATAAGTATCATTGCATATGAATTTTATCCACTCTCTTCCCTCACCAAACATAAAGTTCTTCTGTTAACGTGTCTGGCAATGCAAAATCTTGAATTTGTACAGGGATCAGAGTGGGATTTCGGTGTATTCTCTGGTCTCGAAGGTATTGAGAAGCCAGACCCAAAAATGTATGAGATAGCATTGGAGAGGGCAGGGAATATAGCACCCGAAGAGGCTCTTCATATCGGAGACAGCATGCGCAAGGACTATTTGCCTGCAAAGAGCGTGGGAATGCACGCTTTATTGCTCGACAGATTTAAAACGCCAGACGCTGAGGGTTGGAGGAAATATGGTGCTACTGTGCTGCCCAACTTGGTGGCCGTACAAGATTGGCTTTCTTCTGAACAAAAGGGTTGATAGTAACTTGTTTCCAGTAACTTGTAGACAATTTTATTTTGATTGTCCAATCCAAATAACTGAAGCGGTGTACTTTTCAAAATGGATATCGTTCATCTTTTGAATGCATGGCCTCCTCTTTTCTTCATTGCTTTCCTATTTTGTTTAGGGCTGTAAACGATACGAGTCGAGCCGGATTTTAGCTTGTTTGCCAAAAATTCGAGTTTTGGCCTGTTCGAGCTCAGCTCGAGCTTGATTCACATTTTAAAGAGTTTGTTCGTGTTCAACTTGATAAAATTATTTTTGAATTTGTTCATGAACATATTTGTGTACGTGTTCGTATTCGAGCTTGTGTTCATTATGTTTCATGAACAATCAATAATTTGTTTGCTAACAATAAACAAACAAACAAAATTAACTTTGTTTGTGAACGAATTGAATAAGTGTTTTAATTTAAATTAAGTATTTTCAATGAAATAACATTATTTCATTATTAATTGAATCATATCGAGCTACTAATTGAGCATGAACAATTACAAACAAACTATACGAGCTATTTCATGAACATTTATAAACGAACACTGAACACTTAAAAGAACTTGTTCACGAGTATACAATTATTCAAAGCTTAAATAAACGAACATAAACGAACGGTTTCTAAGCTTAGCACTACTCATTTAGAGCCCTAATTTTAATCAAGCAATTCCCCTTTTCAGTAAACTGGTAAATGTTTATTGTAGATTTTCACGCTTTCAAAGGCAAACCTAATATAATTTAAAGAATATCCTCAACTTGCTAATGGCTGTGCCCTTGAAGCAAATATTTTTTAGCCATCACGAGCAACAAATCCTGAAACCAAACTGAAAATTGTCCAAACAAAAGCAATTCACATTGATGTATGAACTGAAACATGCAATGTGTCAATACTGGGCAACATTTGTGTTCATGGAAACATACTGGATCTTAAACAGAGTTCAACATCGGACATCATAATCAATAAGCAAGAAGTTAAACACGCAGCAAATATAGTTTAGACGCTAAGGTCGACCGGGATACAGACTTATGACGTCTCCGCAGCAGGTTGAGTAACTCCAGACTTGAGTAACAGCTTACTCAACGTCTCCGGTGAACACACCTGGTACTTAACTTTTCCATTAGAGACGAACACCTCAGCCAACTCAAGCTTCTCCGAAGTGAGACTCGTGCTGTCCATTGTCTTACTAAGCACCTTAAGAGCAAGATCAACAGCCTCATCCCTCGTGATATCATCCTTGTAGTCCTGCTTGAGCATTGACTGAGCCGCCTGATTATTTGCTCCAATAGCAGCAGCCTTCCAACCACTGTAATTCCCACTTGGGTCACTCATGTAAAGCTGAAAACCATAGTTTTTGTCCCAACCTGCAAAAAGAAAAGAAACACCAAACGGACGGAGTCCACCGAATTGAGTGTAGCCTTGCTTGGTGTCACACAAGGATTGAACCAGTTGTTCAACAGGCATCGGTTCTTGGTAGGCATACGTATAACGCTGAGCTTGGACTCTCGCTGTGTTAATGAGGATGTTGGCATCAGACATAATTCCAGCGACAGCACACGCAACATGGTCATCAATCTTGTACATTTTCTCAGTGGATGCAGAGGTCTGTAGAAGCTTGGAAGTCACTTTCTTTTCACCGACCAATACGACCCCGTTTGTAGACAATATGCCTATGGCACTCCCTGCATTGCCAATCGCCTCCATTGCATACTCAACTTGGTAAAGGCGGCCTTCTGGGGAGAAGATTGTTGTGCGACTGTCATACCTCCGAGACATGGTGTGTGCTACACAGAAATAATTGAACAATGAATTTGTAGACCAAGTCGAATTAGCAAATAACTAGCATAGAATTTACTTGATGCAGCTGAAAAATAACAGAACACAGATAAGATGAAAAATTATAGAAGTAATCATTGACAACCAGCAACAATTTACTTGATGCAGCTGAAAAATATTGAGCTGCAAACCACCAATGTTCCCACTATTACTAGGGTATTTTACATGAAGTAAAAATTGTTTCCGCCACATAATAAAATACTTTAATTCCAACAAAAATATTAGATCTTCGCTATTGACACAATTGTGCAACAAAAATCAGAAGCATCACTTTCTCAACTTCAGTAGGATTTATAGGAAGTGTGAAATTTCATAGCAGGGAGGGGTCCGAGCATCGTATTTAACCAAGATATATAACACGGAAGCCACATCACAACCTTCATAAACTGGAATTTCATGTCTAAATTCTACGCATTCAACAACTGCATTATTTGCGCTTATTCTGCCCTAATTTCAAAATTATAGATATGCCGGCAAAAAAAATCCCGAAAACTAACAAGTTCCTACTCGAGTAATTTTTTCTCGCAACTCAATAAGCAAAAAGTAGTGATAGATTATCAGATAATCAAAACGAATATCACGCAAAAACATGAACGAACACTCACGTAATAACTCGAAATTAAAAACGAAACAAAGTACCTGATGAAAGATCTGAATACGGATCTCGTAAAAGGAAGGAATGGTTAAATGAAATATTTGGGAGAGAGAATGCGGATGATATCGGCGTTTGATACTTCACCGGCGTAGTAGCAGTATATATTTTGGTGAGCTGCCTTTTCTTCCAAGCTTTGGGCTTCGAAAATCAAGTATTTCAGTTTGACCCCAAGAGTTTCTAATTTTCCAGAAAATCCCTTTTCTTGTCTTTAGTTCAATCTTTTATTTATTTATTATTAAATCCTTGATTATTGATCACTTCCTTTTCGTGTGCTTTTGAAGAACTTATTTTGAAATAAAATTTAAAAGTATTTATATAATATTAATAATGATTATATGATAATTAATATGATTAAAATTGAATACATTTGTTTTGATTTTAAAAAATAAATTGAGAATATTTATATTTTTAAAGGAATATATATATATATATAATATGTGTTTTTTCTTTTTCGGACGATTCAGACAAGTAAGTTTTCGATCCGACATAGATAACAAATAAGATTGTGGTCTTCAACATGTTGCAGATCTGAAATCATGGATTTCTAGACATTATAGAGGCTTTAAGTCGATTTTTGTTATTAACCTAGATGTTAAGAATAATTTTATAGTTTTATCGTTTATGATTTTTAACAAATTTATTTGTCTTCTATCAATGCATTACTACTTTGAATTAATTAATGAAATGTTTACAGACACTTATAAGTTGCTCTTCAAAATATTTACCAATAACTACACATTATCAATAAATAATTATTACATATTCATTCAAAAGCACCATCTATACAATCACATAATCATAAGAGCATCCACGACGGTAGTTGCAAGTTCATTATTTTTCTTGGAACTAAACTCGCTCGTACTATCACAATGGTAATTTCAAATTTATGGTTCAAAATGCTGTCTCATTGTCAAATATATTGAACATGAATTGAAACCTTAGATAATTGAACCTAGACGCTACTAGCACTAAGAAAGCGATGATGACAAATACATGGTCAATAATAATCCCATTTGTTTCAGAGCTCAACATTTACTTGGTTTCAACTCCATCTCTGGTACTAGTCTCCTCTGAGTCTTCTTCTGAAGGGTAAAAGAAAGCATCAAACCACAAACACTCATCCTCATCTTTGTGCTTCCCACTCATTCTCATTTTCTGGTCAGCTATCATTTCAGGAGAAAGTCCCCATGCTTTGAGCTTTTCATCATCGTGATGGATAGCCAGGACTGTATTCTCCTCCACCTCCTAATTGCATCACCCGAAACTCACAATTCTTCGGATTCTTCAGCCGCTCGAATTGCTCCACTGTCCACTTGAACCACCTCATCAGGAATATCCGAATCGCCAGCCCGTGCGATACGATAACAAGATTCACCTCGTCCTCCATATCCCGACCGAATCTCTTCATCTCTATATCTCGCCACAGAGATTCCAGAAAACCTACCATCCACATTTAAATATCGGATCATTACAAAAGACCCCCTGAGGTTTGGATTAGTTACAGAATTAACCCAGATATGTTTCAAAATTACAAAAGAACCCCTCAGGTTTTGGTTCTGTCTTAAGTTAACTCTAATATTTCTAGATATATAGATATATCAGTGGAGCTTGTGGAATATTTTTGCTCATCAAGATGAAAAATGTAAGGCAACCTCAAACCTCAATGGGTTTTTCTTTTTGCAATTTTCTATATCCCACCACAGAGATTCAAGAAAATCTGCAATCCACATTTACATATCAAGCAAATTGTAAAATCAGATGATTGAGGGAGTGAATTGTAATAATATCATAATAGTAGGAAAGAAGAAACTTACTGGAGACTCGATCGTAGACGTCCGCCCCCGATTCTCCCTCAGGAAAACGAAAAAAAAATCTGCCAAACTTGTTTCTGATTTCCTTGAGCTGTTTCATTTTCTGGGCATCCTGGAAATTCCCAAAGTCCTGTTCTCTCACCCTGCACTCTTCTCTCACTCCAATCACTTTGGGCTTGGGAAAAGCCCGGCCCATCTCCCTCAGCGTTGATCTGGTCCGTTCGTAAGGGGAGACATAGACGTACATCTCCCACTTGCAGTTATGGTCTAATAGTTCCCTGATCAGGATCCCTGCTTGCTTGGCCTGCTCGATGCCCTGTGGAGACAATGGAATTTTGTGATCTGGATAAATGCCGTAGGCCTCTTCGTCTATGTTACCCATGCTCTCGCCATGGCGGACCAAGATTATTCGCTTCGGCAGCCACCTCTCCGCCGGACTGTTGGGACTATTGTCGGCCATTACTCCTTTCTGATGATAATTTACATCTACCATTATCTTACCTCTTCTTCTTTCACGCTTCTGAGAGTTTTTTCTTTATTTTGCGGTATACCACAGGGAAAGTCAAAAGTGTACCATTTCCGGATCAAAAACGCACAAATTTATAGGACAACGAGAATCAAATAAAACATGATGATATACACTGAGAAATATCTTTTACTTCATTTACTAATCAAAAGAGAGAAAGCGAAACACAGCTGGAAAATAATAAAGTAAGAACTCTCTCTCTTAACTCTTTCCTTTTGGTCAAGTAAGTCATATCGAAAGGAAAAAAATACAATATGGATAATTACAAAATACCCCCTGGGGTTTGGGCTATTTACAAAAAACCCAGAGATAGTTTCAAAATATCCCATTAAGTTTGACTATGTCTTAAATTTTGGGGATAATTGTAAATTTCTGAGACATTAGGGATATTTTAAATAATTTTTGATTATGAACGGAGAAATGTAAGCAGAATCAAACCACACTGTATAGCTAACGAAGATGTATAAGATTAAAACTCATACGTGGTCTTCGATTTCACTCACCAGAATGAAAACCTTTCCTTGCCCGTAACAGAAATGAACTCAAAGATGCAGATCCCCATCGCCAATGCTCTGAGACACAAGTTAAATCCTAAAAAATTGTGATTCCACTTCCACAGTTGCTTATCCAAGTGAAGAGGAGTTAAAATCAACTTTATCATTTCACCTGCAATTACATATTCAACTGTACATATTGTTCTTACAAGAGCATTTCACAAATAGCGCCGTATTTCTATGTTATACGGTATACCTAGGAATGCCATATTTCAAGACATCTAATCTAGCTCATTCAAGCTTGGACTGAAGAACCACCGTAGAATAACCAACATGGGGACAGGCCATAACAATCTATGAGTTTGTGCTTGGTGAGAAATAGTGAACAATACTAGAACCCCTTTTCGCAGTATTAGCCCGCTTCTGTGGCTGAAGTGATGCACGCACTTCTGCCTGGATTTCCGGTGGTAATTCGTTCAAGACAGCAGGGTCTATCTCATCACTCTTGTAACTCCATGCATCACTTCTCGAGTCATCTTGTCCCAAGTTGCATCTGCTCAGGGTGGTCCCAGTCATTGGCTGCTGGTTTTCTTGAAAATCTGAAAACAGATGCAACCGAATATGAAAAAATGGATATTCATGCTGAGCGTTGGCAGGATTTTGTTATCGGCAAAGATTTAAGAATTACCAGAGGAAGATGCTTCATTCTCTTGAACAGTCTTAACATGGGCATGCTCAGGAAAAGAGCTAGAGTCGTGACTATGGAAAAATCTCAAGATAGATGAAGTTCCCTGATACAACAATACATGAACATGATATTAGACATCATATGTAACAAGGCAGATCAATGAGAAACCACGTCAATGACGAATTTGCTATGGATATGTTTTTCAAAACCCACTTTTAAAAGACTTAAATGATTTCATTTTCAACTAGACACTACCATCTCTATCAACTTGACTTCTCTATTATATGAAGTTGAACTTGAGCGATAAAATAATCAAACATATAAATGACAAAATTGTGAAGTTCTTAATTGACAGGTGATACTCCTGGAGAGGATGTTCAACACAAAAATCTTACATATCAATTTATTCCTGTAGTTGCAGAAATATATTTTTAAACTCCATATACTAATAACCAATGAAACAGTGTCTAACCTTTTCCTTTTCAAACTTCCTTTTTTGTTTCTCTGGTTTCAAACCAGGTCCAACGAAATCCATCTTTGACTGTATGAGTTTTGATCCCAAGTCATTTTCACTAGCTGGTTTAAAACCATAACAGTTAATCAGGGGAAGAGGAAAAGAAAAACGGAAAACAAGGAAAAGAAAGCAATGGTCAATATGGCATCAGAACTACCTGCACATGAGAACGAGATTTCATCTGTGAGACCCTCTATTTGCTGCTTCATTTTAACGAAAGTTGGATTATGGTTATTTGCAAATTTTGTGGTAAATAATGTGTCCTACAGAGGGAACCACGTAATCAGAGGTAAGCTAGTAATATATTATAAACGATTTACAGTAACAGGACAACTATTCACCAGTTACATTTAGAAGGAAAGTACAGTTCTCCCAATCTAAACTCCTCATATGTTTTTCGTTTCATTCCTGATAAAACAGGACTGTAAAATAAAAAACCTCCCCCTCAGCTAATTTTGGGAGAGAGGGACATATGCATCCATGCACACTTGCACAGTACCAGCCTTTCAGTTCATTATCTTCGTATGCCTAAGATGTACATGTGCAAAAAGCAATAATTTTGCAGATACCATCCCTAGGTATCATAACTCTTTTCTACATGCAGACATAGCTTCCTGAAACTTCCCGGCAGTAGCACATTCCCATAGTCATACAATCTATTACACCTACCTGGGCGAAGCACCCAAGTATTATAAGTATTACCAAAAGACTACAATTTATTTAGGATAAATTACAAAAACTACACCTAAGGTTTAACCCAATTACAAAAGACCTAGCTATCTTTCAAAATAACAATACTCCTTTGACGTTTGTGTTTGTTTTACAACATTGACATTCTTAATGAGAGAGAAACCATCAATGTTTCCATCATCTTCAATTCCATTTTCTTCAAACACTTCAGAATATGAAAATCAAACCTTGCCTTACACACTTCTGTTTCATCTCCATCTCGATCCAAACTTGGCATGTCATGCTTAGCCCCTGCTTCATCCTCACTAGTGTCAATCTGTGGGCCAGCCAAAGGTAATCCTAGACAGCTCCCATTACCTAATAAAAGCCATGTGGTCTTATGATTTCGAAAGATAAACTAAATCACGGCAACATAAATAAGACGCCAGGACACGAAGTAACATAGACCATAATTCACTGCCAGAATAGCAACAAATAGAACCTGAGGATGATAAAGATGCAGCATCTTGGGTGCATATGTCATTTGATTCATTCGTATAAGTGGAATTGTTTGGTTGGCTATGGAAGTACTTCGTAATTGAGTGTGTTCCCTGCCGAAGCATTGCAGAGAAAAATGGGATTAATTATATTGCAAAGACAAAGCAAAGCTTGCTAGAGGAATAACAATGTGGCTAGTAGTAATTAATGATCCAATCAGTTGTGAAAGTGACAATATCAAGACAAAATATAGTAAAAATAACACTTTTCCAACTCAGCATAGCAGAATATAGCCCATCATCAACTAAATCAAGCTAACAATATAATATCTAAACAATAGTGAAGCAAACTTTCCACCCAAAAACTGAAATGAAGCCAAAAGCAAAAAATTGATAAGCAGGATAAGACAAATGTACATTATGGAAAAGAATTCAAAGGTCATAGATTGACAAGAAAGATATCTTATAACACCAAAAGCCAAACATTGTTTGGTCATCGTATTTAGCATACTGTATGAAATGTCAACCTTCAAAAATCTCCTGCAATGCAGCACTATTAAAAATATATTGGGTTTGTAAAGGATTCACTGCATATTGGATGGCACAGTAACATTCCTTGAAAATCCGATATACTGAAACAGAGTTTGACATTAAGTAGAAGTGCTAAGGCCAGTCAAATGAACTTCTTCATGATATTAGGGAACAAAGTACAAACAATAAGTATAAAACAATTCATAAAAAAAGAAAGAGATGCAACAACAGCAAAACACAAAGCCACTTTGACTCACAGATGGGATCGCAACTATTTTGCTGGCTGAGATGGAGAGACCAGTTATTGCCCACTCATGAGGCTTGCTCTCCTTTGTTCTAACATGGTATATTCCAATATATTCACGCAATCCAGCATGAAATAGGTTGAGGGCATCTTCTTGAATCTTAGTGATCCCATACCTTAAGGGACAAGATTTTGAAGGGAACTTTTTAAGTGACTCCGAGTCATTCAACTGGAGGATGAAACGTAAATGAACATGAGATCATATAACAAAAAAATACTTAGCTGCAATAATAAGTTTCTTCATATGGAGATGGTATGAACAGGAGGAAAGAATAAAATAAAATAAGAGCTTTCGCTACATTGGAATGGAAACTCCATTCAAACGACATAAAACCTTGTAAGCACTCGCATGCAGGGTAAGAGTACGAGCAATGCGTTTATTCTGTTCCAGATCATAAAGAAGACGTTCGTTCAGTTCTTCACAAAGTTCATGAAGCCACTTCTGAACCTGCAGTTGTAGTAGCAATAATGAAGGGAAACAAATTAATAAAAAAGTGTATAGAAGTATTATAATTATTTTGTAAACTAAAAGGATGAGAAATAGATCATCTTCTAAAAAAATTGCATACGGAAGAGACGGTTTTAAGGGCCTGACGTCCAGGAAATGTCTTCCCAGAACCATGACTCATGGGAAGAAGGCGACCCACAACCTCTTCCCCACTGATTCCCCTTGCAATATTCCATAACCAAGTACTGCATAGAAAGTAAACAAATCCAATCAAAGTTAGTGCAACAATAAAATGTAGAACTGTAGGAAAAGTTCTCACATGGCAAAAAATATTTAGGCTATATTTGGTGTCATTTTCCAACCCCATTATCATTCCCCCCAAAAAATAAAACCAAACATACAACACATTTCCCAATACATTTCGCACCAAAACAATTTTATGTTCCCCCAAACTACTTAAAATAAAACATATTAGTCATTTTACTTCAAAACATGTTCCGAAAATTAAACCATATTACACATTCTCCAAGAAATAAAAGAATTAATAGAATACCTCCTGAGACTGGATAAAGATTGTCCTACAGCAAAGAAGGGTATGGCAAATACTAGAAACCCTTAGACAAAGAAATACAGAAGTTAAATTTAGATGCAATGTAGCTTTTCTTCTTACTCTCTTTTTCTATTTTCACTCTAAAGGTTAAAGATACAAATAGCATGTCTGAAACTCAAAATATATACAAGAAATACACGCTTAGATCTCAGTAATCAAAATATGTTAAGGATTCGTCGAAATTGTTCAATTGTTATAATGACTTTGATCAGAGTGGAATTGAACGATCGTTATATGTTCATGTAATGCCAATACCAGTAAATAAGTAAAGAAACAATTATAATATCATGGAACAGCCATAACTCCCCCAACAGTGCAATATTCTCATATGTAGAAGAAACAAATGAGCATCATGACAACGTAAAAGCTGATAACAACCCAGTATTTATGCCATAGCGTTCTTGCAGCTTCTCCTCTGAAAACTGCAATAGGTCCCCAACAGTATTCACAAAAAGGTCAGTCTGCAAAGAGGTTCCAAGCTTCCCCCCAAGCTGTTTCCTGTAATAAATTTTACCTTAAATTATAGTATTATACAAGATCATGGATTTAAATGTAAACACGAGCATCTCACGTCTTTTATCATAAATCATGACACTAATAACCATTAGAGTAAATAAAATTTTCTTTTACATTCAAAGAAATTCAAAAGAAGATTGGCTTACATTTTCTTTATAGGAAGAGACTCAAGCAATTTTGTAACTGATGAAGAAGGCACAATGGTTTGTTGAGCAGGCTTATTCATTCCACTAGCTAATTTGGCCAGCATCTGTTACATCATAAATAACCATCAGAGAAACCTCTTTTGCAAACTGATAAGTATAAATTGACAAGAAATATGTGCAAAATTGAAATTGTGAATACAACATCTGACCTTATTATGAGCAATGCCAGCTGAACATGTAAATTCAGTCTCTTTCAAAACTTCAAGTCTAAGTTCTGCAACAATAAGGGCTCCACAGGCTAACAATTTATCGCGGTGATCAGTATTACTACCAAGAAACCATTCCTTCACACAATCTCGAGTGTTGGCTTCATCCTGGGGTACACGTTGACAATTTATTTGTAGAAATCAAAGAATACAAAAACCATACCAACAGAGGGGGGGGAGAGAGATTGTTGTAGCAAAGTGAACTCCGCCAACACACACACACACACCCCAAAAGCCTCCTACCAAATGAAGCCCCAATACATGTGATTTATGAGCTTCTTCACTAATTGATTCCAATCTCTCTGGAGGATTTTCAGCTAACATTGTTTCTGCAGCTTCAGTAAGATCCAGATATACTTCATCTATAGAAGCACGCTCACATCGACCCTTGCTTGAAAGGATAGATACCACCTACATATATATAAATCTCATTTAAGAGATGTATTAGTTTGAAAAAGGAAGGCTTATGAAGTATTTATTACTTAGACCTCTGAACCAGCATTACGGTACACACTCAAATCTGCTTTACCACGAGCCACAGGAACTTGAACAAGCTGAATATCAGGACACACTTTCTTTGCTTCATCACCTCGCATTGAACTTGAAACCACACAGAAAAATTCAAACATTAAAGAGTCAAACATATAGGCAACTTTGCCATTAAGGTAAACTTTTACATTTTAACATTTACCGTTTGACCCCATATTTACGAGCTTCATAGCCCACAGCAATAAGGCCCCCTCCTTTCCAGGAGTTGTACTGTACAACAGCAGTAGGATGACCTCTTAAACTTGGCTGTTTACGCTGCTCAACTACAGATACAAGGCAAAACATTCACAACCGAGTTAAATATGAAATTGACAAAGATTAACAGCAAGTGAGAAGCCTGCATGGAGTTCGTAAATTGCTGTGGTAACTGGTAACAAACAATTCATGCAAGCACAGTATCGGTACAACAGGACAGTATGCACCAAATGGAAGTTTCACATCCAAAAGCAGTTCACAGAAAGCCAATTGATGTTCTTGGACAAGTAGCAAATAAACAGCGCCGTTATCACCAACTAGTCATTTGTTTTGATAAATGATAATTAAACAGACATCTCATATGTTCCATAAGTAACATTTGACAATCCGACAGGCATTACCACTTTAATCTAGAATTAGATGTAAATATAAATACGTTCTGTTGAAGCTGATGCAACAGCCACGTGCGTCCGTGCCTTACTCCCCAAAATCATTTTTCAAAAACCCCAGAGTACGCATTAACACTTCTGAGCTAACATCTAGGTACCACCACGAACGAAAGGCAATTCACATGATAGCCAAAACCATGGAGTCAAATGGAAGGAAACACACAAGAAAACCACCAATCTAATGTATAAAAAAAAATGGATAATCCAAAGGAATCCACCAAATAAAGAATACCCGGAAATTCACATGAAACCACCCACCTCGTAAAGAGAAGGCAATAAACAGTCACAGAAAACTCAAAATATTGACTAAATAAAAACATACAATTCACTGAAAAGCCCCCAATATGACCAAAAGATCGAAGAAGAGTCACATAATTACCACCAGTCTTGAATGGAAAGGGAAAAGGAAAAGTTCATAAAAATTCCATAAAGTACATGAACACTGGTCCCCCTTACAATATGGAAACACCCAAGGCCTTGTTACGGTCTCTTGGAGTTAATGTGCTACGGAGGAGGAGGTGTGGTTTGGGTTTCATATTTCATCTATGAATGAGTCTTTCGATGCGTTTTGCTTGGGATATTACCAGGTACCAGCTAGATTCCTTAGTTCTTGGATGGCGATCTTGAGCGTAAGGTCACTCCGGTTAGTTCCTCTTTGTGGACGGGTTTTAGAAAAGATGGATTATCGGGGATGGCTCACTATTTCGTTTTGGTGGGATAACGATAAATTAGGTATCCCTCGTCGATTTCGCAGATTTTGGCCAAAAGGTTTTCGACTATCTTTTTGATGGAGCATCTCACTTCATTGTTCATTTTTTTGGAATGTGAAGATATTTCATGGATATGTTGGACATGCATGTTGTTGGTGGAAAAGATCTTCTTGGTCTAATTCGGTTCAGTGTGTTTCATCTCGTTTTAGCTCTTGGCATATACCGAATTTTCCCATTGTTCGTTGGGGTAAATGGATTTCACGTGTATGATCTCCTTTCCTTGCTTGTTTGGCGCCTTATTCATAAAAATTGCATAAATGATATTTCAAGAGAGGACTATGCGGTTTGTCACTTTTGTTTCCATCATTCGGAGGATTTGGATCATTGTTTTTGGTTCCATGGATTTCTTTTTACGTCTCTTCAATTTCATTTGGATTTCTCTTTAGCATTTGGGGTGTTATCAATTTAAAAAATCATTTTTGTGGAAACTTACTTTGATTATCATTTGGGTCATCTGGACTTGTTTGATAAAGCGATCTTTGAGGATTACAAGATTTCGATTATGGCTGTTCGGGCTCAAGTTTTTTCGTTCATTAGAGAATCTCGTCATTACTTTCAATATATGAATAATGATTCGTTGGATCTTTCTATTTTGAGCAAACTAACCATAGGCTATTGCTAAGTCGTAATAATTACCCTATTCTTGTGCGTTGGAGTCTCCTCCGTTTGGTTGGATTAAAGTTAATCGATGGGAGTGCAATGGGGTCGCCAGAGACTCGCTTGTGGTGGTATCTTCGAATTACCATGGCTTTGTGGTTGGTCGCTTCTTTGCTGTCCGGCTTAGTCGGGGTTTCGCTTTTACGCAGCGCGAGTTACAAGGAAATTATTATCGCTTGCGAAATCGCGTTGGATAAATGATGGGATTTTATTTGGTTAGAGTCGACTCGTCTTATGTGATGCAAGTTCCTTGGGTCATCAAAGCGAGCTTATTCTCTTATTTCCGTCGTCTTCGTCTCGTTCATTTCCGGGCGTCTCATGTTTATCGGGAGGCTAATCGAGCGGTGACACCCTTTCTAAGCGGCGTATGCGGTTGGTAATACTTGGTGGATGCGGCGCGATTTTTTCTTGAGGAGGTTATTGTTGCGGATCGCACTCTACTTTATCACCTCGGACATTAGTGGGGAGGGTTCCTTTGTCGCCATTTGTTTCGCGTCGCTTTGGGCTATTCATCGGATAGTGTTTGCGATTTGTTTTGTTTTTCTTTTCTCAGGGTCTCTTTTTCCTACCAAGGGTTTTTCCACAAGGGTGGGTTTTACTTTGGTAGGTTTTAATGGCCCCATTTTGGCTACCGCGTCGGCGATGTGACTTGATTTCATCTTTTTTGTCGATTTTATCTTGTTTTTCGTTATTCTTTAGATGTTTGGCTTTGTAAACAGCAAGATTTTACTCTTTTATTTTTATATATTCGAATTTATTCAAAAAAAAATGGAAACACCCAATCTAATAGTTATTAATCAATGAATTCGAAGGAAAATCATTTAAATTCATAATCCTACCAGGTACCAATAGTGATGATACACAGTTCGCGTAACTCAACCGACCCTAGAAAATTGAGAGAGAGGGAGAGGGAGTCAAACCTTGAACGTAAAAGCAGTCCATGTCAATGTGAGCAATAACCCTGGAATCCGATGATTCTGGTCTCGCCACCGGCATCTTCTTCGCGCGCTTCAGTATCTTGAACTATTTTCCCTCCACTATCACTGAACTCCTTTTTTGTGAACTAAAATTGCATAAATGATAAATCAAGAATATACCTAATTACCTTTGTTCCATATTACGCCCATTTATATATATTTTTTGGTTAAATTTAAAAAATCATTTAATCATTCATCGACTTGTTTGATTATACTGAGAAATCAAAGAGAAAAACAATTATCTCAAAAATTTATTTTTCCCGATTCAAGACACAGGCAAATTGCTAAGTCATAATAAGTGGTTGAATTTTTTAAAGTTTGATCTCTAATATTTTTAATAGTAGTCATAAGTTAAAGAATTGTTTTTGGTAATTTGTAACTATACCTGGTTGGGTGGCAACTTCGGATTCAACCTGCAAATCCAGCACGAACCTAACACGAAATTATTGGGTATGAGTACATGCTTTGTGAATAAGGGACAAAACCCGAATAATCCACTAATTAAACAAGTCGGGGTCATGTCAACTTGTTGTGACCCATTTAACCTATCTAACGCGTCAAGTAGATTTAAAAGAAAATCAATTAAATATTTAATTGCAAGAAAAAACAAAAAAACAGAACATGCACCTAAAGGTTAAATGTTAAACATCATTAGTTATGTATGTTGCTATTATTTTGCATGTCTTGTTGTATGTTCACAAAACATGATTAATATGTTATGGTATTTTTGTAAATTATGTTGTTTACTATTTTTTATTGATTGAATAACGTGTCGTGGTGATTGGTTTTAAAAGAGTTAACTTTATTTAGTTGAAAATATTACACGTGTATAAAAATAATTTTATTAGATGGATTAAATGAGTCGAATTTTGGTTACCTACGAAATAAACAAGTGGTTCGGGTTTAAGATCTTGATACTAATAATTAAACATGTCGAATCTAGGGTTGCCTTATTCTGACTCCCGAACCCGGACTCAACCCGATTGACATCCCTGATACGTGGGGGCTTGGTGGTGTAAGCTAATTAAGTCGCAATATCTCAAGTTCTATCTCAAGTTCGAATCTCAACCTCTACATCAGGTCGAACATGTTGCACATGTTTTGTGTAGTGCGATTTACCAACTTGAGTCTATTACACGGGTTTTTCCTAGTGTGACTTGCTTCATTGGTCTACTTTGTAGGCTAGTGGTTGCTAGTTCTCACAAAGGTTTACTCAATCCACAACCGATGGGTAGTGCTTACGATAAGTGTTGTGAAATTTGGACTGGTTCGATCGATTTAATTGGAAACTGGTCTCATGCCTAGTTTGACTATGTATTAAAACTAGTTGGCTATAAAACAGTTTTCACTCGATCAACCTGTCAAAAAATTCGAAAAACGGTGACCCTATTTTTTTAAGTAAATAAAAATTTCCATTGTTTTATTACAAAAAACTGGATGACAAATATGTTAAGTAACTTCTTCTTATATTCAATTTACATGCATGTATATATATATTTGATATTATAATTTATTGACTTAGTTGTTACTTTTATTTGTATTTATCAGTTTTTTTACATTTGCAAATATGTTTATTTTTTTGCATGTGTGTATATATATGTGTGAGCCAATCGTTTATTCAATAACGGTTAAACCAGTTGAACCAGTTATTAAATCATCTAAAAATGTTGATTGGGTTTGATGTCCGGTGTAGGTTTAAAAACATTAGGTGAGAAGCTATAGAAAAGAATTTCAAATAAGATCTCAATTTTTATAAAACATAAAAAATATAAAATACTGTCGTCACCCAAAAAAAAAAAAAAAAGGTCACATTTCATCCACCACCACTAAACCCTCGAAAACCCTCTCTTCCTCGGTTTCTCCAAGCAACTTCACAGCTACAGCGTTCTCTCGCCCCTCCCTGTATTTGCAATCTCCACAATTTATACATAGATGCAGGTTTATGCATATCAAGAACGGGTATAAATTTTGTTCTCGCCATTAATTGGAGTTTGAAATGAAAGCTGTAAGGGCACTGAGAGCATTGACTTCAATCACCTCTGCTATATCTTCAAACCCGCAAAAACCCCTCACAAATTCTGCCTTTCTTTACCGTTTCTACTCAGCCCAGCCTCAGCACGATGACCCTTTGCCGCCAAACCTCGAAGAACTAGACGCCGCTCAGGACGCTGTATTCGATAGCTCCCATTTCGATGATTTAAATCTCAATTCCAACGGCGGACAGAGTACTGACAACAGTAATGAGAAGTCGACGTGGGACGAGAAGTACAGGGACAGAGTGAAAAGCAAAGTGTTTGGGGAAGATGTTTCGCATTTCAGAATTTTGCAGAGAGAAGAGGAGAAGAAGAAAAAGGCTGGCACGCTTGCCAAATCGCTGCTAGAGGCGGCGTTAAATGAAGATGAGAATGAGGATGTGGATGAGAGGGAGGTGACGGAGGAGGATCAGAAGTCTTTATCTGTCGGTATTATTGGGGCTCCCAATGCTGGAAAATCTGCCCTCACTAATTACATGGTCTGTTCAAATTTTTTCTTTCTCTTTGATTGCCTTCTGTTTAAAATGAATGCAAAAGATTCGACTAAATATTTGTAGTGTACCTGGAACTTGTACTTACTTTTCATTTGGTTGATCTTGGGCATGTTTGGACACGCATATGATGTTGTTACTAAGAGAATTTTGTTTTCTTTCTTTTTTTGTTTTTGGTTTTAGGTTGGGACTAAAGTTTCAGCTGTTTCAAGGAAGATAAATACCACCACTCATGAAGTGTTGGGTGTTTTGACCAAAGGAGATACACAAATAGTATGTTCTATTTGCATTTCTCCTCTCTGCTTGCAAATTTATAGTGTCTATATTATAATGTTTGTTGATTTTATAGCAAATTAATTTTCTTCCAGATGTTAGCTAGGCATGCACTTGCATCTTCATTAAGAGCTTGTACATTTTAGCACAACCTGTGCCTGCAGTATTTAGAATGATTTCAAGCAATTTTCATCTTCCTGAAACTTCTATACTTTGAGCGAGTTCAGAGGATGTGGGAGATGTGTATATTTGTATAGAGTATCTGATAATATTATAAGAAAATTAAACTCAGATGTTTCTCAACTTGAAATGGTCATGCTATATGCAAACTCAAATGTTAGCCTCATGAACAAGATAGAAACACAAACAGAAAACTAGAGACTGTTTTTCACCCAATTCTGGATAAAATGTTTCTTCTCATTTTAGTGTGCTTTATGACAGAAAGTTTGCCTTATTTATTTCGGGACATTTATCTTCGTGGAGCAAGACTTTGGATCTTGATACCATGTATCGAAAGAACTTCTTTTCCCCAACTGATTGCGTAGTCAAAGTCCCGAACTATTTTTTTTTTCCATTTTAATTTTTTGAAAATAGAAAGTGAGCTGTATTTTTTTCATTAGCATTTCGGCTAAAATGTTTCTGGCATACAAGTCCTGCAGCAAAGGGAGTGGAGTTTGTTTCTTGTTGTCTTGTTTCCTGTGTTAACAAGGGAGTAAAATATTGTTCACTGCTTACCAGTTGTACATAATTTCTATTAATGTTATATATTCACAAGGCTTAAGCATTGAGTTGGACTTTGAAAAGCTAAGAAACGAAATTACATACTAATGCATGGTAAAGGGCTAGATGAAAAGAATGCACCAGCTGAAAACACAGTTATTATGACCTTTCTGCCCACATGAAGGGAGTGTGAGAGGGCTGCAGGTGTGGGATACCAAATGCGGGTGAGTCTTTGTGTTTCACATGTGAAGCATGATAAGAAGACTGTAGCAAGCAAACAGTGTGCAATTCACATGATGCTGGGATTTAGAGGTAATCTCGACAGGAGTGTTCTCTCATTGGGAGCTTTTGGTGCTGTCTATATTTGGGAATGGGTATTCTGGTTGAGTTGGAAGCAGATGCCTCTTTGATCCTTGTATCTGCCCCATTTGATGTGAAGGAACATTTGAACATTTTGCTGTTATGTGAAAAAAGTTCATATGTTTTATCAAAGATTTCTCACTAATTCTAATAATGTCCATGCAGTGCTTCTTTGATACGCCAGGACTTATGTTAAAGAAAAGTGGATTTCCTTACAATGATATCAAAGTTCGCAATGAAAGTGCATGGGGTTCGGTTAACTTATATGATGTGCTGATAGTTATTTTTGATATTCACAGACATCTTACTAGGTACCAGTCTCCTTTCTCTAAATTGAATCTTATTCTTTTTGTATTTGATTTGACATCTTACTTGTCTCCTTTCTCTAAATTGAATCTTATTCTTTTGTTGTGTGCTTTTTTGTATTTGATATTCACAACATCTTATCTGGTCAGATTTTCCCCACTTCAAATTTTGACAAACCTCCAGTTTTCCTACAGATATACCCTGTATCATGGATGCTAGGCCTTAATACACTTGTCCAACCTTCTTTTTCTTATAATGTACAGAGAGCATCACTATGGGTTTATAATACTAAAAGAACCATTCTGCCTCATTTTTCCTGTTATTGTACCAAGTTTTAGTGGAGGCACTATCAATATTCATATACTTGTCTAATATCCACGTACTTATGTTTGATCAAGAAATTAAATTAACTATAGTATTATGTTAGTCTATTAAATAGTAATGAAACTGATAATTTGCTAATTGATAAACAGATGTCACACCACTTTATATTATTGTACCCACAGAGTGATACTTGATGCGTATATGGTGTGGACCAAGTGTCATTTGTGCTTTTGCAGTAATATATCTATGACACATATATGTTAATCTTTCATGAACCTAGACCTGATTCACGAGTAGTGAGACTGATTGAAAGAATGGGTTCAATTACCAACACAAATCAGAAGCGCGTGTTATGTATGAATAAAGTTGACTTGGTCACAAAGAAGAATGATCTGCTAAAGGTTGTTGAGGAATTCAGAGACCTACCTGGATATGAAAGGTATGTTCTTCACGTTCATTTTCTCCCCTGTTACTTGACTATTCTGCTGTGGTGCCTGATATCAGTTGTATAGGTTCTTCATGATCTCAGGACTGAAGGGTGCTGGAGTAAAAGATCTTACTCAGTATTTAATTGAGAAGGTATGTTTGAAAAGTAGACACCTCCTTATAATTAAGTTAGTCGTGTCTTTTCTTTTCGATGCTATTTCACTGTTTGTGCTATCACCGGATATACGATGTTGGAATTCGTTACTATTTTAGATTATTGTGTAATTTTGTTCAAGGCATTACCCAAGTTTTGTTTTAAGGAGAGTTGGTAGCAGCCATTTGTAATTTTTCTGATCCTGAAATAGCAGTCACCTTTTTCCACTAGCATAAAAATATTACAGTTACCTCCCTTAAATTTAAGACAAAATTTAAGACAAAATGAAACCTGAAGGGGTTTTTTGTAATTTTGAAACATGCCTAGGTTTTTTTGTAATTAACACAAACCTCAGGGGCAGTGGCGGACGCAAGATTTCGACTTTGGGGGGGCGGAAAACGGACCAAGTTTATAAATTTATACTATGTGAATTTTTTTTCCATATACTAACCATAATTAATGGTTTTTTATATGGTAAAAGACAACTATTTAAAATTTTATCAAATTTTGGGGGGAAAATTGTAAATTAGTTCATTTATTTTACCTTTTAAAAAATAATTTGGAAATTTTTTGGGGAAAAGAAATTTTTGGAAATTTTTTGGGGGGAATTCTTTTTTTTTGAAAATTTTGGGGTGGCAATTGTAAAATAATTTATTTATTTTACCCTTTAAAATATAATTTCAAAAATTTTTTTTTGGGGGAAATATTTTTGGAAAATTTTTGGGGGCAGTGGCCCCCCCTTGGGTCCGCCGCTGCTCAGGGGTGTTTTTGTAATTATCCCTTGTTTTTTAAATGTGTATAATTTTCTTGTTTATAACAATTGTAGAGAAGGCATATGAGAAGGCTCTATCTTTACTTGTTTTATCGCTTTTGTTTCTCATAAATAATGATTTCATTGTATTGAACCATGGATAATGTGGAGAAAATAGAACCCCTCCAAGCTTCACAGCTGTTTTTCTAATGTTCTTTATGCTTAGGCAGTAAAAAGACCGTGGGATGAAGATCCATTTGCCATGAGCGAAGAAGTTATGAAGAACATATCTCTAGAAGTAGTGCGAGAAAAATTGCTAG
Organism: Rehmannia glutinosa; assembly: GCA_016081115.2. Lineage (NCBI taxonomy): Eukaryota > Viridiplantae > Streptophyta > Magnoliopsida > Lamiales > Orobanchaceae > Rehmannia > Rehmannia glutinosa. The sequence goes on along the minus strand of CM071933.1, from coordinate 78,223,895 downwards.
ATTACGTGCATCAGGTAATATTCGGTTTCACATTTCAATTCCAATAAGTTGGAAGACGACTCTAGACGAATTTTTATTGAGCTGATTAATTTTCCTAAATGTAGGAAATCCCATATGGTATTGAACACCGTTTGATGGGATGGAAAGAGTTAAGAGATGGCTCACTCCGAATTGAGCAACATTTCATCACCCACAAGATTAGCCAACGAAAAATTTTAGTGGGGAAGAAGGGCTCCAAAATAGGGTTAGTATCATTTTCACCGGCCCAAGTTTTTATTCTTTTCCCGGTTTGAGAACGCAATATTTCCAATTTACTTATTTTCGCAAGTCTCGAATTTTGTAGGAGGATAGGTATTGAAGCTAACGAGGAGCTGAGGTCCATATTTAAGAGGGACGTTCATCTCATCCTCATGGTTAGAGTTAAATAAAGCTACAGACGAATTATTTCTACACATTGTATTAGCCAACTTCGTGTGTATACAAAAGGGGTGTCACCTTATACTGTCAAGACTCAGGCTTCTGGGTATGGTTAGAGCTGAAGCTGCTGTTTAGAAAAGGGTTTTTGTTATATTCGATTCTAAAAGAGCCTTCTCTAATTTAGTGACGTTCCTTTTGGCAAGGGGGCCTCTGATTGCACCATGTATTAGTTGGATCTGTTTTGTTCTTCGGTGTCCCTTTGGAGTTGATCAATTAGTACGCACCAATGCAGTATTTTCTTTTGCTGGATCGGTTTTTCTAATATCCCTTTTTTGTTTTCCTTTAGAGATTGATGAAAGGATTAATATGTACGAGAAAAACATGTAAAGTTAAATTCATTTCATGTTCGTTTTATTGTTCTTTTCATTTCTTTGTTCCTAATTCCATGCGCTTTGGTAACGAACAATGATTAATTTTTAGGAAAGAGATTTCCATCCTGCTGGATCGAGAAATCTTTCTACATTTCCACCTGTTAACTAATTGCATAACCCTCCTGTTAATTACTTGTACATGCATAGAATAGTAAGTTTAGCGACCTAATAATGGGAGTGTTTGCAAATTAAAAAAAAAAAAAAGTGATTCTCATTTTCTATATGGAAAAGTCATATTTTTTTTTCTTCTAAAAGCTGAGAATACATTTATTTTCCATCCTTTTTAGAGTTTGCAAACATTAAATCACAAACAACACTAGTTTGACTGAAATGTGTTCAAATAAATCGACCAATATATTTGAGGGAAACCATTTGGACTAATTAAAAAAATAAAAGATGTTTTAAAATTACAGAAAATCCTTTCATGTTTGATTTGCCTTAAATTTAAGGAGGCATTTATAATATTTTCATAGATAAAGGAAGAAAATTTAAGACATAATCAAACTTTACAGAATTTTTTGCAATTTTAAAAAATCTATAGATCTTTTGGTAATTAGCCAGATTTTTTATTTTTTTTTTTAGAAACTATCCCTAGATTTTTTAGAAGTGCTAGGGCCTGCTAGCTACTTGTGAATGACAACAACTGTCTTTTTCTGAATTAAAAAAAATAAAAATTAAACAAACCATGAAATATCATACATGCAAATTTCAAACCAACGATAGTAACGAACAGATAGATAGTAGTACGCATACAAACGGAAAAATACCTATGCGCTAAAAGAGCTAAATGGAAGAGTAAGCTGTTCAAGAAGAACAGTAATGGGTGTAGCAAGCCTAGGCTCATACGCAAACCCATGCAACTCATCTTCTCTCCCACCACCACCACCAACAAACGGACATGGCGGTACCCAAACCCATCTTTTCACCCAAAATCAAACATAACCGCTTTATCCGACCCTTTTATCAGAATCACAACAAACTCCCCATGCGCCACGCAGTTGAACCCATTCCCCCCTTCGATCTCCGCAAATTGATTGTACAGTTGCTGCGGCATCCTCTCGATTTCCACCCACATGGTCCCGCATTCCTGTAGGGTCCACATCCTCAAGCTTCTCGGGACATTCAGCTTGCTTTTCTCCACCGCCGCGGCTAGAATCAGTTTTCCCCTGCTCTCGATTAAATTGGGGGAACGCAGGAATCGGCGCATCGGGGCTTGGATTTTGCACCATTGATTCATCGAGATCTCGTAGGAGAGGACGCTGAAGGGGCTGTAGTTCATGCAGTAGAATCGGCCGTCCACGTGGACCATTCGCCCCGATTCGAGGCTGCAGAGCCGCGGCAGAGCAGCGGTCGTGCCCCAAATTGAGTAAAATCCGCCGCCGTCGATGTGGAAGCTTTCGGAGGTTAGGTTTTTGACTGCGTAAGGGGAAATTAGGTCATCTCCGGCGAAAACCAGGTCAATCGAAGAGTTCGTGATGGTTAATCCTATCGAAGGACAGAGCCTAGGCCTTAGGGTTGACGGCAATTGAATTAACGAACCAATCAGGGGATTAGATAGGAGAATGTTTTTCGAACCGGAATCGTCAGAAACCCAACAGATTAGTCCACCGGAGGATGACGCCGGCGAAAATCCAGGTGGAATTATGGAAATTGAAAGACGGTACCATTTTAGGTTTTCGGGATCGAAAAGGTAACCTTCGTGATTTGGTCTATCATTAGCGCAATTGTTAGAGGTAGTACTGTTGTTTCTGTAGATATAGCTTTTGAGGCTCTGTTGCTTGAAGAAAATGAACCAATGGCGGTGGGGTGAGACTTGGAGGTATAATTCCAGGAAGGTGTTTGAGAAAATGAGACCGTACCATCTTTTACAGACTGCCCGAGCTCGAAAGAAGGCCGGCGGGGGTAGACAGGCGATGATACGATCGATCAGTCTCTGTGGGAGTCTGCTCCAAATTCTGGAGTCCATCCATGGATTTGTAATGCAATTTGTTGAGCCAGAGATGGGAATATTAGAGGTAAATGCGTATGGAATTATGGGTATGCTTATTGGAGTAGTGTGAAAAGGCTCCATGGTTTATGGAGAAAGTTATTATAAGGTTTGTTTTGGTAAAGTAACTGAACTTTCTCAATTTCAGTGGAAAGAAAAATTGGAAGAAAAAGACAGTCTTTTTCTTGGATTTTTTGAGCTTTACTGAGAAGGGTTTAGTTTCATTTTCATGTTTGTGTTGTTGTGGATTGGCTTTCGAGTTTGGGGACATGTGTTTATATAGGAAGAGTAGTAAATGTGTTTTGCTGTTTCCTATGATATTTTTTTCTTTGTTTCTGTACAGTTTGGCTGTGAAAAAGACACTGAAAGTTAATTTGTTGATGTATCCATCTATCATTTCAGTGTTTTCTTGTCAATGCCGAGGAAGGAAGGACGTGTAGCAGATCTGACAAGAAAGATTTCAGACACAGAAAGTTATTGCCATCATGGAATGAATGACTGAAATTTCCTACACACACAGTCACACATCCAAGAAGGAAAAAAAAAGGTATTTTTATTTAGCAAACAGATTTTACCATGTTCAGCTCCAGAAAATTATTTGTAGTTAAAACTACTTCATGGGCTTATTATCAGGAGAAACTCAATTACCATCTGGAAAATGGAGTTTATGTATCTTGTGTTAATAGGTTATGGACACCAAGCAACGTTCTTGTAATTATTTTTAGTTTACTGATTTATTTGGTCTCAATTTGACTTCTTCTGCTAATCTGTTGATCCCACTTCACTATTTGAAAGCTCTCGAGTTAGAGCACATACTAGAGAGGTAAAACATGAGAGTTGCTTGGGTTTAAAGGAACTCTTTATTAGTTTATTTGCTCTAAGGCGAGCATATAAACTTAAATTGAACCTGATTTGCATGACTGAAAAAAATATTACCAGCGTAATATTTTGGAATAGTCTTTTTACGTGGAAATGGTGGAAGGTAGCCACTTTGGAAGAAAGAAAAACTTTTCTGATATATGATATAAAAAAATCACATTTTCTATATATTTTTGCTGGTCATTTACCGAAATACCCTTGCAAACCAAAAGGAAATGGGGAATGCTATACATAGTAGAATTTGCCTCATTATACGCGGCAAGACTATCGTGACAAGACTATCATGGTATATCGCGACATATCATGACTTATATTTCTTATTCCTTTTGTTCTTAGCAAGACTATATATCATGGTATATTGTGGCATGATATCGTGACAAGACTATTATCACTATCATGATATATCGCGACAATTTGTTACCATATCGTGACTATCATGGACTACTGTGGAATATCGAGACAAGACTATCGTGTCATATTGTGACAATTTGTTCTTCCATATCACGACTATCGTGGACTGTCATGGGTGCATGGACGGAGCTAGGGGGAGAACACCCCAGTTTCGGGTGCACCCCAAATTTGTTTATCCTATTATTTTTTCTAAGGGAGGAATATATAAAGAAAAATTATGTGTTGACTAAGGGGAATTTTTTTTTGGCTAGGGGTAACTCAGGCTCCTGGTTACGCCCTTGCATGGGTGGCTAGACTATTATGGTGTATTGTGACATATTGCGACTCCATTTCTTCTTCCATTTGTTCTTAACAATACTATCGTGGCAATTTGTTCTTCCATATCGTGGTATATTGTGGCATTTCGTGACATTGATTTCTACTTCAAAATCAAAAACCTTTGTTGAACCGTATTTTGATAATTCTAGGTATAAAAGAGTTTTTTAAAAGAGTGCATATATATATAGAAAAGAAGTCCCTTTATCTCAAATAGCTACTTTAAAATTCTCCAAAATCTTAATCTCGTAGTGCAGAATTTTTCAGACCATTAATTAGTTCATTCCCCTCTCAGTGAATGTATTTATTAGTAATTGTTGCAGTGAAATCCATGACATTTGTTGCTCTCCTCTCTTTAATCTAAACTAGTTTCTCTTTTCACTGAGTAATAACATTCTCTTTCTCTAAGTAACTTGGCTTTTGCTCATTTTTGTTTTAAGGGTAGTTTTCCAAATCTTAGTCAGAACTTATTTGTCCTTCCACCACTCAGTGTCTTGTTTTTGTCAATCTCTTAAATATGATTGCCCCCAGAGACTTTCACTTTCAACCCCCCCTCCAAATAGAAAAAGTAGGGTTGATCAGATTTGGAAATCGTGTTTTCCTTCAAGAAACCTCCCCAAAAGGAAAAAGTGTTACTCATCAAAAGTGGAAATTTATGCACTCCTTCAAGGAAAGCTCGTCACCCCATGTTGCCAAAACAGTAATTTAATTATGACTCATTGACATTCTGACATCCAAAAAAAAAAAAGCTTCAATCTAATCTAATCCATTTCTTCTTGTTTTTTTTTGTTCATGCCTACCAACTATACTGTCCATCAACTTTAATTTCTGGACTAGACACTGTTCATATATTTAATACAGTTTTGACTTGTTAATTCTTTTAGATTTCTACGAAAAAGGGCGGCCTTCTGTTCATTTTGTACTGTTTGTTGCTGTCATTTATCTCTTGGTCACATGATCTCAGTCTCGATTGCTGACGCTCTTTTGGATTCAGCGGATTTTTCTACATAAAATAATTTATTGGATCCTTTTTCTTTTTTCTCTAAATTTATATTTCCTCTTTTACTTGCCATTAGGGCTGAAAAATGAACAAAGTTACTCGATATTCGATTCGAGATCGATCGTTAAAAACTCGTTTGAGCTCATTTCGTTAACATGACAAACCAATCTTGAACACATTTTTTTGTTTGATAATATGTATAGCTCGGCTCGAGCTTGACTCGATTAATAAAAGATTAAGATGTGTATAATTAAATATCAAGCTGCTCGAGCTCGATTCATATTTGGTTTGACCAAAGCTCATTCGAGCATAATTCGATTAATAATCAAATAAGCTCAAACACAATATTGAAGCTCGATCAAAATTCAGACAAGCTCGAACAATACCATGTTCAACTTGACTCGACTCGTTTACGCTCCTACTTGCTATTGTGCTGCTTGTGAGTTGTGAGTGTCAAAACTTACTCTTTATCATGTAATAACAAATGCATGTTTAGTAACTATTCGTTGGTTACATACCAACTTACATACCAAGTGTATATTTGGAGCTGCAAATAGCTTCCTAATAACAAGTCTCAAAAACATGCTTAAACTATGCATTCAACAATCTTGATTGATAGTGAGCTACATCAGAAATTTCCTTCGTGATTACCTTCCATTATCCTGCCAGAAAGCACTTCCAAGCAAAGCAAGTCTACAAAGAACTTACATTTCATCTGGGAGATGATATTCAGTGGAACAACAAGAAACCCAATAATCTGAATCCATGAGTTGCACAAACCGTAAATAATCCAGATCGCACTCACAAATCATCATTACTCGTGTTTTCGAAGAAACTAAAAAATAAAACCACCCATGTTACTACTAGCCAGTCTGATACAAATAGCAAATTATCCAGCATAAAAAAAAAATCCAACTGCATTAACCTCGGTACTTGGTTTACAATTTAATAGAATTATCATTAGACTAACTCAAGATTGAAAAAGCCCACGAAAATTTTTATCTGAAATCCGTTAAAAGTATGAAACGGCTATCCTGCAACCTTTTGCCTAAAGAATACAACAGGTAAATGAAAGGAATTTGCATTATGAAGCATTGGTTAGAGCAGCAGCAGGTATTGTACTAGAATCTGGAAAGATACATTTCCACTACTGTTGCTGTTGCACCCGTTAGAATGAGGCGTCATCATTTAAAAAGCCATGCGCCCAGCAAGCCTGCTCTCTGATATCCTTCGGTCAATTGCTGCATCAATTGAGCTCATCTGAAAAGATGTACCAGCAACTTCATGTTAGGGCAGCCAAAAACACAGCCAATCTTATAATCAACAGTCATAATATTAGAACTTTGTTCGTAAGTCAGTAGATACGAACTTTGCAAAGAAGCTGACCTGGACCACTGTATTCACGTTCGATCTTAAAAAAAATTGGTATGGTGACAGGAATGGGCAAAAATCTGTTGGGTAATAGTTGTTCCACCCAAACCCAAACTTTGTGATCAAGCATTGGAATAATCCAAAAATTGAACAAATAAAATTTCTGAAAATTAAATACATACACTCTGTTCTTAACCTTGTATGAGGCTATTGAAGACTCCTGGAGTGATTGCAGCATTGCTAGTCAGAATTTAAATTACTAATTAGCAAAGATAAAAAGGTACCTACTTGACTTGTACCTTTGTTGACCACAAAATCGGTGATTGCTTGCCAACCGGAGAATGGCCAAGAAAGAAAATAAAGCCCATCTCATTAATGGGGTTCAAAAGTAGCAATAAACATGATCAAATTGCTAACCATAGTTTTCTGTTTGTATTTCATTTTGATAAGAGAATCGAAGCAAATACAAACACTTAAATATGCATGAAACAAAGAGCAGACAAGAGAATTTGAAAACCGCAAGAAGTAGGGCCTAGCCACCAGGATATTTGAACAACTGAACCCAATATCCATGAAAAGAATATCATTACAAAGGTTATTATGACTTACCTGGCTATTCTCATCATGCACCTGATACTTCAACAAGGACATTCTTCTTTCCTCCTGGAAACATTTTAGATCAGAAGTGCCAAAAATCACCATAGCCAACAGGAAGAACCGCTAAGAAAAGAAACATCATATAGACAACTCTTATTGAAGAGAAGAATAACTAACCATGGACATAGCCTCATCATCCCACACTAAGTAGACCTCATTTGTTGCAGGCAGAGTAGCTGGAGCCTTGTTTGCAATTACTGGAGGTGGCCCAATAGAAGGGCCACTGGTATTTGGACCAGAGGCATACGAATGTGAATTTACAGGAGTTACTGCTTCAATAAATTTAAAAAAAATGTGAGGATTCAGATATAATATAGTAATCCAAGTCTTCTAAATTTTAAAAATAGGGAATAGAAGGTGAAAGAAACACCAGGCAGAGAGTTGTTTATGTTCTCCAATATATGCGAACAATCTCAGGATCAATGAATTTTATTTTTTTCAATTAACCTACTTTTACAATAGAAAACTAAATGAAACTTCATCCGAATAAGCAGATTGTGTCACCAAAATATTTTTTCTGAAAAGTTGTTATCATGACACAGTAGCTTAACTTAGGTCATATTTGAAATATAAAAGTTGAATCAATTCATATTTCAACCTTAGCTACACATAAATGAGAGCTAAAGGCAATCATACCTAATAACTGGGGAACCAAAATTTCTGTTCCTATAAATATTTCACAAAAAAGAAACATGCCAAACTCTTTAGTCTTTCCACTCTATTACAACAAAGTTCAGCATAACCAAAATTGAATAAGTTGATATTTCACTTTGACGATTAAATCTAACAACATAAATTATTGTCCAAGTCAGAAAAATACAAGGCATCACAATATTAAAGAGAAATACAAATTGAGAAGGGACGACAAACCTGGAATTCCCGAAGTCTGATAGCTATTGGCAGGCAAAGTGCCACCAAAATGAGGTTCTGCACTCTTCAGTTCTGAAGAAGAGCCAATAAGCAAGCTCATTGGAGGCATAGGAGCAGAAAATGGGGAACTTTGAGGAGGAATATTATTGTTAGGAACAACAGGAAATAAAGGTTGAGAAACAGGAACAGAAGGCGTAGTTGCAGGCATCCCGGGAGGAGTGATTGGTAATGATGGTTGAAGCAAAGGGGGTGTTGCAGATGGCACAGGAGGCCGGGTATTATGTACAGGAAACAAAGGCTGTTGAGGCAATCCCACTTGCGCAGGTGGAACTGAGACAGCAGGATGTTGAGGATACCAAGGTTGTGGGCGCCAACCAGCTGGAGGCCCAGGTATTCTGGCATTGTATCTGCATTCACAGAGAAGTAAGCCAGGTAAGTTGTACTTTGCTCAAAGATTGTTTTATATCAAGTGATTTCTTATTTTTCTATTTTATTTTGTTAAAGTATCCCTTGACAAAGGTTAGTTGTTTTATTACTTTTACTAGAGGTTCAAACAAATAAAATGAATTATATATATTATATAATTGACACAAACTTAACTTTCCAAAAAGATAAGAGATGCCAATAGGGCGACTTCTACGAGTTTGAGTATCAAGCAATCAACTTTTATTGGAGGCGTTAGGAAATTGAAGCATTTAGACACAAGGAAACATGCACATCATCAATCAAAAAGTGTAGTCAATAAGTAGCCAGATCCCCCCACCCGACTATGGGCACACATAAAAACCACTCCCAACTTTTCCACCTCTAACTAAATGTACTACCTATGCTATATATAAGCAGCATATAATTCAACGAAGAGTAGTAACACAGTAACTTACAGTGGATGCATTGATCCCAAAGTTGGCTGGGGAGGATACCCAACCCCTACTGATCCCGGTATCACACCACCAACAATTTGGGAAGTAGGAAGATCAACTTTAGCTGCTTTCGATGGATTCTCTTCTTCTGCAAAAGAACGATAGAGAAGATATCAGCCTGATGACATATAAAAGGTCCAGGACACATAATCTGTGTATACCATGCCAAGAAAAACCTACGGCAAAATCTATTTGTTCAGCAGTAACTATAATCCAAAAATCAAAAATCAAATGATAATTGGAGAACTAAAGAGAGATGAAGCTTCACAAATATTTCCAAATTTCATCTTGAAGACATTATTAGAGGTGTGCATTTAGATTGGTCAAACTTGGTTTGGTTTTTGTTTCTCCAAATTACAGTCTTCGGTTTCTAAAATGAATCAACTTATCACTAGTACACTGGCGCGAACCAAACTGAGATAGAAAAATCATCCAATCAAAATGTTGGTGTGGTTCAATTTGGTCTCACTTCTTTTTTCTTTTGATTCCTCTCACACAGTCACCATACAACAAAAGGTTGATTTGGAACCAACTGAAAAAAGAAAAGTAAGAAATAAAAGAGACAAAAACTGCTTGAGTTCAGTTTGGTTTGGTTTCCATTTCAACAATTAATTACATAATATAAAATTATGAAACCCAAAATGAACAAAGCTGCAAACTGAAAAATTGACCAAAAAAAAAATTCTCTAATTCAAGTTAGATTTGGTCTGCTTTGCATTTTAATTATGAGTCTATGACTTCCACCCCCACCCCTAAAGAAGAAAGATATAATCGGCAATTGAAACCTCAACTAGCTGCACTAAAAAAGAAGGTACAGTGCATAATAAAAAAAACGGGTAATACCTTCCTCTCCATAATGAGAGGCCAGGACATCCGGTGGAATTCCTTGCATTCCATAAATTTCAATCTCCGTTGATTCCCTTCCAGGTTTAGCATTTGGAACCCTGGGAAAACAATATCGAATCACATCAGAGTAAGATTCCACCAGCATTGTTAATCAAAACTTCAGAATAAATAAAAACAAATGGACCCATTAAAAAATTAACCATGGTTTTCATCTCAAAAACCCTAAGTAGCTCCAATACATCAACCATAGAAAATGAAGGATAATATTCAATCAAGATACAAGATCCTAAGATGAATAAAATTAGCATAAATTGTTAATATGATAGCAATTGAACATAGTTAGATTAGGTGAACTGTAAAAAGGGCGAGGGATGAAAAAGGGTGTAAAACGAAAAAAAAAAAAAAAAAAAGGAGAAAAAGAGAAAAAGGACGGACTTGGCGACTTGTTCCTTGTGAACCTGAAGGACATGGATGGCCATGCCGCCGGCGGTGGAGAGCTTCTTGTGGCATACATGGCACTTGAAGTGCTTGGCCTTCTGATGCTGCACCAATATCTTCTCGTCTTCAAACTCCCTATCGCAGTAGTAGCACCACACCTTATCTACCGCTCCTCTCTTCTTCTTTTTTCCCATTCGATTCTAATCTACTCTCTTCTCCCTTCGATTCTATATCAAACCACCAATTATTAAACTCTATTATAATAAACCTAAGATCTAACCGCTCGACTATATCAACAATTCGTTCTTTGCGTCTAATAAATTAATAGAATAATACGAATTTCACTTTTGGTGTTCGATTTCGTTTCGAGCACGGAAAATTTAGGGGAGGGGAGAGGATTAGGGTTTCAGAGAACGGAGTTTCAATTCACCCGCCCTAGCTTGTCCCCTGCGCCTTCCAGATACCGATTAATTATGTCGTGTTAACTACTACGAGGAGCTTATATGGTAGTCGGTGTTGATGAACACGTTTTCTTTCTAAATTTTCCTTTTATCTTTTTTTTTGGCCAATCTAATTTCTTTAGCTTAGTAAAATACTAGTATTATTAACCCAAAAAATATATTTTAATATAAGATTTTTTTACTCATCCAAATAAATAAGCGAGAACAAGAAGCATTCATAAATTATACTTACTATTACAACTCCTTTAGTTATTACTACGGTTGTTACAAAATCAAGAAAATATTCTCATTGCGGATGTTGCAACGAATATTATTAATTCCACCTCCCCTTTTATCCGGTGTCATAAAAACCGGCTTAGGCGGCCAATCCGATTTTGCCAAAATCGGTCGAAAAATCGGTTTAGCCAAAAAAATCAGTCTAGGCACCACCAAAATAGGCAAAAATTGGTAAAAAGTAAAAAAATGAAACAAAAAGTGTAGCGATTTCTACCGCAACATGCGATTTTATCAAATGCTTTTATCAAAAGAAAAATGATAGAACAAGAAATTGTTTCATGTCTGTATTATAATGGTGAGGAATTAAAATACCTTTTATCATGAAAAAGGGATATTTATTCAATGTGAATACATATCTCATAATTCATACAAAATATTTATATATATATACCTCATAAAAATGATATGGAAGAGCTTCTTAAAATGTTAGATTATAAAATGTGAAGCAAAATTGGTCAAATTCAAGACCCGTTCACAGGAAGATTCATGGGCCTTTGTAGTAGGCAAATCCGTTCGGCCCAAACAGCAAGTGGACTTGCTTACAAACCCGATGTAATTTAAACATAAATAAATTACTACTCCACAACAACACCACGATCCACGATCAAATTCTGGGCAAGCAGTGATGGTTTACGAAAGAGTCGAAAGTGCATGTGAAACATTCTTAGATATTCTGTCATGTATAGGTTCCTGCACAAAGGCAAACAAAACTAATTAGAGCCAACCAGGATTAGGCCGCAACATAAACTGTCATCTGCACCAATGTTTTTTTACCTTTGCCAAGGGAATTTCAAACTTTGATTTTGTTATTGTCTCATATAAGAGGATATACCTGTGAGTAAAGGAAACTATCAGACTTTTGCAAATAAATCAGCCAAACAATGGTTCATGAAATATAACATGCGCAATAATAGTGAGATTGGGAGACAGGATTGTCACTTTTCCCAGTTTCATAAAAGTCAACATACCGCCAAGCCAATTCAGAAACAAGTTCTTCGGGTGCATCAGGCAAGACCTAAAATAGAGGCTCAAGAGTTAGATTCAACATATATTGAAGGGATAATTACAAAAACACCCTTAAGGTTTGGGCAAATAAAAAAAAACAAAGATATTACAAAATTACAAAAAAATTCAGCAGTTTGATTCTGCAATTTTAAATTTAAAAAAGAAATTATAATATTTTCATACATTTGGAGGGGGTTAAAATGTTTTTTCTTATGAAGGGGGAAAATATAAGTCGGATCAAACTTCAAGGAGTTTTTGCAATTTTTAGGAACCTCTGGGTTTTTTGTAATTAGCCCGAACCTCAACATGGTTTTTGTTTTTTGGTAATTATCCCTATCTTGAAAGACAAAAATATGTAATCCGCTTTATGTGTGAGTTACCTCATCTTCATAAGGATTGCAATGATCTTTGAACCACAACCTCAAAAACTCCTACAAAATATTTAGACATAACAGAATTCAGCATACTGTAATCTAGACGGCTGCAATTTAACACTAAAAGAAATGTGATTATAAGATACACACAATTATGTATTGGGATGGCTAAAACTCATGACGGATTGTGCAAGTCAAGAAACCACAACGAACCTTGTCAATATTTTCAGGTTCAAGACCATTTTGAAAGCGTTGCTCATAAGAATGGGCGATCCAATACCTGCTTGAATCTGGTGTATGCACCTATAAAATTGACAAATAGAAACAGAAAAATTTACATCATAAACCATGCAGTTATTGCATCTATTTAAGTTGTTCTGATAAGAAAAATGACCTCATCTATCAAAAGCACTGTGCCATCAGATCCTTTTCCAAATTCATATTTAGTATCCACCAATATCAGGCCATGTTCCAGGGCGACATGCTGCAATATAAAGGAAGTAAATGTTTGAATTTGAAGATGGAGAATTAATATTATGAAACAGTCAACCACTCCCTGCATAAGTGATAACCATCTATATGCAGAGGCCACTAAGATTGGAAAAGGTATGGAATTCAATACAGATGAACTATTTGGATAGAAGTTAACTACAAGTAACAAAAGAAGCAGCCAATTATAGAATATACATATTTGTTTCAATCATCAAAATAAAATGGCTCAGTGTTTCATCCCACAGCATTATCATATTGCATCTTATGCATTAACGTTCTTAATGTGGAATATTATCAATCAGCTCAGAGAGCACGATAAAAATACCCATTTTGTGATAAACATGAAGTCACAATGCTACTGGCATCTCTAAGTTCTATCATTAATTAATTTGTATAATGCTTAATTTTGAAGAGGTATCATCCAGTTTACAAAATAAAAAAATACAAAAATGCTCGAGCACCTGTCCATACTCAAACAGACTTAAGGCTGCTTTACTTGCTTCATTATAATCAGCTTGAGTCATCAGCCCCCGCTGAATAATCTGCAAGGCAAATTGATCATCAAAGAGAAGCCCAATCCTGCTTTCATATGTAAATAAATTGTTCGAGCACCAAAATATTTCTGATTTCCATAATAGAGGACCCCCCTATACACTGTACCAAGGAAAATAATTAGGAAATACAATTGCTTGAGATCGAGAAAATAATATGAGGATTTAATAGCACATATGAGATCTCCATTCTCCACCAAGGTTCTTCTATCTCTGTTAATAGAAAATTGACACATCCTTATGTGCAGTATTTGCTCTTCTCTATTTTTCTTCTTTTTCTTTTTGGAAGCATTTTTGGGGGAGGAATGGAAGTTGACTGGCCCTGTATTTCCACAAATTGTCACACCTAGCAGCCCCTGTCTTCAAATTTGGGATTTTTTTTTTTTTGAAAAAAGGTAGCCATTTGTCACTTGACTGTGGGGAAGGAAATCAAGTGATCACATCAAACAACAAAAGGTACTACTCCCATTTATCAGGTGACACCTTTTACTGTCACCATATTGCAGATCCACTAAACTCCATGTGACAATGACAAACTATCTTCTGGCGAGTACGTTTGTCCCAGAGTTGCACAAGAAAGTAACATAAGAATATTTTAAAATAAAATCAAAATGCTTAATGGGCTTAAGAACAGAATGGTTGATGGGCTTTACATTCAAGAAATATAAATAAATTGAAGTATAGCATGACCATTGGGCATATTATGTCAGAATTCAGCAAAGAGAGAATAATCTAACAGATGAACTAAAAAAAGTCAAGAAATGCAAACCTCTTCTGGCGTTATGGGAACATCATGATCTGCAGCTTTAGTAGTCGGTGTGAGTATATTGGCTGGTAACTTTTGGTTTTTACCATACCTATAGCACATAGATGCAGATCTGTAAATAAAATAAGATCCTTGTATAATTGGACTTACTACACAATTACAGACCTCACCATCAGGAAGAGCATTGCCACAATAATTACGAATGCCTTTTTGGTAGACGGTCCAAAGTGATGTATCGGTACTTCCAGTCACATAACCCCTAACTACGGATAAACAACATCGTCAGTGTTTATTACAAGCATGAATGACCACCAAATATAATAGTGCATCAATAACCCTCATATGCATCCCTTCAACGAAATGACTTTTAAATGTAGGCCAAAGGCTGATAACTATATGCAATATAAAAAATACCAGAACTATTACCATCGTTTGAATGACTCACCAACAAATTCAACAGGAAATACAGAACATTTCTTTGCAATAGTAACATTCCTATCTGGAGAAGACACAACTGCATTTGGAATAATGTGTTGAGTTTTACTAAACCACCACAAACTTGTTTCATTGAGTACCTGAAAGTAACAGTGGGTCATCAACAAAAGACTATAAAAATAACTTTATTACTGACTCAATGCTGAATGTAAAGCCAAGTGTGGAGGCAAGTAGCTCAAACTAACGACCTGGCCCTTGAAGGGAATTGAAGCAAGAACTCTGTCGAAAGCACTTTGCCGGTCGGTTGTTACCAGGACAAGATAGTCTCCTCCATCATAAATGTCTCTCACCTTCAAAACCAATTTAATTATCATATTTCATCCACAATATTCAACTCTTATCTGATAGAGTCGAGATGTGAACTTTACTAAAAAGGCAATTCCAATTCAGGTCAACCAATTTGCAGCTCAACTTCCACGAAAACATAAGACAACATTAGTTTATCATTTCAGAAACTCAGAAAACAAACACACAAGAAAAAAGATGTCCAAGAATATGTAGAACTCTGGTACTTGCTTTGTCAAAGGATTCCAGAAAGCGGGAAGCTTTTCGAGGGAGGGTGGTCTCACATGGTTGATGGCAATTACAATTTAGGCATGACTTAAAAAATCACGTAAAACAGAATGACTAACTAAGGCAATTAATTAGAAATACACAGATCATTAGAATGATATAAAAGAAGAATGAAGCAAGAAGTACACCTTGCCTCTGGTCTTGGATTTAATACCGGGAACAGTAGAATCAAGATGGGTCTCAGAAAGACAGTTGGAAAGTGAGCCTTTGATAGAACTCATCAATTCATCCTTGCGCCCGCTGTTTGTCAATACTTCCACAGAGTGAGCCGCTTTTGGGGGTTCGCCAGACACTGTAAAAGGCGAAGATGATGATGATGATGCAGAAATTATCATTGAATGAAACTTCTTACGCGTAAATATTTTTGGGGAGATTGTTCTATAGGAGTGTGTGGCTATTGAAGGAGAGTTGGTGAGGAAGAAAGGCTTTCCGGTGAGGTTTTTCGGAGGGTTTATACACAGAGACTGTGCCATTATTTTAACTCGCTGTCTCCGTTTTTAGCTGCTATTTTATTTGCGCTTCCCATATAAATACAGTAGTCCGCTCTTGAAACGGCGACTGAGATCCTCGGTTATGGGCTTGGCCTCCGTGAAAAGCCCAACTAAGAACTTTTGGGCTTAGATTGGATATAACTTTTTAATTAGACCCATCATGGTTTTGTGATCAGAGTTTGGGCTGTATTTAGGGCGATAAATGAACATAGCGTTTGACAAACAACTCGTGAACAAGTTCGGATATCATTCATTTATGTTTATTTATTTAGTTAATGAGTATATAATAAACAACTTTTAAGCTCGTCTAATAAACGAACAAAGCTTAAACAATTGTATACTTGTTCATTAATAACTCGTGAACAACTCGTTTAGTGTTCGTTTTATAAAACATTCATGAACAAACTCATGTTGTTTAATTTTAAAATTGAAATTTTACATATGAATTAAATAAAAGTATTAAAAAGTTAAACATATATAATTCTAATAGTATGGCATAGTATAATCTGTATTTTTTTTTAGTACAATGGGGAAATTTTGGGATTTACGCACCATTCCCATAGGATAAAATTCATTCATTAACACATGTTTCAACCACTAGAACACTAGGTTGATCCCGTATAATCTGTAATTCTATAAAATATGAAAAGATTTAAGTTTACAGTATTAAAAATTTATCATTAACATATGAATTAAAGTCGAATTAGTTCACGAACATGAGCTCGGCAAAGGTAATTTTGTTTGTTCGTTTGTTTATTGTTCAATTTTCACGAATATGTAATGAACAATAACTCAAATACGAATGTGTTCACGAACAAATTCAACACACATTAAATATTTTTAACAAACAAACATGAACAAGGTTTTTAAAATTTGAAGATGTTTAGGTGGGTGTAAATGCTAAATTGATTAGGATCATTTACACAAAATTGATTTTTCGACCGTTTTGGGTCCAAACCTTTTAACTAGACCAGTTATCATGTTTGGGTGGGTGTAAACAGTTGATTGGAGCCCACCAAAATATTTTTTCAGTTTTAGTTTGAGAATTTATCCAATCTTGATTGTATTTGAAATTATGAGTTTAACTGAATGTTAGTAAAGTCAAACTGTAATTGAATTTATGTAACTTGATAATCACTTAAATTTATAGTTAAAGTTAATTTTGTGGAAAATAGTATGGTCAATTTAGGTGGCTCACTGAGTTAAATTTCGAGTTTGGACTATTTTCATCAACAGGGGACACAAAATGAAAAAAACCCAACAACTAGAAAGTAGGAGGACGAGAAATAATTGCCCTTGTCAGAAAAATCATAAACTCCAACTTCTACAGTCTACTGCTACCTTCAGTTCACTGTAATTCGTGCCTCAATTAATGGAGAGCAAACCCTAATTTTGTTTTGCGCAGTTCCTCTTCTGCTACACACGAGCTCACTCACTGTTCAATATGAATAGCAGCTCTAAGCCGACAGAATTTCTGTCGGTTAACATATTTGCATTTTCTTGAGTTACTACTCTCTCTTGTGGATTTGGTTTGTAATTGCTGTTTCGTTAATTAGGGTTCCTGAAACAGTAAAACCCTGATGGAATCCAAGCTGGCGATATATGTGCAGGCTCTTGCACTGCTATTTGCTTGCCTCGTGGTTTCACTCGGGGCTTCCAACTCGGTCAGCTTACTCACAAACTTTAATCTTCACTCAATAAATTATGTTTTCAAGCTAGGTATTCACTGATTATGTATGTGGGTTTGATTTTTTACCTTTCGTTGCTTAGGGCTTTAACGGGTCGCTTGATGCCTCTTTAATGGCGCCTCCTTTAAATCAAACTCACGGCAAAGGTTAGTCATTGTTTCTTCGACTGGGATCCTATCTTTTTGTTGGATTTAGTATGCTTGAGTGAGTTTATTTTACTAATTAATAATTAATCTGCTGAAATTATTTTCATTTTGTCTAATTGAGAAGCAAAGCAATTGATTGGAATGTGTATGAAAAGAAATAATTTAATAGTGTGAAATTCAAAAGACATATCATTTATTTGTTTTATACTTCTTGCTCTGTACAAGCCATTACATATTATGGATTGCTTATTTTCTCCCCTTTAGAAATAAGTTGCATTTCTGTTCTGCTTTTGAGATCCTCATCAGTTAATATAATTGTATTCTAAAAAAGGAGGGTATATTAAATAACACATCTTTGAAGTTCAAATCTTGTTGATATTTATCTTCCCTTACGAACAGTGAGAACCTATGACTATTGAGATGCTAGCAGAGAAAATTAAATGCTGTAACTTGTGTCTTTTGTGATCATTTATATTAGTTTAGATAGTGTTTCCCAAATATTATCTTAATCCAATATCATATTTTTAAAAAGCAACTCAAACATCTCAATGGGAAATGTTTCTTTGTTTTCCCCTCTTTCAAAGTCCTTTTTGGAGCTTCAGAATTTTTTAACTTATTTTGCATAGAAAGGGGATCCTGGTTCTTGCTCATGAGGTATTGCAGAAGTAGAGCCAATAAACTCCATTCTCCAGGCTGCCTGTGTTGTCTCATTGTCATGTATATTTTTTCTTTAACTTTGTGACGCATGTCCTCCCGTGTTAATCACTTTTGTGCTGGTATAACTAAATAGGTCTTAGAACCTGTGGTTGCTGAGAAAATTCAGTGCCCCTGATATTTTACAAGCAGTATAATTTTTTTTAAGGTAAGTCAAAAGTATCCTCACCCCTTTTTCACTGAGAAATATCTTCTCTGTATTACAGTGGCGTGCCCTTCTGGTTGGAGTAGCAACCCTAGTAACACAAAGTGTTTTAAATATGCTGCAAGCGACGAATCATGGTACGATTCTGAGAAGCAATGCACATCTTATGACGGACATCTAGCATCAGTAACATCATTGCAAGAACTAGTTCTTCTTCAAAAGTTGTGCAGTGAAAATTCTAAAGGATGCTGGGTTGGTGGCAGATTTATCAATGGAGATTGGAAATGGTCAGATAATACATCTTACTGGAATGCATCTATTCATCCTACCATGCCAATCCAATCAGGTTGCACCAATCTGTCTTGCCCCAGCAGTAATTCGACAGATTTGTGCACATTGATGATTAATGGAACCACATCTCTTGTGGCCCAAGGGTGCAATATGTCACATGCATTCTTATGCATGCTCAATATGGGTATGGTAGTTCAGCAATCCTATTTTAGTTCTTTTCCTAAAATTCTTCTAAAACGTTAAGCTGTTAACTCTTTGCATCATTTTTCAATTCCAGAAAATATATGTCGTGGTATGCACTGCAACAAGGAATATCTTATCATTCTTGCTGTTGTGAGTGGTCTGATCTTTTGCACTACACTGGCTGTTGTATTATGGCTTCTGATATATAAACGTAATAAAAGGCGTAAAAGATCTCGCAAACAGTCCAATCCAGCTGAGTTGGCATTAGTTCCTCCTTCGTGGAAAATCTTTACACGTGAGGAGCTAAAGTCGATTACAAAGAATTTCAGTGAAGGAAACCGTCTTCTTGGTGATGCTAAAACTGGGGGAACATATAGTGGACTTCTACCAGATGGGTCAAAGGTAGCAGTTAAAAGGTTGAAGAGATCTAGTTTTCAGAGGAAAAAGGAGTTCTATTCTGAGATAGGGAGGGTCGCAAGATTACATCATCCAAACTTAGTGGCTGTTAAAGGATGTTGTTATGATCATGGTGATCGGTATATTGTTTATGAGTTTATTGTGAATGGGCCTTTAGATAGATGGCTACACCATATTCCCAGAGGGGGAAGGACGTTGGATTGGGCCATGAGAATGAAAGTTGCTACTAGTCTTGCTCAAGGAATCGCGTAAGTTGCTTTCTTAAATTTATGTTCCTTTCATAATTATGACTTTTGAACTTACCATAATGATTTATTATAATTTACCTTATTTGGCATAACCTTCCACTAAAAAATATTCTGAAAATTCCCCAATTGGCGTAAATGCATTTGAATTCGTATTCGAGTTTCAATTAATTTTTTGTGATGTTTCTTTTTACAGTTTATAATGCTCGTTAAGCATTCATGTTCTCGATATGTTGCCAAAAAGCATCTTAAATCCTTCTCTATCCCGTCACTATACAAAGGGAGTGTTTTGCAACCACTAAAAAAAGTGCTGCTCGTTTTTTGGCTGGAAAAAATTCAGTTTTTAGTGTTGCAAATGTCAACTTCTGCTTAATCAGAATCTAAAAGCAGGAGATGGGTGTTTTAGCTTTTTTTTTTTTTTTTTTTTTTTTTTGAGAATGGTGTTTTAGATTGATGATTCTGCTTCTTTTTAACTTTTACAAATAAATAGGCTCTGTTACAATTTTTTTACCAAACACTCATCTTTTGATTCTCAACTTCTGATTCTATTTGCCAACACCACCAACTTCTGAGAAATTCTGCTTCTGCTACAATAAATCACTTCTTTTAAAAATACAAGTTTTTGCAAACACTCCTAAAATAGATGCTTGCAAACTATTTATGTTGCCTATACCTTTGAGAAGTACAAGCAACATAAATCACTTCTTCTAAAAACAGAAGTTCTTGCAAACACTCCTCTAAATCTTTATATTGCAAACTTCTGTTTTTAGAAGAAGTTTCGAGAAGTTGGATTTAAATTTAGTCTCCTCTAATTTTTTTATTTTATAGCCTCATTCATTTGTCAATTAACACAGGTTTCTCCACGATAAGGTGAAGCCACAGGTGGTGCATCGGGATATTCGTGCAACTAATGTACTTCTCGATGAGGACTTTGGAGCCCATCTTATGGGTGTTGGTCTCTCAAAGTTTGTTCCATATGAGGTGATGCACGAGAGGAGAGTAATGGCTGGTGGCACTCATGGCTATCTTGCTCCAGAATTCGTCTACAGAAATGAGCTTACGACAAAGAGTGATGTGTACAGCTTTGGGGTCCTTTTGCTTGAAATTGTCAGCGGACGTAGACCTGCACAAGCTGTTGATTCTGTGGGTTGGCAAAGTATATTTGAGTGGGCCACACCATTGGTGCAATCTCATCGATATCTAGAGCTATTGGATCCTCTAATATCATCATCTTCTTCCTCTGTAATTCCGGAAGCTGGAACTATCCAGAAAATAGTGGATCTTGTATATTCTTGCACACAGCATGTGCCGTCTATGCGTCCCAGAATGTCCCATGTTGTCCACCAGCTACAGCAGTTAGCGCAGCCGCCTTCTTTGAAATAAGCTAAAATTTTTATAATGTATCGGGAGTTCAATTCGGGAAGGGAAAATAGTTTGCCCTGTTATGAAGTTGCTATTTTTTACTTACAAAGTTTTATGACCTGTCTATATGAAGTTGTTCTTGCTCTTTGGCCACAATTTAGAATTTTAAGCTGATTTATGTATAACACTGAACTAGGATAATTTGATGTTTTAGTTTCATCGATTTTACTTTTGTGTTTTAGCCCCAAATGTATGACATACTGTTATGGACCCATTTGGGATAATTTTTGGAATTTTTTCTAAATGCCAAAGAAGAAAGTTAGATGGGAAATATATACATTTTTCATTTCTTGAAGATTAATTGAACTGTTGGTAAATTTCTACCATTGACTATCCATTACAGTTTTGAGAATCATAACACATGAATAATTTACATTAGAGTCTCCAAAAAGGCCAGGACAGCCATACCAGCAGCCCAAACATCATCTTCTGATACATGCTCAGCTGGAGAATGACTAACACCACCACGGCAACGCACAAATAACATTGCCACCTATCAAACAGTAGCACACCATCAAACAATGGAAGCGTTTCCAAAAACTTTTGCTTTTAGAAGAAGTGTTTTATTGTAGCAGAAGTAAAAATAGTTGAGAATCAGAAGTTTGTAGTGGTCGCAAATAGAATCAGAAGTTAAGAATCATAAGTTGGGACTATTTGGTAAAAAAGTTGTAAAATCAAAAGTAGAATCATAACCACTAGTTTGCATTTGCAAACACAAAAAGGTGATTTTTTTTCAGCCAAAAGCATAGGGTCACTTTTTTTATGTGATTGCGAACACTCCCAATATATCTAAGTAAAAGAGAAAATGGCACCTTAGTTAGATGAGACATGGCCATTGCATCATGTCCTGCACCACTCATCAATATAGGCACGTCATCTGGATCCTCACCACTTAACCGTTCAAGTGCAGCATAAGCCGATGATTTTAGCTTGGAACTCAACTCAGGGTCACAGCCCACCGCATTAGCATCATGCTGAAATGATTTCAAAAACTTTGAATGAGCAACAAAATTACTTCCTGGCAAAGGTATCGAAAAGATTGGAGGCAAATCTCACACCTTGCGTTCAATGAGACACAGAACTGAACGCTTATCACATATTTGGTACATTCTATTAGACAATTCGTAGATAATTGCTTCCCGTCCTAGATTGTCCATTGCACGTATGTCTATGGTGAAAGTTACCTGTATAGATATTAGAACAAATAATATGATGATTAAACTCATCATTTATTCTCATACCAAACAAAAAAAAGGGGGGGGGATAATTACAAAAATTACCCCCCAGGTTTGGGTTAGTTACAAAAACCTATAGATGTTTGAAAATTACAAAAAAAAACCTTGATGTTTGATTATGCAAATGTAAGGGGTTAATTGCAATATTTTTACACATGCAAGGGGTGTGTTTGAAATGTTTTTGCTTATGAAGGGGGTAAAATATCATACATGATCAAACCTCATGGCTCTTTTTGTAATTTTCACAAACTTGTGTTTTTTTTTTTTGTAATTAACCCAAACCTCAGGGATAGTTTTTGTAATTATCCCAAAAAAAAGCCGTGGAAGAAGTTTGAGTTTATTGATTACTTGCCTGCCCAGGAATTACGTTACTTGCACTTGGCCAAGTTGATATTTCTCCAACAGTACAAACTAGAGATCCGGCGAGAGATTGTACCTCAGATGCTTTGCAGTGACCGTCAAAAGATAAATAATCTTCAGGTTGTTTACAGAGACTTTCAAGCAATACAATAAGTTCTGCAGCTGCAGCCATAGGATCCTGGCGCATATTCATGGGGACTGTGCCAGCGTGTCCTTGTGAACCTTTCACTGTCACCTGCAAAATTATGACAAATAACCTATTCACTGTCACCTGCAAAAAATTATGATACAGATTTGATTTGAATAACCTTATTTTATTAAGCTGAAGAAGCAGATATATAACTACAAGATGAAATTAGATAAGTATATATATCTTGAGTAATACAAAATCATGTCACTGAAGTAAATGGGGAATGTGTGTACGAAAAGGCCAAGTTACCTTCAACCGTGTCTGCCCTGCAATGCCTTTTACCAAACCAAGAGGAAGGCCTACAGTCTCAAGCACAGGCCCCTGTTCAATGTGAAGCTGTGATGCAAAATAAATAAATAAATTGAATCAGGATTTAGAGAGCTTTGCTGGAGCTTTACTCGAGCAACAAATCTATCAATCTTAACTCTTAAATGCAATGGCATACCTCAATATAACCCCAGACTGATTCAGGGTCATATTTGAGCTGCAAAAGATTCTCCTCTGTAATTTCAATAGAGTTCTTTCTTAAAGCGCCTTGCACTGTGACACCACTGAAAATATCTATCCATTAAAGGTCAGAGAACTGTCAGATTATCATTTGAGCTCAACTTCTTCAGTTAGTTATGTGAACCTCTTATCGTGAACATGCAATGTTGAAACAGGCAATACACCAGCAATTGCTGCACTTCCTAAGAAGGTCGATTGAAATCTAACTCCTTCCTCATCACTAAAAGCAATAACCTGAAAAATTTATAGACAAATAATAAAAAGTCGGCACCAAAAGCAACTTTCCGACAATCTCTGATCCCTAGAGTGGCACTTCTGGCAAATCAGGGTCAAGAAATAATGTAAATTTTGTTACCTCCACTGGTCGTCTAAGTTTCCCAAGCAGTCCTCTGATGTTTAACACCTTCAATGCAGACAATGCAGTAATAATTCCAAGCGCTCCATCAAACATTCCAGCATCAATAACAGTATCCTACATAAGACAAAGCACCAACTCTAGTTAATATTTTTTCGTGTATAATTGAAAATAGCTCATACAAGAACTAGATAAATTTTAACAAAGACAGTTAAGAACATGGTTGCTTCACCAAATGAGAGCCGATTAACAGAGCTTTCTCACTTGGATTTAGCCCTTCATATCGACCATGCACATTTCCCATTTGGTCCACCCACCTAGAAAAAGGGAAATGTCAACATTGTACTTCGAACATGGTAAATTTGAAAAAAAAAAATTGACATCTTACGTTTGCAAACCTGCATCCTCCATCCATCTGCGGATAAGGTTTCCCGCTCTGACAGAAGCTGGGGACTGGAAAGTCCTCACAAGAAACTCTTCTGAATCACTCACCTGCAATGCCAAAAGCCAAACTAGCTTGAAACTAACCAAATCTTTTGAGGTTGTATTTCGTATTCAAGTACTATGGTATTAACAATAGATAGGAAATGATAATGTTTTTTTACTAATGTCATAATATTTCCGCAATCAGACAGAGAGAGACACACAGAGAAATCCCTTCAACTCAAAAAACAATTTACAGAACACAGATAAAGGAAAAGTATCATATAGCTTTGTTCAGATCATAATTAACTTTTGCTTGTGTGAAAAATGTCAAGTTCAATTGATACCTTTCCAAGCTCTGTAAGTCTTGCCACTGCCTCATCCTTTAGTATTTCTGAATGCAAGAAGTTTGTATGTTCTGTATGTTAAGCACATAATGAATTGAAAGTGTTCAGTAGATTACAACATAAAATTTGGTGCTAATTACAGATTCAAACAACTGCAACTATACCACCATGATGACAATCCCAACTAACTTAATTTACCGTATAAATAACTCCAGAATTATCATAAAACAACATAAATATAAATCTCCAAGTTTCAAATTTCATTTTAGATTGAATCCAGAAAAGGGTCCTGAATCCCAAAACCGCCACGGTTTCGAGTTCGAATCTCATACAAAGCAGATTTACCCCAAAAAAGAACAATAATAAAATATTTATCGACCATCCAGTAATTAATTCGTGTGATGTAAACAGCAGCAAGTACAAGAACCAAAGTTGCTCAGTTCTTAAAAAAAAAAAAAAAAAAACTCCATCAAGAATGAGATTGAACGGGAAAAAGCAAAAATTACCAGAGAATCCATTTGCGGAGGCCAATACAAGTGGGAGAGAAAGAAAACCAGAAAAAGATAAGACTGACACATAGACATTGGGAACTGCTACGATTGAAATGGAATGGAACAGTGTTTTGCATTGGTGGGACGCCATAGCTTTCGTTAGAGTGAAAAAATGGAAATACAGAGGAAGCAGCAAAATAGGCCACGGAAAGAAATACACTATCTCATCAAGGTGGTGACTTTGTGAGGTAATGGCGGCCAGCAATTTGGCTGGCTCGTGAATCTGTGTGACTGTATGGGAATATGTTGGGCCCACTGGAAGATACTGGGCCCCCGAAATGCATGTGACACTAATAGTTGTTTTAGGCTTTCTTTTTGTTATTTTGTTTTCATTCAACATCTTTTTGCCCTTTTCTTCTGCAGAAAGATAAAAGTAACAAAGAGTAGCCAAAAAATGCAATTTTTAATGTATTTGCCAGTATAAAACTGATTAGGAGTTAGGACAAGAGTATTTAGTAGTGGTGTCAGTGGTGTCGTGTTTTGTATTCACGTCGTATTTTGACACGGGTATTACATATTTGACACGATCTGTTTAAGTATTCGTGGCAAGAAACACGATAGGAACACGACCTTTTATGACACGAGTAACCCAACATGACACGAAAAATGTATATAATTTAAAGTGGACACACGAAAAATAAAAAAATTGAGAAAAAACTAAAATTACAAATAAAAAATATATTAAATTATTAAAATATTATTAAAAAATACATTTAATATTTTTCCATCATCGTATAATCAACTAAAACATCACAAAATATTAAAATAATATGTCACTATAAAATTAAATGAGTTAAATATGTCAGTCGTGTCGACACGCGGGTTGACCTGACATGACCTTTTTATTTTTCGTGTTAATCGTGTCTGACCCGATTTTGACCCGAAACTGTTAAGGGTTGTACCTATATCGGGTTATCGTCAGTGGCGGACGCAGGATTCGGGAGTTGGGGGGGCGAAACCTATTTTAAAGACCTATAGAACTAATTTTTCTTCTAAATTTTGGGGGGCCAAGTGCAATTTTTCGCTAGTATAGATACAATTTTCAAATAAATAACAATTAAAAAAATTAAATTTTAAAAATTTTGGGGTAGGGCCCCCACTTGTTTAATTCAGTATAAAACTGGTTAGGATTAACGCCAGAGTGTCTTGGAGGGAGGAATTAATAATTTCTATATGATATTTACTCAAGTTATACAATCAATATATTGTGCTTGAGGGTTTAATAGTATGCGAATCATAGTCATCCCACCAACAAATTTAATTTCATGATTAGTGTAATCCAACGCTTCAAATGCACCACATCATCCCCAACCTACTCCACCTTCAAATTATCTATTTATATCGGAGTAAAGGGCTGCATATGGGCCCATTTCAAGAGCGATTATTTTTTATGCACACAGGCTACACTGTCGGCCTTAAGTCTAAAGAGTACACTCAGTAATAGTGGGCTTAGTATATCGTAGGCCCAGAAACTCTTTGCTCGTAGCCACTTGAAATAATTAGCAATGTCCACACAAACTTGGGCCGCAAGAGTTTAAATTATGTGTCAAATTTGGGTTTGCTCCAAATAAGCAAGATTTAACCACGCTACCATATTATCATAAGTTGTTTTCAATTTCGTTATCATGCCATTTGTCTAATAGTTTAGCATGGTGATAACGACTAATAATCATGTCATTTTTTCTTGTTAATTTCTTCGCGTCACATTTTTCATACGAACAGATATTTAGACCTCTATGTAGGGGTGCCAATTGTGTCGTGTTTCGTGTTCGCGGATCATGTTTTGACACAGGTATTATTGGTCTGACACGATCCCGACCAAGACCGTTAATTATTCGTGTCAAGATACACAACACGAACACGTCCCGTTTATGACATGGGTAACCCGACACGAAAAACCTATATAATTTAAAGTTGACACGAAAAAAAAAAAAAAATAGAGAAAAAATTGAAATTACAAATAAAAAATACATTAAATATTAAAAATTATTAAACGATGCATTTAATAATTTTTCCATCATCATTTAAGCAACTAAAATATCACAAAATATTAAAATAATATGTCACTATAAAATTAAATGGGTTACATAGGTCAATCGTGTCGACACACAGGTCGACCTGACCTAACCTATTTATTTTTTCGTGTTAATCGTGTCCGGCCCGATTTTGACCCGAACCTGTTAAGAGTTGTACATGTACCTAATAAATCCGTGTTGGGTTATCGTGTCGTGTCACAAATTGACGCCCCTACCTCTATGCAAACAGAACAAAAAAAAAAAGGTTGCTTATTGGTTTGGGAACTCTCTTTATTGGTTTCAATTCATCATCATTAAAGAGGCAGTTGAGATTTTAAACTACTCAACGTCTCAACCATCATAAAAGTCCTTACCCTTTAGTTTCAATTCACCTCACCTCCCCTCTGATTTTTTTGTCCAAAAGGAAGTTAGACGATCAATTCAAGCGTTAGGAAAACAACTTTCTGCTTTTTTTGTGATGTCAATTTGACCTATTCGATGGTAGAAATTAAAAGTAACCGTACGTACAGTCTATGATGTTTCCTTCAGACCCCTCAGACCACATGTTAATTATATTCACTGCCGTGAGTTTAAAACCACACTACATCCGATTGTTACCGGGCATACGTGAACTAGTGAATATTTTGTAGCTACTCATACTGAATAATATTTGTATAATCGAGAGAAAGAGATAGAAATCCCCTGAACTCAACAAACAATTTATAGAACACATATCAAGAAAACATATCACATAACTTTGTTCAGATCGTGTTGACTTTCACGAGACCATGAGAATATTCACTTTGCATGTGTAAAAATGTGAAGTTCAATTGGTACCTTTCCAAGCTCTGTAAGTCTTGCCACTGCCTCGTCCTTTAGTATTTCTGAGTGCAAGAAGTTTGTATGTTCTGTTTGTTCAACGCATAAGGAATGGAAAGTGTTCAGTAGATTACCACATAAAACTTGGTGCTAATTGCAGATTCAAACAACTGCAACTTTACCACCATGACAACAATCCCAAACTAACTAAATTTAGATTAACAAGTGCGACTAAATTGCGCGTATCCTAATGACACCCCCTTGATGATGTTTGGATAAAAATGATCTTTCCATTAGACTGCCACTCATGTATGCTTTGTTAACAGATCAAAGACAATCTTCGTGAACTAAAAAACTCGAGCACCCATCGACACAGATGGTAAGATATCATGAACCAATGACTCAAAAACAAAATTGAAACTCTGATTGAAATTCAACCTAATCAAACAAATCATACACACCCCCACAGAGATTTTTTTAATTTGC
Source organism: Rehmannia glutinosa (assembly GCA_016081115.2). Classification (NCBI taxonomy): domain Eukaryota; kingdom Viridiplantae; phylum Streptophyta; class Magnoliopsida; order Lamiales; family Orobanchaceae; genus Rehmannia; species Rehmannia glutinosa. Next base: position 78,195,330 of record CM071933.1, on the reverse strand, counting down.
AATATGTAATTGAATGATCTCTCGTAGAAGTCAGTTAGAAAATTGAGAAGTAATCTAGCAAACAAAAGATGGTTATTACTATTGTCTTGAATGAAAATATGAAAATGAAATTGATCATCAACATAGACCATTGTAGTCTTTAGAGCATTACTATTTATCCACCCCTTGCTGTAATCTATTTAGAATATTTTCTTTTTTGAGGGATATTTGGAAAAATGAAGAAGAAGAAGAAGAAGAAGAAGAAGACTATTTTAACATTCCTAAATTTTTAAACTTCGTGATTTCATCAAGCTTGTCAAAGACCACTATCTCAGAACCACTGAACCAGCATTAGTTGCCACAAGAATGAGAACGTCAATATAAAAATAATAATCACAATCAAAATGGCTTGGAAATTTATGTGGATGGACAAGAAAAGCACGTCTTCATAGTGATAATACTTATCATATTGATAAACAACTCCAAAATTATCATGGAAAAACAGAACATATATATCTCACAGTTTCAAGTTTTATCTTAGATTAAATCCAGAAAAGGTTCCTAAACTCAATAACAGCCACGGATTCAAGTACAAATCTCAAATAAAGCAAATTTACCCCCAAAAGAACAATAATAAAATATTTATTGACCATCCAGTAATTAATCCGTGTGATGTAAAAGCAGCAAGTACAGAACCAAAGTTGCTCGTTTCTTGAAAAAAACAAACGCCATTTTTAGTTGCCATCATGAATGAGATTGAACGGGAAGAAGCAAAAATTACCAGAGAATCCGTTCGCGGAGGCCAATACAAGTGGGAGAGAAAGAACAACCAGAAAAAAAGATAAGACTGACACACAGACATTGGGAACTGCTACGATTGATTTAGAATGGAACAGTGTTTTGCAATGGCGGGACGCCATAGGTTGGCTGGGCGAGCTTTCGTTAGAGTAAAAAATGGAAAGACAAGGAAGCAGCAAAATAGGCCACGGAAATATACACTACCATCAATTGAAGGAAGGTGGTGACTTTCGTCTTTCTGAGGTAATGGCGGCCAGCAATTTGGCTGGCTCGTGAATATGTGACTGTATGGGAATATGTTGGGCCCACCGGAAGATACTGGGCCCCCGAAATGCATGTGACACTAGTAGTTGTTTTAGGCTTTCTTTTTGTTATTTTCTTCTTTTTTCTCTCAACATTTATTTTTTTTTGCCCTTTGGTTCCGCAGAAAGATAAAAGTAACAAAGAGTAAGCCAAAACTTGCAATTATTAATGTATTTGTCAGTATAAAACTGATTGGGACAAGAGTGTTTACTTCAATCATATCATGTTTCTGAGTTCGCCGGTCATGTTCTAACATGAGTATTACAGGTCTGAAACGAATACAAACACGACCCGTTTAATTATTCGTATCAAGATACACGACATGAATACGACCCAATTTATGACATAGGTAACCCGATACGACACGGGAAATCTATATAATTTAAAGTGGACACGAAAAAAATAAAAAAAATGGAGAAAAAAGCTAACATTACAAATAGAAAATACATTAAGTTATTAAAAAATTATTAAAATGTATTTAATATTTTTCCATCGCCGTATAACCAGCTAAAATATCACAAAAATATTAAAATAATATGTCACTATAAACTTAAATAGGTCAGTCGTGTCGACACGCGGGTTAACCTGACATTTCCTCTTTATTTCTCGTGTTAATCATGTCCAACCCGATTTTGACCCGAACACATTAAGAGTTGTACATGTATCTGCTAAATTCGTATTAGGTTCCCCTAGCGTTTAGAAGGGATGAATTAATTCGTGTTAGGTTCCCATAGTGTTTAGGAGGGAGGAATTAATAATTTGTATATGATATTTACTCAAGTTATACAATCAATATATTGTGCTTGAGGGTTTAATAGTATGCGAATCATAGTCATCCCACCAACAAATTTAATTTCATGCGTAGTGTAATCCAACGCTTCAAATGCACCACATCATCCCCAACCTACTCCACCTTCGACTTTTCTTTTTATATCGGAGTACAGGGCTGCATATGAGCCCATTTCAAGAGCGCTCATTTGTTATGAACACGGGCTGCACAGTCGGTCTTAAGTCTAAAGAGTAAACACGGTAATATTGGGCTTAGTGCACCGTAGGCCCATAAACTCTTTGCTCGTAACCATTTGAAAAATTAGCAATGTCCACACAGACTTGGGCCGCAGGAGTTTGAATAATGTGTCAAATTTGGGTTTGCTCCAAATAAGCAAGATTTTATATTTTTATTACACTTTTAACGCTTTCATCAAATAAGTTTTATATATTTTGGGCTATTTTTTTGATATGTTTTACCACGCTACCATATTGTCATAAGTTGTTTTCAATTTCGTTATCATGTCATTTGTCTAATAGTTTCGCATGGTGATAACGACTAATAATCATGTTATTTTTCGTTAATTTCTTCGCGTCACATTTTTCACACGAACAGATATTTAGACCTCTATGCAAGGCCCGCAAGGGTGTCAAATGTATCATGTTTTATGTTCACGGGTTGTATTTTAACACAAGTTGTAGGTTTGATACGAACACGAAACCGACCCATTTAATTATTCGTGTCAGATACACGACACGAACACGACATGTTTATGACACATGTAACCTGACACAACACGAAAAACATATACAATTTAAAGTTGACACGAAAAAATAAATAAAAAAATTGAGGAAAAATTAAATTAACAAATAAAAAATACATTAAATATTAAAAATTATTAAACGATGCATTTAATAATTTTTTCATCATCATTTAATCAACTAAAACATCACAAAATATTAAAATAATATGTCCCTATAAAATTAAATGGGTTACATAGGTCAATCGTGTCGACACGCGGGTCAACTGACCTGACCTATTTATTTTTTGTGTTAATCGTATTCAACCTGATTTTGACTCGAACTTGTTAAGGGTTGTACATATACCTGCCAAATTCGTGTTGTGCCTGTCACAAATTGACGCCCCTACCTATGCAAACAAAAAGAAAGAAAAAAAGAAAAAAAAGGTTGCTTATTGGTTTGGGAACTATCTTTATTGGTTTCAATTCATCATCATTAAAGAGGCAGTTGAGATTTTAAACTACTCAACCATCATAAAAGTCATTACCCTTTGGTTTCAATTCACCTCACCTCCCCCTGATTTGTTTGTCCAAAAGGAAGTTAGACGATCAATTCAAGCGTTAGGAAAACAACTTTCTGCTTTTTTGTGATGTCAATTTGACCTATTCGATGATAGAAATTAAAAGTAACCGTACGTACTGTCTATGATCGATGTTTCCTTCAGACCCCTCAGATCACATGTGAAATATATTCAACCTCTGTGTCTTAATTTCAATGATGTAAAAATCGGCCTATGTGTCCCTAGGTCGATTTGATTTTGCGTAAATCAGTGGGAAAAAAATTGTTTCAGCCAAAAATCAGCATAGTCTGCTACAATCAGCCTAGGCAGCCAAAACCAGGTATATGTTGCCAAAAATCAACCTAGAATTGATAAAAATTAAAAAAATAATATTGTTCCTAAGCACCCACCTAGGCGCGCCTATTTTTGCAACATTGCTTAATGCAACGGATCAGAGCTCATATTCCAAAATCCTATTCCACTGTATTGCATGATTGACACGTTTATTATTATGACATATCACTATGTACACATGTCGATCATCCAATACAGATGAATATGATTTTGGAAAAGAAAATCTCATTCCGTAAATTCAAGGGTGCCAAACAAGTAACAACATTTAATGCTTAAAGTACGATATATTAATCAGCAGAAACGGATTTCAACTACCGAAATTATTGGGCACAGTTAATTAAGAAAATTACTTCCACCAGAAGTCATTCAAATTAAATTTACAGGGTAAAGAATCATAAAAGACCTCACGTCACAACAATCTAAAAGCTTGTTTGTTGAACAAATAAATTTACTTTCCCTTGCGAGTAAATATACCTTTCACACGTCAAATTTTGTATGGATCCCTTTAGAAAGCTTTATTTCAAGGGTACACTATAGAAGAAGCATTCAATGCCTTAAAAACAAAATAACGCATAAATGTATATACAATCATAATCTAAACACACATCAAAAGAGAGCTTATTGCAAAAATTCAGGTGTTATTCGCATGATTTGAGTAAAATTTCAAATCAGGTCCTTTTTTTTTCAACATATTTGTTGCGGTCCCCCTCTTTCCATGCTTTGAATCAATTTTCTTCTTATAAGTATCATGATCGAAAACCAAAAGTCCCACATAAAAATGGGAACCTCAAGAATAGCTATATTCTTCTTAGTGGTGGGCAGCTTTATCATAACTCAAGTGTATGGAGATAATGCCTCGCCAAAGGGTGGTGATCATTTTTCTAGAAAACATGCTCATTTGCAGAAAATGCAAATGTTTAAATCGTCAATCCTTCAACACGATTCTAATTCTGTATCTGTAAGTTTAATCTATTTTCTGTTTTTTCCAAGAATGTATACTCTTAAAGCTCTGTCATAATTAGGTATAATCACAAAACCACCTATAAGGTTCGGGCTAATTACAGATAAACCCAGATATTTTTAAAAATTGCAAAAATCATTTTGAGTTTTGATTCCGCATTACATTTTGCGTTTCATAGCAAAAATACATTTGAAAAATCTCCCAAACATTTATAAGAATATGGCTTATGACCGTAAACGATGGCGCGATATGATCCTGATAAAAATTTCTTTAGTAATTAAGCATTAGTTTGTTGTTGTTGTTGTTGTTGTAGCTCAAACGGGTGTTTTTCTAATTATATCTATTTAATATTGCAGGCAACGCCAGGGCCGCTTGTATATCACGTGACATCCTACGGTGCAGACCCGACGGGGAAATCGGACAGCACGGATGCAATTCTAAGAGCATTATCAGATGCACTTAAAGGGCCTGGAAATGGGTTCTTGATTGACGGAATCGTGAATCTTGGTGGAGCCAGGGTTGATCTTGACGGTGGAAATTACTTGATCAGCCGGCCAATCCAATTCCCTGTCGCAGGAAAAGGAAACCTGGTGGTAAGTTCAATTACAATTTTAGCCTTCTGGCGATTTATTGATACCTGAAAAAGCGAGAACTCAATTTGATCAAGATGTCTCATTTTACAAACATGTGGCTGTGGATTCTCGCTACTGTCTGACATGGAAAAAAGTTGTTTTTGAGTCTTTTAAAATTGGGTTCGTGCTGTATTTTAATTGGAAGTCAGCAAATGGCACTTTAGCATGCGAAACCACAAAATCTTGACTCAAAAGTTTTCTAACATCTTTTCTTTAAGTACATAAATTCTAAGTTTTAACACCTTGATTTGACTAATACGGTGGTGATTTAAGGCTAAACCTAATAGTAGCTGAGTTAAAATGTTGTTTTACATACCACACCACTTGTAGCTCAACTAGTATTGCTACAGTGTTGATGGAGTTCGAATCCGATATCTTTTAATTTTTCTGAAATTTATTCTCCCCGTTCCAACCATACTCTCAACTTATTAATAAAAAATGTTTGTTTCATGTTGTCTAAATTACGTAGTCTTCGAGATTAGAGTACAGATTAAATACATTTATATTTAAGTTAATTTTTCACCTAAATCCATCCACCTGCTGCAAGCCTGCAACCAGTTTCTTCCTCTATGACTAGCAAATTAATTTTTAGGGATAATTACAAAAGACCCCATGAGATTTGGGTACCAGAGATGTTTCAAATTACAGAATGCTCCCTCATGTTTGATTCTATTTTAAATTTATGGTATAGCTGTAATATTTCAACAAATAGCACGAAAGCTTTTGAATTGTTTTTTGCTTACGAAGGAGGAAAATATAATATGAATCAAATTTTAAGGCTGTTTTTTGCAATATTTAAAAATTTCTGGGTTCTTTTTGTAATTATCCCGAACCTCAAGGTGTTTTTTGTAATTATCCTTTAATTTCTATTGCCAACTTTTTTCCTGTGCTTGCCTACACATTATTCTATTCTTCACATAGTAATTAGCACTACTGTTAGTTGAACAACATTTTAATGACTTTTACTTCATTACTAATCCCTCATGATTAAACTAAACAAACACACAATTACAGATACACGGAGGATCCCTAACAGCATCCACCAATTTCCCAAACGACGCCTACCTGATAGATTTATCCCCTGCCTCAAACAACGGCTCAGGATACAACTACGAGTTCATAACACTCAGAGACCTTTTTCTCGACTCCAATTTCCGCGGCGGCGGAATTCAAATCGTTAACTCTCTACGAACGAACATAGACAACTGTTACGTAACTCATTTTAACACGACGGGGATTTTGGTAGAACAGGGCCACGAAACCTACATAAGATACTCGTACCTTGGACAGCACATAACTGCCGGGGGCGACCATGGCGAGAGGGATTTCTCCGGCACCGGAATTGTCCTAAATGGGAACGATAATTCTGTCTCGGATGTTGTCGTGTTTTCGGCGGCAGTTGGGATTATGGTTTTAGGTCAAGCTAATTTGATTTCTGGGGTACATTGCTATAATAAGGCGACTGGATTTGGGGGCACGGGGATTTATCTGAAAACACCAGGTTAGTGGCGGAGACAAAGGGCCAACCTGCCTCGCCCCCCACCTTTTTTTTTTTTTTTTTTTTTTTTAATTTTAAAAAAGGGATAATTACACCCCTAAAGTTTGGCCAATTACAAAAAATCCAGAGTTTTTTTAAATTTACAAAAAAGCCCTTGAGGTATGATTCGGTCTTACATTTTTCTCGATAATTTTCGAAAATATTTCAAAAAACCACTGATATTTACAAAAATATTACAGTTACCCCCTTTAAATTTAAGATAAAACGAAACCTGAAAGGTTTTTTTTGTAATTTTGAAACATGTATGGGTTTTTTTGTAATTAACCCAAACCTCGGGGTGTTTTTGTAATTATCCCAAAAAAATAGAAAAATAGTTTTTTCAATACTATGACTTGGACTAGTTGGAAATTTAGTCTTGAGTTGGCGCATCTAAATTTTGGTCTAGTATCTTTCAAAACTTTGGCATTTAGTCCAATTTTAACTCGAATTATGTAAATTTACCGTAATTGCTAACTAGGACCGATAGATACTAATGCATATAAGAAATTTAGGAATTTTAGTGATTTGGCGCAAAAATCGATACGTCGAATCACCATATTTGACGCATAAAATTTGGGGATATTAATGTTGTGGTGGCATTTTTTACGTCAAATTACCAAAATCCTCAATTTTTTGACATGTTTGCACCTGATCGGTCATAGTCACTAATTTCCAATAAAATTACACGATTTCAATCAAAACATGACTAGATGCCCAAATTTTTAAAAGATATCGAACTAAAATTTAAAGGTAACTACTTAAATAACTAAATATTCACAATATACTCCCAAGTTATAGTTTATATGATTTTTTTTTAAATATTTTACTCACTCCCACCTCACTATTGTGTATTGGCTCATCCCAATATTTTACGGCTCCGCACCAGGTCTAACACAGACGCGGATTTTGAACTCTTACATGGATTTCACCGGCATTGTTGCGGAGGATCCAGTGCAGCTCACAATTTCAAACAGCTTTTTCCTCGGAGACGCGTACATTCTCTTCAAATCTATAAAGGGCGTAGCAAATGGAGTCAACGTTGTGGATAACATGTTTTCTGGATCTGATAAGGGAATCGACATTGTGCAATTGGATCAGAGTAACGGAGCTTTTAATCAGGTTGATCAGGTTTTTATTGACAGGAATAACGTGAAGGGGATGAAGGTTAAATCAACGGTTGCGAGAGGAGGTGTACAGGGGAACGGTAGCTCATGGACAGTGGATTTCAACTCAGTACTCGTGTTTCCGGATTCTATTAAGCAAGTTCAGTACACGTTTATTGCGAATGGCGCTTCTTTCCCTGTTCACGCCTTGCGAAATGTATCGGGAAATAAAGTCGTTATTCAAACGGATGTGGGCGTTGATGCGAGTGTTTATATTACTGCTGATCAAGGGGGAACTTCGTTCTCAAGCTAATGAGGAAATTTATTATTTAGATAAATGAGTATAAAATTCAAAATATCAGAAAATTGAGGGCCTGAAAAAAAAAATCCAGATCGAAAGGAGAATTATATTTTTTTTTGCTATTTATTAATTGATCAAGAAATTATATTTCTCTTAGGTTGAATTCAAACTTTAATCAAGAAATTCAAGTTCCATATTTTCTACTGTTAACTTAAGCCTAAAGGTAAACACACGCTAACATCTAGATGGTCAAAAATAGAAATTAAGCCAATATTTAGGGGTGGCAATTCGAGCGTTTTCTTGACACTAATAGATAAACGATAATTTTTATTTTTTGGGGGAGCAAAATTATAAAATTAGTAATTTTATATATAAAAAATTATCGAAGAGAAACTCGAACACGAGAAACCCGACCCGAACACGACTAACACGAATCTGACACAATATTACTAATTTGTCTAAAACGTAGTAATTTTATATTTTCAATGTATTTTAAAACCTGAAATCAACCCGAAACCAAATACATACATGATCTAATAACTCAAATTGCCACTTCTTTTGAAATACAATTACGGTGATTATTTAAAAATAAATTCAATAGAATATATAAGGGGTAAAGTGAATTTGTTTTCGAAAATTACAAGGGTGTTGTGTCCATTCATAAGATCGGGAATTAATTGAAGATGTTAAATCGATTTTAACTCTAATTTTTCAATGTATTAGAAAGAAGTTAATCGAATTTGCTTACGTAAAGAAAGTGAATTAAAATATGGAAAATTATATAGATGTTAAGGATCCAACATATCGACAAACTTAAACATTGCTTGCAAAATTATATATGTGCAAAAAAGAACGATAGACAAACCTCAACGTAACATCTAGTCTAAAAAATGTAAAATTTAGATAGAGGGGAAATTATTTATATATATATCTATACTTCTATTCTATATTATATTATTATTATTATTATTATTATTATTATTATTATCCTTTTGGCATATAAAATTGAAGGGCAACTAAATAATTTTATATTTATTTAGCTTCTATTTGTTCAATTATAAGACAAGTGATTTTTTATATTCTACACTTAAAATATTTATTTTTTCATCTATAACTCTTAAAATATTTCGAATTTTCAAATAATACTAGTTTCATATTAAATAGACTTTGAGAGCTTTCTAACCCTATAATAAGGACTTCACACGAGAATTTTTAACCTTATAAACTTCAACACTATGTATAAATTAAAGATTTTTTTTATAGCTAAAAGCTTTGTTATAGGCTAAATTATATTCAGTCAAACATTTTCTAAAAATTGATAAATATATTACATTAATCAAATATATAAAATAGACTGTTTTTTTTTGTAAATAAATTTGCAAGAGGTTGGGCATATCGGATTTGTTTCTAAATTTAATCCAAACTTACTTAATATAATTTCGGGAAATATGATATTTTTTTATTCTTTAGGTAATTGTAAAATTTAGTGACAAAATTATTTATGCCTGTAAATTCTATCAGTATTTGAATTTTCTTGTAGTGTAATGAGGTGAAATAATTAAGGCGCTAAAATTTATTAAGATTACGAGTCAGACTCATAGGATGTACTAAATATGTGAAACCTAATTTTTCATTATGGAAATCATTTGTGTCAAATTAGATACAATCTTGACTAGATTGCATTCGTGTTATATAGTGGGTTCAAGCTAAACTAACCATAAATTGCCATTATCAACAACAAGAGTAAATTAATTGAAAAATCAGACTTAGTTAGCAGGTAACCTCAGCAAAATTAGATTCCCATTCATCAACATAAATAAGACACCCCCTCAATCTCTTTCCAAACAACATAAGAATTTTGCAATAACAGATATGAGGAATTATTTATCGTGGGCTATGGTAATAACATTTTTCATTTTCTTTCTACTGTTGAAAGAAACACAGTGTTCTTCTGTCAGAGAGTTAAAGCTTCACGAGTTTCAAACAAAGCTTCAACACAAAACCAACATTTTCAGTAGTTTTGCTGCAGCACCTGTGCCTTCTCCGGCACTCCCTAATTCGCCCAAGGTTAGTTAAATATATATAATTGCAAAAACACCCCTGAGATTTGGGCTAACTCCAAAAAAAAATCAAGAGATGTTTCAAAATTATAGAGCTCCCCATCAGGTTGATTTTATCTTAAATTTAAGGAGGTAACTGGAATATTATTATTTATAGAAATATTATAGGATTTTTTGAATTTTTTTTATTATAAAAGGAGAAAATATAAGACGAAATCAAATATCAAGGTTTTTTTCGTAATTTTAAAAATCTCTTGGTTTTATTGTAATTAGCCCAAATCTCATGGATTTTTTTAATTATCCCTATATTTAATTTAGGAATAATTACAAAAATACACATTCGGCTTAATTGCAAAAAAATTCACACTTTAGAAATTACAAAAAAAAAAAATCTTTAGGTTTGATACGCATGACATTTTTCTTTACAAAAGAACATTTCAGTACCTCCCTTTACATTTATCAAAATATTACAGTTAACTCCTTAAATTTAAGGCACATTTTGTAAATTTTTTTAATTAGCGCAAACCTTTTTTTTTTTTTGGGTAATTATCCCTATATATTACAAATCTTTATGCTTTTTGACAGTGTATTTAAATTAATGTTTGGTTGACAGAGCAATGGCAGAGTGATATATCCAATCGGGTACGGTGCGGATCCCACGGGGGCGCAGGATAGCACGTCGGCCATATTGGAGGCGTTAAATGACGCCGTGAAACTGCAGAATGGGGTTGACAAGCTGCTACCTGGAATTAGTGATTTGGGGGGTGTTGTAATTGATTTCCAAGGTGGGATTTTCAGAATCAGCAGCCCAATCAGGTTTCCCCCTGATATTGGCAACATTGTGGTACGTTAATTTTTAATTTTTAATCATTTATACGTATTAAAAAAACATAATAAATATAATTGAGATTATAATTTTTTTTCCATATTCTTGGTGTTTTTACCTTGCATTAAATCAGCCTAACTATATTGAAAAAATAAAATAAAATTTGTTAAAAATAAAGTGAATTAAATATAAGTATTTTAGTCTACTGAGTAATTAATACTCTCAACAGGGAAATAAGCGTAAAATTTGGGACGGAGTAAAAAAAAAAGAAAGACAATTTATCTTAATGGGATGGAGGGAGTACTACTAGTAATGATAACTATAAAAAAATCGTGAGACTTGTGTAGCTAATTATAAAAAGAATTAAAGTTTTTGAAAAAATTGTAAAACCCCCTTAAGGTATGATCCCGTCTTATATATTTCCCATCGTAAGTAAAAAAATTTGAAAATCCACTTCATATTTATAAAAATATTCATATTATAAGGCGATTCTTGTACCCGTGGCATTTTACTCTGATGAAATATAAAATGGAATGAAACATAAAATGGAATAAGAGATGTTTTGTTGCAAATGTGTGATTGTAGATGTAAAATTGGTGATGGGTGAGTGGGCTGTTGCCACGTTTCAGATGCTAGAAACCATGTGCATTTATAAATGAATTAGAAGCTCCATCTTCTCTTTTTTCACGTTGTTCGGGGTTTCTTTATTGTTTTGATAATCTCCATGCCTATATTAATATGGCTATGGACTCTTTTAGCTTTTTTCCAACTACAAACCAACAACGAGGACAACTTTTCTTAAAGTTCTTAAACACGCGTTAATGCAATCACTACTTTTTAAGTTTGTATGTAGTTGTTTTAACTTTTAAATACGATTATACGAAGCTGACTTTGGAAGAAAGGAAGAGGGCATTTTCGACTTTTGACTCTTGTTAGATTCTTCAAAACTCAATTTGGATTAATTTAGTGTAATATAATACCATTTAATTAATCCTAATTTCCTAAAAACAGTAAAGTAATCCCCCTCGATGATATAGTTTGGCTAATCAGTTATAACAATTGAGGAATTTCTCTTAAGATTAGCTTCCAAAATAAATAACGGGGGATAGTTACAAAAGTACCCTTTAGGTCTCACCTATTTACAAAAAAAAAAATTCAGTTAACTTTAAAATTACAGAAAATACCCATAAGGTTTGTTACTTTTTGTAATTAACCCTAAATAACTGTTATGTCAGTTAATTTGTTTCCATTTTTGCTTTTGATTATACTGTCTTTGAAATTTGAATGGCAAAGGACAGTGGGAATTCCAACTGTACTGTCTAATTGTCTTAACATATATGAGTGGGATTTCCTATTCCAATTTGATATAGTGGTATTCCACTTACTGTCATCCGGATGAATGGCATGTCTAAATTGTTAGATTAATTTGTGTACATAATTATAGTAGAATTTTGGGAAGAGGATTTCATAGAGTTAAACTTGCAATTTTTGTCTTTAATGATACAATACAAAACTAAATGGAGGCTTGAACAATAAATACACAAACCCTAGCTAATGACTAATAAAGGGAAAATACAAAACTACCCCCATAATATAAATACAATATAACTAACATAAATATCCTTAAAATCAATGACTCGTCTTTATCTCACTGATAAGTGTCGTTCATCTATTCAGTGAAGCATGCATTGAGATGCAAAAACAAGTGCAATATTCATCCAACTTCAAATTTCTTTTGCAATTTTGACAATTAACAATTTTTTCAAAATGCTCTTTAATTAGCTGCAAGGAGGTACTCTAAGGGCATCAAAAACATTTCCATCCGACAGGAATCTGATCGAACTATGGGCACCAGATTCCCGAAAAGCCTATACTCCAGATAACTTCCCAGACGGCATAAAAGACTTTAACAACGGGATTAAATACGAGGACATCACATTTCAAGATATTCTATTCGATTCGAGCTACACAGGAGGAGGTCTCCTCGTGATCGACTCCGCCCGAATCCGGGTCCACAACTGCTTCTTCCTGCATTTCACCACACAAGGAATCCTCGTCATCAGAGGGCACGAGACCTTCGTATCAAACACCTTCCTAGGGCGGCGCCCAACCGTCGGTGGAGATAGAGACGAAAAATACTATTCGGGCACAGCAATCGACATTGCCAGCACGGACAATGCAGTTACCGATGTCGTCGTTTTTCAGCCGCGACCGGGATCGTGCTTAGGGGACGCGCGAATATAGTCACGGGGTACATTGCTACAACAAGGCTACATATTTTGGTGGTGTTGGGATTTTAGTAAAATCGGCTCAAAATAGGATAATTAGTCCTTACTTGGATTTCAATAGTATAGTGATTGAAGATCCGGATCAAGTTCTTGTTTCGGGCGGGTTTTTTCTAGGAGATGGAAACGTCGTTCTGAAATCGAATCAGGGTCGAATTTCGGGTCTACAAATTGTAGATAATACGTTTAGTGGGAACCCGAGGAATAATGTACCGTCCGTGAAACTTGACGGCGTATTCAATAGTATTGATCAAGTGGTGATCGATCGGAATGTGGTGAATGGGATGAGTTTGAAATCGACGGTGGGTAGGTTGTCAGTGGCCGGAAATGGAACGAAATGGGTGGCCGATTTTTCGGGTGTTTTGGTGTTTCCTGGTAAAATAAATCACGTTGAGTACTCTCTGTACTCGAAGGGAGGAATTGGTTCTGGATTTACTGCACATGCTGTTACAAATGTTACGAATAATGTGGTTGTTATTGAGAGTGAAAAAGCAGTGAATGGTGTGGTTTCGGTTTATGTTGATCAGTATAACTTGTTTGGGGAGGGGAATTTGTGATTAATATAAGAAATGTTGATTTTAATTTAAAGAAATGGAAGTTACGAAAAATTCCCAAGTCATTGTAGCTCACTCTGTTTAATGCAGTTTTATCCTATTCAAGTTAATGAGTTCGTCTTGGAAATCTATTAAGAGTTTTCAATTTGTCTAGGATAGAAGTATCTAGCAATTCATCACACTAAATTTTAGGTGAATTGGCAAGTGAACATATTTTGAGATTTGTACCATTTTAGTATGGTCTTTCAACGGATGAGATCTTTTAATCGAAAAGCGTATTTCATCTTCTATTCGGTCTTCGAATCAATTATCCCAACTCGTCATTCCTAAGCAATAGATATTTTTTTTTCTCAAAAAATGCATTGGTGTAAAAAAAACTGAAACCAAAATCTAAATCTAGTGACTGTTTTGAATTTGTCAAGCATTTAGAATTTAGATTAGAACTGTGAAAGTATTATTAATTTTCAAATTTGGGCCAGAGCATATCCACTGCTCGTTTTCCTACTTTTGGGCCGTGTGCATTTACATTCCCAACAAATAAATGGCCGAACAAGTATTGCTTTTCAAAGATAATAAATAAAAATTATTTAAAAAATAAAATGAGATGACATTGGAAAACGACAATCATGGACCATTTCTACGTTTGACAAAGATAGCAGAGTTGATTTACGTAATCCTTTGGTCTTACATTTATAATTTCACAGTATTATCTGCTCAAAAATGCTCCACTTTTCACATGCAAAATAGTTTCATTCAATTACACATGCTAATTCTAAATTAATTAATTAATAAAATCCATAGTTATTTTAATTTAATTCTATAGTTACTCCAAATAAAGGGGAATGTGTATTAACATGTAATAACTCCACAGAAACGCTATCTTATTATTAAATTTTTTGGAAAAAAATAGGCTATCTTATTTTGGTAAAGTTACAAATAACTCATTTTGTGTGAGTGTAATATATCTATAGCTCGCTTACCAAATTAAAATGCAGTGATCTCCAAAGTTATCTCACTAGACACTAGACCAAAATCTTAGCAAAGCACGCCATCCATAAATATTATACATTGCATGTGATCCTTCTAACCCAAAAAAAAAAAAAAAAATCTCAACATTCTGCCTAATTCACAAAAAAAAAAAAAATTGTAAACACGAAAAGTTATGTCCTGAATACAGATTAAAAATGCTAGTATGATCACATACATATACCTAATAGGCTAATACACTCTGTCAACGACATCTAATTAACACAAATGTATAACCGACGCAAATTAATCGATCAACTAAGAACACGAGACATCAATTTCTACATTTTTTTTGAGGTATTTCAGAATTAAAAAAAAAAATTGCATACCTTAACCTTAATATCCCCAAAAGTCGTCTTGACTTGTTCCAGGTAACGCAGAATAACTTCCAGGTCCCGACATATCTTGTACTAACGAAATATTATCCATGTCAAAATCATCGAAACTGACCAACGGATCAGGCCTAGTATTATAATTGTTTGTCGGGACAAACAATTCATGGTCGTCCCTGGTAGAAGCCGTAGTGGTAGCAGTAGCAGTAGTAGTAACGGCAGCAATATTATTATTGCCAAATGATGAGACGAAACTTAGATCCGATTCATCATGCTGATTCCTAATCCGACCCTGATCAGGTTTTTCAGTAGAGTAACTATTATACTGCGCGAAATTCAGGGTAATTGGGCCTTTATGAGTCCCTAAAGATGGTGGCCCACTGTGGCAGCCCGTAAATTGTTGGACCAGGGCCCGGAAATTGTTGGTGTTGGCGTTGAGGAGAGTCATGGGGGCCTTCTTGGAAGCCCGAGACCGCCTTTTGATCGGTTTTCCGATATTGCCCTTAGGGAATAAACCGCCTGACGAAGCTTTTGGGCTCATATGATTAACATCAAATTGTTCATCAAAGGGTAAATCGGGCATGTTTTCTTGGTAATTTTGTGGCCATTCATCGGAGCTTTGCATGTTATGATCAAGGTATAATAATAATAGTAATAATATGGTAATTAATTAAGAGTAAGTGTAATTAATTACCTAGGATGATGATGATGAAGATGATCACTCTCTTTTCTCCAATTCCTTGGCAGAGAAGAAATTAAAATAAGGGGGAGATGGACTGGTCGAAAATTAAACCTTAGCCCAAATTAATGTAATTATATAGAGTCGTGTATGTTGAACGTTGACCTTTCTTTTTCATATGATGTGTCAGTGTGGAAGACTGAGAAAGAGAGAGGGGTTAGTGTTTTTTTTTTTTTTTGTCGATTCAGAGTATCCCACACCAACCGGACACAGACCTGACATTTCCTTCGGACTATGGTAAATTTGTCCTTTTCATCACCGATAGTCATAATCTCTGGGGAGGAGGGACAAACCTCAAACCCTCACTCTGTGTTAATCAAGATTTGAACCCGGGACATTGTGATTGCAATTATAACTTCGAGGCTAGTCCAACCCTTTAGGGTGGGTTAGTGAGGCTTAAAAAATGAGAAAATGAGACATTTCCTGGAAACAACGTACATAAACTTACAATGTATTACATCACCAATTCTTAAACTTAGACCTGTCTTAGATCATTAATGCTTGTCTGGGTTCCTTAATTTGAACTAGTCTTGGCTTAATTTTCCATTCTCCATCTGAAGGAATGAAAAATAAAATTAATTGATTATTCATTGTGGTAATTAAATTAAACTAGCTAAATGCATGACGGATTTATTAATTATTTATACTTAATTTGTATTGAAACATATCGTGGAATTGGATCATATAGTTTGTGCGAGATTTTTTTGTTAATATGGTTTTAGGATGAGATTAACAAATTAATTAATGTATTAATATTGAGAAAAGTTGACCGAGTCACCAATTAGGAACTCATGAATTATCCTTTCCAAATTACTAAAGATAATTAATTAAAGGGACGTTAAAATTAAAATATTTTCTCATAATTTTGAAAGTAAAGCATGGGCTGAAATGTCACAATATTACAATTAGAAACCCCGTGAGGTACGTGATATAATTAGTTAAATATCTGCATTATTATTTAATTAATTACAATTATTGGTAACAAACTTCTTTCAATACTGTTGCAAGAATTTTCTGGTGATTTGTAGGGTTGATCAACCTTGCATTTATTTAATATTGAGTATTAAATATGCATGCGTGTTGGACAATATATAGGGAAGATCTGCAGCGCCTTGGATTTCAAACTGTTTAACAAATTAGATCAAGATTTACTTTTGTTCATGTCATTAAATTCAAATATATGGTTGATCCATTATTCAAACTTTAATTGTTGGTTTATCGTTAAAGATACTCCACCAAAAATCAAATCGGGAACGAAATTATAACTAATTTTTTTTTTATCAAAAATTCACTGTTTTAATTGATGGAAAAATGGGGCCAGGATTTTTTTGTTTTGGAGTTTCCCGTAAATCTTGTTTTACCTTGGCGTAATCTTGAAAATTATTTTTTTTTTTCCATAAAGGAATGAAGTCAAGGAAAAACAAAGATATAGTACCCTTTATTGCTCATTTTTTTCAGGATAAAACACATAAAATCATAGATTAATATTATTGGGAGTGGAGTTTGCTGGAGTTTGGGGTTCTGAAGCAGCAAATTATCTTACAGCTTGACGTCTGGCTCTAAGTATATGTGAACACAATCTGTGGTCCAATGCTGGGGCCAATTAACAAATCAGAAACTTGAATAACAAATTTTAATTTGTACCCCTTTGAAGTGGCCAAGTCTTTTTCTAATGTTGACTTCCCATGAAAACGATGTTCTTGGATAGAGTAGTACAATTCGTATGCCCTTTAATTATATTTTTCTTATATATATGGGTATATATTTATACTTGCATTGTTGAGCAAGCTCTTAATTTTGACCATGTATATGGTGAACAAATGTTGAGGAACCATTATAAAAAAAATATGCATCACAATTTGCTTTATGTAACATATAGGCCTAAAATATATCAGCATTTCATAATTTATACACAGCTTTGTTCAAGGTGATATGATCACTATGCAGCTCAAGCCCATTTGATATAGCGGCCTTTTCATCAGTTAGGCCTAGTATCATCTAGGTATAGTTCATCGACGTTTAAATTAAAATACTCATAATTTTGAAATTTAAATATAAGAAATTGGTTGTGATCAACACCTCAATTGATAGTTCGTGCGGGACTGTGCGGGTTATAATTAGTTAAATATCTGCATTAAAAAAACTAGATTCGACAACAAACTTCTTTCAAGACTGTTGCAAGAATTTTCTACTAAAATTTGTAGGGTTATCGGAGATTTTTTAATTTGGTCAATAATTAAATTTTCTTTCTTTGAATAAAGATCTTTTTCGTGATTTTGTTGTGTTTTATGGTCCATCACATTTTATTATTTTTTTAGAGAAACATCACATTTTATTATTAATTTCAAACTTAAACCTCATTTTCTAAAGGAAAGAGATAAATTAACAATTAATAACCTCGATAATGGGAGGTTTGATACAATAATGGAGATGGCCTTGCTTGAAGAATATGATGATTATAGACTATTACAACATCGGGGACGCCAGCATATATGTATATGTAATTATGTATGGATTTCTAAGGTCAAAAAGAGCAAAATACACTTACTTTGAAGTTAAAATCTTCGCCTTACAGAAATAAAAAAATTTAATTGGTAAAATGTTTTTTATTGATTTCATTCAGTAAATAAAAAAAAAAAAGATATAGTACTCTTTATTGCTCATTTTTTTCAGGATAAAACACATAAAATCATAGATTAATATTATTGGGAATGGAGTTTGTTGGAGTTTGGGGTTCTGAAGCAGCAAATTATCTTACAGCTTGACGTCTGGCTCTAAGTATATGTGAACACAATCTGTGGTCCAATGCTGGGGCCAATTAACAAATCATGAACTTGAATAACAAATTTTAATTTGTACCCCTTTGAAGTGGCCAAGTCTTTTTCTAATGTTGACTTCCCATGAAAACGATGTTCTTGGATAGAGTAGTACAATTCGTATGCCCTTTAATTATATTTTTCTCTTATATATATGGGTATATATTTGTACTTGCATTTTTTGAGCAAGCTCTGAATTTTGACCATGTATATGGTGAACAAATGTTGAGGAACCATTATAAAAAAATTATGCATCACAATTTGCTTTATGTAACATATAGGCCTAAAATATATCAGCATTTCATAATTTATACACAGCTTTGTTCAAGGTGATATGATAACTATGCAGCTCAAGCCCATTTGATATAGCGGCCTTTTCATCAGTTAGGCCCAGTATCATCTAGGTATAGTTGACTTCGATTGAAAATTAAATGTTCTTTTTAAGTAGCAAAGGTTGGGATCTTTTTCCCCTGTGATAGTTATGGGGATGTGCTTGGGTTTTTGAGACCTTCGGAATCAAAAAACTGAATTTTGAAACATGTATATGGGCAAATGTTAGGAAATTTATTAAAAAAAAGTCGGGGTTGGACGGAGATTTTTAGAAATTGGTCAATAATTGGTGAATTTTCTTTCTTTGAATAAAGATCTTTTTCGTGATTTTGTTGTGTTTTATGGTCCATCACATTTTATTATTAATTTCAAACTTAAACCTCATTTTCTAAAGGAAAGAGATAAATTAACAATTAATAACCTCGATAATGGGAGGTTTGATACAATAATGGAGATGGCCTTGCTTGAAGAATATGATGATTATAGACTATTACAACATCGGGGACGCCAGCATATATGTATATGTAATTTTGTATGGATTTTTAAGGTCAAAAAGAGCAAAATACACTTACTTTGAACAAATAAAGAATTTTATCCAGGCATGCCCTAGATAGAGACGTTCTAACAACCACCACCTGACCACCAGTTTTGATTGTTACACTAAGTTTAAATCAAGCAATCCGATAAATTACAATTCAGATAATTAAGATGTTTAATTAATGCAAATGTCAGTAATAATGGGACACATGTTAAAATCACAATATAGTTAGTCTGTAGTGCCCAGTAGCACTAAATGCGGGTCAACATAATAAACATGTATAGACACAAAATTTAATTGCGTAAGCCAACTATAATTATAAAAATATAGCAAAATATTAAAAGATTAAACAAATTGATCTTGAGTGGTCGTGTTAAATTTGTTTTGGATTGCATTGAAAAATCAACCCAAGGTCTAGTCAATATAAAAAAAAATTGAATAAAATATTTTAAAAGACAAAAGAATTAAGAATAACCTTGGCCAATTAAAAGTATATGGGTTGATGAATGATTGACTTGTTTGTTTACGTAGAAAGATATATGTCTCAAAGTTGATAATTGACAGTTTTTTTGGGAGCACTTTTCAATGAAATTTTGGATTTAAAAGTTCATTTTCCATAATAATAGTAGTTGATTGTGGTTGAATAATAATTTTCTGGATAAATCACTTCTTCAAAAATCCAATCTTGATAAGACACAATTGGAGAGTATGAAAACCCTTAAAGAATTGTTGCTAGGTACAATTTCAGATTTTCTTTTTTTAATTAATATTTTTTATTTTTTTAGTTTTTGAAATTTTCAAATTAAAATACATTTGTACTTTGACAAAATGAAAAAGTTTTTTGACAGGATTGCCTAGATGAGAAATCCTGGCTACACACACAAATCAACTTTGATCTAAAACTGAAATATTATTCACTATGTTATGTATGTCATGCATGGTTACAACTCACAAAATGAAAAAAATTGTAACTTTCTAAATTCCATGCCTTAAATTGTAATAACTTTCTCTATCTGTTTTCTGGTTTTCAGTTCAAAGTATTTTTCTCGTATTATATGTAAATAGAGAGTAATTAAAGAGCAGAGACAGAGACGTATTGGACTAACAGTCCCATAGGACAAAATGTGGTGCTGGGTGCTGACTATCCATGTGATGAGAATATCGAGGGCAGAGATATGTGCTGCTTCCAGGAAACAGCTTCATTCACGAACCATCAAACATAGAAACTAGAATGCCAAAAAGTAGCCCCATGCATAATTTTCATTGATAAAGAATTTAACATGGTGACGTGATCCACACATTTTAAATGCATTGTGGTTGAATCCCTCAAGAAAAGAGAAACTAGAAGGTGGGGGAGAATTTTGTGTGGTGGATAATGATCTTTTTGGCATCCCAAGCACTAAATGACCCGACTAGTTGAGACATAAACCCGCGATTCACATCCTCCATGTTCACTAGGGCGTATTATTTAAAGAGTGGGGCCCTCGGGGATGGGATTCATCCTCTAGAATGCCAAAAAGTTTGACTCATATATTGGTAAAGGACTTGGGTGACGTGATGTATAGAACAAAATGTAAGTGTGGTTGTTGAATCCCTGTAATGATTTAAGGTGGAGGAGAACAAATAAAGACTATGTGTCTGCTTCCAAAGGACTAGTTGAGACATAAACCGTTCAAACCTCAGGGATGGGGTTCATCCTTTTTTTTAGAATGCCAAAAAGTAGCCCAGGCGAATAGCTCAACTCTTAAAGCGTCACGGTGATGTAATGTCAATTTCGCTAGCATACACAGCGTAAAAGGTTTAATTCGTCTGATAATAGGTTTGATGGGGATTTTTTGTGTGGTAACTGAGACTAAAGCAGGTCAGGAACATGACTTGTAGTTTGTTAGGCATATCCCTCAATTCATTTTCTACATAATGCCAAAAAGTAAGGACAAAACAATTAAAAGAAGCATATAAACATTCATTCTTTTAATTATTTTAAGGGATTATTTCAAAAGAACCTATTAGGGATAATAACCAAAAAAAAAACCATTACATAAACGACATTGAGTTTTAATTTCGTTTTATATTTTTCTCTAACCGTCAATTGAATTGACGGAATTTGTTGATGTCATCAACTATTTTACAGTTACATTATTAAACATTTTTAGATATTACAAATAGCTCAAATTTTGCGTCTTAAATTTTACAATTACATCCATCGACTTTTCTGAATATTACAAATAGTCAGACGAAAAGTTGGGGTTACTAATTTGTAATTTGTAGAAAACTTGATGGATGTGTTTGTATAATATTTGATTATATTAGCAGCAACATCAAGTCAACTAATTGTTATGAAAAAATGTAAGATGAAATCAAACTTTAACGGAGTCTCTATAATTTTGAAACTTCTTTTTTTTTCGTAATATCAATTATCTCAAACCTCAAGGATTCTTTTGCAAAACTAAGAATCAAATTGCAAATTAAATATGTCCAACCCGTCCTAACTCAAACGGATTGCAAAGTAATGCATATGTTATCAAAACGAATTTGGGTTTAAAATGTTTTTAAAAATCAGATAAATATTTCAAAATTGGATGAAAATTAACAACTGCTAGCAAGCCATGGTCTTGTAGATGTTAATTATGAAGGAATAAAATATGTGTAGTATTTACTTTAGATCTGCACACAATACACGCCTGACTGCATGGTTTTATGTGAATTTTTACACATTTATAACAAATCTACGGTTATTATGGACATGTCCTACAGATATGGAATAAACATTATTGTAGTAATAACGGTCTTCTAGCTAGTTTCTACATCAAGTGTACATACTTCATTCATCTATATAAATATTGGTATACTTGTTATTCATCCATCTACCAAATGTACGTAATATGTCGGGTGTAATATGGATAATACCAGTAGTAACTAAATCCTGCAAGTTTTTCCCAAACTTCAAGCCGATTTTTTTTTTTTTTTTTGAAACGATAATATGTCGGTTGCCCAATTCACCAAAATCATCTTGGAAACAAAGAAACTTTCAAAGAAAGATATAAGATACGGGAGAACCACCCTCAAGTGGAGGTCTAAAAACAACACACAACAAGGCGATTATTGCACATGTTTTCAACCTAGTTGAAAAACTAAGCCGAAATTCGAAAAAGCCTTTAAAACTGGTGCATTTACTCCCTCAACAAAATGTAGTCAAAGTTGACAAATTGAACCTATTTCTGTACCTTGAGCTTAATTTGGCCCTTTTCTATCCTCTAAGACAAATTTCAAAACACGTGAGATCTTGATTTGAAGTCCATCAAATGTGTGCATGTGTGTCGTATTTTTTCATTGCAATTTGCTTAAGTATTCCGAAGTACGTAAGAGTATTATATTGATTGTGAATTATTATTAATATTGTTTTTTTCAAGTGACAGAAAAACAAGGAAAATGGACACTTATTTGGCTATTTCAATTTTCAAAGCTAGTGAGGTATATATATGGGGACAATTCCATTCCACTCCCATGAGTAAATTAAGAGACTTATCTTCATAGAAAATGACTTGTCTGAAGAAATCAAGTGGCTTTTGACTGGATATTATAATTGTGAATATTTGCTTACCCAGTCAATAATTTTGATAGTATTTGTACTAAGAGAAATTTGAAATAATTATATCTTCTTCATATGGATAATTGGATATCAAATTAAAAATCATATAAAGGAGTAATTAACAATGACTCCTTTCCTCAAAAAAAAAAAAAAAAAAAATAACAATGACTCCTTCATCAAATCAACTTTGCTTTGCACCAGCTTTGGTTACATATTTAACGGATAAGATTACGGTTGAGAAATCTGACACAAATAATTAAACGGACCGATTTAGAGTACACAGGTTAATTAAAGCGGTCAACAAAGAGGAATATTAGCAATTTAGCATTAAATAGTTGAGTTTCAAAAGGGAGGCTGAATTGAGACAGGTGAAGTACCAACTCCATTGTTTGCTTTCCAAGTTTTTGACTAGTTCCAATGGAAAAAAGAAAGCTCATTTGATTTTGTTTTGCACCAAGTACCAGATGCTTCCATTTTATCCCAAAGGAAATGATAAATATTTTAATTATTGAATTAAGCAAAGGGAGGAAATTAATTGTTACAAAAATAAAACAATAATGTTGAAAACCGTAGAGCAAAACTAATAATCAACAATTCCAAAAAAAAAAAAATTAATCAAGAATTAATTGAAAAGTGAAGCACAAAATCAGCTTCGTTGGTGTTTGACTGGGATAATATATGTTCACATTATCGGGTTCGAGATTTTTATATTCCTTTTCATTAGGGCTTGACTCATAATTGTCTACTAAATCTTAATGACTTGACCAAATCCAAATTCAAGTCACTCATGTTTGGTTTTGTTTAACAGCTTAATTAGTGTAGACAATTACCTCGTATTTTCCTGTGTACCTTTTTGATGAAACTTTCTCAATATACACTAATTAATAACAATTCATCTATCACCAAAAGACAATTACTTGTATAAGACGGTCTCAAGTGTATTGTTTATGAGACGGATACTATATGTAACTGGAATTCCAACTGAAACCCAACCTCATAAAAAAGATCATGTATTTTGTGCTTTGTAGGTTATGTCTCATGAATTTAAGTTCATGAGACCGACTCACATAAGACCATTTACTACCTAAATTCCTATATTATATTTTTCTTAAATTTCAATAAAACATTTCAAATAGCATTACTTTGTACTTTTATGTTTTATATTATTGTTTCCTCTTTTCCACATCAAAATCATTATTCAAAGCATAACAACCAAAAAAGATGAGACAAGAAAAAGGAATTCTACAAAGTGAGTTTGTCTCTTTATCTTTTTCAATTTGCTTTGTAATGGAACTTTGGAAGGCGACCGTCTGAACGATGAAGTTTGAAACCTTTTTTGTATCAAAATTGAAAGAAGACCATAAGTTTATAATGCCAAAAACAATTACATTTGCAAAAATATTGCAATTACACCCTTACATTCAAGGCACAATCAAACCTGAGATTTTTTTTCATAATTTTGAAATTTCTCTGAGTTTTTGTAATTACTCCAAACCGCAGGGGTAGTTTTTGCAATTATCCCTTAATAGAATTGATCTGACCAGATGCATAAAGTCCAGAAGGAGACAACGCACAAAAGATAAAAACCTATACAACAACAAATTACATTTACATTTAAGCACGTGAGAACAAGATACAACCCACGTGCTCATGATACAATAGGAAGGGCATGGAGGAGGAATGGGAAAACTGAGAAAAATAGAAAACAAAAAAAAAAAAAAAAAAGGCAGCAGCACAAAACTGGGCACCCAAGAATTAAACTATCCCTCATGCGGCATCATGAAATTTCTCCATGGCTCTCTCAGAAGCTAACATGTAACATACATTTTCTCTTTTTTCCTTTTTTACCCTTCTTCATTTTGTTCTAATTTCTACTCAACAGTGATTTCCAATATAGTGGTAAGCCTTGGTTTTCTATATCTCCTAAGAAGCAGAGACGAGCATACGACCGTTACAGATGACAAGGCCATGCAAGCACCAGCTACCCAAGGTGGCAACTTTATTTTTAGCCAAGGAAAGAAAATCCCAGCAGCAACCGGGATAGCAACTATATTATACGCGCTGGCAAATATGTAATTCAATCGGATCCTGGCGAAGGTCTTTCTCGAAAGATCAATAGCTGTAATTACATCTTCTAAGCTGCTTCTCATTAGCACATAGTCCGCAGCTTCTATTGCAATGTCTGTCCCGGCCCCAATTGCCATACCTACATCGGCAGCAGCCAATGCAGGGGAATCATTAATACCGTCGCCCACCATTGCAACTATGTTTCCACCTTTCTGGAACGAGCGAACAACGTCAGCTTTTCCTGAAGGCATCACTTCTGCCCTAACATCTGTAATGCCAACCTGCATAACAACAGAGAATTCAGATGGAAATGAATGGGTTGTCGAATACATCTAAATGACCAAATTGCTATATAAGGGTTAATTACAAAAAGGGGGGGGGGGGAGGGATTACAAAACCCCCCAGGTGCAGGTTAATTAAAAAAAAAAACAGGGATTTTGAAAAAATTGCACAAAACCCCTTGATTGCATCTTTCATTTTACCCTTCATAAGCAAAAAAAAAAAAAAAAAAAATTCAAAAACCCCCTACATTAATAAAAATATTACAGTTATCCTAATTTAAGACAGAATAAAACTTGAGGTTTTTTTTATAATTTTGAAACATCTCTGAATTCTTTGGTAATAAACCAAACTTTAGGGGTGTTTTTGTAATTATCCCCAAAAAAAACACCGTTGAAGTTCAGTCTAATTACAAAAGCACCCAACTATCTTTCAAAATGACAAATATCCCCTTTATATTTGTTTCTATTTGTTATGCCATATACAAACCTCAGGAGGGGTTGGGGTGAGTGTTTGTAATTTTGAATGATAACTGGATTTTTTGTAATTATGCTAAACCTCAAGGGTAATTTATGTAATTTACCCTTTTTATAAATATTACTATTAGTCTTCTTGTAAAATGGTCATCCCCCATGCCAACAAAAACAAAGATGTGCCAAGAGATAGCATGTGCATGAGTCATTAGGCAATTGAGTAAAAGTTAATAAGATATCACAAGAAGATACGAACCTCCTTTGCAACAGCTCTGGCTGTTCTCCAATTATCACCAGTAACCATAACAGGATTGACACCCATTTTTATGAGGCCCTCAATAACAACTGGAGCTTCCCTCTTTAGTGGATCAGCTACACCTAGAACACCAATAATGTCGTTATCATAGGCCACAAGTATTCCAGTCTTGGCACTTTCTTCCAACTCTACAACAAAATTCTCCACATGGTCTGGAATAGCGAGACAATTTTCAGTCATCAGCTTCCGGTTACCGACCTGTTAAATTAGGTACAACCTTAGAAGAGCACAAAATGAGACAAATTGTTCTCTAACATGCTAAACCTTTTATCCTCTTTAAGAGTAAAGACATGTATTACTGGTGGCAAATACATACCAAAATCTTTTTCCCGCCTATAAAGCACTGCACACCTTGTCCAGGCAAAGCAGAAAAATCTGATACATCAAGAAGCCATCCAAAGGACTTAGATTCCAGCCCATGGATTTGACCATCCTTAAAAGCAGAAGGTTCATCAAAGAAATGGAAATGGCGGGCATATTCAAGTACTGCTTTGGCCAGTGGGTGTTCGCTACTAGCCTGTGCCAAAATAAAAAAGCTGCAGTAGTTCAGATACCAAATTTTTTTTTATCGACGATACTGGTCAACTGGGGAGTGACTCCCAAGTGCAAGAAAAATCATTTAAAATAATAATAAAGTGAACAAGAAAACATGGGGCATGGCATTTGCAATCTCATTTTCTGCACATTACTAGAAATCATGCAGTTTTCATTTTTCTCCCGACTATATTTACTACAATCAGGTTCTTTAAAAACTGAGAAAAATAGCCAATCACAAAATCATTTAAAAAAGAAAGGAAGAAACAAAGCGAAAGCACATGAAGAAGAAGATGGAGAACATAAATTGAAACACAGCTTGAGTTCATGTAATCCGGATATTTTACCTCTGCTGAAGCTACTAATGTAAGGAATTCACCACGATCCATGCCTGAAAAAACTTTTGCAGTGGTTACTGTGGCCTTTCCCTGGGTTAATGTTCCAGTCTTATCAAATATGACATACTTGATCTTTTGTGCTTTCTCCAATGCATCACCTCCTTTTATAAGCACGCCATTGTTAGCTCCAACCCCTGTTGCAACCATGACAGCAGTTGGGGTGGCCAAACCAAGTGCACATGGACATGCAATCACCACAACTGAAATTGCAAACATAAGGGAAAAAACAAAATAATTGCCATTTTCAGGCAGCCATTCCTTGGGGTAGCCTCCAAGAACCCCAGCAAGATACCTGCAAATAGGTGACAAAATATTAATAAATAATTAAAAACAATCAAAACTATTCATCAATAATATTTTTATTAACTGTAGAAAATATATCAACATTCAATTCTGCTTCAGTAAGCTTACCATCCCAGCAATGTCAACAGCCCCAAAGTCACTACCACAGGGACGAAAACGCTTGCAATCTGCAGGTGAGGCAAGTTCCCAACATAAGGAGACCATATTAGAATCAAATACGGTGCTGGTTAAAAATTATAACATCTAGTAGCAAAAGTTCATAGAGATGGGATAGAATATGGAAACATATGGACAGAAAAAAATTGTATTGCTAGTATGTGATAATGTTCCTTATCAATCTATGTGGCGCGTATTGGAAAAAAGAGGAATAAAAATAGCCTACATAGATGCCATAAAAGATATGTATGATGGTATAACAACATGTATCAGGACACCAACAGGAATATCTAGTGAATTCCCAAACACTATAGGTTTGCATCAGGGGATTTAAGCCCACTTTTTATCCTAATAATTGATGAAATCACTAAACACTACAAAAATCCATCCCTGAATGTATGTTACGGACGATATAGTTTTAATTGATGAAACAAGGGAAGAGTAAATCAAAATTGGAAGTTTGGAGAGAAGCACTAGAATCAAAAGGTTTTACTATAAGTAGGGCTAAAACAAATCATGGAATGTCATTTTTAAAAACAACGGGAACAATGCGAAGGTTAAAATTGATTTATGTTTTTACTTAGGATCTATAATTGAAGAGAACGGAGAAATTAAAGATGTTAGGATCCGGCGGGTTGGAATAAATGGAGGAGTGCATCTTCTATCCTTTGTGACCGTAAAATACCATTAAAATTGAAAGGAAAATTTTATAAAACGGCCATAAGGCCCGCAATGCTTTATGGAGCGAGAATGTTTGGGCGACTAAATATGAACACGAACAAAAAATGAGGGTAGCGAGAGATGAGAATGCTTATTAGATTAGATAGAATAAGAAATGAACACATTAGAAACAAATCAGCATGATAACGAGAAAATTAGAGAAACACGATTAAGATGGTTTGGACATGTTTATAGGAGACCTTTAGAGCACATCAAAAGGTAGAGAATTACTCACACAAAGATGATAAATAAAAAGACTTGGAAAAAGCTATTAAACATGACATGTTTACCTAGAAATAAACGAAAATATGGCTTACACTGGCGATGGCGCGATATGATCCGTATAATTTTGGAATTGCTTAGTTTGTTGTTGTTGTTGTTGTATCAGTTTTTCATTTTTGGCACTCTATATGATCCTTCAGGCCACATCGGAGTGAAAGCTCTCAAAGCTGGACGACATTTTATCTCTTCATTTTTCTGCTTCTATTTTCTTTATGTTTTTCTTTATTGATCGGTGTGGGGAAGGGGCAGTGTTGATTATTTTGGGTTCAAGATCAGCATGCATTGACAAACTAACAAGAGCACAAACCACAACATGATAAATCAGGAAAAGTTAACACTCACAAAGTCCGCAAATTTTTGAATGGGAGCTTTAGACATCTGGGCCGTCTCAACCAAAGAGATAATTTGGCTTAAAACTGTGTTAGAGCCTACTTTGTTGGCTTGTATGTGAAGCGCACCATGCAAGTTTATTGTACCTCCAATAACTGAAGAATTGACTTCTTTCAGAACAGGAGCAGATTCACCAGTAACCATACTCTCGTTTACATAACTTGAACCCCATACAACCGAACCATCAGCAGGAACCTTTGTCCCTGGAAGTACTTTCAATACGTCACCAGGCTGAATCAATAAAGCATCAATTTCTCTTTCTCTTACAACTTTTCCACCTGCAAGGTTAAATATATTCAGCACAATCTCATTGTCAAATATTAGCTAGTTTAATGTGTCAAACTCTCATTTACTCTCTTATAAAGAACAACATAGTCTAACTTCACATATACTAGGAAACACATACCTTTGTCTTTGATAAGCAATATAGCAGTAGCAGGAGCAAGCTCCACGAGCTTTTTGATAGCATCTGATGTCTTTCCCTTTGCAAGACTTTCCAAGTACTTACCAAAAAGTACAAATGTAATTAGCATTGCACTTGCTTCAAAGTATGTCGGAGACCAGAACCCAGTCATCGCACCGTATAGTAATGCGCATACAGAGTAAAAGTATGAAGCTGAAGTTCCCAGTACAACCAGGACATCCATGTTGGTTGAACCATTTCTGAGTGCTCTGCTGGCTGCAACATAGAAACGCTTCCCGATGACAAATTGAACAACAGTTACTAAAGCCCAATCCAGCCAGTCACCCATTTGGAATGGACCACAACGCCAAAGTAGTAAAGAATATAACAGAGGTATGTGAGGACAAATGA
Organism: Rehmannia glutinosa; assembly: GCA_016081115.2. NCBI lineage: Eukaryota > Viridiplantae > Streptophyta > Magnoliopsida > Lamiales > Orobanchaceae > Rehmannia > Rehmannia glutinosa. The sequence continues at coordinate 78,165,467 of CM071933.1, read as the reverse complement.
CTTGCATGAACATGACAGGAACCTGCACCAATTGAGTAGCTGTTAACAAAGGATTTCATCAGTAAAGGAACTTCATCAGATTATTTAACTTAAATGCTATGATCAAAAAACTGTTTCTAATTAAGTTTCCAACTGTTTCTAATTAAGTAGCCAAAAGAAGTTCCATGGAGGGGTACCTCAGCTGCAATCATTTTCATAATATGACATTCTGCAGAATCAATATGCTAAATTCAAATTGTTGCCAGTTAATACGGAGGTACCAGAACCTAACCAATTGTACAAGGTTAATAAGAATAAAACAATCAGGCAGCAACTGAGTTACTCACACTGAGAAACAAGCTCGCTGTAAACAGTCGAAACATGTTTGAAGACTCCTCTAGATCCTTGGAAGACATTCTAGAATAAGGGTTCTTCACAAGCAACTTTAGTTTTCCGTAACTGCTACTTTCGATCTCATCAACTATTGTTCTGGAATTAAGGAGCTCGGGATCAAAATGAATTTCTAATTCTCTACATTTTCGATCAAAATGAAATTGCCTCACACCCTTTAAGTTGCAAAGATTTCCTTCTAACATCTGTACATCCAGTTCACTTGCAACCCCAGTAACCCCTAGCACAAGTTTATCCTGCTCATTACTCTGTACAAATGAAGCTTCAAACCCAGCATCTTCGATTGCATTAATTATATCATCCTTACTGATAACAGTTGGGTCATATTCAACCTCTCCGAACGACGTAGCCAAGGCAACTACAGCTTTTTTCACACCTGGAAGCTTCCTTAGAATCCCTTCTACAGAATTTACACAAGCGGCACATGTCATTCCTCCGATTGTGAACTGGCCTATTAAGGTCCTATGCGGCTTAGAATGAGATGTACTTGGTTCAGGTAGAATTTCTGCCTCGAATCCAGCATCTTCTATAGCATTTGTAATGTCTTCATCCTGAAACAAAATGGGACAGCTTACAATGCAATCAAGAACAACAAAATAGCATACTTTGTGAGGCTACCAAAAATTCTTGAATCTTTCCAATTATCACAATCTGAGGAGTGCAATTAATATTACAAACAAATCAACCAGAATTTCCACCTAATTACAAAGAATTGTTAGCTTTGAACTTAATTCAACCTAGCACTACAACTTGAACGTGTTAATATTCGAGTGTAACAGGGTATTAAGTAGCCCAATAAGCTAAAAGGTGGTTAGCTTTGAACTTAATTCAACATAAAAAGCATGAAGAATGTGGATTGGAAATGAGATTCAGTTAGTACAATGATTTTGAAGTTTGGATCAGTCAATTAGCACTGTCCTAAAAATAGATTGCATGCAATGAAGCAACTGATGCGTTATAGAAAGACCACAGATTCCATGGAGTAGCATCCGGTACCAGATGCTGAAACATCCAAGCCAGCCCGTGGACTTTGTTATTCCAAAAAGAATATAATCACTACGTTTCCTCATTCAACTGCCCAAGAAAAAGGGATTGGACCAAGAACCAATAGAGATTTTTGTTCATGTCCACACTAGGGAGCTTGACTGCACAATTAAAACGTAAACCAATAGCACATTCCATGGAATTCGTCATTCGTAGAGTCTCAGCTCAATTAGTTCACATTGAGCAATTAGAATACAGCTTAGGATCAAAATAGTGTACATATACTATGCTTGGGAAGTCCCACAAGGAGATCAAGTCAAAACCACTGGGTACACCGTGCAAGACAAAAACACATTAGCTAGAAAATCTATTACCAAGAATGCTCACTCATAATTAATGCAAAAATCTCATGGGCCTCTGATATAATTAGAACCTTTGAGCTATTATGTTTCATTGGACTGATGGTAAATGTGGTAGACTACTTGAGCATAGATAAAATTAATGAACCAATAATACAAATTGTGATCGCAAAGCTAAAACCCCAACAAACAATGAAATTATCATTGTCACGTTATGCAAAGGAAAAATAGAATAGAAAACAGAAATGGCAAACCATAAAAGTCGCCGCCAGCTAATCTACCAATTAGGCTTATCTATCAAGGTTTTTAAAAGTCATCACCAAAGCGAAACGACTGCTACAATAATACAGTCCCACTTGTGAACCAGCACACCGAAGACATGTAATATACATCCAAATGCACATAATGTATTAAACAAGTCTAAAAGAAAACAAAAAAGACGAAAAAGAGCTTGACCGGACCTTTACTAAGGCAGGATCAAAGGTGACGTCAGCCTTGTTCTGAAGCAAGGCGACGGAGGCTCTGACGACGCCGTTTACGCTCATGAGTGCCGATTCCACGGAATTCGAGCACGCTGCACACGTCATCCCCGTCACCCTCACCTGTATTCTCCGCAAATCCCCAGAATTCTCTTCGTCGTATGAGCTCAACAACCGATCCTCCTCGCCGGCATCCTCCGCCGATACTCCAGTCAACTGCAGGTCCCTCATAATCCGCGCCATCCTAAAACCCCCACCGCCTCCAACAATATACAAGCAAAATAATATATGTAATTGACAAATTGTAGTTATCTGTTGAGAATTAAAATGAAAAATTAAAAGTTATAATACATTGGATATAAATATATTTGTGTGTATATATATGTGTGTAAGTAGATGTAGAGAGAGAAATAGAGAAATCTGTGGGTTGGGGACGGAAGAAAGGAGGTAGAAATGAAGCAGATTTGTAAACAAAGGTGTTTGGGGAAATTTTCTTGGTGGACAAAAAGGGTAATCTGGAAAACGGTGAAATTACAAATATGGGATTTGTACTGCTAGTGCTTGTACTACATGGATTTGGTGAGGAGGGGTTGATTAATTGACGGGGGTAGGAGAAAATTCAGCAACACGAAATTCAAATTAATGACGGGAGGTCTTTGTTTTTAGTGATTGGGGGTTTGATTGGGAACTTAATTTATCGAATAGTGATTGGGGAAAGGAGTTTAATAAATAATCAATTATAAGTTAAATTATTATTCAACTTATTAGAAAAAATAAAATTATATATTTCTAAAACGCATAACATATCTATTAAAGCCTCTGATTGTATTCAAACAAATAAATTTATTTAAATATTTTATATCTATCAAATAAAACGTATACAAATCAAAGGTTAAAGTCAAATTATTAGAAAATAAAACTAATTAGAGGTGAGGTATCTATAAATTTGATTTTTTTTTTTTCTTTTTAAAAAAGTTTTTCGAGTCGAATTGAATGGACTCATTTATTATCAACTCTCACATATTGAAAGTGACGGCAATAATTTATCAAATATATTTATGAATCCATTACATTTCTTTGTAATGGTTTGAAATCGAAAAATAAATAGAACTTATTTAATTATCAAATTATAAATCAAATATTCTTCAGATTTATTACAAAAAATAAAATTATATGTTTCTAAAATGCATAATTTATAATAAAAAGTATGAAGCTATCCAAACAAATAAGTTTATTTAAATGTATTTGTATTTATCATATATAAACGTTTAAAAATTAAAATTAAAATCAAACTATTTTTTAAATTGATTTGAATTTATTTTAGAGCTAAATATTTTAATCAAAGGAAAAATTGTTTCTTTCAATGATTTTAACAAGTCTCGTTAAATGAGCTCAAACGAGCTTTCACTTTTTCACCAAGTCGAGTTATGAACATACTCCTCCACACAAGAGTCTCTTAATCTTGATGGGCAAATATTTCTTGGTTTATAATTTATAAGTGTTGTCTCAAGTTTCAAACAAATATTCCCTCTTATACATCACATTCACATTCTAATGGTTTGAATTTGTATTCATAAAGAAATCTTGCATTATAGAAGATATTTTATTTTCACAATGTGAATGGTAATATAGAATTTGGGATTCCTTGAGGGCAATTTAGAGATTATGGAACTCAATTTACAAAGTTGTGTCTTTGATTATTTTGTGTTCTAAAAGCAATTATTATGTGTTTATTATGATAAAGTTGGTTTGAACTTTATCTGTAATAATCTAAGATTAACACATTTCATGTAATCTCATTTTCCTTTTTAAAACTTTTTGACTTTAATTTATTTTAGAGCTTTCGTTTTGTCAAAGGAATAAATTCCAATTTCTTTATCATTTGTCAATATTTTTTGGGTTTAAAAATCAAATTTAGGCAATCATATCTAACTAAGAATATCAAGTATATGTTTTATCTTGGCATTAAGTTCTCCTCTTGATTATTGGTTTAAATTTTTTATTTCATTTTTCCTATTCTCATACATTTTTTTCATCCAATACATGTAACGATCTTTTTCTTGGAGGGCATTTTCGGAAAACACGTGAAACATGAGAAAATGTTGTTTTGTGGTGGCCAGACACGGCAGCCGCCGGGAGGCATTGACCGAGTCCCAATTTCATATATAACGTTAATTACGAGCATGGAACCTAAAAATTACTTAAAATATTATATTTATAATTTGTTTAATCTTATTTGTGGTCTCAGTAACAATTTTCAAATATTATTCCTTAGAACATATCTTTATTTAAGTCTAAATTTACTTATAGTTATATGTCATAAAGATAATCGTGCATTAACGAAGATATCTAGCTTATATCATTATTTAATGGACAGTAGTATTCCACTACAATATACCCATGCCATTCCTATTAAATTAGCACCACCATTTTTGGGTATTTATGTTAGTTGCTCATGAGTTCTATATCCATTTATTAAATTTACTCGTGTTCATTCTTGTGCAACGGTTACTTCTCACTTTATACTTTAATGCGTTTTCTCTTTAAACTTTAAATTATATATTTTTAAAAAAAATACTAAAAATTTTTTTATTTTATCTTTTATAATTTTTAACAAATTTGTTGTTGTCTTTTCCATGTATTACTAGTTTGAATTAATTAATAAAATTATTTTTCTTGTGAAAAAGAAAATTCATGTTATAAAAGAAAAATAGATCAAAAACCTTTTTATTATGAGTAGTGTGACATTATGTTTGAATCTTGAATTTTAATACGTTGAAAAAAAAAGAATTAGTTTTTCTCATCGCTTACTGATCTATTCTTTTTTCACACTCCAATATTTATTTATTTTTTTGACAAACATTCCAATATTTATTTTGATATATCCATTTAATGTGATTTTTAGAATATTTCTCTTCCTTCATAAATGTTTAAATAAACATGTAATAAAAAAACAAAATATGTTATATAATAATGAAGAAAAAAATAGTTACCTTATCTAAAATGTCATTTTTTAACCACATCAATATATTAAATCTTTCAAGAAAAATTCAAATAATTGTATAGTATGGAATTCTTTTAATTATTGTTATCTGACAATGTGCATTATATATATTTGATATTACTATCATTTGTGGGTTAGCCGAGAGATAAAATTTGAACTTTGGTTCTATCTTTAAATGGATCAAACACACACACACACAAGTACATGGGTGTGTGTTAATCACTCAATATAACTCACTGAATATTTACCTAAGTGAGTAACATCGGCTTATGAGAACAACTTTTTCAAAATCAATCAATTTCGTTCAATAGAACAACCTAACTGATTATAAATATCAAAATTATCATAACATATACAAAATCATATAAAGATATATAGATCCGAAACTTAAATATATTTCAGAGTTATATAGATCTATTTGATCTAGTATAATTAGAAAATTGCAATAGTGACAAATCACTACACTAATCTTCCGCTATTGGTTCGCATCAAAAGTTTATAATATCGAGTAATTTTGTCAACACCCATCGAGAGTGCCAATTAATATTCTTACGCTAATTATGATTATCACCTTTTGTGCGCATGAAGTGCTTGTTTTGCCAATTAAATATATGTGAATAACGCACGTTAGACCAAGTTAATATAACTAAATAATGGCTTCCTTTTTACATCTTTTGTTTTAATTTGTGAAACTTGAGCAAATCAATTTACATAGCAAATCCAAAAGTTGGTTAACCAAATGCAGCAAAACTAGGCCAAAAAGTAATGTGTGGTCAATGTCATAAAGCCACAAAGCTCATCTGGACTTTTTTTTCTCATTGGAAATATGACTTCGTTTCCACTCCTTAAAAACTTACCAGCAAACCCACGAAAAGCCAATTTCCGATTGAAAAGGACAAAATTTTAAAGCATGATAAGTGGATTTCTATGTATTATTGCACATATTAGGGTAGTGAAATCCTCAGACATATTCCAAACATTTTGACGTGGAACCCTTGATTCAATGTCCTCAATAATACACCACCAATGTATGACATCCATTTCAATAAAAAACTTTTATTAAGTTAAATTTTTTAATTATAGATTGTGGCAAAATTACATTTTTGGGTTTTGATTTGATCCAAATAAATTTCTAGTCTTATATGTAGTTGCTAGGGGTCGTTTGACAACTACTATCTTTTTAAATATTGCATTTTTGGTCTGATTTTTCAGTTATGGAATAAGATACCCCAAAATCAAAACTCTAAGCATCAATTTTTAAAAGGTAGTGGATGCAAAATGGTACCTTTAAAACATTGATGATTAAAAGTCTATTTTGGGCCAATTTAGAGGTAGAGGTGAAAATCGAACCAAGCAACTCGATACTCAACTCAAGATTGATAGTTAAAAGCTCGTTTCATTAACATAATGAACCAAACTTAAACATAATTTTTCGTTTGATAAGATATAAAGCTTGGTTTGAGCTCGAGCTCGATTAATAAAATTTGAATATAATATGTGTAAAAATAATATCAAGCTACTCGAGCTCGATTCATGTTCAACTCGACTCGATTAATAATCAACCCAAACTCAATCGCCACTTTTGAAGCTCGATAAAAATTTAAACAAGCTTGAACAATATAATCTTCGACTCGACTCGATTCATTTACACATCCACTTAAAGGACGAAATATTATATTTGCCTTCAATCATTGGGTAAGAGTGAAATCTAAATCTTTAAGGTGAGTTGACCTAATTATTGTTAAAAACTGATTTTACAAGAGTTGTACATTTGATTTTTTTACAATAATTATCTTTATAAAATAATGTTTGCCGGCAACTTTTTGGTGATTGTACTTGAATTATTAAATGTATTTGTAGATCAACCAATATTTATCCAAAAGAAACAAAAATAGATTATAATTTGAACTATCAAATACTTGAACATAAAATATCTGAAAGTTATTTTGGAGCACAAATGCCAAACAAAATCATCCAAATGTAATAAAATGTTGTACTATTATAATTGTAACCTAATCTAAAGGGTAGCAACTACTGTTGTAACTAGCACACCAAAGGGTTGGTTATCTAAGCTAGACTGACGATTTTTAATAAACGTCAAAATCAAGGGTAGATAAAAGAAAATGATTTGTGGTTGCTTATAGGGTTAGGCAGGTGAACAAAACCACAATATTGTTGTTGCAATGTCAGAAAATCAAAGTTAGTTATAAACCAAATAATAAGCTAAAAAAAAATGTTGCAGATGTAGCAGATATACACCCACTACCAAAAAACCATTCTTCACGTCAACTTATTTCACTGTTTATTTTCTGATCCAGCACTGGAGAAAAATAAGAGCTGATGAGATCTTCTTATTGGTGTTTCATCACTTATTCTACCGGACAAATAATTGTCACACGCATAAAAAACTACAATAATAAAACTCTACAATTTAGGCTTGATTTATGTTTCAAAATTAATTGGTGATTTTATATATATGACAATCATACATGTGGATGAATAGAAGATGAAATATCATTTTGGAATAAAAGATCCAATTAGGATAAACAGGGTTGCAAAGATCGCTAGACGCTAGTCGAGCGACACCCCAATGCCTAGCCCACCTAGAACACAACTATATATATTTGTTTTTAATTTTTTGCCAATTTTTGGCTGCCTAGGTCCGATTATTGGTCGTTTAGGCCGATTTTCTCATGAAACGTATTTCTTAAGCCTAAGCGGCTACCTAGGCCGATTTTTACGAGACTGGATAAGAAAAAGCCCTATTTTGTGGGCTATTTGCCGACTTAAAAGAAGAACCAGCAATTTTCAGTCGCTCCAAGTTTCTGGGCTTTGCTAACACGATCAATAGCCATGAGCCCGTCAATAGGGACACTTTCACATCATCTATAGTTTCTTTCTTGTGGGCTTCCTAAAGATATGGACAGCCCAAAGCAAATCCAAGGCCCAATTCAATTCTTCCCTTTTTGGGTAAATTCAAGGACAAGTAACTAAACAGTAACCACAGAAGATATTTCAGTTCATCAAATTCAAATCGCAAAACCCTTGCGCAGATTTTGTCTGAGAAAACCTTGAAGGAGAAGAGAAATGAGAGGGGTTGGCTTAATGCTACGTCGTTTAGTAAGCCCTAGAACCCCGAGCATAGCTGCTCGATCGTCTTCAATCGCCGAGAACCTCATTTTGTCTTCCGCAGCGGCTTCGTATTCCACTCTAATCCTTGCCGACGATAGTACCCGCTCACTTTTCCTTTCCTCAATTGCCCCTGGTGGTGCTACAGGTTTTCAACATCCTGTTATCCTAAATCATTTCCGGAGCTTCTCCTCTCCACCCTCCTCAGGTCTCTCTCTCTCGATCATGAAGAAAATTTGTGTTGTCTAGAAGTTAAGAGGTTTTTGGCTTTTTTTTCCCCCATATTTTTTGCTTCAGGGCTAGGGTAATTTGGATTCAATATTGTAGTAAAAAATATATAGTGGATTGTTGCAGTTCTCTAGTAAAAGTACGTATGAATTTCGAGATTCATGTAATTTAAAAGGTTCTGTGCTTAAGTTCACAGAATTTGCTTACAACTCTCGTTGGTATGCTTAAGGGACGGATTATTTTGAATATAGTGAAGCTTGGATTGAGGTACTGAGTTAAATTTCCGAATTCCAAGATAAGGGTAGTTAAGTAGAAAAACAGTAGTTGATGGCACTGTGTACTGTTAAAAGATTGTGGACATTTTTGCAGAAAAAATAATCAACTTATAATTCCTATTCCTCTTATTAAAAGTCATTTGATTGTATTCCTGGATGACGGAGCATATGTGAACTTATAACTATATATTTGCACTTTGATTCCATGACATGATTGTATTCTTAATTTTTTCATGCCTTCAATGCCTTATTGAATGTGACCTTGGGTTTACAGATTCATCGAAGGTAGTTTTGATTGAGTCTGAAGAGCAGTTCAATGATTCACTTCGCAAGGTCCAAGGTATACTTGCAAAAGAGATTAATCTTGTCTATATATTAAGCTTTAGCTAAGTGTTGTTTTGCCTATGTTACCGTAAATAGCATGATTTGATGCTTATACTGTAACTTGACTCTGGTGTAGATGAATCTTTGCCTGCAATATTCTACTTTACAGCAGTTTGGTGTGGTCCCTGTAAGTTTCGTTATCAGAAGTTTCAGGCAGCTATCTTAATATATATGGTTTTAGCTCGGTATTTATTCTTATTGTTTCACTTAAATCTTCTTCAGGTAGATTGTTGTCCCCCATAATTGGACAGCTCAGTGAGAAATATCCCCATGTCACCACATATAAAATAGACATCGATAAGGTAGAGTACATGCCGGAACTCATTATTTTGTTTAGTTTTCATCAAGCGTTTATGATCTGCTGCTGACAACATCCCTATGGTCGTTGTTGAACTTTTGAAATGTGCAGGAAGGGCTTGGAAATGCATTGAGCAAGCTAAATATTCACTCTGTGGTAAAATCATTTTTCTTATTACTGTCAATTTGTTGTACTTTGTGAAAGTTGGGTTACCGGAGATAGTAATTGGAGAAGAATGTAACAAACTAATTGATAACAATGATTGTTGGGAAACTAAGGTTTGGGTTGATTACAAAAATACCCTGAGAAGTTTCAAGTTTCAAAATTACAAAAAGAAAACCATGAGGTTTGATTCTGTCTTAAATGTAAGGGGCTAATTGTAATATTTTTACAAATGTATAGGGGGTGTTTGAAATGTTTTTGCTTATGAAGGGGGTAAAATGTAATACAAAATCAAACCTCAAGAGGATTTTTGTAGTTTTCAAAAACCTCTGGGTTTTCTTGTTATGAGCTCAAACCTCGGGGTTAGCTTTTGTAATTGTCCCGTGATTGTTATACCAATTACTTGATGATGAAGGGAAAATATCACACAAATGGAAGATTTCTTCACTGCTGGTTACTTTTGAATAACACAAACATAGTGCAGGGACAGTTTAACGGTTTAGTACATGGGGTACTCATGAGTTTCTTTTATTTCTTCGTATCCTATTTTAGATTGAAAGAATAAGCAGCCCACCCCCACTCTGAGCACGACGTTGTGCAGTTAATTTTGTTGTTTGCATCTTACATTGTGCTGAGAATGCTTCGTTGATGCAGCCGACGCTTCACTTCTTTCAAGATGGTAAAAAGGCGTCGGAAGTCATTGGTGCAGATGTTCAACGGTTGAAGGATACCATGGAAGCACTATACAAGTGAAAGCAAACGTGATTTTCCTTGTGCTGGATATTTATTTCAGAACAAATGTACCATAGACCATAGCATACCAGTTTTTTCAGATTTCAGAATTTAGTTCCATTTCTATCAGTAGAAATTAATTTTGTTGTTTGTTTATCTGAGTACTAAATAAGCTTTATTGCATTGTGCTTTTTTTTTTTTCTTTTTTCTTTTTGTACTTCCCAATTACTATGGAGTTGTTTTTGCTTTCACATTTGGTGTTGATAAATGATATACACTACGTTTGTTTTAATTCAGCCAAAACAAATGTCTTTCAAATTTCTTGTATCATAACAAAACCTTTACATATATCACCATTTCGACATTTTTCTACTAATAATTATAATACATTACATAAAAGCTTCTCTCCGTAAATATTTTGTCTAAAAACTTCCAAAAAGTAAGGTCGTGCTTGGATACCAAATATTTTCACTTTTCGTTCAGTTAGAGAATTTTATTTTATCTTAAAATATGATTGCATACCAAAATTTCTAAAATAAAGTATAATTTAATGCAACCTAAGTGAACATCTCCCTAGCCATCTTTTAGTACCCAAAAAGATTGCGATTAGTGTTGTGAATGAACAACGCGTTTGACAAACAACTTGTGAACAAACTCGGATAGCGTTTGTTTATGTTAATTTATTTAGTTAATGAACATATAATGAACAAAGTTTAGGGTTCGTCTAATAAACGAACAAAGCCTGCAAAATTGTATACTCGTTCATTAATAGCTCGTGAACAAGCTCGTTAAGTGTTAAGCTCATGTAGCTTAATTTTAAAATTCTTATAATACAATCTATAATCCTATCTAATATAAAAGATTTAAAATTACAAATTTTTTATCAATAAATATTGTTTTAAATTTGTTCAAGAACATAATCAATTTCTAACTCACCAAAAAATTTTTATTTGTTTGTTTGTTTATTGGTCGCGAATAAACTTATTCAATGTTCATGAATAGGTAATGTCGCAATGAACAAGAACTCAAACATGAACGCATTCACGAACAAATTCAAACACTATAAAATTTTATCAAACGAACACGAACAAACAAAAAAAGCGGCGATCGATTGTTGGCTCGAGTCCGTATCCAAATTTTATTTGCAAGCAATCAGTGGACTCGGCACCGGATCGTTTACATCCTAATTGTGCTTAGTTTTTTGAGAAGAAAATTGTGAGAAATAAATTACTTTTCTTTAATGAAGTAAGTACTTGTTAAATCAATTATATTATAAAAAATTGGAGAAGGTATTTTGTTTTGGAATTGGGCCTTTTGGAAGGCCCATAAGCATATCGCTTATCCAAACAAAGTCGTTCAACTAAATCCCCCTCTTCGTTCCCACAACCAGTAGCAAGGAGTAGAGTTTCCATGGCATTTTCGTTAGCAAATTCCACCTTATTCTCAAAACCTTCCATTTTTCTCCACAGAAGAAGCCTAGCCTTCTGCTTACACTTTTCATCTATCTCTACCGCTCTTCCCTCCGACAAAGTTCATTCCCCCAGAAAGTGGAGGCACCCGGTGGCCGCCTCACTTGTTGAACTTGGAGGAGTCAAGATAGCGAGAGAGGGTAAACTTCCTAATTCGCTATTTCGCATTTTTTTTATACTTCAGTTTTTGCTTGGCTCTTGGGTTAATTCTCGCATTGGAATGTAAATCGTGATTCTTCTTTTATGCTTATTGGGTAATTTGTTCAGTGGAATATGAATATTGGTCCTTATTTTGTTCTTGTTGGGTTAATTTGTGCCGTTTAATGTGAATCGTGATCGGTCATTTTGTTTTGATACTCTTTATGAAAATGAAGACTAATCCAAGCAGTAGAGAAAGGTCATCAAGAATAGTGTCAGCTGGGTTTAGCAGTCAAGGGTTTCAGTTGGCTACCATTTTCTCGACTCAGTCTTATGTTATTGAAGAATTGTTGTTTATTCAGGACTTCATCCCGTCCTTGGTGCTTTTCACCAGTTTCTTTGACATCACATCGGGATTTCATCAACTTCTCACAATTACAGCATAATCAGCTTCTCGCTAGGGCGTACATTGTTTCTGAACCTTAGTTGAGTTATAAGTTTACACATATATACTGTCGAATTGAGTTTTGAGCTAGTGAGCTCCTGTTGCCTATGGGCTAATGAGCTAAGGCAGCTCTGAGCTACTCCTATAACTGCCTCCGAGTTGAAGGTCCTATCTAGCTAGCCCATGCTGGAATAGAATGAAAGAATGATTCATCTTTTCCTGGCCTGGAATTTGAATCCTTATCGTTTTCTCTGGGGATCGATTTTCATCGTGGAAAGTGAACCTTTATCAGTTTTTTGTGGTTCTTCCATTATTTTCCTCGGAATGTGGTTTTTTATCCATGTTTTAGATTTTACCATGGAATGTGAACTTTATTGTTGCTGTATTATTTTTTGGTCCATTCCTCGGCCCATTGTATATTTGCAAATGGAGGATTCTTATGTGCTTTATTAGTTCCTTTGTCTTTAATGGCATATCATTTACACTATTGTTTTCAAATAGTTTACGATTGATTGGTGATGATTGCATGCATACCTGTGCAGAAATAGTGAAGGATGACCCAACAAACAATGTTCCCGATTCAATTTTCTCTAAGCTTGGAATGCAGCTTCATAGGAGGGGCCAACATCCCCTTGGCATACTAAAGAATGCAATCTTTGACTATTTTGACACCAACTACCCCAACAAATTCAACAAGTTCGATGATTTATGCCCAATAGTTTCTGTTAAAGTGGTAGGTTCATGAAATCATGAGGGTGTTCAAAGTTTGTACTTCCCCTGTTGATAACAAGTCTTGTACTTCTTAATTATTCTATTATTGCTTTTTCCAATGATCTCGATGCTTGATCTTAAGTAAAACATTATAGTTGGTTGGTGCAGATCTTTGCCTCTTGTTTAACAGAATATGTGAGTAAGTTCATTGCTGTGACATTGGTATTAGTGACACAATACTTTTGAAATGCCATTATCGGAGATTCTAACAAAGGATTATTGACTTGTTATGTATATTGTCTGTTATTCTTGACTTCACTATGTGTTAGGACTATGTAATCACGGTTATTAAACCATCAAGTACACTTGTGTCAACTCTGAGCAAAAGATCTTAGATAAACTCTATTCGATCTGTTTGATTGTCATTTATAAAGTTACGTTTGGAAAACGTGACTTTGCCACCAATAACTTGTGAGAAGGATTTGAGGGAGACAAGTTAACTTACTGGCTAGAGTGGGTTACTGTTTTTCTTAATATGCTATGAATGACTCAATCACTTAAGACAATAAACTCATAGTCAAAGCCACTTGTGAGTATCAAATTTCAACTCCAGGGATTCTACATCAAACTCTTACTTTAGGAACCTAACATTAGAACCTGAGAGTGTTACTCAACGTCAAGCCAAATAGCTTGGATTTCTGGAAAAATGCAAATATAACTACATGGGATTTACATGCATATATTCTTATTTTTGCTTTCTGTCAAATGTATATTACTCTTGCAATTTTATCATGTCCACTTTAATTTTGGTAACTATTTTTTTTTTTTGCTTTTCTATTCCTGGTCATGTTTCTGAGTGACGGTGTATTATGTTCTTTCAGAACTTTGATGATGTATTGGTGCCTGCTGACCATGTAAGCAGGAGTTACAATGACACATATTATGTGGATTCCCAAACTGTCCTGAGGTGCCATACAAGTGCACATCAAGCTGAGTTACTTAGGGAAGGGCATACTCATTTCCTAGTCACTGGAGATGTTTACCGCAGAGATTCTATCGACTCTACTCACTACCCTGTATTCCATCAGGTTTGTTTTTGGTGTCTAATTCGGATCATGGCATTCTGCTGTTTTGGTCCATGAGTCGTATGATATATTCTTCAGAGATGTTTTTGGGCATTCAGATGGAAGGAGTACGTGTTTTTACTCCAGCTGACTGGGAAGGATCTGATACTGATGCTACATCATATGCTGCTGAGGATCTAAAGAAATGTCTCGAGGGTTTGGCCCGTCATTTATTCGGTACAATGATATTGAAATGCCACGTAAATTGCTGAAACAGGGAGATTGCAATTTATATATTATCTTGATGATGCGAAATCATGGAACCAATTAATATACCTTGTTAACAGATTAGTTGATAATTCTGCTAGGTTAAAGGCAATAAGTGGAAATGACGTGTCATGCTTTTGGTTCCTTTGATATACTCGCTCCTGATGCAGACACATTTCTCTAGAAGGAAAAATTAAGAAATGTAAGAAGGTAATTAAGGAAGAAAGGCATGAAACTCAAGAACCATGCAGCTATGTACTCTGGGAATCGAATTATTAAATTTTTGAGCCCTTAAGATTCAAGTCAATGGAACTATTCTTGCATGTGATGGGAAAATGGGGTTTCACGACTGAGCTCTTAAATACTAGATTGGTGGTGTCTAGGCCTACGTTATGGTCGCAAACTTGTTGAGTTAGTTTAGTTTTATACTGTTAATAAGGGTGCATGCTTTTTACTTGCATAACACTTTCAGCTGGTGAGTTTTAAAAAAATTTCAGGTGGTGTGGAAATGCGTTGGATTGACACTTATTTCCCATTCACCAATCCTTCATTTGAATTGGAAATATTTTTTCAGGTATCCTTATTCTGAAACATAAGTATTAGTTGCAAAACCTCTCCTTTTTCTTTTCCCGAGGAACATCTGTTATTCCAGTTTCTGTTTTGATAAACAATGAAAGTTATTTCAGGAGAAATGGTTGGAAGTGTTGGGTTGTGGAGTGATGGAGCAAGAAATATTGAAGAGAAGTGGTAGGACGGACAATGTTGCTTGGGCTTTTGGGCTTGGACTGGAGCGATTAGCGATGGTTTTATTTGACATTCCAGATATCCGTCTTTTCTGGACAACCGACGAGCGGTTTACTTCACAAGTATGGTTCTCTTTAAAATTATGGGATTGTTGCCAGTTCATCATATATTTCATTAATCTTCAACCTAAACATGTTTTCTTAATTTTTATGTAGTTCTCCAAAGGACAGCTTGGGGTTAAGTTTAAACCATTTTCGAAGGTAGTTTGACATTTCCATGATGTCTTACTCTTTATCAATTTATATTTAGTACAATATTGAGGACTAAAATATCACACTTAACTCTCTTTTTATTGACTGAAACGTTGCAGTATCCTCCATGTTATAAGGACATGAGTTTTTGGATAAGTGATTCATTTACTGAAAACAACCTCTGTGAAGTTGTTAGAGGTATTGCGGGTGATCTTGTTGAAGAGGTACGTTCATTTGACATTTGGTTTAAACATTTTTCTATCAAAATTGGTTTTTTCAGGAAGAGTTTAATTCTGAGCCCTCTCTGTTTTCATAGGTGAAATTGATCGACAACTTTACCAACAAGAAAGGGATGACCAGTCACTGTTATAGGATTGCATACAGGTCAATGGAACGGTCACTCACTGATGAGGAGATTAACGATTTACAGGTACGTCACCAAAAATGAAAGTGATATATATATATATATATATATTGTTTTGCTAATTTCGTTGCACTATCTTAATTCTTACTCCACAATGCCACCTAAAACTTTGAATATTTGATGAAATTATGATGGCAGTGGAAAGTGCGTGAACAAGTGGAGAGCAAGTTGAAAGTTGTTCTGAGATGAGTATATTTCACTTTGTGGATTTGCACCGGGAAGTATACCGCTGCTTCTTTGGCTTGTACAGAAGAGACCGTCATATCATTTATCATTTCGCTTGCAAGGTAATAATGTTGCTGTATTTTAATTATTTGAATGTGACACTTTGAATTGCTTTACAAATTATTTTATAGGGTTTAGAACTTTTGCACCTACTGTTTAGATTATATATTTATACTCTCTCCTTGAGAAATGTATGGATATTATTGGATGCATAATCTACCTCTTCATTAAATGTTTTAGGGTTAGAATTATCTTAAGAATCCTCTACATTAGACATTGGGCATCATAGTCCATTTTTTTCCCAAAAAAAAAAGAAAAGAAAAGAAAGAAATTTGTGTTTGTTTTCCTTTTGATGGAGGTGGAGGTGGAGGTGGCCCGGGAGAAGGGCACTGACCCGGGGAGGTTGGGAGGGTGTTTCGAAAGTGTCCTAGAAAAATTTATTGGAAATAATCTTAAGAATATTAAACAATATTCGTATTCTGATTTTCATGTAAAATAAAGAAGAAAAGTTTGTATGAAGTGATGGGAGTTTATTTATCTATACATTTATTTTATTATTATTTATGGTACTCGATTTACGTTAAAACAATATTTAAAAGTAATACATATTGTGTTAAAAATGGAGGAAAGTAGTGTATAATATTTTCTTTTCCGCACTATAAATTAATAGGCTGGTTTGTGTTTGTTTTTATCAACTTTGCAAACATAAATTCTATTTTTTTTTAATTTGTATGTTAGTAAGTCAAAGTTAGAAATGCCCATTTCTAGGCATAATGATTGTATTTTTAGATGTATAAATTATAATATCTAGTTTATCAAAATATTACTTTCATTTTTTGGCACCACCATAGATATTTGTAAATCTCTTACATCAATTAAATAGTATCTCTCTTATTATCTCTCTACTAAATACCAGAAAATAATATTGACTGTATATTTGTAGTTGAATGCATTTTAAAATATGTTATATCATTTTTTCCCCACAAAATACCAAATACGTTTAAATCTCTACATGTTTTAAACAACTATTCAATTTTTTTCGACAATTTGAAAAAAAAAAACGTGAAGTGAAGCCATCACTTTGTTCTTTTGATTCACTCGGTTTGTATTTTGTTCATTATTTTTTGAGGTTGTCTTATATGAGATCTTCTCATGAACTTAAGCTCATGATCCTATAAAATACAAAAACTACGGATTTTTTATGGGTTTAGGTTGAAATTCTATTTACATATAGGATTCGTTCATACAAGTTTTTGCCTTATTTTTTGTAGTGTTATGCATAAGTATAGCAACTCTCCAAACTGGAATAAAGTAGGAAACTTTTGTACGTCGTTGAAATCTCCTATATGTTCATAAATAATGGTATGATTTAAGATCTCCGAACTTTTCATTAATTATGTGATTCGGTCTTGATTTTTTAAAATATATTTTAATAATATTATACTATACTAGTTTCTTTTTTCAATAATGTATCTTGTGTTTGAGTTTTATTGTCGAAACGAAACTCTACAGAATTATTTTGAATTATTTCAAATGGGAGATTCGAATTTTAGTAGCCAACTACATTTGTTGCTATGTACAAGCAACCATTTTGATGAATTTCAGTGAAAAGGGATGTTTCAATGGGGCGAGCAGAGTGGGTGTTCTAAAAATCTCCTCCTAGTCCCTGCATAGGTGTTGGGCTTTCTTGACCACCTATGTTTTTTATTTATTTATTAGGCCCCCTCGCCTCATCCCGCCTTACCTCGTCCAAGTCTTGTCTAGGCGCTAGACCCGAACATATCGTCTAACCTATTTAGTGCCTAGTGCTTTTTCAGAACAATGACAATGCTTTGCCTCTATAAGAGGATAAACCACATTGGTCAAATCTACATTCAACAATCATTCATATCCACTCATGTCCTGTCCCATTCACAATTTCATCCCAGCCTATTAGATATCCACAGTATCCTTTTGACTTATTTTTTCTTAACTTTTTTAGCAACATAATCTAGGAATTATTAAAATAACATAGGCTACATCATAAAAAAGGGTTAGTGCTACTCACGTGGGTTAAGTTGTTTAGATGCCCAAGTGGGTTCTATACCATTGGATCAATACATATACACACATCTACATGGGTGTGTGTTAATCCAACAGTATAGAACTCACTTGGGTAGCTAGTAGTTGCCCAAGTGGGTTTTATACCATTGGATCAACAAATACACACACATCCATATGGGTGTGTGTTAATCCAACAATATATAAATCAAGTGGGTAGCATCGACTTACACCGTGGAAACTATAATGAAAATTAAAAAAGTGAGTTGGGGCATGGCATTGATTTGACATCACATGTATATTAGGTAGCTAGTAGTAGAAGGTGTTTGAAAACTGTCTTGGGGAAAGACAGCAGACTGAAAAAGCAATAGCCGCCAAACTAGAAAAACAGAGAGGAGATGCTACTTGGCCATAAATGCCTGTACCCTGAAAGGGATGGATGGATGCGATCACACATTATTACTATTCAACACAATCTCTCCATCCACACACTCATCACTCTGTCTCTCTTGCAACAGACACACATTACATATTTGATTTATTATTAATTGTGAAAAGGTTTCTGCCTTACATTACAAATCACCCAGAGAGAGAAAGAGAGAGAGAGACACTATCTGATGGTCTTATGTAAACATATTTGGGGTTTGTTTTTGTTGATTGGATTGGATAAAATTTTACGATTTGTTGTAGGCGTATTGTTCATGAATCACATCATATTGTTCGATATAATTTGGTGTTTGGAATATAGGATTAAAACATTTAATTTTCTGAGTTTGATTACAATTTATTGTTTGGGTTAAAGGTTATGTAAGATAATATTGTCAATGTCTAAAATGCCTGACATTCAAAAAAGAATATGGTCTAAGAAGTAAAATGAGAGTAAAGTATAAGGCAAATTTGATGATGTTAGAAGGGGAGGTTGGGATACTAATGAAATGGTTGAGTGATTATTTCTTGGACCCAACCATCAATCTTAGGCTTTAAATAACAATGCAAAACAAAATTGGGGTGATAATAGTCTTTATCCATAGGCTATAAACATAGATGTAAGGATAAATCTTGTTCATAGAGGCATACCCCTAAAATCCTTCCTGTCTCCTGCATCTGGTCCCAATTAATTTGATTCTCCAGCTCCGTTTGAGAATTGCTCTTTATTAGCTCAGGCAAACATGTAATCATTACAAATTATGACAGAAAAATATAAACGGCTTTCTACTGCCTATAGCGTAATATGTAACTCCCTTCGAATTGTGGAAATGGTTGCTCTACATTTAGTTTGTGTGAATTTCTTGTAGAGTTGGAGAGAAAAAGAGGTAAATGCATCTGTATGTACACATGTATGTATAGATACATATATAGATTAAAAAAATTGGGAGAAAATGTAATATTTTTGTTATTACACTGTTATTCTCAAAAGTAATGATTAGAAATTAGTTACTTTGGGTTGTTGCAAATAGTTTAAGTCTATTAGAACTTGGGTATAAGCTTGAAAAGGAAATTAATATGACAGTAGGGGCAAGTACCACCTTGTATAGGGTTCCAGATTTGCGCTTCTTGATAATTGCTGGAAAATCTTTGTTTGGTAATGTTGAGATAATGTATTTTGGTGGTTGTATAAAGAATGGATGCATAATGATAATATGTTTGAATATTTTTGTCGAAAAAAATGATGCTAACATTATCGTAGACGTCTTGTTGGATGATAAATTCTTGTAGCAAATTAATGCAGAAAGAGAACCATAGATGAAAAAAATTTCAATTTGGGTCCCTGGACCCCAATAATTGTTCATGCCAATCGTACAACTCTGGTCCTACTTCTTCCCATTTTCAATTACTTTGACCACATATTCTTCCAACTGACTGAATGATTTTTCTGGAAAATTTCTTTTTCTTTTTTTCAAATTTATTTCTAAATTTTCCATGACCGTGACAAAACATATCATGTGTATACGAAGTTGTTACTCAGAAAATTGGTCCAGTTTGATTTTACTATTATATAGCTGTATTTTGTGTTTTTGCCTGTGTTTCTTTACCTCTTTCGGACCCAGACATCTCTAACTACTACGTTAGATTTGACTGCTGGGTACAAGCATTGGAGATTGGAGCTGACCATAATATATACCTATGTCGATCAATGATCATCCTTTATGGTGTATTTCCATGGGTGCTACACCATGGGATCAACACCTACCCACATGGGTGTGTATGTGTATGTGTATGTGTATGTGTTGATCTAATGTGTTGACACCTGGGTATTGTATGTTTTTTTTTAAGCTACCCAAGTGGGTAGCATCTAGTAGACCCATCCGTTATTTTGAACGTACTGAATAAATGCAGTTAATCCTTTTTTTTTTTTAAGAATTAGTTGCTACAAGACAAATGATTTTGTTACTTAATTTTACAGTTATCTACAGGATAAAAAGATATAGTTTTTTCCTTATGTTGATAAATTATCAACAATTCACCGATACTTTTTAAATTTTACTGATAGAAATATTGTAGGTATTACCAACCGTTTAAGATTATGTATATATTTACATATTACGATTTTACTTACACTTTGCAGTTGGCTTATACCTATAGATTTTTCTGCAAGTAAACTAATTTTTCTTGTAATAAATGTCGTTGATGTCATGAGCCAAAAAAGATTTAGGGTTGCTTTGTTTTATCATTCCCCATAAGCATTTTCTTCCCCAACTCATTTCTCTTAATTACCAAAGAAATATGCATTACGCTTTCTAAAGTATATCTATATCAAGACACATGTTTTTCAATATATCACATTAAATCGCTCTTTTCCTAGAAATTTTTCCAATCACTCACGATCACTAAACAAATATGCCCTCGGAGTTGGATAGTTTATAGACCAGGGTTTGGAGAGTGTGTGTGATGAGTGATGACATGGCCATATTATTGTTGCTAAAGAACAAGATCCTTAATCACGTCAAACATTATTCTCCAAAATTTCTCGAATTTATTCAACCTTGAAAGGGGTGATGGTCGGTGAGACCTAGCCAAATAATATCTATTTGATTTTACTCCGTTTCTGAATAAAATTACGCCGTTCAGACCAAAAATATTCAGTAATGCTCGTGGAACCCATGACCTGAACCCAAGGCACCCCCAGTTTTTTGTTTTTAAATATCAAGGAACCAGTTGTAATAATAATAATAATATAAAGGACTAATGTTTAGACTTCTGATTTTACGATTACGATAAATCCGAAGCCTAAACATTAGTCATTTATATTAAAAAATAGATAAATTTGATCCTGTCTATGAATTTCGCAAATCAATCAGAAAAAAAAGACAAATAAAATAAGAAAACTACAACCTAGTAACAAAATAAAAAATAAAGAAATAAAACAACAACCTAATAATCAAAGATGTATGGTTGTGTTTCCAACCCCTTTTTTCCACTTTCCAACTATTAGGAAAATGGGTTTATGTTTGTTTCAAAAGTTTTTATTAGAAAAAAATAGTTTTTCACTTTTATGGAAAATATTCTTTTGAAAACACAACCAAACAATTTTTCATTCCAATCACGCACAAACCTAGGTAAAAAACACTAAAGACAAACTTATGCGAAAATAAATTTGAAAAGCTATAACCAAACATATTCTCATTTTCAAACAAAATAACAAACCAAAATATTCTACCAAAAACCAATAAAGTTTGAAAATTTATTTTCCAAACTTGAAACCTAATAATCGGTGAAACACATCCATACAAAAGGTCCTTCCTCCTTAAAATTCACAGTCACATTCCAACGCCATCGCTTCCGCAAATTTGCTATCGTCTCCCAGTTGGCTCGCCACTTGAAGAAACTCTCAAAACACGGCTCTTAAACAAAAGAAGAAAAAACATCGTATGTAGGATTCAGGCCGGCGACCCGAAATTTTCAGCCATCGTCAATCTTCGTGGCGTGAATCAGCCTGAACTGGCAATCATGGTCGCCCTCATGGTTTCCATTTCCATGGGAGAAGAAAAAAGAAAACAAGAGAAAGAGGGGGAGGGGGATTGCTCCGATCAATTTTTAAAAACATTGCCAAATACCTCACAAATGGGCGGATTTAGGAGCCTGTCCCGGTACACTCCAGAGACTTAATCTAAGACTATAATAACATGGGTGCGTGTTTGCAAAACATGGCTTATAAGAGATAATGAAATGTTAATCAAGTGGGTAGTATCTTTCGACAAATGTTTTATTGTGTTATTTACATATATTTTTATCATAAAAAAAAAATCAAAACGAAACACATGTCAGAATCCTATAAGAATTGAACACCAACTACCCTCGGTAACATCTGGTTAGCCGCTTATAAGAGAGACTGCTTGTCCGTGGAGGTCTTGCCACGTGGCGCTTCCCCGTAGTGGCTCTATTTTCCCTGCGGAGTGGACCCACCAACCCACCACCATGTGAACTTCTCCAGACTCCAACACTGATGGTTGTGGTCCAAATCCAGTGCTACTACCCACATAGGTTAACATGTGAATATGATGAGATACTTTATTATAGGGTGACAAATCGTGTTATCGTGTTGTGTTCGTGTTATACTATTGTGCTTTCGTGCTATTTTTTATTTTATCTTAAATATAACAATAATTGCAATTTTAACTTAATTTTCAATTTTGTGTTCATGTCGTGTATCGTATCGTGTCATATTTTATCGTGTTTTTTGTCTATGTAATTGTGTCGTGTCACTTATCGTATTTTTTTATATAATCTAAAATTATTGGCAAATATCAGTGTTCTAAAAAGCACTAGGCGCTAGTCGAACGGCATACTGAGATCTAGCGTCTAGGCGGAGTCTGGGTGAGATTAGGCCGGATATGGGCGGAGTTAGGCGAAGCCTAATCCGAAGAATAACCAAGGCGAATAAGGAGGGCCAAGCACCTAAACGGGAACTAGTTGAGGCTAAACAGAAATTTTTAGAACAGTGGTAAATATCTATAGTATTTTTGTCGGTTCATTTAAAATTATAAGTGACCTGTCGATAGATTGTCGATATAATTTAGAGAAAAATAGTAATTTTTTATTTTATAGGTTTTTGTAACTATAAAATTTAGTAACAAAAACATAACTGATATCGTAGTTATGCTGTTGCCTAAGCATGCTTTCGATCTCATATCTACTCTGCCATTTTTGTCTGCTGACACAGCAATGCCTCATCTCATTGCATTTCTACTTGACCAATATTTAACTACATTATTATTATTATTATTTGTAAGTGTAGATATAAATAGAAAGGAAATTAATTACTCATTGTACACGACGCACAAAGATGAAGATTGAAATAAAAAAAAAAAAAAAAAATGAAAAACAGAACAAATATGAATATACCTAAGTATGATATAACTCATTA
The DNA here is from genome assembly GCA_016081115.2 of Rehmannia glutinosa. Lineage (NCBI taxonomy): Eukaryota > Viridiplantae > Streptophyta > Magnoliopsida > Lamiales > Orobanchaceae > Rehmannia > Rehmannia glutinosa. The sequence continues at coordinate 78,141,900 of CM071933.1, read as the reverse complement.
TATTATTATATACTAACCGTCGCAAAATTGGTGATAATTGAACCACCCATGGCAGAATTTAAGCCATGCACTAATAAAATATTTTATATTTAGCATTAATACATCACCACTAATCCGAAAATTAAGGACCGACTAATAATTAATTAAACATATAATTTATTTATGATACTCGTAATTAATTAATTAACTAACTATAAAAATAGTAGTATGTGTTTAAGAAAGAGGAGATCTCTGAGGAGCACCTTTTCTTCTGTTGCTTAAAGATAGCATAATACCAGGTAGAAATCCCCCTTTATTATTCTTAATGGGATTTCTTCGACCCGAATTGCTACCCCTTCCATAATCGGATCCTCCGTATTCAAGTGGATCCTCCAATATGGAGTTTGGTGTGATTTGGCCATCGTCCGAATTCTTAGCATCTACACGGAGGCTTTCAAATTGAGAGATGGCAAAATCAGATTCATCGAACTTGTTCAAAATGGTTGATAAATCTTCCCCTTGGTATACCATGTGATCCACCTGCATGCGGTATATATATAATTGGAGTTTGTCTTAATTAATTATGTAAACATGCATAAATATGATTTTTTTATATTTTAATCCTAACGATACACTAATTTAAAGATCATCAAAGACAATATAATACTCCATACCATTCAAAATAAGCGTCTCTCTAGAAAGAAAAAAATACACATATTAGGGAATGTATTAGAATACCAATATACCTTAATTAATTAAACATAAATGTTGCTTTGAAGGAAAATAAAATTTAGACATTACTGTGAATAAGTCATTCTTTTTTAATAATATTTTATGTGTCAAAACGACATTTATTTTGAATTGGAGGGAGTATCAATTTACAAAATTTAGATAGAAATTAAACTTTCTATTTTTTTTCTGAGAAACAAAAAAAGCTATATACGAGGGACAATTCACTACAAGAAAAATCAGATTTCGCAGACAAAATTACCAACTTAAATGATTTTTTCACTAAATTTTATAGTTACATAAAGCATAAAAAAATAATTGTAACTAGATTTTGTTACCAACACTTTACATTCATTCAAAGAGACCTATTTATTTTTCAAAATTACAAATACCCCATGACATATATGTTTCTATTTACAAAGTGCACCTATTGAGGGGGCGTTGTGGGGATAATTTGTATAGTTAATACAAACCTTATGTTTGATTTTTTAATTTTTTAGAGGTAAATTAATTTTTTTTTCTATTAGTGATTAAAAAATTACACATAAGGTTTAGTCTAATTATAAAAAAATACAGTAATCTTTTTAAATTACAGATACCCCTTAAGGTTTGTATTAACTATACAAATTATCCCCAAAACGCCCCTTAATAGGTGCACTTTGTAAATAGAAACATATATGTCATGGGATATTTGTAATTTTGAAAAATAAATAGGTCTCTTTGTAATTAGGCTAAACTTCCATAGTAGTATTTGTAATTATCCATGTATATGAATATGATGATGATGAAATTGAAATGAAATGAAAGTGAATTAGGTGGACCTTGCATGAGAGGGAACAGAAATTGAATGGGTCCTGAAGAATTCTGTCGCAGGTGAAACAAGTGTTATCAGATCCCTTGCAACATCTCGATTGTGCTCTCTGATTCAAGAATATCACTTTTGCACTATTTATTGTGTAGGGCTGCCAAACAAACCAAAATTATACACTAATATATATCTTTAATCATATTATACTATTTCATTAAATCATAATTTTACTTTCAAAAAATTAATATTATCTTTCAAAATTACAAATACCCCTCCTGAGGGTTCAATTTGTTACATAGAAACAAATGTCAAGAGGGTATTTGTTATTTTGAAAGATAACAGACTTTTCTTGTAATTAAATTAAATATCAGGGATAGTTTTTGTAATTATCCTAATGAAAATTACCCTACCTGGATATAGGAACAGTCAATGAGCTTTTCGAGGTCGTCCAATCTAATGACATCTTGGTAAACATATCTCCTCACCTGTCCAATAGTAATTAATTAAAATACAAATTATTTAATTTCCTTTTTGGCCGAGAGTTAAGATACCATGCAAGCTGAAAACAATTTAATCTATTAACTAACACAATTCTTGTACATTCTCATTACATTTGTAGAATTTCATTACTTTGTTGGGCCAAATTATGAAAAACAAGACAAGAACCAAAATTCTGAAATTGAGTTAATAATTATAACAATTATTAAACATAGATTAAAATTCATTCAAATGGTATTACTTAATTGGGAAGTAAAAGACAAAAAAGACTAGGGTTCAAACATATCTTTCAAATTTTTTGAAATTTAGCAACAGGTGAGAAGAGGAATGATATTAATAAAACTTATTAAAAAAATTATAACAATTATTCAATTCTGGAAATTACCAACCATTCCAAACAAGTAAAATTCATTAAATGTGGGCAATGGATTCTTGAAATTAAATGGTGGAGGGTACTTAAATTGGGGAAGTAAAAAAAAAATAGACTAGGGTCAAACACTGCGTTTAAGTTGAAGGAAAGCAACAGGTGAGAAGAGAAATGGATAATAAAACTAGGCTTCTAAAAATGGGTATAAAAACAAGTCTATAAAGTTGTAGCTCAAAATGTCCAAGTACGCTCCTTTCCAGAAATTAGAAAAATTGAAGACTCCCCCAATTAAATATGTACTAACAAAAGAGTACCCTTTCAACCTAAATTTGTACGAAAAAAATTAATTTTATAAGGAGGAAAAATATGGTTGCAAACCATGGAAAATTAAACCCTTGAGTTCACATTAAGACCTAACAATAATTAACATTGGCAAAGTCAAGCATACACATGTATATGCATGAGATTGAGATAAATTATTCAGCTCCAATTTTGTAATTGCTAATTGCTAATTTATACAAGACAATTTTAATTTGATTGTAGAAAAATTTGTAGTTAGATATTAAGATAATTTACGAATAGGATCTAAAATTGTTAGTAAATTTAAACACTGTTGGTGATTTGTTAGTTTGGAGAAAAACAATACTTCTTACTCTGTAGATATTCTGTAATTAAATGCAAAATCTAGTGATAAAATTATTTCTATTGGTAACTTGATTTTCTTATAGAATTATCAATTCAAATTAATTTATAGCTAAAATTGAATTAACATGAAATAGCATATAGTTTGATCAATCAAGGGGTCATCTAATTTTTCATTATTAAGGACAAGACTCCGTCAAATTCCACATAACCAGAGTTAATTTTGAAATTACAGATAAATTAACAGTGCTTTAAAATTGTAAACATATGGTAATTGGAAATTAAATTAAGTATATATACTATATACAATTAATAGATTTGTAAATTTAATTTGATAAATTGAAAAAAAAAATACCTGAAGTAGAGGATGGGAGGGATGATGAGAAGGAAGACAGTGAGGGCAAAAACTCTGGCAACAATTCAAGCAGAATATATTTTTATCGTTTTTTCTTCGATTTTGATGGACCCCACAAGTAGCAAAAAATGTTTCCGCCATTAAAGCTTGAAGCCATGCAGGTTTCATCTCCTTCTTCTTCTTCTTCTTCTTCTCTCATCATTTCTCTCTCTAACAGTAACAAACACAAAATTAAAGTGAAAATAATAATAATAGTGTCTCGGTTTGTGGTTTTGGCTAACTAAATAGTGGTACGTGTATACAAGGGGTTAGTTGCCTTGTGTCTTTTACTTGACCTATACTTGGCTTCACTCATATATACTTGGGATACTACTTACTAGCATGTTCTCTCCTAATTTATATTTCAATGGTACCAACCAACAAATTTCATTGCATTTTCTTATGGTGATGGAGTATGGATTTGAATCATCCATCGTCCACAAGATATTTTGATAGATAAAGAGAACAATTATGTTTGATCCCCCAAATTTAATAGTCAATCTCTCTTCTGAAGAGAAATTTGATGGAATATGTTGCATTATTTAAACCCTATGACTTCACCCACAAGATTTTAATCATCTATGTTTTACTTTTTCCGTAAGTTTTCAATTTGTACAAATTTGATCTTAAATGACTATTCAATATTTCATTTATTTTAAAACTAGTTTTGTATCAATATTGGGGATGTTGCATTATTATAAATATAGGACCGATTTTGCAATTTTCCCGGAATTTTTTTGTAAAACTTGACAACTTTTTTAATTTTTTTAACAAAGTTGCGATTTTAATCATCTATGTTTTTTTTTTTTTTGTCAAGTATTTTGGTGGGATGTAGTAGTTTTTAGGTTTTTTTTCGATTTGGGAATAGGTTTGGTCATAAGTTTAAAGTTGGTGCAAATTTGATCCTAAATGACTATTCAATATTTCACTTATTCTCAAATGTCCTTGGTAGACAAAATTGTCACACGACTAAAATCACGCTTCAAAAGTTACGTGACTAATATTCCAAAACCCCTAGATATAGGACCAATTTTGCAATTTTCCCGGAAAAGAATTGTGTGACTTGCCAACTTTTTTCTAACTTTTAACAAAGTTGTCAAAATTGTCATTTTTAATTAATATGGATTATTTTTTTATTATTTTTGTCAAGTATATTATATGGTGGGATGTGGTAGTTTTTAGGTTTTTGAGGGGAGGAAGAGAGGCAAGTTGTGGGAATAGGTTGTGGTGAGGGTACAAATCTGTCTGAGCACTTTATATTCCTGCAGTACTCTCCATTGCCCTACAAAAGTCACACCTCTGTTACCCCCTCACTCTCACTCATCTCTTACCATATGTTCTTAACCACCACTTTTTCTGTTTTATCTATGTAATATTTCATGCATAATTGAGCTTTTTAGAGACTACAAACATAATATTAATTAGAGGGATATAATTACTGGGATATTATGGGTTTTGGAGCTAGCTTGTCAGATGAAAATTTAGCAACCACAAGCAATGGCGTAAGACAAGAATTATTACGGTATGGGTCGATTAACGAAATTGAGATGGAAAGATAAAAAAACTAAAAAAAATGCACATAAATATTAACTAATTTTTTTTTTAAAAAAAAATACCTAGTTAAAAAAATTTTAAAAGCGGGGGCCCGGGTTGGCCCCCCTCTATCTCCGCCATTGACCACAAGGCAAAAATACGATCTTTTTTTTTCCTTCATTTAATATTTTTCCTCCCACAATTAATTATCTTTTAATTGTTGTTTTTTTTTGTTAAAAAACCCTATTCTTAAACAAATTAAGATACATAATGCTATTTGAAATAAACATCCATCTTATTTGGTAATTGGTATGGTGAAAGCCTATCTTCAATTATAATACGTGTATTAATCTTTCAAAAAAAAAAAATACTTGTATTAAGTAAACTTGGAATCAAGTGCAAGTAAAGGCTCCGCAAATTGTCGGGAACATTATCTTTTTTTTTTTCCACATGTAACAGTAACAATATGTATAAAAAGATAAATATATGTTAACCTAGTTAATTTTTCAAGAAATATCTAAACAATTTTGATTTTAATGAGGGGCTTGACAGCTTAACCTAAATGAATTAGGTAGAAAAACCTAATTATATTAAACTAATTAAAAAACCTCAAACACAAAAATATTCACAACTTTCTCGGTTAAAGAAGACAGAGAAATGACAAATTGTCCTTCAACACATTTAAAACTTCATTATTTTTATTGTTGGTATACTTAAAAACGCATTGAACAACTAAATCAAATTATATTTTATGATGTTATTGATAAACTCGAAACGCCGAATTGTCGTTTCACTTCGTAAATCGTGTGGCTTATTAATTTTTCTTTTAAGATGCTGCATTTGTTTTCACAGATGCATGTACAATCACTATTCTAAAAATCCCCGCCTAACTCCGATTAGTTCCCGTCTAGGCGCTAGCCCCCTTTTATCCGCCTAAATTATTATTCCGATTAGGCCCCATCCAAATCCATCTAGCTCTGATTAGTCTCCACCTAGGCGCTATGCCTCAGTCTGCCGCCCGACTAGCGCCTAGAGCTTTAATTATATAACACTGTGTACAACTGAGACACTTATTTTGTCATGGGCCGAATTTTAAGTAAGCCCGTATCAATTTTCAGTTTGTGGCCCATTTCCTCTATCTCATTCTCAAAAGGGCCCAAGAACTGCCACTTATTTTTCTGTTTTAACCCAAAGTGGCCCATCAAGAGCGTTGATGAATGCAATTACACAGTCCTATAGCATCAAGCCCAATATTGTGTTTGAACTTCGAAGGTGTTTTTCTATTGTCTGTCTTTGTAGTTTGTACAGCTGTGTTCTTCCTTGTCTTGTTCTATTTACTCCCCCAAACCCTGAATGTGTATAAATAAGCTTTCAGTTACACTTTTTTACCATTTAAACATGTTAATATAATTGTCGGTGGTGACCAATTTTCTTTTCAACATCTTATGTGGCTCTCAACAAATTAAACCCGATCTGATTTTACTTATGAAGAAAGTAAAATGTAATACATACTCGAACCTCACCCCTTTTTTTTTATAATTAATCCAAATCTCTAGGGCAGTTTTTGTAATTATCCCTGAACTTCAGATCGAGAAACAACATGAGATTACTTGTTTGCTGCATTTTTTTTTTTTAAAAAATATATACTTTCCATTTCATAGTAATTCATCGGCTTCTAAGGATATAAATCATGTCGTTTGCCATTGATTAAAGGTAATTATTTAATTAAATAAAACCGCCATCAAACCTTTAATTATCTATGGAAAATATATAGTATTATATTAATAAGAATATTGGGGGTCACAATAATTTTGCAATAATAAGAAGGGAACCCTTTAAAGCAAAAGTACTGTCAACAAGAAGTCAAGACTAGACTAAATATCATATCAAAAAAAAAAAAAGACTAGACTAAATATATTTACAAATATATAATTTTTATTTTCTGTCAGGCATATATTAATCATCTTTATAACAAATGTCGGGTGATTGCCAAACACACAAGGCTCACCTAAAATAATCATTCAGGAATGGACTTCCTTTATTGCACGTAAACACTGATATATCATAATTTTTCATTTAATTTTCTTTTTTAAAAAATGCATTAAAATTTAAAGAAGAAAAGAAGGAGTTGATGATTGATTTTGGTGAATGAAATCATAAATGCCTTTTTCTAATATATAATATGGTAGGTATCAATAACAACTGCCATATTGCGCCCATGAATTGCTGGTCTGCAAATATTGCACCAATTATATTATGTTTATATTTAAAAGTGAAGAATTATATGATGATTATTTATTTGTCTCTATAATGTAGGAAGTTGGAACCACCTCCAACAGCAATGGGACCATAATGAGATTTAATTGGATACTTATGAAAAAACAAGATTCATTTTATAGTAAGGAAAATGAAATGAATGTGTTTAAAATTTAAGTACAAAATATTTAATTCAGTGTTTCTAATTAAAACCCAAAATCCATACATAATGAAGAGAGCAAAAAATGATATGTTGTGTATGTTGTGTGAACAGGTTTTGGTAGAGTGATATTTTTTTATTTTCAATTTTTCACTTTGTATTTTTCTTAAAAACTTGATGAACAAGTTTTGGTAGAGCCATATTTTTGTCATTAAATAACTATTTTAGTGTTTTTTTGGATAAAATAAAGGAATAGTAATTGGTACTAGTATATTAGAATTTCAAAATTGTGCCATCAATAAAGAAATGGAATGAACTCTTCTTCTTCTCCCCCTTCTCTCTACCCAAAAAAAAAAACCCTTCTTCCCTCCCTCACCTATTTCGCCCCTTCCTCCTTTGTATTTTCGTGAATTGGGCTCCAAAAAAATAGTTATCCAGGAGGTGATCGGTTTTTTCCGATTGAGTGGAGGCAATCGAGCACGGAGGTGATGGGTTCGCGGTTGAAGATTTGATTTTTCTTTTCTATTTTTTTTTTTTTTTGTCTTTTTTTGGCTCCACGAGCCATATTTTTGTCATTAAATAACTATCAAAGAATAGTGTTTTTTTTGGATAAAATAAAAGAATAGTAATTGGTACTAGTATATTAGAATTTCAAAACTGTGCCATCAATAAAGAAATGGAATGAAGAATGCATTTTGGCACATTTCCTTATTGTTCTTCATACCTTGCTTACACAGTACTCTTGAACCCCATCACTTTTCTTTTCTTTTTTTCATTATTTATTTATTTGGAAGATCTATATATTAATTATTAATTAGGTTAATAAAACATATTATGCCCCTATAAAATTAGTTATTTTGGCTTTGGGCCCGCATTACAAAAAAAGTTATGGATCCTTCGGCTTTCTATTTGTTCTGAAACAATTAATTACGAGTAATTGAATTTCACGTATATTAAATAAGCATAATTTAAATTCATATAGTATTTAAGTTTCTAGATAAATTTTCTAAATGTTTATTAAATTTCACCGACATGTTCACTTTTAGAAAAAAAATCCAATAATCCAATAATAATGATTAAATGGATGATTATATGATTATCTTTCTGAAGATTTGCAAAAAGTAAAATTGATTAGAAAGGTCAGGTCCATGATTAAAACGGCATAACCACTCGTGTCCCAATTGTTTGGTGCTTTTGGTATGGCCAATAGCATGATTTCCCTTAATTACCCCTCAGACAATCCTGCCTAATAGCGCCACACACAGAGGCATATTCGTAATTTCACTCTGTTCTACGTCTTCAAACATAATTCTTGTCTTCCTGTTACTGGTTTCTCTGATTTAACCACCAAACCCAAACATTTCTCCATATACACTCAATATCAGTATATCACACTATTTATTCACCCAATCTTACGTATAGATCTGGCGGAGATCTAGCGGCTGAAGAATTACGCAATGAGGGAACCAGTAAACGATGGCAATGCGCCGCCGCAGTCCCTGCTTGAGAGGCTGAAAGATTACGGCCAGGAAGACGCTTTTGCCCTATGGGATGAGCTGTCCCCTGAAGAACGCGACCTCCTCGTCAAGGACATCGAGGTCAGTTCACTTTTCAATTACCTTTTTTTTGTTTCCTTGTATTAGAGATTCACTACTTTGTGTCGAAAAGATTTGCGTGTCTTGGTGTCGGTTTCCTGTTTGATCACTGTAGATGAAGTAGTGTTTGGATTTAGTCTTAAATTTAATTTGGAATTGTGTTTGGATGTTGAGATTATTTGTGTTTTGTGAAGATTTGATGTTTTCCGTGTTTATGTGAAGTTATTGAATTCGGTCACTGATTTTATAGTTTTCTGATGATCATTGATTACAATAAATTTGTTAATCTGGATATAGAAGGTTTTCTGTTTTTTCCTTTTTTTTTGCCCCAGTAACTGTAGTGAACTTGTCAGATGGTTTTCTTTGAGTAATTATTTAACTCTTTGAGCGTATTTGTTTACTTTCTGAATTTTAGGGTTAATAACGTCTTATTGCAGAGCTTAGATCTTCCCAGAGTTGATCGGATTATTCGATGCTCATTTCACTCTCAAGGTTCATTTGTTATCCCTTTGCATTTTGCATTTGAAAATTAAACGCTTGTGCATGTTTAATTAGCAACAGTTACTTGATTTAATAGGGCTTCCGGCAGCAGCAATAGAGCCAGTTCCAGAGAGCAACGTTTCGACGGTAGAGAAGAGGACAATGGAAGAAAGAGAGAGGTGGTGGAAGATGGGAATAAAGGCCATCTCAGATGGGAAGTTGGGTGTGCTACTACTATCTGGAGGACAGGTTTGTTAATCATTGAGCATCCGTCTATCCATGATAATGATCAATTTTTTAAAGTTGAGTCTAGAAGATGCAGCAAAAGCCTTGAATAAAAATTAATTTGAGGACTTTTTAGAGCTAATGAATGGAATGATTGTTATTTTGGTGATAGAGTTTGATGAAATGTCAACTTTTGTATGATGTGCACAACGACTATCTGATGCTGGAATTCTTGACGTAGTGGTGTGAAGGAAAAGGAAAGTATGATTTTATTACCTTTATGAATTGAGAATCTAGTAAACAATCTATTTCACGGGAAATGCAGGAAGTTAAGATCTTTAGTTAGAAGTGATTTCTATATTGAAACATATAAAAGGAACAGTAATGCCGGGCCTAGTTCAGAATAATGTCATTGAGTGGTGTGTTATGCACTCATTAATAGAACATATCAGAAATTTGTTTGGTGATGATCAACAGTTTGCTATGCACTGTGACGACAGTAGTGCTATCCGAGCATGACATTATGACATGCTATTCTGGGTTATGCATCTAACAGCTGTATTCTGCTATCTTTGGGCACACCGCACATGTAAACAGATTGCATGCAGTCCTCATAAATACTTTCATATAGGATTCTTTTCCATTCTGGAACTATTTCCGTATATAAATTACTATTATTTTTTCTAATGTAGCTGCTTAGGTAGTTCTCGAATGTTCCCGCTTGTGATTTTGAATCTTTTGAATTCAGGGAACTCGTCTTGGAAGTTCAGATCCAAAAGGCTGTTTCAGTAAGTAAAATTGATGTTGCTTGATTAGATAAAATGTACTGAATTTAGAACTTGATGAGGGAATTTTCATTTATGTATTCTATATTTACATACCCACCTTCATTTCATCTTTTGTAATTGCATGCATGCCTGCCCAGAACAACATGGAAAAAATTAAATAAAACTAATTATAGAGGTTGGCACATCATTCTTTTCTACCCAAGCATTTGGAGACATTTCCTTTTTCTTTTAAAACACGCAGATTATATTCACTTTTCATAATTCAATATTTCTAGTACTTTTAAACTGACCCTTATCTTGATTTTGGCAATTCTTAGTAATGCAAGAGAGCATCCTAGATTTCTTTCTTTTTCTTTTTCTTTTTTTAACAACAAATTTCTTGTCCTTGAAAATGTACTCTTTTGATCCTTGAATTTCTTATCCTCATCTTAGACATCGGACTTCCATCTGGAAAATCACTTTTCCAACTTCAAGCTGAGCGAATTCTGTGTCTTCAAAGATTGGCAGCTCAATCTGTGAATGAGAGTAAGTACCATCTATTTCATTCATTCTCCTCTTTTGTTTGACAACCCTAATCACTCTGGAACATGCAGCTTCTGCAAGTACTATGCCAATACATTGGTACATAATGACCAGTCCATTTACTGATGAGCCCACACGCAAATTCTTTGAAAGCCACAAATATTTTGGCCTTGAAGCTGATCAAGTAAGGACATTTTGACTTTTTAGTTTTGGTTTCTTGATTTTAAAATCAGTCGCTCTTAGTGAAAGATTGAATTGAATACAGGTGACGTTCTTCCAGCAGGGCACTATACCTTGTGTGTCAAGAGATGGTAGATTTATAATGGAAACTCCATACAGAGTATGATTCGTTCTCAATTAACTTTATTTATGGGGTTATCGCTGATCAGTTGCATATATAGACCTTACTAACTTTTTAACCACATATTGATGCATACCATTATTATATTTTATCACTATCGGATGTGTTTAAGTATGCTTCGGACTTTTTGTTGATGAAAAATATTCACTCTGATGAATACTACTCTCTCTTTTGTAAGATGTCTTTGCAAAGATGCATAGAACAATTATTATTTATGGTTAGGTTGTATTTATGCTGATTTTTCAATCTAAAAGGTTTTCATGGTATATTGGTATTCATAATTTTCTTTTATGTTCTATCATTGCTTGTTATTTTCGGATTACATCTGCAGTTTATCAGTATATAGTTATAAATATCTAATCTTCTAAAGCCAGGTAGCAAAGTCTCCTGATGGAAATGGAGGAGTTTATTCAGGTACACTAAATTTACATGATTGTATGCATATCTACAGTTTATCTTCTTGTTATAACCTTCATTAAGTTCAGAATATTTTGTGAGCAATGTGAATAATGTTTTTTGCAGCTTTGAAATCTTCAAGGTTATTGGAAGATATGGCTATGAGAGGCATAAAATACTTGGACTGCTATGGAGTTGACAATGCTTTGGTGAGTTATTTCTTCACTTTCTTATCCTCCTTTGTTTCCAGTTTGTATTTCTCTTGAGACATATTCTATTCATAATCATACAGAATGTGTTGTAAACAGGTACGTGTTGGAGATCCAACTTTCTTGGGTTATTTCATTGATACAGGTGTGGCTGCTGCTGCAAAAGTTGTCCGGAAGGTATGTAGGTTATTACTTTTCAGGTTAACAAGACCAAGTGTTAGTGTTATACATCATTATTTATGGTTTCCATTTCAATTTTGGATTGTAGGCGTACCCACAGGAGAAGGTTGGTGTATTTGTTCGACGAGGAAAAGGTGGGCCAGTCTCTGTGGTTGAGTACAGTGAATTGGACTCATCAATGGCTAGCGCAATTAATCAGGAAACTGGTCGCCTACGCTTCTGTTGGAGTAATGTATTGTTCTCGCCTAATTTTCCTTTTGTAGCTTCTTTCTTTTGAATATTAAACTAGGCCATTATGTATTGGAGTGTCGAGAGCTCTCTGTGGTAAATACAGTGCTTATAACCATCGTCCAAAATGCAACCCAAAATTTTCATTAACTTCTCAAAAAGTTATTTGGAGCTATATGGAGATTCATTTGATGACTTAAAGATGATTAAATAAGAAATAATGTGGTAGAAAATTTGTGAATATCATAGTATCTGCAGAATGCTATTTCTAGTCATTTAATATTTATTGGTTTGTTTGCTATATTGCATGTTATATTTCTGTCAATTTTTTGTAAATGACCTAATTCTCAAATTGTTTTGTGTTAGTTGTATTTACTGTATTGGGATTTTGATTTAGTGGATTTATATCTTTCAATCCATTGTTAGTTCTCTTATATTTCCTGGAGTTTTTAATGTACCAACTGGCATTTTTACCATGTCCTGCTTTTACATATGATGGCAACTGCTGCTCTGTTGTCGACATCCCACTTATATTTGAAATGGATAAAGCGGAGCACCTATACAAAAGTGGGTCCCATTTGCAGCTTCCCTGAAAATAAGCACTACTCCAATTAAAAGTAGTTAATATTCACTCTACATATTAAGTTGCAATCAGAAATATGGGGAAGTTTTTCGTTACGGAACTTTTAGCTTTACTATGGCATAATCTAAATGGTTCTATAAAGTCTAAATGCCAAATGTAATTTAGGAAGTATCTTAGATTGTCCTTAATGAGAAGCATTATACATTATAAGAGTACTGCTGGTTTGTTACAATAACATTTTTTTTTCTTTCTGTTGTGATTTTGAAGTAAAACATGAGGGGGAAATAACTTGTTTAGTGAGATGAATAGAAGAATTAAACTTGCAATAGTCAAACTAGAGTAACTATAGAATATCGATGTCACCGGCATGCCTGTTGCCTAATTCATGCATGCAGAATCTATTTGCGTCCTGATCTCTTATCAGTTGGCCGATAGTTAAATCTAAAGCTGAAGGAATAGCATCAATCAAGTACTGCTCTATTTTCGGGCTGTGTGACTCTTTTCTTACAGACATATTTGAATAAACTTTCTGTTCTTGGCATTGTAATTGACATTTAAGCCAGTAGTAGTAGTTATTTGTCTGATAATCAAATGAGACTTTTATTTTAACTTTTATTTGTTCATATTTATTTTTCCTTTTTAATTTGCCTTCCTCATTTCAGGTTTGCCTACATATGTTCACTTTAGATTTCCTGAACCAAGTAGCAAATGGTCTTGAGAAAGACAGCATGTCAGTAATGCACTCTCTCCCTCTCTCTGCATCCCACTGGATTTTATAATTTTCACTCTATTTTGAAGTGCTCTGATTTATTCTGGATTGTGATATCCGTACATTCTGGGAAAAGATAAAAAGTCTTATCTCAGATTACTTGTGATACAACTATTCCTTTGGACGCACTTTTATCTATCTAATAGAAAAGTTTAGGATTTTCTTGTATTTTTCTTTGTTGAAATGGTTGAGACGGGGAATGTGCCTTGCTGTTAAATGCTATTACTAGTGATTTCATCATTGGGGTGATATAACAGGTTTTTGTTTTGTGAATGCAGCTATCATCTTGCAGAAAAAAATATCCCTTCAATTCATGGACATACAGTGGGATTCAAACTAGAGCAATTTATATTTGATGCATTTCCTTATGCACCTTCCACGGCACTTTTTGAGGTATATATCTTTCCTTTTTGCTACAAGTTACAAATGTTTTTCTACTTTGGATATGTATCGATACATGTAATTTGGATAAAACATTTCCCTTAAATTTCTTATCGTATTTCGTATAGGTGTTGCGCGAAGAAGAATTTGCACCTGTCAAAAATGCCAATGGATCAAATTTTGACACTCCAGACAGTGCTCGTCTGCTTGTTCTTCGTCTGCACACTCGTTGGGTGGTTGCTGCCGGAGGCTTCTTGACTCACTCGGTGCCATTATATGCAACTGGTGATTGTTTATAGTTTAGTTATGCTAGTTAATTAAAAAAATTAAAATAAAATATAACTGCATGCAACTTTAGGGAGTGTTTACAATCACTAAAAAAAAAAGTGTTTCTCAGCTTTTGGCTGGAAAAAGTCACATTATAATGTTTGCAAATGTCAATTCTTGCTCCTGATTTTATTTAAATGTGAGATGAAATCAAACCTCAACGGGTTTTTGTAATTTTGTGACTTCTTTGGGTTTTTTTTTGTAATTACCCCAAACTCTAAGGGTAGTTTTTGTAATTATCCCATAGTCAATTTTGAACTTAATTTTCCCATTTAAAAAATGGATTCTATTTATGTCGATCAGGTGTGGAAGTTTCGCCTCTTTGCTCGTATGCTGGAGAAAACCTTGAAGCTATCTGCCGAGGAAGAACTTTTCATGCTCCTTGTGAGATTACATTTTAGTCGGGTTTACTTGACGGATTTTAGAAGCGTGCTTTACTTTTTGTTCATTGAGGCTTGTAAATCTTCACTGATGTGAGTTTGAGGATTGAATTCAGCTAATTTTTTTGAATGATGCTGAAACACTCTGATTTGAAGCTATGTATGACTTCAAAAGGCTGCAATCTTGCAGCTGGTTAGTTTAAAACTTGAGAGCTTATATTTACTAATTAATACTTGAAGTTGAAAACTTTGAATTTTAATTTCAGTCTGAAGTTGTAGGTTGGAATTTTAATTTGGAATTTAAATCTGCCTTAGAGAAGTGTTCATTTCATTGGAGAATTAGTAATTTTTGTGTACTTATAGTGGCAAGATTATGCAATTTTGCACACATAATTGAAACAAGGGTTGATTACAAAAAATGCCTTTAAAAAAAATGTTACAGGTCATGACGCCTTGACATTCGTTCTTTTATTTTTATTTTTATTTTTAAAATAAACAAACTATTTGGACATTATTTTTCTGTATTTTATTTATCACAAACTAAAAAGAATTAAAACCTGCTCCGTTATCTAACAAAAATTACTACCTCTACATTACATATATCGACTAGTGTATATATGCCTATATCTTCATTTATATTGAATTCTAAGTTAAGTTGACTCGTTTAATTAATGACTAACAAATAGTTAAGTATTAATACTAAGCGATATAAGCAATACTTAAAAAGTTAAAATTTGAGAAAATTAAGTTAAACTTACAAAGGTTTTCTTTTGGGATTTAAAATACTAAAAAGACATTTTTGTGAAAATACTAACATAGAGTAACAAATTGTGTAATTGAAGGGAAATTTTGCCAATTTCCTTAAGCCCTAAATGTGTCTCCAACCAAACACACCCTAATGACTTTAAATAGCTGATTTAGCCAGTTTCAGCTTTTGCTGGGTGAAAGCCCAGGTTTACCCGACACTCAAAAACCCCAATTAGGGTTCATAGCATTATTTCTCTCTCTAACCAAGGTGCGTACTCTTCATCTTTCTCTTCTCTCGATCTCTACTTATTCGCCAGCAAAATCTCAATTATTTTTAACCTTTTTTTCTGTAAATATATGGTGATTGATAAATGCTTTTCTGTATAATCTCATTTCTATCCTAAACGAGACTCCGCTGAATTGGCGGAGATAATTGGTATAATAGCTGCTCGATTTCTTTACATGTCATGTAATGTGTCAATGAAATGGAATACGATTATATACAGAAATTTTCAATCATTTCTCGTGTTTTCATGATTTTTCAGTGATATGTTAATTTCCTAGGAAATGTTTGTTTGGGAGCGAGACCCTTGTTCAAGACTATTTTTCCTTTCATATACATCTGAGCTTCAATTTTATACTCTTAGTGCAAAAATGCAGCGATTTGAAGCTCAATCAGTTTGATGCGATATATTTTTTTTAATTTTTTTTGGCTTAATAGACCTATCGTGTTTTCTTATGGTTGAATAGTTTTTTTTTTCTCTCTTTAAATCTTTTCATTTCCCTGGTTAATGTCTTCTACTTTGGAAAATTGGGGCACATCTGTTCTTACTTGAATTTGTTATCCTCACAGGGTCCCAATATTGTTATTTCAGGCTCTAAATGGTATAATTTATAGGCGAATCCAATATCAAGTAATTATTGAAAACTAGCAATGAGTTTGATTGCAAGAGTGAGACATCAGTTGTCAAATGGATCCTTCAGAAAACATATATGTTCCCCTGTCATTGCATCTTGTTCTGTTAAGTCAATGGGGTTGACCAGACACTTTGCTCAACCTGCAAGGATAGACGATGAAGAGGAAGAAGTAGAGATAGACCAAAGAAGGCTCCCAGCTGATTACGATCCTGCAAATTTTGATCCCACAGAGCATCGTAGTCCTCCAACTGCGAGGGTATGGAGGCTCGTTGATGAAATATCTGGACTCACACTTGTCGAAGCTGCTGAGCTGTCTTCTATTATGATGAGGAAATTGGGTATGAAAGAGATGCCAGTTGTCGGGGTAATGAAGCCAGGTGCTGCTGGAGTGGCGGGCTCGGCAATGAAGGCCGGAGCTGCAGCAAAGGAAGAAAAGAAGCCTGAAAAGACGGCTTTTGAGCTGAAGTTGGATGCTTATGATGCAGCTTCAAAGCTCAAGGTGATTAAAGAGATCCGAAGTTTTACGGATTTAGGACTAAAGGAAGCGAAAGACTTAGTGGAGAAGACGCCTGCTATTCTTAAAAAGGGAGTTTCTAAGGAAGAAGCAGAAAAAATTATCGAGAAGATGAAGGCGGTTGGGGCGAGTGTCATTATGGACTGATTTCATGCACTTATGCTACTATTGGAAAAACAGTCTAGTTTCATGTTTTTTCCAAATTAGATATAGCAATAGTGATCTCATATATGTTCGACGTGTTTGCTACTGGCTTTAGTACTTTCTCTTTGTTTGAGTTTGAGAACTGAAATTTAAGAGGTTGTTTTCTTTGCATCATGCCTGACTCTGTGCCCATTCTTCTCCTCAGCCATGTGATGGGTACGTACTAATGCTATACCCTGCCTGCCTTGGTTCATGCTTATTACTGTTAATTAGAGAACAAGATGCAAAATATTTACTTGTGTGTTAATCTTGCTTGGGTGTTTTTGTTGACAATCGATTGGCCTGCAAAATATTCATGGGGAAAATTGTGCAAGTTCTTGTCTTCAATTGGCTTTGAAGTTCTCTGTATTGAAATTGTAAGAGTTTGATGCTTGTTTTTGAAGAAAAGAAAACTGAAAGGAGATATACTGTGACTTAAAAATTGGTTGAAGGAGTTCCTGCTTAGCAATTGTGCATGGCTTTGTTAACAAAGTTATTCCTTATTTATATACATTCAATTTTTTAGTAAGACTTGTAATATTTATTTCAAACTGACATACAAGTAGGTACATCATCATCATCATCATCATCACTTTTTTACTAATTGGAGGAATTGAACTTCTCCAAATATGACAGATACATGTCTTATTATGTGGTCAAGCAAACTATGTTTGAGATTAAGGAGAATGTGGTTGGCTGTTGGATGCAGTTCGAGCTGGTGGTATCAAATAGGATGTTTCAGGGACATCTAACATAGGAGGTATAAAGTAAGATGACCCAGGGACATTAAACATCAGAGGACGTTGATGGTAAGACTCGGCCCGAGAATTAGAAAGATGAACTATTTGACCCTTTTGCTGTCCAAATTGGGGTGGTATTAGGTACGATGTTTCAGGGACATCTAACATAGGTGGTATTAGGTACGATGTCCCAGGGACATCAAACATCAGAGGACGTTGATGGTAAGACCCGACCTGAGAATTAGAAAGATGAACTATTTGACCTTTTGCTGTCCAAATTGGGGTGGTATTAGGTACGATGTTTCAGGGACATCTAACATAGGTGGTATAAGACCGTAAGATGTGCCAGGAATAGTAAACCTCAAAGGACGTTGATGGTCTGGTCCGACCCGAGCATTAGAAGGATGGGTTGTTTGACCCTTTTGCTGTCCAAGTTGAGGATTGGAATCTTGAGCTTCTGCTTCCTCCTTCAACCCGGTACTCTCTTTTCCCTGCACCTCTGTTTCTCCGAGCTGTCGAGCTTCACATATGTGCATAACCACAATCAAGTTGAGTAAAACCATGATCAAGAGAGGCTTTCCCATGAATAATGATTTGTGCCCAAATGCCATTGTTATTTTTGTCTAAATGTGTGGGTGATGGATATGGGTTTCAGAAAGCTCTATTTATAGAGGAAAAAGTCCCTTCATAACTATGTGAGATTTTCTATTTCAAACTGCATATTACCTCTCTTTATTCACTCGTAGTGTACTGATGACATCATTAATGCACACTTGCCGTGTGTTTACGATACTTAGAATACGAGATGAAATATAGCTTGAAATAAATTCACACTACTTTAGAACTACTGTTGGTTTCCTTTTTGATAAAATGACCAGTGGTAACCTTTACCTAACTCTTGGGATGTCAATTAATTGAATGGCAATGGATGTAAATGATTATTTTGACTCTTCACAATGATGGTGATTGATAATGTTTTTGCTTTTTTTTATCTTCTTCTTTTTGTGTAGAACAATTTTGTTTATTCATATGAATGGCTATTGGATAATGAATAAAATATTTGAGCTATGTAATTTATTATTTTATTTTAGCATTTTAAATGATGGTATATTTTAATTTGAATTAAATAAAACTTTTTTGAACCTACATTACTGGCTGATTGTTGTGGGGAAACAATTTTATTTATTCATATTCGATTTTAATGTTTGCTATTAAAGTAATCACAGGAATAAATTATTTGAGTTTCTTGAACTGTAATTTAATAATTTATTTTAAGGGATTTTAAATAATGTTTCCTATATTTTAATATTTGCATCAAATAAAACTCTATGATACTTTTGACCGAAAAAATTAATATTTTTTGGGGGTTATTAAATAAAGCAATCATACACATCTTAATAAAACCCAAAGAAAACAAATTTTATTTCTTATATTATATACCAATAAAAAAAACTAATATATGAAATGCGTTTTTAGAGGAACTACCAATAATTTTTCGGAGGGAGCGTATCTGGTCCCTCGCTAATAAAAAAAAAGAAATCAGATGGATTTTTTAGCCTAATGAATATATTCAACACGTGGACCCCGTGAGTTTTTGTCCACTTTTTAAAGGTTTATATGAATGCATTTAATAGATTTTATTTTAAGAGAAATATTTTTCTTAGACTATCTCCAATATTTTTTATTAAAAAACAAATTTGTGTTTAGAACTTTTTGAAAATATTCCAACCCATTACACCAAATCTTACACCAAATGAATATTTTATTTTTTTTTTCATTTTCTAGTAACCAAATTTATTTATTTATACAACTATTTCATTTAAAATAGTTTATTATTGTTAATGTAATTAACTAAAAACTTATATTTAATTAATATTACATTAATTAATTATATTAAAAAAATAAATTTTTAATGTTAGTATCTCTTTTAATTTAATTATAATTATTTGTTATTTATAAAATATCAAATGTTAATTAATTTTTAAAACCAAGTTATATAAATTAATTATATTTTGATACAATTGTAATTTAAATTTGAAGTAGAAGAGAATTTTGGAGGGTAAATAGGAGATGTTTTAAGGTTTATATGCATGCATTTAATAGATTTTAATTTAATTTTTGAGTTGGAAATCATGGTGTGATAGTGTACGTTTGAGGCCTTTACGTGTGAGGTGCATTTGTGAATTCCTCGTAACATTTAAAGTTAAAAGCAAAAGTCAAATAATAACCCTATATGGTGTAGACTATAAAGGGCCGCCATTTTCAGTAGCATTGCCAGTCAAGAACATCATGTATGTAAACAAAGGTATGCTTCGATAGATTTAGATGTAGTTTCTTTATAGCTATCTGGTTAAAATTTAAGATTTATTTACTGTTTATAATTAATCCTTTTCCACCTATCCTATAATTTAAATGAGTACAATTAAGAAGCCTAATTTCGTTAGTTATACGTATAATCACTAGGTTATCGTAACAAAGTAAGTCATTTTCCTATCCTCTGCAATGGTTGAGATATTTGAAAATCTATAACAACTCAGATTTATAAGCCTCAATCAGGTTTTATTGAAAGTGAGAAACAATTATTTATAGCAATTGCAATTGTACCAAGTATGTTTTTTTAAGTACCACGTATGGTGATTTTCTAGTTGGTGATGTCTCAGTGTTATATTCAAGATTGTTTCGAATTTTTGAATAAACATGCTCGAAGATTTCAATTTTTTAAGTCTAGTGGTTTTAACTTTAGGCTTTTTTTGGATCGATGATTTGATAAGGATTTTAAATTCATATAACAAATTCATTAAACTTGCTTGGATAATTTCTTAACACTAAATGAAGGCATTTGTGCTACCATATTGATCACACACTACCTACATCTACTTCATTGAAAAGATGTATGGTCCAATGTATGTTAATATGGTTAAACTTGGAATTAAATTCATCACTTGTACTAGAACTTTTTTAATATCCACCATCATACACCAATTGTATGGATAAAGTCCAATGAAAATCTTAAAAAAGCTAGTGGAGTTTAGTTATACCTATAGGCTATAATCACTAAATGTCAGTACAGTATTCTCTAATATAGACATACAAGGGAAAATTACAAATGTGTGTATACGCCAATTGGACATTTACGTTTCTAGAAAATATAAACTAACCACGTTTTTCAAAAACGCGTTTTTAGTCATTTTGACAACAAAAAGTTCTGTGGTACATTTTTGGTACCGAGAAATGTACCGATCCCAAGAACTGAAAAAAGGGCAGACTGAACAATTGAACTCAAAAATGGCTTTTCGAAAAATATGGCTAAAAAATATGGACAAATGGCCAAACATTCAGCGGATTAATCACAAGATCCCACTTCCAATGAAAACCCTACTGCAAACATCGCCATTCAAAATCCGATCGAGGACCTTTGATCCATCAAACGCCTGAAAGACTTCGCAATTTCGATTCGACTCTGCAGTCATCCTAGACTTGAAGTCCACAATTTTGGGTTTTTTCTTTGACCTGCCCAACTATATTATCAGTTTTCATTACCTCAAACTTCAAAAGTAAAAGAAATCAGTTACCTTAAATTGTTTCCTTCTGTATAAAGCTAGGAGAATATTTGAATGTCCAACTTCTCCCAAGACAGCCAAGAGTTGCAAAAACAGTTTGTGTTGCTATCTTTGCAATTTGAACTTCTGATTCTGTATAATAAGATTAAAAACCAATTTCAGGAAACAAAATACATTATGAATTTGCAGACATACAACGAAATTCTGTTATCATTAAGGGGGTAAATGCAATATTTTTGTCGTTTTTAAAATTTGAGATGAAAATGAGCATATCAGGGGTGTTTTTGTAATTACATTAGGCTACAAGGAAATTTTCTTATCAGGATTTTGAACATTCTCTGATCTAAAATGCATTTGCCCCTGAAAGCATGCAAATAGAAATGTTATTCAACAAAATTATAGTGCCACTCAAATTGAAAAGGTAGAAATAATGAAAATTGTCCACACATTTTTTTTTTCCTGCCCAAATACAAGAAGCACAGCCTAGGTATATCATACTATACCATTTGATGCATTCTTTCTAAATAGAGGTGACGAGCATCGTTAGATGACACTGTTGAGTTCAACTGTCCCTACGAAAACGAAATAAAATTCAGTTAACAAATTCGGAGAACAGATTACAGGATAATGCAGAAAAGTGGTGTCTTAAAATTTGCACCAACGGGCCCTGGATGTGTGCTTGGTTATTACAGCAATCATCATGGCTAGGAACAATTGTATTCAGTTGGTCCTGCAATAATGACAAGATTAAGAATTATATCCCCATCCAACCCCCAAAATCATGAAGAAAATTAGTAGGGATAATTGCAAAACTACCCCCAAAGCTTGAGCTAATAACACAAAAATCTTGAGATTTTCGAAAATTTCAAAATCACCTAGAGATTACCCCATTCATAAGCAAATAATTTTCAAACACCTCCATTACATTTGGAAAAATATTACAGTTGCCCACTTACATTTAAGGCAGAATCAAACTTCTTTTTGTAAATTTGAACTTCTCTGTGTTTTTTTCTAATTACCCCAAACCTTAAGGGTATTTTTTGTAATTATCCTAAATTAGTACGTTACCACATACCAGTCGGACAATTTCTGGGTTGCCAGAAATGCCACCAAGGGCTTGAGATCCATAAGAACAATCAAGGGCCGATGCTCGGAAATTTAAATACCCCTACAACATGGAAGTCATAAGTCATTTTATTGCAGCCCACATCTAATTCAAGTTTAAAAGCAAACCAGCCCAATCAAAAGTAGAGCAGAAAACCATTTGATCCCAGCATTGCACCCCTTTAGTTGTTGCCTCATGCTCTATATGCGCCTAAAATGAACACAGACTAATCAATCACTAAGAGAATTAATTAGTAGGAATAATTACAAAAACTACCCCTGAGATTTGGGTTAATCACAAAAAGAATCCCAGAGATGTTTGAATATTTCAAAGTAAAACTGTGTTCAATGTAAGGGGGTAATTGCAATATTTTAGTAATGTAAGGGGTTTTTGAAATGTTATTGCTTATGAAAGGGGCAAAGTGTAATGCAGAATCAAACCTTACGGTTTTTTTTTTCTTTTAAGTAATTAGCCCAAACCTTAAAGGTAGCTTTTGTAATTATCCCTAATTAGTATCATCGCTACAAGCACTGGAAGGCAAAAAATTCACCTTTTCTTTTCCAGAGATGACACCCTCTTTTTTAGTCTTGCAACTAAACATACCTCGAGTCTCTTCTTCAAAATCAATAAGACCGTCATTCGAATTATTAATGCCCTCGCACTTTCTGAAAATCTCCTCCATGGAAGCAAAAGCCATGCTATATGTCTCTTGGGATAATGAACCTTCATCACCTAGATTACACGCACGCTGGCATATATCATAATAACGTCGACTCCAGGAGTCACGGAATCAACTTGTTTCATTGCCTCTCTATTCTTTGCATCCTTAGTCCAGCGTTTCAAGATGTACTTTCCCGGGATGTTATTCACGCCCGAAATTTGAAAAACAATCATTACATGTCTACAAAGGAAACCGTTGAACTCAAACAAGCGGCACGTACAAGATGTATCGGATGTCTTTTCATCCCATGTCACTCTATAGACTTGATTATCTTCAAAGTCTTGAACTTTGAAAGTTGTGGTTTCACCATCTCGGCTTTCTGTTTTCGGGTGACAAGCAACTACTCCCAAAACCTCAACTTGGAATTTCTTGAATACAACATTAGTGTATACCGTTGCCATTTGTTTTCCATAAGGTGACGGTGATTTTAAACCTGGTTGCCTATGCCAAGTATCGAAATCTGCTTTTGCCTCATCTTCGTACTTCTCCTGTAACATTATATCATACTGGCGCAGAAACTCTTTTAAACTAGTTTTACGCAGTAAGCATTTATCTAAAAGAGACGTAACACTTTCCAAACGTTGTGTTGAAGACAACCCTGCCAAAGATACATCTTTCATAAACGTCGGAACCCATTTGAAGCGGTCATCGTACAAGGATTGAATCCACTTGTCAGATCTCAAATCAAATCTGTCCACTAATTTCCACCATCTTTTTTCAAATTGTGCTTCAGTTTGCGACTTTAAAACACACTTATAGAATTTATTTATAAAGTTTTCGTGCTGCCTTATAACATAACCTAGATTTTCTTGAATTTTACTCAATACGTGCCACAAACAAAAGCAATGGCGAGAACCTGGAAAAACTTCAGCTATGGCTTCTTTCAGTACCGAATCTTGATCAGTTAATATCACTTTCGGAGCTTGACCATGCATCGACCTAAGCCAAGCACGCATCAACCACACATAAGTCGATTTACTCTCATCACCAATTAACGCACATCCAAGTAACACGAACTGAAAGTGATTATTCATGCCGATAAACGGAACAAATGGCAATTTAAATTCATTCTTTATGTACGTAGTGTCGAACAACACTGCATCTCCAAAGCTCTTGTAATCAATCCTACTCTTTGCACTAACCCAAAAAACATTTCTCAGGCGCTGTTCTCTATTCAAATCGACCGCATAGAAAAAATAGGGATTATCATCTTGCATACGAGAAAAATATTCAAGCATGACCTGTGCATCTCCCTCCCGGAAACCTAAACGCAATCCGCTAGAGCTTGAACCAGTGTTCTCATGATGCTTAGTATTCTCCGTCTGGTCCGGTTGAGATAAGGACATACACGTCTTTTTTTTCCTAACCCGAACATTATGCTGACAGTTTTTCGTATTTCTTAGACCAGCCTGATTGAGAACAAGATCATGGTTATGTTCCTTTATAAAACTACTAATAATCCATTTTCCATCTTGTCTTCTCTTGACATGCATACAAGCCTTACAATCTGTTTTTGACCATGATCTGTTAATTCGACCTCGTTTTTTCTTCACCGTGACATCTTTAAGTTCCGAATTTTCGGACGAACAAATGCCTCGCTTGCTTCCATACATAGTACACACAAATTTCGCGTCAATAAACTTCCCTGAAATCCTCGATCGACGACTTGCCTTAATGATGGCAGAAAATCCAGCAGATAACGCGTATTGTTTATAAAATTTGAACGCTTCCTCTTTGGATTCAAATTCCATGGTTTCATGCGGCTCGAACGATTTTAGACAACTCGTTTCCCCTCTATCATCATCATCAGGTAATTTTCCTGAATCGTATTCGCTAATACTTGGAGCAGAAACAGTTGATTTATCTCCATTGCGCAATTCAACTACAGTAATGTCAGCAAATAAGACCACTGTCTTTATGATTTCCACCTGATGGATGCTCAAGATCGATTCTCATTGCTCGCACAGTACAGAACACTACAATTACAACTACTACTATACAGCTGCACACAAATACACTAATAAACCAAAATTTTATCGTCTAAATTGGAATTTGTACTCTGAAAGTCAATTATAACCAACGCGCGAGGACAATTATCACCTCAGTTGCGTTCTAAACGATATTTTCAAAAGCAGAAATACATAGCGGAAAAGAAAAAACCATAAAATTTCGAAATTCCTTACAGCTGAGAAATGCATTATGCAGTGTAGTGATTTCGAGAGACAGTAGAGCTGGAAGATGGTAGCAGAGTCGATGCTGCGATTTGGGGCGAGTACAGAAACTGTGTTCAGAATTCTCAAGGTAGGGATGGCGAATGGTTTCACTGTACTCGCAGTTCTAGTCGCCTCGCCTTTCGGGTTGAATTTTCTGGGCCGGCCCAATTATTTAACTCATTATACAAATATTTTTGAATCAATTCTAAGGTCCAAAATTTTCTGAGCCCAAGTTGATGATTAAAAAGAAGAGACTATAACCCATCAAAAGAAAAGAATTGTTCATTTTTACTTTTAATACTCTAATTTTTTAGGAAAATAAAATTGTTCTTTTTTTAAAGCTTAGACTAGGTACATAGAGATTGATTATATATACATTAAGGAAAAGTGGGCATTTGGCATATTATTATTGTTTAATGCATGTGTGGGCAGCAATTTCAAAGAGCCAAGTATAGTCATTTCAATTTTTCATCATAATTGTATTAGACTATTAGTATATGGAATTTTATAATTTATGTTAAACACACATATATATATATATATATAATGATTTTGTAAAATATATTTAAAAATGATGGTGCAATATGGAATATAAAATGCAACATAAAATTACAATACAAAATTAATAATAGATGAAAATGAAATGGATCATCACACACACATACACACCTTCATGGGTATGTGTTTGATCCAAGGGCTATACACCCAAGTGGGTGGCATAGAATTTACCCTCTGGATCGACAACATCTAACGTACATGTTTAAGCCTCAAATTTAAACTGAATGAGTTGACGTCCATGAACCCATTGGGCAATAACCGAGACTAGACACACAAACCAAGCAGCCGACTGTTACATTTAACTCCTAAATCGATGGCCATGAAATTAGTATATATATATATATACTAGGTTCATGAACCCATATATAGAGTGTGTGTTGTGTGCTATGAATTTACATGACATTGGTTAACCCACCAAGAAGAAAGATAAACCTCAAATTTAGCCCATTATTAAGGTCAATATTTTACTCCATTGAAAGACACATCACAGCCCAAATTAATGCATGCTTTTTTGGCATGTCAACTTTCATGCATCCCAAGTCCTTCATGTCTTTTTCAAACGTGGCATTCAATGGCGTGGCCAGACCGCGAGAGTAGAGCGAGTCGGGATATAGAAGTAGGATGAGTCGGATGAAAATTCAAAAAATATATACATACATAAACCATAACTTATTTTTATTTAAAAAAAAACTTCTTAATGAAAATAGGGAGAAAATCAAAAAAAAAAAATAAAAAAAAGGCAAGGGCAGGGCCCAATTTGTTGAGGGGGCACAAAATAAATAAGATAATAAATTACATCAAAAATAATTAATGGGGGCACATTTTCTTTCTTTTAACCTAATTAAAATATAATTTTTAAAAATAAATATGAAATAGTAAAAAAGAATGGAAAAATCTATTCGAAAAAGAAAAAAAAAACTATAAGAAAAATAAAAATAAAAAAAAAAACGTAGAATATAATATGGAACCAAAATGGCCCACGTGTCAGTTCACATTCAATCCATATTTTCTAGCTCCCTCATTGGTTTCAATTTCGTTATTTCAAGTTTTTCTCTTTTTAATTTAAGCACTAGTGAGTGGTGAGGCTAGGCATGGAGCCGCCTATTTGATGTCCCTTTTTTTTCTCCCCAAGTCAGATGGCACGTTCTATCACATGATGGAATTCAAGGTTGTATATATATATAGTACAAAAAATCGCAAGTTAAAATATTTGGTGTAAAGAATCTAGACTCGTAATTTCACTTTAACCCAAAAAACAAGCAATTAGGCCTTTAAATTAATCCACATTCTTCACCGAGTTTGACCATTTTAGAAAAATCACCGAAAGTGGCCTCTTATTCTACTTGATTTAATTCAACCAATTTCTTTTGAATTTCGTAGCAAAATTAGAAGCCGAGCCCTTATACCAGTTCAAGTCTTTCCAATCGTTTCGTTGAATGTCATGATTACAATAATAATATTATTTGTTTCTGGTGACATTGTGAATTGAAACAATAAATGAAAGGATAATTACAAAACTACTCCTGATATTCAGGTTAATTACAAAAAAAAAAAAAAAATCCATATGTTTTTGAATTTACAAAAGAACCCAGGAGGTTTGATCATTTATTACACTTTTTCTCTTCATAAACAAGAATTGCAATAACATCTTATATTTAAAAGATTAATTAGGTTTTTTACATTTAACACATAATCAAACTCAATTTTTTTTTTTATAATTTTCAAACATCAATGATCTATGGGTATGAGCTAGGATTGTATGACCAACAGGAACATGCTTGTTTGGTGGTTATGTCCAGTAATAAATATTTATGTCTCTGGTTCTTCTTTTCTCAAGGGTAGTGATATAATTGTATTGTACGTAGTGTGCTTAATTTCCTGAACAAAAAATCACAAGCCCATCACCCATGGGCAATCACCATGTGACTTTGTGAGACTCTGTGAAGACTGTTCCAATTAATTTGTGGGGAAAAGGGGTTTGTCTGTCGTCCACGTGATGCCTCTGCAATCTTGGCAATTGACCTAGTGTCTAGTCTCTGCATATGTACGGGTTTATAAGATTTTTTTTTTTTTTTTTTTTTAAAATTAGTTTAAACAGCTTATAGTTCAAAAAAAAACATGTCTTAATCCAGTTCCTCTACAATGCACGGGTTCAAACCACTATTGAATTAAGATAGTGATTAGTTTATTTTAAATTTAAATATATTCCTATAGTTCAATGGTCATACTCACTACACTGTAGATTGACTTATTTAGGGGCTGATGATAACACAAATATAAAATAGATGTAAACATTAATCTAGAGTTGATTGATAACTAAAGGAATAGTTATTAAACATGGAAACTAAAATAAAAAATGTAAGGGGATAGTTGACATTTGATAATATGGAAGTATGTCACAATTATTAAAGGAAAAATAAAATTGTACCTTAGTATGAGTGTATGACTAAAGAGTATTAAAGCTCAATATTTAAGAAGTAAGATTATTTGTGGAGTCTAAATTTGACATTTGAACAAAGAAATCAATCTGTTTGAAAATTGTAATACCATTGGGTTAATTAAGTTGGACTCTTTGTCAGCGAGTTATTAACTTAAAAAAAAAAAAAAAAAGATAGTGATTAATTAGTTCTAAATTTATTGGTCATACTCATTACACTGTAGATTGACTTATTTAGGGGCTGGTGATAACAAATATATAACATAGATGCATACAATTGATCTACTAATCTTTGAAAATTATGATAATTGTGGTGAGATCTGCATAAAGTGTAGCCGTGAACAGATCTAATTATATACTTCCAACTTTATAATTGGAGACCCTATGATTGATCTCCATGATGACTGACAATTGATCTACTAATCTTAGAAAATTATGAGATTACCTTGATAATTAGGACGTATATAGCACACAATAAAGTGCTTATATAATTTGAAATTATTTCTGACACTGGCAAAATCCGCGTCACTTCACAGTCAAATTGATGTCGTATATATATTTTATCTTTATCTGACAACCCACAATAAGATAGTGGTGTCAATACCAGCTTTACCACTTGCTCTAATCATTTTCTCCGATTTATGTGACGATTTGAAACCTTTATTTGTTTTGACCATAATAAGATAGTATATATTTTCGATGAGAAATTTAAGGTTAATTAATGGTATAATATTAATTTTTGCCTAAGAAATGTTTGGGACGGGAGATTAAATTAGAGTGTCAGGCTGTTTTTATCGAGAAAAACAGAAATTATTAATATTAATTTCTGATAAACCAGATTTGTGCAGTTTTTAATAATTTGGTATAATTTTTAAATTCGAAATGAAAACATGGTCAAAGGAAAATATGGAGTCTTGACCTCGATTTTATCAAGTATAGTTGGGAATCTTGGACTATGAAGTACATGAATATATCAAATTAAATCCTCTCAAGCTACAAGTAGGCGTTGCATATGCTACTGTATGCGAATAAGAATGTGTGTATTTGACTGACCTATTAAACATGAAAAAAAAAATGAAAAAAAAATCATTAGGACCAAGTAATATTTCTACCATATACGCTGCCAAAACCCGTGATTAAGTGGTGTGTGTCCATGCCAAATATTACCAGTAAAATGATAATTTTGATGCCTACAAATTTCAATGTTGTATTGACAAAAACATTTCCAAATTAATGTTATTATTTTTCTTGGACGTTTTAAAGTAAGTTTCATCCCTTCGAATGAATTTGGACGTTTTATGTCAAAAGTAGTAGTCATTCCCGTCAAATGTAAAATTAATAGTTCCACTGAAAAATATTAGTTTTTTCTTAAAAGATTATTATCAATTCTCCCGAAAAATATTAATTTTTTCTAATAAAAAGTATTAATCCTACTAAAAAGTATTAGTAGGTGTCCTAAAAGTATTAGACATTCCGCTGGATTGCTATGTTTGCGGGTCGGATAGTCCATAAGGCTTGATCCGTCAATATTTAAACCGTCTAACATGAGACTATCTCAAATTTGAATAAGATTTTATAGAATGAAGCAATTATCCTAATATTAGGAAGATGTTAAAAAGTAATGTGAACATAAAATAAAATAAAACTAAGCATGGTGGAGAGAGGAGTTGCATCTCCATCTTCCTCAAATTAATTATAATCTACTCAAGACTCCATGCATGTGCAATGCATTTTGTAGCTCTAAACTTTCTTATATACTATTAAAGACTTATAGTACATGTATAATTTATAAATAAGCTTTCTCTAATCAGACTCCTACACTTGTCCACACTCGAAATCTCAACTCTCCTAGATTTCTAACACCAAGGTCATCTATCTAGTCCCCTAAAAAGTCTCAATTTTCCTTCACCTCATCCCAAGTTAAAAATACACATAATATATTATAATAATTATTCATATTTGGCTCACCAATATTGGCCCTCACCTCCCTATATATACCCAAATAGATAAAAACATCACTCATCCTCAACTCTCCACCCCAGCTTATTCTACCAAAAAACAAATCCAAGTTTTCATCACAACCCTCCAAAAAACTAAAACACCAAAAAAACCAAATCTAAGAGATGACACATTTAGTTCTCCCCTGGTGGCCAAAAACCACTTCCGCCACCGCCACCACAACGAGCAATTCATCAAGAACAGAAACCACATCAACCAATTGCTGCGGCGGTCTGATAAATCTAATGAGAAGGCTAAAGAAACGTACCAAAATGTTGCATCATCATCAAGCGAGCCGGCAATCGTCCTTCCAATGCCGGTACGATCCGTTGAGCTATTCCCTCAACTTCGATAAAAGTGGCTCCGGAGATTTTCTGGATGAAGATTACTATAAATTCTACGCCTTCTCGTCGAGATTTGTTGCCGCACCAAGAACTGATCATTGCCAAAGACTGGTGGCGGCTTCTCACTGATGATGAATGAAGAAGAAATAGTTAATTAGGATCAGATTATAGGATGGAAGGAATGAATACTACTCAGTACTCATGATGCAATTTTGTTTAGTTATTTTCTCTCTAAGCTGCAAAGTTAGCTTCTTGGATCAATGGTCATTTTACTGTAACTTATATGGGTGTTCAGATCATTAAGCTAAGTTGACTAAACATTATAGTACAAGTAAATGTAACAGGATTGTGAGTATGGATAAACAATATTTACTCTCTAAATGTCTAACAAACTTCTTCTTTCTCTTTTTTTTTTCTTTTTAATGAATATTAGGGATAATTACAAAATACCCCTGAGGTTTTGGCTAATTACAAAAAAAAGCTGAGATATTTGAAAATTACAAAAAACCCGTTGAGGTTTTTGTCTTAAATTTAGGAGGCAAATTGTAGTAATTCTAAAAAATTCAGGGAGGTTTTTGAAATTTTTTGCTTATGAAGGAAAAAATGTAGGGCGAAATTTAATTTCAAAGTTTTTTCTACAATTTTCAAAAACTTATGGTTTTTTTTTTTTTTTTTTTTGTAATTAGCCCAAACCTTAAGTTTTTTTTTTTGTAATTATCCCCAAATATTATCTCCACATCAATATGAGTTTAGCAGATGCTACATGCTACTATTGGCCTGGGAATACACCAGGTGCAATATTTATCGTAGATTTGCATACAATACACACCTACTATGTGTGATTGTGTGTGAATTTGTGTACGTCCACAATAAATCTACTGTACTTATCCACTCCACATGTAGTATTCCTCGATAAATCTACAATAGTTATACACATGTAGTATTCCTCAAGTTTTAGGTGTAGCAAATCAATATTCTTGGTTATCTTGGGGTAACCCAAGGCACAGGTCTTGCAAATAAAAAACCATTCTTGGTTATCTTGGAGAGCTGTATAAACTTTCTTCCCATTTATTTTACTTCATTTGTTTTATTATCTCTTCTTCCATCGCATCAAGGTTCAAGTAATGTTCACAAGTTAGGGGTTAGTTAAGCATCAATCTCGCAGGCCTCTTGGGAATTGAATAAGTCGTCCTTATTGGCTACATTAATTGATAATAAAATGGTTTCACATTTTCAAAAAGCAAACACAATGCATATACACTCTCACACAGTGTCACACACACAGATAGAAGAAGAAAAAGAGTAGGGTACACTTACATAGATACTCCCTTATAGGCAAAGCATGTGCCATGCATGTGCTGACATCTCCCAAGATAGACCTGGTTGGAGCTGCAATGATTTTACCACACACCAATTTTATGACTATAATTTTGAAACGACAAAATCTTTCTTTGTGGAACCAAAATGTGATTTTACACTAAATTTTTCCATCCATAGTACAGGCAGACTGGATTTGCCAAAGGTAATGATTATATTTTGATGCTATCAAAATATTTTCATTCACCCATTTGCACATGAGAAATCAATTTTCAGTTCTTTTCATACCCGTTTTCATCCCCACTTTTCCAATTGATAGCATGGGACAAGTACCTGCAAGTAAAATTCAAAGCTTCAACTTTAGTGTTGGACAAGGGGAACAAAAATAAAACAATAATATATATATATATATATATATAGTAATTGTAGATAAGATAAAATCATTATTTTACGGACTTTGTATATCAATCCATACATATATAGTTTTATCAATACTTGCAAGTCCATGAACCACATAGTTCCTAGGGAGTTTAGCAGAAATGGGACTCAATAGCAATGTTGTAAAAATCGGCCTAGGCGGTCGCTTAGGCACTAGGCGCCCCAAACCGGTTGAAAAATCGCCTCAGCCAATCGGTCCTAGGTAGCCAAAGGTATATTAAAACTAAAAAATTAGGAGAAAAAAAATAGCGTTGTTCCTAGGCACTAGGCACCGGCTTGCCACCCTATTAGCGCCTAACGATTTCTGCAACCTTGCTCAATAGTAGTGCTTGAGGAAGTAGAGAATCTGTCGATGGTTCCTGCCAAAAAGTCTCAGGAAAACACAGCCTGTAACTCATCTGTATTCCAAGTAAGACGAGCTGGATCGCATGGTTCTAAGTTTGGAGCAACGGACCGGACCACTAAGCCCCAAATCTCGTGTCTGTTAAGTGTGCTGAAATTTCAACGGCGCCTTGTATTTTACTCCGTGCATTTCCCGTGTCATCTTCCATCTGCACAAGCTTTGTGTGCTTTGTGCAATCATTCCATCAGAAATTCCAGAAAGGTGAAGAAGATATGCAGAATTAGGAGGCCTGAGAAACTTTTACCACACCAATGAAATTTCTAGGAAAATGTATATCTAGGCAGCAAATTTAATCAAAAAGTAGTAAGGGGAATAGCATTTGTTCTTGAAAATCAGAAGAAGTAGCTCAAGAGTTCACTGCATGTTTTCAGAATTTCAAAAAACGGTGCAACTACACCATGTAGTGAGTCATTTGTACTTCTAATGATTAAATATATGAATGAGGCAGAGATACGGGAACATTTACAGGAGTAAAAGGCAGGGCGATCACGTTGGAAGCAATTGGGAAGTTCCAGGTCGAATAATCAGGCAAACTATGTCACGGCTGAGATCGCCTCAAGACCTTTCTCATGACTCTTGTTTTCTAAATCAAAGGCTGGAGATTTTTCTTCAACAGGCTGAGTTGATATAGCCATTTCATTCTCTTGTTCAAAATGGGATGGGGGGAGCTTATGAGTCGACACTAGTTCAGTCCCTGACGTGGACCATATGATTCAGTTACATTCCTTTTTGGCAATCTTTCTTTTCCAGCACGAAGCTTGCCACTGTTGTAAAATGAACACATTAGATCACTGTCAATAACCTTCAGCAAAATAAGAGTATCACTGTATCGGCATGAAACAAGAAAAAGGGGATTTCCTTAAATGATGGCTGTCCTCTGATATTTGAAAAACGGGTATAGACTCTGCGCAAACTCTATGCGATGCATGGATGGAACATACGAAATCATAATATAGACGATGCTATTTCCACTATTTCATCAGCACAATGCTAGTATATATATACATTAAATTTGCATATAACATATTGGATGATTAGTTGATCAAAATAATCATAGGCTCAAGCAAGCTTATGGACTAGAATTCATATAATCAGTAAGTGAAACATTTTACCATGTATCTAACTATCTAAGATGCTGAAAGCAGTAGGTAACTTCTCTTTGTCATTTTCTCGAACAAGTCACAAACAGTAAACTGATCGATGATAAGAACTTTTTGCGCATCCCAGCTAAAAACAACTACAAAAGACAAATCATAAACATTGCACATTTCAGGATACTATAACAGGGTATCACAGAGCATCATCTTGTTCCTGTTAAATCTTTACTTTTCCATTATAGGTTTCAGAAACCTAATACAATGTCCTATTGTTTCTCATTTTCTATTAAGCATTTGAAAGCACAATTGGCAAGTAAATTCTAGGGAAAACCAATTCTATCTTTTAATACATTCATCTAACTTCCTCAATTAAGATATATAGCTACAGTTGGATTAAGGCATTGGAATAAAGAAGCGTCCATGCAAAGCAGATATGGATAGACAATAACTAAACAGGTATGTTTTGAAACATCATTACCTGCAACAGTATTTGATTCACGGGAAATCAAAACAATTTCATCATACACCGCCACTTGATCCAAAAGAGAGGCTCAAAACCCTCCCATTGCACTAATAAAAATCACTTAAATGCTTGGAGATCATAACTTTAACTCAATATAAACTTAAACCGACAACAGGCAGAAAATTCAAAATGAAGTGCAAAAGGGGGAAAAGGTGTACGAGTATGAATTTGATTCGGTATTCAAATTCATAATTAATATTCGAATTCGAAAAGTTAGAGTACAATTTTTTTAAAAATGAATGCTTATGAAAATATTATGTTAATAAATCGGATTATTATTTTGGTTCAATCACTATTCAAAACAAAATTAATTACAACATTGCCAGTAGAGGACAACATTCAAAGTTATTGATACTACCGAGCTTGGTAATTTTGATACTACCGAGCTTGATTTCCTTAATGAGAGAGTTAGGGGATGTATTTTTTATACATGAGTTTTATATTTGGGAAATAAATTTTCAAACTTTATTTTTTTTGATAATTGAGAATGTAAGTTTGGTGTGTTGCATTCCTTGACTCAATTATGGTACCAAGCTGTCATTCGGATTTTTTTAGAAATAAAAATATGTTTGGTTATAATATTTTTGATATAGATTTGCGTGATTGTAGTGTATTTTTGCATCGATTTGCGTGATTGTAGTGTATTTTCACATTGAATTGCGTGATTGTGATGAAAACTTGTTTGGTTGTATTTTCAAAATAATTTTTCCATGAAAAATGAAAACTGAAAATAACTTTATTTCTAATGGAAATTTCTTAAACAAACATAAATTGAGTTTTTGCAATAGTTGGAAATTGGAAAACTGCATTTGGAAATAATTCCATACATACTCTTAGATGCACAAATGCGCACTGTTGAAGATATATGTACGATAATAATTTATTCTTGTATAGAATAGTTGATTAATCATATTTACTTGCGTGCGATTGGATATACTTTCATTTTGAAAATTTTCATTTTCTTTAGAGAATAGTAGTAAAAAATATTTTAGAAAAAAAAGATGAATTTTGAGATTGTGATTGGATGTGAGATGAAAAAGTAATGATGAAAATTGATTTGATTTAAGAATAGTAAAATAATGATTGGTAGTTAGAAATGTGTGAGTGAATGAATAGTGAAATTTGTGGGAGAATGTGTAATAATGATTAGTTTTTTGTGAAAAAATGTGTAGATGTGATTGGTGATAGAAAAAATAAGAAAAAGTGAAAGTGAGAGAATAGTATATTTTTTGAAAATTTTCATAAACAATCATATGTTTGGTGTAAAAAATTTCTCTAGCGGAACGAAAATGAATTTTGTTTCTTATCCAATCGCGGCCTTAATATTCTTGAATAATAATGCATATTTGTTTTTGTGTGATGTAACTAATCCATTAATTAATATTTCTTTTGGTACATATATATGAGGGGAGGGATGGTGGAAATCGAACTCAAACCCGATTAAAGATCATCCCAGACCGAAGATCTTAACCACTCTACAAATATCCAATTCCCAATCAATTAATTAATAATGTGACATATACAAGAAAAAAAACTAGCCCAAAGAGTGGCTAGTGATATCTCGGTTGTAAATATCTAACTATACAAAAGACAAATCATAAACATTGCACTCAGGATACTAGAAAGTCTAAAGATCGATCAAGTCTGTCATTTACCTGGTATCATACATAAAGAAATAGATTGAAAGTTACCATCTATTTGACAGCATATTAAACCCGGTAAAAAGACTAAGATAATATAATGTTCGCCAACAGTATTTGATTCACACAATTTCATCATACACCGCCACTTACATTGCTACCGAGTGGAGATTCGAATCCATCAGCCAGCTATTTACTCCACTAGGGCAAAGAATGAGTTTGAACCTTTATATATTGAAAGTTACTCAAAAATCTACTACATTGAATAATAATAACAAAATTAAAAATTGACATATAAAAAGGGCAAAAAAAAACTGTCCAATGGTAGATGATAGTTACCCACGCCTTTCAAGGCGCTTGTTAACACCATCCAGTCCGCCAGCTGCCAAGTGTCACCAATTAGTTACATCTCCCCCAAAACGAACGCGTCGTATCAGTTTAAACCGCGCGTGGGATTTCTGTCGCGCGCATATTGCAGACATTCCTACTTCAGGGACTTGGAAATTTTGTGAAGTGAATAAAAAATCATATAGAAAATTAATATTGTCGACATCCCTCTTAAATGACAGGACTACCCTTTTAGTCCTGTGATTTTTATTCTGTTCACAACAGTGCTTCAGTCCTCTGAATATGAAAAGCGCTTTCGGAAAAACTCAATTATTTTTGATAAGACGCGAGTTTAGTCTACACTTGAAATTATTGAAGGGAGATTTTTGTAGAGACGCGCGTATATCAACTCCACCAAAAGCAGCAGAAAATGTACGTAAACCTGGTGTGGGTAAAATACATATATAGAGCGAGAAAAAGAAGACTAGAGTGAGAAAGCAAAGGACTTTTTCTGGTGACGATCTAGCTTTACAACACAGTTCACGAGAAGAATCATCAGTCCACTCTGTCGAAGGTATAAATTCTTTAATCTGAAAACTTGATGTGGAATTTTCAACTGTTTTGCTGTAATTCCGATCATTATGTGTCTCGATTATTTGCTTGGGAAGGTTGGTGATTTACTGGTGTCAATGGTTTTTATGGTATATTGACTGTGCTATACTGTTTTCCGCGAGTTTTCGGGATTAATTACTTCATAAGTATGAACTGTAATGGAAGATCTGATTTCTTCATAGTGAGAAAATGGAGTTTGTTTATGTGTTTAGGTGCCTGTGTTTGTACGAATGTTTAAGTCTGGATAATTGTGTCCTGGAGGCTGGAAGTATGTGTGGCGTGATCTGGATGCATAATTTTGTTGGAAAATTGTGCTTGTCATCGATGAGTTTGCACAGTAGTAGTTTTATTCATACTCGATTTTGAGCTCGATATATGTTAAGGTAAGAAAGGATAATTCAAAAGAAACTTGTTCCTTGTTGTTCCATAGAACATAGCGTTGAATCCTGCAAGGAAACAAAACCAAATGCAAAAGTGTCTTAATAGATTATTTGCATCTTAATTGTCAATTATTAAGTGTTAAAAACATTAGGTATGACTATGATCAGCTCAGGCATTGATCACTCCCAAACCTGTTTTTCTGTTATTTATATTTTGATAAACATGATTATGAAGTTGATCTATAATATCTTCATGTTACCTATTCTCACGGAATCAATTTTAACGAATCTATCATGTTAAGTCAACTTACCAAATGTTCTGCCATGCACTCCTCCATGGTCTGTAAAGATGGTGAGGGTACACGTTGTAGGCGTAGAAATGGTGGGCATGTGCCATGAGTTAGTTGTTTTATTGTTCAGTTAGAGGATGTTGGGGATCTGTGTGATTGAGGGATGTGGGATTTTCATTCATAATTTTTTGTTGTAAAACTTTTCATCTGAAAATTCCTCTCTTTAATTCTGTTGTAGGGCCTAAACTTCATCGTTTTTCATTTAATAGTTTATGGTCTTCTGAACACATGTATGCATTTTTGCAGGTTCACATACTTTAGTGTTGGTTGCCTTTTCAACATGCTCTAGCTTAAAGAAGTTTTCAGTTAAGAATCTGAATTAAGAAATGAGTAAAAGCTTATTTCTTATTTTGGAGCCTGACTGAGAACTGAAAATTCATCTGTTGGGGAAGTTGAAGCATTGTGGTGAGGCTTTTCTAGGTCAGTAATCTGCCCCAGGTTTCTGTACCACTAGGTATAGATAAAAAAGAAAAAGAAAAACCAGAAATGGAACAGAAAATGGGAAAATTCCTAATGGGCGAGCAAAAGAACTCTGAAAAAATTAGTTACAATTCACTGGATAATAGGAATGAGGATGTGGGCTCTGTAAATCCGAGATTTACTCAGGATCCCTCCAATTATGTCAATATGAATTTAAGGCCATCTGATCATAATATAACAGTTGGAGCACGGCCTGTTCTCAACTACTCCATTCAGACTGGCGAGGAGTTTGCTCTTGAATTTATGTGGGAAAGGGTGAATCCCAGGCAGCAGTATATTCTGAGTTCCTCAGTTGATGCTAATAGTGAAACTACATCTGTGGATCTGCATGGTGTGCCTGGTCCATCTCATGCTGGTTCTGATAGACGACTTGATGCTTCATCATTTCCTTCTGTTGAAAAGAGTAAAGTCCAAGATCCTGTGAGCAATGTTTCTCTAAGAGAAGAAACACCTATTGGCAAGCCACTTCAATCAGTGCCTAGAACCTCATCAAAAAGTACGAGTGTTCACAGGTTTCATAGTCATTCTTCTTTGGGTTCGTTTGGTGGCTCGTCTAGAATGTTGAAGTTGCTCTGCAGTTTTGGTGGAAAAATTATGCCTCGTCCAAGTGATCGAAAACTTAGATATGTTGGAGGTGAAACACGCATTCTCCGCATTAGCAAGGATATTTCATGGGAGGAGCTAAAGCAGAAGACGCTGACAATATATATAGAACCTCATTCTATCAAATATCAGCTTCCTGGAGAGGATCTTGATTCCTTGGTATCAGTATCAAGTGATGAGGACCTACAGAATATGATGGAGGAATGTAATGTACTTGATGATGGTGGATCCCAGAAGCTCAGGATGTTTCTCATTTCAATCAATGACTTGGATGATTCTCAGCTTGGTCTTGAGAGCATCGAAGGTGATTCTGATATTCAATATGTTGTTGCTGTAAATGGTATGGATTTTGGTTCAAGAAGAAACTCAATTGGTGTGGAAAGCCATTTGGGAAACAATTTGGATGAGTTACTTGGTTTAAGTGTCGAAAGAGAAACTGGTCAAGTTGCTGTCAGCTTGGCCGGCCGTGGTATTACACATCAGGAAGTAGTCGCACCTTCACCAAATCAATCTTCTCAGATAGAGTTGCCAAGTTCATCACATGCTTTTGAGTCCAATTCACTTGGTTACCAGGTCCAAACTATCAATCATGAACGGCCTGAATGGCATTTATCACGTGCTTTGCACCAAACGGACGTCCTCCCCACTGCAGATGAGAAAATCATAGCTCCACCAGCTGTTAGATTTCAGCATGATTATGATTCTCATTCGTCCAACCATGCAAATTTGGTCCCAAATCCTATACTTGAGCACATGGTTCCTCATGAGACCCCTGATGTGGGGCAGCCAAATGGAAGCTCGAATGCTAAGGTACCAGGAGTATCAGGGTTGGAGATAAAACTTGACAATAAAACTGTAGTCCAGAAAAAGATCGAATCTGAGAAAGATCACTCTCCAGGGGCAGATGTTCCTCGGATGGATACACAGATGAACAAAGAGAGTTCAATCCAGAAAGTCAGTGACTCTACTAAACTGCAGTCTCTTGATGAAGGGAAGACTATCTCTTCACATCCACACCACGTTTTATCTTTAAATAACACGAAATCAGAGGCAGCATCTGCAGTTAGTGCTGCCACAGACAAGGGTATTTTGGTCATACCAACAAAAATCAGTGAAAAGAGCCATGAAAATGTAAGGAATTACGTGCCTCCAAATATTATTCAGGATAAAAAGATGAATAATCCTGATGTCAATGACGGTGCGGCATTCATGCCTGTTCATGTTGACCCTGAGGCGTATAATAAAGACATCAGCTATGAACCTGATGTTCTTCCTCAACCGCTATTCCGTTCAGAAAGAATACACAGGGAGCAGGCAGGACTAAGTCGTTGGTCCAAATCTGATGATTCTAGCGGTCCACAACTCCTAATGACTCATTCGCGATCCGATGTTTCACAGCATATCACAGATTCAGTTGATAAGTTGGCTGATTGGAATGTGACAACCAATTTGGGAAAAGTTAATACTTTTGTCCAATCAACATGTACGAATTCCCCAGCTGAAGTGAAACTAAACGGATCTCAGCAATTAGCAGATGTTATTGATGACAGTGCAATGACTTCCAGCGAATGTAACAAAAATGAGCCAAACCACAAGGCTGAGCTGAAGGCTGCAGTGCCTCCTACTGCTGTTACTTCTGAGTCCAGTTTTCCTGTGACAAACCAAGGAACTTCTGAATATCCCCAGGATGAATCTGCTCTGACACCAATGGAGGTTCATCAGAACAAGATGAATGAAAAAGCCATTTCGGAAAAATTACACGTAGGTAGGGAAGATGGTCTTGCAGTTGCTTCTCAAAGTAAGACTCGTTTTGTTGCTGTCACTCAGGAGCATGGGGACATCCTTATTGATATTAATGACCGTTTTCCTCACGACTTTTTATCTGATATATTTTCTGAGGCTAGAAGAGCTGAGAGCTCTTTGGGTATTACAGAATTGCGTGGCGATGTAGCTGGTTTGAGTGTGAACATGGCTAATCATGAACCTAAGCATTGGTCATTCTTTCAGAATTTGGCACGAGATGATTCAAGAAAAGATTTTTCCCTTATGGATCAGGATCATCCTACTTTCTCATCTTCACAAGCAAAATTTGGAGATGATGCATCCATGGATTATGGTTATACACCTTTTGAGGCTCGTGCAGTCTCAGCAGATCATGTAGATCCTAATAGTAATTTTGGTGCTGAAAATCAAAGACAATCATCTGTCCCTATAAGACCTGACACCATGAAATTGCCTTCAGATTATGATATTTCTCAGACTAGTGGTATTCAAAGTCTGCAATTTAATCACCCAATCAACTCAAGGACTGATGAATCTGATTATCAGGTATTATTTGGTTAAAAATATTTTTGAGGGGTTTGTTTCCTTCGATTGTATCATCTAATCATTTTTTATAATTTAAGGATGGGAGGAGAGCAATTCAGCCTACTGGTTTCCCTCTTGTTGACTTCGCCGTTGGAGATTTTGATCCCAGTTCTCTGCAGGTATTATGGTGCCTCTTGTCAGAGAAATTAGTTGACATGTACCTACTGAATTGAAACAATATCTTGCTCGGCTTAGTAGCTTACATTGAAGAACACTAAAAAAATGAAAAATGGATCTTATATAAATAGTGGAAATATTTGAATGACATGCATGCATTTGCCCTAGGATTAGAACCAAGTTTAACATTGTGATATAACTGGAAAAACTTACATGGTAATCTCTACTGCTGTTCGTGAAAGTCTGCTGTTGCACATTGAATAAGACTCTTGGACTATTGTGAAGCCAAAGGCATTGTCATGTGAACCAGAATTGGCTTGTATGGATCATTTCCAATTGTACTGTATTTTAGATGTGATGGGACTTTCTAACTTCATCCATACCAGCTGATACTGTTCCTAAGATAGCACTAGGACCGCATAGACAACATAAAATCTCAGAAAATATTTTCTGCTTGAAATGTGTAGAATTACTGTAAATTATATTGGGTGCTTCAATCCACTTGTTAGTAACTGTTTCTTTGTTCTATTATAGATTATAAAGAACAGAGATCTTGAAGAGTTGAGGGAATTGGGTTCTGGAACCTACGGCACTGTTTATCATGGTAAATGGAGGGGAAGTGATGTTGCTATTAAGAGAATAAAGAAGAGCTGTTTCACAGGTCGCTCATCTGAGCAGCAGAAACTGGTAAGTTTCTTTATTATTCTAATTATTTTTAATTATCAGATAACAGTCAAGGATATGCTCCATTGCAAGAATTATTGCTATAATAGTTAAGAATTAGGTGATGATTTATCTCCCTAAAGGAGATGAAAAAATGACAACATAATCTTAGGCTTCTTATTTTTGGATGGAACTTTTAGTTCATTAGTCCATCATGTTCTTCATGGATCGATTTGTGACAGTAACCTCTTGTTATATTCTGTAGACATCTGAGTTCT
This sequence comes from Rehmannia glutinosa, assembly GCA_016081115.2. NCBI lineage: Eukaryota > Viridiplantae > Streptophyta > Magnoliopsida > Lamiales > Orobanchaceae > Rehmannia > Rehmannia glutinosa. Next base: position 78,099,477 of record CM071933.1, on the reverse strand, counting down.
GGCATGAAGCTGAGATTCTGTCAAAGCTTCACCATCCCAATGTGGTAGCTTTTTATGGTGTAGTGCAAGATGGGCCTGGGGGGACACTTGCAACTGTCACGGAGTATATGGTGAATGGGTCCCTTAGACATGCTTTAATTTCCAAGGATAGGTACTATTGCACTATATGTAGATTTATGCCTCCTAATCCCTCCCTTTTCTTGTATAACCCCTCTTCACATGCAATTTGTTCAGGCATCTTGATCGCCGCAGGCGTCTCATTATTGCAATGGATGCAGCTTTTGGAATGGAATATTTGCATTCGAGGAACATTGTGCACTTCGATTTAAAATGTGACAACCTGCTCGTTAACTTGAAGGATCCTTCCCGACCCATATGCAAGGTGAATCATAAGCACCCTTTGTTCATAATATAGAAATCGAAAATTATGCTGTGATAAGTTCTGTGTTGTCTTATTGATGAGGTTACTTTATTCAGTTGGGGAGTCTTGATCCTTTGTATGAACCATTGCTAATAAGTGCAAAAGCATTAAAGCTTTACCAAGAGCGAAAAGGAGAAGAGGGGGATAAATGAAGAAAGATTATAGCTATGCTTGATTAAATTTCTTAAACTTACTTTTATTTGAAAATGTCCAGGTGGGTGATTTTGGTTTGTCAAAAATCAAGAGAAATACATTGGTGACCGGTGGTGTGCGAGGAACCCTTCCATGGATGGCTCCAGAGTTATTAAATGGTAGCAGTAGCAAGGTTTCGGAAAAGGTACCAATAACCCTGCTATAATATTCTATAAAATACGGTAATGGAAAGGGATAAACGAAGTTCACATGCTGTCTCATACCAGAGGGTCATTAATTATTTGGATAATTGCAAAAGACCCCTGAGGTTTGGGCTAATTACAAAAAAATCCAGAGATGTTTCAAAATTACAAAAAGCCCCCTCATGTTTGATTATGTCTTAAATTTAAGGGGGTAATTGTAATGGGGTTAAATGTTCTTTTGTAATTAGCCCGAACCTCAGTTTTTTTTTAAATGTTTCTCTTATGAAGAGGAAAAATGTAAGAGGACACAAACCTCAAGGTTTTTCAATTTTCAAAAAACCCTGTATTTTTTCGTAATTAACCCGAACCTCAGGATCTTTTTTGTAATTATCTCTTAATTATTTACTATACCATGTGCATGCTTATTTAACCGAGCAGTAGTTTAAGGTTCTCTCTGTTTAGTTTATTTTGGCAGCTTAAACACATCACTCTGAAGATTTTATCCATCAAATTTTACAGGTTGATGTATTCTCCTTTGGGATTGTACTTTGGGAAATTCTGACGGGCGAGGAACCTTATGCCAATATGCATTATGGAGCAATCATCGGTCTGCTTACTTTTCCTTCATACTTATAACTAATAAAAGATGAAAATAGAAGATAAAAGTTTATAGATATATCTGAGCTTCTCTCTTCTTGTGAAAGCAGGTGGTATAGTAAATAACACATTGAGGCCACCAGTTCCGAGCTTTTGTGATCCCGACTGGAGATTACTGATGGAGCAATGCTGGGCCCCAGATCCATTGGTTCGGCCATCATTCACCGAAATTGCCAGACGTTTACGCACAATGACTGCTGCATGCGTGACGAAACCACAAGGTTTTACAGTGCACAATCAGTTATCCAAGTGATTATTTAAGGTTTTATCGTGAGATATATATATATATATATAGAGAGAGAGAGATTTGTTTTCATAAGAATTGTTACGTCCAGTATATTTTGTATAGTATGTGTGCAAATGGGGAGATACGGATACATTAATGTTCATCTGTGTTGGAATTGTTATTATGAATGTGTATACATGTATTTATCTCATGGAAACAAGAGAAGTTGCCTCGTATATGTAAGCAAACAGAAAAGGAGACATTTTTTGTTTTCTGGCAGGTTCTGTAATGCAGTGTGAAATAAGAATAAAGGAATATGATTGCCTATTTATTTGTTACTTAAACATTCATTAAACTTGACAGAGAGACATTGTGTATAAAGTACTACCATTGAAGGGGTTCAAGATCCACTGGTTTTTCACTTTGTTGGTGAAAAGAAGGATGTTATCAGAATGGAAACCAACAAACCACAACATAAGAATATTATTACAACAAACCACAACATTTAGTTCTTGGAGGGTGTTTGGTCTAGCTTATTTAAAAGGTCTCTAAGCTATACATTTTTTAAGATGTTTTTAGGACTTATAAGATGTTATTAATGAGAATATTGTACTTAAAATTGTCAAAGTCAAATAATGTTGTTCAAATAAGATCTTATTTTGAAAATCAGATGCGATTTCCAATTTTTCTAAAAAACATTATAAGCTTCTAATACTTTTAAATAGCCTATAAGGTCTCAAACACTGGTGGAGAAAGGGGGCATATTGGGCCCCAAACCTATCTCCGGTCCTACAGTGTTAACAAATTTTTTAAAAATAGTTAGTGTATATGATTTTTAGTTTCCATCTAGCTCACCCCACATTAGTGTTGACTCCATCATTACTCTCAAATATCTTATAACAAGTTTTGAAGAGCTTATATTTTAAACATCTTACCTCATATTGGAGGAACTTAATTACGTTTCTTGGTTAAAAAAAACCGTTTGTTTATCTTTTGATAATTTTTTTATTTTTAAAAACTTTATCAATTAGGCTTGGATTAATATTCAATAAAGTTTTATAGTTAATATTAATAATAATATTAAACTATCATAACTAAAAAGTATAAAAAAGAATCAAATTTCCAAAAACATATCTAAAATGGGTCTTTTTGTAATTACGAAAAATAAAACATCATATAAACATTTAATATAACATTTCTTCTAGTATGTATTTACCAAAATAGATTTGTTAATTTTAACCTTATAAAAATTAACGGTTAAAGTCATCGGTTCCACAGCTTTTTAGACCTAGGAACTGGAACGGGAACCAGCCTACACAGTTCTGGTTCCGGTTTTGGAACCGTTGATAACATCCGTTTTATTTGGAACCCGATTTTTGAAGAGCTACCCCTACTCATAACCTCAACCACACACTCTTTTAGTCAAGTCTCCAAATCTACACTCTTTTAGAAAGATTCAGACAGAAGCAGATGACCTTAAAAACTTCAAACAATCCAAAGCTTCAAATCCAATGACTTACTGATCAAAATCTCTTTATTACTGTCAACAAAATCATACAAAGAAAATCTGCCCAACATTTAAAAGGCTTTCATGAGGCACATTAAATATCACACTATTCTCCCTGCAAATCTTCCTAAGAAACGCATATATATAATCAATAGCTATTTTCTTATAAATCCTCGACTCTCTCCTTGCTCTAACTACCGTGTTCCCCATAATATGAACCACCCCAGCATCCCTACAGTTACTCAGAAACTCCAACTCATCGAGCTCCGTTTGCCCGCTCTCCCGTCCAGACGACATGATCGTGTGTTGTTCGCGTGAGCTGGCACGATCGAGTCCACTGACGAAATCGTAAGGTCAAGATTCGACATAGACGTGTGGGCATTATTGTCTTTCAACAGAAATTCCCTCGACTGCTGCGTTTGCTGTCCGTATAAACTGTACTCGTCGGAATCGAACACCCTTCCATCATAGACTCGAGCCGGACGAACATGAAAAGATTGTCGAATAGTTTTTTCTCGAAATCATCATCTTTCTTGTGAAGGTCCTTGTAGCCGTATCTCGCCACGCAACGGAACATGTGGAAATTTTTCGGCCCGATACGTTTCACGAGAAATCTTTCTTCTTCCGGGACCGTGTAAACCGGGAGGTACTTGACGCACACGAACACTACCACGGAGTGGATCGCGGGCAAATTTGTGATGAAGTGCGAGAAAATGTGCGGTACTCCGCTCGCTAGCTCGGTGTACACGAGCCCGATCCCGGGGACGCGGACCAGGCCTAAACTGGGCCCGAGGCCCAATATCCAAGCCATGGAGACCTTGCTATGCATTTCGAGCTCGTAGCGTTTGACCGTCCCGTAATGCCAGACGTACATGATGACGAGAAATGCAGCTGCGATCACGAGCGGGACCCAACCGCCTTGATCGACTTTGAAAAGGACGGCCGAGAAGTATGTGCATTCGACCACGAGAGAAAAGAAAGTGAACAAGAGGACTAGGATCCAGTGGCAGTGCCAAACTAGTAACATTATTAGCGTCATGAGAAAAGTTGTCACGAGCATGACAATCACAACCGCGGTACCTGTTGTCACATCGTATATAAGCATGACAAAATTCCGGTGAGAAACAAAAACAACCCAATGAACTAATAATTTTTAGAGATAATTACCAAAAAAAAAACCGAGGTTCGGGCAAATTACCAAAAAAAAAAACCCGAGGAATTCCTTTGAGGTTTGGTTCCACCTTACATTTTACTCTTCACAAGCAAAAAAACATTTCAAAAATCCTTTAAAAATATTATAGTTACCCCCTTAACATAATCAAACCTGAAGGAATTTTTGTAATTTTGAAACATCTCTGAGTTTTTTTTTGTAATTAGCCCAAACCTCAGAGTGTCTTTGCAATTATCCATAATTTTTATTTTAGTTTCACATAACATGTTTGCTTCAAATTCATATGGCAATTTACACAACATTACAACAAAACATCAACTAAAAAACAAGTTCATGACTGGACAGAAACTCCTAAAGAAACCGATTCTATGACTAGGCAGTATCGGGAGGGTAAATTAGACTTAATAAAGCATTATTCTTGTTTAAAGCAAAGAAAACTCACCGTAAGCATTGCCAATTTGGCTTTGATTTCTAAATCCAGCAGTTACAGCAATACAAAGAACCATAAGAATCCAATTCATGTCAGGAATATATATCTGCCCAAGAAACTTCTTTGATGTATGCACAACCTTGACTCTCGGAAAACAGCCGAGGGCAAGGGCCTGCTTGATTATTGAAAAAGTAGCAGATATGGTGGCTTGGCTAGCAACAATAGCAGCTAAAGTTGCAATAATAAAAACAGGCCAGTATACTTTTTCTGCAAATAGAAAATTAAATTAACAAAGTCAAGGAATTAACTTGATGTCTAATTTTATATTGACGTATAGATGAACAAAGACTTCTTTCAGATGTGGTGGATTGGTTTGATTCCGTCTTACATTTTCCCATTCATAAGGTAAAAAAAAAATTTCAAATACCCTTGATATGTACAGAAATATTGCAGTTACCCCCTTAAATTTTAGGGATAATTACAAAAAAGCCCCTGAGGTTCTGGTTAATTACAAAAAAAACCTGAGGTTTTTGAAAATTGCAAAAAAACCTTGAGGTTTGATTTCGTCTTACATTTCTCCCTTCATTAACAAAAAACATTCCAAAAACCCTCCTAATATTTCTAAAAATATTACAATTGCCCCCTTAATTTTAAGACATAATCAAACATGAGGGGGATTTTTATAATTTTGGAACATCTCTGGATTTTTTGGTAATTAGCCCAAACCTCAGGGGGTCTTTTGTGGTTATCCCTAAATTTTAAGACAAAATCAAATTTGAGGGTTTTTTTTGTAATTTTAAAATATCTTTTGGGTTTTTTGGTAATTAGACCAAACCTCGTGGGTTTTTTTGTAATTTTAATTTTCAAGATCTCGAAGCAGCAAGCTAAAGCTATTCCTAGCAAGGAGAGTATCAAAACTCAAGGTTGTGAGGCATACCTGGAATTGATCGATAAAATGCATCGATTACATGGTCTCTATTTTCCATGAGGTATGCTGCTTGCCCGGAGTAGGCTAGAAGAAGACACGGAAACACAACAACTGTAAAAGCAAGCTGTACAGCAGAAACTGGAAAATGAGCAAGATCAGCGAAAAGTGCTTCCGTCCCTGCAATAGTAAGCAATCCGAAATTAATACTTTTATCCGAATTAAAAAAAGGGATAACTACAAAAACACCCCTGAGGTTTGGGTTAATTACAAAAAACCCAGAGATTTTTAAAATTACAAAAAAAAACCTTGAGGTTTGATTCCGTCTTACATTTTTCCCCTTAATAAGCAAAAAACATAAAAAATCCCCTGATATTTATAAAAATACAACAGTTACCCCCTTAAATTTAACACATAATCATACCTGATGGGGTTTTTTGTAATTTTGAAACATCTCTGGGTTTTTCTGTAATTAGCCGAAACCTCAAGGGTGTTTTTGTAATTATCCCTTAAAAAAATTATCAAAGAGTCCCTAGAATCCAACAAAAATAGTGTGCGCGCGTGAAAGAGAGAGAGAAAGAGATAAACCTGTGATACTAAGCATGATTCCTCCAAGGGACGTCCAACCTTTTTTCTTTCCTCTTCTAAGGTAGCGATATATGTACACGGGCGAAAACGCTCTAAGAACTGAGCTATCGTATTTATATATGTTGAAGATACCAATGCCTCCAATCATGAGAAACCAAAGCAGTACAATTGGAGCAAATAGCCAACCAACTTTATCCGTTCCATAGTGTTGCATGCTGAACAATCCAACTAATATGAATACAGCAACAAGTACAACCACATCTGCATCAAAGAATAAATGCTCAATCTCATAATAAAAAACATAAGCACGATTATGCAACAAAGAGGGTGTTTGGCTAAGCTTATTCAAAAGATTTTATAAACTCCTTCATTTAATAACATGTTTTTAGAGCTTATAAGATGGTAGATCTTATTCTGAAATAAGTTGTTGAAATGTTTGGATAAAAGAAGATGATAGAGCTTTTATGATATTAGTAATGGCAGTTTTGTAATTAAAATGGTCAAAACTAAAAGTGGTTGTTAAAATAAGATCTTATTTTGAAAAAAAAAAAAGTTGGGAGTTCCCACTTTTTTGAAAAACAGCTAATAAGCTCCTAATATCTTATTTTGGAGCTTATAACATATTTTTTGAAAAAGATTATCAAACACCTTTAGAGAGCTTATAAGCTCTTAAACATCTTATAAGATGTTTTGAAGAGTTTATGAGCTCAGCCAAACACCCTCTAAGACATGAGGACAATGCAAACAAGCAAAAACGGTAAATACTTTGTAATATTATTAACAACTCCAAGATAATAGTTAGTTCTGATAGTAGACCATACCGTTGCTCATCTTTGGGTGGTCCACCTTAATCCCGCCAGAAGCAGAAAGAACTGTGACATGTATACTCTGGTTAATAAAGACTTGAATAAAAGTTGAAAGTTAAGGAACGAGGATTAGAGACAAACAGAATATTAGCCCACATCAGAATGAGTACCAAATAATTCCTGATCTTTCTTTTTCTTGATGGTGAATTTTTAAGGTCCTAATGACCGAGTACACAATTGTGATATTAGCTTGAAGCATACTGAGACAATATTGTTTTGATGATAACCGAAGGTTCATTTCATTACATAAACCTAATGCCTCTTACTGGAACAAGTACTGTAAAGTTCTGAAACCAATAATACAAAGATTTGAAAATCCACGTGTTCCATCTTGAGTATAGAGTTTTCTTTCCACTTTCATTCTAAACCACCCGGACTAATTACCCCCTTACATTTAACACATAATCAAACTTCAAGTTCTTTTTTTATAATTTTCAAACATCTTTTTTTTTTTTTTTGTAATTAATTCAAACCTCAGGGGTAGTTTTTGTAATTATCCCAAAAAAAAAAAAAGAAATAGATAAAGAAACGTAATTACCGGATATAGCAGGAGTGAGAATTCCATCACCAATGACCATGCATGTCCCGACGAGTACAAGTAGAAGAAGGGAATTCCTTCTGAATGCGTCTGCCTCCAGCCATCTCTTGGTTTTAGCAGCAAACGAATGCTCATGGAATGTGCTACGGCTATACGTTGTCAGCTCCTCATCCGTCCGGTGTTGATTGGGAATTGTTTTCACTTTAGCATGTCGACAAAGTAAAGAATAAAGAGCAAATGTTCCCCCTAAACAGTAAAAGAAGACAGATCTATCAGTGTTTTTATAAATCTATCATTCATCATTAGTAACCTTTGACAGATCGTAGCATAGTGCTATTTCATGTTAGTATTCGAAGCATGCAGCTCAATTTCAATACGAGAGATATAATACTTCACAAACAGAGTAAATAAAATTAAGGGATAATTAAAAAAAAAAAAAAACCTTGAGGTTCTGGCTAATTACCAAAAACCCCAGAGATTTTTGAAAATTACGGAAAAAAACCTTGAGGCGTGATTCCTTCTTATATTTCCCCCTTCATAAGCAAAAAAACATTTCAAAAATCCCCTAATATTTAAAGAAATATTACAGTCAACTTCTTAAATTTAAGCTAAAATCAAAGCTGAGGGGGCTTTTTGTAATTTTGAAACATCTCTGGATCTTTTTGTAAATAGCCCAAACCTCATGTGTCCTTTTGTAATTATGCCTAAAAATAAAGAACATATTTTTCTTGATACCAGAACAGATTAAAATCTAATTAAGGGTATACAAAAACATGTAAAATGCAAACTTTAAACAAGTTTGTTTTTATCAATGTAAAACAAAATACCATTAGATGCCCATTACTTTAGAAATAAGGTAAAAACATTTCATGTATTAAGAGGGCCCAACAAAATATCGTAAAAAATCGTAGCTTCAAAACACCTTACCTTGACCATTGTCATTTGCTCTACATACGATAAAAACATACTTGAGGAGCGGTATCAACGTCAGTGAGTATATAATCAATGAAAGGGCACCAATAACATCCTCAGGATCATCTATTCCGTGAGGAAAAGTATTGTAGAACACATACAACGGAGACGTTCCCAAGTCTCCATATACCACTCCTAGACTCTGGAATGCAAGCCTTAATAGCAAAATTGCTGAGAATTTCTGTTTAAGCAAAAGTGAGTTAATTAAGTGTTAAAACCATTATTCTCGAAAACAAAGTAGTCCACTAATTTCCACCTTATGCACAGAATTAAAGCAGTTATCGAATACATAATGAAAGGCCATATAAAATTCACTACAATTGAATATATTTATCATGCATCTCTACAGAGCAAATTAATACTAGTATTGGAGCAAAAATTAATCCAGATGAACCAGAAAAAAATCAATAATCCAGTTGAGCCAATTTATCGATATTGGTAGCAAATTTGTCACTAATTTCCACCTTATGCCTAGAATTAAAGCAGCTATATGCACTTTAAACTTAATGAAGGGCCATATAAAAATCACTACAATTGAATATATTTATCATGCCGGTATCTCTACAGAGCAAATTAATACTACAGTATTGGAGCAAAAATTAATCCAAATGAACCAGAAAAAAAGTTGAGCCAATTTATCTGATATTGGTAGCAAATTTGTCATTGATTCATATTCTTCTATATACTAAATTAATGGATAGGACTACATTAACCATGTACACACACACACACACACACACAAACAAAAAAATCTAACTGAAAGTGAAAAAGGGCAAAGGTAATCCTAAAAAACAAACAAGTTATAAGCATGTTTTTTTTTTTTTTTTTTTTATATCATCACATATAAACTAGGGTACATGAAATTGAAAATTGAAAAGTGAAAGAATTTTTAAGCTTTAATTACCTTTTCTCTATACATATTTTTAAGTCTTCCAGCCTCTTCATCCATAGGCTGATCAAGCTTCTGCTCCAAAACCCACATACTCCCCTTTGTTTCACTGCCCTCATCAAATTCATCCCCAGATGCCATCTTTATTTTTTACTCTACACCTTCACAAAATCTTATCCAACTAATTCAAATCCCAAAATCCATAAAATTAAAACCCAGTTCCCAAATATCAAGAATTCAATTCCCCACCCAAGAAACCTAATAATAATCTCTGAGTAAGAGAATAAAATCCCAAAAAGTAATCTGGAAAGTAGAACAAGAGTAGAAGAAGACAAAAATACTCACAAGAAAATAATAATAATAATAAGATTTTATTATTACTCAAATTACTGGCAAGAAATTCTAGAGTGGGGTCAACTCAATATCAGCCACACCCACAAAACCACCTACCAAGAATCAAATCAAAAACAAAACACTTCACCAAGAACCTCAAAACTTCAATGCCTCAGAAAAAAACTCTGTAAATTAAACTCAATTTCTCCAAAGCTTTGTTTTGATGCAAGAATCTTGAAGTGGGCTCACCTCAAAAAATTCAACCCAAGTCTCAAAATCTTGACTTGAGCAAGCAAAACCCAAAATTCTTGATTTTTTTTTTTTTCAGAGTAAAAGAGATATCTTTGATTTTCTACTGTAAAAGTGCAAACTTTCAGGTTTCAAGAAACAGAGAAAAATTCGATTTCTTTCTTCAAACAAATATCAATCTCTCTCTTAATAAGTTTTTCACATAGGCCCAAAAACAGACAACCTTTTTCTCTCTCTAATTTCTGTTGTCAATTGTCATCCTCTCAAATCATTACATTGCCACGAGAGTGTGTGTATATGTGTGTGTAAATGACACGTGTTGTGCAAATCTATTTCAAAATTAAACACAAAAAAAAACGAAAATAAAAACAGTATTTTCTCAATTATTTAAGTTGTCTTTTGGAGTCACAAACACTAGTGTAAATTTAAACACCAAAAAAAACAAAAAATAATAATAGTATTTTCTCAATTATTTAAGTTGTCTTTGGACTTAATAGACTGACCTATAATTTTTTTTCGATTAAACACCAAAAAAACAACGAAAATAAAAAATAGTATTTTCTCAATTATTAAAGTTGTCTCTAGAGTCACAAATACTGCTTATAAATCTCTCTTTATTCGTCTGCGATTTTTTCCGATTTAGGCTCCTGGCGTCCAAACTTCACTAAGATGCTAGGCCCAACTTGACACCGACTAAACTTCAGAACACTGACCAGTTGTCACAAAAGAAAACCCAAATCTTGAGTTGCGTGTTTAATTTGGTTAGTATTTCTTTATTTTCCAATGGTATAACTCTTGCTGCAGAAGGTACAAACTTGAATTGATAATGAGATTGCAGAATGAAATGGCTGCTTTGACATTATTTTAAACACTCCACAATTTAATAGTACGAAATATAGATTATTTATTATCATAATTCATACCCACTGGCAATAATAAATGATAATGAGATTAAAAGAATCAGTGAAAAGGTTATGCGCGTAAATATTTAATTGGATCACAAACAATCACACATTTTTGTCTTTTCGAGACGACTATGTTTATTTTAATATTTATTTGTTTGCATACATATATGTAACCTCGTTAATTGATGACGTCACTACTCATGATACATTCATTTTACGATGGGAAAAATCAGTGGCATTAGATATTTCCTAAAATTTATTTTGATAGGAACAAATGAACACGAATTAATAGCATATCCGATATTATATCCGTGTTTTTATGACTAATTAGGAAAGTAATTTCATTTTCTTGTTCTTTGGAATAATTAAAGAAGAAGAAAAAAAGAGAAGGCTGAAACTTGATCCTTAATAATATATATCCATTTGAGGATTAATGAGCTCATGAGCTGATCAGTATTAGTCATTTGGAATAGATAGTTGGGGAATATGTTGGGATAAAGTTTTGGATGAAATTCGGTATTATTCAATGCGATATTTTGATTAATCTCTTAAAAGAGTTGAGCTCTTATGAACGAGATCTTGTTATTGGAATCGTATCAGAATCCAAATTTTACAGAAACCTAATCATGCATATCTATAAATATCGTATCTCAGGTATATTCTAACTCTAATGACTCCTTTCACTTAGTATTATTGTTATATTTTTCTCCTTTGTGTATTTTTACGTTGTCTTGAGCGTCGGAAAATACGTCACAACAACTCTGAGACCCTCCTTTACCTAACCCTAGTTTGTATGATGCAACTTAAAGGTGATATAGTCATTATGAAGAAACGAAAATAGAAAAAGTTTGAAATCCCATCAACAAGAGCATGATAAGAAATGATTTATAGCTCCATTATCTGGGGAAGGTTTTCAATAAGCTGTGATATGGGATCCACATATTGAAAGCAATACACTCAATTTAATAATGATTATAAAAATTTAGAGAATTGTACTTTTTTATTATTTCATTTTTTTAATTCAATATGATATTGAATGAAAATGAGTGTATTATACTTAATTCAATTTTAAAAAGAATCACTTTGACACTATTCACTTCACATGATGAGGGTTATTGATTAATAATTATACTTAGTGAAAATATCTAATCGTACGTGCATATTAATTTGTTACGTTAAAATTATGGTTGAGCTGCAAGAATGAGAGCTCAAACAAAACAATGGAGGAAAAACAAAAATGAAATAAAATTTCAAAGTATACTACTTTTATTATATTTGTTGAGTCTCTTTTGTTTCGACTTTTTTTTTTTAATACAATAGAAATAGTCGGTGAAGAGACACACACAACCAAATGAGATTGAACTCGGGTCAATTCTTTTGTTTACAAAAGAAAATGTCTATTTAGTTAAAAGGACAAGGTTGATCTCCTCTTTTGTTTCCACTTTTACGGTACAAAAATACAAAATTAAATGTCTATGTAGTTAAAATTTGACAACAGTTGTTTGTTGTCCGAAATTCTTTTTCAACAATTATAATTAGGTTCCGTCGCAGAATCAATCTATTATTATCTCAGTTGTAATTTCTCTTATTACTTTGTAGTATTTTTAAAAGTATAAAACTTCTGTTAATTAATTATTTTTAAAATTTATAATATTACTATTTCAAATGCATAGTCTCGTAATCGTGGGGGGTTTGATCAAATTTAGTACTTAAATTTTTAAAAGGAATTGTATATGCAAGTTGTCGGCACTAGTCTATTTCTATACGGTCCCCAGAGATCTGAAAATCTGTGAAAAAAGGACAATATATTTATGAGCAATAATATTGTTAGCTAGGACCTGACTGTTTCATATTTATAAGAGTATTTTTATTATTTGAAGTTTAAAATACTTTCTTTTTCCTACTGTTATAAAATAAAATGTATTTTGTTTCAAAAAAGAAAATTAAAATGGGTTGACAGTAGTTAGGGGGATAAATAACAAAAAGAAAACGAAAGTTACTGATTCGAACTTGGGTAGCATCTACTTACCCTGTAATAGTATCCTATTAAATAATCTATTAGAATAATCATAATATCATGGTAGAATACAGATATATATACTAGGTTTTCGCATTAAATTAAAGGTGCTTAAAAGAATATAAATAAGTGATTGTCACTATAGTCTATTCTATACGGTCCCCAGAGGCCCAGAGATCTGAAAATCTGTGAAAAAATGGACAATATATTTATGAGCCTTAATATTACCTGTCTGTTTTCATTTTTCTTAGAGTATTTTTATTATTTGAAATTCTTAATATTACCTGTCTGCTTTCATTTTTCTTAGAGTTTTCTTAGAGTTAGATTTGAAATTTCTCTTTTTCTTTTTTTTTTCCTATTTCCCAAGGGCAAAATGTAATTTAATCAATATGATCGTGAAGGCACAAATTTATTTCTTCTCCACGGTCTCCCCTGATTTCTCCCAAGGGAAAAACTATACCAATATAACGTGAAAGTTTTAAGGTTTTTTTTGAAAAACTATTTTTTTTTTTGTAGGGTTTACCATGTTTTGTACAGTTTTAAATCAAAACCACATTTATTTTGTTTCTTGGGTTAATTTTAATTTTTGGGTTTTTAGGATTTTTTTTTTTTAGGGTTTATTTTTTATTTTTGGGTTTATTTTTGTTTTTTAATATTATTCAAACCGAAAAGTCAAAATTAGGTTCATGTTTTAGGGTTTATTTTTGTTTTTTCATGGTTCATTATTATTTTTAAATTTATTTAAAAGAAAAAACCAAAACTTCAAATGTTCTCAAAAAGTAAACCACAAAACCTTCCTTCAATCATCAAAATTCCAGGAGGTCGGTCTGAAACCATTATTTAGAAGTGAGAATCATCAAGAGACAGATGCTTCGATCGTGAATTATATTTCTTCTCCTTTTTGCTTTTTGAAAAACTATAATTACAATTATCACTCTGTTGTGGGCACATGTACCGTGTTTGTGCCGTACAGTTTTAAATCAAAACCACATGTACAAGTTGATGCTTTTCTAATTTTCCATTTTCGATCTATACATGAAATTGATAGTTACGAAAATCATTTCCATGGCAAAGACACATTTCCGATTATCTTAATATTGTATGTAAGTATTAAGATAATTATAAAGTGTAGTTGTCTAGATAAAAGAATTGTAGGTATATATAAAACTATTGGTAAATACATGTATTATTTTTATCAGTAAATCTAAAAATTATCGGTGATATAGTCTAAGACTCGAAAGTATAGTGCAGATAAAAATTTAGTGCACAAAAGGAAAACCATTATTTTTTTTTTTATTCTTATGATGTGAATAGAGGAAACAAAAATTTATTTTTAAGTAATATAAAATTTCTTTGAAAAATTATTTTCATTGGTAAATTCTATCGGTAAATCGAAATTTTTAGTTGTGAAATATGAAACATTTATATATGTCTTAGGAATAAAGAGGATTAATTAATCTTTTGCATAAATATTAATGTGTGGTTAATTGGAGTAATTGGTCCTACGTACTGTGAAATATGCCAGTTTATGAAAGCGATAGTCTAAGACTCTAAGGCAAAGATTCCATGTGTACAAAAGGAATATCCACAAATAGATTCCTCTTCAGATGTAACTTTGATATCGAAAGAAAGATACTTCAAAGATTATTTCTTTGAAATATTGTGTAAGGTTTGTCAATGATGGACAAAATAAATATTTATCTATTTTTAATCGACATGCATTATACTAAAGATCCATTCTTATTTCAAATATGTTGTCCAATTGGCATCTGAAACATGATAATGACATTAATTTTATGTAATTAAGGGTGATAAATTATTAGTTTAACGATTATCTACAACTAACAATATTATCATGAAATAGACAAATTTGATTGAAATTAGATCACTTCCAGCCGTCTACACTATTGTAATGCAAAATCTACTAGTAGTTTATAGTCAATTCTGCAATATAAAGGAATTTTCCATAATATTTCATTTTACAGCATATTTTTAAACACTAAAATCAATAAGTTAAAGTAAAAAAATTAGCTCAGTTACAATGCTAAGTTATTTATAACGCAAAATTATTCATATATTCAAAATGACACAGATTTTAGCACCGTGCTAAAGAATGTCTTTTGCTCCAAATTGAAGATAGAACACCATCCTCTTGAGATGGTCTTATAACTCAAAATCCCATTTTAGAACCTTGACCTCAAATCAGATATGGACACTTGGACAGTTAATAATTGCCAGATAAGAATTGATTTAATTTGAATTTATTGAAAAATAGGTTTTGGTCCAACCTATTTCACCAATTGTAGTATTTCTTTTCTTCCTCAATATTTTCCTTCCTTTGCACCTCGCGGCTTGCAGTGATTGGCATTTGACATTTGAGGAACATTTCGGAGGCCCAAAAAAGGTTAGACAAAATTGCTAGCTATTTTAAATTGATTGACCAATATTATTTAGTTTTAGTTCACATACTAAATTGAATGTTGTGTAGAGTGTGGCTGAAAAATGAACTAAATTATTTGATATTCGGTTCGAGATCAATTGTTAAAAACTTGTTTGATCTCGGTTCGTTAATATAACGAACTAAACTTGAACACATATATAATTTATTCGTTTGATAAGATGTAAAGCTCGGTTCGAGCTCAGCTTGATTAGCAAAAAAAGAATAAAGTATATATGTGTAAAAATATCAAGCTACTCGAGCTCGATACGTGTTTGCTCGACTAAAGCTCGCTCGAACTCGATTCGGTTAATAAAAAAAAATCTCAAACACACTTTTTTGATGCTCGATTAAAATTCAAACAAACTTGAACAATATGTTGGGCTCGACTTGACTCTTTTACACACATAGGGTATGTTCATCGATTCATTAACTAGTTACTCTGCCAATTACATTTGACCAAGTTAAAATATTCAAGATTTTGACAATAATTAGGTTAAAATATTTAGAAGCACTAGAAGTCTATAACTGCAAATTCTTGCAATTTTATATTTAAAAGATTTACTAGAAGTAGTTCATTCTCACAAGTCACAACATCCAAACAACTGAGCAAAATAATTAGTCTTATTATATTATTATTATTTTTATTAATTTAATTGGTTTTTATCTGAGTAGGCAAAATCTTATAATTAGTAAAAAATATATACAAAAAAAATAGTAATAATTATAAAAAATTAATTCTTCACCAGCAGTTATTTTGGACTCATAAATCAAACCAAAAATCTTGAGTTGGATTAGAAGAATCTTGAAAAAAATGCCTAAATATCTAAATTGCGTGTTTAATTTGGTCATTGGTCAGAGCTGCTTATCTACACCAAAATTGACTGCTGCTCTATGATAATGCAGAATTAATTTAATTGTTTTGTTTGATTGTGTCAACCATTATTTTAATTGTCAATGTTATGGTATAAATAAATTATAATACCACTTGCAAAAAAAATTAAAAAAAATAAAGAAAATTACTGGGATCTGGGAAAGTTATGTGGGTCAATTTGTAAGAAATCGTTAATAATAGTTTGTTTTGTCTGTTTACGATATGATAATTTTGTTTATTATAATTCATGTGTAAATTAATTGTATTTTGTCACATGATTACAAATTAAATAACTGATCTACAGATAAACAATTGCTAGATACCTTACATTGAAGTCAATCATGATTACATTTTTTTTTGCTAATTTAATTTATTCTTAATTTCATGAAATATAATTTGATGAGAATAAAATTAATCGTGGACGTTCACAATCATGTTAAGCCTGGTTCTTTATTTAATTTATACCAAAATGAACTCCTTAATTCGGCCTTGAAATATTGCTCTAAGACAAAATCAAGCTAGAAAACACACGATTTATTATCATCTAAAGCGAAGACAAACACGATTTATTATGTAGCTAGATCTCAAAAGTAACATAAAAATAAAAATAAAAACACAATATCATTTCGTTATTGTTTATTGATCTCCAAGTATATTTTTCTTTCGGAACATGTAACACCCCACGGGAGCAAATATATAATAATGCTTATTATTATTATTATTATTAAATTCGTCTCATACAAATATTATTTTATTATATATGAGCTAAAGATACGGTGGGTCACCTTAATAATACTCAAATTTAAGGCTGAGGTGGAGATGGTGGTGGCCCAGATAAAAATGGCAGCGGCGGCAAAAATGAGATCGGAGGTGACGGCGGCAAAAATGAGAAGATGCGTTTCGCCGGTGCCGGAGGTGCCGGAGGTGACGGCGGCGATGGCGGCGACTTTGTTTCTTCTAGTTTGCGGGCATCACATTTGTGGGTAGCTATTATAAAGCTCAAGCACAATATTGTTATTAATAAGAAAAACATCCTAGTTGAGTTGAAATTAGAAGCTCCCATATTATGATAGTTAACCTTTAATTTGAATGAAAATATGGTATAAATGTTTGATGAGTGTCAATATTGAAATATGGGTTTGTGTAAGCCTAAGATGTTGCTTAAATACACAATGACAGAGTCGGTCCATGGTTTCGAGGGGCCTTGTGCAGGGAAAAATCGCTAAATTGTATATTTGATTCACTAATTTATATTGAGTTTTACTTTCATCCACTAATGTAGAGGTGCGGCAAAATAGGCACTAATTTCTAATTTGTTGCACATTGAATCCAAATATATATCGGCAATTGCGAAATCAACTGGAATTGTTCCCAAATTTTGGGAATTTCGATCCTCTATCCATTTTTTAATAACATTAGCATATTGAATTAGTTTTTATTTCCACATGGATGGTTGAAATCCCCAAAATTTGGGAATAATTCCAGTTGATTTTGATTTGGATTGTATCCTATATTGTCACACCTCTAAATTAGTGGACGAAAATGCAACTAGGTACAAGTTAGTGGACTAAATATGCAATTAGCAGAAAAAATTGGGCCCCTTATGTACACATAAAAGAAAAAATCAATATTACAAAACAATATCATAAATTTAAAGTTAAAAGACTAAATATGCAATTTAGCTGGAAAAATTAGGGGCCCTTATATTCACATAAAAAAAGAAATAACAAAATCAATATTACAAAGACCATTTCATAAATTTAACACACAAAATAACATTTGGAGGGGGAGGGAAAAAAAAATTGACATGCATATGATTTCATAGTTTTACCTAAATGTAGGGCATGCATAGCTCGAATTGGTACTATTGCAAGTACACTATATATTTTGTATGACAGCACATGGCATGTTGAACTTAATTTGATGTAGAATCACTTCGCTTAACAATATTTCAACTCAACTTATATAACTATTAAGATAGGTCACTATCTGTGTCACAAAAAGTGGTCTTCAAGGATAATCAATATAACAACTTTAAAATTATGGCTCATTTAGTCCCGAAAATTGTTGAATTGAACATAATTTGGCTGGTTAATTCTGATATGGACAAAATATGGAGTTTTCCCGTCAGGTGATTGATGACTAATTAATTTGTAAAAAAAAAAAAAATCCAACAAAAAAATTAGGTAATATTTATGGCCATGTAGGCAAATTAAGCCAAAAGTAAGCAATTTTGTAAGGACAAATATTAGCCAAATTAGACAAAAATTAAGCAAAATATTTGGAAGGGAAAGAGATTTGGCAAATTAGGCCACAATTAAGCAAAAATTGGAAGGGGAAAAGAATTAGGCAAAAATTAAGCAAATGTAAAGGGGAAAGAAGCATGCCCAATTATACTTTCAATGGAAAAAGTGATACCATTTTAATGTAAAAAATAATATTTTTTTATGTAAAAATTACATTTTTAGTGGAAAAGTGGTAAATATAAAAAATGATATTATTTGCTTAAAAAGTGATATTTTGGGTCACCATCGGAATAATGACTATTATGACAAATTATGACTATTATGAAATTACTCTATTTGATTATTGCATTAAATTAACGATGCCTGTAAAGGTTTGGGTCACCATCGGAATAATGACTATTATGAAATTACTCTATTTGATTATTGCATTAAATTAACGATGCCTGTAAGGACATAAATTAATTTGTGACCTACCTCCACATTAAATATATTCTTTTTTTTTTTTATAACGGGGGAACACATTAAATATATTCTTTACATGATCTAGAGATCTAATAAGTGTGAAAGAGAATATTATATTAACGAAGCTATGTCGTGGACTCGCAAGTCGCAACATGTATTACGAATTATTTAATGAATGTCAAATTATTTTTCCAAAGAGATTATGAATTACTAATATTGGCTTGTTCAAAAGGAAATTATAAAATTTTATTATTTTTGAGACATGTTGAGTTTGTTTATTAAATATTTAACCAATTGTCTCAAGTATATGGCAAGTTCTTTAATATTTTATAACATATTGGGATAATCACAAAAACACCCCTAAGGTTTGGGTTTATTACCCAAAAAACCCTTTAGGTTTCATTTTGTCTTAAATTTAAGGGGAGTAACTGTAATACTTTTGTAAAAATCAAGGGGTTTTATGAAATGTTTCAGAAAATCACAGGAAAAAATGTAAGATGCAATCAAACCTCAAGGAATTTTTTGTAATTTTCAAAGAACTCTGGATTTTTTTTTGTAATTAGCCCAAACCTTAGGGGTGTTTTTGTAATTATCCCTAACATATTTTAAAGCTTAGCAACCACACGGCAACATCAAAATAGATGAGCTTAAAAGCTCTTCCAATGAGCTTAATATATTTGAAACTTCTGAGATTTCTTCAAAATAGCTCACAAAACATATTTTAGAATGTTTGTCAACAATCCAACAAATGAACTTAAGAGCTAAATAAATAGAGTTACAAGCTTAATATATAAAAACTTAACTTACTTCTTAATATGCTAAAAATCTCCCGTCCCCATCCCGTTCCGTTCCTCATTCGGTCATTCCCGTCCCTCAGTCAAAAATCAATAGACCCTTTCTAATGTGTTTACTTACACCTAAAAGAAACACATCGATGGATCTCCAACCCCGCCTTCCTCTGCGAAAACCCAAAAAATAAACGTAGTAATAACAACGGTACAAACCTAACATTTTTGCAAACAACGTTCGCTAATAAATTATATCAATTGATACACTTATGACCCGATCAAAGTAACAGAAAAAAAAAACATTGAAACAATTATGAAGCTAAAATACATAACCTTCCACCTATGGCAAGCATTCCCCAGCTATTTGCAATTATGCAAGTCGAAAAAGTAGTAGTCACACCACCTATCCAGTGGTGGATGAACATCCCTCACCTCAGTTCAACGTCAACATCAATTTCTATGTTGCAACCTAGTTCAGATGCACACTACTATAACAATTTCCCAAACAGAATGATTTCTTGAATTTTCTGTGGCTTGATGTAGAGTACCCTTTCGACTTTTCCTAACTTATAGATAAGTTGAAAACTTTAGTTAAAATAATTTTATCAGTTCAACTATCACTATCAAATCATCATAGAATAAGGAAGATGATGCACATAAACATATAGCCATTTATTACGAAAATTCAAATATTGTGTTTATGTATTTTTATCAAATTGTAAATGCTTTACCAGTCGAAGGCCTATGCTAGTTAGACCTCAGAGATTTTGGCAAACTAGATATTTTGGCAAGACAAACTAAGAGAGTCAAAATGGAACAAACCTATTCATTCATCAAGATAAATGTGTTTTCTTCCTTAGAATATAAGAAAACCTAACGAAGTCAACCTTACCACAATAAATACAGGGTCTTCGTCTTTTTCTAGTTTCTACCATTAGCTCTTTACATATTTTCTAGTACCCTAGTAGATGACAGAGCTATTACTCGGAGTGCAAACAAAGTAAACACATTACAGGGTCAAGACTATTTTGAGGGAGTATGATAGCCAAGAAATTAATAACAACCAAATACTAACACAATGGACAAACATATTTTCAAGCCAAAAACATAAAAGAAATCTGAACCTAAGATAACACTCCAAGACCAGGGTTCGTTCGAACCCTGTATCCTTCATGTTCTTTGAAATTTATCCCATCCCTCCAACCACTACTTCCAACTTATTAAAAAAAAGATAACACTGCCAAGTTGCAAAAATCGCATGAACTGCGCTATGCTAAACAGCTAACAATGTCAATAGAACCCACAAGAACAATTACCTGCACAAACAGATAAACACAAAAAGAATATAAAAAATCACAGCGTAAAATAAGATCAAGGACAACCTCAGTTCTTCATAGCAACAACAAAAAGAAAAAGATGCATCCCAGAAACACACATCCTAATTTCAAAAGTTTTCAACTATACATTTTTCTTTTCCTTGCAAGAAATTTCCCAACCTTGTACATAAGCGTGGTATCAGACATCCATGTTTTCCATCTGAATGCTGCTCTTAAGAGGCACATATTCCCCAAGGTATCCACCAAGATGATCATACAGGGCACTCTTATCAATACCTTGATGATGATAGCTCTTACAAACATAGTAAAACACACTCTGCACCAAAAGCCCAACCAAATTCACTATCACCAATATACCAACGAGGAACCCACCGACCATAATCCGCGTTAATACCCCATAATCATCTCCTCCATGCACAACAATTGACCCAAAAAGACCATTGATCACCCCACAAGTAGCCAAGTACCCAAAAACAATAACAAAGCCCATTCCAGTCTTCCCCTTCAACAATTCATAGCTCTTCTTCATAGCAGCAAACCCATAAACAGGCTCAAGAACAGACACAACACTAGCAAGATGCCACAACGCGCTTATATAAACATGTACGCCCAAAAACAGAACAAAAACCACCACAATCGAAAATATAAACAAGAAAACACTCTGCATGTCCACCGCAATGATGAGAAGCACAAGAAACCCTAGGAACACAATGTTGTACACCACCATCAACATGGAAACCCATAGAAAGGTGATGAACAGGCGCTTGAACACGCTGGGGATCGCGGCGATGGTGGAGGAGAACGAAACGGGCTTGGATGTGTAGAGCGAGGCGACGGTGAAGACGACGGCGGCCGTGGAGAGGAGTGAGAACACGAAGAGGAAGATGAGGTAGAAGAACTGGAAAATGAGGAGCTTGGACCAATCGGAGGAGGAGGCGGTGGTGTCGGATTGGAGCTGTGTGAGGATGGGGTGCGTGAAAAGGGAGTGAGCTAAGATGGCGAACGAAAGGGGGAAAATTAGGGTTAGGGTTATGAGGTAGAAGGTTTTGGGGGATTGTTTAGGGATGGAAGTTGATTCCTTGAGGATGTCGGGAATGCTTAGGAACTGAAGCTCATCCGCCGCCAGATCCATTGAAAAGGGATTGCAATTGGGGATTTGGGATCTTTTTTACCCAAATTATTAGGGATTAATCGAATGAAAAATTGAAATATAGTTACCGAGCTGTAGCAGATCTGAGGGTTGAATGATAATGGAGGAGAGAGAAATAAAAGGTGGTGATATGGTGACGGAGATGAAGTGATGACGGAACTGCACCGACTCTTACTACGCGGAGAAGGCAAGTTGTAAGGTTTGAGTAATTTTCGTATAAGTTGTCAAAGATGACAAGCGACTATACTCTTTTATGCGATTCTTAGCTCGTAGGACAAGTTACTATACTCTTTTTGTCTCCTGAAATGTGAAATATGCAAATTTTTCTACTTTGTCGCCTAAAATTTTGTTTTTAACATCCCCCCCCCTAAATTTAGTATTTTCCGTACACCATTCTAGAGCTGACAATGGGTCGAGTTGGCCTGAGCCCATCATACTTTTGGAAAAAAATTGGGTCGGAGCGGGATGGCCCAGTTTTGGTTGGGGCATTGCAATAATTGACCGATTCTAGTTCATATATGCACTTTGTGTATAAAAATATCGGTCAAGCCAAAAACTCGGACCAACCCCCGGCCCATCGGGTTATTCAGACTAGGCCAGATAGGCCTCCAACTTTTTTTGAGCCTAAAAAACATGGCTCAGGCAACTGGGCCGGACTACAGTCCATGCTTGATTTTATTACCTCTACACTGATAGTAAAGTTTATAAAAAATATTAAATTCTAGGGATAAAGTGCCATAAAAAAAAGTTAAGAGACAAACTGCAAAAATTCGCATAATTTAAAAAATTTAGTAAAATTCACGTAGTTTATATTGTGTAGTGTAACTTGTAAGTGATGTAACTAACCCTTCTTTTTGTAGAGATGTTGTTATAGTACCTTTCTTTACATAATTTAGCTCAGGTTGTAAATTTGAATTTGGATTTAATTGAGGGCCAAATTGGCTACATGGCTTTTCAGTTATACATACCATTTAATTATTAAAACTTTAAACAGAGTTTCTTCAAAAAAAAAAAAAAAACTTTAAGCAGAGTGATCCAATAACAAACTAAATGTTTATGTATTTGATTTTGACGTATAATTAGTTGGACGCGATCCAAATATTTTCAAGTTTTTCAAGCCTACCACATTTTACAACAAAAACAAAATAAAATTATAACGGCCTAACAATATTTGGGCCCAATAAAAATCACGTCGGACAGCCCAACACGGAACATTATTTTTGTATTGCCCAAAACATAGATATAAATTATAATTACCCAAATCAAAAGTCTTTATTTTGCTGAATATAAAATCTACTAATGTCTAATAAAATATAATACACCACAAGGATATTGAAATTGAATATTAATGGGCTAAGAATGCAATGTGCATAGAGCTAAACGGCCTTTTAGGCTTTTCTCATCTACTACAGGACGGTGCCAACCCCAACCAATTCAATTAACATTTAAAATCTTTTTAATTAATTCGGCTTGCAATATTTATTTTTCATTCCTACAAAGAAAAAAGAAAATAAATTGCTAACCAATAATTACATTTACGAGTTTTGTGACATATTTTGTTCAACAAAAAACAAAAAATTTAGCACAACATTGAGGGCAACATAAATTTAAGGGATAAACAAATATACCCCTGAGGTTTATGCTAATTACAAAAAACCCAAAGATGTATTAAAATTACAAAAAGTCCTGTCAAGTTTGATCATGTCTTAAATTTAAGGGGTAATTGTAATATTTCTATAAATATCAGAGGATTTTGGAAATATTCATTTGCTTATGAAAGGAGAATATATAAGTCAGAATCAAACCTGATCAAGAGATTTTTTGTAGTTTTAAGAAATCTCCGGGGTTTTTTGAAATTTGCCCTAGCCTCAGGGTATATTTGTAATTATTCCTAAATTAAATGGATAATTCATTTGGCGTATACATTCAAACCACACCTTCTAATTAAAGAGCTTATGAAACGAATGTTGTGCCTGCAAATACTATGATATCAACCGACAAAACTAATAATTAATATTCGTGCATTTTCATTTTTCACCATCTTTACTTTTAATTTTCCCTTTTCTTGCAATTTCATTAATTACTAACTAGCAGGGGTGACAAGCAGGGACGAAGCTATGTAGGGGCCAAGGGGGGCACTGGGCCCCCCTCAAATTTTGAAAAAAAAGTAGGGGTATTTTGGTCATTTCTTTTTTTATTTTAAAATAAATAAAAAATAGAAAAATGGGGGAAAAAGTCTTCAATTATCAAAAGATTCTTTTTCATTTTTCATTTGTGAATCTTGAAAAATATAGTCTTGTCTTTTTTTTTCCTTTTCTTAAAATTTGAACTTAAGCTCCGCCATAAATTTTAACTTCAAGTTTTGCAATTTATTCTCTTGTGTCTCTATTTGTCCATTTTGATATATTGATATAATTGTTTTGCTATTTATTTTTGAATATTTAAGATGTGATTGAATTAATATATTGACTCAATCAAAATTTCTACTTATTTTAAATTTGATGTATTGTTCTTCGTTTTTATCTGTGGTAATGGACAAATTGTCTACTTATGTTTTGTAAAAATGAAAAATAGTCATATTTTTTGAATACATGTTTTTTAGTCATTTTGACACGATTTTACTCTTCTTGTATTCTCTAATGAGGTACTTGAATATATTTCAAAAAATTGATCTCCTACATTTTTTAAAGATCGAGTCACGGACTGGTCCCTAGAAATGAAAAAAGACAACTTGGATATTTGAACTAAACAATGGCTAAAAAGACATGGTTAAAACTATTTTCATTATGGAGAAGTGGCAAAAAGTCCGACAAACTCTTTTTATACTAATATTAGTTGGGCCCCCTACCCGAAAATTCCTGGCTTCGTCACTGGTGACAAGTAATTCTCGACACGATAGCACGACACAAAAACAATATGAATATAGTGAGTTAGTATTTAGTCTTATCGTGTCAACACCAAAATTTCATGTTGTATCCATATAGACACGATAAGGACAAACACGATATTGATACGATAAGAACATGATCAAGGGCGGAGATAGGGAGGGCCACTCCGGGCCCCCCCCCCCATTTTTAAAAAAAAAAATTTACACTATAAATTTTTTTTAAAAAAAAATTTAAATTATAATTTATACGATTTTCGTGTATCGGCCCACCCCGATTTCGTGTATCGGCCCACCCCATATATTTTCCTGGCTCCGCCCATGATAATAGCACGTTTACCTGTTAATGACACGATAGTGACACGATAATGACATGTTTACCTGTTAATGACACGATAAT
Organism: Rehmannia glutinosa; assembly: GCA_016081115.2. Taxonomy (NCBI): domain Eukaryota; kingdom Viridiplantae; phylum Streptophyta; class Magnoliopsida; order Lamiales; family Orobanchaceae; genus Rehmannia; species Rehmannia glutinosa. The sequence continues at coordinate 78,073,870 of CM071933.1, read as the reverse complement.
CTGATTTTTTCTATGTTTGTATCGTGTAATTTGCTATCGTGTATTAATATGTAAATCAATTTCTTTTTTTACTTATCGTGTCGTGTCGACACGAAAATTTTCGTGCTCGTATTCGTGTCGGAGCAAATTCTTATCATGTTGTGTTCGTGTTCCAGCTTATCGTGTCGTATCGTTATTGTGCCCACACGATAACCTGTTTTGCCACCCCTACTTGAGTAATAAGTAATTAAAGTCTTAATTATCTATTTAAGCACCAAAAAACACATTACCTTCTTACTCTTCTCTGCAATTACATACTGCAAGCAAATAGCAATGGGTTCTCAGACTATATTCGTGGCCTTATTATTATTCAGCTTGGTGATGGCGACGGCTATGTACAAATCCGATGCTCGTCAGCTTCAACAAGAGAAGAAAACAGAAGAACTAAACTATGGCGCCGATAAACAATATAATTTCCCATTTCAATTTGGATCTGGATTTGGATTTAATAATCCCTTCGCTCCGAGACCTCCCTCTGGTTTCCAGCCGCCATTTTCCGTCCAAACGCCGCCGCAGCCTCAAAATCCGTTCTTTGGATTCCGATTTCCGTTTCAGACGCCTCCACAGCCTCAAAACCCGACGTTTGGGTTCCCGCCATTTTCCTTGCGCCGCCGTCTTTTGGCTTCCCGCCTTTCACTGCGCAAGCTACGGCTGTTAATCCACCGCCGCCACCTCCTTCTCAGGCATAGGCAGCCTGAACTACGGGTTATAATCTCGGAGTAATTATTTTGTATGCCGTTAATGTGTTTGAAATAAGTTCCCAAAGAAATAAAGGAAGAATAAAACGGTGCTGTCGATGTGCCTAGGGGCTAGGAAGAATAAACTGAAGTTATTCATGTACTTCTAATTACTATAAGGGATAATTTTTTTTACCCAAATTTTACCACTTTTTTTGTTTTTAGTACCCATTGTTTCAATTTAATCATTTTGGTACCTAACGTTTTCTGTTTTGATCAATCCCACTACCAACCGTTAGTCTGCCATTAAAAACAAATAATTTACATGTTCCAATAAGTAAAAAGGGGGTGAATCCTAATTAGTAGGTCAGCCAACCATTTCCCCCCAAATTCTCCAAGTTCTTCCCCAAATACTCAATCAAACCCTAATTCATTCAATTTTTTATATTTTGCATAATTCCGTGTTGTTTCAGTTCAATTACATACGGATTTGAAGTACCCAAGCATTATTTCGTATTGGACAAGGATTAAATCCAAAACCGGTATGAAAAAATGAGATTGTTGTTTAAATTTTTGGTATGCAATAATGAGATTTTTCCATATTTTGCTTCAATTTGTAGTGTTTTAGTTCAATTCCTTACGTATTTGGGTTATACAATGGTTAATGTACATTGCCCAAGGATTAATTTCAAGATCAGTAGAAAAAATTAGACTTCAGATCAAATTTTGCGATTGGGAATTTTTCTTTTTGATTTCAAAGATGAATTTGAATTTTTTTTTTTTATTCTTATCCTTGATTGTTGGAATTTGTCTGCTTTTCAATTTGATTTGTAGAAACCGACCAAATTGGGGCTGGGATATGATTTTTTTTTTTTTTGCAGTTGAGTTTAATGTAATTTATTGGGTTTTTTTATTATTAATTTTAAAAGTAATTAGGCATTGAAAATCCGAATCAATTTACTAATTTATTAATCAAGAAAATTTTAAATTATAAAGTACACTCAAAGTTATTAATAATAATCTGACCTATCACTTAATAAAATTAGTTAATTTAATCATTACGTGTTAAAATTGAAAAATATAATTTATATTATTCTTTATAATTCTTTAAAATAATTAAAGTTGAATTTTTACTTTATCAAAAATATTAAATGTAAAAGAAGGTCAGTGTTTCTTATTTTGAAATTATTTAGGATTTGTGCATGGTTTTGATTTTAACATTTTTATTAAAATAATTTCAAATTTAAAGTTTTTATTTTTAAGAAAAAATAAAGCTCACAAATGGTGCATATAAAAAAAGATAAAGCAAAAAGGTCTATCCCTTATTTTTACCCATTCCAACCTGTTATAACAAGTCAACTGTTAAGTTTTAAAGGTCAACTAACGGTGTGTAGTGAAGCTGATTAAAACAGAAAACATTAGGTACTAAAATTGATTAAGTTGAAACAATGGTACTAAAAACAAAAAGGTGATAAAGTTTGGGTACCAAAAGTAAAATTATCCCTTACTATAATATAATTTGTACTATTACTAAATATATTTAAATCCTAGACTTTTAATGCGCAAAAGTATGTTTTTTAATAAGTTAATTATTGGGTTATCATCAATAAATTATATTGTGCAATTGTGGTCAAAGACCATTTTTTTTCTTGAGCTCCGTCTAACCCCAATTACTTTCTGTTTACGTGCTAGGTCACTCTTGCACATCTATTATTTTTTTCCGATTAGTTCTCACTTAATTCCGCCCAAGTTCCACTTAACTCAACCAAAACTCTACCTAGGTATGAGACTCCAGTCTCCATCTGGCTGACGCCTAGCACTATTTACTTATTGTGTAGTGGTCAAAGACCATATTAACCTCTTGTTTCACATGAGGTGTATATGGTTCAATTTCATTACGCCGTTCCAATCAGCATCATCGTCTCTGTCCAATTCTCCTGCCTTACACAACTTTATAATCGAATGAACCGTTTTATCACAAACGCGTAACAAAGATGGCAAATTTTCTGCTCCAACTCCCAAACAATTTCAGGGCCTTTTCTGTTTCTGCTTATACTTCCTCGAACGGTATACTCACACCCTCGAAACCCCTTTATGTTTATACTCAATTTTTCTTGTGTTCGTGCTCCTAATGTTTTGATTTCTAATACTGCTTGAAAACTTGGATCAGCCCTTTACTTGTTCAATTCTCTTAATGTAAAGGCACTTGTCTGGGTAATTTACCCCAGTGATTTTCTTGGTTCAAGATTCGATTTACAAGATATTTTGTTGTCACAAAAACACTAAATTTCTAGGTAAAAATTATGTGGTAGTAGTTTTTTCTCGGTTGATGATTCTGTTCATACTCTTGGTTATGTACTTCCATGAGTTCTTGACTTGAAGATTCTTGGGTTCTCTTAAATTCACTTAAGCAAGACCAGCGATAGAGTTATTTAAGTTTTTTGGGATAATTACAAAAACCTCCCTGAGGTTTGGGCTAATTACATAAAAACGCCGAGATGTTTCAAAATTACAAAAAAACTCCCTCAATTTTGCTTCTGTTTTAAATTTAAAGGGATAATTGTAATATTTATGTAAGTATAAAGGGTGTTTTTCAAATGTTTTTTTTTTGTTTATGAAGGGGGAAATGTAAAGCAGAGTCAACCTCAAGGTTTGTTTTGCAATTTTCAAAAATCTCTGGGATTTTTTTGTAATTATACCGAACCTCAGGGAGTTTTTTGTAATTATCCCAAGTTTTTTTGTAAAATTGTGTTCTGTGACTTCCTTATGTTTTCCTATGTTTGTTCATTCTCGTTGCATTTCTCCCAGTAACTTAAGGGCTTTAAGATTCTGTTCAAAATATTATTGGTTTTCCCTTTCTATCACTGTGGTTAACAAGGATATCATTTTTCAGTTCTTAGGTAAAATATTAGTATATCAGTAGCTTTTTCTCTGTTCATACTCTAGGTTATGTACTTCAATGAGTTCTTGACTTCAAGCTTCTATTTCCCAAGATTCTGGGGTTTTCTTATTCCACTTTAGAGCTGGGATAGAGTTATTGAATTTTCGGTGGAATTGTGTTCTGCGGCTTCTTTAGGTTTTCATATGTTTGTTCATTATCGTTGCATCGCTCCTAGTAACTTCTGGGCTTCAAGATTCTGTTGCACAATATACTTGGCTTTCCGTCGTATCACTGCAGTCCACAAGAATATAATTTTTCAATCCTTAGGCAAAATCATACTACCACAGTAGCTTCTATGTCTGCTTGTTCTAGGTGTATTTATCCTGATGGCTTTCTTGGTATCAACATTATGATTCTTGCCATTTTTTTTTCATTTTGAATCCTTCTTGTAGCATGTAAATCTAATCTGTAAGCTAATTCTGGTCCAGGGTGTCCTCCTAGTGTACCTCAATCCGGGGGACCGGTTATTGTTGAACTTCCGGTGGATAAAATCCGGAGACCCCTCATGCGAACAAGAGCCAATGACCCACAAAAGGTGAAGGAGCTCATGGAAAGTATAAGTGAAATTGGGCTTCAAGTACCTGTAAGCTTAACATTTCCCCTTTTCATATGCCGAGGTTGAGGTTGTGTTTTCCAGATTATGACAATGAACAGACAAGCATATCTAATGTTTGTGCACAAGGAATCTGCTTCATGTGCTTAATTGCTTATATGTTTGTGGAGTCGATGCATACATACAACACTCAGATATGCATGGGCGTCATATCGATTTAGAACGTATTGATTGTTCCATTTATCTTAAGTCTTATTTACTTTTCGTCAAATAATATGAAGACTGTCCTTTTTGGATATTTACTGTTTACTGGTATGGTGATCATCATCGCCGTGCCGTCAATGCACCTTTATCCCAACTATGTTGGTGTCAGTGGTATGAAGTTTACAGTGAATTAGTTAACACTGGTGATGCAAATAGAAATATAGAATTAGAACAAACTAGCTTCATGTCCACAAAGACGAATAGGATATCAAAGTAATAAGTATCTTACTTCAACGTTGTTTATTTTTGTCTCAATTCTGTTGCTGAAACACCTTAATGATGTAGGAACTCTGGTGGTTGTAGATTATTCTCAGTATAAATTTTTCGAAGTATGCTATTTTGAAGAGTTAACATGAAATTTTGTCAAAGAACTATTTCCACATGAAACGAGCTTCCAACAATTTTGAGTCCCACTTGTCTCAATAATGTGTTCAAGCTGCTGCAAAGACTTCCTGCAAATTGTTACGCAAAGTATTTCGTGAAATTGTAATATCCCCTACCTATGTGTATCTTTTATGCAGATTGATGTGCTCGAGGTTGATGGCGAATACTATGGTACATGTGCATCCTAGATTTTATCGAGTTTTTGACATACATGTACCCTTTTTTGTGGTCATAGCCAGTTCATTTGTCTTGTTAAATTTTCAGGCTTTTCTGGTTGCCATCGGTATGAAGCTCACCAGCGGCTAGGGCTACCAACTATACGTTGCAAAGTTCGCCGTGGGACAAAGGAAACTCTAAGGTACTTTTCTCATTCTTCAAGATCAATTAACTTACATGTCTTAGAACATCTGAAATTTTCGCAACCCACCGGCACTCAGAGACTCTGCTTTTATCTTTGTGTTGTAGGCATCACCTTAGATGAACGGTGCACATTTAGTGGATGATGAACATATAGAAGCAGCTGGATCACTCATTAACCTCTTTTGAGAATACTGATATCACTTATGTAAAATATGTATTATATACTGGCATGTAACTAAATTTCTGTTATGGTTGAAAACTATTATTAAAGCTGCATAATTTGTAAATTCTAAACTCCATTTGATTGTGCCATCTACATGTAAAAGAATTTATAGGACAGCAGCTATTTTTCTACTCCCTCCTGTTTTTGCAGCAAGCATTTGTTAATTATGTATTGAACAGTTTGTATCTAACTGCCAAAACTGATTGATATTACGCCAATCAACAGTGTAAATAGCTAGAAAGCACGGTGTCAAATCCATCCATGGTATGCCGACTGAATGAAAGCGTATCAGGCCCGTAGGGGCATGGCTCAACTGGTAAGGACTTGGGTGATGTAATGTCCGATTCGCTGACACCCGTAGCGCGCGAGGTTCAAATCCCCCTGGTAATATGGTGGAAGAGGATTTCTGACTCAGTCTAAAGCATTCAGGACCCTGACTCGTTGAGGCATATATTCTTCACCTCCTCCATGAAGCTCTAGGAGCGGGCGGGGGTCCTCAGGAATGGAGTTCATCCTTTAATGAAAGCGTATCAGAAAAACAACTTATATTAATGTTGGTGAAGAAAACATTGCGACAAATTTGTACATCTTCACCGCTACAATTACCCAGATGAGTTCTCTAATTTAAGTCCAAACTAAGACGCAAATTAATCATATCTGCATCTTTTAGCAAGTAAAAGCTAGCAAATGGAGTAATGGACTTCAAAATGATCCTCTCAAACCACAAAAATAAAATGAGCAGCTTGAGACTCTCATCAAAGATATAAAAAGTTTCTCTACACTCTGATTTCACATTGAGCTTAAGGAGATACATAATATTATTGCAGATAGCACATCTTTCACTACAAGACATAAACACTATTACGATTGTCATCTCGGTAAAACTCCAAATACATAAAATTTGCCTCATAATTTCAGTATGTCTATTTGTATGATATAGGACCAGATCTTGACACTGCAAATCTCGGCAAGGGACTGGGACCAGTGCTGGCTGATGTCGAGCCCTCAACAAATTTTGACTTTCGACTTAAGCTATAATCCAACGGTCCAGACCGCCTAACGTTTCGATTTTTGTTGTCATTGCTTCTTATGCTAACACTCTCAGTCTCATAGTGGTCATGGCCATGAGTAGATGAAGCCTTGAAATAACCTGAATCGTTGACATTTGACTGTGGAGTTGAGTCACCACGGGGTTGCCTCAGGGATGGAGAAGCATGGGCTAATGACATAGCAGGAGAATGGCGTGGAGAACCACTCAATAACGCGAGGGGAGTGGAAGAATTTGAGTAGTATTGGCTATACACGGAACGTAGAATGGAATAAGGTACATGAGATTCCAATGAGCTCCTCGGTAGGTATGGTGAGATTTCACAGATTTGGTCGAGAAAGATCAGCTTCGCGACGAGGTGAGACCTGTCCAAATTGCGAAATCAACAAAAAAGATTAGGGATAATTACAAAAGCCACCCTTGAGGTTTGGGTTAATTAAAAAAACCACAGGTTTTTGAAAATTATGGAAAACCCCATGAGGTTTTGATTCTGTATTACAATTTACCCCCTTCATAAGCAAAAACATTTCAAACGCCCCCTAACATTTGTAAAAATATTGCAATTGTCCCCTTACATTTAACGCCAAATCAAACTTCAAGGTGTTTTTTGTAATTTTCAAACATCTCTGTTTTTTTTTTTTTTGTAATTAACCCTAACTTCAGGAGCAGTTTTTGTAATTTTCCCAAAATATTATTTTGTCACCAAAACAAACAGTTGATTAACAGCTGAATTCTGAAAACAAGAAGTCTTCAGGTGTTAATTAAAGGTTGTGTTTAACAGCTTAATCCATATATATATATATGCATGCAAGTGGATGTACGTGCAACTGTTTTTGAAATGGTTTAAAAAACTCGCATGTGCTTTAAATGAAATAATAACAGATTTATCAATTATCAGCAAAAATATATGCGCCAAACAAGCCACAAGTGTGTGTGTAGATATCTTTTCTACGTCAGAACATTATGAGATTTCAACTTACCGATTGCTTTCATTCCAAGCCTCCAGAATGATTCCTGCCGAGAACTTGATGAAAAGGTGCATCGTGGACTTTATGCTTGCCTCTATCGACATATAGTTTTGTGTCTCAGGATCCAATGGTTCACTGATGTGGCCATTTGAAAGAGACTCTCTCTGTTGATATTCTCTTTCAAGTCTGACAAATTCACTTCCCGCAATCACAGCACATATGCACCTGATAAAGGAGATTTACTCATAAAACTTCAAAATTTTAACCAAATATTCAAGTACACGTTATAAAGATCCCATGAATTTTATTCATACACATCAAGCACAGAAAACTGATCTAAATGTGAATTTGAAAAGGTAACCGTGAACACACAAACATGCAAGCTTATACTTCATGTCTAATCATACTATACTACCCACGAGGTTTAGTCTAATTACAAAAAAAAAAAAAAATCCAACTCTCTTATAAAATTATCAATACCTCCTTGAGGCATTACAAATAACCCCTTGAAGTTTGTATTTGTTATACAAATTACCCACCTCAAAACCCCCTCAATAGGTGCAATAGAAGCATATGTCAGGGGTTTTTGTAATTTTCAAAGATAACTGGCTTTTTTGTAATTAGGCCAAAACCTCAAGGGTAGTATATGTAATTATCCCTATACTTTTATTACAAAAACATGCGCACCTGGCCAAACAATGAACATTGTTGCTGAAGCCTCCAGTGTCAACATTAAAGGCAGTGGTGTTCCATACAGTAGATGTCATAAAAGTAGCAAATAAATAGGGTAACAAGCTCCATGAACCATCAGTTGCACCGCCAACCTCTTCCAGTATTGATCTAATCCACTCAAAATCATGATCACCCACTACATTAACAGTGTTTGCCACTCTTCTCATCCTCCTAATTTCTTTCTTCTCAGGTATTTCATCAGGTAAATGTTTAGCAACACCTGCTAGCAACGAATAAATCAGAGGAGCACCTTCTTTGAGCACAACACCAGAAGCTTCTGCTAAGAGGGAATCGAAAGCAATGGCTTGCCCTGCCTGAATACAGAACCTAACCATAGTGTCCATATCAACAATCTGTTTTATATTTGCTTCTGTTTCCAACCTGTCACCCGAATGCATACTACCAGCAACTGCCTCCAAATTCTCACGATTTGCACGCAATGTTGTGTCGATGCAATTTAGGAGTGCTGCTGTATGCTCTTTCAGCATTTTGTCTAACCTGTCAACTCCATAGCTGCCGAAAGTGCGAACGAAGGCTTTCAATTCGTTAAGATCTGTTACTGACTCAGCAAAATACCCACCAACAGGCCTCGTACTTTTAAAGCATCTATGAAGTGGTGCAAATAGGATTCCAGCACCAGAGACATCCTTAACAATGTTCTCAATGTACCAATTGCAAACAGCTTCGGTAGCTGACCCGGTCTGCTGCTCTGCAGCTTTTTCAAACAACTGTAGAGAAGAAACGGGACCTGAGTAGGTCTCTGCAAGGAGGATTTCTCGAATACCTTGGGTGAGGTCCATGCTGACATGTTGCTCTGCTAAATGAACTATCGAAGTGTGTCTATGAATAAGTGATTCTAGGACAGAAGGTCTCTGAAGATCAGAATCAGTTTTCAGCACAGTGAGCAGTCTCCGTTTGAAATTCCCCAGGATGCACTCTCTCATGTACTGCATGACATGTATTAAATTGAGAGGACATATTCTTGATTGAAAATGTTGAAAATTTGAGCTAGCTGGCTTCAGAACTTTTCCCAAGTTGAAGAGGTCCAAATATCAAAAGGATTATATTCTAAGCCATTTAGTTTGTGTTTTTATTTTTGAAAAATGCATCTAATGAGCAATTTACAGAAACTGAAACTGTAACCTTACCTCCCTAAGAACAAAGACATGGTTTAAAACACATATAGGTTCCATGTCATTCAAGACTGAACAGAGATTTGTCAACCTCTGCATTGCAGCTTCTAACCTGTCCAGGAAAACAAATAATGAAAAACATGCCACCCCAACCAGCAAAAGAAGAAGAGTTCAAAGGAAGAAACTCACATTTTTATCGAATTGTTATTTTCAGGATAGCTCTCGTAGCCTGGCAAATGAAAACCATATGCAGCTTTTGGAGATTTTGCTGAAGGAAAAGATAACCTGGATGTCAAATTCATGAGATTTGCTGCTTGGTCTGGGAGAAGCTGGAATTTTCACACAGTTAGTACAATAAGAACAATATGCTCAACTCGACTCATATCTTAGAAGGATGCAGAAGATATCAACCTGCGTCTCCAATGAGCCAAATCCTCCTTCTGAGTCAAGAATATTTATTAAACCTTCCAGTCCTCCCATGATAGATTCAATAAGGGATTCAACATATAAAACTGCATCGCGACCAATTTTAGTCACCTATAGTCAAAAAAGTTGAAGTTTATGACTGTGAAGGGATTCTTGCAGAGTAAATTATAAGACAATCATGGACAATGAGTTGAGCCAATGTGAGCAACTGCAAGGTTGAAGTTGTTCATCAATACCTCTTCTGGAATAATTGGTGATGCACATTCTGGAAAACTGCTAGCAACACCAAGCCAGGCACAGCAATGTTGTGGACGACCCTCAGGCCCAAACATTGTGTTACGAAAAACCTATAGTATCCAATGGAGTCATATTAAAGCTACATATACTTCTTAGAATATGTAAATTGCATAACTTACGGTTGTAAGATGTTGGTGATAGAAGTAAAGTTTCTTCAGACTCCCATACTTCGATAATTGAGTTTCAAGCTCATCAACACATCTGCATATGTGCAACATGCGTTAGTATCGTCTCTTGAACCATAAAAAGAAGATGCTCTGACATGCATTTGCTACGACATTATTTCACATCAGCTTGGTTAAAGTGAGAGCAAGCACCTGGACCAATTGTATGCAGCATTTCCTTCTGACAATAAGCCCTCTTTGCCTGTAGATACTGTAGCTTTCTCCAAATGTCTAATATTAATTGATGAACGAGCAGAAGTTACTATCATCAATATGGATAACCAATCTTTGCGTAACTCCTGAAATTTTGAAGGAATAAAAGATAAAAAAAGGTAGAACTTAAAACAAAATTAACTATAACAATGACTGCAACAGAAGTGATGATGCAACAGCTTTTAAGAACAATAAACTTAAAAACAATATGCTGGTTAATGCATTGAGCAACGTATTGGGAAGTCCACCATAGAGTTCAGGATGAACAGTTTACGAAAGACCAACCATCTGCTGGCTATCTGAAATAATTTGAAACCTAAACAAACAGCAGTTAACGTCTGTTGTCAACCCAAACCAGCCCATATTTTTATCCACACTATAAATTACTGACCAACCCACCACCAACTTGCAAGCCAATTCAGAACCATGTTTCCAGACCTATTATGTCATGCTAACGTGGCCTGATCCAACAAACTTTACACGTGTATAAAAACTACAGGTTATGATCATAACGTCAGTTCAGGAAGAAACTTCCAAAGGCATGGACAAAAAATATGCAATATATCATGTTTTGTTTTAGCCATGAATCGTTTGCAGAAACACTTTTTTCATATTAGCCTGCTTAAGTTATTTGGTCGTTTTTTCCATAAGCAGGGAATGCTAAAAACTTCATTCTCTTGTTTTCGTGATGCAAATTCTTTCTCAAGTTCAGTCTAGTTTTAACATGGAATATAGCTACAAAATTGAGTTCTGACAAAGAAGAAAAATAACATAAACTTGATGAACAGCTTACTGATAAATCACAGGTGATCGCAGAAATATTTTCACCCTGAGGTTTTGGTATGTTTTCTAGATGCTGAACCATCCTTTGGAAAAGCCCCTTCAAAGTAGCATCTAAGTCAAGAGCCACCATTCCTGGAGTACCCAGCAGAAAGCGGATTCTACCAGCACAGGATGATAGGTATGACAAGGCATAGCCTCTGATGGCTGTGATAAAGTAATTTTTTTTGTTTCAGTAATAAATCAAATAAACCAATAAAGTCAAACTGTGTAACTTCATCAAGTGTCAGCAAAACCTGTACAAGGTTTCAATGTAATGCTGGTTAAAGGTATTCAGGTAATGACAATCCTAATATTCCATGCTTTAATATTAATTTTATAAGCATGTTACTGGACCTAACAAACAAATCAGTACTACACTAGCTGGAGAATATTACATTAGATCAAGGCATTATAATTTACAATCCCATGGAAATCTGATATATGCTTCAAAGTCAAAAATTATAGAAAAATACATAAATGAGGATGTATTGATAAATAATAGCAGGGAACCTAACCTGCAATATACTTGCGGACTAGACAGCAAAGATGGTCCATTCCATCTAATAAAAACCCAATAGTTGGATCATTTGGATCCTGCAATCATGTAAATGGGATGAAAATCTTGCTTCATTGCAGAATAATAAATCATAATTAAGAAAGCTAACTGTCATCCAACATCACTCAACAGATAATATATCTAATGAAGAAAAATCCCATGAAAAAAGAATATAATTGAAATTATACTCTTACAGTTTCGACTGGCACAACTCGAGCTGTTTTTGATCTAGAAGTCGCTACTCCAACATGCTGAAAATACCAAAGCACCTCACTCTGTGCAAAGGCTAAGGCAGAAAACACCATCTGTACAACCACCACAAGCCAATTATTTGCTCTTGTTCTTTCTCAGATGCTTGCTCACTCAGAAAAAAGGATACATGAAGAGAAACCAACAAATTAAAAAAACCTGAGCATCCGTGTAAAAGTAGAGCCATACAACTTGGCCCATTCATCTATAAATTACCTAAAATTCTGACTAAGACAACAATCTCTCATTCATGCCATTATCGACCCCCTCTACCCCCCCCCCCCACCCACACACACACTAGTAGCGAGCAATGTATGTATTTGAAAATAAACACAAGAATGATCGAGGATTTACTAACTTAAGCACGCACCACCAAATGTAAAGTTCAATCCTACTAGAACGAAATTAATGAGGGTGTATAAGCAACAGGAGCAAGAAAATGATATTTCAGCCACCTTCTGGGTAATCAAATGATTGATGGGTTCAACTGCAGCTCAAATTGTGACAATGGGTTCAGATTGTATATCTTTATCACAGAATCTACCTATCATTTTAGGAGGCTCCATCCTAAAATTACTTATCCTAATTGATTTAGTATGAAGTTCTAGGTGAGAGTTGAAATGCGAAAGTTTTAGAGTATTAATATAATATTTCCCTCAAAAGTACTGGTTGTGAGAGGGTATTTTTGGGGAAAAGTCCATCCAAGAAGCAGAGTATTATTATTAGGTTTTGGAAGGACTGAACATTCTGACATCTGCATTTCTAAGTATCATGAATTCCCTTCATCATTTTAGCAAACCTACACTAGCCTAGAACTAAATTTTCAATTTTTCATGTCCAAGAAGACTTTTTATATCCTTGTCTTTACAAAACCTTTAGAACACATAACTCATATTTGCAAATATATCTCAACAGGCATGCATATATTCATAGACATGCACACCTGAATATTAGGAGCCAATAAACTTGGTTGATCAGTAAAGAAGAGAACCATCCTTCCGATCTCCTGCTTCAACAAGATTCTCCTTTCATGGTGTATGGCATCGCAGGAGTATAGTGCTTGCTCATGGACTTCACTGTATGGTCAGAAACATATTAAAATCTAATTTTGGGCACTTGGCTACAAAATTAAACAAACTTCTAGTTACAAAAACAGCTAAATAATTGATTCAGTTCTGAACACAGCATTATGAAGGAAAAAACCTCTCTCCAAGGATTGAAAACGCTGCTCCGAAAAAAAGTAAAAAGGTTGTATTATAAAAACTTTGATAAATAAGTATTGCCTGTGTCTCATTTCTGGGGTGTGAGGATATTTCAATAAAATTATCACATTAAATGCTCGAGATGCATTGTTGGCATATTTCACTACCTTTTGTGATAACAATACCTATAGCGTGAAATCATGTTTCCAGTTTCTCCTGTAGTCAAGCGACACTTGCTAAATAACAAATAAAATACCGGAAACTCTCCTGCAATTTGTCAATACCTTATCATTTTCTCTACCTGCTTTGCAACACTGTACTCTAGATCTGCTTCTTTTTGCTTTGTTCGTCCAGACTTTGCCATCTTCTTTGATTCTAATATACGTGGTAAAACATATAACTGATAGTCCTCATGCAACAATATATACTGCAAAAATAAAATAAAGTTATTTTGTAAATACTGTAATTAGACAAAGCATTTCAGGATTTTGTAGTTTTGTCTTTGTATTTTGTCTCTTTTTTTCTATTTCTAAATAACATATTTTTGACAATAGATAAGAAAATATAAATGTATACGATTAGAAACAGGTATACTAGTTTTCTGATATTTAATGCTTATTAAAAGATTGTAATTCAAAAAAATTACAAGTGAAAAATTATTGATTCGCTGTGCCTTTCTAATCTTACCAAGGAAGTGCATAGCTTAACTTGGATCATAATTTTCAACCTCAACTCCAAGTTTTATCTTGGATTTTACCAAAAAGGCCTCATATTCAACACAAGTTATAGGAGCTTGTCACCCTGCCACAAACCTGTATGTCTCAGGGTAAGCAGGTTCACAGCAAGGAATCTAGAGAGACTACATACCACTTGTTGCATCACTTGCTAATGCAGAATTTACATTTCAATTTTCTGAATTCCGAGATTTATGCTAGGGAAATGAAACCAGCACTGTTACCAGGAGATCATGTGGAATTCACAACTGATGTAAATATAGATCTCAGGACTTCATGAGTATTTAGAAAAAATGCAGTATGTGGTAGAATGGATCACAATTCTATTCTCTTCTAAAAAGAAGGGATCACTATTATATAAACTCTTTCAGCATCACCTCTTGCCCGCCTTTAATACAATTTGAGCGGAGGAGTTCTCAAAGTTACATGATATTTTCCTTATTATTATGAAAAAGAAGAGGAAATAAATATATTCCTTAATAGTAACTGATATAAAACTCACTTCGTCCCTGAATAACGTCAAAACTAGGTTTTCCTTCAGCACAACCTGAGAGAAATACAAGAAGAGCTATTAGTCATAAATGGAGGACCAATCTCTAGCAAATCAAACATCAAGATTCTATTGTGAAACGCAATGAAAATATGAAAAATCAAATCATATCAGATAAAGAGAAAAGAATGGCCTAGCAGTGTACCAAAGCAATGTCAATGCTTGTGACCCTAAGAAGCTCGTCTGGACAAACCAAATATCCAAATAACACCCATTCACGGTAAGAAGTAACATTTGCCAGGTCTTGAGCTCTCTGCGAAGGATTAAAGGTTAAAAAAAAGAATCATTGTGAAAAATCTAAAGATTCAGTCACCGTGGAATGCATATCTTTGTTCAGTAGAAACAACTTATGTTAGTAATTCATGTTCCACAACCTATTTGGACATGCAAAGATACATCGGTAAAAAACAAGAGAACTCAAGTTACCATTGGATGTGCCGAGTTAGTAAGTATGTCAGGATATCTAGGATGAAATGGACTTAGAAAACCCTCGTTTCGCAGCTTCCTTGTATCTGTAGACAAAAAGATAATCGGGCCCACAGCCTCCAAAACCTGATGAAAAGAATGTATCATGGAAATTAGTAATATTCACTCCTACCTTTGGGTATACCAATAAAAAACTGATGAATATCAAACCAAGAAGACAAAATTGACCATTGTATAAGTCCATCCCATTTCAGGTGATGATAATACAGAACCGATGGGATACAGAAAAGTTCTATTTTTGTTCTGTCGCTAGCAAACACTTTTAAGCAGTTTACTGTGTATAGCATCATTAGCTTCAAATCAAGGCAGATTTTGTTTATGCATATATCAGTTCACGGGTATAACAGGACACTGTATTTTCACGTTTGGAACCAAAACATGCTTTCGTATATGAAAATAAGATAAACTAGAAAAAAAAAGTATTCAAGGAGAAAGGTCAAACTAATACAACGAACCTGCTGAATGGTCCAAAAAGAGCTACAAGCAAACTTTTTGTTACATCAAAATTAAAGAAGCCAGATACCAAACTAATGAAACGTTGGTTTGAGAACTAGGAAAAAAATAGGAAGAAAGTTAAATGTCACGGTAAAAAAGGCGGCCAAGAAAGAGTATAACCTCTCCAATCCGAGGACTGACGAAATTAAGGTCTTCATGTAACCCTTTCAATGGTGGATCATAAGAATCTACAAATTGAATTAATCTGATGTTCAAGAAAGAAAATAGATTAGCTGCTGTTTGAAAGAAATTTCTTGATATGATTAATGATAAAGCTCAGTACTTAATGAGAATACAAAGCAATTTCACAATACATACAGGTGCTTTCTTCATTCCAAAACCATAACCTAAATAATAAATTTTATCTAGACATTTAAATAGGTGAATATTATTGCACTTCTCAAATACCGAACATGCCATCTTATTTAACTACAAAACTCATTTATGATCATGGCTGAATTTAAGAGATGAATCCCAGGAACATTAAAGCCAGCTAGGTGCTTTAACTAGAATTCTCAAATTAAGCCCACACTAAATGATTCAAAGAGCATTAGTACTTAATATTAAGAAAATTGAAAGAATAGCACAACAAAGTGGCGAAGGAGTTTCATCCTAAACATCTAGCCACATGGATAGGAAGCCAAGCCACAAGATCATCGATTCTATGGCAGAAGACAAATGGAATGTGCCTCCTGCCTCCCGAACATCAAAGTTTCTTTCTTATGGCATCAAATGGATGGAAGGGCAGCTGTCCCTCAAAATTCAAATTTTTTAACTTAACTCTTAGTATTCCTTTGCAAGGTTTTCCCCACTTGGCAGCACATCTACACACTATTATCATCTCTCTGCAAGTACATACGCCTTTTATGCAGATAAACAAATATTCAATGGAACGGGAAGTGGCTGCAAGTGGGTGCAGTATGTTACTTGTCATGGTTTTGCAATTTCTACAGCATGTGGAAAAATGTGCTATGTCTTGCCCATTTAATCTAGAGTAGCATATTTTGATTAGAAACTAGGGAGACCCACTAAGCATATCATAGAGAGTGTTGTATAAAAGAGTCAGAGCTTGAGTTCAAAGACCCAAGAGGTTCATAAATCTGAACGTAGTTATAGTCTCACCTATGGTAAAAATCACAATCTCGATCGTTCCGTGCCATGGCGTGCAAAAGATTGTATGTTTGCAGCATCATTTTTCTAGGTATCTGTGGTTGTTTTTCATGAATGTAAGAAAGAATTCAACAAAAAGTTTCTGTGAGGAAAAATTAACAAGGGAAATAGGTCAATCACGCTGGTGGCCGCAACTTGCCTTCTCTGAGAAAAGATTGACACGTACAAACGAGCAAAAGAGATCCATAAAAGCATGTAGTATGAGGGAGTTTTGGTGGGGCTGCAAAGAAAGTGGTCAAACCATTAAAAAGTTTCATCTGATAAAAGCAATGACGCTCCTCATCCGGATGACCGTTATCGTAAATATAAGTAGAAATATGTTATCTTTATTTTATGAATGAAATAGTTTTCACAATATGTAGCATGGTGTATAAAGAAATACACACCATGACCAATATGTGGGTAATGCAAAATTTAGTGCACCCTTAGTTTCTCAACAACTTGAGAAATATTGTTCTTCATTCCTCACCAGCAAGGTAATCACAGTACTGCTTAGATCCAATATGAGCCGCAGAGATTGTTCTCGGAATGCCATCAGGTCAAGAAGCAGCTGATTCAGATTATGGAATAACATGTCATAAAATGATATGAAACAAACAATAAACAAGAATAGCAAGCCGAACAAAAACATGATACATCACATTTCTAGCATAATCATTTCTTCAATTTGTATGGTCTCGCAGAGTAAGTATGCCGGGATGCTGCTTTACGACCAATTTCATAAAACGTTTTTTTCCCTCAGATTACTCAACTCAGCCAAATTGTGGCCAAGCAATAAATACTTTTGTTTTGAGTCATTACCAATTTTAGCTTAATTCTTGAGACAAGTTGTAGGCAAAAAGAAAATCCTACCAGCCAGAACAGGTGAGAGATCATGACAAGTACAAATAGAATGCCAGCAAGATTAACACATGGCAATGTACCATTGACACAAAAAAAAAAAAAAGGCTGAACACGGCTTGAATATTGTGCTTGTGTTATAACAAATATAAATCATGGAATACATGCCAGGAATAGTAATGTCTTACCTGAATCCATGGCTCCAAACTCTGCAAATGAACTTCCGCACTATCATTCATAGCGTCCAAAGCAAACTTATCAACCTACCACAGTCTTTCATGAATCAGTGATACTTTAAACCCAATTCCAAGGAAAAAAAGTAAATCAAATGTTTACGAATCCAACAAATGGTCTAAAAGTGCTACCCGCTCAAGCTGCAACTTGCTGTGGTGTTCAGGAAACTTCTTCTCAAGCAAAATACAAATTTTGGGTTGGTTTGGGAACAGACCTGCTTTCCAAAATGCTTCAGAGTAGATATGACTAACCAAATCAGGATAATCCAAAATCTGATTCAGTCTATACATTTTTGCCATTAGCCCTTCAGCTACATGGGTGAGTTGGTACACCCACTGCATGTTCAAACCCTTCTGGGATGAGCCGCTTGAGTTTTGAGTTGCCGCACTTTCTGCTCCACCATTATTCCTGGATGCTATTTCTGGACCCAAGTATTCTGTCCACCTTGTTGGACCCTCCCATTCTTTTGATCTCACCGCTGCTTGTGCAGATGATAAGACGTCTTGAGTTGGGAAATGTGGCCTCGGTTTTGCCATTTCTGTCACTCAAGCAGAAGTTTCAAGCCCACAAAACCCTCTTTTCCTGCATATTAGACAATGGATATTCAGAAATCGAAAAAAAAATTACAAGAACCTTCAATTTCAAAACCCCTGTTTTCCACCGAAACAGAATGCTCACGCCAAGGAATCTGAAACCAACTCACATTTCTTCTCCACAGATGAAAACCACTTCACTTTTAAAAGGAAGCAAATAACACATATCATATCTAGTCAAGACATACACCCGGGCCTAAAATAAACTTGCTGGCTTCTGCATCACAATCTTGAATTGCTATAAAAAAAATTACAACAACACTGCCCCGTGGATTATATTCCGTTTTTATTTTCTTCAAACTCATAATCCACAAATGACTTCCAATCCTGAGCAACAATTGACCGGTATAATTCTGTCTACTCCTTCAAGGGGAAAAAATGTATTTATAAAATCAGAGACAGAGAACCAAAATAGTACCATTAGGACGAAATGCAGGAATAGAGGGAGTCGTTGGAGGTTTGGAACAGAATTGAGCGCGGAAGCTTCTTCAACTTCAGATCTACCTGTTGCTACTGCAACTATTACTATCTACACTACAAATGCCAAGTAATTATGCGAGAGAGCAAATTAATCGAACTATATAGAGTAGAGATTTGACTGTACACTACAACAGCAATACAGGAACGGGGGTTGACGATGTGTGTATGTGTGTGAGAGAGAGTTTTCAGTTTTTTCCCCTTTTTTTTTTGGTTGTTTGAGTAATTTTTTTCCCTTTTTGTGCTGGCTTTCTTTTTTGCTTTCAGTGTCTGAAACAAGACTGGAGAGAGAGAGAAATCGAAGACGAAAACCCGAAAAACAAGCCCCGCACGATCTCTACTGTATCGGGCCAATTTTATTTTATTTTATTTACATAACGAGATTTCTCTTTTTCTTTAAGAGAACTTTTTTTAGACAAAATTTCAAAATTGGTCCTCTATGTGTATCAAAATTCAAAATTGGTCATGTTCGTTTTTAAGTTTTTAATTTGGTTCTATAAGATTTAAAAATTGCACAATTTTTGTCTTATTGTTGCTGGAATGTTGCAAAATCACTGGAGCTTACGCGACTCGCACGCGATCTCCTGGATTTGAGATTTTTGAATTTCCGTCTATTTTTGGGTGACATGACAAACATTAATCCACATTATCGACGGTTACAATTTTAGTATTACTATAAGTTATGTTACCCAAAAATGGTTGGGAATTCAAAAATTCTCAAATTTAGGGGATCACGATTCACGTGAGAGTCCACGTGTCAATTTCCAGTGATCTTGCAATATCCCCGCGACCGCAACAATAAGACTAAAATTGTACAATTTTAATCTTACAGGACCAAAGTAAAAACTTAAAAATGAACGGGACCAATCTTGACACCCACCTTAAGTTATTTTGCCCTTTTTTTTTTTTTTGCATAATTTCGGTCAAAATTCAAAGAAATTTTTTTTGAGGCGAAATTTCAAAGAAATTTTTGTTTGTTATTGATTTGATAAATCTTGTAACTCTCACTCATCCAAGTGTAATTAATTTACCATATTTAAGTCATAACCTGATAAGTGATGTGTGAAAAATACAAATTAATCATTCATTATTTTTTACATAACTATATAGTTTTTTACTTTTTCGTATAATAATTGTATCATGGATTTGAAGTACAACAATTCATATATTCGATGCCAAGCATTTACAACAAATTAATATTTGTATTTTTTGCAGATACACATTGATTATAACCATTTTATTTTAGAATTATAAGTATGGATGGATAAATTCATCTACCACTTTTGCTTCATCAATTACCAACCCTAAAAACAAAGTAAGAAAACAAATCGCATTGGTGAAGCTTAAACAATTTCATTCTCATGCAGTTAATCACTATTAAAGTTGGTTCTCATTGCCTTCTAGGGTCGCATAATTATATCTCATCAATCCAACATAATGACACTACTTATGATATTTCGTAATCTAATGAGCAAAACTTGGATTCCGTTTTATCTTATTTATTTCTGCTACTCATGATTGAGTTTGAGCAACTTGTGTGTGCAAAATAAGAAGTTAACCCAAAACTAAATATTCAACTTGGTTTTTTTAAAATATATAAACCTCAATTATTCGTGTACACAAACTATTTATTAAAATATTTATAGATATTTTCATATATATTTTCAACCAATGTGTAAAGAAAATATATACCTCTACATATTTCTGTCATAATTTTCTCTTAAAACTCAAAACACTAAATAAAAAATGAGGGGTAAATAGTGAAAATGAATAATGACGTAAAAATGATGTAATATTGTTGTCAACAAAGTGGATCAATGCGTGTCAAGGAAGTTGGAGTCCAAATTGTGGACAACCTACTTACTTAGCTTTGACATCAAGCCAAAATCATTATTTATTTATTGCCTCAAAATTTGCAATATATGGCTAACATACTAGACTTAATCAAAGCATGACCAGTGGGCAAGCACCTACGTCCACTTAACATTTTTTTAAAAAAAAAATTCTCCACAGGATACAAGAAAATAAGAAAGAAATAATGACAATACCAATTATTAGGACTCACAATGAGTGACACGACCCGATAACACAACATGAACACAACACTGTTACAAACACGATTACAGAGACAAAAAACACAATAAAGCATAACACAATATGACACGACACGATACACGACAAGAACACGCAATTGAAAATTAAGTTTAAATTACAATTATTGTTATATTTAAGATCAAATAAAATAGATAACACGAAAATACGATACTGCGACACTAACACGACACGATAACACGATTTGACACCGATCCGTATGATGTTGCACCAACATTAAAGCGAAGGAGAAAAGTTCCACAAACAGTTGAAGAGCACTCTTTTTTTTTGGGGGGGAAGCCAGCTAAAAAGCACTTAAATAATGGCTCTTGAAATTAGCTAATTAGCTTTCTATGTTTTTGATAGGTGAAGATTGCTACCATTTTACGAAAATAACATGCGGCTCCAAGAATGATTGTGTTCCTAGGATAATCTACCAAATATGAAATAATTAGATCAAAAGACAGCAAGACATATTTCTAAATAGAATACACATTTTTCAGAAATTTGCAATAAAATAATTCAAAAGAAATACTAACATTGATTCAAAGAGTTCTGCTTACATTGAAAATAAATAAATAAAAGTGGGGAAAGTCTAGTAGTAGTTGTCATGGAGATAGTTGAGTTATACCTGTCCCAGGCCACGCACAATCATCATAATTTGTATATTTGCTATTATTCAATTTCGTAGAAAAAGAGGAATGAGTCTATTGGTCTCATACAGAAAATGTCACAAAGTAGCATGTTTTCACAAATGGAGATCAAAAAGTCCTCTGCAATCGTACCTGATTTCTCTGGGAATCGAGCCTCTTCAACCACCTTTAACTGTTTCATCAATAAGTCTGCTGAGTAGACTTTGTTAGAAGTCAACCCTCGCCATTGACACTAACAAAAAGTCATTCGTTTCGTACAATGTTGAAGCAAAAGATAGCTGGTTTTTAATTTTCTCGTGGAGCCGTCAAATTTTCGTATAACCCCAATCGTTAAGGAGATATACCAGGAATTTGAGGAACTAGTGGCTTAGCTTTCTTGGTTTTCTCCACCAATATGGCTTGAGTGGTGAGGATCATACCAGCAACAGAGACGGCATTCTGAAGGGCACATCTTGAAACCCGGCAAGGATCAATGACTCCAGCAGCCATTAGATCTTCATATTTCCCAGTCATTGCATTATACCCAACTCTTGAATCACACTCTTTAATCTTTTCCACAACTACAGCTCCATCAACCCCTGCGTTTGCTGCGATTAAATTTGCAGGTGCTAGGAGCGCCTGAAATTTACCAAAGAAAGGATTTCAAAAACTATAAACAGAATAATCCCAAGGGATAAATACCAAAAAAAAAAAAAAAAAAAACTGAGGTTTGGTCTAATTACAGAAAACACCAGAGATGTTTCAAAATTATGAAAAGCACCCTCAAAATTGATTATGTCTTAAATTTAGGTGGGTAAATGTAATATTTCTATAAATATTAGGGGGTACTTGAAATGTGTTTTGCTTATGAAGGGGAAAAATATAAGGCAAAATCAAACCTCAAGGGTTTTTTTGCAATTTTCAAAAACCTCTAGGTTTTTTTGTAAATAGCCCAAACCTTGGGGGGGTTTGTAATTTTCCCTAATCCCAACTAGAATTCTCATCAACACATGAATTGAGGACAAATTCCGAGAATTGTCTCAAAGTTCTTGAGCAAAATAGTAAAACAAAAACAAAGGCATTGCAGAAGAACAGACTACTGACTACTCCCCACTCCCCACTCCCCAGACAAAATGTGCAAAAAGTGTCAACCTACTCTGAGCATAACTGTTGTACTCTAAGGCATGATTTTTTTCAGAATAAGAATATGCTATGTTTATTAAGATATGACTCCAAAAACTGAAGCGGGGTTCTTTTTCTCTAACTAAAGTAACTGTTCGAAAATGTGCTGAAAGAATACATACAAACATGCTTAGCAAGAATAACAGAAGAACAGGTAACAAACCATTCCAACAATGTCTGCACCAATCTGCTCATCAGGATCTTGAAAGACCTCCTTAATTACAGATATTTGCTTTGATAGATGCACATAGGCGGCTCCACCACCAGGTACCACACCTTCAGCCATGGCAGCAAAAGTGGCATTTTTTGCATCCTCTATTCTTAGTTTTCGTTCTTCAAGTTCAATTTCTGTATGAGCACCAACCTTAATTATAGCCACCCCACCACAGAGCTTTGCAATACGCGCACTAAGCTTTTCTGCCAGATATTTGCTATCTGTCTCAGCAAGATCCTTCTTTATTTGCATAATTCTTGCCTGTATTTCAGCTTTAGTTGAAGGGTCTGCAACTATAGTGGTAAAATTGCTTGCTATGGTTACTTTTCGAGCAATACCAAGCTGATCAGAAGTTACAGTTTGAAGAGTCAGGCCAAAGTCTCCAGAAATAAAATCAGCACCTGATTCCAATTAAGAATAATACCAATCGTGGAAGAAGTTAAAATTGAAGCACATTTTTGTCTGAAACACAGAACATGGTAACGCAACCAATTACAAAGCTTCCATCTTTTAGAATACTTTTGAATATCAGTTTAAGCCTAAAGTGAAGAGTTGAAAATAGAAAAATGCGAGCATGGAAATTATTCATTTTCTTTTTCTTTCCTTTTTCCATTTATAGGCTAAGACTGCAAATTCCTGAAATTAGAAAGGAGCATTTAAATACACCTGTCATAAGCGCAATATCTTGCAATATAGCCTTCTTCCCCTCTCCAAGTCCTGGACATTTCACAACAGCAACATTCAGTATGCCTTGCATTTTGTTCACAACTAGAGTTTCCAGCACTTGCTGAGTTATATCCTCAGCAATAATCAGCAGAGGGACACTCAATTGTGTAGCCTTTTCCAGTAAAGGAACTATCTCTTTCACAGTGGATATCTTTTGATCAGTCACCAAAATTCTGGCATTCTCGAATTCCACTAAAGATTTGTCCTTGTTTGTGACAAAATGCGGCGACATGTACCCTTTATCTATCTGAAAGAAAATATTGCCTGAAGAGAAATCAAGACAAAAATGAAAACTCAAGGGGAAAAGGAAATATGGTATGTACCATGAGAATGACAGGAAATAAGCTAACACTTGAGAATGAACACTTTATGAACCCTTAGATTCAGTTTAAAAAAAAAAACCAAAAAAAGAAAAAAGAAGCACCGCAACAACAACAATATCGATTACTGTATACTAAGTGGCTTATTCTCTCAAATCTTCAAGTCTTGACATTTTCCATAAGCTCAAAATGGTCATACGAAAAAGTGCAAGTGTACAAACATCAGAATTCTTTCTTGGTTACTGATGCCATCTAGTTTCAAGTCTTTCAAAAAATTCATAGGTGAATATAGACCCTTTTATTTCCAAATTGGCACTCACTCATATTGTCTATATCACCTCCATTTGGACTCACGCAAACAGCTTAGGTATCAGCTACCTTAATCCAGTGGATAGAAGTAAATTAGCAAGAGACAGCAACAATAGTTTCCTATTCAAGATGGATGGTACAGAAATGTGGGGATCAAGGTCAGATTAGTTTATACAAATTACCTTCATTCCTTCATCAACTGTCACAGAAGTTTCAGATGATGAAGAAGATTCAATGGATATTAATCCATCGGGGCCAATTTTATCAATAGCTTCAGCGATTAAGTTCCCAATATATTCATCATTTCCAGCAGATAATGAAGCTACAGCTGCAGAAAGGCACAAAATAAAAGATGCTTAACAGAATATTCATAGAGATGAATGGATAAAAGGCAAATAAATCAAACCTTTGATGTCATCTCTTCCTTTTACAGCATAACTTTTTTCCGTCAACCTCTTGATCAATTCTTTTACTGTTTTCTCCATGCCGTTTTTTAAAGAAACAGGGTTAGCCCCATTAGTGATAGCCAACAATCCATATTTAATCATTTCTCGAGCCAACACGATTGCAGTTGTTGTACCATCACCAGCTGACCCATTTGTTTTAGTTGCAACCTACAGAATCCAAGACCTAGATCAATGTGCTATCTACAAGATTGAGTGCAGCATATTCTATTTAGCATGAGAATTATAAGGCTGGGATGATTGACCTCCTGGATTAGCAGTGCTCCAGCATTCTCAATTGTGTCTGAAAGCTCTATAGCTCGGGCAATAGTAACACCATCATTTATCACTTTAAGTGTATCGGACTCTGAAAGGACCACATTTCTTCCTGCATAATTTAACAGAAAATGTCAATAAGTAGTTTAGTAAACTATCTTTCCGCATGCCTAGTATCAACTGGGCAGTAATTCCATTGCAGTATAGTTTATTAAGTGAGGCAACATAAAGCCACGAGACATAAACCACGCCTTGTTACTCATTGCTTTCTTTCTTATTTCTCCTAAAAGACGGAGTAACAGAAAATGTATTTAATCACACTAGTAAGCCAGAGCCTCACAGTGAGTTCTGCAAAGTACAACTCCGCAGCACAAAATATTACTAAAAGTAATTCATAAATCAACCATCAAACATAAATTACACAAACCCACAACAGAAAAATGTCAACGATAACCCAAAAAAAAAAAATAACGAAGAATCGTAACAATATACACACCTTTAGGTCCCAGGGTCACAGAAACAGCATCAGCAAGCTTATTGATCCCCGAGAGTAAGGCATCTCTGCACTTTCTATCAAATTCAATTCTCTTTGGACCTGCTCTCACTACTAACAGTGTTCTTTTTACACTGTTTCTTCTCCATAACCCGTATGAATTAGATTTTCCGTGGCATTCCTAAACAAATAAAAAAAAAGAGTTGGAAAATTTCGCAAAAACATTAACCGAACAAAATGGAGGAGAAAAAAAAAATGAAACCTATGACTTACGGAGACCGAAGGATTAGGATGAAAGAATAGTTGTGAAGAAAATGGTATCGACATCTCCTTGGCTCTGCCCTGGTTGATAGTTTTGGTGCTGATAAATGTGGGTATAGGGTTTTGAGAGGGGTTTTATTGGTATGGCAAAAACTCGGAGGGAAAATGGGAGATTTCATGACTTTCGTGCTAGACTTCATTTTAGGGCTAAAATCGTCAATAGGTTTCCCCTAATGCTGTGCATGTAGGCATGTAGGGTAGAACGAACCGAAATTTCGAACGAAAGTGAAGATTGTTCGTGTGCATTTGTTTTTTCAAATGGTTATTTGTGTTTGTTTATTTAATAATCGATCATGTTCACGAATAGTTCATGAACATGCTCATTAATTGTTCATGAACAACTATATCAACATGTTTATGAAAAAAGTTAAATATATTTGTTCATGAACACTCAACTCAACATAAATGAATATTATGATATTTGTAAATGTATATATATTGAAATATATTGTCCAAGACTAACTTTTCAAATCTCCACCTAAAATATTCTCTCTCTAAGAACAAAACCCTCTCAGTTTAACCTAGAAACCCACCGCTCCCCTCCCCCCCTCTACACCTAAAGCCCCCCTCCCCCACCTTGTCGGCAATGGTTGGACGGCCAGCGACGTCTAATCGCTGGTCACGTCGTTTTTCAACCCCATGATATCTTTTTGTGCCCAGATCCGGGCTTTGGAGGATCTCGTGGAGGTGGGTAGCAGCGGTCTAGCCATGTCTCAGTGGCGGATGCGGTGGTGGACGACGACGGCGGCAGATCGAGAGGGGGGAGGTTCTTCTTTTCCTTTTCTTGTTTTGGTGTTTGGAGTTCCTTTTGTTGTTCCGGGTGTAAGGGGTGATGGTAGTTTTGGTGGTGGTCTTGGCATGAATGGATGGTGGTGTGGATTTGACGGAGGGAGAGACCGATTTCATGCCTTTTGGTTTCTTCCTTCTCGGTATGTGTTTTTTATTTTGTCCCCATTAGGTGGCTGTTTGTCCCAATAAGTGGCCTTTTCTTCTTTCCAGTTCATATTTTGTCCCTTTTGTAGATCTGCTCAGAAGACTCAGATGTACCTTTATCCGATGATAATGCGATAGAAACGAGATCAAGTTCTTTGGTACATGTTTTGTCCAACGCTAATGCGAAATTCTGAATCTATAGATTATTTAGATTTGTTAGGTTTAAAACTCGTTTTCTAGATATGCATAGATCTATGATCTATAGGCTTGCAATTGTTTTACATTTGATGTTGTAATCTGTTGTAAGTTCTTCTGTTAAATGAATAATATTCATTTTGACTCAAAAAAATATATATTGAAATATTAAACTAAAATAAGCTTATTTTTTATAATATGTAATGGATATTAAGAATTAAATATATAATTAATAATTAAAAAAAGATAATGAACAAATATTAAACGAATATTAAATGAACATGTTTGCGGACCGTTCATGAACATAAATAAATAATTTTTTTTGTTCGTTTACATTTGTTAAGCTTAATAAACGAACGCCAACCGAACTCGTTCACAAGCGGTTTGTCGGAAGCTCTGTTCTTTACGGCCTTAGGCTTCTGCTTGTAGCCAACAGCAACTGCTTTCCAAGTGAGAAAAGAAAGGTGATGTTTGAACTTCGAAAACCCTAACGAAAATATTCTTCCATTTTTGTTAATAAGGAAAATGCGGACAGGTATTATTAAGAAGTTATCTCAAATCTGGCGCATATTTTGACCAAAATAAAATTGTACTCCCTATTCTTTTAATTTTCCACTCAACAAAAGTTTAGCCTGATTGAATTTAAAATTTAAAATTATACATATACCAAAGTTAAGCACAAAAACATAGAAGACAAACGAAACTACTTGATGTGAATTACATTTTGCAAGGTGATACGAAAACAACATAAAATGCTTTGTAATTGAATTTAATAAATTTCACCCTTTTTGGATAGATAAGTATCAATTTTGAGTATAACTAAATCTAACGAATTATTAAAAGAAAAAAAAAATCTAACGAATAAATAAAATAAACATAAAGCTCAACAAGTACCGCCCATAATTTCCATACAAGTATCTATGCATGTTTTCCTCAAAACCAAACATATTTTTTCTTTTAAAACACAAATAATTTACTCATAGAAATCCAAGCATACCTTGGATCCATTGATTCCTATAGTGAACAAATGATTGCCAGAAAAACATTTCTAGCCATGACAAAGGCAGTTTCAGTTTCAACTTTTATGGGATTTTCCAAATGCAACACAAGAAAATTTATTCTTATATCACACAGTACTTAAATCTTTTGCCATAAGAAAAGTAAAACAATGGCTGCAGTGGCATATCATCCTAGGATTAAGCACATTACACAAGAAAATTAAAAAGAACAAAGAAAAAGAGACAACTGTAAGAAAAATCTCCATCGCCTTCAACTTTGAAACGATCCTTTCAGAAAGAGATTATTCCGATGACATTGGGAGACTTCTCTCAATGCTTAGCATCTTCTTCTTCACAGAACTTGGAATATTGATCAGGGTCCATTAAGCAGGTCAGTTCATCAGCACTTTTCATCTCTACCTTTATGATCCATCCATTCTCGTAAGGGCTTGCATTAACCTAAATGGAGATTAATCACGAATACACAAGAATCGAACACTTAGATGCAGTATGATATGGTACAGGAAAAGAATTTGACAGCATAAATGCAAGATTTAACAGTTTGTGAAATACACAGGGGCGTATCCTCCCCTTAGCCAAGGGGGGCTTTAGCCCCCCCCAAAATTTTTGAAAATTCAATATTTTCTATGTATAATTTATTTTAAAATATTAATTTTTAGTACTAAATATTTATTTTTTATTGATTTAGCCCCCCTAAAATTATTTAGCCCCCCCAAAACTACACGTCTAGCTCCGCCCTGGAAATACAGTACACAGATTATATAACCAGCACTGAAACGTTCAACTCTACTCGTATAAAAAAGGATCTCAGCAACCATCATGCACTTCTAAAGTCTAAACCAGTGCCATTTGTCAACTTGTGCATTATAACACATTAAATTTGTGAAACAATGGCAGATCATAACTGAAATCAATGAAAAATTCAACAGAGATGGTATGGAGTTGGAAAATTTACAAGATCATAGAAAGCATGAGCAATAATTATGGTACAAACATACAGCATTTGTACTATGTAATGTTAACAAACAAAGACCTATTCTCACGGTGAAGAACTACCAAAAAGGATCTTAGGGTGAAGAAAGGAAAATATAAATATGAAACAAAACGCTGCACTATTGGGACCGAAGAGCTTCTAAGCATAAACAAAACTCTCCACTAGCTCAAGGCTACTCCATGTTTATAACCAAATAGTCTCATTATTTCTATTATTAATTATTTGGATTCTTTTTCTTCTGTTAATGTTCTTTCGCAAAGTTTCTTACAAAATACTCCACTAGCTCAAGGCTAGTCCATGTTTATAACCAAATAGTCCCATTTTTCGTATTATAAATTATTTGGGTTCTTTTTTCTCCTGATAATGTTTTTTTGCAAATTTTCTTTCATAAGCTCCCTACTACTCGTTCTTTCAACGATGAACAAGATGCATTCATGTCAGCATCCTACATCAAAAATCACAAGTAGGTCTCAAAAGACTCACCAGACCAGGAGAATCATTGAGTTTCGAGTTAACTTCGACCACTTTCCCGGAAACAGGAGAGTTAATGTCGCTAGTTGCTTTGACACTTTCAACAGCACCAAAACTCGCACCCTGCGTTACTTCAGTCCCCTCCTCGGGTAGTTCGACATACACAACATCACCCAAGTGGTCTTGAGCATGATCAGTAATGCCTACAGTAGCCGAGTTACCTTCAACTTTTACCCATTCATGAGAGTCTGCGTACTTTAGATCCTTGATAACTGCATTAGTTGGAAGCAAACATATCAACAGTGTCCACAATGGACGAAAATTACTTTGTTACCAAGCGAACATCTATAGGATGTTAACCCAATCACTAAACAAGAGGAAATCAGCATAAATTGTATTCAATCTGCATCGAACAAGACCATCTCATGATACCAAAAAAGTGCACAACAACAAAGAAAAGGTCCTTTCTCCACATTTAATACTTCATAGATCACTCTGTTCATCATAACATGCTATACAACAAACAACAACAAACTTAGCCTTAACCTCACTATGTTCATCATAACATGCTATCATTACCAAATTTTTACACATCAAAACAGATTTAAAAATATGAAACAAGTGGCTAAGTGCACAAGTAGCTCAACTACATAGAAGTTGGCTATACATATACTTTACCCTTCCATGAAAGAGCTAGGTTACTCTTGCAACACATATTCGAAAAAACAGAGAAAAAATAATCACGATAATCAGCG
Organism: Rehmannia glutinosa; assembly: GCA_016081115.2. Taxonomy (NCBI): domain Eukaryota; kingdom Viridiplantae; phylum Streptophyta; class Magnoliopsida; order Lamiales; family Orobanchaceae; genus Rehmannia; species Rehmannia glutinosa. Next base: position 78,043,666 of record CM071933.1, on the reverse strand, counting down.
ATTATTCTCAAGCATTTTATCGAATACCACAATTGTCAATCACTCTTTTCATAGATTCATAGAATGCACAAAAGGACACTACAAAACCAGCAATGATCTCCCATTGATCAAAAGCACAATTTCCAAATTGATAAATCAGATCTTTCTCACCAAGAATAACAGATCATCGTTTTCATTCTAAAAAAATAGAAGATCACACGTATTAGATTCACATAACCGAAATGGAAAATCGAAAAGAGAAAATGAGAGGGAGTAAAGGTAATGCTATTAAACGTACCAGTAGCAAAACCTCTGTAAGGAACAGAGATCCTAAGGTATGAAGCAGCCTTCGTTGCCCACAACCTTGACGCCATTTTTGAACGAAAGAAATTAAATCCACCGCTTTTTGCTTTTTCTCAATGCAGGTGACTTACACTGGGGAACCACTCTTGGTTTTGAAAACGACAGACAATCTAAAGAGAGAGGGTTGGTAGGGCACAATATTTTAGGCTCTTGTATTATTAAGAGTTACTTCAAGACCCCCCAGAAACTTTTAATTGTGTATTTGCACCTTACTATTTTCTTTTACAGCTTAAGATGAAGAATTTTTATTCAGAAAATATAATAAAAGATACTAAAATTTGAAATTTATTAGTTTTTGGGCAACATAAATAGTAATGAAATTGATTTGTGATGTACTTACTCATCATAAACAAACAATATAGTAGTATGGATACCTATCATAATTCCATTCTAACAAACAGGTTGCATTGAATTGGAGATTTAGATTTTAGAATAATTTCAAATGACTCTGTATAAGATGAATTTGAAATATCAAAAAATAGCTTAAATTAAGAGGGTTGGTTTTTTTTTTTTTTAAATATCTATTGGATCGTAACATACCCAAAGCTCAATGCATTTATTACTATGAATTTGAAATATGTAGCTTCAAATCCATCAATTCAAACGAAACCAAGTTAACATACATGATTTCCTTAGTTTTACCAAGATACAAAATGGTGATTTTGTGAGTCAATCAATCTAGATTTTATTATTTTAAGACAATGTAAATTCATCAAAGTTGCATTTGAATTTTTTTTTTAGCAAGAATGAATTTCATTCATAAAACAGAAGAAACTTACAACCAGTTACAATAACAGATGTAAAACAATTGCAAGCCTACGGATAATAGACCTATACAGATCTAAAAACATATTTTAAACTGCAACAGATCTGACTAATCCATAGATTCAGAACTTCGCAACTAGGCGTTGGACAAAACACGTACCAAAATTTGATCTCGTTTCTATCACATATCATCTGATAATAGCACATCTGAGTCTTCTGAACAAATCCACAAAGGGACAAATAAAACTGAAAACAAGCCACTTATTGGGACAAAACAAACCACCTAATGGTGACAAATAGAAAACACCATTACAGAAAGACAAGAGATCAAAGACGAAAAAATCGGCCTCTCCCTCCCTCAGATCCACACCGTAGTCCATATCCGCCAAAGCCACATCCAAAAACGCCACCACCGCTCGCTTCACCTCTAAACCCGCAAGCCAAGTTCGGAAGAAATCGCACCTGCAAGAAAAGAAACATCCACGAAAAAGGAGGGGCTAGTGACCGGAGACCATGGGATTTCTGATCTCCGGCCATGGTAGAGGAGGGGCAAGGCGGGGGGACCAGGTGGGAGAGAGAGAGAGGGAGGGGCGACGGTGGTCTTGGATTAGAGTTTTTAGAGAGAGAAAGTTTTAAGAGAGAGGGCAGAGCGTTTGGGGTTAAGTTGCATTTGAATTGGAGGATTATGATTTGGGGGAACGATTTCGAATGACTACGTTTGAAATCCCACCACAATCAATGTCGAAGCCAGACGCGATAATAGAGCGGATCAATACACGAAAGTCGAAAGGGCCGAATAAAAAATCCAAGAAAAATCACATAAATTCTAACTAAAAGCTTTTTTAGAAAAAAATTAATACCTTATTTTCTTAAAAAAAACCTTTGGGTGGTCAATTAAAGTTTCCAACATATAAGAGGGCGTCCATGTAATTGTAGCTGAAAAGGGACAATTGATAATATATATTCACCTAAATTTTTTTTTTTTACTTGAGGGGCTAAAAATTAAAATTAGAGCAAGTATAGTTGGCATTTACATTAATCACCTACTCTATCCCACAAAAAGATGATTAAATTATAGTTGAAAGAAAATAAGGACTGGTGGTTGCTGAGTCAGCAACAACTGAAGTAGGTGAATGGTGGAGTGACCCAGAAGAAAAACTAAAAAGAAATAATATAAATCATAACTTCTACTTTTTTTATTTTTTAATAAAATTAAGTAAATAAAATCAAAAGGCGGGTCGGGCCCAGGTATGCCCTCTATCTCCGCCCTTGCTTACAATATTTCATCTGCTATTTCATCGTCAGACGAGTACCACCTTGGCCCCCTATCTCCGCGCTTGCTTACAGTACTTCATCTCATGTGTCACCGTCAGACGCGAACTATAAGATGATGTCATTATTGTGGACGTGAAATATTACCTAGTGCATTGAAAACCAACGGAAGGAGAGTCCATCAAGCCTGCACAGTGCCTTTGTGCATGGTTCTAACAACCATTGTAATTTGCTCGATCTGGTCTTCGTTCGAACAAGACGATAGCAGAACTTTGGCAGTTCCTCCGTCCGGATAACAACCATTATCGATCATTTCTTCAAAAATCTCAATGCATCTCTTGTACTGTTTCTTCCTAGAGTAGGCTCCAAGTCGAGAAGTCCAAGTCACAACGTCCGGTCTCAGATTCTTTGAATGAAGCGAACGGAAAAGCTCTTCCATTTTGTCAACAAATCCGGCCCGTCCATACGTGTTGATCAAGATGTTATACGTGCTGATATCGGGCTTGCATGCTCCGTTTTCCATAGCAGCCAAGACTGTTTCCATTTTCTCAAACTGGCCTAGACGGCCGTACAAGTTCAGCATACCGTTGAGAACAAAAGTATCCGGTGTGACCCCGGAATTTTGCATTTGGTTCACAATTTCTTCACATTTTAGCACATTGCCCATTCTTGAGTAGGCTGATATAAGCAGCATGTGGGATTTCATGGTTGGCTCTATTCCGAGACGCTTCATTTGATCAAAGACGGCTTGCGCGCCTAAAATGCCACAATTAGGTGAAAGTCTCAGCAATACAATAATTTTTCAATTTTTTGCACCACATACAAAACGAGTGTTTGCATAAATTCTGCTTTTAAGAGAAGCGATTTATCGTAACAGAAGTAAAACTAGTTGAGAATCAGAAGTTGGTATTTGCAAACACTAAAAAGTGATTTTTCCCGACCAGAAACTAGAAACTGAGGATCACTCTTTTTTTAGTTATTGCAAACGCTCCCAAACATTAAGACTCATAACTCACCAAAATGGAATTTACAAATGGCATGTTTAATTTTTCAAAATAGGGATAATTACAAAAACACCCCTCAAGTTTGGGCTAATTACAGAAAAACCCAAAGATGTTTCAAAATTACAAAAAAACCCATCAGGTTTGGTTATGCCTTAAATTTAAGGGGGTGGATGTAGTATCTTTATGAATATCAGGGGGTTTTTATATGTTTTTTTACTTTCAAAATGGGAAAATGTAAGATGGGTTTTTTTGTAAATGTCATAAACCTTTGGGTTTTTTTGTAATTAGCCCAAACCTTAAGGAGTTTTTTGTAATCATCCCTTTTCAAAAATATGCATACCTTCATGAAGACCTGCTCTTCCATAAGCATCCAACATTATATTATACGAAGCTCTGTCTGGTTCACATCCCATATTTTGCATAAGCGAAAAGATTTCTGCAGCACCGTAAGGAAAACCTGCCCGACTGTCAAAATAAAAAGCTAAATAACTCCCCGTTCAGACGAAAAACTCAAGTATATTCGATGAATGCCATCACATCATGTCCATTAAAACCATCGATGACAACGTCTAGAACAAATTACACTAAAACTCTGTTCGTCGATTGCTTTATTATTTACCTGTAAGCTTCCATGAGGGCATTAAAAGCATACACGTCTGGCTCGTGCCCGGCTTCCTGCATTTGTTCGAAAATCTCTTCTGCTTTTTCACACAGACCGTCCCTAGCACATGCATTCACCAAAGCTGTATAAGTGCAAATATTAGGTCTACATTTTCTACTCTGCATCTCCCGAAACACTTCTAACGCCATATAAGATTTATTTTCCTGCAAAAAAAAAATGTTCAAATACCAAAATCGAAGATTTTCCAAGAGAATTACGAAGATTTTTAAAGTTTTAACAAAAACAAAAGGATAATTACAAAAACCTCCCTCAGGTTCGGGCTAATTACAAAAACAAAACCAGAGGTTTTTCAAAATTACAAAACACCCCCTGATGTGGACTCTGTCCTACGTTTTCCCTTCATAAACAAAATACATTTCAAAAAAACCTCAAGATAGTTATAGAAATATTACAATTACCCTCTTAAATTTAAGACAAAAACAAACTTGAGGGGCTTTTTGTAATTTGGAAACATCTTTAGATTCTTTTGTAATTAGCTCAAACCTCAGGGGTTTTATTGTAATTATCCCAAAAAGAAATGCATAAGGCATCAACTAAAATCAGTGATGAACTACTTCAATGCATCGGTTAGAGTAAATTAAAATTGCCATACAGAAAATTGAAATAATTCTGAGTAATGATAAAAATGTGAACTTATAGAAAAACTCATTACGCGTCACCTTCCCGTATATGTTGATCACCATTGTGTAAGTCTCAGCATTTGGTTCACAATTTTCTCTCTTCATCCTCTGGAAGATAGCAAGAGCTTGCTCAGAATTTCTTCCTTTGAATAGCCCATCAATATAAGCATTATATACAATGGTGCCTAAAAAGGTTGAACAAGTTATAACTATGATGAACTTCAAAGAGCTGCACACAAACCACAATCCAACCAAGCTTGTAGTTCACGTGGTATTGTTTACTCTTCGTAAGCGTGTTGACTAGGGTTCGAACCCTATATCTTTCAGTTTCTTTGAAATTTATCCCTTACCCTCCAACGACTACTCCCAACTTATTTAAAAAAACTACAATACCAACATTCATATAAAACCAACGAAACATATGGTAAGAAACAAAACGCAAATATTCTTAAAGGATAATTACAAAAACTGCCCCTGATATTCGGGTCAAAGATATTTAAAAATTACAAAAAAAAAAAAAAAAAAAAAAAAAAACTCGAGGTTTGATCTTGTATTAAATGTAAGCGGGTAATTGCAATATTTTTACAAATGTGGGGGGGAGGGGTGTTTTAAATGTTTTTTTGTTTATGAACGGGGTAAAGTGTAATACAGAATCAAACCGCATGGTTTTTTTGTAATTATTCAAGAACCTTTTTTTTTTTGTAATTAATCCAAACCTAAGGGGTAGGTTTTGTAATTTTATCTTTTCTTAACATCATTCTCTTTGCTAAAAAAAATAACTAGATCATGGAGAGCATCAAGATATACCCGGGAGAGGCCATTTTTTCGCATCTCGGCAAAAACAGCTTCAGCGTGCTCCAGCAATCCACATTTACAGTACGCTTTCAGAAGAAGAGCATAAGTATCCTCAGTAGGGATGCATCGAGCTTCAACGAGTTCGAAATAAGTGGATTCCGCCTTCTTGAAACGTAATTTATGCCCATAAGCCTCTATTAGTAGATTGTAGCAAATAACATCAGGCTTGAAGGAGCTTCTTTGCAATATCCATTCACACATCTGAAAAAAGGTGCTTCTATTGTTACACACAAAGCAACTCAAATAAAATGGAACACTAAATTATAAGTCTGGGAAGTAGGCTGATGTTTGTAGTAACTGTCCTTCCTTCTCAATATATTCAAGGGATAATTATAGAAACACCCCTGGGGTTTTTGGTTAATTACAAAAAAACCCATGAGATTGATTTTGTATTACACTTCACCCCCTTTATAGGCAAAAACATTTCAAACACCTCCCTTACATTTGCAAAAAATATTGCAATTACCCCCTTACATTTAGCACGGAATCAAACCTCAAGTCTCTGGGTTGTTTTGTAATTAACTCTAACCTTAGGGGTAGTTTTTGTATATTAATATCAAATTTCCATCTCCTGTCTCAGATATCAAATAAAGGGTTAATTACAAAAAGTACCCTCGAGGTTTGACCTAATTAAAAAAAAACCCAACTATTTTTTGAAATTACAAAAATACCCCTGAGGTTTTATTTTGTCTAACATTTAACCCCTTCATAAGCAAAAAAATTTCAAAATCCCCCTTCATATTTATAAAATCATTGCAGTATACCCCTTAATTTTTACACTGAATCAAACCTCGTGGGTACTTTTCGTAATTTTGAAAGTTAGCCGGGTTTCTTTGTAATTAGGTCAAACCTCAGGGGTACTTTTTGTAATTATCCCTCAAATAAATGAATCATATAGAGAAAGAAGACTGTAAGAGGTGTTATACCACTATGATTGGATCCCATTTTTTGCTGAGACGAAGCCGAACGGCTATGCTGATTAGATCATCCCAAGTGGTATTTGTGGGAGGTAAATTGTCTAAGGAAGACCAAATTCTACTCACATCCGCTTCCTTCTGTACAAAGTTTAGAATCTCTAGCGCGATGGGGCTCAACACGGGGAATATTCCATCGACGAATCCAGACCCGTATTTCCATCCTTGACCCCTCAATGAACCACCTTTAACACAAATAAGACTTAGGCATGAAAAAAATTGCATTGCATTTCTTTGCAAGTTAAGTATATTTTTTTACCTTTTTTTCTGGAAACCTTTTTATGATTGAAGTTTCTCAATTTCCCACGTTTGTCGATGAAAAGGCTGTCACGTTTCCACTTCTCGGTAGAATCAACACTAGCACTTTTTGCTCTCCACTTGAAACCACATCCGCAGTGTCTTCGTTCGGTTAGGATATAATTTACAGGACATTTGACAGCTAACCTACAAGAAAAAATAGAGAAAAAACTAAGTTAAACTGTATTGTTCCTTCAGGAAAACATGACAATGTGCTTTCAACAAAGGATCAATCAAGCTGCTCGTGAGAAATCACACCTTATCATAAATTTTATTAGTGTTTGGAGGACACCGAATGAAAAAGCATGCAATAAATCAGCATCTAATTGATCATTTGCTCATTGGTAGTGTATTCTTTTGTTTTTTTTTGGGATGATTACAAAAACACCCCTACGGTTTGGGTTAATTACAAAAAAACCAGAAATGTTTCAAAAATACAAAAATCTCTCCAGATTTCGTTTTGTCTTAAATTTAAGGGGGTAACTGTTTTTTTTGCAAATGTCAGGGTTTTTTTTGAAATGTTTTCGAAAATCACCGGGAAAAATGTAAAACGGAATCAAACTACAAGGGGTTTTTTGTAATTTCCAAAGAACTCCGGGTTTCTTTTTATTAGCCCAAACCTTAGGGGGATTTTTGTAATTATCCCTTTTTCTTCTAGATTGAAAGCCACTCTTGAGGCAATTAACTCCTGATATCATGATGCATAACTAAAAGTTTCAAAAGATTGTCAAACCACACTGTATCTTTTTTTGCAGCCCCTGCAGTTGTTGATATTACCAATTTGAAAATCACCTTTAGAAACTCATATTGAAGGATTATAGACCGGAAAGATGATTCTTGGTCCATTTGAAACAATTTTTGAAAGCAAATATAAATATGGTCTATGTCACATTACTTTCTAATAATCTAATTATAAAGAATTTTAGAAATAACTGAAGCTAGGACTGAAAAACAAACCAAGCTACTCGATACTCGATTAAAGATCGATCGTTAAAAGCCCATTTGAGCTCGGTTCGTTAATATATTGGACCGAGCTTCAACACATATTTTTCGTTCGATAAGATGTAAAGCTCGGCTCGATTAGTAAAATAATACTGAAATGTGTAAAAATATCAAACTATTCAAGCTCGATTTGTGCTCGGGTCAACTAAATCTCGTTCGAACTCGATTCGATTAATAATCAAACCAAGCTTAAACACAATTTTTGAAGCTCGATTAAAATTCAAACAAACTTGAATAGCTCGACTCCACTCGTTTACACCCCAGCAAAACCTTGAGATTGCATTTTCAAAATGTGGGCTAATTTCTTGAAAATTGCAGTTTCTTGGTATATTCAGTGGGAAGATATTGGGCAATAAACCCAGAAAGTACAACATAATTGAAGTCCAAAAACTTGTTATTCATTCAATTAAAGAAAATAAAACATAATCATTTTGGGGCCAAAAATGGTAAAGAGCATAGAAAAATCAAGAAACTGGAAAACGAAGCTTACATGAATGTACACTGAATATTAAATATTATTGCCAGTTGATTTTGATTGAAAGTGTTGATTTTTCTTGAACTGCAGAGAAGTATCAATATCTATATATATTCCATATATGTATGTATGTATGTATGTGTATGTATGTAATGCAATTGCAAGAGATAATGTGTGCAGTACCTTAAAATATCAGAAACGGAAGAAGACAGATGATATCTCTTTGTGGCTGGGCAACGGCTCCACTCCCCTATAAATATTTGGCTTTAATTTTTGTTGCCTTTTGGGTTTTTCCTAATGTTTAAATTACTCCCACTTTCCAAATTAATAGCTATAATTTAGGCCAGTATTTTAAATATTGTACCGATGATTAAACCGGCCAAACCACTGGCAAACGGTTCAATCTTTCGGACAGGTTCAACTGCCGATTTTATCGTTTTTAATAAAACTAATTATATTATATAAAATATTAATGTGATATATTGACATAAAAAGAGAAGTTGTATATATTTTTAATTTCTTATTTTTTACTATGTAATTATTTTTTTGATTGTTTATGCATATATTATGGAGGTTGGTCCAAAGTAAGAATATTTTAATTGATTAGAATTCTTGTTTGAATTAGTTAAAATATAAATAATTGATTTGAATCATGACATATTATTTAATTGATTTGAATTATTGATTTAAATTATGACATAAATATATTAAATAATAAATTTATAATTTATAATTTCAATTTTTATATAAAAAAAAGTTGGAAAAAACTGGAAAATAAAAAAAAATTAAATCCGATTTTGACCTAGTTTTGGCCGATATTGGTCTGTATAACCCCAAATGGTATTTAGGTCCTTATCGTAACGGTCCGACCACAAGTATCTGGTATAATTGGTTCAACCGACCAGTACGGTATTTTAAACATTGATTTACCCTAAGGCTCAATTATACGGTGTTTTAATATACATGAAATTATACGGTGTTGTATAATTATTACAGCTCATTCAATTACAACTCAATTATCCAAATATGATATTATACAATTGTAAAAGTTAACATTCTTCATGTTTTTCTTGTTTGAGCCCTGAAATTGATTATTATTCTAAATTTTTAAAGATAGAGTGATATATTAAGATTTAAGGTGGTGTAATTGGCTGAACTAATATACATCAATGAAACTAAAGTAGAATGATTTTATGTGAAATAACGACAACATAAACAACGTACGTACTTAAATAGTTAAATTCAATAATAATAACAATAATAATTTGATATTTATAAACAATATTTATAGTTCACTATGCAATAAAAGCTTTTTTTTCTCACCTGACATGCATTGCTTTATCTTGACTTGCTCTACCATGAAAAGATACCAACTTCTCGCAAGAGGAAAAAGAAATGAAGTTGTTTAAACTAAAGATAAAATGGAAAACATTTAGATGGTTTCATACAAAGTGTGAATTAACTAGTTTAACTAAGTAACCTTCAAACTTAATTGAGTTTCATTGAACTTACAAATTATATTTAACATCTTTTTTTAGGGGTACATTAGCGGATGGAGCACACACTCTTATGGAATAGAACTCGGATTAATTGCCTTGAAAGTACAAGCTTCTACAACTAAAATTAAATGAAATTCTATATTTCAATAATCAGTATAACATACTGCATACCCGTGAGAGAGAGACATCACATACACCTGAACAGTTGGCAAGAGAGAGAGAGAGAGAGAGAGAGAGAGAGAGAGAGAGAGAGACCACATACACCTGAATTGTAGGCAAGAGAGAGAGAGAGAGAGAGAGAGAAGAGAGAGAGCACGTAAACCTGAACTATTGGCAAAGAAGAGCTTTTGGAGTAGATTGACGAGTATAACGCTATAATAATCAAAGAAGAAGATCCAACGTGAGCGATAAGAGGTCATCAGCTAGCCAAGGGTACCTGCCCAAGAAACCAATCCACACCGTCCAATTACATCAGTATTGGACGTTATGGCAAAGGCCGTCTAGGCAAGTCATCCTTGGCTACCAAATCAAACACCCCTTCATCCTCATGCTAGACCTCTCTTCTTCTCATAACCATATCAATCCACACTAACTCTGTATTCACACACATCTTATACCAAATGAAGCATTGCCCATACATGTATTTATACGAAAAAAATAGTTTTCCAGACTCCCAAAAGCTACTAGAATGGCATTGACATTCTAACAATATGCAGATTCTTGTCAAGGAATCAAATTCCATTCATCTTGATAGAAAACTACGTATTATCCACGTATCGATCTTGGATGTGGCAGGCAATGGCCCTGTTACTTTCAGATACCGAAGAATGAAGAAGAGCCATTGACTTTTTAGAATGCTGATATATATCTACAAGGAATATGTTGATTTTGACTCAAAGTTATAGTACTGTGTATTTCTTGACAAAGAGAATACAGCAAACAAGATAAGGTAAATTGGTGCTGTCAAGTGTCTACAAATATTCTAGTTCTAACAGCAACCCAAATCCACTCTTGTTCTTACCACCAAATGGGACAATGTCAACCAATGCTGTAAAAAGCGTTTGGGACTAGTCGGGCAGCAAGTTGGGGCCTAGTGTCTAGGCAGAGCCTTGGCGGGGTTAGGTGGGATCTAATCGGGAAAAAAACTTATGCGGACAAGGGGCGTTTAGCACCTAGGCAGGGACTAATCGAGGATATGCGTGGATTTTTACAGGATTGTCAACTAACTGCCGTAAAGTGAATCACTTAATTCACTTTACTAAGATACTGTAACCTCTATGAGTGGTTCTGATTTCTATTGGCATTGGTTAGAAACTTGAGGATAATTAGATAAGGTAGGGAATTTCAAAGAATGCAACAGAGGGATCCATGCATGTCAAAAGCTTCCAAGGTTATTTCACAAGGAGTGGAACTATGGGATTAGGAAATAAGCCAAACTGCACTATCAAGCCAAAATTTAGAGAAAAAATATAATATAATATAAAAATTAAAAAAGGATCCAAATCATGAAAGAATTATACTGAGTCAGTGCTAATATTTAATTTCACCATGCGCCAGTTTAAATGAGTTGTTAATTAAAGGATAATTACCACATACACAAAAAAAAAAAAAAAAAAACTGAGGTTTGACTATTTACAAAAAAACAGAGGTTCTTGAAAAATAGGGGGGGATCGCTGAAGGTTTGATTCCGTCTTACATTTTCTCTATCTCATAAGTAAAAAATATTTCGAAATCCCCCTAACATCTATTGAAATATTACGTTTACAGTTTACTCCTTAAAATTTAAAGACAAAATCAAACCTCTAGGAATTTCATATAATTTTAAAAAACCTCTAGGGAGGGTTTTTTGAAAATAGCACAAACCTCAAGATTCTTTTTTGTAATTATCCCTTAATAAAAATAACAAAGTGAAAAGTTTGCATTTCAAAAGGCAGCTAGGAGGTTCTTCCACTTAGAGAGACCAATACATGCATTACCGAACAGCGCAAGAGCACCTTAACAAAAGGATTTCTAGAAAGCAATAGGGATAATTACAAAAACACCCCCAGGATTTGGGCTAATGAAAAAAAAAAACAGAGATATTTCAAATTTACAAAAAGCCCCTTCAGGTTTCATTTTATCTTATGAAGGGAAAAATGTAAGATGTAATCAAACCTCAAGGATTTTTTGTAATTTTTAAAGAGCTCTAGGTTTTTTTTGAAATTAGCCAAAACATCAGGGGGGGTTTTCTAATTATCCCAAAACAATATGAAAAAAGAAATCTTCAAGAAACCAGTGCAAGAATCAAAAGTGCTTTCATCATTAGCTCACAAGTAACCAGTCACCAATACAACCTGACAAAAGACAAAATAGGCATCTGCTTCGTGAAATATTAAGACAAAACTCTATCCACCTTAACACCAGAGCAAATAAAGCTCACAACAGCTATACTGCTATCTACATTGCTTAGGAGAATAGACTAGAATTTGGGTATAACTCAAAAAACACATCTTGATTAGCTATACCGTGACAAACTTCATGCTACCCTCCATGAAAAAGCAAACTATCTTGTAAAGCGTGCGAGCCTGGAAGCACAAGAAAATATCCAAAAGACGAACCACCAAAAAAATCCTAATCAATTGTTAGCCAGCAGTAGCACTAAGCTTTTCCGAAAAAGAAAAGATATATCTTACTCCGTGCTTTCTTCACAGGCTTCCAGATATAACCCGCAACGAGGATGCTAACAAGTACTAAACCACAGCCATATTGAAGCTAAAAACATCTTCATTGACAAAGTTGCAAATTTTTTCAGCACTCAATAAATTGGGCACAAAATGATGATGTGGTCAAAAACGACAGGACGGAGACATATATAGCATGGAATGCACAAAGGTAGCCTCAAAACAAGCTTTGGTTCATTGAGAAGGCTCCACACCTGTCTTCTTAGTTCTTATAATTTTCAGTTTTCTTTTCAACATCCTCGGACGTTCCAATCCTACTGGAGATGATTCGTCCAGGTTCAAGCTGCTGGCAGTTGAATCCATATTTTTGGACAAAATGTCATCAACAGCAGTTTGAATACCAACACTCTTACGCTGGGAAGTTTCCGTGAGGAGTGCTTGTGAACTATCAATATGAAGACCCACAATTGATGTTTTGTGTTCTTTAAGCTCGTTGTTTGCGGATGGCAACACATGAACTTCTATATCCTTTTGGTCCTCAGGATTTGAGTGCTCTTTTATATTGCAATCCATGGATTGATGAGTGTGTGAAACTAACACATTGTTTAACTTGGTATTATCATTGGGCATCTCAGCTTCACAAGAACTATCAATATGCAGATCCACATTTGATGATTTGTGTTCTTTAAGCTCATTGCTCGAGGATGGCAACACATGAACTTCTATATCCTTTTGCTCCTCAGGATTTGAGTGCTCTTTAATATTGCAGTCCATGGATTGATGAGTGTGCGAAACTAACACATTGTTTAACTTGGTATTATCATTGGGCATCTCAGCTTCACAAATGCTAATTGCTTTCTCACAACTTCGTTCATCGTCCTTTTCAAGGATCTGACCAGGAACCCGTAATTTTTTATTACTGCATATAGTGTCAGTAGCAGATTCAATCTTTCCAAAGACGGGTCTAACCAGCTTTTTGCGTTTCAAACTCGTCTTCATGGGACTTTTTACCTCTTCATTATCACCGGTAATTTTATTACACGAGGCTGGATCAGTATTGGCCACAGCCAAGTTTTTCTTTGTGTCACGACGACGCTTAAAATCCATGATTCGAGTCTCTTTCGGCACTTCGTCAATACTCTCTTCATTAGAGAGATGTGCATCATTCAACTTCTTCTTTTCCATTGCTGAGATATTAATCACAGTGTGACTCCGGACCTGCTTTTCATCACCCACACTTTCTCCATGTTTAGGTTGTCCAACTACTCTGGGTTTTTTCAGCTTCCTCAGTGACAGATTATTACTCTGCCGTAACATCTCTATGACTTCATCAGCTGTTGCATCCATAAAACAGTCATGACAATCAAAATCACTTTCATTTCTATCTTCACCACCTTGGGATTCTTGTCTGGAAGTCAAACGAGTAAAAACACTTCTTCTGTTAACATTGGAGTCGAAATGCGGAGCTTCAGAAATTTCATGGTTTACCTGGCGATTCATATTGCTCGAGATCCGAATGTACTGATTCTCATAACTAGTAAGATCTCTTCCTGGATGATAAGTACCTAAACTAGAATCTTTTGCTTCAGAGCAAATGAAATCTTTGCCAGCCAACATGTCAAACTCCTGCCGAGGAGCATGTTTACGTGCATGTTGTGATGCTGTAGGATGATTCCCATCAAATGCAAAATGATCTTCACTTGATTTGGAGGGATAGGCAAACAAAGCACCTTCGTCGTCTTCAATATTTTCACAACTAGTGGCACGCAGAGAAAAAGAAGACTTTGGTAACAATGAGCCTCTGTAATTAACAGGAAAAGAGGCATTCGGATCCACGTGCATAGAGAAGTCTGAGTTCAGATAAGAACTAGTGGCTTCATGATGCAAGGAACTTTGGTTCCCAAATTCAGGTGTGATATCTAGGGATCTGCTTTTCGAATCCATGAAATATGGTGATGAGCTATTCTTATACAAGTAAAAGTCCTCTAGAGAACCACAGTGAGGATTTTCTCGCACTAAACTAGAATTCTGATTGGCTGCCATCGATGCAGTGAATCCATGAGAGAAATTGGCATGTTCAGGTGTGTACGGGGTAGATCTCGTAATAGTTGCATCATCAAATGTTGCACGAGAGGGGCCAAAATTATGAGCTACATTCAGCTGAGAGAGCCCTCTTTCGGGTAACGACTTGTCAGAAAATGAAGACAAGCTCCGCTTTTGATTAGAGAACGAAGGGTACTCCAACGATATGACAGGGCCAATATGTGTGTGAAGATCCTTTTCATTGTCTACTCCCTTACTCTTTTCAAACCTCCTATCATCAAACACTCGACCATCATCACTTTCAAAATATCCAGCATTTCTGGTTGAGGTGGCTGAGCAGGAAATGTTGTCCACCATATTTTCAGTTACTCGTCCTTCAACAATTGGATACTTCCTGTCATTAATAATCCTGTGACCATAGTGCAATGGGCGTGAAAAGTTTGCAGATGATAACTCTTCTACAGAACAAGCACCAAAATTAGGTTCACTCTCTATTCTGTCATTGACCGGAAACCTGCCACCTGAAGTTGTTTTCCTTATTTTATGCAGAAGGCTGTTAGAGTGGTCAAAGGCACTAAAAGGGCTAACATCGCGGTCCAAATGATATCTGTTTTCCAATTTCCTATTCATCGAGCACGGGTGATCTTCTATCACTTGCATTGCTTGCCTACATAAACTCGGATTGCCATCAGCAGAGATAGGTTTTACAATATCATGAATATTCTGTTGTCTTTGAACAGAATCATCAAACAAGAACCTATCATTATCAATCGCATGCTTGCTTGTGTCCAGAGGCTTCCCATAGCGCTCACTTGCAAAACCATTGTCCATGTTATATTCATCGAACAATCTGTTCCTCTGCATAAACCTATCATCATCAGTGGTTCTTACATTCAGAGACGCAGAGGACAGAAGAGTACTACGATTTTCATGCACTTGATATGCATTACGTACCCTCTCAACTGTTAATGATTGGCGAGCATCAGCTAGTTTTCTTATCTCATCCAAGCAATCGTTAGGAGAATCAATCTGAAAGGGTCGTAAGGCACCATAGTTATATATTTCTGCCGTGTCATTTGTAAGTAACCTGTCAACATTATCTATTCTTCTCCTTTTAGCCAGAAAATCTCCCTGACCCAAAGGATATACTTTTCCTTCAGTATTGACCCTATCATCTATCAGCACTTCATCTTCTTTGACCAATGAGTTCGGGTGGTAATCAGAGAATACAGCAGGGTTCAACTCATCATATTCAGTTGGCTCCATGTATCCTCTCTCACTTAATTCAAATCTATCATCACCTACTGGTCTTCTGTCCCTACCAGCTACTCCAACGACTGCCTTTGCCGGTGGTTGAGGGGCTATCTCCTTTGTCAACTTTCTTGAATTAAACAAAGATAGAAGCCTGCGAACCTAAACGTTTATAAGAACGAAATAGAAAATAAAATCAAATTCAGATGTTTTGATCTCCCTGAAAAGGGTCAATGAAACAGAGTGCAAAGCTCGCCACACCTGAACTTCAGACAGACCAAAATTGAACTTCTTTGCAGAAAAATAATTCTCTCTGATAGCATCTTGAAACTCTCTCTCAGAAAGTGGATCACAATACCATATCGGTGTAAAGCAAACCTGGACACAAAGATATAAGAGTACTAACCGCAGGAAGAACAGCAAATGTGCTCACGTGATTCCAAAAATGAACAACATTCATGGAATTAGAGAAGAGATGAATTTCCAACCTCGAAGAAAAATCCTGACTATATTACAGTATGATAAGAACAGCCAAAAGAAACCTGCCATACCTGTGCAGGGAAACGCCTCCCTGAATAATTAAATGCATGGGGAACAATATCCATTGCACCATCAGAGGAGGCCTGATAAACTCCAAAAAGTTGTCTCTTATTGCATTCAAAGAGGAACAAAACCATTCCAGCTTTAACATGTTTCACAAATTCAGCTTTGGAAGATGGAAGGGCAAATATTTTACGTTTAAAGCACTCTTTTTTTGTCACGAGACTTGTCATGAAGATTGCACCAAATTCAGGAATACTTCCAGCAACCCTATTATCCTCATCATACTCCTCCATTGGACAACCTGCAAGCTGCATCATCAACGAACATGACATAACGATATCCATATAATAGAGAAGCAAGCAATAAACATCACTTCTCCTTCTTCTATATTTTACGCTTTTTTTTTTGTTTTCTTTCTTTTAAGGTGGGTGTGGGGGTCACGACGGCGGATTGGTATATAGTCATAATTCAGATGTGCATACAAACAAAGAGATTCTCTCCACAGAAAATAAGTGAGCAAGTCAAAATTTCAACAAACATAGAAGAGCACAGAAAAATCAACAGAGATAGAGAACCAAAGACTCTTTCAGTTGTTCTTGGGGGGGTGGGGACGCGGGTTGTTATAAAATTACGAAACATAGTCTAGCAAAGAGTACATCTCTAAAGAAGTTAAAGGATTGAGGACGTGATTGGATACCAAAAGCTTTTCATTTTCATTCTCGTAGAGAAATTTTTTTGCTCCAACATGCAATTGCTTATGAAAATTTTCAGAATATACACTACTCATATACAATTTTCAGAATATACACTACTTATGAAAAAAAATTGCTCCAACATACAATTGCTTATGAAAATTTTCATCTCATATACAATCACACTCTTATGCTTCATCATTCTTCTTTAAAAAAAATTTGTCATTATTTTCTAGCAATTTTTATTTTCCAAAATGAAAGGATATCCAATCGCACTACCATTGAGTGGCTTTTAGCTCTCTTTTTTCTTTTTTGCCATTGAGAATAGTAAGTTTTTCAATAGCAAATAGTGAATAAAAAAAAGCTTTGGGAAATATGATTGGATGTGATATAAAAGTGCAACGATGACAGTTTATGCGATGTAGTTTTTAGTGTGATAGTGATTGCCTATAAAAGATGATTACAAAAGTAAGAGTGAGTGAGAGTGTATTTGTGAAACACATACACCTCAAATAAGCACGATCAAATTACGAGAAGCTACCTTCAAGCTTACTCCAACTTAACAACGGGATAAACCTAATCCATTCAAATTATGCGCCAATCAAACAGGAAAACAGCAACAATGCAATATGCCAGTATCTTTCACAACACACCTTGTAAAAACAAACCGTCAAAACCAAATCAATAAACAGAGACCATCACTCAACCCCAAGCATATAATAATCCAGATTCTGACACATAAATGCAAATTGCACATCAAAACATCTAATCATAACACGCTACCGAGCACCAACAAACATCAAAACAACGTCTACTTTAATAGTTATGCACAAAAACTTATACATAGAGAGATTTTACCGACGCGCTAGGGTTTTTGAAACAGTGAAAAATCTGGAGACGAAGGTTTTCGTCTGCAAAACTTCTGTAAAAATCTGAAAATCAAGGGATTTCGTCTGACCGGAATTTTGGGCGGTTTTTTTGTTAATAATGCGCCGGTTTTGATTAATGGACTGTTTGGGCTAATTGGGCGGGGCAATAAATGGACCGCCTTCGGCCCTTTGCTACGATATATATATATATATGATTAAAAAAAAACTAAATTAGTATTATTTATAATTTATACAAAAAAAATAAAATTGAATATATTTTCAATTATATTTATGATAATGGCCAGATTTGCCATATTAAATAGGATCAATATAATTTGGGATGTGTGCGCTAGGATAAAATTAACAATTAACCTAAGTTATTGTTTATATTTTATTTTTTGATTTATTAGATATAACAAATAATATTAATCTATTTTCAATTATAAATAATTTCAATTCAAAAATTATGTGTTTCAATGAGAATTTTATTACACACATTTGATATTCTACATCTATTTTACATATATTTTTTTTAGAAGCGATTGATTTTAATAATATACATAAATAAAAACCTCCTAATGATCTCATTTTTGTTTATGATATATTTAGATGAATAAGAATGGGAAGATAACATTGGAGAAAGTTTTCTTGATTGGGGTAAATTTCGCCCCAACAATTTAAACCTCAATTCAAATTTAATTTTTGTCAGAAAATATTAAGACAATCGAGTACGACTACTTGTTCAACTCTATTAATTTACAGTTTGTATGAGCCCACCTAAATATTTCCGTTTTAGGTTTAATTCAACTTAATTTTTTTTTGTTAAATTCTTAAATGAATTTATAACATGATAACGAATTACTTTTCGATCGCTCTATTTGTTATTGTTTTTTGTAATATGAACAATGTGTTATATCTGTATTTTAGGCCCAAACAAGAAAAATGTGAACAATGTTGACTTATTGTTATATCTATAATATTTTTTAATTTTGTGAGGAAGTAAAAGAAATTTAATCATTATCGTCTAACAATAAATATGCAATTTGTCCACGCTATGCACGTAACTAGCATGGGCCATTTTTAAATGAGAAATGAGATGACCTTTTTTTCCTAAAAAAAAAATGAGATGACTAATACTTGCTTATCATGTCAAATAATTATATATTCACATGGTATGCCCCAAAAGAAATTTAGGATTGTGTCCATTTTTATTTTAAAAGTGATGTCCTTTTACTAGATTATACGTTTTTATTGAGCGTGACTCACCCAGTAAGGATCCACACTAGACCATGGTCTCACTTAATACATCAATAATCTAGGACATCATCCAAATAAATATCGATCCACCAATTTTATCCCCAATAATAAAAGATCATATTCGAAGCTCAAATGCGCAGCTTTGCATGGATCATTCCGAACCAGTCAAGTAGTCGGGCTCATACACATCGAAAGCTCCCACCAACTGTCCACGTGACATAGCCAATTGTCAACATACAAGTTCAACTCAACATGATTAGGTTTATTATTAGAGAAGAAAAATGTATCTCGAAGTATGTTAGGCGGTAACCATCATGCGATACGTCACATCCTCTAATCCAATCTCAGTCTAATCCATGATATTATCTAGTCTACATATGAGAAACCATTATACATATAATCTCAAAGTCAACTAGATTATAAAGAGATGATAATTGTCCCACTATAAATACCATCATTTATGAATAAAAATATATTTTTTCCATCTCGCCGCAATAACTATGTTAAAAAAACACTTATTGCATTAAATTTTCAAGCCAACATAATAAAATGACAAAAACATTAATCCGACCTCCAACAGGTCGACAACCCATCATATTTTTACTGCTTTACTATTTTCGTCGTTCCCGTAATTGACATGTTGTTAACTCAAAAGGTCCACATCTTTGGTTGACACATTAGAAATACAAACAGTGGCGGACTTAGGGGGGACAAATTAGCCCCCCAAAAATTTTCCAAAATTTCATTTTCCTCCCCTAAAAATTTTATTTTTTTTTTTTTATAGTTAAAATAGATGACTTTACCCTCTAAAATTATGATAAAAACTTCAAACAGTTGTCATTTGCAATATAAAAACCCATTAACTATGGTTAATACATGAGTATTTTTTTCATTGTTTTAATTTATAAACTCGATCCATTTTTTTCTCCAAAGTTAAAGCTTAAAAAAAATTGATGCGAATACAAATACACACGTCACATAAGGAATAAGGAACAAGTGAAAAAACAAGCCCAATATTCCGCAAGCCAAATGCCAGTTGGAATTTTTGAGCCGTTGGTGCTATTTTGATTCTGGTTGGTTCTCTATGGCCCAACTATTTTTCCCTCCAACCCAATTATTTATTCCCAAATCCAAAGCCCCAAACTCATAAGTTTTTATCTGAACCTGCACTACCCGACCGCACACGATGAGGACAAAACCGTCTTTTCAGCAAGAAACTGATCTGGCAGCCCAAATTTCGCTCTAACGCCGCTAAATCCAGATTCCAGTTTGGCAGCATGTCACTGTTGGTCTTTTGACGGTTAATTCCACACTGTAAAAACTCTCCACACTTAAACCCCACTCCCAAACATCACATGCTCCGGCACCTCCGCACGCGGCGGCGCCCCCGCTACGGCGCGCACTTCTGCGCCATAATCGCGGCTGTGCTCCTCCTCCTCTCCGTGACCCTCCTCTACAGCCGCCTCTCATTTTTCAATTCTCATCCCCGACACCCCCACCCTCTCCCCCATGACTCCCTCTCTTTTAACCCTCTCCTCGACGATCTCGATTCTGAAGCCCTCACCACCTCCAACTCCAACGACGATCGCATTGACGAACTGGACGACGCCATTGTAGACGACAACAGTAATAGCAATAATGAGGAAATCCTCGCCGATGAAGAAGAGGAAGAATCCGTCCAGAATCAGAACACCGCAGGTTCGTCCAGTTACTTTTTCGACCACGTGAGCGGCGTCATTCGGAGATCTTTTAACCGACGGTCCATTGAAGAATGGGAAGACTATGTTCCATTCAATTTGAAACTTACTTCTGATTTAGGGTTTGGAAACGATGATTCAAAACCCGTGTTTGGGTCGGATGATGTTTTAGTGGAGGAGAAATTGCGGATGAAATTGAGTGAAGTAAAGAAAATTGAGGATGCATTGTTGTTGAAGGGGTCTGTATTGAGGGAAGGGTGGGGAGAATGGTTCGATAAGAAGGGTGATTTTTTAAGGAGGGATCGGATGTTCAAGTCTAATATTGAGGTTCTGAACCCGTTGAATAATCCAATTTTGCAGGACCCCGATGGAGCAGGAGTTACTGGATTGACTAAAGGTGATAGGATTTTCCAGAAGGGGCTTTTGAATGAGTTTAAGCGGACACCATTTTTGACCAAGAAGCCATTAGCTATTAGTGAATCAGAAATTGGCAAAAAAGGCAACGATAAGGAAGCGAGAAGGGCGGAGAGGAGGACTTTGAACAACGACTACATTAATAAAGTGAGTAATGAGGGTTTAGAAAAAGATTATTATGCAGATGGGAAGAGGTGGGGTTATTATCCAGGTCTAGATGGAAGTTTGTCATTTGGGAATTTTATGGATGCATTTTTCAGAAGAGGGAAGTGTAAGATGAGAGTATTTATGGTGTGGAATTCACCAGCTTGGATGTTTGGTGTTCGGCAGCAGAGGGGGCTGGAGAGCCTTCTGTATCATCACATGGATGCATGCGTGGTGGTGTTCTCAGAAACGATAGAGCTCAATTTCTTCACTGGGTTTGTGAAAGAAGGGTAAATTTCTTGAAAGTTTCAAGCGTTTCCATTCAAGTGTCTTTTGCAGCATTATTATCCTACTATCATTTCCAGTTGATGCAGCTTCAGCTTCTTGTTTATGATGCTCTAACTATGATTAAGATGAAAGGATGCGTGTAATTTAAAGGTTTTGTTCTCTTGAGCAGATATAAAGTGGCTGTTGTGATGCCAAATCTTGACGAGCTGCTAAAAGATACACCAACTCATATATTTGCTTCGGTCTGGCATGATTGGAAGAAGACAAAACATTACCCGATTCACTACAGCGAACTAATCAGGCTTGCCTCTCTTTATAAGTAAGCAATTGAATTAGATTACATAGATGCCTGTTTCTTTTCTTCCTTCTTTTTTCTTTTCCTCTTTTGTTTCCTTTTCCTGTAGAACTCACTTCATTAGTTGAATGAATATTATATATATCAAGTTAATTGGCTCTACACTTCTACTAAATCCAGAGGACATTCTGTAATGTATTTCCTAGTAAGGCAATAGCTTAAATCTGAAGAGGCTTCATAGAGATGAGCATGAACTTGTTTACAATTAATTAGGTTATGATTAAAGAGATACAAATGAAAGCTGCTCAGTGGAAGTGATTAGCATGTCTGCAAATGTTTGACAATTCATCTTGTATAACCTTTTGTATTAGCAGTTTAAAAGTCAGCATTTAAGCTCCTACCCGAGATATGACAGGATGATGGATTTTTATTTATTTTTATTTTTTCCAGAATGGAGCTTTTGGTATTGTAATTTACCATTCTATCTCACAGTTGTATTTAGTGTTAACACAGAGGTAATTTCACACCTTTACTCAAAATCACTCTTTTCAGAAGTATTGCGGCATCTTTTGAAGATCCATAATTGGCAGTATATTTTTAAGGCCTTTGATATACATTAGAGTATGTCTATAAATAGTTTAGTAGTATGCAGGTAAGACAGTAGAGATCTTCATTTTGGTAATTGGATGTTATTGTCAGTATGCAGCAGAGATACGGACGTGTTGACTTCTGATTATTGATTTGCTTGGGATGCGTCTGTAATCCTTTTTTTCTTTTGGTTTTCTTATGAACTCCTAGATATGGTGGAATCTATCTTGATTCAGACATTTTAGTGTTGAAGCCGCTATCTGAACTTAATAATACAGTTGGGTTTGAGGAAGAGCCAGCTGGAAAAACTTTAAATGGCGCTGTGATGGCATTTAAAAAGCACAGGTACTTAAAATTTGCATCTGCTCTGCATTTCCCTAAGTTTTCCTTCACACTTTATGTGTAACTGTGTAAGTCTCAGTTATCATGGTTCACCATTGTCTATTTTGCATTCAATTTATTGTCGTATCCATATATATTTATTTGTTGAATTGAATCTTCAATTCTATGAATATTTTGGTAAATATTCCAGTGGCATTTGCAGACATGAATTGAGTTTAGTTGAGCATGATGCATACAGTTAGCGCAACAATATCTGGTTATTTAACCATATTTTTCTGCTCTAGAGTAAACTGTCATCCAGGAAGAATTTCCTTTGCTATAAAATGTTTGGCAACTCTTGGACAAACAAAAAGTATGATAGGTATAGCTTAAATATAATTTGATATGCCAAAAGATGAGAAACGAAGAGACAATCCTATTGATGAGTAAAACAAATGATCAATATAATATTCTCCTTGTACAGACAAGGGATGAAGGATGTGAGACAAAAATCTCGCATAGATGTCTAAAGTTGACATGTTTTCCATAGTTTGTTTACCTTTCAATGAGACATCAAGGATCGGTTCAAGTCCACTCTTATAGTAAGGCGGCTCGATGCCGTAGTGAGAAAATAGCAACATTGGATGTCTTGGAAATAGTGGAATTAGTTATTTTTTCAGTTGTATATTTTCTCTAATTAAGTTGGTGCCTCTTACAAAGAAGATAAAAAAAGTAGATCTACATGTCCAATGCTAGATTGTATGTAAGGCTCTAGGTTGAAACAAATGCAAAGTAGGAATCCATACTTTTCTGCATGTCATGAAATTTACACATTATATATTTTTTGATGAAATCTGTCATTTCTGTGCAGTCCTTTTATCATGTCGTGCTTGGCGGAGTTTTATGCATCATATGATGATAACAAGTTGCGGTGGAATGGGGCTGATCTTTTGACTAGAGTAGCTGACAAGTTTTTGAGTGATAAAGATATTCCTGATACAGGGATTGAGCTTTCATTGCAACCTTCTTCTGCTTTTTTCCCCATTGGTCATAATACTATTTCAAGGTATGCCTTATAATGTTGTTTTGCCGACTATAAAGAAGAATTAGCTTAAAATTTTCTTTTTGTCGATAATAGGAGATTCAAAAATAGGGGATTTGTCAACTTTCTTTGTTCTGTTTCCTAAGAACCATTATGATAAGATAAATTGTATTTGAAGTCAACAAAGAATTCACTTCCTATGATTTTTTGTATCGTAATGTTGTCTACTTAAATAGAAGCTGTGCATAAGTGTTGACGAACTACTCATAGTATTTGATACAACTTGTTGATCATACCTTTGGCCAGAGATTATGATGTTAATGCGTTGCATCTCCATTAAGTGTTATCTGACTATTCTAGGTTCACTTTTTATTAGATTGAAGAAAGACTTCATAATGTATTAACATGATGAATGGGAAGCAATAAAAAAGTTAATCCTTTAGGTTCATGGAGAAAGCTGGTTTCTTAAGGTCGTCACTTATATATAAGTTTGTAAAGCATCTCATTTATTGACAAGAAGCTTTGAAATGCAAAACCTTTTTTATGCATTTAGCTTTAGAAGGCATACTGTAATTATTCTATAATGAAAGAAAATAAAGGCACAATGATAAGTCTTTTTCCAAAGTGATTCACATGTTCTTTTAGTCATTCTATATGTTGAAACACCTTGTTCATTACAATCTGGCTATTGGAACTTAGTGTTTTGCATTTTAATCAGATGAGAAAATTGTGTCTTGCATTTTCAGCTTTTTATGTTATGGTTTGCTCATGCTAGCCTATTGGGAGATACACAATAGGGGATTCCAATTTGCTTTATGTTTTCCGTGTCACGCCTAATAACTCTCTCTTGTCAGATACTTCACTGCCCCGGGAACAGAGATTGAAAAACGTGAACAAGATCATATTTTCAACAAAATCTTGAACCAGTCAGTCACTGTTCATTTCTGGAACAGCTTAACGTCTGCTCTGATTCCAGAATCTGAGAGCCTCGTATTCAGGTTTCTGAATCGGTATTGCATCCATTGCTCTGATGTGTTGTGATATTTATTAAATTAGAATCTCTCTCTTTTGGCCCGTTAATGCCCATTGCTCTATATGTTTGAAGAGCCTCAAAATTTTGGTTTCTGTTCATTCACATGGCAAGTTAGTGCAACTGAGAGAGTTTATATCATTCAATACTTTAAATGTGAAGAGCTTGATTTTGATGTAGCTGTACAGTGTATATCATTTTGCATTCTATTGGAAGCACATAAGAAGCTTATATTTTTTCTCCTGATCAATGGAACTGTTGTTTCTTGTTCTTTACATGTTCTTATGTGGTGATTAATTAATTATTCACCTCTTGTTCATCTTTTTAGAACGTTCGAGATAGAAGTTATAGTGAGGTTATAAATTTTTTAAGTTTGTATTAAAATGAATAAAGATGGATTAAAATTAGTGAAGTTATGGTGAAATTTAGCACTAAACTACGAAATTACTTTTGCGTTAGTCCATCTGATTGAGATCTTCTATTCCAATTAGTGTTTCATTACGGACATCAAGTTGCAGTATTCATATTCTTATATTATAGTCGACCTGAACTAATTTGCATTTCATGTGCGGGTTAATTACAAAAACTACCCCGAGGTTAAGCTCAGTTATAAAAATACAGTTATCTTTTAAAATTGCACCCTCGAGAGGTTGGAATACTTGTAATATTTGAAAGATAATTGGAGTTTTTTATAATTAGACTAAACTTCAGGGGTAGTTTTGTAGTTATCCCTTTATGTACTTCAAACCTTCCTTTTCTTCCCCTCAGGAGTCAGGACTATTATTCCTTCACCAGACTACTGTTTATTCTTTTCTTAGCATTAGTATTCTACCACAAACCCTTCTAGCTTGATATTTTAGATGCTTTCAGCCTTCACATGTATAACCTATAACATAAACAAAAAGGTCTAAATTCAAATAACTTTACCAACTACACTACAACAATCAATCTTAAAAAAGATAAAACACCAAAACAAACCATAACTTCAAACACACTACTTATGCCTATTATTCAGAAGTTGATAAAGTTTACAACACATCTAACTAAAAGATAATCTGCAATTACAAGGTTTTAAGGGCCATAAATGATAAAACAATAAAATTATAATCTTCTTGCCTCTTAATTCTACAATAGTCTCTAATCCAATGCATTAGGACCAAAACACCTCCTCCTCACAGGATTCCACACCCACTGCACAAGAAACTTCCTCCCTTTAACACCATTCAAATTATACCCATTCCCCCAAGAATCCCTATCCACAACTCCCACATACCCTCCACCACCACCACTCCCATAAACACCCAAACACAAATCAGCTATCTCGGTCGGAGCCGTTGGATCGTCCCCCGCGTACCACGCGTTGATCAACGGATTACTCGACACCTCTGCAATCTCATGTGCAATCACACTTATCATCCCATCCGTTCCAACATCCACATTAGGCGCCCCCATTATACCGTTTCTTCTCCCGCCCGAGTATTTATCCCACCCGAACGGATACGCACACATGCCGGGGCATTGGCTCCCGCTATACCCGACCCACGCGTAAGGCACCGTCACACCAACAACGGATGGGAATGTGAAGTAATGAAAACCACACACTGCCCTGCAGAACTCCTGCACCGCCACGTCGGCGGACGTTAGGACCAAATACAATCCGTTTCGATAGTTCAGAGGCAATGCTGTCGTGACCGCGGTTTTTATGACGGATTGGATCGATAGCCGGGTGAGGTATTTCCCCTCGGAGTATTTGATGTCGTGGAATTCGCCCGAGAGGTTGATGGATTTGGTTATGTTCGAACCGGTTTGATCGGTGTAGAGACTAACGGTGCGCCACCAATCGGAGACGGAAGGGTAGGGTGCAGGGGAGGAGAATGAGCTGATGAAATCTGTTATGGTGGATTGGTGTTTGGGGTCCCATTGGCCATACCATATTATGTAGAGGTTTATTGGGGATGTTAGGACAGGTCCCATGTGGTATTTGAGGTCTATGAGGTTTGATGAGCCTTCATAGTTCTTTTCTTGATTGTAATAGTATTGCTGGTTTTGGCTGTGTGAAAATACCAGAAGTTGAAGAAAATAGGCATGAAACAGTACTAGGGTTAGAAGATGCAGATTTTGCATTTTTTTTTTTTTTTTTTGTGTGTGACTATATATGAAACTAATGTAACAAGAACCTCTGCTATATATAAAGATATGGAAGGTTGATATAAAGGATAATTTTATTCCTTGTGGTGGACAAAAAGGACAGCATGTTTAGCATAATTGATCATTTCTATCATTACCTACTTTTAATTGATGGCCATGATACACTTTTTGCTTTATTCCATCTTACACAGTTATAATAACGTCTCAATTGCCCCTCAAGTGGCTAAAGGTCTCAAGTTCGAATTCTCACCTCTGGACCACTCCCCGCCTGTGTCACAAGACTTATAGGGGTGTAAATGAGTCGAGTGGAGCCGAGCCGAACATAGTACTGTTCAAGCTTGTTTAAATTTAGTCGAGCTTTAAAAATTGTGTTTGAGCTTGATTTGATTATTAATCGAATCGAGTTCGAACGAGCTTTAGTCAAGCTAAACACGAATCGAGTTCAAGTAGCTTGATATTTTTACACACATTTCTTTTTTTACTAATCGAGTCAAGCTCGAGCAAGCTTTACATCTTACCGAACGTTCAAAAAAATGTGTTCAAGCTTGGTTCATTATTTTAACGAACCCAACTCAAACGAGCTTTTAACGATCAATATAAATCGAACATCGAGTAAGCTTTTTCGCTTTTTTCAGCCCTAAAGTCTCAGTCTAACAAAAACTTAATGTCTTTTCATCCACTTCTCAATTTATGGTAATAATTAAAGTAATTGGGATATTGGTTTGGAAAGAAACTTGATTTACGACATAATTCATTTTTATGCTTTTGTGCCCTCCAAATGTGTTGTAGTCTTGTATGATATATGAAGGAGTTCTAACTTAATTGACATAGAGATTCTTTGTATTTTGTCTTAAAGCTTGATTACTTTTTGCTAGAAAAAGGAGTATTTAACAAAAAAAAAGTTCATTTATATGGCGGAAGGCCACGAAAGGTGCTCCTACCAACACTTTTTTGTTGTTCTAACTTAATTGACATAGAGGTTTCTTTGTATTTTGTCTTAAAGCTTCGAGGGTTTATTACTTTTTGCTTACTGCGGGTTCTCCGTCAAAAAAAAAAAAAAAAAAAAAAAAAAAAGGAGTATTTAACAAGGCAGGCATAAATGCTACACATGTTACCAAGAATATTAGGAATTCCCATGCATAAATTAGGGATATATGGATAAAGAATTATAAATTACTGGCGGTTAGAATGAGAATCAGCAGTTGGTCAACAAATTGTCGGTTTCTGTGCATAAAATAGTCTCTAAAACCAAAGATTTTTTTTTTTTTTTTTTGAGGGGAGAAAACCAAAGAAGTTGGAATGCAAACAATATATATATTTTTTATAACCAAGATTCCATGTTCTCACATGACTATTACTCAATGAAACAATCTTGGCCCCTCAGGAACTACCTCATGTAGACCATGTAAACCGCGTGAATGCAAAATGACTCACATGTCCTTAATATTCCCAACTATTGCACACAAGGAGTCGTCCCCCAAGTGATTGTTTCATACTGGACTCCCCTATATCCAGCTGCAGATTCCCAATGAGTTTCAATCTCCCACACTGCCGCTTGAAACCCTCAATACTAATTATTCACTGAACTGTTAGAGACATCATTAATCAGAAATATCTTAACTACTACAAGTAAATGCGCCTTTGCAAAACACCACAAAAAATGACTAAGAGTTTAGGTAAATGAACTAACATTTTAGTATTTTCAAATGTCAGTTTTCACTTCTAGTTCCGCTTCATATAATCAGAATTAAAAAGCAATAGAAAAAGGTGTTTAAGATTTCTGATTTTGGTTATACTTCGACTTTTATGCACAAATAAATTACTTTTACAATTTTTTCACCAATAATTCACTTCATCCAAAAACACGAGTTTTCAAACTTTCCCTAAAATAGTTACAACTTTTGTGGATCGTATATCAAACATATAACTTTATGCTTTGAGGGGTTGTCTAATCAAAAGACTCCCTTTTAATCAAAACAATTGGCAAAAGTTGATGAGATATGTCTTAGAAAGATAGAAAAATTATAAAAGTGGGGGAGTCAAAGACCAAAGTTAATTCTAATGATGGTTAACTAAAAGCTTGTAAAAACCTTTTTTCAAATTTTGCTAAACGATTTTTCCACTCTCTAAATCCTTGACCTTTTTTTTTAATTTTTTTTTTATTTTGCCTCTTTACAAATGAAAAAGTGATATTCGCACTCACATGGTAGTGAATAGGTAAGTCATTGACAAAAACAATTTTGTCAAAAGGTAAAAAAGAGCCCCAAAAGACGCGCTTTTGCAAATTCACCGCATTTTGCGTCACTAATTTGCAATTGTAAACAAATTGCAAGGGAGAATTAAACTTTTATGTAGGGGTGTAAAACATAATATTGAACATAATATTGTTCAAGCTTGTTGTAGTTTTAACCGAGCTTCAAAAATTGTGTTTGAGTTTAGTTTGATTTTTCGAATCGAGCTCGAACGAGCTTCAGTGAGCCGAACAGAAATTGAGATCGAGTAGCTTGATATTTCATATTTTTACACATATTTTATTACTTTTCACTAGTTGAGTCGAGCTTGGGTTCGAGCTGGGCTTTATATCTTATCGAACGAAAAAAAGTATTCAAATTGGATTTGTTATGTTAACGAGCTGAGCTCAAACGACCATTTAGTAATCAATCTCGAATCAAGTATCAAATAGTGTTCGTTTTCAGCGCTATAATCCCATGTTACCAATCCAATATAAAGGAGGTTGTTATTAATAGTAAATGTGGCACCACTAACCAGAAATGTTTCAAGCATGCACCGCCACCTTTATATTATATGAGTATTGACCAGGGTTCGAACCCTGTCTCTTTCAGTTTATTTGAAATTTATCTCATCCCCTCCAACCACTACTCCCAACTTATTAAAAAAAATTAATAGTAAATGTGGCCTGGCAGATGTTAGGCTTATAGGGCTATAGGGCCTAAGGGCCTGCTAAATTTGGGCCAAGCACAAGAAGAGCCTGGCAGAATTGGGCTATATAGGGCCTGCTTAAGTTGGGCCGAGCACAAAAGAACATAAAGCTCCATACTTCTACCTCCCGTTATATCAATGGTTACCTGTAAATGGTATAATTATTCTTCACTTGCATCAGTTCAGGTCTCTCAATTTCTTCGCAAGGTATAAAAACTTGCACGTTTTCATGGTACTCTTTGTATTCATTCATCTGAGTAAAATCCACCGCCAAAATGTAGCATTCAAAACACTTCTCCATGGCGTCATCTCTCTCTGTACCGTCAGACCCTTTTGCCAAATTCCCACAATTAATCAATGTCCCTCGGCTTCACCATCCACAGTCATCAAAAGAGTGTGTTTTTGGGTCTGCGAGTCGTACTATAACCAGCAGAAGAAACCCTCCCATTTGAATTCAATACATCCTCTGTTAAACTTGCCTATAGATTCTGATTTCTTGGCCCCAGAACAGGCCATTACTGTGGTGGCTTCATTGGCTGATGAGGCGGGTTCGATGGTGGCATTGAGTTTTTTTTATTGGGCTATTGGGTTCCCCAAATTCAGACATTTCATGCGTTTTTACATCGTTTCAGCTACTTGCTTGATTAAAAAGGGAAATTTTGAGAGGACCCATGATGTTTTGCGTTGTATGGTGAGGAATTTTGCTGAGATTGGGATGCTGAAGGAGGCTGTGGATATGGTTCTCGAGATGCAGAGCCAGGGTTTCGTTTTGAGCGCGCACACTTTGAATTGTGTGTTGAGTGTGGTGAACGAGATGGGTTGTTTTGAGATGGCTGAGAACGTGTTTGATGAAATGTGTGAGAGAGGGGTGATTCCTGATCCCTATAGTTTCGAGTCTATGGTTGTGGTGTATTGTAGACTTGGGAAAGTTTTGGATGCTGATAGATGGTTGAGCGCAATGTTGAGTAGAGGTTTTCTTGTGGATAAAGCAACTTGTAGTTTGATTATCAATGTGTTCTGTAAAAATGGTTTTGTGAATAGAGCTTTGTGGATATTTAACAAGATGGTTGAGATGGGGTTGGAACCAAATGTGATCAATTTTTCTTGTTTAATTAATGGGTTAAGCAGCCGGGGAAGCATTAAGCAATCGTTCGAACTGTTGGAGGAGATGGTTAGGCGTGGCTCAAAGCCAAATGTATATACTCATACCGCGTTAATTGATGGTCTTTGTAAGAAAGGTTGGACCGATAAGGCATTTCGGCTTTTCTTGAAACTTGTTAGGAGTGATAATTACAAGCCGAACGTGCACACTTATACAGCCATGATTTCTGGATACTGCAAGGAGGAGAAATTGCACCGGGCGGAGATGTTATTAGTAAAAATGCAGGAACAAGGGCTGGTTCCTAATGTGAACACCTACACTACCCTTATAGATGGTCACGCTAAGATTGAGAATTTCGATAGAGCGTATGAATTGATGAACATGATGGGTAAACACGGTTTAACTCCCAATACTTCTACGTATAATGCTGTTATTGATGGTCTCTGTAAGAAGGGAAGGGTTAATGAGGCTTATGTGTTGCTGAAAAGAAGCTACATGAATGGAGTTTGTGCTGATAAATTTACGTATACCATTCTTATATATGAGAGTTGCAAGCAGGAGGATATTAGACAAGCTTTGGCACTTGTTAATAAGATGATAAAAAACGGGATTGCACCCGATATGCATACTTACACGACTTTGATCTCATTACTTTCAAGACAAAAGAAAATGGGAGAATGTGAGAGAATTTTTTCTGATGCTGTTAACATGGGCCTTATTCCAACCACACAAACTTATACATCTATGATTTCTGGATACTGCCGGGATAGTAAGGTTGACACGGCAATAAATTTTTTCAATAAGATGCGTGACAATGGTTGTGCACCCGATAGTTTTACTTATGGTGCTCTAATAAGTGGGCTTTGCAAGGAATCCATGTTGGATGAGGCTAGAACATATTTTGTAGAAATGATGGACAATGGTATGTCCCCATGTGAAGTTACTCGGGTGACAATAGCTTATGAGTTTTGCAAAAAGGACGAATCTTTCCCGGCAATGGCCCTTTTAGATAGATTAGAGAAGAAGCTATGGGTTCGCACTGTTAGTACTTTGGTCAGGAAGCTTTGTAGTGAACAGAAAGTACGCATGGCAGCCCGGTTTTTTGATAAATTATTAGATGCAAACCAAGTGGATCGTGTTACGCTTGCGGCTTTTATGAGTGCATGTTATGACAGTAATAACTATGCACTTGTTTCTGATATGTCTAGGAGGATGACAAAAGAAAAAGGTTAGCTTCCATTATTTTGCTTGGATTTTAGCTTTTATTGGCATGATTTATTAGTTACTTACTATCTCATAAGCATTAGTTTGTTATGTATCAACTACTTACAACACTGTATCCATTGTCTATGTTCCAAGTGAATAGTTTATGACTTTATATTTAGGGATAATTACAGCAAAACCCCTGAGGTTCGGGTTAATTACAAAACAACCTAGAGGTTTTGAAAATTGCAAAAAAACCCTCAAGGTTTGATTCCGTCTTACTTTTTCCCTCAACATAAGCAACAAAAATTTTCAAAACCCCCCATGATATTATTAGAAATATTATAGTTAGTCAATTACCACTTTAAATTTAACACATAATTAAACCTGATGGGGCTTTTTGTAATTTTGGAAAATCTCTCTCTCTCTCTCTCTCTCTCTCTCTCTCTCTCTCTCTCTCTCTTCTTTTTTTAATTAGCCCAAACCTCAGGGTTTTTTTTTGGATTAAATCTCTGCTCTAACTTGTTTCTATGTATTTGGAAATGTTAATAAGCATATAAGTTAAAGTTCTCTCAGGTGTCTCTGTATCATAATGAGGTTGTGAGTCACGAGCAGCACACCGGTGATTTTGGTGACATTGGTGACATTTGAAATGCTTGCTCTTTCAGCAGAGATTAGAAATCCTTTCAAGTTGGATATGCAGGTCAGTGTATGTTCCATCTTTCCAACATGTAACTTCTGATCGAAGCACAATCCAGTGTACTCTTCTCGTAATATATTAATGTAGTCTTGTTTTAACAGTATGATTTCGTCTTGCATATCATGTCTATACATTTTGGTTGAAAAACAAGGTGTTCTGCAACTGTTTGTTTTAACTGAATGTGATTCCTTTGCCGTTTTCCTCTGCAGCTACGACATTTTGGGATGTGAAGAGATTCGAATGACTTCTCCGTCTGTTGAAATTCAGCGTAAGGCCCATTAATGTGTTAATTTTTTTTCCTGGTTATTAGAGTCTACATATGAGTTCAATGTGACACCTTCATTATCAAATAACATAATCTCATGTTTGTTGTTAGCTTTGCAGCTGTGCTATGTGATTCAAAGGAGATAGATAGTTTCAACTGCCATTTCAAATCTAGAACCAGCTGTCCATGCTTTTAAATTTATGCTTGCGGGTGAGTGCATATTATTGATGAGAACCTATACTCACATATTATGAATCTATGATACTGCCCAGAAACGGCATGATTTTATGATATAACATAAAGAGAGATGAAAATAAGCTCAATGGAAATAAGTGGAGTGTTTGCAATCACTAAAAAAAGTGCTTATCAACTTTTAGTTTAAAAAAGTCATTTTGTAGTGGTTGCAAATGCCAACTTTAGCTTCATTTAATCAGGAATCTAAAAGCAGGGAAAAATGTGCTTTGGATTTCTGTTCCTATTTTTGGTTTGATTTTTACAAACAAATAAGCACTTTCACAACTTTTTTTATTATACACTCTCAACTTCTGATTCTATTTGCAAACACTACTACTTTTAATTCCGCTTAAATAAATCGCTTCTTCTAAAAGCAAAAGTTTTTGCAAACACTCCCAAAGTATGAAAGGCGTCTTAGACATTCAGAAATGGCACTGCTGTGTTGTGCCATAAATACTATAAGGCTATTTATTTTTGCCTTTTCATGTGAAGTTTATTTGATATCTATGAAAATAATCCATCGTCTCATCCCTAACAACGCGTTACCGCTACAGCTGAAACCAGTAATAGATTGCATAAAGAGCATATGAATTTGTCATAATTTCCCCACGTTTTTTATGTTTAATTGTGTTTGACTTTGGGATTTTGATTGATTTTTATATTTTTATATCTTGTAGGAGAATGAAGCAAATTGACAAAAATGGACACAATTCCTTG
Source organism: Rehmannia glutinosa (assembly GCA_016081115.2). Taxonomy (NCBI): domain Eukaryota; kingdom Viridiplantae; phylum Streptophyta; class Magnoliopsida; order Lamiales; family Orobanchaceae; genus Rehmannia; species Rehmannia glutinosa. Next base: position 78,009,436 of record CM071933.1, on the reverse strand, counting down.
ATTTTAAGGATGCAAGATGAATTTATTGAAATTGGGATTACCAGAAGGCCCAAGGCCTTTTGGCTTAAGGCGTGGGCACGCCAAGATGGATTGAGAATGAAAATAATGATGAGAGTATAATTACAAAAACACCCTTGAGGTTTGGGCTAATTACAAAAAAAAAAAAATCGAGATGTTTCAAAATTACAATGAAGCGTCTCATGTTTGAGTTTGTCTTAAATTTAAGAGGGTTACTTTAATAATTTTATAAATGGTATGGGTTTTTGATATGTTTATTTGCTAAGGGAAAAATAAAAAATGTAATATGGAATCAAATCTCAAGGGGGCTGTTTGCAATTTTCAAGATCTCTGGGTTTTTTTTGTAATTATTCAAAATAATATTTGGCGTTGCAACATATAATTTAACGTATTGCTATTTTTGTGTGGAAATTCTTTGGCTTCACATAGTGCCTTGTGACAGTTTCTAATCTTAAACGTATTAGGAAATTGCAGACCCGAACTATATAATCAGTGTTCTGTGTATTAAAGGTGAAAAAGATAAAACAGATGACACAATACATAGATAAACATTAGAACAACCCTGGAAAAATCCAGTCATATTACTGAAATTTTGTCTTTTACAAAAAAATATAAAGAAAATACTGAAATATTTAAGAAAGAACGATTATACTCAGCTTGCAGTGGACCAATACTAATGATTTGAATAAAAGCACATCTGCTCAACTGTCAAGAAACCCCCGAATCAATAGGTAAATGATCTGTGTGATATGGTGTCATTTTCTAAAGATCCATGATATGGAGATTCGTATTCTCTTGGTAATAGATTTGATGTGATGTACACTTTGTTAGCACGAGGTTCGAATTTTCCTGGTAACATGTTTGAAGAAATTTCTTGTGTATGACATATCACGATTTATCTCCTCCACGAAACTTTAAAGCGGGACAGTAGAGACCCTCAAGGACGGGGCTCATCTTTTTTTTTTTTTTTTTTTAATAAAAGCACACCTGCATATGTTATGTATTCTTTAAGTTGTCTTAATGCGTAGTAGCCAAAAAAAAATGTCTTAATGCGACTAAAAGCTAAACAATTATTACTTGGCATTATCAGGCCGGCGGGCTATCTTTTGACTTTTTGGGAGTTTCTTTTTTTTTTTTTTGGTATCAAGATTCAAATAATTAAATTGTTATTTTGATTGTCATAATTTAAATTAGATTCTAGTATTCTACTATTAAATAAAACAGACAGCTAGAAAGTAGCGACTGCTGAGGAAAAGGGTGAAATTACTAATTATATGAGACTTTCATATTTTCCTACTTCAGTTTTCAGTCCCCAAACCCCAACCATTTACACTGCACTTGGAATCAAGAAAATACCCTCGCATCTCCAGCAGCTCTCATTCAAGGTGTACGTTTTTTCTAATTACGCTCTCTGTTTCTGTCTTTTATTGCTTTTCTGTTGTTAATTCTTCAGATTTCGTCTATATGGGTTTCTGATATTGTTAAATTTGCGGGGATTTGGTATGGTCCCACATAAAAGTGTTTAGTATGGGAACAGTCAAAGCCTCATTTGTGAGGTTCCATCCTAAAACCAACCGGTGATTAATGATAGGGGGTGTAAATGAGTCGACCAGCTCAAACATAGTATTGTTCAAGTTTGTTTGAATTTTAATCGAGCTTCAAAAATTGTGTTTGAGTTTGGTTTGATTATTAATCGAGTTTCGAGCGAGCTTTAGTCAAGCCGAACACAAATCGAGCTCTAGTAGCTTGATATTTTTGCATATATTTGATTCTTTTTTACTAATCGAGCTTGAGCTCGAGACGGACTTTACATCTTATCAAACGAGAAAATGTGTTCAAGTTTGGTTCGTTATGTTAAAGAACCGAGCTCAAAATACTTTTAACGATCGATCTCGAATAAATAAAAAAACCTAGAGTTCTTTTAAAATTGGAGGAAAAAGCTCACTTGTTTTTCTTCACTTTAAAAAGTCCTTCGTCAATTCATTAATTATCATAAAAGGATCCACCATGCTCAATCACATCATTTAAGACAAAACGAAATCTGGGGGATTTTTGTAATTTGAAACGATACCATGTTAAATTCGGGGGATTTTAACCCACACATGAAGCGTACCAATTGGTGATAGGAGGAGTAGCTTACTTTGACTTATAAAGTGGACTCGCTTCCCTTAATTAATTAAGAGATAATTACAAAAACACCCCTGGGGTTTGGGCTACTTACAAAAAAACCCAGAGTTCTTTGAAAATTACAAAAAAACTCTTGAGGTTTGATTCCGTTTTTACATTTTTCACGGTGATTTTAAAAAACATTTCAAAAAAACCCCTTACATTTGACTTTTTGTGCCTCAAATATAAGAACTTTTCTTTAATGTTTGCAAGAATTCTTTGGGATGGTGGAAACAAAGATAATGAAGTAGATTGAAGCAAGGGATAATTACATGAACTACCCCGAGGTTGAGCTAATAACAAAAAAATTCCAAAGTTTTTGACAATTACAAAAATCCCATTGAGGTTTGATTAAGTATTACACTTTGCTCCCTTTATAAGCAAAAACCTTTCAAGCAACCCCTTTATATTTGTGAAAATAATTCCGTTATCCCCATCACATTTAAAACAGAATCAAACCTTTTTTTTTTTTAAAGTTTGAACTTCTCTGGGTTTTTTTGTAATTACCCCAAACCTCAGGGGTGGTTTTTGTAATTATCCCTAGAATTAATGAGAATCACAAACATATTACAGTGATTGAAAGTGTAAATGTGCATGCTTACTGGTATATTCTCTGTTCATTTTCCCTTTTTTCTTCTATGCATTGTATCATCATCATGATAGCATCTCAAAACTGTATTAATATTAGAAATATTTACATATTGGTAATATTTTGAGTGTGATGAAATTTCCAGCACATTTTTCAAATGGCTCGCTCAGCTTTGGATGAGATGTCAACAACTGGCGCCTTTGTGAGGACCCCTTCGACTTTTCGTAACTCGATTTCAAGGGATCCGAATTCTCCTTTCCCTGCCGAAGCTGGGAGGTATCATTTGTACGTATCGTTTGCGTGTCCGTGGGCATCCAGGTGCCTTGCGTACCTGAAGATCAAAGGGCTCGACAAAGCAATCAGTTTCTCTGTAAGTGCATGTTATAAAGGGATGATTACAAAAAACTCTCTAAAGTTTGGGTTAACTGCAATATTTCGATAAATATCAAGAGGTTTTGAATTTGTTTACAAAGAGCGAAAATGTAAGGCGGAATCAAACTAAGGGTATTTTTTTGCAATTTTCGAAAACTGTGGACTTTTTTTGTAATTAGCACAAACATCCGGTTTTTTTTGTTATTAGCCCTATTATAAATAGAATATAGGGTTAAATACAGAAAAACCCGAGGTTTGGGCTAATTACAAAAAAATCCATAGATGTTTCAAAATTATTAGAAACCAACTCAGGTTTTGATTCTGCCTTTAATTTAAGGTGGTAACTGTAACATTTCTATAAATATCAAGGGACGTTTTGAATATCTTTTGTTTTTTAAGGGGCAAAACGTAAGACGAAATCAAACCTCAAGAGTTCTTTTTCCAATTTTCAGAAACCTCTAGATTTTTTTGTAATTAGCACAAACCTCAGAATTTTTTTGGTAATTATCCCTATTATAAATAGAATATAGGGATAACTACAGAAATACCCCTGAGGTGTGGGCAGATTACAAAAAATCCATAGATCTTTCAAAATTACAAAAAAGCCCAGTCAAGTTTGATTCCGTCTTAGTTTTAACAGCGTAACTATAATATTTCTATAAATGTCAATGGAGGTTTTGAAATGATTTTTTATGAAGGGGGAAAATGTAAGATTAAATCAGACCTCAAGGATCTTTTTTGCAATTTTCAAAATCCTCTGGATTTTTCTGTAATTAGTTCGAACCTCGGGGATTTTTGTAATCATCCCTAGAATATATACAAAACGCCAATATGGATTTTGATCTCACTCTGGATTGTTATTATTTCTTTTTATCAGTCAGTCAAAGCCATATGGGGAAGGACAAAGGATACAGATGAGCATATGGGATGGGTTTTTCCAGCTTCTAATACAGAGGATCCAGGTGCAGAACCAGATAGATTAAATGGAGCAAAAAGTATAAGAGACTTGTACGAGCTTGCAAGTACAAATTACTCGGGAAAATTCACAGTTCCGGTGTGTGCTACCAATGATCGTAAATTTTAGAGACTTATACAAAAACTACACTTGAGATTCAGCCTAATTACAACAAAAAACTCAAATTGTCTTTCAAAATTACAAATACCCCCCGCTCGAGGATCCAATTTGTACAATAGATATTTGTAATTTTGAAAGATATCTCGGTGTTTTGTAATTATGCTAAATTTTATGGTTAATTACAAAACGTACCCTTCAGGTTTGACCTATTTACAAAAACATCAGCTAACTTCCAAAATTACAAAAAATACCTGTGAGGTTTTATTTTATCTAAATTTTACCTCCTTCATAAGCAAAAAATATTTCAAATTCCCCCTCATATTTATAAAAATATTACAGTTAATCCCTTAATTTCAGCCTTAATCAAACCTGAGGGGTACTTTTTGTAATTTTGAAAACAACTGGGTTTTTTGGTAATTAGATCAAACCTCAGAGGCAATTTTTTGTAATTATCCCTATATTTTATTTTGGGTTACTTGCGTTTCTTTTGAACAATGTCGAATTATTTAGATGACATGACGGTATATGTCATTGTGCTTTTAGGTTCTTTGGGATAAGAAACAGAAAACAATTGTGAACAACGAGAGTGCGGAGATAATCCGAATGTTCAACACGGAATTCAACGACATTGCTGAAAATGCTGCTGTGGACCTTTATCCTCCTCACTTGCAAGCTCAAATCAACGAAGTAAACGATTGGATATACGATGCAATTAACAACGGTGTCTATAAATGTGGATTTGCTAAGAAACAGGAACCTTACGATGAGGTAAAATTACCTTTAAGCATGTCCGTGTGGAGTTCCGTCTGATCTTGCTGCTCTGTACCAAACTATGTTGCAATTTTCGACTTTTCATCTCTTGCAGGCTGTAACGAAATTATATGAAGCGTTAGACAAATGTGAGGAGATACTCAGTAAGCAGCGATATTTGTGTGGAGAGACGCTGACTGAAGCAGATATACGCTTGTTTGTGACTCTCATAAGATTTGATGAGGTATCACTTTCTATTCTTGTAGTAGTTTATTCCTTATAGTGTTAGTCAGGGTAACAAAATTTAGGGATAATTGCAAAAAGGCCCCTGAGGTTAGTGCTGATTACAAAAAAAAAAAACAGAAGGTTTTCAGAATTACAAAAAAACGCTTGAGGTTTGATTCGGTCTTATATTTTTCCCCTTTATAAGCAAAAAATATTTCAAAAATCCTCCTAATATTACAAACAAATAAGCACTTTCACAACTTTTTTTATTATACACTCTCAACTTCTGATTCTATTCGCAAACACTACTACTTTTAATTCCGCTTAAATAAATCGCTTCTTCTAACTCCGCCTGCATATAGACAGGGCAACCCGTCTATATGTTGCCGGTCCCAAGCCCGGATAAAGGAGGAGGGTTGCGTTAGGTCGGCTTGACCGGCGTAAAACTCTTGTTATTTCCTTATGGTATGGATCATATAAGACATCGTGATAAGCTGCTAGGATGCTCCCCGTAAGGAGTGCGCCCAGGTCCGATCATGCGGTGTCTTGGCAAGGACCGCTACACCTCCATAAGGGCTTGGGTGTAGTGAAAAATACACAAGAGCCCTCACACACTAATAAGAGGAACACAAACGATAATAAGAAAATTAGAAAGTATAGAATTGGCGGTTGGAACATAGGTACTTTGACGGGTAAAACTATAGAGCTCGTAGATATTATGAAAAAGACGAAACATAGATATTATGTGTATCCAAGAGACTAAATGGGGTAGGCGAGAAGGCAAGACACTAGATACTACGGGTTATAAGCTTTGGTATAGTGGAAAGGATAGAACTAGGAATGGGGTGGGGTATCATTGTAGATCCTCTTCTTCATAGATCAAGTAGTAGGAGTAACTAGAAAAGGAGATAGAATCATATCCCTTAAAATTGTAGTAGAGGTAAACGAACTTATAAATATTGTCGGTGTGTATATGCACCTCAAGTAGGATTAGATGATGCTACTAAGGCTAAATTTTGGGAAGATTTAGAAACTCTAATGCAATCAATCCTCAAAATGAAAAAGTCATCATAGGTGGAGACTTAAATGGACATGTTGGGAAGGATAATGAAGATTATGAAAGGGTCCATGGAGGATATGGCTTTAGCTCGCGTAACAATGAGGGTAGAACCATCCTGACTTTGCGATTTGCCTATGATTTTATTATAGGTAATACCTTCTTTAAAAAGAGAGACGAACATTTAATCACATTTAAAAGTGGTCCTAACAAATCACAAATTGACTACTTTCTAACCAGGAAAAAACGCGAGAAAAATATGCAAAAATTGCAAAGTAATACTGGGAGAAAGTCTCACCACCCAACATAGACTACTAGTTTTGGATATCAAACTTATTAACATACACTTAAAGAGAAAGAAAATTAACATACCGAGAATTAAGTGGTGGAACTTAAAGAATATAGAAAAAAGAGATAGTTTTGTCAAATCTCTAGTAGAAACCATTGATTGGAAAGTGGAAGACAAAGCCGATGAAACATGGAACTATGTAACTACTCAAATGAAAAAGATCAAAAGAAACATTAGGGGTGTCAAATGGTAACAAATGGAATAAAGAGTCATGGTGGTGGAATCAAGAAATCCAAGAAAAGGTAAAGGAAAAACGAACTAGTTACAAAGTATTGTATTCCTGTAAAAACGAAGAAAACCTTAAAAGATATAAAGACGCCAAAAAAGAAGTAAGAAGAGCAATATATGAAGAAAAAACCAAGCGTATGAAGATTTCTATAAAAAACTAGATACTAAAGAAGGAGAGAAAGATATATATAAAATAGCAAAATTTAGAGAAAAACAAACAAGAGATCTAACCCAAATTAAATGCATAAAAGATGAGAATGAAAACATTTTAGTGAAAGACGAGGAAATAAAAGATCGATGGAAGAGGTATTTCAATAAACTTTTTAATGAACGAAGAGGATCAAGTCACATTAGGGAACTAGGCCAATCTGAATCGAATAGAAACCGTACCTTTTATCGTAGAATTCAACTTCATGAAACAGAAAAATCACTAAACAAAATGGCGCAAAGCGGTTGGCACAGATGATATACCAATTGAAGCGTGGAAATGTTTAGGTGGAGTTGGGATTGCATGGCTTACTAAATTATTTAATGTTATTCTAAAAACTAAGAAAATGCCACGATGAATGGAGAAAAAGTATATTGATACCTATATATAAAAACAAAGGGGATATACAAAGTTGTGCAAATTACGGGGAATTAAATTAATAAGTCATACAATGAAACTATGGGAAAGAGTTATAGAAGCAAGAATAAGAAATGAAACTAGTATATTAGATAATCAATTTGGCTTCATGCCGGGAAGATCCACAATTGAAGCTATACACTTAATTAGGCGTTTATGTGAACATTATAACGAGAGAAAACAAGATTTACATATGGTTTTTATTGATCTTGAAAAGGCATACGATAGAGTCAACCGTGATATAATGTGGCGCGTATTGGAAAAAAGAGGAATAAAAATAGCTACATAGATGTCATAAAAGATATGTATGATGGTATAACAACATGTATCAGGACACCAACAGGGAATATCTAGTGAATTCAAAAAACAGGTTTGCATCGGGGATCGTGATCCGCTCTAAGTCCGTACCTTTTTATCCTAATAATTGATGAAATTACTAAACACTTACAAAAATCCATCCCGAATGTATGTTATTTGCGGACGATATAGTTTTAATTGATGAAACAAGGGAAGGAGTAAACGCAAAATTGGAAGTTTGGAGAGAAGCACTTTCGAATCAAAAGGTTTTACTATAAGTAGGGCTAAAAGCAGAATACATGGAATGCCACTTTAGTAAAAACAACGGGAACAATGAGACGAAGGTTAAAATTGATGGACATGAAGTGAGTATAACAAAGAGTTTTAAATACTTAGGATCTATAATTGAAGAGAACGGAGAAATCAATAAAGATGTCACACATAGGATCCGGGCGGGTTGGAATAAATGGAGGAGTGCATCTTCTATCCTTTGTGACCGTAAAATACCATTAAAATTGAAAGGAAAATTTTATAAACGGCCATAAGGCCCGCAATGCTTTATGGAGCGAGAATGTTGGGCGACTAAATTTGAACACGAACAAAAAATGAGGGTAGCGAGAGATGAGAATGCTAAGATGGATGTGCGGACACACTAGATTAGATAGAATAAGAAATGAACACATTAGAAACAAAGTGGGAGTAGCACCAATAGACGAGAAAATTAGAGAAACACGATTAAGATGGTTTGGACATGTTTATAGGAGACCTTTAGATGCACCTGTGCGACGTTTAGAAGGTAGAGAATCACTCACACAAATCAAAAAGGAAAGAGGCCTAAAAAGACTTGGAAAGAAGCTATTAAACATGACATGTTATACCTAGAAATAAACGAAAATATGGCCTATGACCGTACACGATGGCGCGATATGATCCGTATAGCCGACCCCACGTAGTGGGATTAAGGCTTAGTTTGTTGTTGTTGTTGTAAATAAATCGCTTCTTCTAAAAGCAAAAGTTTTTGCAAACACTCCCACAGTATGAAAGGCGTCTTAGACATTCAGAAATGGCACTGCTGTGTTGTGCCATAAATACTATAAGGCTATTTATTTTTGCATTTTCATGTGAAGTTTATTTGATATCTCTGAAAATAATCCATCGTCTCATCCCTAACAACGCGTTACCGCTACAGCTGAAACCAGTAATAGATTGCATAAAGAGCATATGAATTTGTCATAATTTCCCCACGTTTTTTATGTTTAATTGTGTTTGACTTTGGGATTTTGATTGATTTTTATATTTTTATATCTTGTAGGAGAATGAAGCAAATTGACAAAAATGGACACAATTCCTTGATTTTAAGGATGCAAGATGAATTTATTGAAATTGGGATTACCAGAAGGCCTAAGGCCTTTTGGCTTAAGGCGTGGGCACGCCAAGATGGATTGAGAATGAAAATAATGAGGAGAGTATAATTACAAAAACACCCTTGAGGTTTGGGCTAATTACAAAAAAAAAAATCGAGATGTTTCAAAATTACAATGAAGAGCCTCATGTTTGAGTTTGTCTTAAATTTAAGAGGGTTACTTTAATAATTTTATAAATGGTATGGGTTTTTGATATGTTTATTTCCTAAGGGAAAAATGTAATATGGAATCAAATCTCAAGGGGGCTGTTTGCAACTTTCAAGATCTCTGGGTTTTTTTTTGTAATTATTCAAAATAATATATGGCGTTGCAACATATAATTTAACGTATTGCTATTTTTGTGTGGAAATTCTTTGGCTTCACATAGTGCCTTGTGACAGTTTCTAATCTTAACGTATTAGGAAATTGCAGACCCGAACTATATAATCAGTGTTGATGGCTGCTGTGTTCTGTGTATTAAAGGTGAAAAAGATAAAACAGATGACACAATACATAGATAAACATTAGAACCACCCTGGAAAAATCCAGTCATATTACTGAAATTTTGTCTTTTACAAAAAAATATAAAGAAAATACTGAAATATTTAAGAAAGAACGATTATACTCAGCTTGCAGTGGACCAATACTAATGATTTGAATAAAAGCACATCTGCTCAACTGTCAAGAAACCCCGAATCAACAGGTAAATGATCGTGTGATATGATGTCCACTTTCTAAGATCCATGATATGGAGATTCGTATTCTCTTGGTAATAGTCTAATAGATTTGATGTGATGTACACTTTCTTTGGCGAGGTTCGAATTTTCCTGTAACATGTTTGAAGAAATTTCTTGTGTATGACATATCACGATTTACCTCCTTCACGAAGCTTTAAAGGCGGGACAAGTAGAGACCCTCGGGACGGGGTTCATTTTATTTTATTTTTTTAAATAAAAGCACACCTGCATATGTTATGTATTCTTTAAGTTGTCTTAATGCGTAGTAGCAAAAAAATGTCTTAATGCGACTAAAAGCTAAACAATTATTACTTCATTACTTGGCATTATCAGGCCGGCGGGCTATCTTTTGACTTTTTGGGAGTTTCTTTTTTTTTTTTTTTTTTGTTATCTAGATTCAAATAATTAAATTGTTATTTTGATTGTCATAATTTAAATTAGATTCTACTATTAAATAAAACAGACAGCTAGAAAGTAGCGACTGCTGAGGAAAAGGGTGAAATTACTAATTATATGAGACTATCATATTTTCCTACTTCAGTTTTCAGTCCCCAAACCCCAACCATATACACTGCACTTGGAATCAAGAAAATACCCTCGCATCTCCAGCAGCTCTCATTCAAGGTGTGCGTTTTTTTTCTAATTACGCTCTCTGTTTCTGTCTTTCATTGCTTTTCTGTTGTTAATTCTTCAGATTTCGTCTATATGGGTTTCTGATATTGTTAAATTTGAGAGACTTGGTACGATTCCACCCATGAAACGTACCTAACACGCCCTCTTACTTGTGATTTCTTCGTCAATTCATTAATCATCATAACAGGATCCACCATGCTCAATCACATCATGTGATACGGCCCACCTTAGGCCGAACAATGGGCCTGCTATGATACCATGTTAAATTTGGGGGACTTGGTACAGTCCTACTCATGAAACGTACCAAATATGGGAGAGAACTCAAGCCCACAAAGTGAGGTTCCATCCTAAAATCAATTGGTGATAGGAAGAGTAGCTTACTTGGTTTATAAAGTGGATTCTCTTCCCTTAATTAATTAAGGAATAATTACAAAAATACCCATGGGGTTTGGGCTAATTAAAAAAAACCTAGAGTTCTTTGAAAAATTACAAAAAAACCCCTTGAGGTTTGATTCCATCTTTAAAAAACATTTTAAAAAAACCCCCTTACATTTACAAAAATATTACAGTTATCCCCTTAAATTTAAGACAAAAACGAAATCTGTAGGGATTTTTTGTAATTTGAAACTATGTCTGGGTTTTTTGTGATTAACCCAAACCCCAGGGGTGTTTTTGTACTTATCCCATTAATTAATTAATTAAAGTGGGACAACTTACAAGTGACATATTTCAACGGATATATTGAAGTGATTGATCTTTGGTGACTCTGAAAATTTCCCATTTTTGAAATAAGCGATCTGACTGTTATTTATTTGACTTTCTGTGCCTCAAATATAAGAACTTTTCTTTAATGTTTGCAAGAATTCTTTGGGATGGTGGAAACAAAGATGATGAATTAGATTGAAGCAAGGGACAATTACATGAACTACCCCGGGGTTTGAGCTAATAACAAAAAAAATACAAAGGTTTTGACAATTACAAAAATCCCATCAAGATTTGATTAAGTATTACACTTTGCTCCCTTTATAAGCAAAAACCTTTCAAACAACACCTTTATATTTGTGAAAATAATTCCGTTATCCCCATCGCATTTAAAACAAAATCAAACCTTTTTTTTTAAAGTTTGAAACTTCTCTGGATTTTTTTGTAATTACCCCAAACCTCAGGGGTGGTTTCGTAATTATCCCTAGAATTAATGAAAATCACAAACATATTACAGTGATTGAAAGTGTAAATGTGCATGCTTACTGGTATATTCTCTGTTCATTTTCCCTTTTTTCTTCTATGCATTGTATCATCATCATGATAGCATCTCAAAACTGTATTAATATTAGAAATATTTACATATTGGTAATATTTTGAGTGTGATGAAATTTCCAGCACATTTTTCAAATGGCTCGCTCAGCTTTGGATGAGATGTCAACAACTGGCGCCTTTGTGAGGACCCCTTCGACTTTTCGTAACTCGATTTCAAGGGATCCGAATTCTCCTTTCCCTGCCGAAGCTGGGAGGTATCATTTGTACGTATCGTTTGCGTGTCCGTGGGCATCCAGGTGCCTTGCGTACCTTAAGATCAAAGGGCTCGACAAAGCAATCAGTTTCTCTGTAAGTGCATGTTATAAAGGGATGATTACAAAAAACTCTCTAAAGTTTGGGTTAACTGCAATATTTCGATAAATATCAAGAGGTTTTGAATTTGTTTACAAAGAGCGAAAATGTAAGGCGGAATCAAACTAAGGGTATTTTTTTGCAATTTTCGAAAACTGTGGACTTTTTTTGTAATTAGCACAAACATCAGGTTTTTTTTGTTATTAGCCCTATTATAAATAGAATATAGGGTTAAATACAGAAAAACCCGAGGTTTGGGCTAATTACAAAAAAATCCATAGATGTTTCAAAATTATTAGAAACCAACTCAGGTTTTGATTCTGCCTTTAATTTAAGGTGGTAACTGTAACATTTCTATAAATATCAAGGGACGTTTTGAATATCTTTTGTTTTTTAAGGGGCACAACGCAAGACGAAATCAAATCTCAAGAGTTCTTTTTCCAATTTTCAGAAACCTCTAGATTTTTTTGTAATTAGCACAAACCTCAGAATTTTTTTGGTAATTATCCCTATTATAAATAGAATATAGGGATAATTACAGAAATACCCCTGAGGTGTGGGCTGATTAAAAAAAAAACCCATAGATGTTTCATAATTACAAAAAAGCCCCGTCAAGTTTGATTCCTCTGGATTTTTTATGAAGGGGGAAAATGTAAGATTAAATTAGACCTCAAGGATCTTTTTTGCAATTTTCAAAATCCTCTGGATTTTTCTGTAATTAGTTCGAACCTCGGGGATTTTTGTAATCATCCCTAGAATAAATACAAAACGCCAATATGGATTTTGATCTCACTCTGGATTGTTATTATTTCTTTTTATCAGTCAGTCAAAGCCATATGGGGAAGGACAAAGGATACAGATGAGCATATGGGATGGGTTTTTCCAGCTTCTAATACAGAGGATCCAGGTGCAGAACCAGATAGATTAAATGGAGCAAAAAGTATAAGAGACTTGTACGAGCTTGCAAGTACAAATTACTCGGGAAAATTCACAGTTCCGGTGTGTGCTACCAATGATCGTAAATTTTAGAGACTTATACAAAAACTACACTTGAGATTCAACCTAATTACAACAAAAAACTCAAATTGTCTTTCAAAATTACAAATAAGATATTACAAATACCCCCCGCTCGAGGATCCAATTTGTACAATAGATATTTGTAATTTTGAAAGATAACTCGGTGTTTTGTAATTATGCTAAATTTTATGGTTAATTACAAAACGTGCCCTTCAGGTTTGACCTATTTACAAAAACATTAGTTAACTTCCAAAATTACAAAAAATACCAGTGAGGTTTTATTTTATCTAAAATTTACCTCCTTCATAAGCAAAAAATATTTCAAATTCCCCCTCATATTTATAAAAATATTATAGTTAATCCCTTAATTTCAGCTCTTAATCAAACCTGAGGGGTACTTTTTGTAATTTTGAAAACAACTGGGTTTTTTGGTAATTAGATCAAACCTCAGAGGCAATTTTTTGTAATTATCCCTATATTTTATTTTGGGTTACTTGCGTTTCTTTTGAACAATGTCGAATTATTTAGATGACATGACGGTATATGTCATTGTGCTTTTAGGTTCTTTGGGATAAGAAACAGAAAACAATTGTGAACAACGAGAGTGCGGAGATAATCCGAATGTTCAACACGGAATTCAACGACATTGCTGAAAATGCTGCTGTGGACCTTTATCCTCCTCACTTGCAAGCTCAAATCAACGAAGTAAACGATTGGATATACGATGCAATTAACAACGGTGTCTATAAATGTGGATTTGCTAAGAAACAGGAACCTTACGATGAGGTAAAATCACTTTTAAGCTTGTCCATGTGGAGTTCCCATCTGATCTTGCTGCTCTGTACCAAACTATGTTGCAATTTTCGACTTTTCATCTCTTGCAGGCTGTAACGAAATTATATGAAGCGTTAGACAAATGTGAGGAGATACTCAGTAAGCAGCGATATTTGTGTGGAGAGACGCTGACTGAAGCAGATATACGCTTGTTTGTGACTCTCATAAGATTTGATGAGGTATCACTTTCTATTCTTGTAGTAGTTTATTCCTTATAGTGTTAGTCAGGGTAACAAAATTTAGGGATAATTGCAAAAAGGCCCCTGAGGTTAGTGCTGATTACAAAAAAAAAAAACAGAAGGTTTTCAGAATTACAAAAAAACGCTTGAGGTTTGATTCGGTCTTATATTTTTCCCCTTTATAAGCAAAAAATATTTCAAAAATCCTCCTAATATATATAGAAATATTACATAATTTATATTTATCCCCTTAAATTTAAGACATAATTAAACCTCAGCTGGGCTTTTTGTTTTTTGAAACATATCTGTATTATTTTGTAATTAGCCCAAACCTCAGGTGGTTTCTTGTAATTATTCCAAAAATTTATTATGAGATGATGTATCCAAAAAAACGACGTGTCTGTGTTATTTGGAAATCAAGAAACTCTGAGAACCAAGGACTTTGGAAGGCAGTAGCATTTTATTACTTGGTGAATATAGTAAAAATCTACATATGCATTGGCAGCAAGATCAGATATGGTTAAAAGTATAACCTTAGTGATACTCTTGTATTTTTCTGCTAATATTGAGCTGTTAAACGTGTCCAACTATGGGAGTGTTTGCAAACACTTATGCTTTTGGAGGAAAATGATTTATTCAAGTAGTTGAGAATCAGAAGTTGGTAGTGTTTGAAAATAGAAGCTGAAAATGATTACATTAAAAGAGAGTGTTTGATGGATAAGTTTTTAAAAGTGCTTTATTTGTTGTACAATTCAAAGCAAAAACAGAATAAAAAATCTTAAGCACAACCCCCCGTTTTCAGATTTTAATTAAATGAAGTTGAATCATAAGTAGAAGTTGGCATTTGCAAACACTAAAAAAAGTGATTTTTCCCCTGCTAAAAGCTGGTAATCACTTTTTTCTAGTGTTTTACAAACACTCCCTAAATCTAAGATTTCATCCTGGATTAATTGAATGTGTTGTAATCAATGGCTTGTGAGATATGACTTGTCAACATTCATTTTGGTCATTGTTGGCATTTAGTTCCAATTGAACTTTTACTGAAAAGATCGTGTTTTGTTGTTACAGGTATACGCGGTTCACTTCAAGTGCAACAAGAGGTTACTACGCGAGTATCCAAACATCTTCAATTACACCAAAGACATATTCCAAGTCCCCGGAGTTAGTAGCACAGTGAACATGGAACACATTAAGAAGCATTACTATGGAAGCCATCCATCCATCAATCCGTTTGGAATCGTTCCTCATGGTCCGAATATCGACTATTCTGCTCCACACGACAGAGAGAGGTTTTCTAAGTAGGGTGTCGTGAAATTATGTGTACTGTCCGAATGCTAGTTGATGCCGTTGAATGTTTGTGTTTGTGTGTGTTTTTGGCAATTTACAAGTTTGTTCAGTTATTTGCTTGTCCATTTTAATAAACAGAGACTGTGCACTTTGGATCATGCTTGAAATGAGATTATTGTTATGCAAATGAACTAAACTGCTCGTCAGCTATTCAAAATTCAGACTCGATAAAAGCTGGTTTGAGCTCCTTTACTGAGGCTTGACCATTTAGCTCGTGAGCGGGCTCGTTAATAAGCTTGTGAGCTAGCTTGTATAACGTAAACTAATAGTTTGACTTTGATGTTAATATTTATATGTTTATTATGATAAATATAAAAGCATTTAAATAAATTTGTTTATTTGAATAAAATCATAGATTTTAGTATATATTATAAACTAAATCGAAGAATAATTAAATTTATAATTAATATTTACTAAGCTCGTTTGGGTTCAATTATGCTCGGAAAAGCTCGTAAGCCATCAATATATTCAATAAATTAAGTTCGAGTTTGATGAAATATTACTCGATAAATTACTCCATGGTAAGCTGATAAAAGCACTATTTGAAGTGAAAATATGTTCTGCTTGCAGAAAAAGGCAAGAGTAACATTCAATTTTTGAAAGAATCTGAAAGCAAAATTATGCAGTGATCATAAAAACAGGGGGGAAATTGAGGGCAATTTCGTTGCCAAACTTCATACACGGTGATTCATTCCTGAATTTATCTTAACAATTTTCTAACATTAATAGAAAACAAAATTCAGACTGCGATCTGTAAACGGATGAAACACTTTCTAAAGCACTAGATCTACATTTCCATGGAGACGGCAAATCGGTAGTTTAAACTTTAAAGCCTAAAGCGAGAAGGCACAGCTCTTGATCTATGCAGGCGATGGTGAAATCGAATTTCAGGGTTCCGTTTGATGGCTGGATAGACAGGCGGAGAGAGAGAGCTGCGCTTGCTGGCACTGGCGGCGCTTAAGGGCGTTGCCGCCGCTGGAGCAGAGTGTGCGGACTGCGTCGGATTCCTCAGGACAGGCCACAGCCACCAGACACTCGGCAAGAGATCGATTGAGGTGGCGGCACGCCGCGTCGCGGGATATGACCGCCGGGATCCGGCGGTGGCACTCGGCCAATGCCCGGTAAAGCCGTTCGCAGCCGTGAACGTTGACCGTAGGCGGTGGCGATGGCCGCCGTTCGCTAACTGACATATTGTGGGTCCCGCCTCGAATTTTTTTCTTTTGCCTTTTTTTCTCAATTAGTAAAATTATTTCGCTCTTCTGCGGCAATAACCAACAATTTTATTTTCATTTCTCAAAAAAAAAAAAAAAATTATTTTCAGACTATCTTAAAGCTCAGCCCATAAATTGTATGGGCTTCCCACCGATTCAGGCCAGCCCAAATGCTTTTAGAGGGAAGATTTATCACTAAAAAAAATGTTTTCAGTTTTGGCTAAAAAAATCATTTTGGAAGTGTTATTTTCTACTTCTGATTCGCTTTATTTAATCATAATCTAAAAAAATGGGGAATGGTGTTTTAGATTTATATTTCTGCTTCTGATTTGACTTTTATGAATAAATGAGTATTTTTACATCATTTTCACTAAACACTCTAACTTCTGATTTTCAATTTTGTTTTCAAACACTACCAATTTCTGATTCTCAATGACTTATAACTCTAATACAATAAGTTTGCAAACACTCCAAATATGTGTAGATTGAGGTCTCTTATTCCACTTTATCTATTCCGCTCTATATTCCATATATTGGATGAATGATATGTACATAATTGTTAATGATCATGTACACATGTCATTCATCCAAATTCCAATATCTTTTACTATGTTACTCCATAAGTTTGGGAACTTACAAAAATACCCTTCAAATTTTACTAAAAGAAACTCATTCCACTTATGGTTTGATCTTTTCAAATTCATTTATATTTTCTAGCATTCCTAATTTTATTGAGTGCAATTATAACTAGTGTCCTTTATGTGAAATAATAACAACAAGAAAAGTAAACCCAAAACCCAAACCCTGGAAACTCTAAAAATGCAAAACCTGATATTTTTGGGTGAAATGTTGTCACCATCTTTGAACCTATGCCAATATATGCATACGTCCATAAATGGTGGGCCTAGTGGCCCAATAATTGATCAATTTCTACAGTATCTGAGGTGGGCCATAGGGCCCTGCCCAATCTTACCTTATCTCCAATCCGTACATGACCCACTATATATGAACCTGAGGAAAAAGAAACAAGGGTGGCTTACAGATTTTTCAGGAAAAAATAATTATTAATTGGGGTGGTAAATTGGTAGTGCAAATGTTTAAATTGAAGAGATATTTTGCCAATGGTTAATAGACACGCTTTCACCATTTTTTTGTAGTGCTTTGAATATTGGGCTTCAATGAAATAGATTGTTTGGTTGTCACGCCTAGCCTCATAATTAATCCTCATGAAAATAATAACTATTTTCCTTTTTCCTTGAGAAAAAATGACAAGGAAATGAGTGGACAAAACTCAACACAACCTCCATAATTTATTTGTCCCACACTAGAAAAAAGAAACCAAATTACTCGAATCGAGATCAATCAATTAAAATCTTATTTGAGTTCTCGGTATATTAACATAAGGAACCAAGGTTGAACACATTTTTCCATTTGATAATATGTAAAGTCCGGTTCGAGCTCAATCCGACTAGTAAAATATTATGAAATATGTGTAAAAATACCAAGCTAATCGAGCTCGACTTGTATTCAACTCAAATAAACTTTGTTCAAGTTCGATTAGATTAATACTCAAATCAAATTCAAATAAAATTATTGAAGTTCAATAATAATTCAAAAAAGTTTGAATAATACTATGTTTGGATCAACCCGATTCGTTTTACGTTGCGTCAACCCCAATAGTATATGGACCCTCAATTGTTATAAAATAAAGCTCTAAAGCAATGAAGTTGGATTGGTAAAAATGGAAAATTAGTCATGTAACGGTAGCAAAAAGATCATGTAAAAATCACGCTTTGCAAAGAAATCTTGAAAATATATAAACATCTCAATATGGACCTTGCAAAATATACGGTTTGTAAAATAGTCCTGTAACTATAAACAAATATCGCTTTTGGTCCTAATTCGCCAAACATTAATTATTTTAATTTGATTGAAATTAATAAATTAGTATTGAAATCTCAATTTTCATATATTTACATGATTATTTTGCAACATGTACATTTTGTAGGACCAAAATAGAGAATTTTTTTATAATTGCAGGACTTTTCTACAAAATGCAATATTTACAGGATTTTTTTGCAATCGTCCTACATTTAGAGAACCAATTTTGCAATTTTACCTGTTGGATTATAATAGTACATACTACATATGCGCATTTTTTTTTTTTTTTTTTTTCAAACTTCTGTATTTGGAAGTATTTAAATAGGATTTACAAAAATGTTAAATTGAAATTGGGATTTGAAGTAGTCCACAATGATGATGATTTGATAATTTGACAAAATGAGTAAAGATGATGCAAGTGACAAAAGCATAGAAGATAATGAAAAGATAATGACAGCTGGCCCCTCTCTTGTCCCCCTTCTTCTCCTCTCCTCTTCTCCCCCACCCTCTCTCTGTTTCACACACACACACGTGTGAAGGTTGTGTAGAAAAACAGCTTAGTGTGTGTGGGGGTCCTTTTTTGAGCAAGATTGTCCATGAGAAATAATGGGTTTGGCGCATCGTCAATGGAGAAATTGTCAATGATGGGGTGCTCTAACCAGATTTCAACGTTGCAGATAAAGCCACGACATTGAAAAGACGTTTTTTTTGTTAATTTTACAAGTAAGTCCACAACCATCTACAGCTGAAACATTGCCAGAAGTTTTTATTTTCTTGGATTTAGAATTCAAGAAAGTTTGGTTGAAGAAGAGAAAGGCAAGGGGTTATTTTTTCCATGTACTATAACGTGTTTGTTAAAATTCCTCAGTGAAATAGAGATGCAGATCTTGTCAAACCAAAAATGTGAATTGACTTTTTTTTATTTTTTTATTGTTTCCTTTTCCTTTTTTACAGTTTCAACCAAGTTAAAATTTTTCATATTCAACAATCATACAAACATTATCAGTGAAAAGTGCAAGAAAATGAATACATGGAAGCAAATAGCATAGCCCCCACAACTTATGATGAGTGGGGAAAAATAATGAATTATTTGAGGAACAAATGTGCAACTTTTGGGGAGCAAATATGTATGGGCCCCTAATCCCCACAAAAAACCCTATAACTTTCAATGGAATCCAAAGAAAAATGATTATCTTTTTTAGCCTCACCCTCTTTTTTTCCACCATTAAAAACCTTCTCATGCCCTTCAACTTCTTGCTCACCAATATTCAAGAAACGTGTGCCATCATTTGATCACTCAAATGATGAGTGGCAAAAGAAAGAAGATTGTACAATAATGATAGGGACAGCAAAAAGGGGCAAAAGGGCAAAAAAGGTTTTAAAAAAACAGATTACTAATAAACTATTTGTTCTTTTACAACACTGGTAGTTTACTGAGAACTTATTTGTATGGTGAATACAGTATTATAAAGATACAGTACTTGTTATTAATTTCTTTCTAAAAACAGTTTCTCTTTCCAAATATAGTTTTCCCCTTTAACCCCTTTTCCTTTTCACACACAAGCACACTGAAAACTGCACTATCACACATACAAATTCATTGAGCTTCCCTTTATGATTGTCCACTAGAGGGCAATATCAGCTCTCTGGTTGGGGGATTTGTTCTTAATAAATTGATTGACCTGGATGATTCTTGTGGGGTGTGGAAATCTGTATTAGGGTATGAAAATCATCTGTTTTGTTCCCAGGTTGTCTTTCATTGAATTTGCATTCAAGATTACTCTTTTTTTTCCTTTTCTTTTCTATTTCAGATTGATTATCTGAGGTGGTGTGGTTTTGCATCTTAGGTTTTGGAACTTTTGGATTTGTTCCCATAAATAGTTTAATCCTCATTATCTGGATATTAGCTCCCTGGTTATAACATATCCTCTCCTTCTTCAGTCTTGGGCTATATCATTTGCCTGTTTAAATTATAGTTTTCTATAGCTGTTTGATGAAAAAGTTGATCTATTCATTGATAAATAATGAAAATTTACTATTTTTCTACTTTCCTTGAAACTAAAGAGTGAGTTTACAGACAGTAATTAGTTTTTTTATAAACTGACCATTTGCTTATTACTGCCAGTTGTAATATTACTTCTACTGTTTCTTTGTTTTGGTGTGAAATTGCCAGCAGTGATATTTGAACATTTTTCTCCTAATGTTTTTACTGATTTCTTTGTCTCTATTGTTGCTGATAGTTGGACATATACTTTGAGGAGCTCCTGTTTGATTGCTTGAAATAAGCAGTATCATGAGGTTCTTTCATATGGAGGCGGTAGGGACCTTAGCTTACTTGATTACAATTTCTTGTGCCTTTTAGGAATTGTATTAACACCCAATATCTAGTGTCGGCATTCGATATTACCTTCTTGTCTGTTGAATGCCTTGATCATCTCTTGTCAATTGAACTCGATGTCTGTATCTCTGTTTTTAGGTGGTACGACCGTATAGTTGTCTTCATAGAACTAAACACCTTCAATCCTCTTATCTAGCTTCCAGCATTTGTTTTCATTATACTTGTGGTTTTTCTGGAAATAATATGAAGGGATAATTACAAAAACACCCCTGAGGTTTGGGCTAATTACAAAAAAACCCAGAGTTCTTTGAAAATTACAAAAAGAAAACCTTAAGGTTTGATCCCGTCTTACATTTTTCCTGGTGATTTTCAAAAACATTTCAAAAAAGCCCTAACATTTACAAAAACATTACATTTACCCCCCTTAAATTTAAAGACGAAACGAAACCTGAATGGCTTTTTTTTTTTTTGTAATTTTGAAACATCTTTTGTTTTTTTGTAATTAACCCAAACCGCAGGGGTGTTTTTGTAATTATCCCTAATATGAATGAGGATTGTTGAAACGGTAGCTAAAGATGACTTCAATGTATCACTTGTAGGGAAGCTGACACATGGATATGAATATGGCTAGAATTGATTTAAGAGCCCATAACTCCGGTTCCTCACAGTCAGAGGAATCGGCATTGGATTTGGAAAGGAATTGCTGCAATGATCTCAACCTGCTTGAATCAAGTCCAGCTCCATTACAAGCTTTTGCATCGGGTGGCCAACTCTCCGAGAGCAATGCTGCTTACTTTTCATGGCCTGCTTGTCGAATAGCACCTTGTGCAGAAGATAGGGCACATTACTTTGGTAATCTTCAGAAAGGGGTTTTACCTGAAACTCTTGGTCGACGTCCGACAGGGTTGCAGGCGTCTACATTGCTTGAACTGATGACTATCAGAGCATTTCATAGCAAATTGTTACGGCGGTTTAGTCTTGGCACTGCAATTGGTTTTCGCATCAGGAGGGGTTTGTTGACTGATATACCAGCTATACTTGTCTTCGTGGCTAGAAAAGTTCACAGGCAGTGGCTGAGCCCTGCCCACTGTCTACCTAATGCTCTTGAGGTTTTACACTTAATGGTGCATATGTGTTTATTTTTGATATTTTCTGATTTTGACCTTTAACGAAGCTGCTTTGGCCGAAGAAATTGTGAAAGATGGTAGCTGGTAAAATAAAAGCTTATCAGCTGTTAAGAATTAGGGATAATTACAAAAAGCCCCCTAAGGTTTGGGCTAATTACAAAAAACCCAAAAGGTTTCTGAAAATTACAAAAAACCCCTTGAGGTTTGATTTTGTCTTAAATTTAAGGGGGTAACTATAATATTTTAATTGACATAAAGGGCCTTTTGAAATATTTTTTGCATATGAAGGGGGGAAATGCAAGATGGAACAAACCTAAAGGGGTTTTTGTAATTTTCGAAAATCTCTGGGTTTTTTGTAATTAGCCTGAACCTCAGGGTTTTTGTAATTATCCCTAAAAATTATTGGACCCAGAGATTTCGAAATTTTGGAGATTGCACGCCTATCTTTTACGACAACCTTCGTGTTTTGAGTTCATTATAACATTTTGCAGGGACCTGGAGGTGTTTGGTGTGATGTTGATGTTGTTGAATTCTCTTACTACGGAGCGCCAGCAGCCACCCCAAAAGAACAACTGTATACCGAACTTGTAGATGGCTTTGGTGGGAGTGATCCATGCATTGGATCGGGTTCCCAGGCAATAAATTCTTATTGACTTCTCATTCTTTGTTTCTCAAACTAATGATAATACTAAGCGGTATGCTGTTGAATTCAAATGTGGTCTTTCTAGTTAAAAAAATAGGTATAATTACAAAAACACCCCTGAGGTTTGAGCTAATTACAAAAAACTCCAAAGATGTTTCAAAATTACAAAAAAAACCATCATGTTTGATTTTGTCTTAAATTTAAGGGGCTAACTGTAATATTTTTGTAAATATCAGGGGGTGTTATGAAATGTCTGTTAGTTATGAAGGGGACAATGTAAGATGGAATCATTCCTCAAGGGGTTTTTTGCAATTTTAAAAAATTTCTGGGTTTTTTCGTAATTAGCCCAAACCTCGGGGAGGTTTTTGTAATTATCCCTAAAAAAATGTGAATTCAGGTGAAACTAAAATGACGTAGCATTGCTCTTCTTCTGTCCAACTTGAGGTTTTTGTACTCATTATTACTTCACTCATTCAGTTGATCCAACTCTCTTCACTTTTTAGGTTGCGAGCCAAGAAACTTACGGAACCTTGGGTGCCATTGTGAAAAGCAGGACAGGAAACAGGCAAGTCGGTTTTCTGACTAATCGGCATGTAGCAGTTGATCTTGACTACCCAAGTCAGAAGATGTTTCATCCATTGCCTCCAAGTCTTGGACCAGGGGTGTATTTAGGTGCTGTGGAAAGGGCTACATCATTCATAACCGATGATCTTTGGTATGGCATTTTTGCTGGAACTAACCCAGGTAACTTTAACTCAGGTTGTATTATGTCAATGTTTAATAATCTGTTATATGATAACTAACAATTTTTAGGTTTAGTGGGTATTTTGACTTCTGATCGTGGTAGTAGATTACTTTATTGGGTCCTGACACACTCATACATGCTTATTACGATATTTTGATAATGTCAGAGACATTTGTTCGAGCTGATGGCGCCTTCATTCCTTTTGCCGAAGATCTTAACATGGCCAATGTGACGACACTAGTGAAAGGTGTCGGTGAAATTGGGGATGTCCATATAATAGACTTGCAGTCTCCTATTGGTAGTCTTGTCGGGAGGCAAGTTGTAAAAGTTGGACGAAGCTCTGGCTTGACCACTGGGACCATAATGGCCTATTCTCTCGAGTACAACGATGAAAAAGGGATTTGTTTCTTCACTGATTTTCTAGTTGTTGGTGAGAATCAGCAGACATTTGACCTTGAAGGTGACAGCGGGAGCCTTATCCTACTAACGAATCAAAATGGTGAGAAACCCCGGCCCGTTGGTATTATTTGGGGCGGGACAGCTAATCGAGGCCGGTTGAAACTGAAAGTGGGCCAGCCTCCGGAAAATTGGACCAGTGGAGTTGATTTGGGGCGTCTTCTTGATCTCCTTGAACTTGATATTGTCACATCCACCGAAGCGCTTCACGGTTCGTGTTTCTAACAACTATTAACCAAAAACATGATGTTTTAATTTCATTTCTGCAAGGTTAAATTATCAAAACCTCCTTAATTAATCTTATTACTATTGGCAACACTAATAGATGAACTGTGAATTCCCAAATAGTTAAAAAAAAACAAACATGTTCATGACGGGTGCTTTCAAGGGCGGAGGGAGGAGGGGCCAATCTCCCCCTTTTTTTAATTTACACTAGAATTTTTTTTAAAAAAGAATTAATTAGAATTTATATGATTTTCTTATCCGGCCCACCCCATTTTCGTGTATTGGCCCACCCCATATTTTTTTCTGGCCCCACCTTTGGGTGCTTTAGGGTGCATAAATGAATATGTCAGACCGGATATTAGTATATGAGGTTGACATTTAATGTATTTTCAAATCATGTTTATCACTTATGAAACAAATTATGCAAATAAACTCAACTTGATGCAATATCTCTTTATTAGGGATGATTGCAATCCCCCAAGGTTTGGTCTAATTGAAAAACAAATCCAGACATGTTTCAAAATTACAAAATACCCCCTCAAGTTTGATTCTATCTTAAATTTAAGGGGGTAACTGTAATATTTATCTATAAATTTTAGGCGGATTTCTGAATATTATGTAAGACGCAATCAAACCTCAAGTTTTTTTTTTTTTTTTTTTTTTTTTTTTTTGCAATTTTCAAAAATCTCTGTTTTTTTTTTTTGTTATTAGACCGAACCTCAAGTTTATTTTTTTTAAAAAAATGTAATTATCCCTTTTTATTAGTATATGAGGTTGACATCATGGTTTCTTTGTTTTTTCCTTCTACCATGTTAAAATTGCCCTTGCCTTCCTTGACTTCCCTTTTTTTTTTTTTGGGTACTCTAATTACCAAATAGTTGCACTGCAAGAGCAGAGAAATGCATCAGTACCAGGAGTCGACTCTATCATTGGAGATTACTCCCCGCTCGAGCATGCCAACACAAAAATAAATGCGAAGCAAACATCGAACCACTTGCTCCGAGCATTCTGCAAGTTTCTGCCAACGACGATTCTGATCAGGGCTTGATGCCACTATCCAGGCTTGATGAGTTTCGCATCGAAAGTGGTTCCGACGTGGTCCCCAGTGTCGAACACCAGTTCATCCCAAGCTTTTCGAGCGAATCTCTTGTAAACCAAAGCCAACAAGAGGAAAGGACAGGTCCCGAAAACCTGTCGTCGTTAAGAGACGAGTCTGAAGGAGAGATCTCTGTATCTTTGCGGCTGGGTGAACCCGAGCCTAAGAGAAGAAAGCAATCTGATTCTCTCTCATGATGATTTTCACAGTCATGGGGATAATTACAAAAGACCCCTGAGGTTTGGGCTGATTACAAAAATCCCCAGAGACTTTTGAAAATTACAAAAAAAAACTAAAGTTTGATTTCGTCTTAGATTTTTCCCTTTCTATGCAAAAAAAATTTCACCTCCCCCCAGGATATTTATAAAAGTATTACAGTTACACCCTTAAATTTAAGACATCAAACCTAAAGGGATTTTTTGTAATTTTAAAACATATCTAGGTCTTTTTGTAATTAGTCCAAATTGTAGGGGTGTTTTTGTAATTATCGAGATATCGATCCTAAGCTTTTCCTCATTTAAGATCCCTCTTCGTTCGAAAACGGGCCTTGGGGGGTGTGTCACGTAGTATCTGGTAGGCTTCTTGTTGGAAGTCTTATTATTCTTACACCTCTGTTTTTTGTGAAGTTTACTGCTATAGATATTTATA
This sequence comes from Rehmannia glutinosa, assembly GCA_016081115.2. Classification (NCBI taxonomy): domain Eukaryota; kingdom Viridiplantae; phylum Streptophyta; class Magnoliopsida; order Lamiales; family Orobanchaceae; genus Rehmannia; species Rehmannia glutinosa. Next base: position 77,983,557 of record CM071933.1, on the reverse strand, counting down.
TGAGTTACATGGATATGAGAGGCAAATGGTTAGATGAAAAATGTGTGTAATAGTTTTGTTGGCTGTATTATTCTGCCAAAGTGCAAGAACTATCATTGTGTATGCCAGAAGAAGTGTATATGATAAAAAGCAAATAATCAAAAGAATTTTCATTGTTGATTAAAAAATATTGGTGCATTATTATTAGTGTGTAGACTGTGTAGTATGTTATATAAATAATTTTTTTTTCCGAATAGGCATTTCAACAAATTTAGAAAGAAAGAGAGAAATTTTGGTTATGATGCAACTTTTCTCGTTTAAAAATATCATTTATTCATTCACCCATGAGCTAGCAATTAGCCGGGTCGGGTCAGCTCGTTGCTGGCCCTGCCTGGCCAAAGAACAAAACAGGGCTAGGTCAGGCCAATCCGAAATTTCGTTGGACCAATATTGTCATGATCCAACCTAGCTTGTGTAGTGTATTTTGTTTCCAACCAGATTCATTAGGCCAACTAAATATATCTGGTCCTTTTCAGCCTCCATATTTAAGGCCCAATCTGGATTTATTATCTCCGACTAAGCCAACTCAACATGTAAATACTATTTCAACCTCTAATATAATTTTTTATTCACTTGACTCTACAATTTCTCAGATATTTGTGATAATTACATTGAGATAAAGCTAAATTGCTCAACTTTACATGTCCTCCATAAATAACCCAACAGATCTATTGTGAGATAGTGTGAGATCGTGAGACGTGATATTCTTAATGCAAAAAGTGATATTTTTATTGTGAAAATTGATACTTGCTTAAATAGGGATAAATTCATTTTTGGTACCCAAATTATTAGCGATTTTCACTTTTGGTACCCGCTTTTTGGGGCTTATCATTATTAGTACCCAACGTTTCAAAAGTCACTCATTTTTGGTACATTCCATTAGTCAACCGTTAAAGATTAACGGTTGACCAACTGTAGTAGGTTTCCACGGTTGGCGCATGCTTCACGGCGTCTCCGACACCGATTTCGGCGACCCCAAGTGTCGTGCAACCACTCATTTTGAGCGTATCCGCAAGCCCTATAATGCCCAATGGTCAATTTCATGATTTGAGTTCGTCTCCGATGCCAATTGACGACAATTCGAAAAACCCAAAATTTAATTCAAAGCCAAATTTCATCCAAGATACTTCCCCAAATCCAAAATTGAGCATACCATCGTCTTCCTCATTTTAAGGCGCACAAAGCCCACTCCTCAATCGGTCCGATTTGCCCCCCGAACCAAAAACACACAAAAGGGGATCTTAAAATCGATTTTCCGACTTTTAGAGGCCCATATCTCCATGTTACCGGCCGAATTGGCCTTCGGCCAAGAAGACAAAGTTCCTCAGGATAAAATTTTGAGTCAGAATTCACCACCCCCGTCCAACATTGCTACGACTTTGGTCGGTCAACAGTTAGTCTTTAACGGTTGACTAACAGAATGTGCTAAAAATGAGTGAATTTGGAAACGTTGGGCACTAATGATGATAAGTCCCAAAAAACGGGTACAAAAAGTGAAAATCGCTAATACTTTGGGTACCAAAAGTGAATTTATCCCTGCTTAAATACACTAATTTCAGTGTATTTTGACGAGTATCATTTTTTGCAGTAAAAGTATCATAATATTATGGTTTCATGAAATTTCACGTAAGTTTTTTGCAAATTTCAAAAGATGCCCAACAGACTTCAAAACGTCTTCCAACAGCACCACCATCAATAATCAAAACAATTTCTTAAGATCAACAAGAGGAACACGCTTTATAAAGTAGGAAACCCAAAGCCATGATGAATGGCGACTTTTAAATTGTTGTTTAAAAATCAAGGTCGTGTGGGTGAAATAATTAATACTACTAAATACTCCCCAGTCCCCTGTACAGATAGAATCGTTAGAGATCGGTGAAATGCCACTTGTCTCCATGGCGCCAAGCTGCACTTCGTCCCTCTCAAAGCAGGTACCTTATTTCGCTCTCATCGTTGCCTCAGCGACGTCGTTTAACAAGCCATAAACTGTGTTTAATTTCCACAATTTCAAGTTTTTTCGACCGCAGAGGACGAAGATTTTGGGCGAGTATGATGGCCAATCGCACAGAGAAGAGGCGAAGCTGTTGAAATTTTTGGCGCCACCATTTATGGCTGCAGTTATAGCCTTATCTCCTCTATGCCACCCCCCTGGTAAACCCAAACTCTTATCCTTAGAAGTTTGATCTGTTTCTATCTATGGGAGCAATAGTATCGAAATTACAGTTTTAGAATCAATATAAAATTTAGTTTGATGATTGATTGGAGTGTACTGTGTGCTAATAGTTTAAGAATCAAAATTTTCGATGCTCGCCTCTTGCATTTGCGAATAGCGTTGTAAACGAGTCGATTAGAGTTAAAAAATAGTATTGTTCAAGCTTGTTTGAGTTTTATGGAGCTTAAAAAGTTGTGTCTGAATTTGGTTTGATTATTCGAGCTTGAACGAGTTTTAGTCGAGCCGAATTTGAATTGAGCTAGAATAGCTTGATACTTTTACGCATATTTTATTATTTTTACAAATCGAGCTGAGCTCGACTGAACTTTATATTTTATCGAAGGGACAAATGTGTTCAAGTTTGGTTCGTTAAGCTAATGAATCAAGCTCTAGTGAGCTTTTGATGATCGATCTTGAGTCGAGTATCGAGTGGTTTGGTTCGTTTTTCAGACCTATTTGCGCGAATGAGAGCGTTTGTGACTAAATTATGTGAGTGATGAACATTTTCAATGAAGGAAAAAGTGCCCAATTTCTTGTCCTAACTGGCATTTGTGATTGTACCAAGTTTCTTACAAAGGGTAGGAGTAAATTTAATGTGCCCCCTGAGCTTTTGGACTATGTTACTTTCATTAATCAAAAACCCAATGTTAAGAAAAAAATTGCTGGTTAACATTGATCCCTGCTACTGTGTTACATATTTCCAGGGTTAGATAAGAAGATTACAGAATTAGGAGGTGTTTTTTCTGTAATTTGTAACCAATGTATACATTTATAACTTCCTATAATGCAGTGTCAGTGGCACAAACAATAGATGCTCAGAAAGGAGCCACCTTGTTCCGCCGAGCTTGCATTGGATGCCATGATGCGGAGGAAACATAATACAGCCTGTGAGTTAAACACCTACAAACAGGCTCAACATAAAAACAACTAAAATCTTGGCAATTTCAGATTTTTGTCAATTAACTTGGTTGTCGTTCCAGGGAGCGACACTCTTCCTGAAAGATCTACAAAGGTAACGCAGATTTGGCTTTGCTTGCTATTTTCACTTTTATGGTATACTTCTTCAGGAAAAGGCTATATGAGTACAAGTAGATTTAAAAGTTAAAAAGAATATTTTTCATCGGTTGTAGTTTAGAGAGTGTTTGCAAATAGTAAAAAAAAATTGATTCTCAGATTTTAGCTTAAAGAAAACCATTTTTTAGTGTTTGCAAACTCTGCTTCTGCTTTTCCTTGATTTAATGAGAATCTAAAAGTAAGGGATGAATGCTTTAGATTTCTGCTCTGCTTCTGGTTTGAATTTTACACACAAATAAAATACTTTTACAACTTGTTCAACAAACACTCTCTCTTAACTTAATCAACTTTCAGCTTCTATTTGCAAACAATTCCAACTTCTGATTCTCAACTTTTGTCGCTTTCGCTACAATAAATCTCTTCTTCCAAAAACATAATTATTTGCAAACACTACCAACTTCTGATTCTCAACTATTTGCAACTTCCGATGCAATAAATCACTTCTTCCAAAAGCATAATTGTTTGCAAACACTCCCTTAGTTTCATTTCGCTCAAATTGTCAAGACACAAATTTGAATGTGGTCATTTTAGACACCATACAAGTGACTAGGCTAGTATCGACTCCTACCCTGCTTGAATACAAAATGAATAAGATTACTGGTCACTTGAGTTTTATGTTGCGCAGAAATGGCGTTGATACGGAAGAGGAAATATATCGAATTACATACTACGGGAAAGGAAGAATGCCAGTAAGTTTCAGATTCTCTCTTTCGATCTTCTAAGTGCGTCATCATAATATGCCCTGTTGATGCAGGGATTTGGTGAGAATTGCACTCCCAGAGGTCAGTGCACATTCGGGCCTCGACTACAAGAAGATGAAATTAAACTGTTGGCCGAATTTGTGAAGTCTCAAGCTAATCAAGGTTGGCCTAATATTGAAACTGAAGGAGATTAATTCGTTTAAAAGATGTTTTACTTATCCTGCTCTTTAATACAAAATCTAAAATTTTGGACGCAATACAATCTTATTCTTTAATTCCTTTTTTTAATAAGGTGGGAATAGTGGTTGGAGGGAGGGGATAAATTTTTAAAGAAACTGAAAGATACATGGTTCAATACCCTTACAAAGGGTTAGTGATACCACTTGAGCTATAAGCTGGTGGTATAAGTTGAGAGTACTGGTTGGAGGGGAGGGGATAAATTTCAAATAAACTGAAAGATACCGGGTTCGAACCCCGGTCAATACCCTTACAAAGGGTGAGCGATACCACTTGAACTACAAACTAGTGGTTATTCTTTAATTCTAAATTAACTAATTATTGTTAACTAATTATTGGAGTGGTGGACGTATGTTTCTCATATCATCTTGCTGTGATGATGATTGGAAGTTGAGAAGTTCAGACCTTTGATTGTGTATTGTTTTAATAACAGCAATGTTGTAAAAAGCGTTAAGCGCTAGTTGAGTTTGGTTGGGGCCTAGCGCCTAGGCAGAGCCTAGGCGGGGTTAGGTGGGGCTTAATCGAAAGGTGGAAGGGAAACGTAGGCGGGCAAGGGTGGTCTAGCGCCTACGCGGAGACTAATCGGGGCTAGGCGAGAATTTTCACGACAGAGAATAACAGCCGTCATATGGATTGTTATATTAATCAAGGTTTCTGGGCTGGCCCATAATACTCGCAATACTTCAGCATAATTTCACAGAGAAATTTAAGAATGGGCGGGCTACGAATGTACTATATCAATGGATAATGATGGCCTCTCATATTGGATTGTAGAAATGGTCCAAACAAATTATATGAATTGCAGAGAAAACAATAGATCATGCAATAAAAATTAATCCTGAATATTACTAAGCTCCAGTGGTATGAAATGATACCATAAATCAGTACATGAAACTCGAACATAATGAAGGGGTCAATCTTGTGCTGATCCAGTGGTAAATACTTGTATTGTAAAAAGCGATTGATCCGGATTTGATCCTATATGAGTGCACGTGTCCCTTTCTTTTGTTATCATCCCCATTGTACCGGAAAAAAAGTAAAAAATAATGAATGTTTTTTGGTTATATTTCTAAACTAAAATTGAAGGTACAAGCATAACTAAGAGCAAAAAAAAAAGGCACAACGTTGCCTCTATGAGTACAAACGAGTTGGTAAGTGACATAGTGATAAGATTGTGGTGTTCTGTCGTTGCGGGTTTGAATTTGTATGATTATAGTTCTTTGGTGAAATATTGCAAGGGTTGTTTTTTGATTCGCATCCCAATGATGAAAGTTTTTGCCTTCGGAAAAACCTTTAAAAAAAAGTGGGGACAACGTTGTACAATGACCTTAGATCTATTTTGGGCTTTTAAATGCGTAGAGAATAATAGTCCATAGACCCACGGCGATGGAGCCATATGAATCAGACAAAATGCTGCACTGAATAATCAATTCGATCGCTCTTCTTTCAATGTGTCTCACCAAGTTTGAATGAATCTACTTTATGAAAAGAGCATTGCTTTTTTAACCAGAATTACAAAATCATTTTGCCTAATTTCTTTATAATTAATTTTAAAAAATAAAATAGGAGAAGGAGAGATAAAACAACTCAATATGAAGAAAAATACTACAGGGATAACTAATACTTAGAACCTTTTTTTTTTTTTTTTTTTTTTTGAGGCTTACATCTGAGAGTGGAGTAGGTGGCGCGGGGCGCCAAGGTCGCGAGTTCGATTCTCCCTACCAACACTTTCTTGGTTGAGCATGTCACACGGGCTTGCCTAAGTGTGGTTTACCTGGTTGGCGTAGTTTGCGCTAGACGTCAAGCCCAAGGGGTTTATCCGGTCTTGCATTTCGAAGAAAGAGTCTTTGCATTGCGGGTTCCCGTCATCAAAAAAAAAAAAAATACTTAGAACCTTTTTAGCACATTATATTGGAATAGCAAAAATAGGATGAATATTGGATGCCTGCCAATTGCTTTTTATTATTATTATTATTATTATTATTATTATTATTATTATTATTATTATTACTTTTACTATTATTTTGGTTATAAACTCAGGCTTACGCTTGAGTAAAACAGATCATGCCCTTCATTGCTACCACCAAAGTAAATAAATGTGCACGGACTGATCTTTGGTGGTGTTTTATGATATCCTTGATTCTTTTTGATTTCTGAATTGAAAATCTTATTCAGAGATGCGTCTTTCTATTTTTTGAGCGTGTTATGTTCCTTGTTTTGATAACCAAAAAATAATAATAAAAATTGAAAAACTGGTAAGAGCCAGCCCTAAAGAAGGAAAAAAACGATAATGAATGATGGGCCATTAATAAAAGAAACTAGTGAAAAATAAAACAAAAAAAGTGGGACCAAAAATAGCTAGCAATAATGAGTAATGACAATAGTAAATGAAATTAAATTAAAGACCTAATTTATTATGAGGAAACATAGAAAAGTTTATCTTTATGACAACCACCAACAATGCACCAACCTTAATCACATGAATATATGAAAGCCATTAGGCTAAATTACAAGGCAAAACCATGTGACCCCTATCCATTAATCAAAGAATAGCAATAAAATTATTTGTGGTCCTTTTCTCTTCCCTTTAATTTCCGTTAGGCCAGCCTTTGTCTTTTATTACATTGTTTGTCAATCATGGACACAACAATAAATCCAAAGCTAGAGACAAAAATGTTCATACCATCCCCTTAACCTATTAAATTTCCCCCAAAGGTTTTCCCCCTCGTGGATAATTACAAAAACACCCCTGAGATTTGGGTTAATTACAAAAAAATCCAGACATGTTTCAAAATCACAAAAAACTCCTTCACGTTTCGTTTTGTCTAAAATTCATGGGGGGTAACTATAATATTTTTGCAGTTGTCAGGGTCTTTTTGGATTGTTTTAAAAAAAAATCACCGGGAAAAATGTAAGACGGAATCACAGGAGTTAATTACAAAAACACCCCCGAGGTTTGGATAAATTACAAAAAAAAAAACAGACAAGTTTCAAAATTACAGAAAACTCCTTCAGGTTTAGTTTTGTCTAAAATTTATGGGGGTAACTGTAATATTTTTGCAGATGTCAAGGTTTTTTTTTTGAATTTTTTCAAAAAATCACCGGGCAAAAATGTAAGATGGAATCAAACATGAAGGGTTTTTTGTAATTTTCAAAGTACTCTGGGTTTTTTGTAATTAGTCCAAACCTAAGAGGTGTTTTTGTAATTATCCCTTTATTTTATTCTTATTTATACTCAATTTATTCTTTAAAAAAACCAAAATTCTTTGTGTGGATATTGGAAAAAAAAAAAAAAATTTAAAAAAATAAAAAGAAGAAGAGGAAATATGGGTGATATAAAAGTAGGACAAAAAGATACGGTTATTCTTAAAATTGCCTAAATATTGAGACAACAACTTATAAGGCAAAATCTTTTGAGCAGTTAAAATGAAAGGACCCTGCAATCTGTCTGGCCCATAGGACAAAGCCCATGTGACAGAACCAAGCATGCGCCATTTATATTCCCCTTGTCCTTTAATAAAATTCAATTTTTGGATCTATATTATATTTCTTGTTGCATGCCAGAAGGTCTTAGCTTTAATTTATATATCATATTATTGGTATAGACTATAGCTGTTTAGCTTCATTATATCATAATTATTGCTTCATTATACCATATGTCATTATTGAGGAAAATAATTTCTCTAGTTTGAGATTTAGTCCTCTAGTTTTTTTTTTTTAAAAAAAACGACATTTAGTCCTTTTTTTTACCGAATTTGTGTATATTTTTCGAAAAATACTGACTATAACCGGTCAGGTGTAGTATACATGTCGAAAAAATTGGGGATTTTGGTGATTTGACACAAAATTGTCACCAAATCATTAATATTTACAAATTTTATATCTCAACCTTTGGTGATTGGACGTGTTAATTTTTGTATCAAATCATTTAAATTTCTATTTATTAGACACATTAACACGCATTGATCCTAGTTAGCAATGATGGTAAATTACACAATTATGATCAATTAAAGGTCTATTTGAGACCGCGAAATAAATAATTCAGTTAGAACCAATGATCTTGTAGCCTAATTGGTAATTACAAGTGAGGTAATCCTTGCCCTCTTCGTGAAGGTCAAGGGTTCAAGCCTCTCGAGGCACAATGATGGGACAATTAATTTGATGGGTTCAAGGGCTAGTGTGGGATTGGAACTCGTGGGAAACATGCGGTTGGATAGAAGAAAGTCCAATATGGAACAATCACTTTAGACGACTTTTTGTGCGTGGTAGTTGCGGATATTAGGACTTGTAAATCATTGCATTACATGAACAGTTCCAGAAGAACAAATATTATCTCCCCATAATTAGTTATATATGAACATGGAATTTATTATTAAAAAACAAATTCAACTAGACCAAAGTAGTTATAATATTTAAATAAAATATATGGACCAATCACACCAAAGTATTTAATTATAAGCTTAATTAAAATATAGCTAGGGACCAATCACCTTTAATAAATAAAAAATAGACATGGCCAGTGGTCCTGTGCTAGCTATCTCCTTTTTCCTTTTGAAAAATAAAATTTAATATTTTTCCCCATATCCTATTTGAAGGGATGAATAAGGGTTTTTGGACAGACAATATAAGTCATTGTCAATAGCTGTAATAATAGGCCACAAAAACACAGCCATTAAAAGCTTCCCAATTCATTAGGGATTTCCAATCAAGGCATATGTTATATATGTGCATGGCTCAAAAAAAAAAAAAAAGAAAAAAAAACCCTTCTTCAGAAAATTTTAAAATTCCCAAATTGGCCCAAACCCTAATTTCAGATTTCAGAAGATGAGTCTCTTTGTGTGTTGGTCTGAGAGATTGAAGCTGCCAGCATGATCTGGTTTGATAAAACCCTTCAAAAATATTGATTCTTGATTTTGTGATTGGATGTTTCGATTTTTCGAGTTTTCGAGTCCCTGCAATGAGAGGGCCGAATTTTAAAAAAAAAAATATACAAATTGTTTTTTTTTAAGTGAGGTTTCAAAAATTGGGTAATTATTATTATCAGGTCATCTAGCAGCTTCAATCACTCACCAACAACACCAATTAATCACATGAAATGGATTTCTTGATGAATTTGCATATTTTTTCCTCAGGTGAGTTTCTTGATTATTATTTACTTAATTATATTCTTGTCAAGTTAATGTCTCATATGTGAAATAATCTGATAAATTCTTTTTTTTTCTCATTGGTAAAGATAATTATGATATAAAGATAATTAATCTTTATTTCATTATTTGTTGTATATTTTTATATGCATATACAAATGAATGTACATGCTAGCATTTGCCTAATTTATTAAATTAGGCAAATTTATTAGTAGAATTAATTAATTTGATGGATGGCCATTGATTTTATGTATGTATTCTTGATTTATTCCCATTTTTGTCTCATGTTTTCCCCAGAAAATTGTCAAAATATCTGTCTAGATTCTTCATTGTGTTAATTTGTCTGCGTGTGATTTCATTTTTGTCTATCTCTATAAATCAATTAAAAGACTCATTCAATAGTCTTGCTCGTGAATCGAGTTCCCAAACACGATAAAGTCGTGTTTAAGAGTTAATCGACGAGCAATAGGTTCAGATTCTATGGCTAGAAAGCGTTAATCTACGAGCACTAGGCATCCATCGAATCAGATTTCATATTCCACTTCATATCACTACTCTAGGTAATATCGATACGTTGTCATATAACAAATCTCGGATTCGAAAAATAAATCGTTAGCTCTTAAAATTCATATCTCGGGCATTGTCCGGGATAATTTGAGAATAATTCGATAAAATCAGTTATACAGAAAAATTTGTCTACATAATATGTAATTAATTCGAGATTATATCAATATAAATATATAAAATAAAATAGTACATTTTGGGAAGATTCTTAAAAAATTATTTAATAAAAGTATTTTAAATTATAAAACAAATAAATAGTATAATTATGTTAAAATAGGAAAATCCAGAATAAATCGCTTTAATAATGGAAAGGTTAGAGAGATTTTGCCACATTACTATTTATGAAAGATATATACGGGATTTCAACGTCGTAAGAAAATATCATGTTTTATTCGAGTATTTTTCAATAATTCGGAGAATTTTGTTACGATTGACACATTTTCCAAATTTGTGTTTTTATTTTTTAATTTTTTTAAAGGAAGGATAATTAAATTTGCTGAATCAATTGATGTCTCAAAACTACATATTAATGAACTAATAAATGCAATGGAGAAATGGCATCCTGTTAGTCATTAAAGTTCTACAATGTTATAGTTGATGACAAATTAATTATTTCACATGAGTTGCTTTCTAGAAATTAAAATTCTGGTGAATCATAATTAAGTTAGGCTTGCTCCCATTTATTTTGTCCTAGTCTTTAACATATTACTTGTCAAATTAATTACTATGATAATAAAACATATATCTATGATGTCGGTCAAACTTACTTGTGAAACATTAACCAAAACCCATTATTATTACAAGGAAAAAAAATAAGAAAGCCATTAAATTCTCCCTCAACAACCCCTCTCTTCACGCTAATGGGTGGGTGGGGGAATTGAAATAGATTATATGATAGGTTAATTTACGTTGAATTCAAAGAAATTTAAAATAATAAAACTGACTTAATTATGCTATTTTTTTATATAAAAAAAAAGAGAAAGAAAGAAGAAAGAAATGCTTATTTTAAATAGTAACGTTCGAACTTGTTTGAAATTTTATTGAGCTTCAAAAATTGTGTTTGTTTGATTTGATTATTAATTGAATCGATGTCGAACGAGTTATAGTGAGCCGGGCACAAATTGAGCTCGAGTAGCTTGATATTTTTTTAATATATTTCATTACTCTTTTACTAATCGGGTCGAGCTCGAGCAGAACTTTACATATATCAAACAGAAAAATATGTTCAAGATCGATTCGTTAACATAATAAACCGAGCTCAAATGAGCTTTTAACAATCAATATCGAGAAGATTTTGGTATTTCTTTTTTTTTCCAATACAAGAGGGGAGATGTGATGTGAATCAAATCCAACACATTTGGTCTGAGTTTGAGAGTTTAACCGTTCAACCATTGTCCAATTCTCTTTCTTTTATTCTTGGTATACGATTTATTACAAGTTTTTTTTTTTTTTTTTTTTTGGAATATTAGAGCTCATAAAATTTGTCACATTAGAGAGCCCACATAAAATTTGTGCTTACTTTAATTTCATATTATCGAAAACAAAAATTGCAATAGTTTTTGCTCATTGATATTTTTCATGAATTCGATATTTCGGTGATTAGAAATATATAGTTCTTTTTTTCCTTTAATTTGATTTCCTGGTAATATATTCCTAGTCTTTGTGTCATTAAAGTCACTATATATATATACTTAATTGTTATAAGTTGGCCATCAACACTCAACAAAATAGCAAGCAGTAGATAATCGTATTGTCAAAGTTTAATAATTGTTGATTTGAATATATTGTTAGTTAATTCAATCTTAACTAAAGTTTAGGAACACAAAACGAATTTGAGTAATTTGACCTATTGTTTTATTCTTGAATCAATGTAATGAGTATATAGATTGAAAAAATGTTCAATTTTAATTATCACTCTTATTGGTCGGTCAATGGGTTCAATGAATTAAGAGTGGTTTGTCTTCCTTATAGTGAATTTGTAGATCATTTCATTTTACCAACGTATTGAAATTTTTAATGTCTCCTTCGCCTTTACCTTAATAAGATTTTATAAACGCGGATTGAGATTTTCTATTTAAGATATATATTGGATGAATGACATGTATTGGATGAATGAACGTGAAATTGATGATGAGGCAATAATATTAATATAAAAAGAGTCCATTACAGTTTTGGTCACTATAATATAACCATGTTTTTCAGTCATTTTTTAGTCCAAATTTAATCTTGTATTTTTTTTTTCATTTCTATGGATCACATCCCCATGATGATCGAAAAATGTACCGCATCATTATATTTTGGAACCGTGAGATCAGCTTTTTTTTTTAAATATAATCAAATGTCTTATCAAAGAACACAAGAAGGGTATAACAATGTCAAAATGGCTAAAAAAATATGTTTTCGAAAATCATGACTATTTATCATTTTTACAAAACATTCGTGGACAATTTGTCCATTACCACATATACAAATGAAAAATAATACATCAAATTTAAAATAAGTAGAAGTTCTGATTAACTCATTGTATTAATTCGATCACATCTTAATATTAAAAAATAAATAACAAAATGCAATTACATCAATATACCAAAAGAACAAATAGGGACACGAGAGAATAATGTAAAAATCCAAGTTAAAGTTTATGGAAAAACTTGAAAAATGTACAAAATTTTAAGAAAAGGGAAAAAAAATGATCCAGACTCATATTTTTCAAGATTCACAAATCAAAAATAGGAAATAGGAAAGCAATATAATTGAAGTTTTTTTCCCATATTTCTATTTTTTTATTTTAAAATTAAAATATGAAATGACCAAAAATACCCCTATTTTTTTTCAAAGTTTGTTGGGTCCCCTTGGGCCCTACATAGCTTCGTCTATGTATACATGATAATTAAATTATACACGCGTGATATTCATCCAATATATTTTTATATAGTAAAATATGGAATATTTTAACTAATGATAATGTAGAAACATGACATAGTTAATACTGAGATGAAAAAAGGTGTTTGAATATTGATTGAGCTTAAAAATTTGTGTTTGATCTTGATTTGATTATTAACGAAAATTGAACGAGCTAAAGCGAACATTAATTAACTATTGATATTTTTACACATATTTTATTATTATTTACTAATCGAGTTTAACTTGAGCCGAACTTTACATATTATCAAACGAACAAATGTATACAAATTTGGTTCATTATGTTAACAAATTGAGCTTAAACAAACGTTAACTATTCTTTTATCGGATCAATGATTGTGTTTTTTAAAAAATCCTTATCCTCCGTCAACGGCACAAAAGTCAAAACGTAAAAAAACATATCCCATCGAGATAACTTTCTTTTATTAATTAAAACATGATCAGGCGTGAGCCCCAATTTGGTAAAACCCCAATATTAACAATAAGAATCGAAGATCTTTCAATAGGATCAAAATCACATTAATTTACCAATATTTGAGCTCACATCTTTTAACAAAAATATGGTCAGAAAAATTAATTAGTGGTTAAAGAAGGTTGTCAGAGAGGACATATCAAAGTCTAATTAGTAAGTAACAAATCAATAACCACCACATGGCCTTAAACAGCTCAATGTCGTTTGGTGTTAGTTGTTACGTACATTAATTAATTAGCTTTATATCCTTTTTTTAATTTTATTTTTTGCCAGCAGCAGAGACAGATTTGGACTTGTCAGCTGCAATAATGTCACGATTTAGTGACATAATTAAACTCATTTTCTTCTAGTTACATACACCATAAATTAGCAGCCTCCATAATTATTTCATTTCGTGGGGATAAATGTTACCAACTCTAGTTTTTTTTTTTTTTTTTTATAATCAGGTTCCGAACTTATGCCCGAATCCAGGGATGACCACGTCCAACCGCCCCTTGATAAATTGCGGGATGCTTGAATGACAAGAGCGAGATAAATCTGCTTGCCACGCATTGAATCGATAAACCCACGCAAATCGAAACGCAAAAAGAGGAGTATTGGCCCTCTTTTCACCATTCGGCTTTGCCTCGGGGGCAACTCTAGCTCTTTTCACCTTTGAGGGTGGGTGTGTATTAGAAACTAATTGTGTGGAATTCAATATCAATTGTAATAATTGAAAAGGGTTCAAAGAATGTATCAAAAATAATTTCTGGAATGATTCAAAATCTAGAATAATCCAATGTTATGCAAAATATTTATGTCTTATTTATTATAGCCAATTTGAAATACTTAACTCCTGACCTCCACCATACGCATAAACTATTCTCGGTATATATATATATATATACACATAAAGGATTTCATTGGAATTTTAAATCATGAGGAACATACATATTGCTTATTTGCATCTTTAGCTAAAAACAAATATATGCATGCAATATATTTTGCATGAATGGAATTCCAACTTCAATATAATTTGGATTGGGAGGACCAATTCTCCAGTTGGCTCTTATAAGAGTTAATTTGGATTCTAAGTCCTTTGGTTTCGTTGTAGTTGTAACATTTCGATTGAGTTTTATCTCGTTATGAATAAAATGCTATCGTTCGAGAAAAAAAAAAAAAAAAGACTTTGGTCCTAAGAGACAATTATTTGATTCTGGCCCATTCACATAAACGATCTTAAGTCAAACTCCAGGGCCCTCAAAACATTTCCAAATTCGGCCCATCGGCCCAATCTAGTCTTTTCAACATGCACGGGGCGCACGTTTAATAGAAAATCACTTGGACTAGCACACCTCCTCCTTTATGTTCCCTGCAATATCTTCCAATACGTTGCAAAATCGCGTTTAATCCCTTCAACACGTTTCTTTCCTTTTGCCCGTTCTGCATAAGGAAATAAGTCAACACGTTAAACCACAGAGAGCGGAAACAAACAGAAAACAGAACGACAGAAGAAAACCCCCAATCTCTCAAGAAATGGGACGGTGCATAATCGTCTCATCATCCGCGCTCAAACCCTCGCTATTTTCTCGTAAAACAACTTCAATTCGTTCCATTGAACTCCCAAGGTTCTCATTTCCGAGTAATTTGAGTGCGAACTCAAAGCCCCTCAAATATGGGGTTTGTAGGACACTGCCCAGTTGTACAAGGGCATTATCTACAAAGTCTGTTTTGTCAGAGGTTCCTAATCAAAAGCAGTATTCTAAAATCGGCGCAGAATCAACGGGACCCATTCCTTCTGCTCAGCTTCTTGGTGTGATTGAAAAGCCGCCCAGACTGGTGCTCAGGTGTTTTTGAGTTTCCACTACTCTCCTTTTATATTAATAATTTTATGGTGTCTTACTAAGATAGGATCAATGGATTGGTTCGGAAATTTAGACGAATACCTAGAATGCAATTGGGGGAGGGGATAGTTGCTTAATTTCCTCGTACGTTCTATTAACTACTTTTGCTTTGGGGAATAATCTCTATTGAGAGTGGTGGATGATCGAGTTTTTCATTAATTTCAAATACAAAGTTGTTTGAATAAATTTGCAATGGTTTTGTTACTTTTTCCTAGTGGTGCTTTTGGATCGAATGCCGAATACCTTTTTTGGACTTGTTTGTTTTTCTCAATGTTCTCAATGAACCATCTATTTCTTCACGGTGCCAAGGGTTATAATAATGCTTATTTACATTTGTTCTTTAATAATTTTCACATTGTTATTTGACATTTGTTATAAGTGAGTGCCATAAGTTCCTATTTATTTCAGGTCATAATGGATGCAGTGAATAAGCCTCGGAATATTACCTACAAGGGACTCACTGATCTGGTTACTGAGTAAGTCCATCCTAGCACTCTGATTTGTCCTACTTTTTTGATGCTTTTCATTATGATAGTTGTAGAAACTGGCCAAGTAGGCTGCTTCATAATGCTATTCTCTTATTATAGATTAACAGTTCTGGTAAGAGTGTGAAAAAACTAGTTGAGGGTAGGGTGGTGAACTGCTATTTCGGGGTCGCATAGTTAGCACATTGTAGTTCTGCTGGAAAATTTTGTAACTGAAGCTACATTATAATACTTGGATTGGTTTCTGTTGGCATTTTTCTTTACCTTTCACAATGGTTTATTCATCAAACAAATTGCCTGTCTTATTCTTTTTATAATTAAAATCTTCCTTCAACTGCATCTGTGCACATTGTGATAATAGATATGAACAGCTTCTCATTTAATATATATCTCATTTTTTTAATCTCCTACTGATCATAACTCTTTTTTGTTTCAATGTCATTTTTTTACTTTTTTAATTTGATGCATGCATTGAACAATTACTGCAGCACAGATAAAATGAGTGAGGCTGCTATTTTAGATGTGGTGAGAAAAATTTCCCAGACCACCTAATTCTTGGGGAGGAAGGAGGGCTCATTGGCGACTCATCTTCTGATTATCTTTGGTGCATTGATCCCTTAGGTATTTCTCTTTAAACTCCAAGCCATTTCTGGAATTACTACTATGAGATAGTCCTGTCCAGTTTGCTTCTGAACAAACTTGGACTAAACAAGTTGTAATCTTATTTGTGACACTATAACTTGTGAAAATTGTAGTGACTTGTTACAATTTGTAATTTTATTTTTTTTTGAAGAAGTGGTACTTTCCTTAAATTTTAAAGCTCTGAAATAAAATTAATTATTGGACATCTGATTTAAACAGAGAATCAAAATACTTGGACAGCTATGCATATATGCCAACTAAACCAACTCAGTGATCCAGAATTTAATGGAGTATTTGACATTTTCAACCTTAAAAAGTTGTTCAACGTGAGAAGTAGCATTGAAGTATGATGATTTAGTTTTAATATTTTTGAGACAGAAGAGTGAGCAGCCCCAAGAAATATTCACCTTTTCTTTCCAGGCGTTATTATTCAAATATTATGTGTTTTGATAAAATGGACTATAAAAATATAACCAACACAACAATATGAGTTAGACCTTACATTCAGAAGACAAGATTTCCACTTCTCTTATTTAATACACTTTTTGGTTGCATATCCTTGGTTATTGTGGTTGCCACATGCTGATTGACTTGTAAAGTACAAACTTGTGCTTTGACTGTGGTTTCTGGCTTTTTGATTTGTTTTTAATTTATGTAGATGGTACCACAAACTTTGCTCATTGCTATCCCAGCTTTGCCGTCTCCATTGGTGTTCTTTACAAGGGAAAGCCTGCCGCTGCCACTGTGGTATCTGAGCTCAAGATTTGTATAATTGAACTACTAATGTTTTAAGGTTTAATAATATAATTTGATTCTGAATAGGGATCTATGAGAGTTTTATACTTCAGTATATCTTATTATAGCTATAACCTCAATGCCATTTCTTAGGCGCAGATTAAAAGTCATGCATTATCCAGTGCATATTCTGACACATAACAACAACTAGCTACCTTGACTGAATTGGACTCCTATTTTGATTTGTTTCACGAGCACATTTGAGAGATTTAATTCATGCATCTGTATTACATGACCACTAAGAAACAAGTCTCTCACGTGTTTGCCTTAGGAGTCTTTCTTTAATGTATTTGTATGATCCTCTTGCTGTATCTGTGGAATTATTGCCAGTGTAATAGAAGACTTCAAAAAACAATGCACTGATTAATTAATAAATTTCTGGCATAGACTTTTATATATTGGAACCTGAGTTCAATTTGAGGATGTCCAGGGGCAACATGGTTGGGTTATATTTGCTATCAGAAAAATGGTTGGTTTCTTTTCCATGAACAGGAGGTTGAAAATGTTGCCTTACTTGTAGGTGGAGTTTGTTGGTGGACCTAAATGTTGGAATACTCGGACTTTTACGGCAGCTGCTGGTAAAAGACTCTTTAATTTACTCTGTTAAGTTTAATTGTACATTTTCAGGTTAACTCAATACTTGTGAAATTCCAGGTAAAGGTGCATTCTGCAATGGAGACAAAATTCATGCGAGCCAAACTGATAAGGTGAATAATCATTTGTCTTGCAGTATGGACATGAATGACTTAACCTGAGTGCATCTTTTTCACCTAATTTCTTTGGTATCCAATTGCTATT
This sequence comes from Rehmannia glutinosa, assembly GCA_016081115.2. NCBI lineage: Eukaryota > Viridiplantae > Streptophyta > Magnoliopsida > Lamiales > Orobanchaceae > Rehmannia > Rehmannia glutinosa. The sequence goes on along the minus strand of CM071933.1, from coordinate 77,965,589 downwards.
TGTACCCGTGCTTCTTCCCTGTGATGTTATGGAGTAATATTAATGGCAATGAGCTTTTATTTTCTTCTGTTTTTGTGTCAAATCATGTGATAATTTTTACAATCCTTTTCCTATTCTAACAGCTATGAATGGGAAATAATAAAATTTCAGATTTCTACAGTTTTGAATAGGCCTATAAGCTTCACGAACTGCTGAAGCATCTTTCATATTTTTTGGTTTGTGCAAGATTTTTTTTCTTTCTTCCGTTCTGAAAACCAATTGTTTTAATCAATACTAGGTCGAGCGGTCGCTTTTGGTTACTGGTTTTGGATATGAACATGTTGATGCATGGGCAACCAATATAGAGCTATTCAAGGAATTCACTGATGTCAGTCGGGTAAAGCATTCTTTCTCTCTTTAGTTATGATAAGTTACATTTTTCATATTTGTCAAACTTATAATACAAAAGGACTTTATGTGCTAAAAAAGCTGAACTTTCCTAATCTCCTTTTAGCTTTTGATATGCAGGGTGTGAGGAGGCTAGGTGCAGCAGCAGTTGATATGTGCCATGTGGCCCTAGGGATTGTAGAAGCCTACTGGGAGTATCGTCTTAAACCATGGGATATGGCTGCTGGAGTTTTGGTAATTTCTCATCCCTCGTTGACAGACAATACATCTGTTTGTGTATATTTGTCACTCTATTTTGGTGTTTTATATATGAAAGTACCTTAAGATGTGCTCTACTTTGATGCTTCTGTGTTTATTTGAGAAGCATAATGGAAGTTGTAGTAGTAATCAGAGTGCACCCTGTTTCATTTCTAATGTGCTGAAAAAAATTGATTGGTTTGCTAGTTATATACTGACATAGAAGTAATTCTTTGCTGTTGTATTATCGAGGATACTCAGAGACTTATAAATACTGCTTTTCTGTTGTTTTCCATAAGTCTCTGCATGTTTTACAAACTATTCTGTCACTGCAATTTATTTGCTGTGTTTTCATGTAGATAGTTGAAGAGGCTGGGGGAACAGTTTCCTGCATGGATGGGGGCAAATTTTGTGTATTTGATAGATCTGTCTTGGTATCCAATGGAGTGCTTCATTCTAAGGTTAGTTAATTTATCCAACATTGATTAGTAGATTTATCTATGCTTTCATGTGACAAGATTTTAAGTTTGTGGTGGCATTAATTTTTATGATTATCATTCTCACTTTTGAAACAGCAGGATATCTGTGAGTTTCTTTTTCCCATGAGAATAAAAACTGAAAAAGTTAAATCAATTTTTCTCACAAAATTTTTAAGTCTTAGTAATTAGTGGTGATACTGTTATCCAGCTTATGCTATAGGTTTTAGCAGCCTATGAAATCATTTATTAAGAAAATGATTGTCATATAATGAATTCCTTTCGTATGTGCTTTCCCCTCTTTGCAAACAAATTAGTGTTATATGAGACCCACATTTTACCATGGAATTGAGTGCAGCTTCTTGAGAGAATTGGTCCAGCAACAGAGAAATTGAAGGGCAAAGGAATTGATTTTTCACTGTGGTACAAGCCTGAAAATTATCGCACAGAACTTTGACATTGCCTACTTCTGATGGATCTGCATGAGAGTTACAATGGGAATATAGTCAGGTTAATTTTATTACTTCCATTTCTTTTGGAGGTCTCTTACTTATTTATGTCGTGTGATCAACGTATGCTTTACCTTGCATGCCACCTGATCAACAAATTTTGGATTTTTCGTTTCTTGTCAGGAAAGTTGAATTATGAATGTAATGTAATTCACTGCCTCAACTAATAGATTGATGCATTGTCTTTCCTTCCATTCAATTTATACATAAATTAATTCATTTCCTATTTTACTTTGTCTAATTGCCATGAATATCTTTTGGATATTTCTTCGTTTCTAGCTGAGTTGAAATTTTTAGCATGTCCAGGCAATTTTCTTTCAACACATCTAATTTAGTAATTAGTAACCATTTGAATTTGAGGCTATGATAAGATTTGGTGCCACTTTTGTTCACTCACCTGCTCCAAGAGATTAACACACTGAAAATGAGCAAGGTTTAAATGCTGCTGAAATACACATGAAAGATAATTGGAGCAATTATTATTTATTCATAGATCCTCCAAAAGCAATTATTCATACATTCTATTTATACTGGAAGTACAGATTCCATGCACAGATAGAATTACTGATGTTAAACAACTGAGGCTTTCGGTCGGATGCTAACTCCTTTTATTAATAGCCCTCTCTTCCATTTTCCTCCCTCGTATTCATATAAAGAAAATTGTATCTCTCCAATCTTCTCAGCCGAGCTTTTGAATTCTCCTACTGAGATATCTATCCATTGTCCTCTTGGCTTTTCCATCAAATTTACTTTGTGTTCTTGTTTGCTTCCATCTGTCAAAGTGAGTCTCAGATTCACAGGAACTTCCCAGCCATAAGCATGATCCTTTAGCTTCAAAACAAATACAATTTCGTATATTGTTCCTGGAGAAAGGTCAGCTATCTCAAATCCTCCATGTATCTCTAGCCAGCAAACATCCAGCAGTTCAGCAACTGCAAGACCTTCGTCACTGCAAAATACAAATACTATGATGGCTAATCATAGTTTATATTAAATGCTCATTGTAGTCTTCAAACTGAAGGAAAACCTTTACAAGCACATATTTTTGCTACTAGAAATGGTGTTCTTAATTTTAATTCTGATGTGGAGGAATTTTGTCTTGTGGAAAACTTCATTAGTAATTTTTTCATGTTTTTGCTAAGATGAGAACCATTATTTTTTACAGGTGTTGTTTCGTCATTACCTGGACTCTGTCAACAAGGGCCAGTCCCAGAAGCGTTTGTCTTCCGCCCAAGTTATTGAAAGATCTCGTGCAAACAAAAAGAAGCAGTTGCGGTTTGATTCCTTCTCAACCCAGTACTTCTGCACAATTTAAGTTTTCTGTAAGAACAATAACAAGGATAGCACAGGAAACAGATGATTTTTATTTTTAGTTTTTTTGAAAAATGATGATTTTTCAATTAAAGGTATAATATAAATGCTTCAATAATTTATACATCAATTTGAGCTTTTCCCAGGTCAAACATGTCATTCCCATGAAGGGTTATAGCATAGAGATTTTACAGAACCATGCCTATTCATCAAATTTTTATGAAGAAAACATATCTAATCAAATATAAAAATATACCTATTCATCAAAATTTCAGAATCGATAGTCCTTACTAAATAAATAAATAAAAAGCATACCTTCTTGTTTTGGTTCAAGAATACACCTGCATAAAGTTGTTCCAGTAGCTTCTTTGTTGAGGATCTGTCAACCGGCGAATCGGCATGTTTCAAGATATCTTCGCAATTATGAGGTAATGAAACTTTTGTGGTACTTGATTTGGTTTGACATCAGTTTTACTGCTGTGTGGTGTGTTGTTGCTTGATTTTTCGTGATTTGTCTCTGTTGCCTTATCTAGTGATGACCCTGCTCCCATGGTATACCGGAAAAAATGAACTCCCTCTTAATGTGTTCCTAACTTGATGTTTATATATAAATTAATTGATGCTCTCTTTCTAGTTTTCAACCTCCATCACCAAATGGTTTCTTTATACTTTGCCTACTTGTGGGCTTGTGGGGAAGAACCTAATTCCCTGTTTGACTATGTTGTGTCGATGCTCTCCATCCGTATAGTTGTCGGCATCATATGTTGATGGCGATTATAGTTGCGTAGTATTTTCAATAAGAGTGTTTACAACACTTAAAAAAGGTGAATGTCAGATTTTGGCTGAAAAATATTAGTTTTTAGTGTTTCCAAATGCCATTTTTGTTTCTGTGTGTGCATAATTTAATCATAATCTAAAAGCAGAGGATGAGTGCTATAGATTTCTAATTCCACTTTTGTTTTAATTTTTACACACAAATAGCATTTTTACAATTTATTCACCTAAACACGCTCAATTAACTTAAACTTTTAGCTTCTATTTGTAAACACTCTCAGTTTTTTATTCTCAACTATTTGAACTTCTACTACAATAAATCACTTTTACTTTCTCTAAAATCATATTTTTTTGCGAATAGAGTCATTGTTTACCATGATTTGACACAAAACCAGAGATTAAAGTGTTAATCAGTTCCTCAAGCTTACTTGTTATTCCTATCTTCTGATGATAAAGTGGTGGCGTAGATAAACACCAGAACCCTCCCTTTTTATCTTTTGGAATCAGATGCAGTGGAGTGATAGCTTTAGCATCTTATACACCTATAACATCTTTTTTCTGGTGTAGTAGGGGCCGCCACCAGTTTCTTGATCTTTCTGACTTTTTATATAATAAACTGTTACAACTAATCAGACTCAAAAGTAGTATTGTTGAAACCACAAATGAAAAAGTGGGTTCTTATAGCATAATTCTCTTTGTTTTATATCGTATGCAATCAAAACTTGTGTTTAAATGTGGTCTGATTATTAATCAGACTCAAAGTGGAGTTTGGACGTATATTGATGCCTCCAAGAATAAGGTTTACGTAAACAAATTGGGTAGAACCAAATTTATTATGTTTAAGCTTGTTTGAATGTTTATAGAGCTTCAAAACTTGTGACATTTTGAATGTGTTTATGTAAACAAATTATAGATCAAGTTGTTTGAATTTTTTGAGCTTCAAAACTTTAGTTGAGCTCAACACAAATTGAGTTCAAGTACTTGACATATTTTATTATATTTTACTAACCGAGTTGAGCTTTAGTTCGAATATTTTATTGATATTTTAACGAAAAATTATTGTCCAAGTTTGGTTCGACATTTTATAGAACGAAAAAGTGTGTCCAAGTTTGGTTCGTTATGCTAACGAATCAAGCTCAAACATGTTTTAATGTTCGGTCTCGATTCGAGTATTAAGTAGTTTGGTTCGTTGTTCAGTCCTACTATTGAGTTTCTGGTTTTCGAAAGTGATTAACATGTTGAAAAGATGACAAATGATGGTCCAGAAATTGAAATCACCTTTTGTTCACATCAATCAGCACTTTTGGAATATATATGTGTAGCCATGTTGTAATCCATGTGATTGTGCATGAAAATGAGTTTCTTTATGAATTTTGACGAAAGCTTGCGTGAAGGCAATGTTACATTGTGTTATTCCTTATTAACTCAAAAGGAATCACCAGTTTTATTCCTGTTGTCAATTGAATGGGATCTTCTATTTCAGGATTTCAGGATGATGTTTTATCTCCTATTCCACGCACGGATGATTGACACATGTAAAAAGTTGTCATATTAATTTTGGAGCATAAATCAAGGCTAAATTGTGGGGTTTTAATATAGTAACTTTTGTACACGTATCAAATTATCCGTCCGGTGGAATAGAAGATGAAATACCATGGAATAAGAGATGGAATACCATCCTGGAATAGAAGATCCCATCCGGTTGTCAATTCATTCAAGAAATCCGTACCATTTCAAGTAGAAATACATTCTTTTGTCACTTTCACTCACAAGTAAAGTTTCAAGGATTTGTGTCGTTTACTCATTCTTCTATTCCTTTTGTTTTTTATTGCTTGTCCTAGCCAACTGCCGATTCTTGAAGTTTTCATTATTAGTTCAAGTCATCAAGTCTCATATAGTGCCCCCATTTGTTTTATTTTCAAATCCATTTTCATGCTGAAAATATTAGGCCTTGTATGGTTATGTTTCCAGGGTCCATTTCCAGTTTCTATTGTTGAAAATTGAGTTTTGAAACTTTATTGGTTATCGTGTGAAAATTGGAATTATGTTTGGACGAATCATGAATGAACGAAATTTGATTTTATGTAGGTTTGGAAATGAGAATATATTTGGTTGAGTAGTTTTGAAGTAGTTTTTTATGTACATATAATAATTTGAAAAATTGATAGTGGTGGATCTACTTTCAATATTTTAAATTGAATATATAATATTATATTTGGTAGTGGATTCTATTAGATATATATATATATGTGTGTGTGTGTGTGTATATATATATAGTTTAAAAAATATAATATTTTAAGTAGATAAATTTGATAGTAGTGGATCCTACGCGTATAATTTGATGAAAATATGAGAATAAAGATTGATAAGTGATGTAGGTTAGTGAATGTGTATACTCAAAATCGGAAATGGACCCTAGAAACATAACCCTGGACATCCTCAACTTTATTAATTTACTCTGTATATGTATATATCTCTATGTGAAACTCCGTGAAAACAGTTTTACAATCCTCTCTCAGTATACATCATTAACGGAGAGTTTGCAAGCTCAAAAAATAAAAGTGGCTCAAAAAGAAAAATAGTTCTTTTTTTTTTTTTGGAAGTTGATAATCACTTTTTTTAGAGTTTGCAAATACTCCCTAAATATAACAAGCAATTCTGATTGACAATCAGGAAAAAAAGAATTTGTTATACATGGTGTAAATTTTTTTTTGTTTGGGAGTACAATGGGGAACTTGGAGAGGGGAAACATGCACTCGTATGAGATCGAACTTGGGTCATTTATCCTTACAACACGTCTTAACTACTAGAACACAATGTTGATCTCCATCGTGTAAATTATTGTTTGTCTTTAATTACGGCGATTCTATGATAAAAACATGGTGAATCCTGAGACCTCCTTTCCACTTCCCACTCCACACTTCATACAAACCGAAGTAAAGCTTTTCATCATTCGAATCCTGTACTGGTTTTTCAGCCTTCATCAACCTTCCTGTAATCTCAAATTCATTTGTTTCATTAGGGTTCAAGAAAACTTTTCTCCATACAAATTTCCCTTCTTTCCCTCTCTTCACCATAATGTAGATAGGAGCGTTGCCCCATCCGAATGCATCCGGAGTTAACGATAAACGAAACCCGACATCGTAGTTCTTGTTCGGACTTGTTCCATTCACAGAACCAGTGACCTCCAGCCAACACACTTGGTACAATTCCGCCGCCAAGTTCCTGCAATAAACAACATACGTATGTCCGTCCACTTAAGCGAAATTTTCCAATTTCCGGAGATTAGAGGAGAGCTTTTTTGAAGATACGGTTTTTTTTTGCAAATCGTGATTTATGCAGGACTATTATATGTTGTCACCCCCTATAGTTACATGACTAAAAGCAAGAAAGCTCACTCTTTGTCGGGTACGTTCCAGTACCGGTTATCTCCGCCCCAGACAATGTTAAGATCTTTGGGTTGAATGATCATCTTCCCCTGCTTATCCTGCACCAGTGAAATTAAATTATTACTCATACAGATTATATACATATATAACATTGCAAGAAATTTGATTCTATAATTATCTGTGTGTGTGTGTGTGTATTACCTTGATAAATTTTGGTGAGAGATTTCCCAGGTGGTGAGGACTTGCATTAGAAGCCATTTCAGGTTCAGAGAAAAGTGAACCAAATAGTTGAAAGAATGAGTTAGTTTTGAGGGTTTTGGATCTTTTGGTCATTTCTTTACCCTATTTATAGTGAAAGAATGCTTGCATGTTCAAGGCATGTAGAGAATATAATTTTTTGGTGTAAGTTGGCAGAAGGAAATAAACAATGAGAAACGAATCTGTAAGTGGAGAGATTTTCTTTGCAACTTTTAAGAAGCGTTTTAAAAATGGCTAGGATGTTTGTACAGTGTTGCTACGACGGAGTAATGATTAATATATCAAAATCAGCGATCAATTTAATATATTATATACAGAAACTATAAATTATTTGCTATTGAAAAATCAAGAGGGTGAATTATCTAAAACAATTTGAATATTTTCAAAAATGTCATTAGCTATAAACTGCACCACTTGCTACTTTGATTTTCTAGCTTTTTTTGAGTAAATATAAACAATTAAAAGAGAAAGTTGGAAAACTTATAAAATTTAGTAAAACACTCTAGAAGACTGGCAGCCGTGTGGACTTCAAAAAGAAAATGTGCAATTCTTAAGAAAAAAAATGCGCGTGAATTGAAGATTAAAAGGTCAAAAAAGTGCCTTGCATTGCCGACTATTTCATTCTCATTCTTACGGAAAAAACATATGCCATGTATACGAATAACACCGTGGTACGTATTCAGATTCATTAGTTAAAAAAAAGAAAATATTTTCCTAGTTAAAAAACCGTATTCTTTGCGAATTATTAGGGATAATTACAAAAATACCCTTGAGGTTTGACCTAATTACAAAAAAGCCCAACTAACTTTAAAACTTACAAAACGTACCCCTAAGGTTTGATTTAGTGTTAAAATTAAGGGGTAATATGCAATGATTTTACAAATATGAAGGGGGGTTTTGAAATATATTTCAAACCTCAGGAGTATTTTTTGTAAATTTTAAAGCTAGTTGGATATTTTTATAATTAGGTCAAACCTAAGGGATACTTTTTGTAATTATCCCTTAATATTATATTTACTTTTTTTTGAAGCAATTTTTATATTTACTGTTAAATAATAGTAATTAGTACAAAAGTCAGGATGAAGACCTTTTCATTGTAAAAATAAACTGCAAAAGTTCATAGTTCTATATATAGCATAATAAAATAGGGGTAATTACAAAAACACCCCTGAGGTTTGGGCTAATTCAAAAAAAAAAAAAAAAAAACAGAAATGTTTCAAAATTACAAAAAAAAAAAAAAAAAACATCAGGTTTGATTATGTGTTAAATTTAAGGGTGTAACTGTAGTATTTTTATCAATATCAGGGTTTTTGGATATGTTTTTCACTTATGAAGGGGAAATGTAAGATGTAATCAACCCTCAAGGGATTTTTTGTAATTATCATAAACCTTTGGGATTTTTTTTTGTAATTAGCGCAAACCTTAAGGGGGGTTTTGTAATTATCCCAATAAAATATAAATATAGATAACTAGTTAATAATCTTAATCTCGCGTTAAAAGTGCTTTAGCAGGCAGCAGCCATATGAATGCAATCTTTTCTGCGCAGAATAGTAATGGTCCTTGTAGATTACACCAGCTACTAATCAATACATGTCGATTCCAGATCTTCAGGAGTCACTTCCCGATGCAGCTGCAAATCAAGAAGAGAGCCAAGAAGTTTACTCTTTAAACATGGTTGTGAGTTACATCATGAATAAATGTCATTAATCCTGCCTAAGAGGAAATTTGTTGTAGAACAAGAACGAATCACAAAGCTATTCAGCATTATGATAAATCAGCTTACAAAAGTTTTGTTTACTTGATTTATACCTTCAAAAAAAAAATGTTGAGCAAATATATATACATATATATATATATACATATATATATATATGCTGGCTGATTCAGAAACTGATTTTAATACGAAATAAGCTCGAAAGATGAGTACTGACAACATAAGCATGATAGCAAATTGACAAAGTCATTATGTCTCAAGGAGTCAAAATTTAAGCCACTTGTTTGTTTCTTGTTCTTTGATCCAGAACGACAAAATAACATGTTAAGCTAGCCACAACACTATACTTCTGTGTTTGCAGGGTGATATTTTAAGTCCATCTCCATGGAATTATTACAAGGTCAAATTTCAAAATAATATCATGGCTCTCCCATATATCTCTTCTATCCCATTTAAACTAGGATGTATTATATTATTGCTCCTCCGAAATTCTTTGTCTAGAAATAATGAGAAGAAATCAACAGGACTGCACTCGTAGTTACTCGGGACCTAAAAAATTAAAAGAAAACTTACAGCATTGGCAGCAGTAAACCAGTGAAAGGCACGCAAGAACGCATCATCTTTTGAGGGCATGCCATCATGATTCCATACTGTGACATTTTGAAAAGTCGCATTTGTCTCCCAGTGGTCTGCATCTTTGGTGCAAGTTTTCTTATCAGGACATTTCTTCCCCAATATAAAGCCTGGAGAGAAAATAGTGTTATGGCCTTACATGTGATAATCATAGTTGTAACACTAAAAACTAAATTTGATTACGTTAAGAACACGTAGAAAAAATTCAATCATCACAGTTTGCTGTCTCTGCTTGCAGCAGAGGTTTCCCATCTTTTGGGAAAACCGAGCAGCGCTTTCCCGCAGTTATCAGTTTCAAAGATTATTGCTACAATATCAAATCAATATGAAGAATCAATGCCAACAGCACAAAATAGATTTCCTTGTTAATCATATGGCTAAGAGCTGCTAGTATAAAGAGTAAACAAATACCTTTTATTTGAGATTTTGGGACACCATGGATGTAAAACATGAGCCAATATTATGTTATTGTGATCTTTCAGTAAATGCACTCAGTTCACATCATATTCCAGACATATGTAGAAACTAACAGTGCAAACAACAAAACTTAACCATCGAGTCCAGTCTTATAAATATCGGATTTAAACACAATAAATCTGATTTATCCATCATACAAAAGCATTAAGTCCACACCAGATAAAATTGGCAACAATCGAAAATAAGGGTATGCGATTTACCAGAATAGCCCTGGGGAAGAGCAACAGTGGTTCCGTGTAATTTCCTTCCTCTAAAGTACGCTTCCTCCACTCTTAGCCCATCCACCTCCATCCCTGTATACGAATCAGCTCATTCTATCATAATCTGAAAACAATTCTACTCAGTGCATTCATCAGTTTTTAATTCAAATACTATACTAGCATTCATGAATTGTGCTCAGTACATATATCAGTTGTACATCCATATACTGTACCTGTTGGTTTGGGCTTGAAGTAGTGAGAAACGGAGGTGGGACCATCGTACTTGATGCAGCATGGCAGCTGATGCACCTTCCCCGTCAGGTCCACCGCCGCCGCCCTGTTTCGGTTCAGATCAACGGTGGCCGGTGAGGCCGATAGCGAGGATCCTTCGTCTCCGCCTTCCATCGAAGAACAAATATCTACGAGGACTACCTCTGTCGATTTTTTCTAAAAGCCCTAATCTTAATTTGGCCCCTTTGTTTCCCGCGCTTTTGGGTTTTATAGGGATTTTCATTCCGGTGAATTGAGAATTGCACGTGCACATCACATGCCCAACTCTCTTGTAATGGCATACAAGCATCATTACCAAAAACAAAAATACAGATAAATGATGTTTCCAATTACATAAAATTAATATCTTAAGATTAATAAATTATTAAATACTAATACGCAAGTCTTATGAACTCAATCTGAGTAATGGTAAGACTTTGAAAAGGCAAATGTTTATTGATTAAATACTAATACGCAAATCTTATGAACTCGATCTTGTGAACTCAATCTGAGTAATGGTAAGACTTTGAAAAGGCAAATGTTTATTGATTAAAACTTACATGTTAATAGATCAAACTATTTTTGGGTAGCAGAGGCAATTGATAGTATGTCAGTTGATTGAACATTTGACATGGATCAAATTCCACCAGTTTCAACTCTCTCGAGACTTGTACCGAAAGAAAATTAGTAAGAATAAATTTGCAGGTAAACTAGGGCCGTTTTAACTTATAAAGTTACAAATAAAAATAAGGGATAATTAATTGAGGTTTGGGCTAATTATGAAAAATCCAGAGATTTTCGAGAATTGCGAAAAAAACAAACTTGAGATTTGATTACGTCTTACATGTTTCTACTTAAAGGGTCTTTTTGCAATTTTGGGAAATATTTTGTATTATTAATTCAATAGTCTTTGAATTGTTTTGTTAAAATCATAGTTTCTCAAGTATTTTTAGGCATTTCATCGTGTGATGTGTTTAACATTAAGGTGGAGCGAACAAAAATTCAAAAAATCCCATGACATTTATGGAAATATTACAATTTAAGGTTCTGAACATGAATTTTCCCAAACACAAATAGTTTCTGGAGGTGATAAAGATTAACTGCAAGTCAAGGATACGTCTCCATTTCATCCCCATTCAATTACATCACCCAAAACATCTATCACTTAAAATGCTACAAAACACAGAACCACACGAATTTACAACATCGATTGGTCCAGCTAGGCAGATATATATCTATGACAAACAAATATTTAAAGTTACATGATAAATTTTAACTAATTTTAATGGAGAGAGACATATCAATTCTCAGGATCTGTTAAGACAGGGCTATCCAATTCTTCCATTTGTGCCGAAGCAAAGGACTCTTCCGTATCTACGGATGAGAGTGACGACGGAGATTCGTCTGAATCTGAGATGACCTCATCATCCATGATGATGTGCTCATCTTCATCGTCAATCTCCGATATATCTGATCCGGAACCTCCCATCAGAAGCTTGTTTATTGCTCCTTTTGCAGTTTCGACAAACCATTCATCTTCCGGAAGAGAACTGGCAAACATACAACTCGTTGATTGAAGAAAAATAAAAATAAGGGATCTTGAGGTTTGGGCTAATTACTAAAAAATCCAGAGATGTTTTAAAATTACAAAACCCCCCCTCAGGTTTGACTATGTCTTAAATTTAAGGTATAAATATCATGGGTGTTTTTGAAATATTTTTTTTTTCTTTAAAGGGGAAAATGTAAGATGGAATCATACCTCGAGGCTTTTTTTGCGATTTTAAAAAACCCTGGATTTTTTTTTGGTAATTAGCCCGAACCTCGTTTTTTTATTTCTTGTCATTATCCCTAAAAATAAATAGGAAAAGGTCAATGAAGCAATAGTTACCTTTGTGGATCTATTCCTCTAGCGGCAAATGCTTTGACTGCACGAGCAATTATGTCCGATGATATCTTATGCACATGCCTGGATGGATAGCCAGCAAATCGTGCAATTTCGACCGTGAAGTGCATATCAAGTACTAACTGCAATAGAAAATCACATAAACGAGAAATAATTACAAAATTACCCCTAAGATTTGGATTAATCACAAAAAAAAACTAGAGATGTTTGAAAATTACCAAAAAAACCTTTAAGTTTGAATCCTTGTTAAATGTAAGGGGGTAATTGCAATATTTTTACAAATGTAAGGGAGGTGCTTGAAATATTTTTTCTTATGAAAGGGGTAAAGTATAATACAGAACCAAACATCACGGGTTTTTTGTAATTTTCTAAAACCTGTGGGTCTTTTTGTAATTAACTCAAATCTCAGGGGTAGTTTTTGCAAATTATCGGTAAAAATTACAAAGGGGAATTTTCAAAAACATTAAATAATACAAAATAGTTCATATTATAAAAACCTGCTGCAAGCCAACCGGGCGAAGAGGAGCTGAATCATGCTCCAGAACACCCCAAAATTCTTGCTCATCGGACAACCACATCACCACCGTTTCAGTCAGCCTAGCCAGTAAAACCTTTTGTATTTTCTCTCTTCCTAACAGAACATCTCCAGCCACAGCTGCTAGTTGCTGCAGCTTCCCAAATAATGCCTGCACAATTTGAATGACTGCCAAACTAAGTACAAGATGACAATGCATATGCCAGGCCTCGAGAAAGACCAAATGGACCAAAATGGAAAATCACACGTGTAACTGTCTTTTGAAATTGAATTTACACATTAATCACAAAACATTAGAGGTAAATCTAAACACTTGCACAATTAACAAAAAGCTACAGCTTTGTACATCCAAACAAGGGATAATTACAAAAAAAAAAAAAAAAAAAATGAGGTTCGCGATAATTACAGAAAACTCCAGAGGTTTTTAAAAATTACAAAAACTCCATGAGGTTTGATTCCGTCTTACATTTTTAGTAAAAAATATTTCAAAACCCCCTGATATTTATAGAAATATTACAGTTACCCCCTTAAACTTGAGACATAATCAAACCTGAGGGAGCTTTTTGTAATTTTGAAACATCTATATGGATTTTTTTGTAATTAGACCAAAACTAAGGGTTTTTTTTTTTTTTGTAATTATCCCTCCAAACAACTCGAACACCAAATATTTAGGTGTAGGACGTCATACTACTCAAATAACTCAGTAAGAGATGACAGAAAAGGAAGTATTTAACATGTGCAAATAATTCAGGTGTGGGGAATCTTCATAACTGGAACAAAAATGAACACCTGGAATGGCAATGAAGGGAGAGGATCAGAGTTCCAGATCAAATCTTGCCCTTTTCCACCTAAATATATTTGTGCATCTAATCTAGTCTCCCCGTCTCTTGAATAAATGAAACTTAAAACATATTGCCGACAGAAATGATCTCTAAGTTTGTCCAGAGAATGCTGAAGCTGGCGTCTCCAATCTTTAAGATCAAGGGTACTGTTAATAGGAGGCAATACATTATCAGCTAGTCCACTCCCTGCTTCTTTGCTTTCGTTCAACACATTCCAAATTCGCGAGACTACCATAGGCAATAGTTCTTCAGCAATGGTAAAGGCAGTTCCCAATAACGCAAGCTGCTGGGAATCAGTTTCAGCTTTAAAAGGTACAGGCTCCTTTAGCTCTGTGAGGTTCTCATCGTCGGTGGGGCCAGTTAAGGATTTTATCAAAACTTCAACATACTTATCAAAAAGCTGTGAAATTCTAGTCAAAATGTTTCCCCCAAAATGCAGGATGACCAAGCGAGTTACCTGTTCAACTATTTCCTGGAAACACAAGAAAATGGATCGGTCAGATCACATAAGCTGCTTTGAGTGTATATCTTTCTTAAGCTGTATTATGCAGCAAAAAAAAACAGCAATATAGATTTGTATCTATAGCAGAAGCTGTGAGATGCTTCCCCAGAAGGCTGTTTCTGCCCAACCACGATCTGACTCAATGAGGCAATACATTTACTCACCAAACTTGCTAATCAGCTAATACTATATTCAGTGCTTTGAGAAGGCCCAGAAGGAGGCCTTTTGTTCCCATACTCACACAACAACCATTCGACTGAATATGAGACTCAGTAACTAATCTTCAAGTTATTGATTCATTTCAAATTAAAAGAGAGACAAAGATTCAAGTTACTATAGCTGAAAATGCAGAAGAGATGCCAATCGTGTTTAAAAGTGAAACATTCATAGCACTCAACTCACCTTGACAACAAAAATGAATCTCATTCCGCAATCAACAACCATACGATCAGATGAAGTAGCAAAAGTAGAAAGAGGAGATGCAAAACGCGGTGATAAAGGCATGCTCTCATCACCTCCATCCAAATCAAGAACCACTTTTCTAGCCCGGCGGAAATTTAACTCCAGAACTTCTTCAATGTATGGTTGCAAAAGCACAAGAAGCAACTTCGTTAACTTCAGATCCTGCGCTTCCAAAGCAGAGCAGTGGTTAAGACTAGCCTGAACACACACACTAGCTGCACGTAAAGCAGAAGATGTCTCAGAAGGCGGCGCATTTTCCTTGACTAATCTGACTAGAGATTCTATTTCCCACTCCGCCCATTGAACAATTCTATTACTATAAACTGGATTATCGCCAAACATCAGACCAGATTCTTTAGTTGCCAATGAAATCGTCGAGAAGACAAGGTTAGACAATGTGGCTGAATATGTTTCAGGATAGCAAGGGCACAGTGCAAGAAAATCTTCTATGCTTCTCTGGAGGCGGGACCCATAAGATTTTAAAAATATCTGATGTGCCAAGGGACCTTTCCCAAGCTTTAGTAAACCAGATAACACCTTCTTCAGTTCTTGAATACCAACTGAAGGTTGTTGACTGATCTCAATGAGCTGGTTCTCAAGCATTGCTTTTCTTTTCAACAGAGCAGACTTATACGAGGAACATTCATCGATAGTACTGTCCCCTGATACTTTCAGATCTGGATGATTTCGCTCTTCGGCATCAATTGCATCTATTGCTTCTTCTATCTTATGCTCTGCGAGAAGGACATCAACATGCTCCAAAAATTGCACCCGTTGATCTTCCACTTCAGTTGAGAATACATCATCAATTTCACGAGATTGAGAGTCATTCTCAGCTTCCAGGGTATCCTCACCAGCCCGGCTCCATTCTTCCAATTCTTGAGAGACACCACTCATTAGATCCTGCACAAGAATTCCCTGGGTAGAAATATGCTTTTGGAGCTCATTTAACTCATGCTTCATTTCAACTACTTCGTCGGATAACCTACAGTTACCAATAACCATATATAAGAAGGCATATAAAGGATCACTCAAATACTATAGTGTCATAGAAGAAGAAAGGAACTCCACGGAAGTGATTGTTAGATAAATGTTTTTATCATGATTTTGATGATTTTGTTCAAATGAGTTTTTATACCAAACAATGTCCCTAAATGTTGTCCCAACACTTCCGATCGATCTAAAATGTTTTTACTATTTTTCGGAGTATTTCTTGAAGTTTATATTCGATTTAAAATTGGACAACACTTTTGTTTCGCTCGACTCGACCGTCGCCCTATAGGGCAACCCCGTACTGAGTTGAGTTTTGAAAAGAAAATGGGTCGTAAGAGAAAATGGGGAGGGCGACCGTCGACCAGGTGGGCGGCCGGTGAGGGCGACCGTCGACCACCGGGCGACCGGTACGGGAGTGCCCTCTCAAATGCGACTTCTCTGTTTTGATTTTCTATCAACCCCAACCGGTCAAGACCAAGGGCGACCGGTCGAACCCTCCTTCGACCGGGTCCTGTGTAAAAATTCGCAGAATTTCATTTCAATCTTATCTCTGTGCGACCGGTTGAACCCCTGTTTATCAAAGCAAACTATCCCGTTGCATTTTGAATGACTTTTCCCTATTTTGTGGGATTGATTTCTAATGACTATATTGATGATTTTAAATGGTTTCTTTTGCAAAGAAATCACTCCCCGAGGAGGAGCCAATGTCCGGAAATCAAAGCCAAGACCTCTCCTATAAATAGAGGCTTCATTCAAACAACAAGAAACAACACTCCATACAAGCAAAGAGCAAACAAAGCAAACACTTTCATATATCTTGTTGTATTAGCCTTAGACTTTCACTTGCACAAATTTGAGGTCTAGGCTTTCAATTCTTGATTACACTTGTACTCATATTGTATCAATCATTATTGAGTTGTAATCTTGATTTTGGTCATCATTCAACACAAGACATCCTTGTGAGTATTCTTGTGGTAAGAATACACTGGGTGATCTAGGTGATAGGTGTTTGAAGGTTGTGGTAATCTTCAAAGGTGTTGTAAGAGGATTGTGGTAATCCTCGAGGTGGTGTAAGAGGGTTGTGGTAATCCTCAGGTGTTGTATTAATTTTTGGTAAATTAATAAAATCTTTTTTCCTTTTGAAATCCATCCCGGATATACTGGGGTGGTAGAGGATTAGGCCCTAGGTGGGTTGAACCTCTTTAAATCAACGAGTGTTGTTTTATTTACGCATTTACATTCTCGTCTTTGTTTGATTATTCGAAAAAGAGGGCAAAATCTGAAAAACCGAGATAATCTATTCACCCCCTCTCAGATTATCGTAGCCACTGGACTAACAAGTGGTATCGAGCCAAACTCTTTGGCTAGCTCGTTCCGAGTAAAGAGGAAAGATCCATGGCTACGAATGACGCTTATCTCACCACCGGCGCCTCCACCAACAAGCCACCATTGTTCGACGCCAACAACTACGCATTTTGGAAAGACCGTATGGAGTGCTTTCTCTGGTGCGGGTTTGACATATGGAATGTGGTTATTGAAGGAGTTGTTCAACCAACGAAAAAAATGGAGGATGGCACCTCGGCTCCTAAACCTTTCAAGGAGTTCGATGAAAATGATAAGAAGGCTTTTTCTCTAAACGGTAAGGCCTTAAATATTTTGCATTGCTCACTTTACCGCCACCGAGTACAATCGCATACGAGGCATAAGGTCGGCACATGAGGTTTGGGAAAAATTGGAGACTATATATGAAGGGACAAAGAAGGTCAAGCAAGCTAGAAAGACCATGCTTGTTAAAGACTTTGAAAACTTTAACATGTATGATGGTGAAAGCATCTCAAGATGGTGGAAAGGTTTGACAACATTGTCAATCCTCTTGTGGCCCTCGGTAAAGTCATCTCCGAAGAAGACAAAGTGACTAAGGTATTGAATGCTCTTCCGGCTCATGGTCCGAAAAGGTGACGGCAATCACGGAAGCACAAAATCTTGAGACACTCAAGTTTGACGAGCTCATCGGGAACCTCTCATCTATGAAGTCTATCTCGAGGAGAGGAAAAATACCAAACCAACCATCAATCAATCGGGTATGCAAAATATTCCTAAAGGTCTTGCTTCTTCTTCTAATAATGCATACTATGATAATGATGATGATGATGATGAGAGCGGCCGCACTTGTTCGAAAATTTGCAAAATTTGTGAATAAAAATAAAGCAAGAAAACCAAGAGATAATGCTTGCTTTAAGTGCGGAAACCCGGGCACTTCATAGCCGATTGCCCAAAACTCAATGAGGAGGAACAAAAGAAAAAAGTTTTTCCGAAAAAGAAGGCTCTAAATGCGGATGTCAAAACTTGGGATGAGCTACTCGAGACATCCGACGAGGGAAGGTGAAACCGAACATGGTCTTATGGTATAGGACGATGAAAATAATGAGGTACGCTCTAACTCCTCTACCTCCTCCTTAGTTGATGAATTGCAATGTGATTTTGATGAGTTGCAAAATGAATTTCAAAAATTGATTGTTAAATACAAGAGTTTAAAGAATGAGCATAAAGAGCTTAAAATAGAAAAGGATAAATTATTTACATCTTATGAGACTCTTGATCATGTTCATGCTATTACCCTTACTCAAATTCAAACTCTTGAAACCGAGAAACAAATGCTCACTAATGATATTGATAATTTGAAAAAGGATGTGCATCGTTTTAATTTAAGCACGGATAAGGTTACTAAAATTTTAGATGCACAAAGAGGTGAGCATTCAAAACAAGGACTTGGTTACAAACCATTTCAAAAAGTCTTTAAGAAAAATGACCAAGGTCCGATTTTTGTACGTGCTAAAAGTGCCCATAATATTATTTGCTTTTATTGTGGTAAAGTTGGTCACTATGTTAGCAATTGTAAATTGAAGAATAATTTTAGCTTTGTTTGGAGACCCAAAGGTCTCAATGCTAACCCCATGGACCCCAAAATTATAGGGTACCTAAAAATGGTTCGTTTGTAGGTAATAGCGCTATAACAACCATGGAGGATTCGAAATGGCTCGTGGACGGCGGATGTTCACGCCATATGACCGGAAAGAGAGAACTTTTTACCAACATCAAGTTCGAAGAAGGTATGGTCATGTTCGGCAATGGCAAAGGAAGAATTCTTGGAAATGGAGAAATTGGTAACTCTTCTTTCTCTCTTAATAATGTTCTTTTAGTAGAAGGGCTTAAATTTAATTTGATAAGTGTTAGCCAACTTTGTGATTCAAATTATAATGTTGTTTTCAATAAAGAAAAATGCCTTATTCGTAAAAATGATGAAATTATTTGTGAAGCAAATAGAAAAGGCAATCTTTACAAAATTTCTACTAGTGATTTGGTTAGTCAAAATGTTTCTTGTCTTGTCGCCAACAATGATTTAACGAGTTTATGGCATAGGCGACTTGGACATGTTGGATATAAAAGTTTGAAAAATATTTACAAAAACCAACATGTAAAAGGACTACCCAAATGAATTTTGAAAATCTTGGCTTACGTGACACTTGTCAAAAGAACAAATTAGTTAAGAGTAGTTTTAAGCCCAAAAATGAAATTTCCACAACCAAGCCTCTACAACTTCTTCACCTAGATTTGTATGGGGATATTGGTACGGCTAGTCTAAGTGGAAAACATTACACTTTTGTAATTGTTGATGATTTTTCTAGATACACTGGGCTCTTTTTCTTGCAAATAAAAGCGATGCCGTTAATGAGTTTGTTAAGTTGTGTAGACGCATTGAGAATGAAAAGGAAGATACTATTAAAACTATTCAAGTGATCGGCGGAGAATTTGACGGTGAGTTTAGAGTCTTTTGTGAAACCAAGGGATATACACACAATTTTTCGCTTCAAGGACACCTCAACAAAATGGTGTAGCCGAAAGGAAGAATCGGACACTTCAAGAAATGAGTCGGTCCATGCTAAATGAATTTTCACTTCCAAAATATTTTTGGGCGAAGCCGTAAAGTACCGCTTGCTATGTCATTAATCGAGTTTATATTCGTCTAAAATGAATAAAACTCCATATGAGCTTTGGAAAGGAAGAACTCCAAATATTAGTTATTTCAAAATATTTGGATGTAAGTGCTTTATTTTGAATACTAAGGATCAATTGGACAAACTTGATCCTAAGGCCGATGAAGGAATATTTATGGGGTATTCAACCAAGAGCAAAGCATATCGGGTTTACAATAAAGACTAGCATGGTTGTTGAAGAATCTATTCATGTCAAATTTAATGAAGCCTCGGGTGTTGAAAGAATACCCAATGACGATAGTGATGAAGAGGATATTGTTGAACCTATTGTTCAAAGTGATGCTCATAATGATAAACCTTCTATTTCAAATGATCAACCTTCAAGTTCAAATGTTCCTCGAAGATAGGGTGATACTTCAATCTTCCCGTAGCATTGAAATTTAAGGAGAGATCACCCAAAAGATCTTATTATTGGTGATCCCCTGATAAAGTAATGACTCGAAGAAATTTTGCCGAGAAAGCTCTTATATCTCAAAAAGAGCCTAAAAATGCTAAGGAAGCTATTGAGGATGAAGATTGGTTTTTAGAAATGCAAGAGGAGTTGAATCAATTTGAAAGAAATGATGTATGGGAATTAGTACCTTGTCCTCCATCTCAAACAATTATTGGTACAAAATGGGTATTAGGAACAAACTTGATGATCAAGGCAACATTGTTCGTAATAAGGCAAGGTTAGTAGCTCGAGGGTATTGTCGAGAAGAAGGTATTGATTATGATGAAACATTTGCACCGAAGACGTTTAGAAGCTATTCGCATTTTTTACTTGCCTATTCTTGTTTTAAAAATTTCAAGCTTTACCAAATGGATGTTAAATCCGCTTTCTTAAATGGTTTTATTCAAGAAGAAGTCTATGTAAAACAACCTCCAGGGGTTTGAAAATTTTTCTAGCCTAATGATGTTTTTAAACTTAAAAGGCTTTGTATGGTTTAAAACAAGCACCCGTGCATGGTATGATGAAGACTTAGCTCTTTTCTTTTGCAAAATGGTTTTACAAGAGGTAAAGTTGATACTACACTCTTTGTTTTTGAAAAAGGGCAAGATTGTTTACTTGTGCAAATTTATGTTGATGATATTATCTTTGGTGCTACTAATGAATCTTTGTGCAAGAAATTCTCCAAGTTAATGCAAGTGAATTCGAGATGAGTATGATGGGGAGCTAAATTTCTTCCTCGACTTCAAATTAAGCAATGCGAAGGTATTTATATTTCGCAATCAAAGTATACAAAAGAACTTTTGAAGAAGTTCGGCATTGAAGAAGGAAGAAGAACCGCCTCGACTTATGGCAACCAATGTCAAAATTGACAAAGATGAAAAAAAAAGACGGTTGATGAATCCAGTATCAAGGTATGATTGGTAGTTTACTTTATTTAACCGCTAGTAGATAGGACATTCTTCATGCCGTATGCCTATGTGCTCGTTTTCAAAGCAATCCAAAAGAATCTCATATGAGTCCGTTAAACAAATTTTTCGATATTTGAAAGGCACTATTCAATATGGTTTATTTTATCCAAAGAATGAAAATTTTTCTCTTAAAGGTTATAGTGATTGATTTATGCGGGTAATATTGATGATCGGAAAAGTACTTAGGATCATGTCAATTTTTAAGCGATTGCCTAGTTTCATGGTTTTCAAAGAAGCAAAATGTGTTTCTCTTTCAACGCCGGCGAATATATTTCCGCCGCATTTTGTTGTACTCAACTTCTTTGGATGAAACAAACCTTAGCGGATTACAAATGCTCTTTTGAAAACGTACCTATCTTTTGTGATAATATATCCGCTATAAATATTGCTCAAAACCCGGTTCATCATAACCGTACTAAACATATTGAGATTCGACATCATTTTCTAAGGGATTGTGTTTCAAAACGAAAAATTGAGATATCGTTTGTGCCATCTCAAGATCAATTAGCGGACATTTTTACAAAACCGCTAACTTCCGAGACTTTTTGCGTCAATACGAGCTCGGTTAGGCATAATGCATATTGAATGAGGTCTACGTTTGCATTTTGCATGTTTTTAAAACTTAGGGGCGAAAAATCGGATTTTTGGTTGAAAATTCGGATTTTGAAAAATTTGACAAAACAAATTGGTGAAGAGGTTGAGGCAACCGGTCGCCCTCAACGTCGGCCGCCTCAACCACGATAGGTCACCCTAGGCCAATTTTTGGTTTAAGTTCGTTCTGTCTTGAAGATTTGTTATTTTCACCTCTTTTTGCCATTTTTCGTCCCCTTTGCCAAATGCACACAATTTTCACTCAAAATTGATTTTCATGCATTCAATTCATATCTTGGACCTTATATAGCATATTTATCATCATCATTGCTCATCTTTTCCGATCAAATGGTAAGAATTTTCCTTACTTTGCTCAAATGGGTTGAACCCTTGAGTTTATGGCTTTCTTGTATATTTCTTGATATTTTTCGCTTATGATCTTGATGAGCTTAGTTATTATGTTGTATTGTATGATGTTTGATGTGAATTGGTGATGCAATTTTTTGGCTTGGATCATTTACAAGGGCTATATACAACTCTTTTTATTTTTCACGCCCACAATGTGTTCGATGAAATGTCACAATGAAAATTTCAACTTCTACATGATTCTCTCGCTTCCAAAAGTCTTATATACTCATTGAGATCATGTCTCGACTCTTAAACAAGCTTATGGATATCAAATGGTACATTTCTCCCATTTTTTTCGGATTATAAGCTTATCTCCTCGAATGGTTGATAAATTGTCTCCTTGGCGCACTTTGATATACTTGTATGATGTTTTTATCATCCTAACATTCTTTTTGATGATTCAAAGGGGAGAAAGAAAAATGGCTCGTTAGCTCAAAGAAGCTAATAAAAAGCTCGAAATAAAAGCTATAAGCTATGGCTCATAAAAGCCATAAGTTGTGATTTATTTTTAGTCCAATTGTTGCTTGATGAACTTGTTTGCATGGATAATAAGTATTTGTGAGGGGAGCTTCTAAGCTCATGGAGTTGTTGTTTATTTTGTAAAAGCTTGTCTTAGCTTATGCAATATTTCTTATTAATGTGTTTGTTGATAGGGGAGCTTTTGTAAAATGTTTTTAAACGGATAGTTTACTCATAAACCGGAAAATTATTCTGCTTTTTTTGAAATCGTCCTCTTGAAAATTGTTTTGGTTTGTAATTATCAAAAAGGGGAGTTTGTTAGATAAATGTTTTTATCATGATTTTGATGATTTTGTTCAAATGAGTTTTTATACCAAACAATGTCCCTAAATGTTGTCCCAACACTTCCGATCGATCTAAAATGTTTTTACTATTTTTCGGAGTATTTCTTGAAGTTTATATTCGATTTAAAATTGGACAACACTTTTGTTTCAGCTCGACCGGGCCGCCCCATAGGGCAACCCGTACTGAGTTGAGTTTTGAAACAGAAAATGGGTCGTAAGAGAAAATGGGGAGGGCGACCGGTACCTGGGAGTGCCCTCTCAAATGCAGACTTCTCTGTTTTGATTTTCTATCAACCCCAACCGGTCAAGACCAAGGGCGACCGGTCGAACCCTCCTTCGATCGGTCCCCCTGTGTAAAAATTTCGAGAATTTCATTTCAATCTTATCTCTGTGCGACCGGTCGAACCCCCTGTTCAAACTATCCGTTACATTTTGATGACTTTTCCCTATTTTGTGGGATTTATTTCTAATGACTATATTGATAATTTTAAATGGTTTTTTTTGCAAAGAAATCACTCCCGAGGAGGAGCCAATGTCCGGAAATCAAAGCCAAGACCTCTCCTATAAATAGAGGCTTCATTCAAACAACAAGAAACAACACTCCATACAAGCAAAGAGCAAACAAAGCAAACACTTTCATATATCTTGTTGTATTAGCCTTAAGACTTTCACTTGCACAAATTTGAGGTCTAGCTTTCAATTCTTGATTACACTTGTACTCATATTGTATCAATCATTATTGAGTTGTAATCTTGATTTTGGTCATCATTCAACACAAGACATCCTTGTGAGTATTCTTGTGGTAAGAATACACTGGGTGATCTAGGTGATAGGTGTTTGAAGGTTGTGGTAATCTTCAAAGGTGTTGTAAGAGGATTGTGGTAATCCTCGAGGTGGTGTAAGAGGGTTGTGGTAATCCTCGAGGTGTTGTATTAATTTTTGGTAAATTAATAAAATCTTTTTTTCTTTTGAAATCCATCCCAGGATATCTTGGGGTGTAGAGGATTAGGCCCCAGGTGGGTTGAACCTCTTTAAATCAACGAGTGTTGTTTTATTTCCGCATTTACATTCTCGTCTTTGTTTGATTATTCGAAAAAGAGGGCAAAATCTGAAAAACCGAGATAATCTATTCACCCCCCCCCTCTAGATTATCGTAGCCACTTGGACTAAAGTGATGACCACCACATGCAGATAATTTCACGACAATAACAGTCAACAATATAAAATTTGGTGGGTCTAACTAGAGATTATAATGATTGGGGTCAAAAGAATCGATTATGGAAGCATATCAAACCTATCATAGTTCTGTATTGAGAAAATGATGAGAATGTCAATTTAACTATTTTTAATGTAGAGTGCAGGGTCCTAAGGGCAAGAACTCACATTTAATATATATTGTAGCTCTAGAAACAAAGATTGGTGGTCATGTGGGAAGACGCTCACATTTATTATTTGTCTTGTAGCTCAGAGGACAAAGATCATATTTCCTTTAAATTGACTCAAAACTCCTTTCCTGCTGATCTTAACATGTATATGCAGATTGGTCATTGTTTATTTTTATAGCATTGCAGGATGTTCCATGTATGTGCAAATATGAAATCTAAGATGCATGCAACTGCAAAGAAAACATAGTAAACTATCCGGCTTAACTTTTTTCATTTGTTATTATGAGTCTTCAAGCAAACAATGGAAGGCATTTTAACTTACCTCAAGAAAGCCAAATACTTTGTGCGTGTATTACTGCATAAGTTCTCAACTGCATCTTTCAGATCCAAAAGTTCGAAACAGATTTTCCTGATTCCCTACAAGAATTGAAATTACAATTTATATTGACAACGATAACACAAGAAAAGTAATAATGCAGTTAATCAAAAAGAAGACCGAGAACAACAAGAGCCATTAATAAGGCGCAAAATTTTGAAGCAAAATTGAGTTATGAACTAGAAGTGAAATTGAGAAGCTACAATCTGAATATAGAAATCTGTCATAAACATAACAAGCTTTAGCTCCATTCCTAGCTTCAACCCAATTTTCCTGAAACAAAACCTAACCTAACTATCTAATGGAATCTATCCCACCCCCCACCCTATCCCCAGAAAGAAAAAAAAAAAATTTAAAAGAAAAATACTAAACAAATCCACATTTCTAACGGAAAGCATTATTCTAAACGAATGTACAATCTCCAGAGAAAAGGGCACCACATCAAAACATTTACTAGCCATTTCAAATCTTGCAGCATGAACAGAAATTGGGCAATAACTCGAAATGCAACTCACTTCCAGAACAAAAACTTCCATCCTTATTAGTTTTGTCTTCTTTCCATATCAATATTTCGTCAATTCAAGTCGATTTAGCTAAAAATTAGAAAAATAAATTCGTATCGTGAAGTGGGAGGTCAACTAATTTTTTGAATAATTTGATTTTCTTTTTCAATACCTTTTCAGTTTTGGACTGGTAGACGGTGTCGATCTTGGACTGAGGGGTGACACTTTCCATTGAGGGGAAATCATCTTCCTCTTCGCTGCTTTCCACCATTTTCATTCTTCCCTGCCTCAGCTTTTCAGATTGAAGTTACAGAAAACTCAAGCTGGCTTCACCAAAGAGAGCTGAAACTTGAATCAACGAGGAGAACAAGTAGAAAAAATTGAAGCACTTGGACAGGGAGATTCAGGTTTTTGCTTTGCTATGGCGAGCAGAAATAGTGCGTTTCTTCGTCTAAACTCTAATTATTGCCATTGTTTGCTACTAATGAACTAATGAAACTCCGTTAATTAACTTAATCGGGCTCAAGTCGGCCCATCGTAAGGCCCGTATTGTTGGAAAGGTTGCACATATTTTCAAACACCTATTTCCATTTTTCAATTATTAATAAAGTAAAATCAAATTTGTATATTAAACAAATCCACTGGATAACACCCAAAATAACGAAGTTCAGATAAAGATATCCAAACTCTTATTCCAGTGCACGTGTATAATTATAACATCATCTTATATAGGTAACATTAATCAAATACAATGAATAATAAATAGAATATGAACGTGGAACATAAAATTATAAATCAATCTAGTAGGACCTATCATTTACAATATTTATAAATATAATATCTTACTATAAATTAAATATTGAAAGTGAACTTCATTACCCCTAACTTTTAAATTATTAAATATTTAGACCAAGATTACTCCAGTGTCCCGTTCAACGGGGTTTGTTTGAACTCACATCAAATGAGACGAATTCATTACAAATCCGTATGTAAAAATTTACCAATTGTCATCCCTAATTATAACTTTGTACATGACAATCAAAGTTTTGCTAAAAATATTAAAATTGTATTTATCAATGAAGTTTAATCTAACATAATATTCTTCTCAAAAAAAAAAAAAAGTCTAACATAATAAAACTTAAATGTTGTAATGGGATCCTAATAATTTAAATCCCAAAATTAAAGATGAATTACAAACTACCTTTGAGGTCAAGTCAATCTTATTACAAAAAAATCTAGTTATATGTCACAATTGCAAACATCCCTTTAAAGATTTGTTCCTATTTTGCAAATTGTGCCTATAGAAGGCATACTTGCTAAAAAACTATAGACATCAATGAGATACTTGCAAATTGCAATACCATAATTGTGTATTTAATTTAATAGATAACTTTAATTTAGCTTGCTCAACTTAGGAGGTAAACATATCCACAACCATTGTCTCACAGATGTCAGTAAGCTTTAAAATTTCGAGGTTTTTTCACAATTGTAATCAACACGTTTAAATATTGGTGTCAGGTTTCTCAACGCTAAATCGACCTGTTTATTATTCATATTTTTCAGTGTTCCAAAAAGCGCTAGGTGCTGCCGCGCTAGTCGAGCAGCAGACTCGGGTCTAAGGCCTAACCGGGAACTAATCGGGAGTAGACGGACCCTGGGCGGGGTTAGACGAGACCTAATCAGAAGAATAATGTAGGCTAACAAGAGGGCCTAGCACCTAAACAGGAATTAATCGGTGTTAGACGAGAATTTTTAGGACAGTGATATTTTTTAGATCAATCGACAATATTACAGAAAGTAACATAATAACAACACAATTGGGTCAAACGAGTAAATACTAAATACCCATTTAAATGAAATACATACTACAACCTGATTGGCACAGAACTATTGCACCATCTCTCTATATGATAATACATAATAAAAAAATAAAAAAAAAAGATAAATAATTCAGTGTCACCAACCTCTCACTCTTCTTAAATGTCTATCAAATGTTACAATCAAAATTTATATTAAATGTTACAGATTAAGCTAAAAAGAAGAAAAATCATAAGCTTGGAATATAATCATTCATCGGTCTTCTCATTAGCAGAATTGTAAGCAACATCTGCAGCAGAGGTATCCATGTCATTCAGACCCAATTCCTCATTCTGCTCCCAAGACCTCTCATATTCCTCGACTGAATGGCCGGCCATCCACAGACGAACGCCAAGTAATTTGAAATCGGAGAGGAAGATATTATTAGAACATGAAATAAACATAAGAAAACAAGAAAGCCAACCACAAATTTGCACGCACTGGAAAGAACAATCTAAAATATACTCCAAAATTGAACAACAAAAGTATTAGCCAGAGCAAATGAGTAATTAGTTGCTAACCACCAAAACGAGATTGTATGTGTGATAAAAAAAAGTTTCAGACAGTAGTGTATAATGAACTATCCCAAAAAACATAAAAATCACAGGAAGACAAACTTACATGTTAACTGAGTGTCGTTCTCAATTTCATCGGTTGCGGGGGCAACAAAGGAATTAGCCAGAGCATCATCGATAATCAAACTCCAAGGTTGTTCCAAGCGTTTAAGCTGTAAAAAAAAAAATTAAAGATTTCTGTCAAGATGAGGGAAGCAAATTGATATAATGGCTAGGAATATTAAATCAATCAAAAGGGTTGAAGCAATAGTAATTTTGAAGCATCTATGTTTTTTTTTGTGATTAGCCCAAACCTCAGGGGTGTTTTTGTAATTATCCCTATATATAATGGAAAAGATTTATAAGGACTATTTGAGCATTCATAACACCAACAGCAAGTGATGATAGCATTGATGTTTAAAAGCAAAACATAGGAAAAGAAAGGTCTCGAAGTTCCAGCCCGCAGCACCTTATCAAGTTTTGCTCCAAATTCTTTCCACTTGCTCTTCTTGTTATCATCAAGACTATCACCAAAAGTAAACCCATGTACTCTCTCAAGACCTGCAATTGGTTGAAAAACGCTGAGATTAGGAAAGAGTCGATGCACAAACATATAGCATATGTTGAGTGCACCATGGATCAGAGGAACTGCAAAAATCTCGATGTTCAATAATAATTGTACGAAGTTGCCAAAGGGACGTTTAATAGAAAAATTAATAAGGTGGTCAAAAACTAATGACAGCATGTCAGCATCAGACTCAAACCAACAGAAAGAACTTTTATAATATAAGGGATAATTACAAAAACACCCCTGAGGTTTGGGCTACTTACAAAAAAAACCAGAGATGGTTCAAAATTACAAAAACATCCCTCAAGTTTGATTTTGTCCTAAATTTAAGGGGGTAAATGCAATATTTTTATAGATGCCAAGGGGGTTCTTGAAATGTTTTCTTTTTTCACTTCTGAAGGGGAAAATGTAAGACGAAATCAAACCTCAATGGGCTTTTGTAATTTTCAAAAATCTTTGGATTTTTTTGTAATTAGCCCTAACCTCAGGGGCTTTTTTGTAATTATCCCTATTATAAGTAATGAAAAGCATGTCCGAATGCAAAGAAATTTGAAAGACAAACTTACTTTCACCAATCTTGGATATCAAGCCTTCAACAGTTGTAACAAGTCCACCTAACGTGCCACTAGTCAGTTCCAACTCAAGCTCCGGTATTATCACAGAGGCTGTGTCAGACTACAATGATAAAGATGCCCATGATTAGAAATAACCAAAAAGCCCTCATAAGATTACCAGCAAACTCAAGAGAAGAGCAAGTGATACAAAAGATGATAGCATGATTGTAACACCCGGGAAAAAAAAAAGAAGTGTATTTAATTAGTTAGATAGCCCATTAATGAATTATTATTATTATTGGATTGATTATCCACTTACATGGCCAATTAGGAATCCTAAGGTGCTTGGGAAACTACCTAGGGTAATTATATTAGGAGTCTTTCGTTATTAAGGTTTATTATATCACACTAGAGATGACAAAAACAAAAACGCTCCAGCTTTATTTCTCTTCAACGCCATGATCCCTCAATTGCGAAACCCAAGCTATACTGTTCAAAATTTTCTGAGATTTTAATATGTTATTCCTCATAAAGTTTTTATCTTACGGTTAAAATTTCATACTAATCCAATGAGTACTTTTTTAGTTATTGAGTTTTCAAACTAAGATACCAAAATTTATGTTATTCCCTGTTTTCGTTTTAGAAAATCCAAAACCCTACTTATACATATGCAAAAATCGTGAAATTTTAATATGTTATGTTATCATATGTTTATAATATTCAGTTAAAATTTCATATATTTTGAGTTGTATTTTATTTTATATGAAATTTGCATTCATGCTTTCCAAATCTTGAATATACTCTGTTTCTGATTTTCAAATTCAAGAAACCATATATAAAGACCTTCAAAATATCTGAATTTTTGATATGTTATGTATTATAATGTATACTACCGTTTGGTAAAATATCAAATCATTCAACTTATATTTATTTAAATATTAACTAATTTCCAAGACGTTACAATTTTAGCAATGACAAAAGTTTCATTTATAAAATTCGAAACCTAAAGTTAAAGAATTTAATATATTATGATTTTGGATATTTTATACTATGGTATGCATATTATACGTCATTAAAATTCCAGATCCAATATACTATATTTATTTAAATTTGATTTTTCTTCCATAGTTGTGCAGGATCTTGTGTTACAATAATTTCAATTTTACAAATTCAAAACCAAGAGCTAAACATTTCTAATCTTCATGAAATTTTATATGATATCCATTTTTAATCTATTATCTACTGTAAAAATATTGAAAAATTCTAGTAAACGTTTTATGAGAAAATATTATTCGATCCAAACTGCGCAGAGATTTAGTATTGTTCAAACCTACCAAGTTGAACCCTAAACCTTAGGAATATACCGTGAGCTTCCAAGAATGTTATTTTAGTCTTCCGATATCGATGTTAATACTTAAGTTTTGACTTCTAGGAACTAAGATATATATATATATATATATATCCATGTTAGGCGACGAGGATGGCACGCTCTGAAGTTCAATAGGGATATTGCATCAAATCATTCACTATTTGTCAAGCAAAGTTTCAAGGCGGGGTTTGTTTTCTAAACTTTATTGTCCTTGTTAAATGCTTAGATTATTTTGCATGATTGTGTCGTACAGTTGCTTTAGACACCCATGAGCCAGGGACTCAAGAGGTCCGGGGTCGTTGTATCCCCAGGTGGAACCCTCGATGCAATCTATGTCTATGTCTACGTTTTTCAAAAGATTGCTATGTTCTATTGGATTGTATTTGCATGTCTATGTAAGATATCTGTGTATTTAGCTTGGACAATTTTGACTCCACTGAACTGTATCGCTCACCCCATATATAATCAAAATTTTCAGGTTAAGAAGTCGGCAGTGATTATTGGTGGTGGATAATGGGTGGCCTATGAAACTACTAAAGTAATGTTTTTTATTTTTAAATGTTAATTTTCAATTGAATAAGAAATAGTTAAACAAATTATTATTTTCTGAGTATTTACCTACGATGCTAGACTTTGTGTGATAATTGATTGGTGTTGAGAACAAACATTCAGTCTCTAGAAAATTTTCGAATTGAGATAATAAAATGATGAATTGCTATGATTTTCTAAGTTTATTTATGCAAATAGACAAAAAGGGACTTTTTTATATTATATAAATTAGTAAATGTGTGAATTTCTTAGAAATAAATGAATATGTGAATTTTCTACACTTTATAATTTGCTTCCGCTGTTGCTATTGAATTTTAAATGAAATATATTTACAAGCCTATTTTCTCTTATAAATAAATGTATGTACACGATATATTTTTCAAAGTCTTTCACTGTCAAATGGTTTGTTTGAATTATATGTAGATGTCAAATTTTATTCAAATTATTTTATGCGATTGTTTCCACTGTAATTAGTGTTCTTTTGGAAATTAAATGGCTCGTTATAACGAGTTGTCTTTCTCAAGTTTCTTATGGAACAAAAATATATACGGTAAAATGAATATTTGCACACATTTTATAGTTCAAAATTTTGGGGCGTTACAATGATAGCATTGAACATTTGCCTAACTCGAGGAAAATGAATATTAAGTGTTTAGGGACATGGAAAATATATACATGAGCAAAATGGTAAAAGACATAACTGTTATAATTCCAAATGATGAACAACACACATATGGACCATAAGGATCATGTTGTCCCTTTGTGAAAACTGAAGCAGCATTTGATATTGCAACAATTTCAATCGATTATTTTAAGCAATGATGGGACATTTATCTAACATATGAGATCTTCTCTCAAAAATTCATGAGGATCAAGGTAATCAGAATTTAAAAATATAAAATAGCAACTAATAAGGTCATAAAAAGTTAAATAAAATGACAATGGCATGATGTTTCAAAATCTCAAACTCAACTAGATCTCAGTCACAAAAGTAAAAATAGGTATGCACAAGCATGTTAGCAGCAGCCGTCTGCTGCAAAACTAATGTGCATGACAAGTAAAAACTCACTTTATCATGCTCTAATTTATGAAGCACACAGATATCAGCAAATAAATGTAATCAATCTAACCAACTATAGAATCACAGGCAGTCATCTCAAACGTCAACTAAGGCAAGTGATACTGAAGCCAAGTTGAAGATCACTGAACAGGCTGCTTTTGATAGTTGAATGATCGCTACTCATCTCGGTCAATCTACTTATGTTCGATACTTAATGTAATTTTCATAAACCTAAGACATTGAAGTTGCCACGTTTTTCATGTTTCTGCAGAAACAAATTGATACAAATATAATAAAGTAGCAATCAACAAGTCACATTTGGAAATGAGAATGACGTTGATTAAATGGTCATTCAGAAATTACTGCATAAACAACTAGCCATACCTTTATGACATCCCGGCTAAGATCTTTGATGTTCTTCACATGAACTATTATCTTTTTTCCTTTATCAGGAATACGTCCACCAGGTTTCACCTGCAAAGTACAACAAGAAACCATATTTATTTTGAAAGAAAACAGAAGGAGCAGAGTTCATGTCTAGGCTAAAAATTAGAAAGATGCAGAGTGATACAAATACAAACCTCAGAGTTACGGTAACCACAAGTGTCACAAGAGGAGGCCATAACAATCACTTCTTGAAAGTAAGGAATATCTGCCTATGGTTAAGCTAACAATTTTGATTAATTGAGCGCAGAGTCACAAATCACAGCCAATTTCTACAAAATACCAAATTAAAATCTTCGTCAAATTTACGAGGACAAACTACAGCAAGTAATGGACAATTCAAAAAGAGGTCTACTGAAAAATCTGCATCATTGCTTACACAGCTAAAGCTGCAGGAATAGTTCACACGTTTCTTTATCTGACTTGTTGAGTAATTCAAGAATAACTGCCAGTGCATTTAACACATTATCTATACTAATAAATATGACCAAGTTAAGTAAATCTTCAAGGGAAATTTAATGACCAACTACCACAATACATTGCATAAAGAGGATACTTGTAACGAACATGCGGCACTCGCATTTGGTAGCACAAGCTCCACAGGTTGTTGGAAAAGTCATGACCTGTCCAGAGAAGGATCGTGGGATGGTTACTTGAGTACACAGTAAAGAATATGAAAAGGCCAAAATTCGCTATCAGGCAAATGTACCTCTTCAGGGGCAGAATATCGAAACAGTGCGTCTGCAATTTCTTCACTATTACCCTGAGCAATAGCACGGCGGCCAGCTCTAGCTCCAACTGAGCCATGTGGTTCTTTTTGCATTTGAGGAACATTGCTTGATGGCTCTAAAGTATTTTCTGCACCAGGTCCTCCTTGTGATGTGTCTGCAAGATACCCTAATGCAGCTTGTTGTTCAGGTGTTCGCTCATAGAACTTAATGGTCAATGACGGATCAGGAGATGGGGCATACCTGTTTCAGATTACATCATTATCCTTCACAAAAATAATCATGTATTAATCAAATAAGTACTAGCATCAACACTAGCACCTATAAATTCATCTTATAGAATTATTTTTCTCAAAGTAATTTTGGAAGGACTTTTTTCTGTTGTTACATTATACACTTAGAAAGAGAAAGTAACTAACGGATTCTCAATGAAGCTGTTTCCAGCAGGATCATCAAGAATGAAGGTAAAATGTGACTCTCCAGTCGCACAGGCTCTCAATTTTATCAAGAATTCATCAATTGCTCCGGCTGTCTGGGGATCCACTTTCTGATAATAAAATGAAAAGACCATTAATAAGATGAAGATGTGTGAGAGTCAGCAAGAACATGAACAAAATTCCACCTTCCGCTCCTCCTGAAGGG
Organism: Rehmannia glutinosa; assembly: GCA_016081115.2. Lineage (NCBI taxonomy): Eukaryota > Viridiplantae > Streptophyta > Magnoliopsida > Lamiales > Orobanchaceae > Rehmannia > Rehmannia glutinosa. Next base: position 77,931,870 of record CM071933.1, on the reverse strand, counting down.
CTTCCAACTCATCTGCAGCTCTCAACAGTATCCCTTCAACCTAAAAGTGCATCAGAAGAGATGACAAGGATCAGTGAAAGTAAAAGGAAGGTTAATTGTGAAACGCGGGAGGAACAATCTATTTGGACAACATGAATAAGACTTATGAAGCAACATTAATTTTACACCGAAACTGGAATGCAAAATCTTCTTCTCACAGATCATGGATGTATGCTCAGATGAAAAATGTGAGTCATACAAAATACTTCTGGCAGCATTATGATTATGCAAGAGCATCAAAGAACAATTGTGCATTGCGATTCGGCTTTGACATTCAACAAAGCATTCAGCTATTTCCAACTGGAATGATGCATTATAGTCACCAAAAATGAACTATATAGAAATGAAATATCTGCAATGTAATAATTTCTTATTCCAGTTAGAACCCAAAAAGACATGCAAAAAAGGGAAACAGGAAGAATGATATACTTCTTCCTACATCATTATTCGCCTTCCCTCTGTGAAATCCAGAAGATTTATGCCCCTCCCTCAAAGAAACATGTAGTGGTTTACTTATTTCTAAAAAAGTACTACAGAAACAAGATTTTGTACAAGAAAGCAGTAATTTTAAGAGAAGATCCAAATGTAAAAGAGAGATCAACGATATACCGTTGACAAAGACCCACGCTGAGCCTCCGGTGGAATCTCAAAGTCCAATTCTGGGATCTGCATAATAAACATGAAATAAGATAAACTGAAAAGCTTCATGCACTGAATATAATTATTTTAAAAAAATAGAAAAGAAAAATGTAAATCTTGCAAACAAGGTGAGAAAGACTCATATCCCCCTTAATTGATAACAAATCCACATTATAAAAAGTTGCATGATGGGTATTTAATCACTACAATCAGAATCATGCATAAATGCATTCATCAGAGCAATAATAAACCAGAAGAAAAGTACCTTGATTGTGGCAGTTTCCGACTTCACAACTTGACGATTGAACATCTGCACAAAGCAGTCAACTAGCTTGATACTTATTCAAAGCTTAAAGCTCAGCAATTTTGGGGTAAAGGATTGCAAATGATTGCACAAATAACAAGAAAAATGATTATAATCTCCCATACAAAGGAAGACATGTAGTAGATGGAAGTTCTAATGATTTATCATAATGAGCATTAATTAAGAAAATAAAACAGATAAAGTACATGACATCAAAAATACCATCTCGATTCAAAACAAGGAACTTAACAAAAAACATAACAAACTTCACAAAAACACATTTATATAAGCTTTTCAGTGGCCCCATGTTGTCATTTGAAGAGCCTAACCTACAACAACCAAATACTCAGAAGACAACCTTTTGATCACCTGATGGAACTTCCAGGACGTAGTGACAACCTTTAGGTTGAATTTCCCCAGCAAATTGTACTTCATTATTCCTTCAGAAAGAAGACACAAACGGAATAAGATATCATGAAAGGACAAACTTAGGAAAAATAAACTCAGATTCTTGGAGCCTTGGAGAATGCACAGGGTAGTTACCTCTCACCACAATGCGGACATTCAAAGGCTGATAACAATATCTGTGACAAAAGATACACCGAACTAAAAAGAAAAATATTAAAGAAAAATTACTTCCATGGAAGCATAAAAGAATCAGAGACGCACTTGTTTCAACTGGATGAATTAATGTTTCAATTAGTTAAATTTGATCTTTAACGCAAATACTATGGTGACTATAAGGAGACAAAAATCTGACAGTAAAGCTGTATATAAGATAGCTGAATGTACGGGGAATTTACCTTTCTGAAATGTGGAATTAGAGTTAACAAAAACCGAGTTGTCCCCTGAAAATGTCAGAAAAAATTTTAGAAACCACCTTGCCTGAAGATAAAACCATGGAGTCTCAAACGAATAAGGGCTTTTAAATTCCATCTGCAGTCATATATTAACACAGTACAAATATTCATGCTCCAAACTTATCATGCAGCAGTAAGTCTCAATAGCAAGCACATAATATCATGAATACTGGAATAAAAGCAAGAAAGAAGGAAAATCCTATCAAAATCTTCTCTTACAAACTGCAGAGAGAGAGTTACAAATTTACAAATTAAGACACCCAAAAATCAGAAACTAGTCTGTAACAAAATCCAACTGCAGTCTTCGTTATTTTAACTTCTAGATTCAATCTCCAAACCGCAAAAGTAGCGGTAAAGTTCACAACGGTATGCACACATACCAAAAATACTAAGACGGAAGCATCAGTAAAGTTATTCCATGCAATGCAAACCATCATATAGCAGAAATACATGAAATCAACCCAACATACAAGCCTGAGCCCCTTAGCAGAATAGTCCAAGAGGAAAAACCCGAAAACAATAAATTCAACACTCATCCTCCCACCAGAACAGTTGCATTACACTTGAGAAAAAAAACAAACAAAGAACACCAAGATCACTGAAACATAAAACAATAAACAACACAAAGGTCAAAGAATTTCCAGTAATGACCAAAGAACTCATAAACTCAAATAAGAATTCAAAACACAACGCTTTTCAAGGGCAAAAGAATACAATAAATATAATCAAAACGAAGAAACATACATTCTCGCCGCATCGCATGCAGAGGCTCTCGACTACGTAGAGGGGAGCGTCGGAATCTTCGGCGGAAACGGCCTCCACCACAGAACCCACGTCCACGATTTGGGGCGTCTTCTTCGTCTCCATGAATATTGAACTTCCAAGAATGTGGGCTTGTTGGTACTTTCTTGATACTTTGGTGAACTTTAAAACCTGATGCTGGATGTTTCTTGGCTGTTTTGATTCAGAGAGGAGGGAGGCGGAAAGGACACCCGGGTTTTTGAAAGAGGTAAAGGGCTCTAGAAAGTATGAGAAGGGCAACGATTGCCTTTTCAATTCTTGCTTATTTTGATTATCAGGTAGTAAATCAATTACTAAACAAAATATATCAAGCCGTCTTAGCTCAGCCGGTAGAGCGCGTGGCTTTTAACCACGTGGTCGTGGGTTCGATTCCCACAGACGGCGGTTTTTTAAAGGGCCCATACAGTGGACTTGCAAGCCTAATAAATTTATTTTTGCCCATATCAGAGGAATTGCAGGCCCAATAAAATTCTTTTTTCGTTGTTTTATTTTATTTAATTGGGCCAAGAGCTGAATTAGTATAGGGCTAAAGAGAAGTCCAACAGCAAGCTTTTGATTGCATTTTCCAAATTTTCATTTTGAGAGGAAATAAAGAATCTTCAAATATATTTATTGCTTATAAGTATATTAGCCTAACCCATTTTTTATTTTTATTTTTTTTTTACCAGAAAGCCTATTTTTAAATTTCAAATATTACTATAAGAATGTAATATTTTAAAAATTATATATAATCAAAATAATGATTTTAACTTATCAATAATTATTTATTGGTTTCTATAATAGTGCAATTTTTTATTTATCAATAAATAAAATATGTGTGCAATAATTAAATAAAATTATAGAAAATTATTTCAAAATTTTTTTATAATTGAAAAAATATTGAATGGCTTACTCTTCAAAATTATCTTTTTTGTTTACTTTTTGTGATTATATAAAAATGTACTTGTGTAATTTTTTTTATTTATGTCATATATGTAAATGTATACATATGCATATTTAGTGTTTAACACCGATTAAAATAATAGAAAATCCATTTTCACAAATTTTTAATATAATTTTATTAAAAGAATATTTAATGGTAATTTACTCTTCAAAATTATCTTGTTGTGTAAGTGTTAATTATAGTTGGCAAGAGTAAAACAAAATGATATTATTATATTTACAATAAAGTAAAAACACATTTAAATAGTTGATTGATTCCAAATATTGAATAATTGCATCAATCATGTCATTCATTTATTATTATTATTTATTATCATAGTTACATTTTTGTGAAAATTTGCAATTTTTTTTTTTTTTCGATGTCCAAGTTGAACTAACCGGTCATGTAATAATTTAAGCAAAATATCGAATAAGATTTAAATTTATTTATTTTATCATTGTAGGGGCCAAAAAAAAAAAGTTTATGTAAAATTTGTAAATATTTTGTTAATATTTAATTTTTTTGTCCAATTTCTTTTAATACATCGATGTCCAAGTTGGACCTAATTGATAATGAGAAGCCCTTTATGATCATCTGAAACTGGGATAAAAAAATAGCAACATCCATTATTGATTTTTTAAAAAAAACCTTTTTTTTTAAAAAAATTTTTTTTCCAATGGTGCCTCAAGTGTTTCCTCTTACGCGATTGTATATATATTATTTTTATTTGGGGATTGCAAAATCAAATATAATATAAATAAAAATAAAACATACAAGCTTTTATAAAATTTGCAAAATATCTTTGAACTTATTTTTTTATATACTATATTAATTTATTAAATAATATATTATTGAGGCGGGGCGGTTGCCGCCACCAAGTTTTGAAGTCCGTCCCTGGGCCCCATATGATTATCGATTGGCCAAATAGCAACACCTAATGTGACTCTGAGATAAAAGCTTTTCAAAAATACAAGTGTTCCAAATGATATAATAAACAAGAGATGAGATGATTTAGTGATAAAGAATAGAGAGGGAAAGCAATAACTTTTCAAACGCTTTGAAGACTATGTTTCCAAATTTAAAAGGATTTCAGCAAAGTCAAAATTGTACAAAATGTAAATGATACAATCCTAGTCTAAATTACAAGCACGAGAAATGATAGTTTTCAACGTGACTGAAAATGTGGTTTGAATTAAGGGTGGATTGATTTATGTTGATTAGGTCCAAATTGATTGTGTGTTTTTCCTTCCCTCCCCATCTCCCCCTATTCTAATAAAAAAAATAAGGTTACTTATTAGTTATTACACTATAATTGAAATTATAATTAAAGCAATGGGCAAAAGAGGAAAACAATTAGGCAAGTCAAAGTTGTCAAATTGTCAAAGTCGTCAAAGCTAAGCAAAATGGAAACCCCCATTCATTTATTGCCTTCCCCGCGTAGACTCCTCTTTCTCTTTCTCGCTCTTACTTTTCCCTCTGAAAAAAAAAAAAAAAAAAAAAAAAAGAGAGAGAAAAGGGGTTTTGCTGCCTCCATTGAAACAGTAGCGGCATAATTTCAAGATCTGGGGAAATAAATCAATCAATAGAGGTAAAAAAATCCAAGTTACGAGTATATCATCGTTGCCTGTTGTATAGGATTATACTATTTGTTGAAAAATGGCGCAGAACAGCCGGAAGACGCTGATCTACGCACTGGTGGCGCGTGGCACGCCGCCGGTGGTGCTGGCGGAGTACACGGAGTTTAGTGGAAACTTCAATTCTATAGCGTACCAGTGCCTCCAGAAGCTTCCTTCATCGAACAATAAGTTCACCTACAACTGCGACAATCACACCTTCAATTACCTCGTTCACGATGGCTTCAGTAAGTCTTTTTTTTTTTTTTTTTCTATTTTATGGTGTTTTTTAGTGTTGGTGCGGTTATTTGATGCTCTGTGTGGTTTTGATTTAAGGGTTTGAATAGGAAAATTTTCTGGTGATAATCTTATTTTTATCTGTGTTGTAATTTGCACGCCATGTGCTCGTGTAGATCGTAATTGTTTAGAGATGTGTTTATGGCGATTTGCTCACCGCATATTCACTTTATTTAACAATTTTTTGTTTTCCCTTAATTTGTTTGTCTTCTTTGATTGACTTGCAACAACCCAATTGTCCGTTTAGGTAGATTTACTGGGGGTGATTCTGAAGTTTTAATATCTTCCTGTAACAAATGGCTAAGTGAAGGATGCATGAGATACAGAAGTAATCCTTGTGCATAAAATGGAGTCATTGAGTTAAATTCATAATAATTATATTTTCACTCAATAAAAGTTCTTTGGAGAATTAATTTAACTATTGTTCCTCTTTTGCTAAGATAATTGGAGCATCATAAGATTGTTGTTAACTTTTGCAATTGCCAGTAATGCCAAATTGTCAACCTATTTATTTACTAAGAAATAAGTTTTGATTCTCGAGTAATCGATTAACATAGAAACATTGAGTTGCTATACAGCATATTGTGTTGTTGCGGAAGAATCGGCAGGAAGACAGGTACCTATGGCTTTTCTGGACCGTATCAGGGATGACTTTGTGGCAAAATATGGTGGTGGGAAGGCTGCAACAACTCCTGCTAATGGGCTTAACAAAGAATTTGGGTATTTAAATTTATAGTTATCACAACAAGATATCTCGAGTTCTTTTTTTGTTTAATTAACAATGGTTTGATCTGGAAAATCCTTATTGGGCAGACCAAAGCTGAAGGAACATATGCAATACTGCATTGAGCACCCTGAAGAGATAAGCAAACTTGCTAAGGTCAAGGCTCAGGTTTCAGAAGTTAAAGGTGTTATGATGGAAAATATCGAGAAGGTAAAAGCCATTATTTATCTTATACTTCTATTTTTAATGTGTTAGTTAACTATGTTCTGAAAACCTGAAGTTGGGATGTTCAAATTTCCTGTTTTGGTCATTTGCTCACATCGAGATTTTCTGCTTCCTTTCCTTCATTCTTTTTGAAAGGAGATATTTTTTGAGAAATGATGAAAGGGACTTAGCCCATGTCTTCCCTTATATATTGTGTCTATATAATTTTTTTGTGTCTGGAGTCAATTTTGGTTATATATTGAAAAATAGTTATGATTTTTTTTTCTCAATGCAGGTTCTAGATCGTGGAGAAAAGATAGAGCTTCTGGTGGATAAGACTGAGAATCTTCATCACCAGGTATCTTTGACTCTCTGTCCACATTTTTCTCGTTTAAATTGTTAAACTGTGTTTCTGCTTGCTTATGCTTTGCTGCATTTCCTCTTTGGGCTGTTTTATAAAGTTCTCTTAAGCTCTGAATTGCTAAATTTATTTTGAGACTGCATCGAGGGTTACTTGTTAACAGATACTCTGATATTGCATGCTTATGCTTCGCTGTGTCACATCTTTGGGCTGTAAAATAAAGTTTTCTGAAGATATGCATTGACAATTTATTGTGAGGCTGCATTAGGAAATGAAGTATGAATTATTCATTCACTGTGTTCTTAAGGCCTTGTTTTTTTCTTTTCCAAGTGCTCATTTCCATTTTAATACTATTCATAAAAATGGAATCATGTTTGTTAAAAGAAATTCAATTGGAAATCACCATTTCACTTTTCATTTTTCAGATTTAACATCTCAAACCTTTAATTTCAATTTCCAACTTTATACACAATCTTGCATCACTTATCAATCACCTTTCTCATTTTTCATCCAATTTTATATCGACTATATATTGTCTATATCTACTTAATATATTATTATTTTCAAATTATATCTATTTATTGGGCCCACCACCACAATCTCAAATATTGAAATTGGACCACACCATTATTAACTTTTCAAATTATTATATATACAAAAAATACTTCAAGATTACTCAACCAACTCATTCTTATTTCCAAAGCTATATAAAATCTAATTTTCATTCATTCATCCAAACACAATTCCAATTTTTACACGAAAACCAATAAATTCTCAAAATTCATTTTTCAACACTAGAAATTCGGAAATGGACTCTTGAAACAAAACCATTCAAGGCCTAAGTCTTTCTGATTTTCTGGATTTGATCAAGTTTACATCAGGACCTGCTTGAGGTTCTTAACTTGTATGTTTTTTTTTTTTTTTTGAGAATAAGATTCTTAACTTGATATGCTACTAGTTCACATTTAAAAAAAAAAGGCTAAAGTAAAGACCACCAGCTTTTGAGAGAGTAAAAAATGCATATATAAAGTGAAGGTTCTTAACTTGATATGCTACTAGTTGAAATAAAATGTAAAGATATTTTTTAGTAAAAAATGCATATATAAAGTGAACTTACATGCTCTTGAAATAAAACGAATATTGCTTTAGTGGACAGACTTATCTTCTTGGTTTCCTTCTCTCTCTCTCTCTCTCTCTCTCTCTCTCTCTCTCTCTCTCTCTCTCTCTCATACATCGTGCCTAACATGTTTGACGTTAAGATCAATATTTACAATGCTGGCTGGAAAATTAGAGGCCGGTCATCAAAATTTTGTTTCAAAATAATGAAGGATATCAAGTCTATTATTCAATTTTGGTTGCTGGTCATCAAATTTTTGTTCCAAAATAACAAAGAATATTAACTTTTATTGTTCTATTAAACAGCTAGAATTTCATCAATGTATTTGAATAACGGCCAGTAAAATGGAAAGTGCATACCAACAAATATATATTCCGTGACATTTAGAAATAATGCCCAAGTCGTCATCCATTCTTACAACTTTTCTTGTCAAAGATTGTACCAGTGCTAAATGTCTACCTGTAATTCTTCAATATCTTGTTCGAACAGGCTCAGGACTTCAGGAGTACTGGAACAAAAATCAGGAGAAAAATGTGGCTACAAAACATGAAGATCAAGTTGATTGTTTTAGCTATCGTGATTGCATTGATCCTCATTATTGTCCTCTCTGTCTGCAAGGGTTTCAACTGTGGAAACTGAATTTACATAATACTCGGATCATTTGTAGATCTATGCTGATCCTGTTGTCATAACCTTGGAAAGGATTAAGAAATTCATTTTGTATGTATTAAAGAAGCAGTACCTATACAATATTGCTAGGGGAACTCCGTTTTTTGAGCAAGACAGTGTTATAGAACAATGATATATTGTGCAACTCTTGTGTATTTTAGTAAATTCCATGTCATGGACCATACTGTAGTTTGTAGGTTGTGTTGAGTGTTTTCTTGAATCTGAACAGCTGCAGATTCATTGTCACGGATATAACTCCGGCTACGTCGAGTTGCTAGTTTTGATTTTAGAAGTCTTGGAATAAAGGGAGGCAGTGTCATTGACCTTTTCAGTTTGTGTTACTCGAATTGAGATTTCTCATTCCACTTTCCCTATTTCACTCTCTATTCCATTTTTTTTTTTTTTTTTTTTGAGAAATTCTCGATTCCATATATTGGATGAATATACACGTGTTATTCATCCAATATTTGGAATATGAGAGTAAAATAAGGAAAGTGGAATAAGAGATCTCATCCCGTGTTACTGAAACTCAGAATTCATTACTGTTGTGCTGGTAGATTAATTGTGCTTGAATGGGATAGGTTCGATTTACACCTATTGATTGTGGTAATTGTTAATTATTTTTATTACTATGGTATTTTGTTATATATATGCACACACACATGTTTATTAGGGGATGAAAAAAACAAGGCTATAATTATGCTTGTTGTCCCATCAGAATCGCTAGTCAATTTTATTTCCGTATGACCATTTAATCCGATTTTGACCATTATTTTCATATCGGTAATACTGAGGAAAGAAAACTCGACTGTAAGTTGTTACAGCGCTGAGTCTCTTGATCATTTGACTTAGAATTATTCAGTTCTATTTCTTTTCTTGAGACATGGAAGGGGTATAACTCAGAAGCTTATCATCTCAATCCTATTATTAATACAAAAATCTCATTGATGATCTCAAGGTGAAATATGTTGGTAATGACATATTCAATTTAAATCAAAGGTTCACTCAAACATAGACCCTCCATTTCAGACTTGAGTTATTCCAATTCTCACTTTCTTTTTTTGTTTCCTGTTTTTCTTTTTCTTTTTATCACTCTCTATTTTTGTGTTATGTTTCGCCAGTCTTCCCAATATTTTGGAAATATTTACTAGCAGAAGAAATGTCTTTTTTAATTTTTTTAATGAAAAAAAGAGCTATTAAATTAATTTATAATGAACAAAGATTTCTAAACCTCGAAGTCTTAAAGGTTATTCAACTAGTCATCCTCTTTCTTGATGGGCTTAAGCACAGGTTCGTGACTGACAAAAGTCCCCGTCTTTGGGCCCAAAGAAATGGACCCGTCACTCTACTATGGATTAACAAGATTTTAATGGGCTCACATGAATTGCATCAAGAATTGGGTCTGCAAAGTAGGCAAATAGCCCTTCACACATTTAATTTGCTATATTTATTTCCATGTACCACAATGAAGCTATCAATTCACGTAACATTAATTTTATTAAATAATAGGGATCAACTAGGGATGACAGCGGGATGGATAGACACGGGTAACCACCTGCCCAAATCCTAATGGGAGAGGTATGGGTAAGTTTATTTGGGTTTGGGATTGATATGAGATGCAAAATTAATACTCATTTATATATGGGTAGGGTACGGATTTACCCCTTAGGGTACCCTATACCCCAAACCCATTTATATAATGGGGTATGGATACTCTTAAATAGGTGGGTACCCTACCCATTGTCATACCTAGGATTATACTTCAGTGGGTGAGATGTATGTTGTAAGGGCGAATGACCCGAGTTCAAACCCATAGGAGTGCGTGTGTCACATCCCCCAATTCACGTAACACTAATTTTATTATATAATAAGGATCAACCTTGTGCTCCAATGGTTGAGATGTGTGTTGTAAGGGCGAATGAACTCGGGTTCGATCTCATAGGAGCGCGTGTGTCCCCTCCTCAAATTTCCCCCACAATTTTTTTAATTAAATAATAACTATTGTGAGATTTAATTTTTAAAACACCCACTAGTCAAATACCTAAGCACCAAATTCGTGCCCAATATAACTCCAAATGACTTTTCCAATTGAAAAACAAACAATTATCAATAGTCAAATCCACAAGGCTGATTCAAATTTAAAAAAAAAAATAGAACAGCCTCCATCCATTAAATTATACATATTATTGTAATTAACCATGACAATGTGGTTTAAGATTAAATAAACCATATAAACTTACATCAAATTTCAAACAATTTTTTTCATAGACAGGCCCACAAAATAGTAGCAGCAATTTTGTTTAATATTATGGGTGACCGCTGACCGGACCTTGGCTATATATGATGTACAAACATAAGGCTCCAAATAAATTTATAGCAGCCCTAAATGGATAAACATAAATAATAATAATCAATGAGTAAACCCCAGTCATAATCAAGTTTGGTTTCCCTTTAATCTATCCGTCACTTTATTTAAAAATTTGGTGTTACTTGAATCCACGTTTGTCACTACTATTTTGTTGCATTCACAATCTAGAGGGCCAACAACTTTTTGGATTTGTGTAGTGTGGGAGCAAATACAATGAGGTCAAAAATTATGAAATTGAGAGGAAGATAAGGTAGTTGAGGAAAATTAATTAATTGAAATATCAAAATTTAATTTTATACACTATTTATTTTTAAAAATATATATGAAAATTGTAGAATTATTATATTCTATATCAGAACTTCATTTCCATGATGCAATACTTTAAAGTATGTTTGTAGATGCTACACTAGAGTACTGCACCAGGTGTAATATATCTACTACTCATATGTCGTATTTCTTAGGAACTGAGACATTTGTAATACATTCATACTCTAAATGACATTTGACCAGGGGATGTAAACGAGTCGAGTCGAGCCCATAATATTGTTCAAGCTTGTTTAAATTTTAAACGTGCTTCAAAAATTGTGTTTGAGCTTGGTTTGATTATTAATCGAATCGAGCTCGAACGAGCTTCAGTCGAGCTGAACATGAATCGAGCTCGAGTAACTTGATATTTTTTTACAAATATTATTATATTTTTACTAATCGAGTCGAGCTTTACATCTTATCGAACGAAAAAACAAACCGAGAACGAACTTTTAACAATCGAACTCGAATCAAATATCGAGTAGTTTAATTAGTTTTTCAACCCTACATTTGACTAGTAGATGTTACACCACATTTAGTGCTTCAGTTAGCATCTGCAAAATCGTGAATTCGTTCTTTTTTAATGGTTTTGTTTTACCTAAAAAGATTGAACTCAGAGAAAATTTATTGAATTCACTTACAAAAATATTAAGTTTTCTTGTGCTAATAATTTTAACAACCTTAGGTATTGTTATTTTGTCTCTTCAATCCGTAGAAGGATTCTAAATTAAATTACTCCAAAGTATATATATTATACATAACAAGTTCTTTGATTTTACATGACCATCATAATCTACCCATTTTATTTTCCCTAATTCAAAATAATTGTTGGAGTGACATCAATTATTGCAAGTTGCAACTGATAAGAAAGGGACAATTGCGTGCCTAATACATGTATCATTTATAGTTTCTTGTCTGATGTAACAAGGTTCACATTTTATCATCCATGACGTGCAACTATATATATATATATATATATATATATATATTCAGGAATATTAATTCAATATAATTATTTAATAATATCTTGAGAGTCAAATCATTTTTTTTCCAGATTCAAATTGGAATTTTTATTTGGGTTGATGATGTTGTTATGCAAAGTTGACAAACAAACCATTCTTTGATGCATCATATATACTTTGTCCTCTGGTTAGGAGTTTTGTCCTCTTCTAGAGTCTGGTTCCCCTCGGGGCTTGTTAGGGTTCTACCCTCCCGCCGTCACCTATCACCCCCTCCCCCCCACCGCCTCCCCCGACCCTTCTCCACTGCTGCCACCACCTGGTTCCGCCCTATGCCAGAAACTCCTCCTCCTCTTCGACTCCTCCTCTCTCCCCCAGCTCTCTTTTCTCCCTCTTTGTTTTTTCCTTTTCTTTGTGCTAACACTGGAGCGCAGCCACCCCTCACCCCCCTGTGTTTTGTCTCAGCGTTTTCACCCCGCCAAGAGCCATGAGTTGTATTATTTGGAATGCTCGGGGGCTTGGGAACCAACGGGCATTCCGGGAGTTAAGGCGGTTAATCGCCGAAAAGGACCCTCAGCTACTATTCTTGTGTGAGACAAGAATGAGAGCTTTTAATTGTAGTAGATGGAAAGAATGGCTGGGTTTTGAGAGTTTATTCATTGTTGACAGTATTGGGAAAAAGGGTGGTCTCATGTTATTTTGGAAGAAACCTCTGGTGGTGAATATCACATCATATTCTACGGGACACATTGACTGTACGATACGTGATGGTGACAAAAATTGGCGCTTCACGGGCTTTTATGGCAACCCAGATGCGAGTAAACGAAAATATTCATGGGACTTGATGCGCAAATTGGCTTCTATACATGAGTTAAAACATCTCCCGTGGCTATTGGGCGGTGATTTTAACGAGATTTGTGGCCACAATGAAAAGTGGGGAGGTCGAAGAAGGTCAGAATCACTTATTGATGAATTTAATAGTGTGCTTGCAGAATGCGAATTGAGAGAAATTTATGGCGATGGGGACTGGTTTACCTGGGTTAACAGACGTTCCGGGGAGGACATCATATTCGAAAAATCGGGATGATTTTTAAGCACACTTCAATGGAGATTGTTGTACCGGTAGCTAATATGTCATCTCTAGACTATTACTCATCGGATCACGGGGCTCGATGGTTTGTTGGCGAGAGACAATGGCAAAGCAGGATGGAAGATACTTGTAAAAAAATTAGCCGCTTTAAATTCGAGAAATTCGGACCACCGAATCGATTGCGAGGAAGTAATAGCACGAGGTTGGAATAAGGGTGGTGGAATGGCTACAATATTGCAAAAATTTGAGAGTGCGGACATGAATTGCAACAACGGGTGATGATAATTTTCGATCTCTTCCTAAACAAATTAAAGATGAAAGAAAGAAACTTAACCAATTAAAAATCTCCCACAATTGGAGGCAGGCAAGTTCTGAAGTAAAAATATTGGAGGGCAAGATTGAGAAACTCACATCTCAAGAAGAGATTTTTTGGAAGCAAAGAAGTAGAAATAATTGGCTTCAACACGGAGATCGGAACACGCCTTATTTTCATGCACAAGCCTCAAGCAGAAGAACAAAGAACACCATCAGAGGACTTGCTTCCAAACAAGGGGACTATTGTACGAGTAAGATGGCAATGAGGGATATAATCTCGGATTATTTTACTGATATCTTTACAACTCGTAACCCGTCGACGTGTGAAATTACAGAGGTTCTACAATGTGTGGATCCGAAAGTCACTTATGAGGCAAATGAAATGTTGTGCCGACCATTTGATGATAAGGAGGTAAAGAAAGCACTATTTGATATGTTCCCCGATAAGGCCCCTGGACCCGACGGCTTCCCCGCATTGTTCTTCCAAAAATATTGGCGCATTATAGGGGCTGATGTCACACAAGCTGTTTTGGATATCTTAAACAGTAATGGTGATATAAGTAGATGGAATATGGCTGTCATTACATTGGTACCCAAGGTGGCTAACCCGGTGCTTGTCAAGGAGTTCCGTCCTATAAGTTTATGCAATGTTTTATATAAAATTGTGGCACGGGCTATTACAAACAGATTGCATCGATTTTGCATGAGGTGGTTGATGAATTTCAGAGTGCTTTTATTCCAGGTCGACTTATCACTGATAACGTTATTCTAGGATTCGAATGCATGCACTGGATTCGAAATCATCGAGCCGATGTCGGGGATACGGCGCTGAAGCTAGATATGAGAAAAGGCATATGACAGGGTTGAGTGGAAATTCCTCAAGCCATTATGCAAAAGTTGGGATTCGCATCTAAATGGACGGAGCTAATTCTTAGATGTGTAAAAACAGTGAAGTATGCGTTCAATCTAAATGGGGACGTAGTTGGTTCGGTGACGCCGCAACGAGGCTTAAGACAAGGTGACCCACTATCGCCTTACTTGTTTGTCTTATGTGCCCATGGATTATCAAGTTTATTCAAAAAACACCTTGAAACGAGATGGATTAATGGGGTTCGCATTGCACACCACGGTGCCCACCATTATCCCACCTATTTTTTTGAGATGATAGCTTGATTTTCGTCGGGCAAATGAGGTAGAATGTGGTCGGATTGCAAGCATTTTAAAGAAGTATGAACGCCATCGATCGGTCGGCTAATTAATTACGATAAATCTGCCATCACCTTTAGCTTAGAACACAAGCACTAATATTGTGAACCACTTTAAGGAGATCTTTGATCCCGGTAGTGCAAGGTCACGACATGTACTTGGTCTACCAACAAGATATCCTTAAGAAGCAAAAGAATCCAGTTTGGTTATTTGAAAGAAAGAATAATGAAGAGAATAGCGGGTTGGAGTGGTAAAGTGTTTTTACGAAGGAGGTAAAGAAGTACTAATCAAGGCGGTGCTTTCAGTTATTCCGACATATTCTATGTCATGTTTCCGTATTCCTCAAAGTATATGTAATGAGATAGAAGGTGCTTGTGCAAATTTTTGGTGGGGAATGGAAGGGGGTCGGAAAAAATTGCATTGGATGAAATGGACGGATTTATGTCGTCCTAAGAATATGGGAGGAATGGGGTTTCTGAACTTGCAAGAATTTAATAAAGCACTTCTTGCCAAACAGATATGGAGAATTATCCGCTGTCCAGATAGCTTGGTGGCTCGAGTCCTAAAAGCGAGATATTTTCGCCACGGTGATGTGATGAATGCGGGTATGGGATCTAAACCTTCTTATATATGGCGATCTCTACTCTGGAGTAGAGAATTGATTGAGAAAGGAAGTGCTTGGAGAGTGGGCAATGGAAACAAGACTCGAATTTTTCAAGATCAGTGGGTGCTATCAATGGCAGATAAAATCCCACATTTGCAGGTTTCTATTCCGGTGGAAGCTACTGTTAATAGCATTATATCAGGTGGAGGATGGAATAAACAGAGAATTCAGGAAATTTTTGGAGGAAGCTACGGTTACATTGCTGATGCAATCTTGAAAATGGCTGCACCATCTGTTTCTCACGAAGACAGCCGATTCTGGAGATATGAGGATAAAGGTCGATATTCAGTGCGATCCGGATATAAATTAGCTATTGGATATTACAATACGAATGCACATTGCTCTTCGTCTCAAATGGAAAAGTGGTGGAAATTCTTATGGGCTTTGTCTATCCCTCCTAAAGTTAAAATATTTTGGTGGAAAGTTTCACATAATTCGATAGCTTCTAAGGCCAATTTGATTCGGCATCATGTCCCAGCGGAAGGAGGTTGTGCTCTATGCCATTTTAACAATGATACAACAACCCATTCTCTGTTTTTTTGCTCAGCAATTCGGCACTTTTGGAAGGAAACAGAATTTTGGGAATTGCTTAAACCTGCAATATATGGAGATTTTATTGAAGTGGGCTGGTGGATGAAGGATAAATTGGATAAAGCCCAATTTGAAAAATTTGTTTGCCACACTTGGGGTATTTGGAAAGAAAAACAATCTTTCATTCATGATCTTTGAACGCCCGAATTTAGCTCCTTCAAGATAAAGTGGGCGAGATGATTTTTGCAAACATTTAGAGAGATGAAACAGAGGACTAATATTGGGAATGAAATAGCTGGCACAAGTGAGACGATTGGACACGGCCACCGCATGGGTACTATCGTATCGATGTTGACGATGCATATACCAATGGAGGGAATAAATATGCCACAGGGGGAATTATTAGAGATTCGAAGGGCATGTAATAAAGGCGTTTGGGAGATGTTGGGATTATTTTGAAAGTGTTATGGATGGGGAGTTATATGCTATTATGGATGGCTTAATCAGAACTAATAACGCAAATATTAAGCCAGGCTTATTTTTCGGACTCGTTGATGGCGGTGCAAGTGATCATGGCCACCCAAGAGGACCTTAGCCACCGAGGATTTGTGATTCAAGATATTCAGAGAATGCTTCCTGAAGTAGGAGCAACAAAAATTTCGCATGTTCGTCGTATTGCTAACACTGTTGCTCATAGATTAGCTAATTTTGCTGCTTTTTCTTCTACGTCATTTGATTGGGCGAGTGAAGATGTCCCTTCTTGGGTCAATGAAATTGTAATAGCCGACAATTCACTGCTTTAATAAAGCTATTTCAATTTCGATTTCAAAAAAAAAAAAATTGATTAAATAAAGCTGTCATGTTTCACTAATGGTTGGTACTAATTAAATCTGTGCATGTGTGCTTTGATTTTTTTATTTTTTTTAATTTTTTAATGAGGGAATATATCTTTACATATTTAATTCATATCGATGCCTAGAAATAGCAATCTTAGTATATTCGCTAATTAATTGTTAATCGAATCTTATATTAATAAAATAAATATAAAGCTACATATTTTATTGAACTTAAAACGAAGATCTTAAAATTTAAAACTTCAATATTTGACAATCACAGTTTGGGTCATGCAAGAGAGGGATGGTGCTAGAAAATAGAGATTACAAGTAATTTTATTTTTTAAATGTCATTACATTTGATTTAATTAGTACCCCCAATATATATAGTACTTAATTAATTTAAAACCGTAATAAAAGTGAGTGTTTTTTTTTGTCATTTTTACAGTATTAAATTATTAAAATACATGATAGTTGGAATATTGGATGATGATTAATCAACATATTAATATTTAATATAATGATATAACCAATTTACTATATAAAAAATTATAGGGATAATTATAAATAAAAAAGGTATGGGGTGATTACGAAAGAAACCCAGAAAATTTTCAAAACTATATAAATTCGCTTGAAGGTTGATCTTGTCTTATATTTTTACCCCAATTGTTAGTCAAACTGACGAAATTTGTTGACTTCGTTAAATATTATATGATTACATCTCTAAACTTATCTAAATGTTATAAATTGCCCAAACTTTTAGTCTCACATTTTACAGTTAAATCCCTCAATTTCCCTGGATATTGCGAATTGCCATAATCCATCAACTTCTCTAAATATTATAAAGAGTCGATCCGGCGAAAAGTTAGACTGATTTGTAATATTTAGAAAAATTGAGATACTTAATAGTAAAATATTTGATTACGTCGGTAATTTCTGCCAGATCAACTAATAATTAAGACAAAATATGAATAAAGATCAAATCTAAAAAGACTTCTGTAATTTCGAAACTTCTCTGAAATTACTTCACACATCATGTCCTTTTCTTTTTGTGATTATCCCAAAAATATATTATTGAAATGTGATGGCAAGATTCTTGTTCCTAGCGTCTCAAATTAGAAAAGCCAAACATTGATGCCACAATATAAGGTAAAATATCACATCAAACTTCAAAAATATATATATGTTTTCTATATTTATTTATTAAATACATTAATCTTTTCATTGTTCTGTCAGATGGCGTGGTGGGAATAATGAATGTAACACCTATAAATATTTATTAGCATAACACGACAACCACTACAAGAAAATCGCAAAATAGCGACGGAAATTTCCGTCGCTAAACCCATAAAATCCGTCGCCAATTTATTTAGCGACGGATTAGCGACGGATTATTGCCGTCTCTATTTAGCTCGTCGTTAATTTCTTAGCGACGCATTATAAAATCCGTCGCTAAATTAGCGGCGGCAAAATCGTCGCTAATAGATAACAATCCGTCGCCAATTATTCACTGAAATAACAAAATAGCGACACATTCATGAAGCGGAACTAGCGGCGGACATGTCTGTCGCTAAATTTATGACGGAACAATCCGTCGCTAATGTTTTCTCTTTGTTAATAATAGCGGACGGATTTGGCCGTCGTTACATATAGCAACGGACAAATCCGTCGCCAATTTATATGTTTTGGTAAGCGAAATAGCGACGGATTATTGCATAATTTTTTTTATAATAAAAAACCTACAAAACCAATTCAGTTTAAATTAGAAAAATACATTTATATAAACTATAACAAATATCAATAATAGCCAATATAAAATATGTATTACAAAAAATTCGCTAAACATTTATAGTCATAGAAAACGCATAATACATCCATATATAATAGAAAACATAAAATACAAATATTTCTAAAATTTGTCTAATTTGTGAATAGTTGTCACGGAAGAGGAATATGTCCCTAGGGGCGCATCTCCATCATCACACGTACCAACTCTGAGGCATGATTGCATGAACATGTCATGAATATGTCTATCAATGGTCGAATCACACCAATAGTGCTTCTGCAAACAAAAATATATATTTAATTTTCATGCACAGTATATCAAAATAATATATACTAAGTAAAATTCGACAATAATTTTCCTAAAAATCAAAAATGACAAGGTATAATATGAAACAAACACAAAAAGGCATATCTACATGCAGAGACATTATTAGAGCACAAATTATCATTTGTACCAACTAAAGATGTTGCAATCTGCAGAATCCTGTAAGTGTTGAAGAATCACACTTCTGATCTACCAACTCACATGAGGTGAATCGAAGTTTTTAACTTTCATTAGGCCAAGATCATACCAGTGTCTTCTTGATTAAGTGATTTCAGTGGCAGATAATATAATTTTTAGATACCACCATCAGTACTATTTGAGATGGCATGGTTATGCTTCATTAACATTTAAGCTACCCTTGAGACATATTACAAACAAGAAAAAGCAGAGGATGGGATGCAAAACTACTTTTATCCGAGTGTATACGACATGAATTTAAATTATTATGTACTAGACAACTGAATACTTGTGAATCACAAGCATACCACTAACGAGACGTTCATTTATATTTATACTTGTGAATCACAAGCATACTAGTAGAAAAACTTATACTCCAGCTTTGAGTTCTCAAAAAAAAAAAAAAAAAAATCATGCTGAGTGCTGACCTTGTTCCTTTATATTTAAATAACCAAATATTGACCAGATTGTAACTACTGCAAAGGATTACAATGCATTACTTTCTAGGATTAATCACTCCTCAAAACTTCACATAACATCAAAGTCCAGCTTAAATATTTCGAACTCCATTTGCTGAAAAGATGAACATGTGAGTTCAAGACATATCAGCGTATTTTTAAGAAGCAAATAAGCAATATAATATAGCTCAAATTAAAACTGCAAAGTATCAAGCTCTGGATTTGCATGTTATGAGTTTTCTTTATTCGTCTTTTCTTTGCATTCTTTCTTAAATTCCATTATTTTATCCTAACCAACCAGCCTAAGAACAGCAATAATCATAAATTAGTGAAGGCATGCCATCCTCAGGCACCAGTTCTTGTTTCTCCTCAGGAAATGTCATTAAGTTGCTGATTACGTTGCTTTTATACTAGAAAAAAATATGCACCAAGCCATCTGAAATCATACCAGCTTTTCAAGACGCCTAAGCATGGCTGCATCTAGTTCCCAGGGGAGGTTAGTAGCTGCCAGAACAAAAACGAGTTCATCTGTCTTAGTCAAACCATCCATCTGTAGTTTAGACCAAATGTAAAAACCAAAGTGCTCTTTGTCAAATTTTTTTCAAGTAAATGTAAATGGGTAAACTTTGAATGTTTTAAGAAGGCATTCATTTAAAGCACAGAGAATTCATAAATTAAATAGCGTGTTTCCATCCATAAACAAATCTAAATTAGAATTAAATATAATTATTTCACAACAAAATCAGAATTAAATCTAATTATTTCCGCAAATAGGAAGACGACCTCACTCGAAATTAAATCTAATTCTGCAAATACACCATATCAACCCCACCCAAAAAGAAAATCTTAAATATCTCAAGATTGCTACAATCAGAATAAAACAATTACTTGCTCAAGTATATCACAAGATTGGGGAGAAAAACGAAAGCTCAAATATCTCACTACAAAAAGATATTCCAAAACTCAAACATGATAAATAATCAATAGACTAAAATAAAAGCACAAAAAACCAAATTAGGTCTCAATTGTACAAGAGAGGAGCGCAGATCTTACCAAAAAGCACAAAAAGGTATGATAAAATTTCCTTTTCACGAGGTGCGACGGGGCAGCGGGGCGGTGGGTTGGGCAGACGGGCACAGGCGGCTGTGGGAGAGGCGACGGTGACGACGGGGTACGAGGTGGGGCAGCAAAGCCTGGTGGGAGTTTTTGGGGATAAGGTTGAAGGTCGCTAGAACTAATACAGAATGGGGAAAGAGATGGTTATTCATAGTTTTAATTTAGCAACGGATTATAATCCGTCGCTACTCCATAGTAGAATAAGTCAATACGATGGCGTTTCTATTTGAGACAATAGCGACGACTTTAATCCGTCGCTAATATATTACTTTATTAAAAAAACTCAAATAAAGAGACGGCCTTGTTTCTCTTCTTTAAACATTAATTTCAAAAATAAAATTTATTTATAGGTTAGCAACGGATTCTATCCGTCGCTAACGTGAATATGTAATATGTTAATCAATTAGCATTTAGCAAACGGAATTTTCCGTCCCAAATTATTTTCCAGGTTTTTAAATTAAAATTCATTTATAGTTTAGCAACTAATGTAGCCGTCGCTAAATGTTTTTCCGATTTCTAACTTTCTTATATTCAAATTATATGATATTGTTTAGCGGCGGATCTAATCCGTAGCTAAAGTGAATATGTTAATTAAATAGCGACGGATTATATCCGTCCCCAAATGTTTTTCCAGTTTGTTATATTAAAATTCATTTATATATTAACGACGGATACTATCCGTCGCTAAATTGAACATCTTAACTGTTTAGCGACGGATTTTATCCGTCGCAAATTATTTTTCCAGTTTTTCAAATTTTAAACACCTTGTTAGCGACGGATTTAAAATCCGTTGCTAATCCGTCTGTAATTCATTATGTTAGCGACAGATTAACGACGGATACGTATCCGTAGGTAATTCCGTCGTTACTCCGTCGCTATTCGGTTGCTATATATTATAATATTTTTTTGATTATTTTGGGAAGAAATATGTCGTTATTCCGTCGTAAAACCGTCGCTAATAGAGACGGATGTTGTCCGTCGCTAAATTCTGTCGCTATTCAGCAGATTTCTTGTAGTGAACTGAATAAAATCAAAAAATTGAGGGCAAAAGAACGTGTATGTGTGAACAAGCAAAAACGTTTTAAGCCATAAGTCGTGGTCCAACGTACGAGGGGCACCCACACCTTTACCCAACCCCCCTAAATCTTGTTTTTCTTAGAAGTGTCAATTGAAAAGACACGAGTTTTGTTTTCCAACTAAGCCAAATCTAAAAGGGTCCTATTTAGACATGTCAAACATGTCAAGCCATGCCGGCCAAATAGTGACAAGACACTACAAGAAAATTTCAGTTTATCGACAAAAATAAATTTGTCATTGAATTTACAATTGTCTACAGAATATTACAAAATAAAAAATATCATTTTTTCCCAAATTATACCGATATTTTTCCAATTACTGATAGATTTTCTGTAGGTATTTACCAACTCTTTTAGATTCATTTAACTACAATGATTTTATTTTTACACTTTATAATTTTCTTGATACTTGCATACATACAAATTTTTCTATAGGCAAACTGATTTTTTCTCGTAGTGAGACCGTTATTTTTGAAGCTCAAACCCGACCTATCCCATTGATAATACACATAAAGAATCAAGGTTGAGCTAAATAGGCTTGGTTCAATTCGAACCTCTAAAAATGAAGTATAATCCAATCTTTTTATCGGACCAAATTGGGTGGACACGTTTTGACAGCTCCATTTGTGTTTTGCCTAATATGGCCAAACGCATATCATTTATAAATATTAATTAAATAAAGAGAAAAAAGAAGAAAATATTATTGCTGATGTGAAAGGTGGAAAGATACATGGTCCCATAACCAGAAATTTAATAGTACAAATCATGATAATGAGATTGAATAAATAGTTGAATGTGACTGCACTAACCAATTATTTTATATTTATTTTTATATGCAACAAAATCTTTTTATATATATATATATAGTATAAAATTTCGAGTCAGAAACTGCAAAGAAACAACTAGAATTAATGATGGTGGTATACGCGTCATTTATAAGTCTGATTTTTTTTATTTTTTTTTTGTGCACAGAAATAATGTTGTTTTCAATTTTTCTGAATGGTGCAAAATTTTGAACGTAACGTTTCGGCTGTTTGTTTGTTTTTTTCTCATTAAATGTCAAAGTCCAGACTTAATGAGAAAGAAAGGAACAGAAAAGTAGAGCACAAGAAATTATTGAAACTTTCTTGGCTAATTTGTTAAATTTATCTACATCAAATTTTAGGTAGATTAAAATGTTATTTATTTAATTGCAATTCACCTAATTAATAATACTGAGAACAAGTCATTATCCTTACTAGTTTACGCTACAAGATAAAGAACAATTAGAAGTAGGGTGATTGGCTAATTTAATTTTGAAGCAGATAAGGTTAGTTTTAAAAACCCCCCAAATAAATAAACTCATGTAATATGGTGACACGGTGCGATTAGTTATACTTTTAGTGTAAAAAGTGATATTTTTGTGTAAAAAGTGATCGTTACACTAAAGTTTAGGTATATTCAGACAAAATCTGAATAAACTACAAGAGGCCTAAAAACTTAATTTTATGCAATGATGATGGATTAATGGTTGAAGTTTAATGGTTGAAGTTTTCTTCAAAATACAGAAAATAACAATTCATTAATTCAGGAGTTTTTTTTTTTTTTTTTTTTTTTATTAAGGCGGCAAAAAAATTGGTTTTATATCATATCAACTATTTTTGATGTCATCGATCAAGTGAGGATGGAAAAAGTTGGATATGAGAATCAATCTGAACAAATTAAGCTGTTACATGCCATCCACAAAAGAATTATTGCCCTTTCAAAATACCTACTCAAAAAATAAATAAGATATTCCTTAACCGATCAAAAAAAAAGGATATCCCTTAATTTTATGCAATGATGATGGATTAATGTTTGAAGTTTTGTTCAAAATACATAAATTATCAAGTCATTAAATTGAGGAGTTTTTTTTTTTAATTTACGAGAATTAGAGTATATAAGGCGGCAAAAGAAATTGGTTTTATATCATATGTCAACTATTTCATTGATGTCATCGATCAAGTGATGATGGAAATTAAGTTGGATATGAGAATCAATCTGAACAAGGCTGTTACATGCCATCCACAAAAGAATAATTGCCCTTTCTAAGTTTTCAAAGCACAATTCAAAAATAAAAAATGAAAAAGAAAAAGGATTCTACTACCAAAATGATACTTTAGCACGTGTTAAAAATATAAATAATTACGTTATTCAAAAATTTCTCTAGTCCAGAGTCCTTATTTTAAATTATTTAAATTATTTTTTTTAATTTAACAATAAAGTAATTTAGCCAATAATCCCTAAATTAAATAAATAAGGATCCTTAAAAGTCCACTGGAATCAACCATGCAAGAAGAGACCCTATCCACATACATGTAAATACTATTAATTCACATTATTGAAATGTACATAATTTATTTATTTACATTTTATGTTTTGAACTTTCAAGTATATAATTTTTAACTTCATCTTTTATTTTTATCCTCAACTATATAATTTACTATTTTTTTTAAGTTCTAGTGTTATAGAATTTTTTATCGAAAGATCAACTCCTATTTTGTGACACAAATCCACTCAATAGCTAAATTCACGAGGAGTATGAAAATCATTGTGATACTACATTACTAACAATAACAAAACTTATATATTTCAATGATAGTGAGTCTAAACTACTTATTTTAATTTACAAACCCAAAACCCTATTTTTTTTTTTTTCAATTCAAATGAAGATTAAAAAAAAATCTAAGAGATGAACTGTCAACTACATGTTGCCTTTTCAATTTAGTAATAAGACAATTAAAAAAACAAAGAATTTTTTTTTTTTTGACATGGACAAGAAATGAAAACACACATTAATGACTTTATGAAGAGCCCCCCTAAGAACTTTTACTATTTGGTAGAAAAAAGCACTACAACTTTACAAGTACACCTTGCCTTTAATATATTTTCTTATGGTGGGCCAATATTAGAATCCAAAACAATCTACCTTTTGTTTGGTGATCGACTTATAGTGACCCCAACATTGATTTAAAGATGGGACTACATAATTATCTTAAAAGTAATCAAACGATATGACAATTGTGGAAATGTGGAAGCAAACTTGAGTTCATCATGGATGATTGTGGTAAGAATCTTTGTGAAGAAAACTTCATGGACGGACTTAATTTACTACCAAAACGATATTTTAGCACGTGTTAGAAAAATAAATGATTACGTTATTAGAAAATTCTCTAGAAACATACGCTCTTATTTTAAATTGCATATTTAAATTATTTTTTTTAATTTAACATTGATTTTTTTGCGGGAAGTTTGTGCAATTACTTTGCATGGATCGACCCTACCAAATTATACTATTAGCACTTTTTTAGGGAAAGGCTTTTTTCTTCTTATATTTCTATTTATTTAAAAAATAATATTTTATAGTCAAGAGGATCTACTTAAAGATTGCCAGCCACATTGGAATCAACCATGCAAGAAGATGCCCTATGGTACTTTATTTTTGTCAATCGTGAAATTTTTTATTTTACTTTTTCAGTCGTTATCGAATATCGTGGCCAACTTCAAATTGCAAAAATTATTTTTATTGGTAAATATTGTTTTATTTATTTATTTTTAATTGGTGATGATGTTTGTGAACATGTGAAGATGCGCACTCCATATTGTATATAATTTTTATGGGACCCTTCATCTTTAATATTTTTATTCTCAACTATATAATTTACTATTTTTTTTAAGTTCTATACTTCTAATATTCGAATTTTATTAAAATTGAAAGATCAGCGAATTGTACAAAATGTAGATGTGTGATTTGATTCTAATTTAACTATATTGTACAAATCCAGATATTTATTTAGCTTTATCAAAACATTTTTTTTAGTTTTTATTTATTTATCCATATTGTAGCATTTGTGACTCCATGTACAACTCTAATTAATTTAAATTAACGTGTCAAAACTAGTGTATTATTGACAAGTTACACAATTTGCACAAAAAAAATACATTTACCAAAAGAAAAAAGAAAACGGGGTGCATGTGAAAATAACATTCAAATAGATACACCTGCCCCAATAAATTAATAAAAAATAAATAAAAGATAAAACAACACTTCAAAATATCATATCCCAACCTCAACGACAGTGAGAGTGCTTGCAAAAATTTATATTTTCCGAATATGTGACTTATTATAATAAAATGTAAAAATAGTCGAGCTTCAGAAATCGACAATGTGTGAAAATAAAATCAGAAGTTAATAACTAGTCTTTTTTTTGGCTATAACCTAATAAATAATTTTTTTAGTGATTGCAAACACACATTCTTTTATAATTTAAAAATGGCATGATGATGATTTTGTTCCTATGCCAACTAGGGTCTTTTGGAAGCTTAAACGATCCGATGTTTACACTTAGCCCGAGCTAAGATTTATTGTAAACGTTGTTTGCCAAATTTTTGTTTATTTTTGGTCAACTCAAATTTTGGATCACTAATATTTGTCTTGTGATTAAAGACTGGATGGCTTTTTTGGAGTTTTGATCCTTCATTAGTTTGTGTTCGTGTTCGTTCATTTAATTTTTGTTATGCTCAAATTTGTTCACGAACATGTTACAAATCCTCCGATCTTTGTGAACACGTTCATAATATTTGAGTTCATTTATATGTTCTCCGAACATGTTCATATTCAAATTTGTGTTCATAAAACTATATTGCGTGAACAATCAACTTCAATTACTATTCTGTTCAATCACGAACGAACAAACAAACAAACAAACAAATATCAATATTTAAATTAAAACATTTTAAATTAAATAACATTATTTATTATTAATTGAATAATAATCGACCTTCATAGCTATTAACTAATCTAAGAAAACCCCTTGGTGCAGCTTGTTCAGAAATTATTTTAATAATTTTAATATAAACAAACACATTTAATTAAAAACTAAGCAAGCTTGTTCAAATCGATTAAACATTTATAAATCGAACACTAAACTACATTTGCGTTAATCAACTTGGGCATATTTTTCACGAGGATAGGTTATTAATCATCCAACCCATTGGTATAGAAAAGATTTTTGTTCAAGACTTCAAGGTTTTTTGTTCGATTTTATTTTTTTAATTTCTTTTGAAAGTTTTCTAAAATTTGTTCGATTTTTATGTTCGTTTAACGGAAAAAAATAAACTTGAAAAACGAAAAATATCCGATCGAATATTCCCGGAATATTTGAGACAGGAGGTTGCACATTATTCACGTTGCTAAAAAAAAAAAAGGTTAGGTTGCAAAGTTAAAAACATGAAAAGTTCAAGGTTGCTCAAAATTTTTTTCCCTTTTTTCTGGCTATAACCTAATAAATAATTTTTTTAGTGATTGCAAACGCACAATTCTTTTATAATTTAAAAATGGCATGATGATGATTTTGTTCCTATGCCAACTAAACCAAAAGCTAAAGCGAAAAAAAAAAAGTTGGGCCACTTCACTTGTTGCAACAGTAATTTAATCGATTAGATATCCTGTCGGCATTATATTTGATTCAAACACATAATATATACATTTGATTCGGTCTTTTATAATCTGATGATGTTTCATTGGATTAGTGAACATGCACATTGAGGAAAATTATTACAAAATAAAAAAGAGAACTTACAATCTTGTCGACTTTAATCCTAATCTTTTGGGCAAAATTAATTAAATTAGCCACTCAAGAGATATTATAATTTATTAGCGTTGATTAAGCAACAATTATTGATTCATATATATAAATAAATATATTAAGTTCCCTCTTTGGAGCATTGGATACAAGGACTTTTTGGATTATTTTAATTTTAACTTTTAAATGAAGCATGCTTGTACATTTGGCATCCCTAGTGGGATGGGATGCCTTTGTGGGCAACCATCAATCTTGAAATGATTCCCATAATTATATATTAATTAATAATTAATTTTTTTGAAAAAGAAATTACTAATTAATTAATTGACTGCATATTATTTGTATTTGTTTATGCAAGTATCGACATTTACGTCGTACAAAGTTATTTAATTAAGTTTACATAGCTCAAGACATAAATATACGTGTTTATATAATACTCCATCCCTCCCAATTTTCTAGTTCACTATTCTTTTTTGGGATGCCCCAAATATATAATCCAATTTCCATATTAAATAGTAATTTTTCCATTATTTTACTATTATAACCTTATTTAATACGCATTCTTTAATTTTCACTATTCATTAATTAGGGGCAAATCAAATAATTATTTTATATATATTTGTAATTTTCAATACTTTTTCTTAATTTGTGTGAAAAGTACAACTGGACTAGAAAATTGGGACGAAGAGAGTATATAATATACCTAATGCTCGTTATGTAAAACCATCTCTCGATAACTCTATATTCGAACTTGTTTTACCGTGGAGTGTAAGGTTAATTCTCTTCATCTTCCGTGGAAGACTAATACCATCATTTGGAAGAACTGATGTCCCCTATATGAACCGAAGTTAGTGTGGAATATATGTGTCCCGACATATATATATGGAGATAACTCGGCATCGCAAACAAAAACTCCATGAATAATATAGAGAAGCTTAAATTTGCAAAGTAACGAAATATTGGTATGATTAATTAT
Source organism: Rehmannia glutinosa (assembly GCA_016081115.2). Taxonomy (NCBI): domain Eukaryota; kingdom Viridiplantae; phylum Streptophyta; class Magnoliopsida; order Lamiales; family Orobanchaceae; genus Rehmannia; species Rehmannia glutinosa. The sequence continues at coordinate 77,903,532 of CM071933.1, read as the reverse complement.
TGTAGATTATTTATGAGTAAGTTTCATTTTGTTTAATTAATTCGAATATGTATTTAATTGCAGTCCAACTAATAAGTTCAAAAGGGCCAAATTAATATTTAATACGATGTCTTACTAAAACAAGTTTAAATATTACATGTCGGTCATTTACAATGTATACAATTATTTATTTTACCTTTTTCTTTTCAAGTATGAGATAATATGTAAGATAATTAGATTGAATTTCTAAGTTAAGTCGGCTTGTGGTTACCTACACATGCTTTTGTCTCATTTAAACAATACCATTTAACGCAAAAATAAAAAAATAAAAAATTTTGTCAGTAATAATGCAAATTACTGCAGAACTAATTTAGTTGTTCATCTACTGACATTAATTATAACAATAAACAAATTTCTGAACTCAAACTTCATCAAGCAGAGTTTTTTATGTTTTCTATTTAAAATTTATTATTAATAATTATGAGTAATTTCTTTCAAAACAAAACTTATACTTTTGAAGTAGTACTATTTGTATAATTAGATGCCAAAAATTGACCCTGATCGATTACCATTGTAGATACGATTGAAAAACGAACCAAACTATTCGATAATCGACTCGAAATCGATCGTTAAAAGCATATTTGAGCTCTGTTCGTGAACATAATGAACCGAACTTGAACATGTTTTTTCGTTAGATAAAATATAAAGATCGGCTCGATTAGTAAAAAAAACGATACGTGTAAAAATATCAAACTACTCGGACTCGATTAAAGCTTGATTCAATTAATAACCAAATAAACTCTTTAACGCATTTTTTGTATCTCAAATTTTATTCAAACAAGTTTGAACATTACTATGTTCAGCTCCACTCGATTCAATTTACTTCCCAGTTGTAGGCCATTCAAAATTTCAAATTAAATTGCGATAGAATGCATCTGAAAGGAATACATTCACTTCATTTTATATTTGATTATTTTTCTTTTTTCCTTATTTGTTTTTAAGTCAACCAAATTTAATTCTTGAAATTGTATACTGATGAATGATGATGTATATTCGATCAAATATGTGTTCCAGAAATCTCTAAAATCCTAATATGACAATATCACAATACGACATGGCCGTTCAATTCGTGAGGTAGACGAACCTTTAAAAACGACTTTTTTTTTCAAGATTTGAAGGGTTTATTTATTTTTTTCTCAGTATAAAATGCATGATTTTGGGCATTTAATTTTGTTTGGATATGAAAAATATTATGAAGAGTGAGGTGAGGCGTGACATATAGTAGCAAGAGCCATGCCATTTATTTTGCTTTATGCAATAAGAGACAATTATTTTTAGTGTACTATGACACGAGATTTGGCTATTCATAATTATTAACATCATCTTCTTTGGCTTTTACTTTCACCCATGCTACTCCAAACCCTGAAAATATGGCTACTTTGTTATCTGTCCAACGTCCTTTCTACTTCTTTCGAGGAAAAAAAAAGAAAAAAATATAAATTAAAAAGGAAAAAAAATGAAAATGATTTTTTTATAAGAAAAATAATTGCATTAATTAGTTCAAACTATCATACATCAATAGGAGTCATAAACAAATCTGTTAAGAACCACGAAAGATGAAACTATGAAAAAATTTATTGCATCTAGATTAATAACAAACATCGGCTTAAAACCTACAATATTGAAAAAAACTTATAGTGCCTAAAATATCTATGATTACAAATCTGCAACCTATTGAATACTAAAATATGATATATTATGATTATCTATGTCGGATCAAAAAATTATTTGTATGAACCGTCCGCACAAAAAAAAAAATATTGCTCCAAGGTTGCGACAACCCAAAATGCAGTACTAGATGACAAAATCACAAAACAAAAAAATCCAAATTTATAGAGGTAAACCACTTATTTAGAAATTAAATTAGTAAGAAAGATATAGATTAGTTGATTTCATGCCAAAAATTGGCAAAAATCATCTCTTAACAATGAAGAAGAAGAAGAAACAAAATCACAAAACAAAAAAATCCAAAAAAATCAAAGGTAATTCACTTATTTTGAAATTAAATTAGTAAGAAAGATATAGATTAGTTGATTTCAAGCCAAAAATTGAATATCTTGTTGAATAATTTATTTAATTGTGATTCAAAATAGAAAAATCAAATTTTCAAATATAGAATCTTTTCTCCTTAAATTTTAAATTTTGTCAAGGAAAGTTTAGAAAATACGGAATAATTTATTTAATTGTGATTAATGAAAACTTTCAAATTTTCAAATATAGAATCAGTCATCACACATTACTTAGATTATATTTGTTGAGAATTTGCCATTAATATATTTACTCTAAATAATCGGATGAATTAGATTGCAATAATATTTCAAAAATCCACGCAACAACAATATTTCCAGTGTGATTCCACTAATAAATAATCGACCAATTTTCCTTTTTATAAGGAAAATAATAAATAATTACCAATTTTCCCCACCAAATAAGTGGTACACCAGCGCAACACACAATAAAATCCCCCACGTAATGCAAGGTTGTCCGTGGCCAGAGACAACACCAGTTAAGGAAATGGGGACAAGGTAGCAAAACTGGGAAACCGCAGATGAAACAGAAATTCATGGGCCCCACTCAATGGGCCTTTTCCCATCCGAAAGCCCGTGGCACCCGGGTCCAAACCATTTAAAGTTAATCCGAATAAGCCCACCTCGCACGTGCTGTGGTTGGGCCCACACCCCCTCACGTTTTTTGGACCCCATTGGACTTGACCGAACTTATAGCGTACGGTGACGTGGGGTCCAGTACCCCGCAGTTGCAACGTGGTGGAGTATCGAAACTCACAGCCACGTCATTCCCCATTCCACGGTTTTATTGATGCCACCCACAAAAAAAGATAATCCTATTTTCTAATTAAATATATATATTTTTAATTTGATGATTTTAATTGTATTTGACGAATAACTCGTGGACAAGCCCGTGTAGTGTTCATTTATGAACCTAACGAGCATGTAATGAATAAATTTTAGGGTTCGTTTAATAAATAAATAAAATTGAATAATTATATATTCGTTCATTAATAACTCGTGAATAAGTTCGTTTATAAATTTTCATGAACAAGTTCCTGTAGCATTTGTTTAGTATTGTTCCTAAAACAAGCACATTAAGGGCTCCATCGATAGCTCGATTATGATTCAATTTATAATAAAATATTATTACTTGTTTAAGTTTTTTAATTTTCAAATTGAAATTTTATATACTTGATTGAAATTTTAATTCGTATTGTATATGTAATTTATAATTATATATAAAATAAAAAGGAGTTAAAATTACAATATAAAATTTATCCTTTTACATATGAATTAAAGTCGAATTTGTTCACAAACGTGTAATAAACACGAATTCGTCAAATATAATTTTATTTGTTGGTTTATTGTTCGCGAAAAAAATTATATAATGTCCACGAACACAAACATGAATACGAATATGTTCTTGGATAAATTCAAACACTAAATAATTGAGCACGAACGAACTTTTAAAAATTTGAAGGGAGCCCAATACGAGCTCCAACACGTATAAAATCAAACAAACATTTAGCAAATAAACTAAAACTCGGCTCGAATCGTTTACACTCCTTAAAATTACAAAATTACCCCTAGTAGTGAGACCGTTACAAAGTTGAATTAGGCTTTAATTATGCTGACTTAGAGGGGATCATTTATGGTTGGTGGAATTTGTAAATATTAAATGCCTAGCACAGCCAGATTTTATATTTGTATTATCTATTTGGAGTTGAATAGAAGAGATTTACTTTATTTAATCTACAAAATCAGCAAAATGTGTTTTTTCTCTCTCTAAATTAATTGACTTTCCTAACTTCTAAAAAATTCTCCTCTATCCCAAAACCAAACGGCTTTATATAAATCCCACGTATCCCATTCATTTCCTCTAATAGCCACCTCCATTTTCCCCTGCATGATTTTTTTCTCTCTCTAAAAATACAAATCCATGGCAGTTGAAGCAAGGCATCTCAATCTTTTTCCCGGCCAACTCATACCAGACAGGTACTTTTCTTTTTCTTAAATCAAAATGTTTTCCAGTTTTCAGATCGTGAGATTTATTTTGGTTTGATTTTTATTTGCAGAGAGTTGTTGAATCAGAATCAGCCAAATCAAGGTACCGGCGGTTCTGGATATAATTTGCAACCGATGCGTTTTCTAGGTGTTCCTTTCGCAGCAGCATTGCCGGAAAATCAATCGTTTTATCAAGCGGCGATGTGTGATTCAGTGCAGGCTAAAACTTCCGTTAACACAGATAGCGGACTTACGTATAATATTCCGGCTTCTAGAAAGCGCTCTCGAGATTCAATCAATCAATTGTACGCGACGGAGAAAAACAGTAGTGTATCTCAGTTCCCCTGTTTTGGCGGTGAAGATATTTTGCCTCAGATCCAGAATTATCAGTTGGAGATCGATGCAATTATCTCCCAACATGTATGTTGTTTTCATATTTTAATTTAATTAAAATTAACTAATATTTGCATTAATTTTTTGGATTTTATTTAGTTTCTAATTTTTTTCATGTATTTGATTCTGCAGACTAAGAAAATACGATTGGAATTAGAAGAGAGGCAAAAGCAACAAGCGAGAATGTTAGCGGCGGCCATAGGAGAAGGCGTGATGAAGAAATTAAAGGAAAAAGACGAACAAATCCAGAGAATGGGGAAATTAAATCTAGTCCTTCAAGAGAGAGTGAAGAGTCTCTACGTCGAAAACCAACTCTGGAGAGATCTAGCTCAATCAAATGAAGCCGCCGCTAATTCTCTACGCACAAACCTCGAACAAGTTCTGTTACACGTCGGCGGCGGAAACGGCGGCGATGAGCGCGTCTCCGGCGGCGAAATCGCCGGAGCCGCCGTGGAGGAGGACGTCGAGTCCTGCTGTGGCAGCAGTGATGATGCGCAGGATAAGGATGACGTTGGGAGCAGTTGCTATAATGACAGGAAATGCAAAAGGTGTGGTGAAAGGGAATCGTGCGTGTTGCTGTTACCTTGCCGGCATCTCTGTCTCTGCAACGTGTGTGGGAGTGGGTCCATCACCTACAAGCATGCCCCGTCTGTAACTCTAGCATGAACGCTACATTGCATGTTAACATGTCTTCTTAATTAGTTTTTTTTTCACCAGAGCCTTAGCTTAGCTAGAAAAAAAAACAGAACAAAAAAATCAGGGAAAAAAAACCATGGATTATACATTTTGATGTACATTTTTTTTTCTTTAAACGGTAGTCCTCTGTAAATTAATTTTGGCAAATTAGCAGTTTAAATTATTAATTCTTTTTATTTACGTAATTTTCTTATTGATTGGAATATATAATAGTGGAAATAGTTTTTAAATTTTTAAAAGATAGATACCTTTTTCTTTTGTTGGCAAAAATCATGTCAATAGAGATCTATCATCTTTTTTCCTTAGTGAAAATCGTGGGTTGATTTGTCAACTTTTGGTGGGAATCCCCACTTTTTTGAAATTTATTACTTGTGGCCCTATAGGCTTTATCTGGTTACATTTGTGGTCCTATTGATTGTTATTTGGTGCGTTAAGGCATAGTGGGCATTATTGATTACAGGCACAACTGCATGAGCGTTTGTGCTCATTAATGGTTACAACGATTGAGTGCAACAGTTTTACAACTTTTAGAATTTAAATATTTCACGATTTAAGGGTGGTGCATTTATAGTCAAAATTGATTTTCTATCTTAAGACCGTGTTTTGTGTTTTATTCCACCGCACGAATGATTACCCGAGTATAAAAAGTTATAACACCATCAATACATTTTGGTATACGTTAAATGTCATTTTATGGATTTATATATAATAAAAAATTCAATTGCGATAAATAGGCTCCTTATCGCACGAAGTAATAATAATGAGGGGGCTATAACCCTTACTTCTGGTAATTTAATGAAACACATAATTGGTTGAAGATCACGAGGCGTTTTGAATAAAAGAAGTCACCATTTATTTAGTTTATTATTATTAATTCTATTCTCTGATTTAGTTTTGGATATTATATATGTATATTCTATTTTTTTATAAAAAATATTTTTTGGCCTCATCAGTCAAATAAAAAAATGGATCATTAAAGTACAACAATATTACAATAAAGTCCAAATATATTTCAAATTACAATAACTGATTAAATTTATTTCTATTTTACAAATTATACTTAGTGAATGTCTATTTCATTAAATAAATATAAAATCTGAAGGGATATTTATAATACCTCAATGGGTACACATAATTTCAATAATAATTGAATTTTTTTGTAATTAGTTAGAAAACCAGGGTCGATTTTGTAATTTAATACAATTGTGTGGTTGATAGCATGATACATGACAACACACTCAAACAGGTGAGATATCAAGAACACTGAAAAAAAGTAGAATAAATTTTTGTTAGTTTTTCTTCCAAGATATGCAATTAAAGGTGTAGTAGCATGGACCACTTTTTTTTTTTTTTTTCCTCCTAACTTTTCCGGCCATGTGAAAGCAACTTATTGGAATTGAAGGACCAAGTTGAAATTTCCTGTCCCCTTGGGACTTAGCCCAACTTTAAAGCAAAAAAAAAAAAAAAAAAATCTTGAAATAGGGAATTATTGATTGATTGGTAATTTAATTCTTTGTTTGGTCTTTGTTTGTGGGTTTATCAATGACTTGTCATGGTTCATCACATCTACCCGTGAAAGAGGGGTATAGTCAAATCATCTCTAGGTATTGGTTGATGTCAACTTTGTATGGAGTTTTATTTTTATTATAACTAGGTCATTGATTTTTGTTTGCTACATAATTAGTTATATATATTAGCCAACAGATATTTATTGTGAGATTTCGGGAAATGTAGGTCACATAAAAAAATAATTAGGCGAAAATTGGTAAATTAAATAACGAGGACCATCATGGGGAGTAGGATTGTTAATTCATATAACTAATTCCAAAAAATATAGTGTGACAATAGTTTTTAAATTAGTCTTATTATAATTTAACCACCGGGTTAGAAGTGAAAAAATAAATCCATGCGATTAACTGGCTGATATAGATTGCATGCTATTGTGTCAAACTCTATAGCTTATCGAGAATGCAATGTGCATTTGAATTGGAGTGATCGTAAATTCTCCCATTATCACAAAAAATAAATAAATACTTAAAACAAGCATTATGCTACAAAATAATTGGAAATTTTTAAGATTTCGTTGTACATGTCTTTCTATCATCACAATTCACATGATTTCAAGCGCATGCTATTTAGCACGCAATCCTTTTTTTTTTTTTTTGGGGAAATAATTTACCACACAATCTTGAACATGCATTTTCACTTGTTGAATCTGACTTTAGGAGTTATTTCAAGATGTGATAAATTTAGGTTGTATTATTTTGAGTCCTTATTATGAGGTTTTTTATGCTATTAGTTTTTTTATATTATTGATTATTGTGAAAAATATTAATCAAGATAATTTACTCAATATATATAATAGTATTTCTGTTAATTACTCATATCTTGGTGAAAAAATATTTGTTCAAACTTAATGTGTTTGCATTTGAATATTGAATATAGTGGATTATATGTATTTGAAATTTTAGTAAACAAAATAAAAAAAAAAACTCAAATAAACTCAATTAAACTTTAACATATTGTTTTCCACAATCATGTTTGATCTTTAAAAATAAATCGCACAAACTTAATTGTTGAGAATTGAAGTAATATAGTACGAGACAAATTAGTTAAATTTACCAGCTAGATATATTTAAAAAATTTGATTCTACAAACCATCATTGATTTTTACAAACAAAAAACCTTAGCAAAACCGACATTAAATTAAATTGACCAGAATTTGTTGTTGGAGTTTTCCATGATGGGCCACAAATACAGGTGCAATCAAGACAAACATGTCAGTGGAAATTTAAAGCACTTTCACATTTTCTCTTGTTGCTTCTTTCAATTCTGATGGCTCTTATTTTTTATTTTTTTTCTTCTTATAATTTCCAAAATTATTAATTAATTTTTTCTGCCATTTCCCATAAAGCAATAATGACTCGCACGAAAAGGCCAAACTCTTCTTTCTTTCGAGGAGTTTCCTCTTGCCTTCCATTATCCTTTCGAGTTTCATCATCTCCAAATTGGAGAATTACAAAAGTACCCTTAAATTTTGACCTAATTATAAAAAAAACCAACTAATTTTCAAAATTACAAAAATTACACATGAGGTTTGATTTAGTGTTAAAATTCAGAGATAAACTGTAATATTTTATAAATATTTGGGGGGATTTTGAAACATTTTTTTGCTTATGAGTTATGACCACGAGCTTGTAGGTCAAGTGGTATCGTTTACTCTATGTAAGGGTGTTAATCGGGATTTGAACATGGTATATTACAATTTTTTTGAAATTTATCTCTTATCCTCCAACCAGTACTCTTAACTTATTAAAAAAAAAATTTTTTTTTTGCTTATTAAAAGGGTAAATGTTAGACAAAATAAAATCTCATTGGTACTTTTTGTAATTTTAAAAGTTAGCTGAACTTTTCTGTAATTAGGCCAAACCTCAAGGATACTTATTGTAATTAACCCTCTCCAAAATGCTTAAAATAAATAATTATGGATTTTTGGAAATGCACATGGAGTCATTTTCCAGGAATCATCATATCCTTTTATCTTTTTCCACATTCAACAAAACAATCATAAAAGATGTACATGTTGATTGTCACAATCATTGTATTAATTTTGTGACAATAGGGCATTATTATGACAGTAAAGCTTGATGCTTTTTGTTTAGTATTTTATGCTATATATGGGTTTGCCATATCATATTTGATTATAATGCAATATTATTTTCTTTTCAAATCTAATAATTATTCCTAGTCCAAATTTGAATGTGGACCGAACACCTATTTGCAATTAATTTTTGTTGGGTTATAGGAGATGGACCTAATAAAATATGGAAGCCAGCACTAACTGTACTTAAGAGATCACTATCAATTATTTATTGGCCTGTATAATTAATTGGTTAATAAACAACTCAGAGAAAGCAAAAAGATGTTAGGTTATAATAATAGCTAAGAATCATAATATTTTATTAGCCAAATTCACTTACATTTGATTGTTCTTAGCTTTTAAGTGAAATTCATTTAATCACATGCTTAAAAAGGCTTAAATGTTTATTTATTTTTTAATACTGTATTTATGTTGCTAAAAATTCTACAACTCACTCCAAGTTAGATGATACTTCGGGCTAAGGTATCTGTCTCCAATCTAATGTTCAATCCACAGGTAGGAAACCAGCCAGTAACACGCAAATAAAGTTAGAACGTTCCAGAAATTGTCCTTAAAAAGCATGTCCGATTCTTAAATCAGCAATGTATAAGAGAAAAATGCATAGCATAAAGTAATTCAGCAGTTTAAAGGTGCCTCGTGAATAATAATTAGGGACTAACTATTTATAACTTAGGTTATGGACCGCATGAGTCTATTATAATGAGTCGGGCCTCAAAGTCCTAGTATAATGAATTGTTCAATAACCTTATTTTATGAGTTAAGCCTCATGGGTTTGATGCGTTGAGCCGATCATGTATGTCTTTTTCATTGACTTGACCTAATATAATTTCTTAATTATGAGCTAATTATTAATTAAAATAAATTAAATATTTAAAAGAAAAGTACAATTTTACCCCTCATCATGTATTAAAAAGTCACCATATAATGGAGAAATTGTGGGGTGGAGGTGAGGGGTTCAAATCTCTGCTCCATCAAATTGCTCCACGGGGCGTATGCGAGTTGGTGAAGATTTGGTGGGAACTCATACTGAATTGCATCCGTGTGGGTTCGATTTGGGGAGAAATCGTTATTAGTAGATTCTGGGGTCGAATATAATTGTTTTCTTTACCTGAGAAGATCTGGTTGTACGTCAGCAGACCCCGTCAGAACACTAGCCAGTGTGTGCACATCCCGCGATTTACCTTGGCAGAATAATGAGAGCGGAGTTGTTGTCTCGGCATAATCACGCGTAGTTCTAAATTGAGTTATAAAAAAAAAAAAAAAAAAAAAAATAACCCTATATGCTTGGATATATATTGATATATATAAACAATGCCACAATTCACAAATCAATGAAATCATAAACATAAATATACTGAACAGATGAGCACGTGCGATGTGGCTGCCAAGATTCTGACACCCCACTTTGACAATTATTAAATGAAAATTAATTAAATATAAACATTATTTTATTCTTTGGATGATTCATTGAACCCACAACGTGTGAATCACTGGAAATCAGCGCAGGCGCATTTTAGAGGTCAGCCTGCTGTGTCGTATTGGAATCAACGCCTTACCGTGAAAGATAATTTAAGTCGGTCCCTTCGGCTTAGTAGTTGCAGTTTTTGTTGGGACCCAGCTAATTAAAGAGCATATTAGCAACGAGGACGAAAAGAACCCTTGAAGAACGCCGGTATTGTTACAGAAAATAGAGACCCCACGGCGTACGTTAGTTTGGCTGTCAGAACGACGTCGTTGCCGATGCATGTCTCATGCATCCTCAATTTTAATTTATTTCATAAATTTTATATTTTCAATGTTGCAAAAATAAGTTCCAACATATGATTTTTCTTAGCTTGTACACATTCATATAGATTTCATATTCCAACTTGTGTTCCAATTTCTATTTCATTCGTTACGATACTTACCTACAATATATTTTACCCACATTTTCTACTGTTGTTTTAACATTTATCTATATATTTTTCGGTAGGTAAACTTTTATTTTTTATAATAATTTAAGTTTGAATATTGGTTTATAGCATATAATCCAATAATTCAAGTAGTATATAATTCAATAATTCACAATAAGTATCGTTTTAACAAAAACCCCACATATTAAGAAGCATATTATAATACTGATATCCTTTTAGTTAATGTTAGAAAAGTCTTTTACTCCTCTGAAAATATCAAAATATCCCTTTTTTTAAAAAACTATTTGAACATCCAAAACGATACTTATTGAAAACTATATGGGAGTATTATATTGTTTTTTTAAAAAGTTGTGAGACTTGATTGGAAGGAGAAGATAAATTCCAAATAAACTGAAATATATAAGGTTCGAATCCTTGTTAACACTTTTATAAAGGGTTAGCGATACCACTTGAGCTACAAGCTAGTGGTATAAGTAAATAATTATTTCGAAATCAATATGTTTTACCGTTAAAGAACATAATAAACATTTGGATTTGAAAGTTAAACAACCCGAATGCTCAAAGGAAATTGAATATTGAAAAATTGATTATATAAAAAAAAAAAACGTAAACTGGATTTGTAATATCTCTTTTGTCATTGATTCGGAGTGTCATCACGTTTTATTATTCAATAATATCATTTTTGCATTAATTTGGTTGTTTGAAAGTTAAGTAATCGCAATAAATTAAAGATCCATTTCACAATTAGTGCCGACTCATTCTCATGTGGAACAGTATTTTAACTTTCCACATCTATTATGGTAAATGATATGTCAATAGAAAAAAAATCCGTCCCCCAATTTGTTAATAAAAGAAATCACACAGATTAAGAAAACATACTAAATGTAATTGGTATTACAATTTTTTCCATATTGTTCCAATTTTACCCACATTAAATTGTGAAGAGACATGATATTTAGTATGGTATTTTTGGATTTGTTGTTATTGGAAGATTAATGCACTCATATTTTAATTTTTAGTATTCCAACTATCTTGGAAAAATAAAGTTTGTTAAAATTAAAGTGAATTAAATATGGGTAATTTTTTATTGTTGTATAATTTACTCTCAATAAGGAAATTAGCCTATAATTTGGGATGGAGAAAAAGGAAAGATATCTATCAAATGGGACGGAGGGAGTATATAGAACAATCACTTGAGTAACGATTATTTGTGTGTAATCGTAAAAAATTAAGGATATGATATTTATTATATATTTCTCGTAATTTTCATAGGATAATTTATTACGAGTCGGGAATATATTATCGAGGACAAGTCATCTGAAAACATGAAATCTCGCCGTATAAAAAAAGTGGGAGATAGTTATGAATACGAGTCATGGTGATGGGGCACATCGTTGTGGTTGATCGATATGGAAGTCTTCTTTGTGGAACCCACATAATGGGAGATTTTGTCCCTCTATTGCCAGCACAAAATATAAAAATATATTTTCTATTTAATTCTTTTCGTTTTATCCATATATATATATATATATTTTTATTAATTTCCCCTACGTTACAATTGTCATGTATTCTTAATTTCTTTTCGTCTATCCATATCTATATTTTTAAGTAACACATTAATTTATAAATGTGTCACGCAACTTTTTATTTAAACTCATTTATTTTCAAACAAAAACAAAATCCCTAAATACTAATTTCACACTCGTATATATTATAAGAGATATTAGTGGGGAGGACTTATTCTCTTATTTCGCCGTCTTCGTCTCGTTCATTTTCGGGTGTCTCATGTTTATCGGGAGGCTAATCGAGCGGCTGACACCCTTTCTAAGCAGGCGTATGCGGTTGGTAATACTTGGTGGGATACGTCGCCAGATTTTCTTTGATGAGGTTATTCTTTGCGGATCGCACTTTACTTTATCACCTCAGACATTAGTGGGGAGGATTCCTTTTTGTTGATGTTTCGCATCGCTTTGGGCTATAGAGCAGATAGTTTTTGCGATTTATTTTGCCTTTTCTTCTTTCTGGGGTACTCTTTTTCCTACCAAGGGTTTTTCCCACAAGGGTAGGTTTTACCTTGGTAGATTTTAATGAGGCCCCTTTTGGCTATCAAGTCGGCATGTGACTTGATTTCATCTTTTTTCTCTGATTTTCTCTTGTTTCTCGTTATTCTTTAGTTGTTTCGCCAGTAAACAACATTTTACTCTTTTATTTTTATATATTCCGAATTTATTAAAAAAAAAATATTATAAGAGATATTTCTTTATTCGCAGTAAATACGGTCAATTTAGTTACAACAATAGTGTTTATATTGTTCAATATTCTATTATATATAATTAGAATCAATCCTGTCATATTGTCATATAAATCTAAACTGAATTATTTACACTATTCCTTTTTTTTTTTGTAGCCCACCTATGACCTATCGAATTCGTAAACTATTAATTTAACTACGATTATTAAACTAGACTTTACTCAAGGCTCAAACCAATCAATTTTTGCTTAAAGAATTAGCTAACTCAATTGTTCTTAAAGAATCCAAAATTTCAAATTTTAATTTTTTTTGTCCTCATGAAAGTTCCTCGGACGACCTTTCCAGTTAGAGTAATTAAGTACTAATTATATTAATTAACTATTAAAGTTGGAATCATTGATTAGCTTAATATATATACATGATAGGATTAGGGTTGGGTGGCCTAATTATTTTGACTAAATTTATGTCTGACTAAGCAATTTTACCTTAATGATATTTTCTTTAATTTTTTATGTTCCTAAAATTAGTGTGGTGAAAATGACAGGTGATAGTGCTATATATAATAATAATACCAAATGTTATAACTGTTTATTATTAGAAGATAGGGAAATAAGTCAAATATGTCATGATGGTCTTATAAAAGTGCAAAACTCACATTTTCAGAAGGAATTATTGATTTTGGGAAGTTTTCTAGAAACATATATAAGGAAATAATAGTGATTAAAATGGAGACATCTTACCATTTCAAATTCTAATTAAGAAAATAATTACATAATCAAAGTTCAAATGACATATCAAAGCCATGACTTGAATAGTTATTTGAAGTTTGAATGGAGGATAATGGGGAAAAAAGAATTAAAGGGGTAAATTCCAATTTTTTTTCATGTCAATTAGTGGGGTAAATTCCAAATTAATTACACTTTGCCCCTTCATATTCAAAAGATGTAAAATAATTTTAATTTTATTCTTTGCAATATATTTTAAAAAATTGTTGGGACCTTAAAGGTTGCTGAATAACCATTGAACTTGATAATTAAATTACCATTGAACTAGATACATAATTAGGTTATAAGTTTAATTTGAAGATTAATATCATGCATGCATATTTATCGTAATCATCATTAAGTAAAAAGGCGGGTCAAAGTGAAATTCACTCCAAAGGAAATAAATAAATAAATGAAAGGAGCAAAATAATATGTGATTAATGTGACGGAATTATAATTCCTTCCCTTGAAAGTCTTACCATACTAGTGGAAAATCATTTTGAACGTTTTATATATATGCATGGAAATTGGTTCAAATGAGACCAATTTATGTGGTAAGACCATGTGGACTAATAAGATGGATAACAGAATTAGATGCTTGAAATATGGTTTCATTCATTACTCTTTAATCACATTCTTGAAATTAATCTTAATTTAATTGTATTTTCAAAACTTCTTTCAACTTAACACGAGTAGGGGTGGCAAATTATGTAATTGTGACACGTTTTACGTCGACACGATAACGATACGATAATGTCAAGTATGAACACGACACAATAAGGATCTGCTCCGACACGAACACAAAAGTATTTTTGTCGACACGACACGACACAATTTGATATGATAAGTCAAAAATAAAAGGAAATTGATTTATACGTTAAAAAATATCAAGTTATCGTATCATTAACATGTAAACATGTAATTATCGTGTTACTAACAGTTAAACATGTCCTTATCGTGTTCTTATCGGGTCACTATCGTGTTCGTGTCCTTATTGTGTTTACACGATCATAACACGAACACAACACGAAATTTTCGTGTCCATGTCTTGTCGACATGATTCAGATACGAATACGATAAGGTTAAATACTGATCTGTTTTTTTCGTATCGTTTTCATATCTTGCTATTATGTTATATTAAGAATTGTCACCCCTAAACACGTGTACCCAAAAATGGGCTTGTATCAATTTTTTTAAAAAAAAAAATCGATTATTTGGAAGAAGATTAATGACGTGGAGCCTTCCAAAATGTTGCAAAGAAGTTATTATAATTGTGAAAAAAAAAAGGAAAAACCTCATATATATAGTGATTGATTTGTCTGATTAGATTTCTTGGACAAATAATTTGACAATTACATGGCACAATTATAATGGCGTTGATCCGAGACATAAATAGACATCATTATGAATTTGCCAACCTAACAAAAGGCCCCCTCTATTTATATTTAATTCCCCCCACTACCCCCACAACTGCCGTGTCTAGCCGATGATTTTGACAACCAGAAACTCATTTATTGTTGTTTTTATACCTATTCCCATTAATGGGCCCCTCTCTCAAAATTGACCCAACCAAAGAATCCCAGTATTTTTATTTTTGGGCCCATGTTTCTTTTCTCCACTGATTTCTGATGAAAGCCTGTGGGCCCAATAGAAAGGGATGTCATCAAAAGCTGTCCACTTTGTAGATTTATTCCAAATTCCAATTTGCTTAGGTTTGATAGTATGTGAAAGTGGACAAAAAACCAGGCAAGAATATAATGATACTATTTAAGGGGTGAGGGACCATAATTTTTTGGGGGACATATACAAATCTAAGATTTGGAAATTCACATGCATGTTATGGTCTAGATAGATAGAACCTTCATTTTCTAGATAACATTGTTTCTGATTTATATATGATTTTTTGAAATAATAAATTGATAGTTGTTTTTTATATTTGTAATAAAAATTTGGGATACTTACAAAAATTGCCTGAGGTTTGGGCTAATTACAATAAAATCCAGAGGTTTTTTAAAATTAAAATAATCTGCTTGAGGTTTAATTTGTCTTAAATTTGAGAGGTAACTGTAATATTTTTTATAAAAGTTAAGGGTATTTTGAGATACTTCTTGCTTATGAAGGGATGGAACGTAGACAAAATCAAACATCAATGGGTTTTTGGGAATTTTTTTAATTAGCCCAAATTTTTTTTTTTTTAAAGTATCCCTAAAAATTTAAAAAGTTTGTCTATGTTTGAATATTGTAGTTTATTGAATCCACCAATTGCTTCTTGAACTTCCCATATTCTATTTTAACTTTTAATTGAAGAAAATGGATGGACCTCAAGGAGTTGATTTTTTTGAAATCTTTAACAATGAGAAACAAAAGTGGGTTGGAACTAAAGGCAAGGCATTTTTGTTTTACCCCTCCAAAGTGGGAATCTAAAACCCCAACTAAGGAGAATGATAGAAAAAAAAAAGCAATAACTTGAAAAAAATCATATTGCTCACATTTGCACCATTTTTTTGACACATGGTTGGTGTATACATCATGTTCCTACCCATTAAGAACAATTCAAGATTTTGCACCAATGTATCTTTTAGTGAGTCACATAGTGGAAACCCAACTCCATATCTTGGGTATATCATGATTATGCCTACCTTTTTCTAGTACATAGTACCACAAAAGATCCTATTACACCAACACTTAAAAAAAAAAAAAAGTACCCTCAATGTGAATTGTTTTAGTGGATTGAATCTTTTTTTTTTCATTAATGATGATGACGTACAATGATCCTCCTGGTAAAGAGAACAATTATGGCAATCTTAATCGATCTCTTTCACACGGGATGCTATGGATGAGTTCCCACCAAAAAAAGAGCAATTTGATGGAGAAGGGATATAAGACCTCCACCCCAAACAAAAAGGAAGGGATTTCAAGTGGACCTCCATCCCACAATTGTCATTTTTTAATTAATGATGATGATGCACAAAGGCATTTTCTTTTGGGAGAAAAAGATATTGTAAGAAAAAAGGAGTCTAGTGGACACCCATATCATATCACCATGCATAATTTCAAAATCACTTTTTTATTTTTTTATTTTGATTCCACTTTTTCTTTTTGGATGAATAGGAATATAAGATAATGCTAAAATTGTACCTTAAATTTAAATCCTCAAGTGAGTGTTGAAGATTTGTTGGAAATCTGGATAGACTTACTTTTTCTTTTTCCCTAACCTTTATTTTCCTTTTATGCCAATTATTTATGATTTTGTAGCCGAAAAGTGATTAAAGTTTTTATGTTTAGGAACTAAGAGTGTCTACTTCAACTTGATCACATTCTTCCCTATGCTTAAAGTTAAAGCAACGGAATAATATTTTTAAATGTTTCAATAGAATATGATTGATTCTTTAATAATCAAAATATAAAAAATATAAAAATCCCCTCTTTGGGCTCATTTATACAGCACAAATGCAAGCCTACAAACATCACCCAAAAGCCTTTTTCTGGGCCCAGTCCATGGGCTTTAGTTTTATGATTTTGTTATTTCTCGTTTTGATTTTCAACCTTTTCCTTTCTTACTGGATGTATCCGAAGCCCAGTAAAGCCCAATGTGAGTATGGGCTTAGTTTTCGTTGATAGTTTAGGATTGGTGCAATACCAATCATGGGCCTGTGGAGTTCAACATTAGGACTGCTTCCATTAACTTCCATATTGCATTTCTGGTTTCAATCTACATATACTAGTTAACATTTATGGCTTTGGACTTGATCTCTGAATTTTCGTCATTTTTTTCTTCCAATTTTGGGATTGTTTTGGGCTTGGGTTTATCGAAAGTGTACAGCGAAAATAGCCCAACGGCGCTGATTGTGGTGGGCTTGCTGAATGGATGTTCGGCTGGGTTATTGAACTAAATGGCATTAGTAAATCTGCTAGCATGGGTTTTATGGGCTTAAAATAGGAAGTATGGACACTTATCTGATGATGTCGTATCCTTACAGGATACCTATTCGATATGATATATTATCTGATATTTCATGGATATTCCATTAATATATCTACACATGAAAATAAATAAAATTTATTCTATTGCTCATTTTCTCAGCATTTTTGTGTCTATGTCAGTTATCATATTTCAAATTGAGTACTCATGAAATTTTTGTTTTTTATGTTTGAAATCTTATTTTTTAATTATACTTAGTACTTATGTATTTTCAATAATATAAAAATATATAATTATATATATATACCGTATTCGTATCCTTCAAATTTCAAAATATGTCATATAGAATATTGTGTCATATCGTATCAGTCATCACGATCGATCAGTCCTTCATAGGCTCAAAGTTGCAAGAGAATATGAAGCTTCAAACATGGGCTTAAGTTGCCGTTTTGTTGGGGGCTGGGGGGAGTGTCTCTCATGGCTAAATGGGCTTAGAACTTTGCATTATCGGGCTTTGGAGTGTTTGCAAACACTTAAAATAAGTTTTTTTTTTTTTTTAAAAAGCCTTTTTTAGTATTTTGATTCTACTTCATTTAATTAAAATATAAAAGCAATGAGAGAGTCTTATTTAAATTTTGAATTTTACAAATAAATAATTACTTTTTTATCAAAACTTCTCATTCTCAACTTTTGATTTTATTTTCAAACACTGATTACCGACTCAACTCTTAGTTTTGTTATAATAAATCACTTCCTAAAAATATTTTTGCAAACACTCCCTTTGTGGCTTGTAGCTTCTCGAAATTTTGTTTATTTTCTTTTTTCGAGTATTTAAATTTAATCCAATTGTTCCTTCCCTATTAAAGTAGAACTTAAATAAGTATTTTCACGTAACATAATTGGAAACCAATCTAAGTTTACATTGGACCAATATTTGTCCTAATTGTACAATTTTTTTTTGGTTTACTAAATTAGCCTTTTCATTTAAGGTGTATAATAATACAACAAAAGCCTTAATCCTACCATGTGGGATCATGCCATTATTTACTATCATAAGTCATATTTCTCTTCATTATTTTTTGTTTAAAAGCTCTAGCTTTTTTTTTTTTTTTTTTTCTTAAGCTAGTTTCAATAGTGTTATGATGACAACACAATTATGGTAGCTGTCTCCTTCCATGATGTGGGTAAATGCCCCACATCCTCAAATTTCAATTTCTTACCTACTATACCACCAACTCTCACCAAAAATATGAGAAAAAAGGTCCTCCAATTTTATTTAGGGTTAATTACAGAAAGTAACGTTGAGGTTAGATCTAATTACCAGCTAACTTTCAAAATTACAAAAAATATCCCTGAAGTTTAATATGTGTAACATTTAAATCCATCATAAGACAACAAAAAAAAAAATTCAAGATCCCTTTCATATTTGTAAAAATATTGCAGTTTACTCCTTAATTTTAACACTGAATCAAATCTTATTGGTATTTTCTGTAATTTTAAAAATTAACTGAGTTTTTCTGTAATTAGGTGAAACCTCGTGGGTACTTTTTGTAATTATCTCTTTTATTTATTAAAAAAAAAATGGTTTAAACTTTCATGCAGTCGTAGACATTTCCCATTACGGATGATATAGTTTGCCAACAACTAGTCATTATCCACATATTTAATTGTGCATTAAAGGGTAATTAAAAGATTGGGCTAACTACCAAGTTCCTAAAACTTTAATTTTTTGCCATTATTGGAGTACAAATCTTCATCATTTCTCGTGGATAATGAAAGTAGGATTGGAAAAAATATTGATACCATTTAATTTTCCGCTTGTGATTGATGTTGCTAAACAATGCAAATACTCTAAGTCAAAATAGTTGAATAATTGAACCAATTTCCAATCCGAAATATGGGAAATTGTTCAGCTGGGAACTTGTCCACAACACCATCAGACGTTAGATGGACCCTTGGACAACCCCCTAACACTCAAGTCATTACGTGTAGGAGAATAATTACATAGCAAAATACATTAATTTAAGAATGCGTGAATTGAAAATACTTACAAATGAATAAGTAGATAACTTTTATATATATCATGAGACACATAAATCTTATCGTAATAAAGTGGTAAATTGGGCCTCATAGGCCAATTGATAATATCATACTCCACAATGAATATTCATTGGTAATATAATTACCAATTTACCCCAATAGTGATGAGAAAAAAGTGGGAAAAAATTATGAAAAAGTATCAAATAATTCCCAAGTGACTATAAATGATAATTCATTAATTAGATAAGGCACATTAAATGTCAGACTATATTTTTCTTCATCTTGTGACCAGTCAAAACAATTCTTGTACCAAGTACTGACTACTGACATTACTACAGTAATTAAATTAATCCTAAGTCCCACTTTATTGAGGTCCAATCATGATTTGCCTCATATTTTAATACTAATAACAACTCACATATATTTATATAAAAGAATTTAAAAAAATAGTAGCAGTGGATAAAAACAGTAAAATATTATTGAGGATATATGGCTTGAAACAAACGCAAAGGCATGTGCTTCTGCTGTGCTTAGGTTTTTTCAGAATCTTTTGTTTTTTTTTTTTATCTGTACCAAAATAAATGCGTCAATTCTACAAACATGTGAACAGATACCATACGCTAACCTCCAAAATTTAATCATGCACCAACGCCTTTATTAGGCTGCCACGTCTGTTGTTTTTTTCTGTAATTTTCAATTCAAGTGTGGCCCACGCCAACGTGGCTACTGTGAGTCTCATGAGATAATTGAGGATTGATTATTGCCAAAAACAAATTCTCTTCTAAGAGCTTTTTTTTTTCTATAAAAAATGTTTTTTGTTTTTTTTTTATCGGTGAAAAAATAAAAGGTTTTTTAGTTATGTGTGATGTAATGATTTACCAATTCGTGTAACATTGATGGAGATGAAACCGCGTTAACTATCTTAGCAAAGTTCCACCCAACTCGTCCAGGGAAGCTCGAAGAAATTATATAACAGATACAAGAATTATTTTTATAGCTATAAAGGAGTTTATTATTTGAAAATATTGATATTTTATTAGGAGTCTTATTTTCAGTAAGTAGTTGCGTATAAGTTTAGTAGGAAGTTTTTGTTATTTTTGGATTAAGATTTGGTTTCTTGTTGGAGTCCTTAACCCTAGTATATAAGGGTTCTTAGACCATCTCCAACCCAACTCTAAAACCCACACCAAAACACCAAATATCTAAAAACACCCTCCAACCCAACTCTAAACATCACACCAAATTTGGTGTAATGAATAGTGTTACACCAAATTTGGTGTAACACTATTCCTTTTATTAATACAAATATTAACTCCTCCAATTTCTTCTACTTCAAACTTTTTTCCTATTGCATTTATATTTGATATATAATTTATTTGTAAAATGGTTTTAGTTATTTAAATTTTGTATATAATTATTATTTTGGATGAACAATAGTTAATATTTACCAATAAATTATTATAAACAAATTTAAAATTTTGATAAACTAAAATAATTAATAAACAAAATTATAATTTAATTAAAAAAGCATCAAAGTCTATCATAAAATACAAAACACTAACATTATAATTAAACTTGAAATTTAAAAAACAAAATACCAAGCAAACTAAATTCCTAATAGTAGATAATTTATGAGTAGATGATAGTGCAATTTAGTATTTTTATTTATTGTGATATTAGTTGTAATATTAATTTTGCAATATAATTAATTAATATAATATTAGTTAAATATAAATTTTTATTTAGTTACATTAATAATAATAAAATATAAGCAACATAAATAATTGCATAAACAAATAAATTTGCTATTCCAAAATGAAAAGAAAATATTAAAATATTCATTTGGTGTAAGATTTAGTGTAGTGGTTGGAGATGGATTTTGTAAAAAATTACACCAAAACACCAAATTTGGTGTGACTTTCACACCAAATTTGGTGTTATGGGTTGGAGATTATGATGAAAAAAGAAGCTTTTTTGAGTTTTACGTAATAAACTTGTGTTCTTTGTGTTCTTCACGCTTGTCTTTGCGTCGGTTGGTATCCAGAGACCGTAAACGATCCTCACGATGCCTCCCGCCAGGATGGACAACGAGCGAACGGTTACACTTCTTCGCCAACAAAGTTGAGACCTTAACCCAAAGCGTCGCCGACGGCGCTTCAACACCAGGACGTTCTTCGATCAAGTTTCGCGCTTTCTCCCCCGCGCGAACCTGGTCCGGATGGACATCTTCTTGGTTTGCCCCAGACGACATGGGCGTGCGGGTCGTGACGATTTTCACCCACCCACCCGACGATGATGAAACCATTTCCGTAGACAACCCGTTTGCTAAAATGAGGATGAAGATCGTCGTTGGGAATGCGGGTTTAAGTTGGATATTAGGAATTTCATGGAGACTTAGATGCCGATGCTTTTTTATTTGGCTTCATGCTTATCGATGAATAAAATGGATTTCAAAGTCGCATACCGGTCGTCGTCGTGTTTCTCATTGCCACGCGTTTACGTGGTCGGGCATCATCGTGGTGGCAACATCTCAAAGTGTCCGGATCTCGACAAAGCGCAAACCCAAAATTGATTCTGGGCAAAGTTTCGCAAACATATGGAACGTGAATTCCTTCCATTTAATTATGAGCGCAATTGTACCAAAAATTGCAAATACGAAGTGTGTACGGTGGATGTATACTCCACCGAATTCTACCGATTACTTACTCGTAATGATATTAATGAAACGACGGATCAACTCATTTCGCGATATAATACCATTCCAAGACATGCTAAATTTTAGCCCGTCTTCCGTATCGAGGCTCATCAAAAACGACAATTTGCTCGCCGCCAACCCACCACCCCTTTTCCACCGTCGACGGACCTTCGAGGTCGATGATAAAATGGTACACAACCTCCCCCACCGTCGCCCTCCTGGACAACCTTCCACTGGGACGTTGTTTTTTTCTTGCGGCGATCCGGACACAAACAAAGCTACTTGTCCCAAGTTCCGTGGTGGACGTGCGTTTCTTACCACAGGTGACTTGGAGGCCTATGACGGCCCTCCAATTTTCGACGATGACACACCTGATACTGCCGAAGAACATCTTACCGGCGATGTGGGCGTTGCCTTGGTTCGCCGTTCGTGTATGGCTCCACGTGCGCCGCATTAGTCAACGCGTCATCCTGTTTGATCCACACAGTTAATGGAAAGGTGCGCAAATTTATTATTGATTCGGGTTCTGCGAAAATGTTATTTCTTAATCTTGTGTCCAAATTATCCCTAGCCACCATTAGATATAAACCGAAACCATATCAATTGGCTTGGCTACAACGCGATAATTTAGTCACTGTCAAAACTCGCGTATCATTACCATTTTCTATTGGTACTACCTATTCTGACACGATTTGGTGCGACGTCGTGCCCATGGATGCTTGCCACATTCTTTTGGGGCGCCCTTGGCAATTCGACCGTCGTGTTGTGCATGACGGCCATGCGAATACATACACTTTTATTTTTGGAGGCTCCAAAATTATTTTGCACCCATCTGTTCCATCAACGGGCACCCCGGCAGACAACATACTTTTCTTATCTTGCACTAATTTTAATCGTGAGTTATTAAAGCCTTTGTTTTGCTACTTCATGATGTAAAACATACCACCTATCGTTGCGCCCTTTTAAAAGAATTTTTTGATTTATTTCTATGGACCTTCCAGGAGGGCCTCCCGCCACTTCGAGACAAAAATTGATACGGGGGCTTTTTAACCATTCCGCATTACCGTATGAGCCCAATGAACAATTACGCCGTCAAGTGGAAGATTTGTTGCGTAGGGGCTTAGTTCGGGAAAGTTTAAGTCCGTGTCTTTGCCCCCGCTTTGCTTATCCCCAAAAAGGATAACACTTCGCATGTGCGTTGATAGTCGTGCGGTGAATAAAATCACTATCCGCTATCGATTCCCGATTCCTCGTTTGGATGATTTGTTGGACCAATTGAGCGGGTCAACCGTTTTCTCTAAATTCGATTTACGTAGTGGATATCATCAAATTCGTATCCTATCGGAGACGAGTGGAAAACGGCATTTAAGGCGCGCGAGGGATTGTTCGAAATGCTCGAAGTACTTTTATGCGTGTGATGAAAGGCTTTACGCTCATTGAAAACGTGTGTCGTCGTTTATTTCGACGATATCCTTATTTATTAAATCGAACACGAGCACATGGAACATCTTGGTCCTCCTAAAAGAGAAGGTTTTTCGCCGCACCTCGTAAGTGTATTTTCTTGAGATCGAGTTTTGTTCTTGGGTTAAAAAAAGGTATTAGTATGGATGATAGTAAGATTCTTTGTGATTCGTGATTGGCCAACACCTACTTCATGATCCATAGTTTCCATGGTCTTGCTTCGTTTTATCGGCGTTTTATACCACATTTTAGTTCCATTATGGCCCCCTAATGGATTGTATGAAAGTCAAATGCGACCTTTATTTGGACAGAGGCTGAGCCGCGCTTTATCTCCATCAAACAGTTGACAACAACACCCGTTCTTATTTTAATTTTTTTCGGTCCCCAGTTACACGTGATCTTCTAAGGTAGGGCAGTGCGTTTTGAGTCGAGAATTTTTTCTTTGAAAAACTAACAGGCCCTCGTTTTATAAAGACTTATGACGTGGAGTTTTATGCCATCGTTTCAATTCGCCATTAGGCGTCATTATTTAAACGAGTTTGTTTTATACACGGACCATGACTCCCTTTAAATATATTTCCGGCAAAGTCTCATGTCTCGTGCGTCATTTTCGTTAGGCGCTTTTTCTTCAACAATTCGCCTTTGTTCTTCGTCATAAATCGGGAACCTCCAATCGTGTTGCGGATGCCCTTAGTCGAGCGTCACTCCTTCTTGATTTACGAGTTGCAGAATCGGGTTTGACACTTTTAAAGCCTTGTATTCATCGACCCTATTTTTAGCAAGATTATCTCCTCCATTCATACCACATCGACAAACGGAGTCAGATGGATTTTTGTTTCGTGGGACTCGTTTGTGTATTTGATTACTTTCGCTTCGGCTCATTTCCGAGCCCACAACCATGGGTCATTGGGACGGGATTCGTTGCGAACTTTTTTCGCCTTTTAACGTGACGCGTGGGCAATTTGTTGTGTCGGGTGTGTCACCGCCAAAGCGAGGCGCCACTAATGCCGGGCTTTATCGCCTCTGAGTTTTTCGGCTCCTTGGTCCGCCGTTAGCATGGATTTTGTTTTGGGTCTACCAAACACGCAACGAGGATATGATTCTATCTTCGTGGTGGTCGATCGTTTCTCTAAAATGACCCATTTTATTCCATGCAAACGCACAAAAACGTCGCCCGACTTTTCTTTCGGGAGGTGTATCGACTCCATGGACTTCCTCTATCCATGTCGGACCGTGACACGCGTTTTCTTAGTCACTTTTGGCGAAGCCTTTGAAATTTGCTAACATGCGCTACACTTTTTTTTAGCGTACCACCCCAAACGGACGGACAAACGAAGTAGTTAATCGATCATTGGGTAATTTATTGCGTTGTTTGGTTGGTGATAATGTTAAATCGTGGGACACTAAATTCACCAAAGTTTGCTCATCAATTAATCGCAAAGAAATCGCCCTTTTCACCGAGGTGGTGTATGGGCTCGCCTCCGCGTGGTTTGATTTAATTTAGAGGGCGTGCCATAGATTTTATGGAGTCTTTGCAATGAGGTTCATTAGCTACCCATGCAAATTTGATCGAAAGCAAAAAGCAATGGGGATACCAAATCGCCATGTGGAGTTTGATGTGGGTGACTTCGTTTGGGCAATTCTCACCAAAGATCGTTACCCGCTCATGAATATCTTCTTGCAAAATTGGACATCGAGATTATTGAGAAGATTAATGCAAATGCCTATCGTTTTGGACCACATTCGCACTTCGATGTTTTTAATGTTAAACACCTACAATGCGGTTCCATGACGATTTTTGGAGATGAAACCCATTCCGATTCGAGGCGAATCATCCCCAGTGTAGGGAGAATGATGGAGATGAAACCGCGTTAACTATCTTAGCAAAGTTCCACCCAACTCGTCCGGGAAGCTCGAAGAAATTATATAATGAATCAAGAATTATTTTTATAGCTATAAAGGAGTTTATTATTTGAAAATATTGATATTTTATTAGAGTCTTATTTTAGTAAGTAGTTGCGTATAAGTTTAGTAGGAAGTTTTTGTTATTTTTGGATTAAGATTTGGTTTCTTGTTGGAGTCCTTAACCCTAGTATATAAGGGTTCTTATGATGAAAAATAGAGCAGCTTTTGAGTTTTACGTAATAAACTTGTGTTCTTTGTGTTCTTCACGCTTGTGCTGCGTCAAACATCGAATTTGATGTAAGTTAGTTTTCTTTATTTGGAGTCAAACTTGTTTTGTATTTGGAGATTACATAGTTACTATTCACAAAATATAATTACAAATAAAATTTGATTAATTTAAAATTTGGACTTCATTATTTCTCTATCTTCTTGTTATGACATTAGGATGATGCATGAAAATTAAAGTAAACTACAATTTATTTTTTTGATGGACCCATAATCGCTACTTTACGGTGCATCGGATACACCATCGAACTCGAAATATTTGTAAGGAAATTCGAAAACCCTTATACTAAGACTCAAAATATTGGTAGAAATCCTAAATGCAAAAGTAAATGTTGGTCCTCGGACTTGAAAGTGTCGATAAGGAGATTGAAAACCCTTGGAAACGTGTCAATATTGGTCCTCGGATTTGAAAGTAAATGATGGCCGTGAGACGTGAAAGTGTCAGTCGGGTGATTTGAAAACTCACGGTCACCTATTTCACCAACTCGGCCAAGGCAATTACAATATTATTTTCCGAACTTTACAACAATCATTGAAAATAAAAATAAATTTCAACTCAAAATTTATTGTCAATTTATTCCAAAACCTAACAAGTGAATATTACATTTAATTTTTATCTAAGAATGATTATTAGGAAGTTAAAGGGCTCCAATTAGCAAAGTAAGAACAATAATTGCCATTTTCCTTCCTTACAAAGACAATTGTCATTATTTCAATGAGATCACTTTAATAATAGAAATAAATCACTGCCAAAAAAGCAAAACCACTTACACCAACAGTAACTGATTATCTCTCCTCTCTCCCCTTTTTCTCTCTCTGCAAATCAAGAAAAGAAAATAATGGACAGAAAACCTCTGTGCAGACACAAAACAGGAATTGCCAGATTAGGGTTCTATCCCGTGTGAAATATACTTGTATATATAAATAAATAAACAAATAAATCTTCGCAGAAACACTGTCAGGTGATTAATTCTTCCGAACAATCTTGATTTCTTGGTTTTATCTACATATTGCTTTTTCGTTATGCGTATATTTCAATTTATGTATTTGTTATTTTCGTTCTCATGAGTGGATTAATTATTTCTCATAGAAAAGTGAAAGGTATGGTTAAATTGAGAAGTGGGTTTTTTACTTTATTGGGCTGACTTTATTCAAGAACAAAGAAAATTTGTTCCAACGCCTTTTTCGTCTGGTGGGAACTCATTTGCTCTGCACAATTTTTTAGGAGAAAAAAGTTTAATATTTTTAAATTCATCTTTTGTTGTTATTTTTCGTTTGAATCTTCGATCTCGAATTTGATGGGTTATTCTTGAATGTTCGTACAGAAGTAGCGGTGAAGATTAAAGTTTCTTTGACAGCTGCTACTTATGTTAATGGGTATTTATTGATTTCTCTAAATTTATTGAGAGAGATTTTATTTTTTGGGGGTACTTTGAAATCTAAAAAATCCATAAGTGGTGAAAAAAATCTGGGCAGTTTGGGAAAATAGTACATAACAATGGTGGATCAAAGAGTTGTTGATGACAATGAGTATATGAGTGAATCTTTAGAAGTGAAGTTGAAGAAGATGAAGAAGATTTCAGAAGCTGTTGTGAGGATGAGGATGAATTGAAGGAGAGGGAAGAAAATGTGAAAGTGGAATCGGACGAAAATCGTGATGAACATGCCGTAAAAATGTATTTCAAGGGAGTGTCTATTGCTGGCCCTGGTGATTCTGGTTCAAGAATTTCTGGAATTGGGGTTGTCATGGAGAGGTCAGGGAATGATTCTCTGCTCCGAGTCCAGAAAAAGCTCGATTTCTATGTAGAAGAGATGGTTGCCGATTATTTGGCTTTGCTCGATGGTTTGTCCCTGGCTATACAGAACGATATTAGGCGTGTTTTTGCCTTTACCGATTCTGAAGTCTTGTATAATCAGGTGAAAATCCTCTATTGGCAATTTTTCGTTCTTGCAATTTTTGTTGTTTAATTTTTCGATGTTGCTCATGTACCCTTATTCTTTAATTGGTAGTTAATACTTATATCATGTCCGCAAAGCATTTAATACTCGATGTTTGAAAGTTGCTTCGTAAAATTGACTAATTACTTATAGGGATGGATAATTACAAAAAGCCCGGTCAAATTATAGAGGTTTTTGAAAATTACAAAACATCCCTTGAGCCTTGAGGTTTGATTATGTCATAAATTTAAGGAGGTAACTGTAATATTTTGATAAATGTAAGGGGATTTTTTGAAATATTTTTGCATGTGAAGAGAAAAATGCAAGACGGATCAAATGCAAAGTTTGTTTTTTCGATCTCTTATAATTGTGCAATCTAATGTTGAATATATTGCGAATTTCTTTCAGATTATCCATGACGAGGTTGTCGAAAGCCCTCTTCTATTGGCGCTGAGAGAACGAATCCTTGAACAAGCCAATGGTATCGAAACTTTTGTCCTAAAACTTATCCCTGCAATTGACCTACAAAAGGCATTACATTTAGCTCAAGTGGCTGTTGGTATAGTCTCTTTTCCCGCTGAGGGAGACGAATTAACCGAAACCTGCTCAATTTGTTGTGAGGAGAAGCTTTCGTCAATGATGCTCACGATCAAATGTTCCCACAAATTCTGCTCCCACTGTATGAAAACCTACGTCGAAGGAAAACTACAATCAACTCAAGTGCCCATCAGATGCCCGCAATTAAAATGCAAATACTGTATTTCAGCCTCTGAATGTAGGTCGTTTCTTCCGGTCACCTCTTATGAATCTCTGGAGAGAGCCCTTGCAGAAGCGAACATTTTAAACTCGAATAAAATTTATTGCCCGTATCCGAGTTGCTCGGTTTTGCTTGATCCTCATGAGTGTTTGTCTGCTAGGGCTAGTTCGTCGAGTCAGTCTGATAACAGTTGTGTGGAGTGTCCTGTTTGTCAGAGATTTATCTGTGTTGAGTGTGGGGTCCCTTGGCATTCTTCGATGACATGTGACGAGTACCAAAATATCCCGCTGGAGGAGAGAGATGCTTCGGATTTAACGTTGCATCGTTTGGCACAAAATAAAAGGTGGAGGCGTTGCCAACAGTGCCGGAGGATGATCGAGCTCACTCATGGCTGTTACCACATTTCTTGCTGGTAAGCTATTTCTTTTGAAATAAATATTTGGGATAATTACAAAAACACCCCTAAGGTTTGGGTTTATTACAGAAAAACCCAGACATGTTTCAAAATTACAAAAAACCCTTCAGGTTTCGTTTTGTCTTAACTTTATGGGGGGCAACTGTAATATTTTTGTAAATGTCAGGTTTTTTTTTTGAAATATTTTCGAAAACCACCGGGAAAAATGTAAGACGGAATCAAACCTCAAGGTTTTTTTTTGTAATTTTCAAAGAACTTTGGTTTTTTTTTGTAATTATCCCAAACCTTAGGTGTGTTTTTGCAATTATCCCTAAATATTTTGATGAGATATAGTCTTCTTTCCTTTGCAAACATCGTTAATGTAGTAGTATTTAGTTGAAACTAGTTCGGTTTTAATGGGAGCATGCCTCTACGACAAAGAATTTGGAATAACGTTCTCAGGGACGACGCAACAACTTTTGTAATTGCGTTTTCCATTCATTTCATTGTGATTCAACTTCAAGGTAGTGAGCATAGTTGCATTCATCTTCCTATGATTATTCACTTTGTCGAAATAGAACTATTTAGTGTTATAACATTGTTTGTATCAGTGAGAAGCTCAGATAACAAATTTTTGTCCTCGTCATCTTAGATTACTTGGTTGTCGGAAGAGAGATATAAATAACTTCTGTTTAAGTGGCTGAATTATTTAGTGCTACGGTTTCGAATAAATTCCTATGTGAGGAGTGGATTGAGTTTTTCGTGTGTTGCTATCATGTATTCTCCCGTGGTTGGAAGACTTAAGTGTGTGCTATATCCTAAAAGTCGAAAGGGTCCGTGATTCTTGGATTCATGAACTATGTTTTACGCTATCATTTTGTTAACATAGTAGCTAATTAAAATTTTAGGATAATTACAAAAACACCCCGAGGTTTAGGCTAATTACAAAAAAACCCAAAGATAGTTTCAAAATTGCCAAAAACTCCTTGAGGTTTGATTCCATCTTACGTTTTCTCCCTCCATAAACAACAAACATTTCAAAAACCCCATGATATTTCTAGAAATATTACAGTTAACCCCTTAAATTTTAGGCATAATCTAACCTGAGGGACCTTTTTGTAATTTTAAAACATCTCTTAGTTTTCTGTAATTAGCCAAACCTCAGGGGGTCTTTTGTAATTACCCCTAAAAATTTCCTTGAAAGCCTAAGAACATGAATACATTCACTCGAAACTCACCCACTTTTCCTTTCTCCATTTCTCCAGGTGTGGTCACGAGTTCTGTTATTCTTGTGGCGCGGAATATAATGACGGCCAACAAACATGTCAATGCGCGTTTTGGGACGATGATTATTCCGAAGAATTGGCAACAACTTATCCCACCCAACAATTGGAACAATGGGCATGGGACTCATTTGAGTCACTGCCCATGTCAATGGATGCATATTCGGACCAAGAGAGATCACAGCTAGCGCTTATCCAAAGGTTTCTTGCCGGAGGTTTCAGTTTGACCGATCACAATCCTTACCAGTCCCCGCCACGCTGTACAGACTCGTACGCTGATGCGATGAAGGATTTGCATCAGTTGCCTTGGCTTGAAAGATTTGTATCCGTTATAAGCGATAATTATTATGAAGATTACATCCAATGATTTGGATGAAAATGAGGCGAATTCGCGTTTCGAAGATTATAGGAGGTAGAGTATCTCACTCTTACACTCCTTTGGCAAAATAGGCCTGACTTGTTATATAGTTTGTGTGTGGGTTAGAATTTCTTTCTTGTTATTGATGAACACAGCTTAAAAGGGGAGGAGAGGAAAGACAATGACAGCAAAATATGATGGAAATATATTATTGATATTGAAAATGCAATGAAGTGAACTGGAAGTTGTATGGTTCTCTATGTGGTGGTACTCAGATAGCTCGCAAAATCCAGTCCGACCTGAGGTTTGGGCAGGATTGGGTTGTGCTTTTTGGCCCGAAAACAATTTGGGTTTTTTTGGCCCATGGGTTGGGTTTAGCCTGAACTTTTGGCCTGGCTCGTTAGTTTAAATCGTAAAATGTGTGCATGGATTGGGTTGTCCCATGTATTTTTGCAGCCCAACCAAAATCAACCGGCCCAAAAATTTCAAAAGGTCGTGGCAGGTTGGCTCGACCCATTGCCAAGCTCTATTCAAGGGCTGAATATTAATTATTCTCTTCTTGTTGATGTTTTTGGGCGTTTTTGTCAAATGAAGTTGCATACTACTGTGATACTCTCTTCTATTCAAAATAAGTGATATTTTAAGGAAAAAAAAAATACGCATATTATGAACTGTGTTAAAATACCAAATATACCATTAATTAATCGTAGATGCTACTTTGAAACAAATCAAACTTAGACATTAATGTTATTTGGAAATCATACATTTAAGAAAACCTTTTTCTCACTTAGTCTTGAAAATGTCAAAAAATCACTTATTTTGAATAGGAGGTAGTATTATTTTGGATTTTATTCTTGAAGAAGGATTATACCCCCACAATTTTCCTTATACCCGGAATGTTAAAAGGTCTTGGGTGTGTGTTTCACCATTCATTTCTAATTATCCAATTATTCATAAAAATAGGATTTTGGAAAAACAGCGAAACAATTTTTTTTTCCACAATGAAAACACGCTTCAAAAACTATTATCTCATATGACATAGCATAAATCCACACAACAAATTAAATATATTTTCATTATAAACCATCAATTTCTATTCTTAATTATAGCAATCTCATAAATGAGGAATGAAATTGAAAAATACTCATTGGAACAACATTTCGCGTTTCCCATCTCTGTCCCTGAAAAAGGTTTACAACGTACACTAAAGTAAGCCCTTTTTGGTCATTAATATCATCTCAATAGTCCCCTAAAACTGATTGATCAATTATGGGCTTTTTCTTTTGACGTCTTCGTCAAGTCTGGCACTCTCTCTCCCAGAATGGACGGCGATCGCCGCAACTACGGCCGTGGAACCGGTGGCGGCAGCGATCGGGTTCAGAACAGACAAGTTCCGCCGGTGAGTATCATCAATTTTGTACAAATTTCTAGTATTCCACTTGCCCTAACACTGCATCTTTACTTAACCAGCCACCGACGCAGCCGCAGTCCGGTAAGTACATACCGCCGCACCTTCGGAATCGGGGGAGTGGCGCGGTAGATGGGCCCCATTCTCCGTCGTATCAGCGGCAGGGACTGGGGCGCTCTAGTGAAATGGGTCCCGTCCAGAGATCGTGGGACCCGCCTCCTGCTCCTCCTACTCAGCGGATTTCTGGTTCTGGACATCCTTCAAGTATGTGGTTTTCGCTCATCCTGAATATAGGAGTAAATATGCGCATTACATATTCTTATGATTGGGTGTGATGGTGATGGAATGTTTTGGATTGATTGGCAAGCCATGCGATGTTTTCTTTGTTTCGTTTTGCTTGTTTTCCTGGATTATTGTTGGAAGAAGCTTTACTTGTGCAGTTGGGCTTGATTGTAGGACTGTGATGGAATCCTTGGATTGATTGCTATGAGATTCACACACACACACGCACGCACACACACACACACACACACACACATTATATATATATATATATATATATATTTATCAAAAGAAGTTGTACTTTGGCATGATTTTTATAAGTCTTGATTGATGTATGTTGTGATGGAATCCTTGGACTGATTGCCATGAGATATGTTTTTATTTCAATTGGTTTATTTGCCTCGAACTGGTATATTACTATGTTTGAAAAGAAGTTGTCTAGACTGAAGAGCAATGCTCGTGTAAGGGGCTAATTGTAGTGCGATAAAACTTGTTTTATCCTGTTCTGCTTTCGAGCTTCCAATCAGGGTTACTGATCAAAAACTCATGAAGGAAGACCACCAGTGTTGAAATTCTACAGAAAAAAACATGATTTTTGTCACGCTTGATTGATGTACAACACTGCACATCTGAGGTTCTGAATATGCATGCTCACACGTTCTTGGATAAATCGTTGAAGTGATTACCGTGTGATCTTCCTTGCTTTCTTTCTTTTCTCCCTTTTTGTTGTTTGTTTGGAGTTATTTTGGTGTTCTTTCAGTTAGTCATTAACCGAGAAAAAGAATGATTTAACATGGATGAAGAAAGAATTTCAGCAGGAGGTGAATTAGTATGAATGTTAAGTGTGAAGGCCCAAGAGCCTAGGTTATGAATGTATGAGCAGAAAATTTACATTCCCAAGTGAGATAGTTGCATACCCAATTTATGACTAATGTTTGGTCTCTGACATGATTTTTTCCTGTAGCTATCCATCTATATATGTGTGTGTGTGTGTGTGTGCAAGATTTTTGAATAGTGGTAGCACTTCTCGGTGCGAGTTGTTGGTTTATGCAGATCCAGGCAACATTGGTATTGAATTGCTGAAAGTTTCAGAACAGCAGCCCAAATCAATTCCCCCCCAAAATACCAATAACAAGATTTTACCTGTCAAGCGGCCTGAGGGCGGGACACTTGGGGGAAGGTCTGTCAACCTCCAAGTAAATCATTTTCTTGTCAGGTTCAACCCAAGGGTCACCATATTTCATTATAGTCTGGATATCAAGCAAGTGATATCTCGTGGAAAAAGACCAGTAAAAAAGTCTAAACACAAGGCTAACCTACGTTTGATAAGAGATAAACTATTCCTTGATGATCCAGCCCGATTTCCACTGAATCGAACTGCTTATGATGGTGAAAAGAACCTTTATAGCGCAGTTCCACTGCCCACTGGTCAATTCAGGGTTGAACTATCGGATAATGAAGATTTGTTAACTCGGACATATGTTGTTTCAATCAAACTAATGAATGAGCTAAAACTTTCCAAGCTGGAAGACTATTTAAGTGGAAAGGTCCCATATGTGCCTCGTGATATACTTCAAGGGATGGATCTGGTGATGAAGGAGAATCCTTCCAAGTATAGGATCTCTGTTGATCGAAACTTTTACCCTTCCAGTTTCAAAGAAGAAGATGATCTTAAGCATGGTATTGCAGCATATAAAGGTTTCCAATCAACCTTACGTCCTACGTCCCAGGGTCTTGCCTTGTGCTTGGACTGTTCAGTTTTGGCCTTTCGCAAGCCGTTGGCAGTTATAGAGTTCCTTAAGGAGAATATTCCGGAATTCGATGGACTATATTTCGATATAAGTTTGAGGCGAAGGATTACAAATGCGTTGAAAGGATTGACAGTTAGAGTAACTCATCGAATTACCAAACAGCTGTACACTATAAATGGGTTGACTGCACAAAGTACCCGTAATCTTTGGTTTGACTTTGTTGATCCAAAAGGGATGGATCCAACCGTTAAAGTCAGCCTGGTACAATATTTCAGGGAGAAGTATGGGAAGGACATTGTCTACCAGGGTATTCCTTGCTTGATTCTTGGCAGAAATAATCGGACGAATCATGTCCCAATGGAATTCTGTATCTTGGCTGCGGGGCAACGGTACAGAAAAGAGCTGTTGGATGAGGTTGCACAGGAGAAATTGGATGCAAAATGTCTGGCTTGGCCACCGGAGAGGAGAAAAACAATCAGTGAGATGATGCAAGCTCATGATGGACCTTGTGGGTGAGTTGCATTTACATTTTCTACCAGACTATGATTTTGTTGCTTCCTGAATTATTTCAAATTTTATGTTTGCCACAATACACTTCATTTGCAACTAACATTCACAGAACACGCTAATTAGCATGTTGTCGCCTAGTTCATGTTATTACTCAAAAAAGTAGTATATTTCTTGATTTCTTTTATCTTTTTATATGAATCCAAAATAAATATTCTCCCCGTTTGTAATTTGATTACCTCACTTGATGGAGTCTCAATTACCGCACAAAATTGTTGTCTTTGTTGTAGTTTTAGCTATAGACTACCTTATTTGATGAATTTGTAAAGGAATATAGGGATTATTAAAACTTGAACAAATGATTGGTAAGTCCTCGTCGGCATTTGCTTCATCATTGCTCTTTCTCGCAACGTGCGTCTGTATATTTATGCAATTTGTTGTGTATGGGTAAAAAGTAAGATTACCGTGGTTAACCTCTCCTACTTTTATCGCAGAGACATCACGAAAAATTTTGGACTTCAAATTGATAAGAACATGACATCTGTTGAAGGTCGAGTCATAGGCCCACCTGAGTTAAAGTTAGGTACTCCTGATGGTACTGTTGATATAGTAAGAGTCGAAAATGAGAAATGCCAGTGGAACCTCTCTGAAAACTCTGTTGTGGAGGGCAAACAAATTGAAAGATGGGCTTTAATTGATTTTAGCTCCTCTGATTTCCCAAAGCTTAAAGCAAACGATTTCATTAAGAATCTCAGAAATAGATCCCGGAGTCTAGGGATCCACATGGAGGAACCTTTACTTTGCCATGTCACCGGCATGCGTGAGTTCTCTTCTGTGAGCAGGCTTGAAGAACTTCTAATAAATGTTGTTCAAGAAGCTAACAGAAAAAGCTGGAATAAATTCAGTAAATTACAAATAATAATTTGTGTAATGGCGGAGAAACATCCTGGCTATAAATATCTTAAATGGGTGTCTGAAACTCGAATCGGGGTAGTAACACAATGTTGTTTGTCCATTCACGCGAACAGAGGAGACGACCAGTTTCTTGGAAATTTATGTCTCAAGATAAATGCTAAGCTTGGAGGAAGTAATGTAGAGCTTACTCAAACACTTACTCAAACATTTCCACAGTTTGATGAGGAAGATCATGTTATGTTCATTGGAGCTGATGTTAATCATCCCGTCTCAAAAAAATCAACAACTCCATCTATAGCTGCTGTTGTCTCCACGGTTAACTGGCCAGCTGTCAATCGCTATGCTGCGAGAGTTTGCCCTCAAGACCACCGAACCGAAAAGATTCTCGAATTCGGGTCCATGTGTCGCGATCTTATCAATACATATTTTCAGCTCAACAAAGTCAAACCGAAGAAAATCGTGGTTTTTCGCGATGGTGTGAGCGAGGGACAATTCGACATGGTACTAAACGAAGAGTTATCCGACTTGAAAAGTGCAATTTGTAGTGACAATTACAAACCGACCATCACTCTTGTCGTGGCCCAAAAGAGACACCAGACTCGGCTTTTTCTTGAGAATTTCCGAGATGGGGGGGCCACTGGGAACGTGCCACCTGGAACTGTTGTGGATACGAAGATCGTTCATCCGTTTGAGTTTGATTTTTATCTATGCAGCCACTATGGACGCATCGGGACGAGCAAGGCCGTGCACTACTGTGTGCTATGGGATGAGAATTCTTTTACGTCTGATCAACTACAAAAGGTTATATATAATTTGTGTTTCACGTTTGCGCGTAGTACGAGACCTGTTTCACTCGTCCCACCGGTTTACTATGCGGACCTGGTGGCATATAGGGGCCGCATCTTTCAAGAAGCGGCGAAGGAGTTCCAGTCCCGTTCCTTTCACTCGTCTGTGGGTAAATCAGTGTCGTCGTCTAATTCGACTACGTTTGATAGAAGTTTCTATAGCCTTCATCCGGATCTTCAGAACATTATGTTTTTCGTTTGAGGGCCGGCTCAACTTCTCACGGTTGATGGTTTCAGACTATACAGTTTGATGTTGATAGTACTTAGGATAATTACAAAAAAACCCTGAAGTTTGGGCTGATTACAAAAAATCCAGAGGTTTTTGAAAATTGCAAAAACCCTTGAAGTTTGATTCCACATTACATTTTTCCCCTTTGTAAGCCAAAAAAATTCAAACCCCCCTCCTTGACATTTATAAAATATTATAGTTAACCCGTTAAATTCAAGTCAAAATCAAACCTGAGGGGTTATTTTGTAATTTTGAAACATCTCTTGTTTTTTTTTTTTTTTTTGTAATTAGCCCAAACCTTAGGGTGTTTTTGTAATATTATCCCTAGTACTTATTTTCTTGACCGCTAGAGTTTGTGTGTGAATCTAAAGGCTCTGAGTTTTCCGTGGTAAAGATTGTACACTTTTTATTGTATTGGGTACTCAATTGACATCAGTCCATCAGGTGTTACCAGTTGTTTGTACCCTGTGTCCACACTTTTCAATGGATTTGATTATGTATATGCTTATGTAGGCTTCTGGTGTTTCTTGATCTGTATGAACCTGCTGCAGTGTGTTTCTGTGCCATTAAGGGCAGGGAATGGCTATTTTTTTGACTTGATTGACCACTGGTACACTATATTAGCTTTTACAGTGGTCATATTTCATTATTAGGAGGATTTATTGTTCCTCCAATTTGGGTGTTTGGTGTAGAAATTGAGGATAATATTTGGGGACTTTATGAAAAAAATTATCTTTTCTTTTTGGCTTCTAATGGGAAAGATATTTTTTCATTGTAAATGCTTATTTATATGAGATTTTCATTTTTTTGTTACTAATAGGGTATCCTTTTTTTTTTTTCAAGAAAAGAAAAAAACCTAGTAGGTTCACCCTAAGGTTTGTGTATTGTTATTTCAAAATATATATGTATGTATGATAATGATTAATTTTCTTTGAAATGTTTTAAGTTAATAATTAAATAAAATTCTTCGAAATAAAGCCAAAACCAAAACTCTCAATGGAAATATGCAAATAGGCATGTAGATATATGTCCGGGTTCGGGTTTTACTTGGCCAAACCCGTCTTTTGGGGCGAGTAGGTGATAAATAAATGGGTATAAGATGGGTAATGGGTAACGAGTCGGATAATAGGTATAGTAAGACCCGATCAAAACCTGACCCATATAGTTATTTGTTTTTTTTTTTGTGTGTGGTTAGTTTATACTTTATACCCAGTGTTTAAATTGTTGTTGAAAAGCTATTGATTTTATATATGTTATTAATGTTTATTTCATAGCTCATATAATATTTATAAAATTATATAAATATCACATTTTATATTTTTGAGTATACTATTTTGAGTAAAATTTATATAAATTTGTCCAAATATATAAAATTAACGGATCTAATAAATATTACCCATAGAGATACTAATGGGTTGGGGCGGATTCCCCAACCTCACGATCCGATCCATTGACATACCTTAATATCTAAGATAGATATGTTGGAGATGTGGTAATAAAAAGGAATTGAGTCCATAGCCATTATTATCCATTCAATGGCAAGTCAACTTCAAAAAGTCTTAGTTGTGGAACCCACTAGTATGATTAGTCCAAATGCTTGCACCCCACTGATGCTACAGTTTAACAAACATATTGGTACCACAAAATCACCTTCACCGTTTCTTCCTCCCATTTTCCTCGCCAATAATTCCTAGTTTATATAAATTCACCTTTTTGTATTTAAATTATTAATTGTTTTTACTTTTGATACCTATTTTTTTGGCTTATTATTGTTGATACCTAACATTTCAAAATCCACTCATTTTTTAGACGTTTCGTTAGTTAACCGTTAAAACTAACGGTTGACCAACTGTAGCAAGTTTTCCACGGTTGGCGCATGCTTCACGGCGTCTTCGGGTGCCGATTTCGGCGACCTCAAGTGTCGTGCAACCACTCATTTTGAGCATATCGCAACCCCTATAATGGCCAGTGGTCAATTTCATGATTTGAGTTCTGCCTCCGATGTCAATTAACGATAATTCGAAAAATCCAAAGTTTAATTCAAAGTAAAATTCCATCCAAGATACTTCCTCAAATCTAAAATTGAGCATACTATCATCTTCCTCATCTTAAGGTGCACAAAGCCTACTCCCCAATTGGTCCGATTTGCCCCTCAAACCAAAAACGCACAAAAGAGGATCTTAAAATCGATTTTTTGACTTTTAGGGGCCCGTAGGCCGTATCTCTATGTTGCCGACCAAATTGACCTTCGACCAAGAAGATAAAGTTGTTGAAATAAAATTTTGAGTCAGAATTCACCACCCTCGTCTAACATTGCTCCGTTTGATCGGTCAACCGATAGTCTTTAATGGTTGACTAACGGAACATGCCAAAAATGAGTGAATTTTGAAACGTTGGTATTAATAATGATATTTCCCAAAAAAATGGGTACCAAAAGTGAAAACTACAAATATCTTGAGTACCAAAATTGAATTTATCCCTATATATATATATATATATATATATCGATCCTTCTGGAATCTCCTCGAGTCTACCTAATTCAGTTCCCTTCTTCCACACTTGCTCGCTAAGTAAAACCCTCTTTCGTCACTTTACAGTTTACACCTTACTATATAATTCTCCCATACATCATCTCTCTAGGTCATTGCTATCTACTGTTATTTTGTTTATTTTCTCTCTCTAGTCAACTTACTTCCCCCCCAAGAAAAAAATATGGACGGCGGCAAAAACAACTTTGGACGCGGTGGTGGATCTGCCGGCGGGCGCGGAGCTGGCCGTGGTCGAGGCGGCGAGGGACGTGGGAATTACCAGAATCAAGGCGGCCGTGGGCGCGGTTACAATCGGAGCCAACCGAATCAAGGCGGCGGGAGAGGGTGGGATGCGCCGCCGCAGCGTGGTTATCATCATCAGCCGGCGGCGGCGGCTCAGCAGCAGGGGTTCAGCCGGCCTACGTTCCAGGGGGCCCAGCCCCCAGCTCAGCAGGCGTGGGGCCCCAGATCTCCAGCACCTCAACAGAACGATCAGTTTGCTGCGGGTCCCTCCAGTGGAAGAGCAGGCGCGTGGACGGCGAGGCCTTGGGGCCCACCTACTCCTCCCACTCCCGTTCAGCCTCTGCCTCATCAGCCATCTGCTGGTACGGATCAATTGTCCTTCGTCTTTTGTATATCGATGTATGAAATTTTTGATGGATCTTCATTAGAAGGTTAATCAAACCCCATGATTCCAAGATTTGGGTAATGGTGTGTTGTAATTATGATTTCATGATTTATGCAGATGTTCTTGATATTCAAACTCTCAAGATCTCTGAAGAGAAACCTAAAGAAGGCCACATTGAAGTTATTAAAAGGCCTGATGGGGGTGGTAAAGTTTCTATTGGGTCCATCAGGCTTCTGGTTAACCATTTCCCTGTGAATTTAATCCAAACTCAACCATCCTTCATTACGATGTGGTTGTGAAGCCTGCTAACGACAATCGGCTCGTGAAGAAAACACTGAGAAAATCCGAAATGGCTTTGATCAAGGACACGTTGTTTTCTGAAAATGTTCGATTAAGGACTGATGCCTTACAGAGAACTGTTTACGATTCTGAAAAGAACGTTTTCAGTGCAGTTCCTCTGCCCACTGGAGAATTTAGGGTGGACATTCCTGAAGGTGAAGATATGAAAAGCGGCTCATACACATTTGCAATCAAATTTGTGAATGAGTTGAGGCTTTCTAAGTTAAGGGACTACTTAAGAGGAAATGTCTCATGTATTCCTCGTGATATACTACAAGGAATGGATTTGGTGATGAAGGACAACCCTTCTAGGAACAGAATTGGTGTTGGTCGGAGCTATTTTTCCAACGAATACCGGCGAGAAGACGACCTCTATTATGGTCTTGCAGCTTACAGAGGTTTTCAACAGAGTTTAAAGCCTACATCACAGGGTCTTGCGTTGTGTTTGGATTACTCGGTTATAGCTTTTCGTAAGCCATGGCCGGTCTTAGACTTTCTTCAGGAGCACATTCCAAGGTTTTCAGGAGCGGGTGATGTCAAAAGGTTTAAACGAGAAGTCGAAAATGCTCTGATAGGGTTGAAAGTTAGAGTTACTCATCGTCGCACAAAACAAAAGTATACCATTGCAGGGCTTGCTAAGGAGGATGCCCGTGACTCTTACTTTGA
The DNA here is from genome assembly GCA_016081115.2 of Rehmannia glutinosa. NCBI lineage: Eukaryota > Viridiplantae > Streptophyta > Magnoliopsida > Lamiales > Orobanchaceae > Rehmannia > Rehmannia glutinosa. The sequence goes on along the minus strand of CM071933.1, from coordinate 77,862,666 downwards.
TTTAGTTGATCCTGAAGGAAACAATCCTCCTCAAGAGACTAGGCTCCTTGATTATTTTAGGGAGAAATGGGGAAAGGATGTTATATATCAAAATATTCCCTGCCTGGAACTTGGGAATCCCAAGAAATCAAATAAAGTACCAATGGAGTTCTGTGTCTTGGTCGAGGGGCAGAGATACCCCAAGGAAAATCTGGATAGGGATACGGGGGTATTCTTGAAAAATCTTACACTGGCTAGGCCTGAGGTTAGAAGGGACACAATCAATGAAATGGTGCGGGCTGATGATGGACCCTTTGGGTATGTGATTTTAACATTTGCTTTTTTGTGCTTTGTTGAATTGTTGATTATGTTATTGAATATTTGATCTGGTAGCATGAAAAACTTAACTAGATGTTTGTATGTTGTGTTTTTTATATGCTGTACCTATTTCTGCAAAAATTGGTATGTGTGTCGGATTCACTGCACATATTTTTCAAAGTCGCAACATGTCACATTTTGCTATTTGATTTTGGGTGATGCTAAATTTTTTGTTTGAATTTGTGTAGATGTGTGATCAAAGTTTTTGTTTGAGTGTTTGAATGAATGCATCCAGTTATATATCCTTTATTATTCACCCTCATCAATAATGTATGTGAAGCCATAGTTCCTGTTTCTATTTACATGGCGTTGGCTAAATATTTTATGATGAAGATCCACATTCAAGGAATTACTTACCATTGTAATCTTTGTTTTATGAAGTAATATTCTCTCATGTTAAAGAAGTAGATGGTGTGTGTTGATTTGGAATGCTTATTGTTCGGTTGTTGATTGACTCAGATGACTCAAAATTTCTTCTATGACATGTATGCACTAGGATATCTCTTTATTGTTCCTCCAAGCCTGATTGTTTGCTACATATTAGTTACTATGTGGTAGGATTTTGAGTTTGAGAATTTTGGAGTCATTGAATGTGAATATTGCAAAGTGTTCCAACTTTGTGCTTGTTGAATTGCAGGGATGTTGCTAGAAATTTCGGAATTGAACTTAATCCAAACATGACAAAGGTTATAGGTCGTGTTATTGGTGCGCCTGACTTGAAACTAGGGGCTCCTCGTTCTGTGAAAGTGGATATGGAGAAACGCCAATGGAACCTTCTTGGAAAATCTCTGGTGGATGGAAAACCTCTCGAGCGCTGGGCTTTGTTAGATTTTACTGATGGTGACCGTTACAATAAGCTGCAAGTAGGGGCATTCGTTAACAATCTGAGAGGTCGCTACAGAAATCTGGGGATCAGAATGGAGGAGCCTATTTGTTATCGTGCCACTCGAATGCAAGAATTTTCTTCTATTAACAGGCTTGAGAATCTTCTCAAAAGCGTCGTGGAGGAATCCGGCAGAAAGAACAAAGAGAAGTTACAGATGATTGTTTGCGTGATGACCAAGAGAGATCCCGGGTACAAGCATCTGAAGTGGGTTTCCGAGACAAAAATCGGTGTAATTACACAATGCTGCTTATCGCCCCCTGCCAATAAGGGGCAAGACCAGTATCTTGCCAATCTTTGTCTCAAGATTAATGCCAAGCTAGGGGGCAGTAATTTTGAACTGATTGGTAAATTTCCACATTTTTATCCGGACGATCATGTGATGTTTATTGGAGCCGATGTGAATCATCCTGCGGCTAGGAACTCAGAATGTCCATCTATAGCTGCAGTTGTTGGTACAGTGAATTGGCCTGCTGCAAATCGTTATGCGGCAAGAGTTAGCCCTCAGGCCCACCGTTGTGAAAAGATCACGAATTTCGGACCCATGTGTTTAGATTTGGTTAATACTTATGCTCGGATCAATAAGGTTAGGCCAAACAGAATCGTGCTTTTTCGCGATGGTGTTAGTGAGGGGCAATTTGAAATGGTGCTGAGCGCCGAGCTGCTTGATTTGAAAAAATCCATTTGCGACGGTAACTACCAGCCAACGATAACCGTCGTCGTAGCTCAAAAGCGTCACCAGACTCGGCTTTTTGTTGAAAACAGTAGAGATGGGGGCAAAACCGGCAATGTGCCTCCAGGGACGGTGGTGGATACAACAATTGTTCATCCGCGTGATTTTGATTTCTATCTTTGCAGTCACTACGGCGGTCTTGGGACGAGCAAGCCTACTCACTACTACGTGCTGTGGGATGAAAACAACTTTACCTCTGATGAGTTGCAGAAACTCATATACGACATGTGCTTTACTTTTGCTCGTTGCACGAAACCCGTCTCGCTCGTTCCACCAGTGTACTATGCGGATCTCGTGGCTTACAGGGGGCGTATGTTTCAAGAAGTTCTGCTGGAGACGCAATCTTCCCGTTATGCGTCAACCTCTGCTTCACCGTCTTCCTATGCTTCTTTTGACCAGAGTTTCTACAACCTGCACTCGGACTTGGAGAACGTCATGTTCTTCGTTTGAGAATGCTGAAAAACCATGTCCAATCTCCTTTTCTGCGTAAGTGAAGGAGTTTGTGCGTGAATCTAATAGGGGTTTGTCTTCTTGTTTCTCGATGGGGACGAGAGGCCGCCCGAATGTTTTCAATGCTTTCCTGTGTGGTTATTTGTGTTTGAGTCGAACTATGGTGTGTTTTCTTGTGTCTGAATGTTTCCTCTGTTTAAGGGACTACCTCTGTTAATGTGTGGTGAATGTTGGTGTGATTTGTGTGTGTTTGGTCATATTTCTCTAGTTATGTTGTATCTGGACTTGGCGAGTTTGAAATGTAGTACCCCATATTTGAGTATTTCTGGCTGTTCTTCAGTTTTAGTTTGGCTCTTTCGTACTGCTTTATTTATTTAATCGTTTATTATTTGGTGTTTCATGTATCATGGTGTCACTGCTTTGCCTAAATGTGAGGGATAATTACAAATAGTACCCTGAGGTTTGACCTAATTACAAAAAAGTTCAGCCAACTTTTATAATTACAAAAATTATCCTGAAGTTTGATTCAGTGTTAAAATAAAGGGGTAAACTACAATGTTTTTATAAATATGAAGGAGGATTTTCATAACATTTTTTATATATGAAGGGTTTAAATAAAATCTTGGGGATATTTTTTGTAATTTTGAAAATTAGCTGGGTTTTCTTGTAATTAGCTCAAATCTCAGGGTACTTTTTGTAATTAACCCTAAATGTAATTATGGGGAAATGGTCTATTTACTGTATGTACTCGCAAGAAAAAAAGCAATTTGTTTTAATTTCATGGCGGATTTTTTATTCCATCAATATATCGTTGCATGGTGTCCGACTGAATGTACATATTTATCTTACGGTAAATATTTACATCTTATATCGTTGAAAATTTAGAATACTTCAAACATCATTGATCATAATGTCATGGCTTGCCTATGTGATCATAGGGGGATAGTTGATGTATTAGGAATTTAAGATGTTTGTGAGAATAAAAAAAAGGGATAATTACAAAAACTATCCTTGAAGTTTTAATTAATTAAAAAAATAAGAGATATTTGAAAATTACAAAAAAACTCTTGATTCTGTATTAATATTTTTACGAATGTAAAGGGGATGCTTGAAATATTTTATCTTATAAAGAAGGTAAAGTATAATATAGAATCAAATTCAAGGTTGTTTTTTTTTTTTAAATTTTCAAATATCTTTGGGTTTTTTTGTAACTAACCCAAACCTGATAGGTAATTTTTGTAATTACCCATAAAGAAAAATACAAACTGTTTTTCTGAAAATATAAAATTGTAGAATTATTTGTCCAAACAAAGCATTACAATCAAAAAATAAATAAATAGAAAACTATTACATACAATATAAAAAAAAAAATTGTAACAAAAACAAATTTTCTTTACAAGAAAAAAAAAAAACAGAGTATGATATATGCAAATGAAGAAGGGACTACCTAAAGAAGAAGGTACAGAGCTTAAAATCGATCCGATACATTGCTTGTGATAGCTGAAATTAGCTCTTTAGCCGTCCATGTCACTCGGGAGAGTTTTCGAAGGCAACCCATCACCTCTTTCTCCACTCGGTATAATCGCGAAAGGTAATCTGATTGATAAATACGAACAAATTTATTTTACCAGAAACGGATTTAATTAATTACGAGGAGAATTTGATTATTGAAGCGTTACCTGTACTCTTTGTGAGATTGTACAGCGAAAACGATGCTAGAATTTTTTCCTCGGTGTTTGCGTTATCATTCAAACAATCTATCAATGGTGGTACTAGGATCGAGCATGCTGCGAGTTGGAGATCTGTATCTTCATGGGAATGGAGAACATTGCTCATCCAGCAAACGGTCACGAGGCTTGCACGTGCCAGACATGGAATGCTGTTGGCTATTGAATCGGAAAGTGCTGTGAGTAATCTCCTGTTTCCGCTGGTAAGCAACACTGTTGCTGCTTTTCTCTGCCAATTTTCTGTGGTTTTATCCTCTTCGTTCTGAGAATGTAGATTACGTGTTTGAGAAAATGTCCAAGAAAGGCCTGATATGCATGTCACAGGGTAAGACTTACCAGATTTGAGTTTTTTATGTTTTGATCGAGTCCTGCTTTTCTCAGAAGCCATCTCTCTACCTCTGGCTCGCCAATATACGAAAAGTGTCCTCCCAGGATCAATAAAGCTCTAGCTGATAGCTCTTGAATCTTTTCGTCGAACACCCAACAATCTAGTGCTTTTATAATTGCATCTATGGCTTCTTCTCTGTATACACTATATTCTATAGGATCTTCCTGGCAAAATGAAAACAGTTGATAATTAAGATCTTAATCATCTTATCCATGCATTTATTGTCCGTGTGAATCTAGTAAACCGAAAATGAAGGTCATATAGATTATAGTGTACTGTGTACAAACCATAAGATCTAGCTGAAGCAATATGACTGCAATAACCGGCCGTTCTTCTGGCCGTGCCCTGTGGAGATGGTGCAACAAAATGTGCATGGTGTTTAAGCATTCCCATCCCTTTTTTAGTCCAGTTAAGCATTCTTGTCTCTGGTTCGTCCTGTAAAATTTCCAAAAGATAACGAAACACCACTTAAAAGGGATAATTACAAAAACCTCCATGAAATTCGGGCTAAAGAGATTTTTTAAAATTCCAAAAAGCCCCTTGAGGTTTGATTCCGTCTTATATTTTCTCCTTCATGAGCAAAAAAGTTTTCAAAAAACTCCTGATATTTCTAGAAATATTACAATTACCCCTCAAATTAAAGAAAAAAACAAACTTGAGGGGGCTTTTTGTAATTTGAAACATCTTTGGGTTGTTTTGTAATTAGACCAAACCTCAGGGGGTCTTTTGTTACTATCCCTAAAAAACATTTACAAGGCCAAGCATGATTTTTGAAAGTTCACCTGCTAAGGCACAGTAACTCTGTTAATAATGCAAGAGCATGCTCATGAGAATCTGTTTTCTTCCCCAGGGCTAACAAGGATATAATTGTGTCTTTCTTTAAGTTTTTCGCCAAGTAATATCGGCAACTTCCATCAGCTCGAATACAATAATGAAGAACAGCAGCAGCTTTGCTCTTCTCACAGGTATCCCCTGCATCCATCCTCCTCACCAACAAGCTTAATCCGCCTAGTGAAACGATCTGTCTAGCATTCTCTAAATTTTTATCTTCATCAAAACCTGTTAGAAGTTGGTGTAGAAAGTAATATGCTGCCTCTTGAGGATGGCACCTCACGGTGAATAAAGTTTGTGATTGATCGCCAAATTCCAAAACTCGAAGGACTAATGGAATCCACTCCGATGATACCATCTGTTTTGCTTTTGGTCTCACTAAGTAAAGTAGAGATGCAGCTTTAAGGAATAGGCTACTACTTCTCAATAGTCTTATTGAAACGTCAAGCTGTGGATCCGAATTTAATATCCATTGTCGATTTATCTCACTCTTAGTTGCAAATTCTGCCAAAAGTGATATTGCTAGTTCCAGAATCTCGTCATCACTGGACACGTAGAGAACCTCCATTATCCCTTGTATAACCGAGCCCTGTGATAATGATCTTTCGATTATCCCATCTCCATTAGAATTTAGCCAAGCTTCACTCACTGCACGAATCGCCATTTCACAATCGGATAGGCTTTCTGAGGAGCAAATAGTGGTGATGGCTCTAGTCATGTCATTCAGGTGCAAAAGCTGGGTATTTTCGTCATTCTTGATTTTTTCATTGTTAGACATATTATAGTCTCCTTGTACCAAGCACTTTGTTGATTCGGCCCGGCAACCTAAAAAACGGAAATAATCTGATTTTTGACTGTCGGACCATAACTCAGCTTTCTGTGTTCTGTGGCTTTGACTTGATGATGACCTTCTGCGAGCAACAGCTTTCTTCTGTCAAAAATTGAATTAGATAAATTATGAGCAAATGTTTATAACAGCGTCTTCCCAAAAATCGAAGTTCTATAAGGCTCCATTTGGATTGATGGATTTGGAGCTATGAATTTCAAATCCATAATAACAAATCCATTGAGCTTGTTTGGATTAGTATCATTTTACAGTGGATTTCAAATCTTTAGCTCCTATTTTGAGTTATTTTTTGAGTCATTTGTGATGGATTTCAAATTCATCTCATTTGGAGTTATTTGAAATCCTACTTTCAAGTCCAAATCCATCAATCGCAATGGAGCCTAAGATTAAGCATTTAATTACTCACTTCAACATGATTGAAATGCTTCTCATCTTCCTCTCCATTGTATAACTTTTCTTCTACCTCCAAATCCCATACATTTTCCGAAACTCCATTTCCATTATCCAGGTCCATCGACCGGCCCTTTAAAACGGGACCGAAAACTGCCCGATATCTATCAGCCCGAACAAGAATTAAATATGTAAAAATTACAAGGATATACTATAGATAACAACACATTATTCAAACTTACAGTGAATTATTGCTTGTGGCATGAAAGGAAGTAGAAGAATCCGACGATTTCCTTCTCGAACGCGTATAAGTTGGTTTTAAAGGCAAAGGCACCGAAGGAATCGAAGGGGCTTGACCGCCAACTTTAAGCCACTCCTTATAGTATAGAGCAAACTGTGTAGTCCCAATATCCATCTGATAATTATACTGCTCGTTCAAAGCTTTAATCTTATTCTCCTTATCTGCATACCCTGAACTCGCAAGAAAATCGAGCTCTTTGTTGTGCCAAATCTTTAAATGAAGGAGATGAGGTAGAAATAAATGCTCCCAAAGCTCAGGCAACAAATGCGTTCGAGCAAGAAATGGAGAATCACTGAAAACCTGCAGTAAGTGCCTTGCTGAAATCTTATCATTCTTGGCAATTTTGTAGACTATTGCTAAATAAAGATGTGCACAAGCAAATAGATATGAATTTGGTGTCCCATCATTGTTCAAAGATGCCACAATTTTGAAAATCTTGATTGATTTTTGCAATGACTCTAAATCCATCTCTTTGTTTACCACTTGATTTTCAACTAATCTCTCAATGCTCTGAATTCCAATTTCCAAGTGAGCAAAAATCTCATTATCTGAAAAACTCTTGTTCCTTCTCTCAAAACAAGAACGGCATTTTTCTCTGATACTCTGTCGAAAATTCTTGTCTTTCGAATATCGGCCAACGTAGCCACTCAATATCGAAACCATAGCTTTGATCGCCACGTCATCAATGGCGGGTTCATCTCTTCTTGGAGTTTCCTCTGCAACTACTGATTTCGTATTGGATCTTTCAGAGCCTGAATTTCCTCTTCTCGACGAAAAAACCGAAGAGCCCTTGAGTGAAACGGCCTTTTCAGAAACCCTTTGCCTTGAAGAATCAAAGCTTTTGCGATCATGGCAAATGTAAATAGGTAATGCAACTGAGTCCTGTTGTTGACGAGTTTTGTCTTTGAACTTCACTTTTTTCTTCGGTTTTCGCGAATTTTGGCGCTCGAATCCTTCTTCGGACAGGAGTTTATGGAGGGATGCCATGGAGATTGGATATGGACCAGAGGAGTGACTGTGTGAAGTTTTTTCACGGACATTTTTAAGGAATGCAGAAGAAGATAAGAAAAGAACTCACACAGCAATAGACAAAAGTCCAGGAGGAGCTGAGACAATGAAGACAAAAAAACTTTTTTAACCGTTACTATTGATTTGACCCCAGTACTTGTTAAAAATTCTTTTACAGTGCATTGCCAGTTTAAAGAAATTACTTTTGATCCCTTGTTTTTGATTCTTTAATCTGTTATTAACTAATGGGATAATTACAAAAAATAAAACCAGAAGTTTTCTAAAATAATTACTAAAAGAAAACCTTGAGGTTTTTGTGTCTTACATTATCCCCATAAGCAAAATATATTTCAAAAAGCACCTAACTTTGTTGAAATACTATGGGTAGCTCTTAAAGTTAATACAGAATCAAACCCCAAGAGGGTTTTTGTAATTTTAGAAAATCTGTTGGTTTTTTTTTTGTAATTAGGCAAAACCTCTGATATTATTTGCAATTATACCTAAAATAGTATATTCTTGGTCTAAAGCTTCCAGTTGTTTACCAGTGAAATTCTTACCAACCCAGAAGTTTTCTAAAATTACTAAAAAAAAACCTTGAGGTTTTTCTATCTTCCATTATCCCCGTCATAAGCGAAATATATTTCAAAAACCACCTACCTTTGTTGAAATATTGCATTTAAGTCAATACAAAATCAAACCCCAAGAGGGTTTTTGTAATTTTCAAAAATCTCTAGGTTTTTTTTTTTTTGTAATTAGCCAAAACCTCGGATATTATTTGCAATTATACCTAAAATAGTATATTCTTGGTCTAAAGCTTCCAGTTTTTTACCAAAATTCTTACAAAAAAAAGCCCATTCCTTGAGAAAATTAGCATGGTTAAAAGGAGAAAGAACTAAAAGAAGAATAAGTTGGTAATACTTAATAGCATGTGCAGAGTGGTGAGTGATAGTGAAGTGGAATATTTGGACAAGGGAAGTGGTCACAGTGCAAGAAGTCGGGGGAGATAAAAAATTGAAGCTGATTGGCTGGCTGAATTTAAGCTGGCTTATGCAGAAAGCTGGTCAGAAATTGATGTGGACTTAAAATTTTGGGGTTTGTCTTGAACCTCTCTGTACATGTGATGTGCTCAAAGCTGAGTGGGGGACACCTATCAATGACAACCATTCTGTGCTTTGTGGGGGTCTGGTTTCAGCCATTAAACTTTCTTCCCTCTTTGAAAGGTAATGTTTTGAGAGTTGGGACAGTCTTGATTATTACCTTAAAGGTTATAGATTAATGATACGTGACATAGTTAAATGTAAGTTTGGTGGATATCGGATGAATCTTCTATTCCAGAACCGTGTTTCATTTCCTATTCCAACCGCAAACATTTGTGTGGATGATCCACCCCACAATTCTTGTGGTGGCGTGTATTACACTTCTACTTTGTGGGGGTAATGTTAATTTTGAAAGTAGAAATTATGGGGTTCTAATATGATAAGTATTATATACGTGTCAATCATCCGTGCGTTGGAATAAGAGATGTAACAAGATTTTGGAATAGAAGATCCCATCCGGGTGGATATTTGAAATGGAAAAAAAAACTACCTAAATTAGCGTTTTTGGCAATTTGGGAGCTTAACCCTGTTTTTTGGTTGCGCTTTGTCATCTGAACTGCACGTGTTTTGCATTTTGTCATCTGAAGTGTACCCAGATTGTTGCAGTTTCTGTCACATGAATGCGTCTCTTGTTTGGGCATATTTTGGTTAATTTCAGGTTGTTTGATGTGTTCAATTGCAGGTGTTAACCTAATGCTCAAAAGTTCAATTATTACTTTGCGCACATTTGATCAAAAAAGTGCACAAACAAGAAGCGTGTCATACATGCAATAGAATCACGACAAAAAAAGTTTAACAATCGATTTGTTCCAAACGGCAAAATGCAAAATTCATTTAATTCAGATGACAAAGTGTAACAAAAAAAAATTAATTCCCAAATTGTGAAAAACTTATAGTTTCAATAGTAAAGTGTCCCCTCCTCCCTTCCTGAAATTCCTATCATTTCCTGTCATTTGAATTTTGATACAATGAGTTAAAAAAGTGTTGGTACAAACCAAGAAAGAAGCGACAAAGAAGAAAGAACGTGGCTTGGTGCCATGTATTTGATTAGAAATTCATCTCTCTCTCTCTCTCTCTCTCTCTCTCTCTCTCTCTCTCTCTCTCTCTCTCTCTCTCTCTCTCCATATTTTTTCTCTGTCTTTTTTTTATCATTCCTTTTTCTGCTCTCCTCTCATTTTCCCATTGTGGTTTCCTTTTTCTTTAGTGCCCACTTCCTCTTATTATTGTACCATTTATTCTCCCTATTCCCTTTTTTTTTTTTTTTTTTTTTTATTAATGATTTTTTGTTTAGATTTCCCCCTAGGATAAGACCATATGCAATGTTTTGGAGCACCTTTTCAATAAAACATCATTTAGAAAATAGATTTTTTATTCAATGCATAGTCAAAAAGTCCTTTTACATTAAGATAAAATAGGAAGTGTGGGAGAAATGGATCATGAAAAGCCACCTTTTTCAACTTCTCTATAATTGACTTTTTAGAATGTTACTTTTTTTTTTAAATATCATTCAATATAAATCACTAAAAACCTCAAAAAGTTTTAATAGTTAAAACTATAAGTCCATTTCTCTCAAAAAAAAAAAAAAAACTATAAGTCCATTAAGTGGTTCCAAACAATCTCGTGTCTCATTAAACAAAGCTTGATTTTACATGCGTTATCACAAGTCTCATTTCATGAACACCAAGTGTTGAACACGCTTTTCAAAGGTCAAGGCATATTTTACCCATTGGAAAATGTCTATTCTCGAAATAATTATTTTTATTGTCTAATCATGTTAGTATTTGGGCATTTTAAAGCCCCAATGAAACAGAATATTTGACCCAATCCAATTTGTCTGGGCTCAAACCATAAGTAGCACCAGTATCCTTTTTTCCGAGCCCAGTCTGTGGTAATCCAATGTCCATTACAAACACCACAGGTCAACAAGACATCTTTCTTTTTCTTTTTCTTGGATTGTTTATATGGTACATTCATTACATTTTGAAACAAAACTTCATAGAATCGTGATTTTGTTTGTTCAACTTGACCAAGTTTTAAATAAATAAAAAACTTCATAAACTTAACAGAAGAAGGGTATAAAATGGGTAACTTAATGTAAAATATGATGGAATTGTTTTTTTTTTTTTTTTTCTTTTAAGGCTGTGGAAGGTGTGTTGGTTTTGAGTTTTTCATTAACATAAAGATTTTTTGATTATTTTTTTAAAACAAAATATTAGTTTTGCACTTTAGATATAATATAGGGGTTTTCATGCAATTTAGACAAAAGACATAGCAACTCGTTAGCTCCTATCTGCTGAGAAGTCATAGTCGCCGCATTATTGATTGAATGCCCGAATCAGGACAAGATCCAGGTTTTTTTTACTATTAAAATTAAAATAACAAGAAATTTCCTTAAATGATTGATCTGTATCTGTTATTTCTCAAATAAAATAGAAAATTTGTACGGCTGAAATTTATAAAACTATTAACATTACCACAATATACATCTTAAAATTCAGAATAAAACACATATACGGTATAGTGTATACCCTTATCTTTCCTATTTACAGCTCATGCATGTATTCTCATAAAAGAAAAGGTACGTGTATTATAATAATTAAGAAAAAACATAAACATTTAATTATCTTTAAATACCTAATTAGCCCCATGAGCTTCGGGGTAATTACAAAAAAACCAGATATTTTTGAAAAAAAAAGAAAACTTTTACAATTTGATTTCGTCTTAAATAAATATTTTTAAAAACTCACCTAACATTTATAAAAATATTACAGCTTATGCCTTAAATATTATAAAATTTTGTAATTTTTAAAATATTTCTTATTTTTTTTAAGTATCCCAATTTTCAGGGGTGTTTATGTATTACAAAAAAGTGCATAAATATTTATTTATCTTTAAATATTATAATTATTTTTTATTTCTTGTTTTTTTTTAAGTATCCCAATTTTCATGGGTGTTTTTTTGTATTAAGAAAAAGTACATAAATTTTTATAAATACATAATTATTTAATATCGACAAAATTAATAAAGAAAGACCTGACAAGTGACATCCCTGTGGGTCCGTCGCCGACCCAAATAACTTTAAAATAAGGAAAAAAATAATAGCCGAAAAAACTAACGTAAGAAGATGAGTATAGAGGGTGACGGCATGGATAACGTTATCAAAAGCCCACATGGGAAGCGTGACATCATTCACAACGTCACCCACACAACTTCATTTCCAACTAACACATTCACAAATCACACGTAACAACCCTCTCTCTTTAGTCTTTAACATATATTCCCATAAAACCTACCCCACCCCCTACCCCCAACCCAAACTCTCATATTGTATCGCAAGAGTTGCCAAAATGAGTTCGATCCGATAAAGAAATTAGGGTATGCTACATTTTAGAGGCTAAAATGACTTGACTTGTTTGGCCCGGCTCATTCGACTTAAAACAAAAGACTTGATTGATCGGTCAACATTTTATATATATTCTCGTGGGATGGACTGAAAAAAATAGTATGTGGATTATTATCGATTTTTCTTTTTGGCACGACGAACAAGCACTGGTCCAGACCATTCATTTTGACAGTTGCTACATAATAATCAGTATATTGGCATGCATAATTGCATATCTAATTAGCCATTTAAAATATTTCTTTTCCTAAATTTACAATTGGAAATATGTATATATCACATATGAAATTATGATTTTCAGTATCTTTCTTTCGTATTTTGTAACTTTTTCGTTGTTGTCGTGTCCTATATAATATTTTGACAACAAAAGATACATGACATGAATTTGATTTGTAAGATGTTAAATTGTTCTGCAATTTCAAAGTAAATGCATTGTAATGAAAAATGTGAGCAGTAACTCAGTAAGGACCACAAAAGTCATAACATTCCTATCACCATTTGAATTTCAAATTCAATTTGTATTTTCTATACCGGGTCAATTCCATATAATGTTGACATGTGTCACATTTTAGATATTTTATTTTTTGTTTCGGATAAAAAAAATTGGATATCTCATGAGAGTTAGACACTACCTATATGGGTAACATCGAATTTAGTTATACACCATTGAGGGGTCAAACTTTGGCTTAGAGTTGAATTAGATGGTGTTTGGTTGAATTTATAAGTTCTCAAAAACATCTTATAAATTGTTTGAGAACTTATAAACTCTTAAATTTGTTTGGTAAATTTTTTAAAACAACTTATAAGATATGGGGAGAAAAAATGTTTAGGAGATCATAACTTATTTTCAAAAGTATATAGGTCCCACCTTTTATCAAAAAATGATCATATTTTAATTATATCCTTTAATATTAATTGTTTTATCTAAATAAGTTGTGATTATTAACATCTTGAAAACTCCCCATATTAATTGTCCAATACTTTACCAACTTATTTTTAAAATAATATCTAGCACCATACAAGCTCTAAAAACATATTTTAAAAGGTAGAAACTCATAACTATGGGGTGGGCTTTAGCCAAAAGTATGGAATACTTTTTTCTTTACCCGTTTTATTGGTAAAAAATTATGAATGAAAAGAAAATCTTATCGCCAATAAGTATAACTAATTTTTCGTAATCGGAAACAGAGTTATTAAAAAAAAGTAGAAACTTATAAAATATTTTTAAGTAATTTTAGCCAAACACCTCTTTAATATTCCAAACGGGTTCAATATTCCTACCAACAGAATAGTCGTGACAGTAAATTAAAAATTCTGAAGTATTTTCTGCTTCATGCTTTCTTTGATTCCCATCACGAAACTTCACAAGAACCCCGTGGGTCCAGCTCAAGTCTCTATGTTTCCTTGAATTCTAAGCCTCTTCTCTTTTGGATCGCTTCTGTTTGGATCTCTAATTCAATGCTTGTTTCCTTTCTCTGTAATTGCAAATTCTCCGTAGAGGAATCCATGGCAAATTCAGTTTGGTAAGTTTTGTTTCTTCTTAATTCGCTTTGTTTCTCTGGTTATTTTTTTTTTTTTTTCTAATTTTCTCCTATAGAGCTCCAATTTATTGTTCAGTTGCTCTGTGTTGATTATTTGAGTTTCGATAACTTTTTTCTGAAAGTTTTGAACGGTTGGTTTCAGGCGCATGAGATGATTACGCTGATAAGCTAAGAACACGGAGATTCAGTGGTGAAGTGGTATTGTTTATGTTCATATAATTCTGAAATTGTATAAACAGAAGCAATTTGTATAATTCTGGTACTCATTTCTTTGGCGGTGGTGCTGTTCGTTTGCATGATAAGACATATGCCCTTATTTGGTTTAGCTTGATGCTCAATCCTTGTGTTTTATGGAAGGCTGGAATGAATTTAATGGTGTTGTCGTTCTGGGTATATGATCGGGATTTGATATAATCTGAATTGCTTTTTTGGTAAAAGTGATAGATAGTAGCGATATGGTATATTTTTTGTAATGGAGAACTCTGCTGAACCATCATCATCCATCAGTTTCACCTCATCTTCTAATTTATCGAATGGATCAACGAGCAATAAAATATATGCTTCTGGTGGATCTGAGACAGGGTTAAATCTTGAAACCATCAGTTTAAGTAAGCTGAGTTTTAATTTGGGGCAATTGTTATGTGAATCGGGTAGTGATTTCAGCGATGCGGATATTGTAGTCGAAGATAGTTGTGTTGGTGTACACCGGTGCATTTTAGCTGCTAGGAGTAAGTTTTTCGATGATCTTTTTAAAAAGGATAAGGGTTTCGTTCGAAAAGAAGGAAAACCAAAGTATTACATGACAGATTTGTTGCCTTATGGCAATGTTGGATACGACGCGTTTGTCGTATTCTTGAACTATTTGTATACGGGGAAGCTTAAGCAATCGCCACTAGAGGTGTCAACATGTGTTGATAACATGTGCGCCCATGACGCGTGCAGACCTGCGATTGATTTTGCTGTAGAATTGATGTATGCATCGGCGATTTTTCAGGTCGCGGAGCTTGTCTCACTTTTTCAGGTACCACTGGCTACTAATTAATGGCCAATCTTCATGCATTGAATATGCTCATCTCTGTGCCTCATTTTTTTTCATTTATGCAAGTATGATGTATTAAGCACATGTTAGATATTTGCTTCTGAACCAACTGATTTGGATTCTGTTTATTGTAGCAATTTGACAGTCATTTAATGATTTTAAGGAAATTCTATTTGATTTCTAGATTTGCTAGTAAACCAAGCTTCTAACTTCATGCTATTGAAGTTGCCGTCCACCTATTTAGTGCTCACTGGAGCAATAACTATTTATTATCTATAGGGATGATTACTAAAAAAACTGAGGTCCGGGCTAGTTACAGAAAAATCCAGAGGTTTTTGAAAATTACAAAAACCCTCTTCAGGTTTGATTCCGTCTTACATTTTCCCCATCTTAAGCAAAAACTTTCCAAAAAAAAAACCCTAACATCTATAATAATATTACAGTTACCTCTTTAAATTTAAAACTGAATTAAGCCTTAGTTTTTTTTTTTTTTTTTTTTGGTAATTTTGAAAACATCTCTGAGTTTTTTTGTAATTAGCCCAAATCTCAGGGTGTTTTTGTAATTATCCCTTAACTATATATGCAGAGATGTCTTGGTAGTCTTTTAGGTGATAAAACTGCAAACCACTATAGATACTCATATTTGATAGTCGAAAGTGCTTTCTTTTGTGCAATTCTCCTGCAATATCTTGCACTAACTATTTCAATCTTGAAATACAGCGCCGACTTCTTAATTTGGTCGGCAAGGCTATTGTGGAAGATGTTATCCCCATTCTTAAAGTCGCCTTTCATTGTCAACTAAATCAGCTTCTCACACAGTGTGTCCACAGAGTAGCTCGATCAGACTTCGAGACCATCTCTATTGAGAAAGAGCTCCCATCTGTAGTTGCCGAGGATATTAGATTGCTCCGTCTAAATTCTCAGACAGAACAAGAAAATATACCCGCACCCGTCGATCCTTTGCACGTAAAACGAGTAAAGAGAATACATAAGGCATTGGACTCCGACGATGTCGAACTCGTTAGACTTCTTTTAACCGAGTCTGATATAACATTAGACGAGGCCTATGCTCTTCACTATGCTGTTGCATATTGTGATCCTAAAATAGTAACCGAAGTGCTTAGTCTAGGTTTGGCTGATGTCAACTTACGGAATACAAGGGGTTATACGGTACTTCATGTTGCGGCGAGACGTAAAGAACCGTCAATTATAGTGTCACTTCTGAGGAAGGGAGCGTGTGCGTCTGAACCAACGTTTGAGGGAGAAAGTGCTGTTAGTATTTGTAAGAGATTGACGAGGCCAAAGGACTACCAGATGAAAAGAGAGAAAGGGCAGGAGGCAAATAAAGACCGGATATGCATTGAGGTGTTGGAGAGAGAGATTCGTAGGAATCCGATTGGAGGGGATGCAATTATTTCGTCCCTTGCAATGGCTGACGATTTGCATATGAAATTGCTCTACCTGGAAGACAGGGGTAACTTATTATCTTTCTCTATCTGGTTATATCACTAGTTTTCCTTTCAAAACCATTCTATGCATTTCTCTGCAGTATTTACTGCTGCAATTCTCAGCTCATTAAGAAGAAAAGATGCCAGTAACACTGTCAATATAAAGATTTTTATATTGGATTTATATACTAAGCTGGATTATATATTTATACACCAAGTTTGTGTCTTCGAGAAAGTTTTCTGCATTTGTATTGGTCATCAGCTCAATCAGTTTACTTTAGAGTTGTCGGATTTTCGTCACTTCTCCATAACAATAATGTTTCTTTAGCCATTTTTCGGTTCAATTGCCCACTTTGCCCTTTTTCATTTTCTGAGAACCGCTCCATTCTCTGTACCGAGACACATGTTTCGGTACCGAGAAATATACCGCATCAATTTTTTGAAAAATAGACAAGTACCTCATCAAATCATCAAAGAATACAAGATGAGTATGACCGTCATTTGTTTGTCAAAATGGCTAACAAACATGGCTACTTTTCATTTTTGCAAAACGTAAGTGGCCAATTTGGCCTTTACCACTTTATTTAAAACTCAGGAGTAGGAGAAGAGGTAATCAACTAATCATGTTCAAAAAGGTTGGCATTTGTTGGAATAAATGTTGCCAAAAAAAAGAGGATCATGTGGAAAATTACATTTTTTGTGTTTGAGTTATATAAATAGAAAGACAAACTCATATATTGTAGTAAGTACAAGGTCCTCACTTAATGTTGAATTTGAAGTGTCTGATCCTGTCCCTAGGATTCCATTTGTCTGCTAACTGGTCACAGCTCCAGTTTATGCTGTAGCTATTATAATGTCAAAATTCAACATTACGTTTTGTTTGAATGATCAAACCATACATTACAACCATATTTGTACTTCATGTTTTCCAGTGGCATTTGCGCGAATGTTTTTCCCTACCGAAGCTAAGCTTGCCATGGAAATTGCACATGCTGAGACCACATCTGAGCTTGCTGGTCTTTTATATTCAAGATGTTCAAGTGGGAACTTGATGGAGGTTGATTTGAATGAGACACCCATTTCTCAGAACAAAAAGCTTCTTTCAAGAATAGAAACCCTCTCTAGAACAGGTATAATAAATCGTGCGTTTTTCTCCTTCGCATCAATTCTTTTAAAACTTGCAAATTGCTCGTGGCCTTCCATTGCTTTATTTGAATTAAATCATATTTTGAGTGAGAAACCAACATACATAGCAACATTTTGTTTAGTTTGATTACAACCTTGAACTCAATGACGATGAAGTAAAGGATGGTTATGGAGAAAAAAATCCCCGAGGTTTGGGCTAATTACAAAAAAATACAGAAATGTTTCAAGATTACAAAAGGCCCCCTCAGCTTTGATTATGTCTTAAATTTAAGGAGGTAACTGTTTTTGAAATATTTTTTGCTTGTGAAGAGGGGAAGTGTAAGACGGAATCAAACTTCAGGTTTTTTTTTTCGTAATTTTCAAAAACCTCTGGAGTTTTTTTGTAATTTAGCCCAAACCTCAATGGGTTTTTATAATTATCCCATGAAGTAATGCAGAACTTGTTGACTATGTTGCAAGATAAATTTCCTAAACTAACTGTTTGTTTTGTTAATGAACTTGGTTGGTGCTAGTTGAGTTGGGGCGGCGCTATTTTCCTCATTGCTCACAGGTGCTGGATAAGTTTATGGAAGATGATTTACCCGACGCATTCTATCTTGATAAGGGCACCCCAGAAGAGCAGAGATTGAAGCGAACGCGCTTTATGGAACTCAAAGACGAAGTTCATAAAGCATTCAACAAGGACAAAGCTAAGCTTCATCGTTCTGGATTTTCTTCATCGTCTTCGTCTTCCTTTAAAGACCGCGTAAGTTGCAAAGTTCAGAAACTCTGAAACAAAAAATGATGTTTCCTATCCTCTCGGGATTATTGGCTTAATTGTAGTGCCTTTGTGGAGCTGTGTTTCTTTAAGCCTTAGAATATGAACTTTTTGCATGCAAGTGCTAATTTTCGAGATATCAGAATTTAAAAGGGGAAAATTTCAGACTTTATTGGGAAATTTGCTATGTCTTTTAGGAATTTTACATGAAGTTGAGGAAAAATATTTACTGTATGACTACTTTTCAGTTCAACCCAATATGAATTAGTTCAGAAGGAGAGAAATATTAACCAAATGAAAAACAATTAAAAGGGTAAAGTGCAAAAATAGTTTAGGGGGTTTAGTGTAATTAATACAAAATATAATAATGAAATTTCATTTAAGTATACACGTAACTTCCATGTAATGTATTGATACCTATCAGAGTATAAAATAGAACAGAAAATGAAACTAGAACTCATAATTGTTATTTGGCACCTAATAAGTAATAATAAATCTAAGAGAGCAAAATGGAGCAGTCCTGGGCTGGCCGTTGGACAAAGATGCCTCAACCAATGAGCTAAATCTATTATCTATAGCATCATATTTTAACCTAAAAAATCTCAAGGAAAAAGACCTCAAAAGCCACAAGTCTAGCATGATAATTGATGAGAGTGATAATTATAAAAATGGATAATTACAAAGAGCCCCTCATGTTTGGACTAATTACAAAACAAACCAGAGATGCTTCAAAATTACAAAAAAAAAAAAAAAAAAAATACTCAAGTTTGATTCTGTCTTAAATTCAATTAATTCAATGAGGTAATTGTAATATTTCTAGAAATATCAAGAGGGATTGGAAATATTTTTTGCTCTTGAAGGATGAAATCAATAAGATGGAATCAAACCTCAACAATGGGTTTCTTCTATTTTTTTTGTTAATAAGTTCAAACCTGAAGGGTTTTTTGTAATTATCACTTGCAAAAACAATTCTTGAGGTTTAGCCTAATTAAAAAAAAAAAAAAAGTCAGTTTTCAAATTTGCAAATATTATTTGACATTTCTACTTACCTAACAAATACCCATTTCTTGAGAACGCATTGAGGGTACAATTTGTAATATAAAAATAAACGTCAAGGGAGTTTTTTTAATTTTAAAAGATATCTGGATTGTTTTTTAAATTGGGCTAAATTTCAAGAATAACCCTTATTTTATTGAGAAATACTACAGACTATACTTGAAAGGAAATTGAATATCACTAGTAGTTTCTATATAAAAATCCATCATATCTTTTGGTAATTCAAGCTAGATTCTTACAATGGTTGTGAATCATGCCAGATTAGGTTACATCTAAATTATATTCCTTTGAATGAAAGTTCTATTTATACGAGAACTAGATTATCTCCCAAATACAACAACCATTTCCTCTATCTCTAGAAAAATTACTTCAGTCTTTGAGAAAATCCAAAATCAGACAATGAATTTGGAAAAACAACAAATTGTTGCATTTGACCCTTGTCCTCGTCCTCTTGCAAATTTTCATCCCAATATATGGGGAAACCGTTTTCTTTCGTACATTCCAGAATCCAGCCTGGTAAGACAATCTTTAGCAGTTTGCACATTTTTACTATATATTCCGCACTAAAAAGTAAAAATGAATATTTCATAATATTTGCATATTTTCATATACCAAATCCATTGATTTAAAGGGATAATTAAAAAACACTCCTAAAATATGTGTTAATTATAAAAAAAAATCCAGACATGTTTCAAAATTACAAAAGACCCTTCAGTCGTTTTGTCTTAAATTTAAGAGGGGTAACTATAATAATTTTGTAAATGTTATAGTTTTTTTTGAAATATTTTCAAAAATCACCGGCAAAAATGTAAGACGAAATCAAACTTGAAGGGATTTTTTGTAATTTTTAAAGAATAAGTTTTTTTGTAACTAGCTCAAACCTTAGGGGTGTTTTTGTAATTATTCCTAATTTAAAATAAAAAGATAGAAAATTGTTCACATGTTCAAATTTATTGTCTTGAATTGCATGCCATAAACTAATAGTTTAGTAATTTGATTGATTTATTTATTGATTTATTTGTGTGGACTATAAAAGGCTTGTGAAGAACAAGAAGTTGAAGAGCTAAAAGAGGAAGTGAAAAAAGAGCTAAAAGAAGCATCAAATGATTATATGCGACAACTACAAATGGTCGATGCAATCCAACGATTAGGCATAGGGTATCACTTTGAAGAGGAGATTAATCGTGTTTTGCAGAATATATTTGAAACGTTTCACGATTATTGCAATGACAACCACGATTTGTACACCATTGCTCTTAGTTTTCGGCTTCTAAGACAACATGGATACAGAGTTTCATGTAGTAAGTTTCTAGTTCCTAATTTCATTACCATATATATAAGTGTTAGTTACAAACACTAAAATTTGTGTGAGACGATCTCATGGATATAATCTATAAGACGGGTCCTATATTTATATAGAATTTCGACTCAAATCCATATATGTGAAAAGAACCCATATTTTTGTATGTATTTAGGATCCGTCTCTTAAACTTAGATCCATGAGCAGGGACGGAGCTAGACGTGTAATTTTGGGGGGGCTAAGTAATTTTGAGGGGCTAAATCACTAAAAAATAATTATTTAGTACTAAAAATTAATATTCTAAAATAAAATATACATAAAAAAAAACTAATTTTCAAAAAAATTGGGGGCTTTAGCCAAGAGGATACGTCCCTATCCATGAGACGGTCTCACATATGACTTTCTCAATTACATAAATACCTTGATATTCAGTTTTTTTGTCTTTCAGAATTACAAATATGCCCTTATTTCTTCCTCACCTTTTGAGGAGGATATTTATAATTTTAAAAGATTAATTGTTTTTTTAATTAGCGCTAAATTTGAGGTGTAATTTTTGTAATTTATCCTATATAACAATAGCCACATGCTTTAGACCAATTTATAAAATCAAAAAAGCGCGCTATAAGCGCTCGGGCGCCTAGGCCAATTTTTAAAAAAACGATTTTTCTTCGGTAATTTGGGCAAAATCGCGTCTGTCTAGGAGTGTCCAGCACCTAGACGACCGCCTAGGCCGATTTTTACAACACTGCTTTAGACATACATTCCTATTTTGACTACTCTAGTATAATCTTTAGTTTTAGGGTTAATTACAAAAAGTACCCTTTAGGTTTAACCCAATTAAAAAAAATCTCCAAGTAACTTTCAAAATTAAACACCATGTGTTTTATTTTGTCTAACATGTACCCTTTCATAAGCAAAAAAAATTCAAATCTCCCCTCATATTTATAATATATTATAGTTAACCCCTTAATATTAATATTGAATCAAACCTCAAGATACTTTTTTTGTAATTTTGAAAGTTAGCTGATTTATTTCTTTAATTAGGTCAAACCTCAAGGTATTTTTTTGTAATTATCCCTAATTTTTTAAGCAGATATCTTCGACAAGTTTAAGGATGTCAAAGGTGATTTCAAGATTCCCAACAATATTCAACAAGTTATGGGGGTTCTGGAATTTTTTGAAGCCACACATCTTAGAATCAACGGTGAAGATTTACTGGATCATGGAAATATTTTCGGCCGAAATTACCTGGATTCAATTTTACCAAGTTTAATTAACCCTGTTGCTGAAATAGTCCATCATGCATTAAAACAATACTCTAATAGAAGAGGATTAACAAGACTTGAGGCAAGAAATTATATATCCATCTATCAGAAATTTGCCTCTCATCATGAAGGCTTACTAAGACTTGCCAAGTTGGATTTTAATCTGCTACAATCTTCCCACAAAAGGGAATTAAGTGAACATTATAGGTAACTTTCTTGGCTTTAATAAATAGGGTAAATTGCAATTTTAGTCCAGTAACGAGGTCGGCAATAATAGTTATGTACGCAAAAAAAAAAAGTCATATAACTATCAAAAAAATCTTGATTTCAGTCATTTGGTCGTTGGAAGTTGGAGAAGTTGTCAGAAACATCTACATGTCCACATTTCCGCCAAACCATCCATTGTTGAAACGAAATTTGCTTAAGTGGGCGTCCTACGAGTGAGTTGTCATGTTGATTGGAACAAAATTTAGGAAAGAAAACTCATTTGGAGGATGTCCACAAGCGAAATTGGTTTTCAAATTTTGGAAATGTGGATACGTGGATATTTTCGGCAATTTCGAATTTTCGGTGAGCAGAGAACTAAAATCGGGAGTTTTTGAAGGTTACAAGACTTTGTGCACATCCTGATTTCAGCAAATACTATTATTGTCAATACCCTATACTTACTAACAAAAATTGCAATTTACCCCATGAACTTTGATTCCTTCTTACATTTTCCACCTTTATAAGCAAAATACATTTCAGAAATCTCCTGACTTTTATAGAAATAATACAGTTGCACCCTTAATTTTCAAAAACCTCTGATTTTTTTTTTTTTTGGTAATTAGCCCAAATCTGAGGGGGATTTTTGCAATTATACCTAATAAATAATCAAGAAACAATCAAATACATTATTCATTACATCCTTTTGACAAGAACTTATGTTGTAATTACCAGGTGGTGGGAAAGTTTAAATGTTTCAACAAAGTTGGCATATGCAAGAGATAGAATGGTGGAGACATACTTTTGGGTATTGGGAATTTATTTTGAACCAAAATATGGTCTTGCTAGGAAGATTATGACCAGGGTGCAGGCTATAGCATCCACTATAGATGATACTTTTGATGCTTATGCTACTTTTGAAGAACTCCAAATCTTCACAAAAGCAATTGAAAGGTTATGGTAAATGAAATTGATTAAAATATAGGGATAATTACAAAAACATCCCAAAGGTTTGGGTTAATTACCAAAAAACCCAGTCATATATGTTTCAAAATTACAAAAAACTCTTTGTCTTTTTAAAAATGTTTTCGAAAATCAAAGGAAAAAATATAAGATAGAATCAAACTTCAAGGGGTTTTTTATAATTTTCAAAGAACTATGGGTTTCTTTTGTAATTAGCGCAAACCTTAGGGGTGTTTTTGTAATTATCCCTAAAATATATTTGTGTATTTTTTTGTATTTTTTGCAGTTGAATTTTATTACAAAAATTGGATTTGCAGGTGGAGTATTTCATGTTTAGATCAACTTCCAGATTATATGAAAATAATTTACAAGGCGCTTTTGGAAGTTTTTGAAGAAATTGAGGATGAAATGATCAAGCAAGGAAGATCATATCGTCTCGGCTATGGAATTGAAGCAGTATGTACATAATTCGACACATTAATAAATTCTAGGTATAATTACAAAAACATCCCCAAGGTTTTGGCTAATTAAAAAAACCAGAGATGTTTCAAAATTACAAAAAGCCCATCATGTTTGATTTTGTCTTAAATTTAAGGGATTAACTATAACATTTCTTCAAATATCAGGGTGGTTTTTAGAAATATTTTTTTTCTTATGAAGGGGAAGATGTAAGTAGAATCAAACCTTAAGGGTTTTTTTGTAATTTTAAAAAATCTCTGGTTTTTTTTTGTAGTTAACCCAAACTTCAGGGGTTTTATGTAATTATCCTTAAATTCTATTGCGTCCTTTATTAACTATAGAGCGGTATCAAAAAAGTTATGTAAAAATACGTTTTCAAAAGTCTTGTAAAAACTCTCGATTTTGGTTTGCAAAACGTTTTTGCAAAATAGTCTGATTTTGGTATAATTTGGATCCCAATCACGTGAGCGATGTGGTTTTCTTTGGTGTAATTAGGACTTGAGATTATCATACGGTTACAAGACTATTTTGCAAACTTTGCATTTTTTTAGGAGCAAAATTGAAATGTTTATATAGTTGCAGGACTATTAGACTAATTTTGCAATTTTACCTAAATTTTATAATTTTGGAGAAAATTGCACACGAGAATTGCACTAAATTTCAGCTATAATGGGTGTGAATTCGAATTTTTGTTTGATGAGGGACGTGATATATATGAGCAGATAAAAGTTATGGTACGAGCTTATTTTGCTGAGGCTAAATGGAGACATGAAAGGTACAAACCCAGAAGCAAGGAGTACATGCGCATTGCAACGGAGAGTTGTGGTTATACTTCACTAATTATTATTTCATTTCTTGGCATTGGAGATATTGCGACAAAAGAAGCCTTTGATTGGGTGCTTTCTAAACCTGATATTGTGAGAGCTACATTAGTTATTTGCAGGCTCACAGATGATATCGTGGGACACGAGGTAATTAATAATTAGGGATAATTGCAAAAAAGCCCATGAGGTTTGGGCTAATTACAAAAAAAACTCAAAGATGCTTCAAAATTGTAAAAAAGAAAAATCCTCTCGTTTCATTTTGTCTTAAATTAAGGGATAATTACAATAACCTTCCTAAGATTCGGGCTAATGCAAAAAAAATGAAGATTTTTGAAAATTGCAAAAGAGCCCTTGATGTTTGATTCCGTCTTACAATTGTCCCTTCATGAGCATGAATCGTTTTGGTATTTTTAGAAAAAGCTTTTAAATTTTAAGATAAAATGAGTTTTTGTAATTTTGAAAATATACGAGCTTTATTTTGCCCAAATCTGAGGTCTTTTATAATTATCCCTAAATGGTGACTTTTAAGGTAAAAGGGGATTTTGAAATAGCATGAGGATAAAATTGTTGGAACATGCGCATTGCAACGCAATTGAGAGTTGTGGTTATACTTCACTAATAATTATTTCATTCATTGGCATTGGAGATATTGCGACAAAGGAAGCGTAATTTCTAAGAAGATTTTTGTAATTTCTAAGAACCTCGAATTTTTTGTAATTAGCCCGAACCTCTGGATTTTTTCTTTTTTGTGATTACTCCTATAAAATATTTATTTGGTGAATTAGTACATTATAATTGGATCTTGAATTTTGGTTGCAAACAAATTTAATTAAAAAAAAACGTAAATGATATTGATTAATTTGTTTGGCAGTTTGAGAGAAAGAGAGAACATATACCTTCATCAGTTGAATGCTACACATCAGAACACAAAGTCTCAAAACAAGAAGCAATACATGAACTCACCAATCAAATTGAGGCAGCTTGGAAGGACATAAATGAAGGGTTTCTCAAACCAACTAAAATTCCAGCCCCTCTACTTTATCTTATTCTCAATTTCGCCCGAGTAATTGAGGTTATTTACAGCAAGGGAGATTGGTACACACATGTGGGTCCTGAAATGCAAAGTTTCATCAAACAACTTCTCATTGACCCACTCCCATATTAATAATTCAATTCCACTTTTTATTTTTAATAAATCTCCAAAGTTATGTGTAAACGCAATTTAATGCGATTGTTGAAATTTAATAATGTTGTGATAATGCAAATATGATTTTTATTTAATGTGGTTATTCTATATATGCATTGAGAATAATGGCTTTAAGAGTCACTTAATTGATTTATATGGAATGGAATAGTTACATTCCACCTGCAGCTTTAATTGGAACATTTGGTAATAACTTTAAGTTGAAGTCTCCAAATGGGGATAGTTTTCTTGTTAGGAGTTTAGTTCCTCGTCTTAAAAAGTTTGTTACTCTTCCCCTTAACTCCTTGTCATCTTGCTTACCATCCTTGTCCCTCTTCCATTAAATCGTTCCCCCCTTGGGCGTTCATCCCAAAAACCCTTCACCGTTGTTTTTGGATATCGACTTTTTGCCTTGATTCGCGCACCCCTACAATTCGCCCACTAACCCCTATTTTTTACTAAAACTCCACCAAATTTGTTTTTTTTTAGAATTGAAACATTATGACATCCAAACTCCCACTAACCCTTAACATATAACTCTTAGTTTTTTATTCGTATCTTCACAAACTATTTATACTTCCATCTACTTTTTTGAAATGCGGATAAATAATGTGCTTTTTTTAATTATCCCCTTCCTTTGAAGTGTTAGGTTTTGTAACCTTCCATAGGTTAGGGTCTTAGAGATCGTGTTCTCTTATTTGTTTTAAAACCCATTTTCCTGTGTGAGGTTATTATCCCCGGAAATATGGGTGATTTTGAAAAGTTCAAGCGAGATTCATAAATGAATCCATTTTTTGATATATCTTTTTTGTTTCTAAAAAAAAGTACAACGGGAATTTTTGGGATTGTTTGAAACAAAAATAAATTTAATAGTCGTTATTTTGGTTATCAAGGTTGTAACTTTTGGCTTATGTGTTTTATTTTTACGATCTCACTCTCTTATCATTCGAATCATTTGTTTTGCGGTCAAGTGTGAAGAGACAATGAAATGTATTTTGGTTGAACAACAACAAAAGAAAATGGGATCTTATGAGAACAATTTCAGGGTCCAAATCATTCGTGGTTGTCGTTGGGGACTTTAATGAAACTCTTTGGCTTCATGAAAAACAAGGAGGGAACACGAAATCTTTTTTCATGGATCAATTTTAAAACGGGATTACATGATAAAGTCAATTTGTGGATTTTTGAAAAAGCGAACATCTTCGAGTTTAAAGTTCACCTTAATCAAATTTATTTTGACATTGAAGCAGGCGACAAAATTGCAAGAATATTTCGTTTCGAAAATTATGGCTTGAGCACGAGAATGAAGATGATTTTTGTTGCAAGACAAATTTCTGGATAAAAATGATTTTTTAATTGCTGGAAAAAATTAAAATTGGAAAAGAAGATTTGTAATTCTTCCTATAAAATATTTATTTGAATTGGATGAATTAAGAACATTATACTTGGGATCTTGAATTTTGCTTTGGCAAACAAATTTAATTGGAAAAAAAACGTAAATGATATTGATTTTTTCATTTTTTGGGTGGGTCCCAAGTTTGTTTGGCAGTTTGAGTTTTTCGAAAGCAAGAGAGAATATCACCTTGATATCAAATTGAATCACACATTCATTGTTTTGAAAAACATAAACACAAAGTCTCAAAACTAAAAACATTCTAATCTAAAATTAATTTTCAAAAATCACCAATCAAATTGAGGCATTTAGCTTGGAATGGACATAAATGACAAGGGTTTCTCAAACCAACTAAAATTAACCCCTTCTACTTTATCTTATTCTCAATTTATTTTTAGAGTAAATTGAGGTTATTTAAGCAAGGAGATTGGAAAATGGGTCCTGAAATGCAAACATCAAACAACTTCTATTGACCCGTTTGGACAATTAATAATTCAGACTTTCCACTTGGAAAAATAATAAAAAAGGAGGTCTTCACTTTTTATTTTAATAAATCAAATAAACTTAAAGGATGGAAGTTATGTGTAAACGCAATTTAATGCGATTGTTGAAATTTAATAATACCAACAACCATTTAATTGATAATGCAAATATGATTTTTATTTAATGTGGTTTATTATATATATGCATCTTGCAAAATAATGGCTTTAAAGTCTCTTTTTTTTTTTTTTGAAGGCGAATTACAAAGCTACCTTGGCGGAGCTTAATTATATGGAAGTTATCTTGATTTGGCATTGGGAAATGGAACCAAAATAAATGTTAAAGAAAGATGGATATTTCCGAGGTGGTAAAAATGACAAAATTAACTCTTCGATATGCGGGTTTCGATCTAATCGATTTTAATGAAAAGCAATGGAACGTGAACTTAATTGGCAAATTTTTGCTCCAAAAGCAATTTTAAGTATGCAATTAAGTCCGCGACTACCGTGAAGACAAAAGGATTTGGAGATTCACAAAATCGGGAAGGTTCAATTCCGTTGGCATTTTTTCTTCACTCAAGTATCTTCGTAAATGCAACCACACCTAAAGAAAATTGGAAAACCATGTGGCAACTCCGAATAGAATCAAACATTTTCTTTCTTTTGATGGTTTTTTTATTCGAATATGTGGCGAAGCACTAAATGTTCGAACATTTATTCCTTAAATGGCGTAATTAAGAAAATTTGGTATGTTTCCCATTGCGATTGGACCTGGATAAGATTTTATGGAGCATAATGGAATCCGCCCCAGTGAAGCGCATTTGCTCGGGGTGATATTTTTAATAGGGTGTTTAATTTAATTGATAAAAAATGTTTCTAAAGTTTTTTGAGTTATAATGCCCAACAAAAAGTGATAAAAAGAAACCTTAATCATTTGTTGGTTTTGAAAATACTTTTTTTTTCTTTGGACTTGGCTTTGTCATTAGAGATTCAAGGCGCAAAGTTTTGATTTAATAATAAGATTTAATTTGGTTTTCAAATTTCAACAATAAGTCGGTATTCGAGGAAAATAATAAGATTTCATAGATATCTTTTCGCTTACTCTTTGGAGCACAATACCAAGATGTGAAGTTTGTCGAACCGCTAATAAATTATTAAGTTTTGGTTGAAGAAGAGAGTATATTTGGCTAAGAAATCCCAAACTTAGAAAGTTGTCGTTTATTTGAAGTGCCTAAACGTTTGGAATATTTATATAAATTTACTTTTCCTCAAAAAAAAAAAAAAATGGGGACTCAACTTTCTATTTTTTAAAATTTAAATGATATCTTAAGGGATTTTTTTCGATTATAAAAGTTATGGGTGTAACGGTTGGGTTTTCGGCAAGTGATTTTGGAGACAGGCGCGAAATATGTTGTGGAAGGTCTAAAGTTAGAGTATGACAGTATCCTACAAGAATGTCGATTTTTGTTACAAGGTGAACCGACTAATTCGGTGGTTTTTGTTCGTCAAAGTACTGATAGAGTTGCTCTGCATTAGCAAACAATTTTTTTTTCTTTTGATAGTCGTTAATATTGAGTTATTCACCTCGTTATATTATCATGCCTATTTTGGACGATATTTTGGTTTAATAATGTTTTTTTGATAAAAAAATTAAAAAAAAATTGTTGTTTTTCCTACTTTCCAAGAATCAATATATCATTTCACCAAGCACGATGCGAAGATTTGAAAATAGAATGTTATTCACTAGAGCAAAGTCTTGAAATAATAAGATTTAATTTCTTTACAAAAGGATGAATCTCATTCCTGACGGAGGATATCTTCTAATCGAAAAGGGCGTTTCATCTCTTATTCCACCCTATATATGATTGTCACGTGTATAAAAGTTATCATATCAAAACCTCACATTTAGGATTAATATATGCTTCACAATTAATATGATAACTTGTGTACACGTATTCATCTGTATATAGAATATGAGATGAAACATTATTCTGGAATCGAATATATCATAAATTATCATTATCGAGATAATAAAGTTGTACCATGATAAATTACATTATCGAGATAATAAAGTTTTTTTTTTATTTGCAAAATTGTTATTATGTTCATGATTTTCACCTATAAATTGTTTGAAATGTTTATTTCAATTTAAGTTTAAGTGAGCTCAATTTTAATTATTAATAATTAATGTTGATTATTTTAAAAATATATCTTCTTTTAGAACGTTACACATTTTAAATCAAATGATCCCAAATCCCAATCATTTTTCTCGAGATTGAGTTATCTTTCATTGACTATGAAATTTAATCAATCATAATTTTATTTTTGAGAAGATCAATCACAAAAATACAAACAAATAGCAACTAGTTTAAAAAATATTGTATTCACTATGTAACACACCAAAAATTTATTGTCACAATTCACAAACACCATATATGTGTTGGCGCACCTTATCCGGAGAATAGATTACGCTACATGCCACCCAAACACGCGTAATGTCCCAGCCAATCAAAATCCACCACGTAACATCTTTTCCCTGTAACCAACCAATATGATTAGTAATTTCATAAAAAAAAAAAAAAAAAACCCTCACATGAATTAATTTTTCTCTCTCTCATTCATTGATTTTGGGTTGGAGATTCGAAAAACAGAGTAACCCACCGAGAAAATAAAAAAGGAAACTTGCTTCACATAACCATTTTTTCTTGAATTTTTTTTTCTTGATGTGTTGATTTCTTGATTTTTCTGTTCATCGATTCAGTTTCCCTTTTCCCGTGGTTACTCTGTCACGGGTCTTCAAACTTTTTTCTCTGCCTCCATTTATTGTTGTCCAGATTTTTTTTTTTTAAAATTAATCTGCCATCCCACCGAGAAAAAGAAAAGAAATCCCCATTTTTAGGGTTGTTACTAAGAATGTGATTCGATATCGTGGAGGGTTTTCTGATTTCTCAACTGTTATGTTAGGTATGCCGAACACATTGCCCCTACAAATTTTAGGATATTAGTTTGTGATCTTGTGTATTATTTGCGTGTTTGTGACGCTATTTTTCAAATTAATGAGTATTATGTTGAGTAATGCTTTGATCTCTAGGTGCATTTGCCTAGATTTGCATATTTTATTGATTTGGCGGCAAGGGCAATGCGCTTACCATGATATAAATGTGTTGTACGACACGCCTTTGATTGTGTACATCCCAGTTGCGAGCTTGAAGCTGGTCTGAGATCAGATGTTTGCAAATTAAATAGCCTTGCATTACTAGGATTTTCAAATGGGTGGAGTGTTGATCATGTGTTCTGTTTTTCATGATTTTGTGTACTTAGTGGATAAAGAATATCTGTATCCTATCCAATATTTTAGTGGCATTAATCTTTAATGTGAACTGCATATACTGTGTAATGACTAGCCGTATCTTCGCCAAGAGAGGTTGTGTTAACAATTTTACATGAAAATTAGGTGTTACTTATTTGTGTTTGTCTATAATATTGATGAGCTCTCTATTATTACCATATCCATGACATAATCCAACAATTATATAATTATACTGTTTCAATCTCATGGTTTGACAACTTCATTAGCAGACTTCTTTCCTGTTTGAATGGTGCCATATCATTTTGTTTGTTTAGTGAAAGATGCTACTTAAATTCATCAACTTTCTTCGTATGCCTGTGACCTGTCATTTACTCTTGTAGCATGATTGTGTGATCTATAGAGGATTTGGATATGGTGCGATATCTCTGTACTGTATGATTTCACTCTCCCGTGCGCTTTTGGAAACCAACAATTAGTTGATCATCTGATATTTTTCTTAATTGTCTGCTTACAAGGATTATCATGCTTAAGTTATCTATATTAAACACCATTTGATACTTTTACTCAACCCCGTCCCTGCTGCTAATTATCATGCTTAATTTTATCTTAATTCTGGCTAATTTTTTTTTTTCTTTGGATGACTGGTGCTTGTCTTTCATGACTTTCTACAAATGTTAGCATACAACAACGTACGTCATTCATACTATATCATCCCTGCTTTTTATTGTTGTGTTTGATGTTAGCAAAATGGATTAAGTTCATATAGATTAATTCTTTCTTTAGGTTCATAATGCTTTTCTTATATTTCATCTGACTTTTATCATTCAAAGTAAACCGTTGGCCTAAAGGAGCTTTTTTTTTCTTTTGTGTATTTATATGCCGAGCCGATTATCTACTATCTTTCTGCAGCAAAATTTTGTGTAGTATGAAGAGGGAAAAACAGTACCCTGAGATTTTAATTTATCAATGATATTAAAGTAATTGAGATACTCATATACCGAAAATGGAAAGGTTATGAGTTTACAAACAACATCCTGTTGTCTTTGCCACATTGTCTGGCTTATTCACTCCCAGGGTGATGCATGTGGAAAACACAACTAATATTTATCATGCTTGTTCTTCTTCTCCTTTTTTTTTGCTTCTTTTTCTTAAGCCAAAGCATGTGTGTTCTGACTTCTGATTGTTTGTGAATTTGTTTCCAGGAAGCCTGGGAATCATGTGGTAGAAGAGAATTAAGTGCATGGTGCAGTAACTCCGAATAATGACGCGTTCTCTAAAAAATGTTTTGGCATTTAAATCTTATCAAAACCAGGCTGAGGTGCTGGTCAGAAATTATGTACTAGCAGATCCTTATATTCCATACACTTCTGTTCTTGGTGGCATATTGACGTGCAAATTGGTATGTTTGAGTATTCTCAGTTGCTTTATAGTTATGCTCATCATTGGTTTTGAAAGATCAAAACAATCATTGGTTTATTGCCATTATTCTGTCTTACTTTTGAAAGCAGGAACAGTCATGCATTATTTTTGGTTTGGACTACATGTAGCAAATATAATTTTTATGTGGCGATGAAAACGTAGTGACATCTGTACTGATGAATTAGCATGCTGATATTTTTTATCTCCAGCTGTCATTTTCTGAGACTTTACTGAATGTTAGTCACTCTTTGGCCATCCGGCAGGTCTATGATCTGACTCAGCTCATCAGCACATTTTACTTCAGGAGTTATAATGGCCTTACCAAGATTCAAAGAATTGAGTGGAACAACCGGTGAGTCACTTGCTCTTAATTGTTTGTTCACTCACTTTTGGTTTATGAAACTGTCTGACGTCTTTATTTAACTCTCCTGCAGTGGCGTTTCCACTCTCCATGCAGTTTTTATTTCGATTATGTCCGTGTACTTTGTATTCTGGTCTGAACTTTTCTCTGATCACAATTCTGCTGGCCTAATTACACACAGAAATTCACCTCTCTCAACATTTGCACTAGGGGTAAGTTCCTCATATATCTTCATTGACTTGCACGGATCCTTGTACTGTAATTTCTTAGAAGATAATTTTGGTGCTTTGAGCATACTACTTAGATGGCCTTCTAAATTTGATTACTTCTACTTTTCCTTTTCAAAATTCATGGCCGTATCTGTTAGGTCTTTAATTTGAATACATACTTTAACTGTCCAATGAAGTATCAGTTCAATGGTAACTTAGTTGTGTTCTTTCAGCCCAACCTTTTCCATCATATATTTTTCAGATACTATCTCAACTCATCGCCGTCTCATCATATTTTCCTCGTATGAAGGTTGCGTCAGAAGGGCAAGGCAACCACTTTGCCACTTTTATATACATTTTATTGTTTATCTTTATTCTGATTGGAGACAATTAATTTTCTTCACACCACGGACCCACAAGTGGGATAAGGTTTGATGATGACTCTTAGGCAACAAATCTTATATACATTTATTGTTTATCTTTATTCTGATTGGAGATCAGTTATTTTCTTTGTGAAAGAAGGGTTTGCATGTGATCATCTAAGGTTTGTGCTTTTCCTGTATCAGAGTTAGGAAGTAGCCAAGAAATCAGCCTTGTTGCCGACTCGAATTTCATTTTGTGTCTTCATCTATTAATTTTTACTGAGATCTGTATGATCTTAATCTAGGTCATCTAATGAGGATAGGATTGCCTTTATAATTTTTAATTTTGTTTATCTAACATAATTATAACACACACTCACACACTAGATTGAATCTGTAAAATGCGATAGCTAAGCGAGGTCCCTCAATGTAGCTGAAGCATTTTTCTGAGCTTTCTTGTTGTTACTTGTTTAGTCATTATATATAGTTTTATATGAGCTTACTTATAATTTATGTGGTGACGGGCCCCCATGGTATTCACTCTTCTTTTTGGTCCTTTGATTTTTGGCAGATTTCAGTTGGCTACTTCTTTTCAGACCTTGGAATGATTTGTTGGCTGTATCCTTCTTTGGGTGGAGTAGAATATGTAAGTGAACTGCAAATTTAGCATGTTTCTGCATTGTGTTGGTCCATATATCATATATGGTAGGTCTTTTATTGCTTCACAAAGTTCTTATTGGTTGGAAAATATAAGTACGGTGTTTAGGGTTTTTGAGTGATTTTATTGAACAAATATATATGTTGCTATCTTGTGGATGTAATGCTTCTATGACTTCCATATTAGGAGTTGAATTTTAGGGTGGTGAGGAATTGAGGATTAGAGCGGTAGATAGTGTCATCTTCTCTATTTTTCTTTGGGGAATAATAGCTCCACATGTTTCTTGCAGTCCTATTATGTAGTACATTTGCCAGTTCACTTCCCCTTTTTCATGTTTGAGTAGGTATTTGAAGGGAAGAGTTTCAGGCTTTGATTGCTTATACAAATCTCATTTCCCAAATTTTCATCTTCGAGTGAAAAATTTGTGGGATGTGATTGTTTTTGGAAAAAATGAAATACTATTTACTTTTATCTCCCCTGCTATTCATATAGGCTCCATTTGGATTGATGGATTTGGAGCTAAGGGTTTCAAATCCATAATAACAAATCTATTGAGGCTGTCTGGATGGAGTCATTCTATAATGAATTTCAAATCCTTTGAGGCTATTTTTGGAGTCATTTTGGAGGATTTCAAATCCTTCTTATTTGGAGTCATTTGAAATCCTTCGCTTAAATCTCCTCCCCAAATCCAAATCCTCCTATCCAAATGCAACCTAAGTTAAAACCATTTTTATTATTTTTCTCTTAATCTTGATAACAAAAGGTATAAATGAGATCCATAGTGCTTCTTTTTGGTTCAATTTTTATTTTTTATTCAATTTTCTTGCATTATAGTTTACACTATTATTTCCATAAAATTTCCATAAAAAATCAACATCTCTATAGGTTCTCTCCATCACATCAAGACAATCATTACTTTTTCCCACGCATCCAACTTTCACTTTAAAAAAAACCACTACTATTCACTCAGAAAATGAAAGTGAACGAAATAAAAGGACAAACAATCACATCCTCATTTTTCCGTCTATTTTTGATTGTATACAGGAATAACGGAATGCCAAAAAAAATGCACGGTGTAGACTGTAACAGTTCTGTTGTTTTGGATTTCAGATTGTCCATCACTTTCTTTCGGGAATTGCTGTAGCATATTCCATGTTAACTGGGGAGGGGCAGCTTTACACATTCATGGTCTTGATATCTGAGGTGACAACCCCAGAGATCAACATGAGATGGTATGTTCTCAAAATTTGTACTGGACAAAAAAAAAGGGAAATTATAATCAAAATGCATGTCATATCTGATAAATGTTTATGATTGATGAATCTATCTGCAATTTGCACAGGTATCTTGATATATCGGGATTGAAGAGATCCAGTGCATATCTGATCAATGGTGTCGTGATATTTTTTGGTTGGTTGGTGCGTTAATATACTTTGCTTTCTCTCACTTAATGGTGCTTCGATGAGTTTATAATATATGGTTATGATCATGACACCTGGGGTAGTGTATAAAATGGGTTACATAATGTTGCCTCGACTCCTGCAATTCAGAAGCTTTTTTCATATTTTCACCGGCGTTAATGCTTACTGAAGTTAATATTGTGTAATGCAGGTGGCAAGAATTCTTTTGTTTGTTTACATGTTTTACCATGTGTATCTCCACCATGCTCAGGTAATTTGCCTCCTCAAGATCCCATGGCGATATCGAGGCCAAACTGTTTTTCCCCTTTCCTACTAGGATTATATATCCGTTTATTTTATTTGCTTGGCATCCATAATATATCATGAGTATGGCCATGCATATTGTGCCTGAGGGTTTTGTAAGAGAAAAAATCAGCAAACGTCTTGATTTTGGGAGTGTTTGCATTAACTTCTACTTTTAGAAGAAGTGATTTATTGTAGAAGAAGTCAAAGTATATGAGAATCAGAAGTTCATAGTTTGAAAATAGAATCGGAAGTTGATGGTGTTTGGTGAAAAAGTTGGAAAAGTGCTTATTTGTTTGTACAAGTTGAACCAGAAGCAGAAGTAGAAATCTAAAGCACCCTCCCTCTGCTTTTAGGTTCTGATTAAATAAATCAGAAGCAGAAGTCGGCATTTGAAAACACTACAAAGTGATTTATTTTAGCCAAAAACTAAGTGTCTTTTTTTAGTGATTGCAAACACTCACTTTATTCTCTATCTAGTACATACATAGTGTATGCAATCACATCAACAACTGACCCCGTGGTAATATTGTGAAATTCGACTTCATTTATCGATTATTACTAATCTTTTCAATTACTTCACAAATTGTTATTCTGCCATGCAATCACTTCAAGCACACGTGTTAGCAATTTTCATAGAAGAGGTTATGAAATTTACTTGCAGGTGATGAAGATGCACATTGTTGGTTTTCTTTTGGTGTTTTTTGTACCGTTGGTACTTGCCACCATGAACGTATTGTGGTTCTGGAAGATTATCAAGGGTTTGAAGAAGACGTTAGCTAAAAGGAAATGAGACGCGCGTTATATAAAATACTCTTCACCAGGATTTGCCATTGCTGTAGATTTCGCAGTCTGATGAGATAAATCAACTTTTGTTTGTGCTGCTATGCAGAGAGTCGACCATGAAGTTCGATCGATATCACTTTTGTTGGATCCAAAGAAATGTGATTCTGTATTTTAAATTTTAATGACATTTTTCTTTTGTCAACCACATGAAAAGGGGATGTTTGAACTTTGAACAGAAAAAACAAAGGGACAGAAAGAGTAAGATCAGGACTCCTCTGTATAATCTTGTCCATATTAGAATACACTGATTAGTTGTGTCAAAATTTTCTTTATTTATGTATACAATAGCTGCAAGAATCATCCTTTTCTTCGTTTCGAAATGCTATGATTTTTTTCCCTAAAAATATATTATTTACTCATTTTCGTTTTTCAATCATATATATCAATGTAGTATTACACTTTCATATCATAGATACTTATTAACTCTCTTTTACTTATCCAATTTCCGATATCACTTGATATTTTATCGTTATAGTTTCATCTCACATCCAATTATACTCATAAAATTTAATCTTATTTATCTAGTAATTTTTATATATATATATATATATATATATTTCTGAAAAGTGAAATGGACGGGATGAAAAGCCAAACAATCATACACTATAATTTTTGCTCCCGAACTGTGAACACCCCTAAATCGCAACTTGTGCATTCGGAAGACAGATTTCAGTAAGGGGCCCAGTTCTAAATTGAGGGATATAATGTATCCATCTCCTACTAAAAATAAAACCCCATCGACAGATTTTTATATTAATAATAAAACTAAATCCAGTAACATATCAAATCACAGTGAAAGAGGCTCTTCAATCAATATGAAATACATATAGAAATGTTCAACTCCTGTACAAATCTGGACAATCCAACGGTACAGAGTAGTCACTAGGTATTTTATGGACACGACACAATTTTACTTGATACATTGCCTGCATCAACTCTTAAGAGCAACAAGAACCAGCGGTTGCCCTCTCTGCTGGTCGATCCACAAGGACCATACCTGAGGGGTTTGGTGCCTGCTGCAGACGAGGCAATCTCTTTGCTGTAGAGGCAGAAAAAAAAAAGTTAATATAAAAAGGGGCGTGACAGGAGAAAAATAAGTAGTCTTTCTGTTGCTCACATGGTAAAGCAAAAGAAAAGAAAAATGCACGTCGTTCAGGAACATTATATTCACTTTTCTGACGTTGCCCTAGACTCATAAATCCTCAAGTTCTAATTAATCACAATCGTAAGATATCAAAAAGCAGGAAATCGCTCGCTGTGTTTTATTTAAGTTCATATGGTCAAGGACTTGTGGGAAATGGTTTTCATGAAAAACTCCCATGAGATATTAGCTCGAAGAATATTTAACATGTATTTTCTGTTTGTTGAACAAAGTAGAATAGTCCCTAGAATAAAATACTTTAAAGCTGCATGGATTAGCCTCAAATGAATAGCTCTTACCTATCTCATAAAATATGTCATTGACATTTGTTGCTGTCTTTGCAGAAGTTTCCATGAAGAAAAGACCATTCTCCTGAGCATAAGTTTGTGCTTCCTGCAATAGAAGTTCACGTTCATACAACTAAAATGATGCAATTGTAGTTTACATGCTAAAGCAAGTACGATGTTCGACAAAAAAACTATTAGACATTCTTGATCTGCTCTGACGTATGGGATTGTTGGGTATGTTAGTGTCGTTGGCAACCACAGTATTCCCAACAACTAGGAAGTAGGAACATATATGACTACGTTGACAGATAGACAATTATAAGTGAAACAGATTACATCAGATCAAAACTTAAAAGAGAAAGAATATGCTGGTAAATGTGTATATAGCCAAACATCAACACAGAAGATGCAAGTAATGTTAACCTAAGCTTGTTCTATTACTCGGAAACTAAAAAATAGAAAAGATATCATGCATTAAATCTCCCATTCCACAACCAACCTTTGTTCTGCCAAATAGTTCATGAATTCAAGTATGAAACCCCAAAAAATATTTGCAACTCAAAAATGGTGCTTCTAGGTGGAAAAATAATCAATCTTTTTATAATCTCACAACTCCCCAAAAGCTAAAGCTAGGTGATTAAACAAAGAAATGGCACTAGTTCAAAGATTAAAATATACATCTCCCATCCAGAGACTTAGATGAGTATAGAAATTGCACAAAAGTTCAAGAGTGTGATCTACATAGGACTCAAAAAGGAGAGGAGAAGGATAAATACTTGCCTCTGGTGCCACTTTTCTTCCATCCAACAAATCTGATTTATTTCCAGCAAGTGCCATAACCATATTGGGGTTACCTTATGCCAGTAAACAAAAATTTAAAAGTTAGTTATAAGAGTTAAGACAATAAAGTTCACTTTGAACTCATAACTGCACCATGAGAATACTCAAAACTCCTTTACTAAAAAAGAAATAACAACAATCGAAGTCGATAGATTTCAGCACACTCTCTGTCTCCAATACAACTGTAAACCAATATTTAAAGAAAAAAATACAGGGCAAGCATAACTTCAAAAGGGAAAGAAGCAAAACACTGCAGCAAACGTTTCCAACTAAGAGTTACAAATTTACCTTGTGCTTGAAGCTCTTGAACCCATTTTTTGGCCCGCTCAAATGAAGCCTACAGAGTAAAGAATCTAGTATTATGATAATAAGAAACTGAAAAAACATTTAGTTGAAGTAGCTACTCATCAATTCATGACAAATCTTTCTTTCCAAACAAGATATCTTACTGCTGAGGCACAAATTGATTTAATCAATATAAAACATGCATCTACAAACTGTTCATGTCCGCCTATACCAGACAGATTGGTAAGCTGAGAGCCTTACTCGTTATCTGTATGATGAAATTATATGTAGAGGAACAAATTTACACGCACAACCAAATTTCAGCATATGTCACTACAGGACCATCTCAAATAGGATGCTCTTCTTTTTCCAAGCTACCATTTGTTAAAGCATAGTACGATGCAAAATTGACCCACTAGATAAAAAACCATGACAGCCATTACTGGCCTATGTCTCTGCTTCACTGTTTGTTAAGTAGTCAACCCTTACTTGATTTGTGATATCGTAGACAATAATGGCCGCAGCAGCTCCTCGGTAGTACATTGGAGCTAAGCTGTGATATCTCTCCTGACCTGCTGTATCCCATATTTCAAATTTTACAGTTGCATCATTCACAGCAACTGTTTGTGAAAAAAAAGCAGCCCCTATAGTCGATTCCTACATCAGACAAGTTCAGTCACTCACCAGAGCCCACAAGAAAATCTGATGTCAATTTCAAACTCATCACATTAATTTTGTACCAACCTGAAATTCAACAAATTGCCCTTTCACAAAACGCAACACCAAACTAGATTTTCCAGCTCCAACATCTCCAAGGAGCACCTAAAAGCAAAGAAAACCTCATCAACTTAGCAATAGGGAACCAAAAGTGAGGTGCTAACCATTTTCAATTAAATAGACTTTTAATTATCAAACCTGAAAAGACAAACATAATGAGACGCAAACTCTTTTACTTTTCATCAAAAAGGAATTTACAAAAAATGGAACCATATTCTACAAGAAACACTACCAAAAGCTCATTCTAAATATCTTAAAGGATTTCTGCTAGAGCTGCAGTTTGTATTAATTGATTAAATATATGTTAGATTGGTCAAATGTTCATCTTATTGAAGTGAATTTGCGATTAATCCCAGTTATTATTTGATTGAAGAGATTCTTCCATTAAGAATTTACACTTAAAATTAATTGGCTAACACATATATACAGGTGATGATGTAATTCAGAATAAAAAGAGAAATGTTTATGGAACTTTTAAGGAATTGGTCCATTAACATAGGCCAAATGGCCCAAACCATACAATTCTTGTCTTCCCTCTTTCTCTATTCAATATAATTTAAAGTAATAACAATACCCAGTAATTAAAGTATAGACAACTACTATCAAACACAAGCATCGCATAATAATTTGAAACCACAAAATATGAGGTTAATAATTCTAACAAGCTAACTGCTATGCTGACCATCAAATAATTGACACAACTCTACCAGACAATTAAAGTCAACAATTAACCACGGTTAACCTAATAATCAAGGCTGTTGAAACAAACTTCGAAGCAATAAGATACGATCTTGATAATTGAGGTCAAAAAACTGTAATTCACAACCAAACAAGCAGGCCCATTGCTCCGATGAGGAATTAAAGCATACCCAGAACGAAAATTGCATTTAGAAAAAGAAAATCATAAAAAAAAATACAAACCAGCTTGGCGTTGATGTTCTTGTTCCCGCTGGATGCCATCAATCAAATTGAAGCACAAATCAATTTAATGAATTGGGGAGTAAATTCCAGTTGAATCGATACAATTAAATTCGATTAAAAGGAAAAGAATTTTCGTTGAGGGTTTGCAAATGGGGATGAGTTGACGCAAAGAAAGAGAGAAGTGGGAACAAATAAGACGTCAAGAAAAGGTAGCAGAGATATATTAATTTGACGCGTATATGTTTCCAAATTCCATCTTCAGCGATTATTCATTTATTTTGGTAAAAAATAATCCTATTTACTTCTTTAAATCAAATTTTATTGATAGAAATTTATATGAGACAGTCTCACAGATAATCTCGTGAGACGGATAGTAACATATTTTAGCTAAGTAGCTAAGTAATTGACTATATTGTAAAATGAGTTAGATCTGTATCTGAACGCAAATGCATGAGACGGATCTCATATAAGACTTACTCAATTTTATTATATATATCAAAA
Source organism: Rehmannia glutinosa (assembly GCA_016081115.2). NCBI lineage: Eukaryota > Viridiplantae > Streptophyta > Magnoliopsida > Lamiales > Orobanchaceae > Rehmannia > Rehmannia glutinosa. The sequence continues at coordinate 77,821,577 of CM071933.1, read as the reverse complement.
TAACTATGGATTAGTTTTTAAATAGGCTAAGTGCTATGAAACACTGATATGAATACGATATAGGTATGAGAATAAAATATATTTTAAAATTTTAAGGATACGGGTACGATATATATATATATACATATAAAATTATATATTTTTATATTATTGAAAATACAGATGTACTGCGTATAATTTAAAAAAATAATGTTCCAAATATAAAAAACCAGAATTTCATAAGTACTCAAATCAGAAAAGTGATATGCACATACATACAAAAAATTGTTTAAAAAAATGAGAAATGGAATTCAATCTATTTTCATGTGTTGATATATACATAAAATATTTTATCAACACATAAAGTATTCATAAAGTATTGGATAAAGTATTGTATTAGATATGTATCGAATATGGGTACGATATTCTCAGAGAAATATTTGTGCTTCCTAGGCTAGGGGTTTTTGGTCTTTGGATCTTCCATTGCAAACTTTTAGAATATTTAGTTAACTAATATTAATAATATTAAATGAAATGGTTTTATCAAAATGTGGATGCAATAGCTCCAAACCCCATAAAAAATCCAAAAAAGCAATTAAATTAATAGGCCATGTGTTATGTATCTGGTGGAATTTATGGTCAAACTCAATAATTTTAGAACCTCTTAGAAATAAATATATGTTCTAGACCGACATTGATGAAAAAAAAAAAAAAAAAAAATATTAAAGCCATTTAAATTTGGGCCACAGTTTTGGGCTTTATTACCCGGTCAAATTGATCCAATAGGAGAAACAGAAACCAAAATAGATTCCTAGACACTTATACTATGTCAGGATATGTAAATTTAAGGTTCTGTAATTGGAAATGAGGAAACGTATCCCCACCATAAACAATCAATTGTACTAGTCGTCAATCTTCACACAATTCCATTACACTTTTTTTTTTTTTTTTCAATTTACTATTGATCCAATCTTCAATGCAAATAAGGGGAGATCAAATATAAATTATATATTCAAATTAAAATATTTGAATGGATCCCTTAAACTTTTCAATTTTATATACATAAAATAATATTTCAAAACTACTCAAACCAAACACAATCTCATTTTCAACCCCAAAATTTTTCACTTTTTTTAATTGAGAACCCAAACCAATAAATTTAAATTTATTTTACAAATCTTACATAAACATAAACAAACAAACAAACATGTCCTAAAGTTCTGTAATTGGAAATGAGAAACGTTCCCCACCATAAACAATCAATTGTACTAGTCAATCTTCACACAATCCATTTTTTTTTTTTTATTTACTATTGAGAATCTTCAATGCAAATAAGGGGAGATCAAAATGGTGTTTTTGAGATGAATATTTATTTTAAAAAGAATCTTTAAAGAAAATTTTCCTTGTTCATAATTTAAATACATACATTACTTCCATTGTCTCTTGTCAAAGAGATGTTGACGTAATTGTACTAGAAGATTACAATACTTTTCCTTTTTTTATAATTGAGAACCCACAAGTAGTATTATTGGGTAACCTTAAAAACCGCATACACAAATCTTGTCAATAGGTTAAATAAATACAGAGATGTGAGAATTTAAACTTGAGACATTCAACCTCAATTGAATCCCATCCTACATCGTTAGCAGGGGCGTACCCTCTTTGGTAGATGGGGGCTTTAGCCCCCCCAATTTTTTTGAAAATTAGTATTTTTTATGTATATTTCATTTTAGAATATTAAATTTTAGTATTAAATAATTATTTTTTAGTGATTTAACTCCCCCAAAATTACAAGTCTAGCTCCGCCCCTGATCGTTAGACCACTCCATTAGGTTGATGTACTTAAAATGACTTGCCTTTGAATATTTTTTTTTCTAGCGAAATATAATACCTTGAGATTTTAATGACTATTATAATATGGAGAAAATGCAAAATCAGTTATGTATCATTAGGGCTGTTGCAATATTAGTTCTGTAACTTTTAAAATCGTGGTTTTGGTCCTATATATGTTTTTTTTTTTTTTTTTTGCAATTTATGTCCCATAAGTTTGAGTTTATGCAATTCTGGTTCTATAAGTTTTAAGTTGGTGCACATTTGTTTCTGAATGACTATTTCAATATTTTATTTATTCCTAAAATACCTTTGATAGCCAAAATATTCTATATACCTACGATCAAATAAAATATGGCATGTGAACCCATGTTTTATTTATTTATTAGTTAAATTTATTTATTATAGAATTATGAATCCAACTAAGAATCGAATACGAGTTCTATATGAATTATTTTCTAATCATTGAAATACAAAAAACCATACAAATTTGGCAAAAAATTAGTTATTTTGACTAATATAACCGATATTACCATAATTAAAAAGCATAAGACTAGTAAACTTGCCAAATCCTAACTAAAATTGTTGTTTTGCTTAGGGACAAAACAAATTTGTCACATGACCACCAGCGGATCCAGGGTTGGGCCAACTTGGCCCTGGCCTCTTTTTTCTAAAAAAATTAGTGAGAATTTTTTTTAAAAAAAAAGTTATAATAATTTGTATTATTTTTTCGGATTTTCTATCCGGATCATCCCATTTTTGTGTATCGGCTTTCCCTATTAGGGTCTTCTATCTCCGTCATTGCACATGACTAATATTGCAACTTCAAAATTAGTAGCATGACTAATATTGCAACGCTCCTATAAGTCCCCTTAATATCAATTAATTTCGCTTGTTCTTATACTTGAAACATGGTTTAAACTTTGTTGAGATATTTATGAACAAATATAATCTTAAGACTGTGAAAACATGTTTAAAAATAAATTATATAAGATGGTGCATTGAAGAGTGGAGATGGCAGTAGGTCTCACGAATGGGTAAAAAGGCAAAAAGCTGAAATACCCATTACGTCCTTCTGTCAGAAAAATGTGTGTGTGTGTGAGAGAGAGAGAGAAGGTGTGTGTTGATTCAGTGGTGTGATGGGAAGCTTTTTAGTAAGAGTACACACAGTCCACACACGCAGTTCGGATGCTTATTCCACCGCACGGATGATTGCCACGTGTATAGAAATTACCATATTACAACCCCACAATTTAGGCGTGATTTATGATCCAAAAATAATATGTAACTTCTATACACGTGGCAATTATCCGTACGGTAGAATAGGAGATAAAACACCATCCTGAAATAGAAGATCCCATCCGCACACAGTTAGCCTTGGCAAACAAACAATGCTGACACCAATAATAACCCTTATAAATGCCCACTCTGATGCTATATGGCTTTGCAGGTTCCTCTTACTTCAAATCTTGACTCATTTTCCCTTCTTTTGACCACACTTTTTCCTTAAGATGCCACTGCTCTATACACTATACATGCACTATATACACAAGATATGTACATACATCTTCCACATAATGAGCACTTGCCACTTGCCAATACTTGTGTGCTTAGTGTTTAAATGGCACATTGGAAATATGTAAATATTTTTGGGTCAATAAGAAATTTTTGTCCAAAGATGTATGTGACTATTGGTTCAAAATTATTCGGATTGAAAGTGTTTAATTTATCTGAACAATTTTGTTGTTTTATTTCAAAACAATTTTCGTATTGAAAGAGTTTGTCCGAACAGTTGTATTGTTTCAGTTGAAACATTTATCAATCTATAAACAACTTCTCTATTATGCAAAAGGTTATTAGAGACAAAATCATCTTTCAATTTGTTAAAAAAATTGTGTAAAAAGAGAGTACAAAACACTGCATGTTCGTCGTTTTTTTGTTATTTAAAGTGTTGCTATTATATTGTTGTATATATCTTGGAGATGTTTGTTAATCAATCTTATGAGTATTGGGTTGCTTTGAACAGAGGGGAGGTATATCATATTAAAAATAGCTGAAGCCCTAGGATGTTATTAAAAATAAATCTATATGCTTATTAGACATCAAATATGTATTGTCATTGAGGATAAATTACATGGGCTTTATATTCAAGAGGTGTTTTAGGTCGAGCCATGGTCTTCAAGCGTAAAATTAGGTTTTTAAAGATAGATCCTAATCTAATGATTTGTGAAAGATCATTGATTATGGAAATAAAGCTAAGGTATAAATGAATTGAGATTTCATAATAATCTCATTTTTTATTCATTGTTTTTTTCTCTCTAAGCGCATTTGCTTCCTTAGAAATTATACCAATGGATAAATGTTTGTACAAAAAAAATGGACATAGCCCTAAATTTCGTGGTGGACTTTGGAATGATCGCGAGACCAGAGGTAGTTTTTGGTAACTAATTACTAACCACTATTATATTGTTGTATATATCTTGGAGATGTTTGTTTATCAATCATGAGCACCATAGCTGAACAATTCGTCTTAAAGATATATAATCGAACTCTAACACCGGTCTATCATCTATTATTTGTAGTTAAATTCTGCATTTCGATTTTATGAAATTTCAAGTCATAAAGTATTTAATTAGAATATAATATTTGCACATGTAGTATATCTCCAATATTACAAAAATACCACCAGAAACAAACCATATATACACATGATTTTTCCACATTGACTTATTTTATCACCCTTATACTTTAATTTCAACAAGTATCAAATTTCTTCATAAAAAATAGCTAGCTAGGATGCTTATTATTCAAATTATTGTCACTAAATCTAGTATTTCAAGAACCAAAGTAGTAACGTCTTAGTGAAAGATCGTTGATATTAATATATGGATTGAGATTTCATATTCCACAATCATGTTCCAATGTATTGGATGTATTACACGTATATATATATATGATGTCATAATTGTACACGTGTCATTCATTCTGCATAGTGGAATAGGAAGTAAAACAAGATTATGGAACAGAAGATTGGTCCATTAATATATCACATAATAAGTAAAATTTATTAGCTACTCAATTAACTGCATTTAATGGTAGAAATTAACCAGATAACCACCAATGGATAAATGCTGAAGTTCTGGTTTGTACAAAAAAAAATTGGACATATACTTAAATCTCTCTAAGTCTCTATATATACGTCTATTAATTGACGACCAATATAATGTAACTAATTACTAATCCAGAGAATAATATATATTTATAGAAGAATCATCAGGACATACTATTTTGCACTGTTCTAAAAATCTTCGCTTAGGCGCTAGGTCCCCGGTCCCCTTGTCTGCTTACGCTATTCCTCCGGTTAGGCTCTGTCCCGCTTAATTCCGCCCAGACTCCATCTACGCACTAGGCCCAATCTGTCGTCCGCCTAGCGCCTAGCATCTTTTACGACAATGTTATTTTGAAGCGGATTGGTTATTATTATTATGGGAAGCCAAAGCAAGAATAGAATTGGCTAAGTTGTTAATGGCATCAACAAGGCCATTAATGCCTTGTCTATTGATCTCAGCTTTTGACTCTTCAATTTGGAGTCTTCTTTCATGGACACTCAATACTTGTCTGTGCCTTCTCTCTTCTCTCTCCTCACATGTCTGAATAGCTTCTGCTATCATTCTACCACTCTTTGATATTGCTGTCCCTATTATTTCTTCTATTCTGCTACCTTCGACGCCTCGACTGCTTCCTTCTCCGCCGCGTCTCTTTCTTCTCTTCGCCGGCGAGTCTGAGTGCTCGCTAGTATCGGAATCTGACTATCACAATTTCCCATTATAACCTTAATGAAATCTATATAAATTAGTTAAGCATGCATTGATGCCATAAAGAGGGGTATGACAATTTTATCCGGGAAAATAATTTTTTCGGTCTTGTAACTTGGACTACGATTTTGATCGAAATTGTGTAATTTTACTATAATTGCTAACTTTGACCGATGAATGATGACGTGTATAAGAAATTTAGGAATTTGGTTGATTTAGTGCAAAAATTAACACGCCACATCAACAAATATTGACACATAAAAATCGAGGAGTTGATGGTTAATTTGGTGGCATTTTTCTGCGTCATATTACCAAAATCTCCAATTTTTTTGCCAGAGCGAATTCCAATAAAATTACACATCAAAATAGTATTAAATATCTAAATATTCAAATATATTGTACTGAAATTTAAAGTGACTACTTAGAGGCTCAAAATAGTAAGTTATATGACTAGAAATTTATTTTGCATAATTTTATCCATAATTAATGCATTATTTTGTGATTTTTAATATCAAAGATTTTATAGTTTTGGTGGCATTTTTTTATGCGTCATATTACCAAAATCTCCATTTTCGTTACATTTACACATGAGCGATCATAGTCAATAATTTTCAATAAAATTTCATATTTTTAATCAAAATAGGACTAAATGTCTAAATTTTTAAAAGATATTGGATTAAAATTTAAATTTGACTATTCACGGGACTAAATTTCAAAATAATCCAAAATTACAAAACCAAATAATTTAGGGATAATTACAAAAACACCCATGAGGTTTGGACTAATTACAAAAAAACCATAGATGTTTCGGAATTTAAAAAAACTCATCAGATTTGATTATGTGTTAAATTTAAGCTGGTAACCGTAATATTTTAATAAATATCATGTTTTTTTATATATGTATTTTACGTATGAAGGGGGAAAGGTAAGATGTAACCAAACCTCAAAGGGTTTTTTGTAATTTTCATAAATGTTTGGGTTTTTTTTGTAATTAGCCCAAACCTTAAGGGGTATTTTGTAATTATCCCAATAATTTATTTTCAATAATTTTATCCATAATTAATGCATTATTTTATGTTTTTATATTAAAAAAAAGAGACTAGATAGAGTATACCTACTGCGGGTAACGGCTGAGAAGACGGAACACCACCACTAGGTATCTCCGCCGGTGCTTGCACCGGCGGAGCCTCCGCCTCCGCCGCCGGAACCATAATCGCCGCCGGAGCCTGAATAACCGGATACTGTCGCATTTGAGGCGGCATTACATGTTTCTCCACACCCACCACCGGCAAAACCGCACTCGAACTCCCACCACCGCCGCCGCCGCCAGCCACCGCCACCCGCTGCCCTTTCCTCTCCACCACCTCCACAAGCGCCTCATATATCTGCGGCAACATATTCGACGGCAAATTATTATCTTTCCTCTCATTCTTCTCAATCCTCCAATAAGACTTTTCTACCCCTGCCTCCGCCATTAATATTACCCTTTTCTCATACTCCCTCACTTTCTTGAAATCCCTCATCAGATTATCCCATTTATCGTTACACTGATTTTGGCTCCTCAAACACCCATTTTTCCAGCAATAATCCTCCACCCATTTCCATCTCAGCTCGGCCGGTTTTCCCCTGTCCTGGCCCTGGCTCGTCTTCATCCTTCGTTCGTCGTCCATTTTTTTGGCTTCGATCAGGACCATTGTTTCCTGGAGGGTCCAGTTACCCTTCCTGTAGTCCCGCAGCATGGGATTATTGCCGCCGCCGCCTTGATTGGCCGCCACCGTCAGATCCATTTGAGAAATTTGAAAGAAACAGAGTGTGTAGAAAAAGAAAAAAAAAACAGGGGAGCTTTTTATAATTTCTCAACTTTTGGATAAATATTGAATCTTTTTTGTGTTCAAAGCAATGTAAAAGATAAATTTTGAAGTGGGTTTTTTTTGGGCATCATAAACAAAAATGGGGATTTTTATTTCTCAAAGTTTTGAATAAAGTTTGAATCTTTTTTGTTTTCTGGGGTTTTTTTAGATTACACCATTTTTATTGGTCTTAAAATCATCAAGAATCTTGAAAGCTAAAAGTTGATATCTAGAGCTACTAATTGAAGTCACCACCCCAAACCTTAAAGTCTTGGAAAACAGAGAGAGAGAGAGAGAGAGAGAGAGAGAGAGAGAGAGAGAGAGAGAGAGAGAGAATTACATTATGGTTGTGAAAAAAAAAGGTGAGAAATTATAAGAAAAGGCCAAAGAAATCCATTCAACCTGACACATCCCACAACCCTAAGAAAATATATGAGAGAGAGAAGGGTAGTAGATGGATTATTATACAGGGTTGCCTGCATGGGAGAGAAGACTGGGATTTTGACTACTTAATAGTTAATAATACCAGCTACATAGTGGCTAATCATATAAAGTTGCAATAAAGCACAACTTTTTTTTATGTTATTTTTGTTTAATATTTGAGTCCAATTAGGAAATTTTGAGTTGAATCTTGTAGACATTAGCTTATGTATTTGCTTGATTCAAATTAAGGAATTAGAAAAATAAAGTTATTGATGATAAAGGCATAAAAACAATGTCTTTGTATGTGATGTGATAAGTCGAGGTGAACAACTAATTTTGATGTCCTAGAGCATTTCCCGAATTGTATAGGATCATGTCATTGCAGAGACTCGAACTCGAATCTCTGCACTGAAAAGTAATACATGTGATCACCGGGCTAATTAACCTTGATGGTTTGATTTCTTGTTACTTAATGTGTTAATAATTTATCTTATCTCATAAGAACGACGGAGCTTATGATGAATCAGATCTCGCAACCAAGCTGTTAATGGAGATGCCATTTTGTTGACTCGTGAGATAACTGAGCAGAAACCCCATCAACTCCCGAGATTCTTTGAAATCCTAGCTTATAATCATCTATAAATTCTCTTTTAGGACCATGTATTAACACTTTCACATTTTTAGCAAAGTTATACACTTTTGATACTTATTTGCATTCGATAATCTCGTTTGACTTAAATATTGGAGGGATTTCACGGAAATTCTTATAGCCCCACTATAACACCTATTTTTATCTTTGGAGTCACCAGTTAAACACATTGTTTACTCTACTTGTTTATATACATACGTTCATAATATATACAATATATACAAGAGGTAACTATAGTCTATAAGACACATTTTTTTATATATTTTCTTTTTGTATTTAAAGTAGAAAATAAAAATATGATCATGTGATATAAGTCTGAACGTAAAAGTTGATCACGTCCAAAGAGTAAACCACGTGAGGGCTGTAGAAAATAATGCAGCTTTTAACTCCAAGAAAAATTCACATCAATAGCCAACAACAGGTGAACTCTCTCTCTCCCTCTCTCTCTCTCTCTCTCTCTCTCTCTCTCTCTCTCTCTCTCTCTCTCTCTCTCTCTCTCTCTCTCTCTCTCTCTGTATGGTCACTTTTTCCAAGAGGACAAGATTCGGTGGTACGTAGACAGTGATAGTGCACTAATCATTTGTTTCACCCTTTAATCCCATAATACTAATTAAATATTATACCGTGCACTAATTATTAACAGAATCTACTTTAATTCACCTCAATTATGAATCTCTATATATTTTAAAATTACAGAATAGGTATATATATTTTAACGTCATTACATAGTAACATATATATAAAGAAAATATTAATTAATAATATGAAAAATCATTTCATAATGTGAGTAGTAGAGGTAAGAGTCAATAAGGTTGCGTTTCGTGTTTGTGGGTCGTGTTATGACACTAGTATTACATGTTTTTACACGAAATCCGAACACAACACGTTTAATTATTCTTGTCAAGGTAGATGACACGAACACATCCTGTTTAATCTGACACAACACGATATACATATATACATTTTTACACGAAAAAAAAAATAAAAAAAGAAAGAAAATAAATCGAAAATTACAAACAAAATGCATTAAATTAATAGAAAATGCATTCAATAATTTGTTCAGCATCATAAACCAATTAAAACATCACAAAATATGAAAATAACATATCCACTATACAATTAAATAAGTTAAATATGTTAATCGCATTGACACACAGATCGGCATGACCAAACCTATTTTTTTTCTGTATTAACCGTGTCTAATACCCGAATTTGACACAAACCTAATGATTGTACTTATAGCTTCTGATTTTGTATTAGATTTGTATCGGATTATCGTATCTCGTATTTGAGGCACCTAATTACAAGGGGTGGTTGGTTTAAGGAGGAAAATGACAGTTAGGTCGAATGGGGGTAATACAGATGTCGATTTCGTCTGTTGCAGTCAGGGAGCATTTAAAGCTGGATTGCCACGTCATCGGACTTTTTCCGCTTTATATCTTGCCAGCTAGGACAGCAGAGTGGGCCAGATTTTCCTTTGACTGACTATGGGCCTTTGACCGAACAAGGACGGCACATTAGGCCCACTGATACCCTAACACGTCACTGTCGTTCTTAGTTCTTGGACTCTAGCCTGCCTTTTTTCCATGAGTACCAAAGCCCTGAGGCTATTTTTGTAAATTCATAGTATCTAATAAGTAAATAACTCTTGTTGTTGAAATAAATGTTCACTTTAGGTCCACCTAATACCTATGTGGTAGAAATATTCTTGATATGTAAAAATTTATTACATTCTTTCTCATTTGAAATTATGAGCCATTATTTCTTCTAGTAGAAATTTAAAACTGTACTAATAAAAGCTTTATTAATATAATCTTTGATGTTAAGTCCAAAAACTCCTTGAAAAAAACCGATACTTTTTGTATTTTTATCAAATCTGTCTCATGAACTTTTACGTCTATGAGACCGTCTCATATAATATCACCTCGATGGAGTATATTAAATTATTTACTGGTTCGTATTTGCGTTAGAAATCAAATGTATTTAAATGATAATTAAATGGTTGGTGTGGTTGATCTAAGTTCAAATCTCCTATTCATTTTTTTTTTTTCTGTTCCATTGTATTAGATGACAGAAATGTATAAAATCCCGGCATCATCTTTAACATGACATTAATCTAATACAACTGAATAGGAAGTGAAATAGAAATATGAAAAAAGAAATGTCAATCCGTCGAGATGATTTCATGTCGTAATTTACAGTTAACTTACATGCATGGTGGCATTAATTAGTCTTCATATCATACTTGATTAAATTAAATGACTAAAACTAAGTAACATGTTTAATAGTTCTTAATTAATGTAGGCCCCCATCGGTTTATTGAATGATTGTTTTATTTTATTTATTGTATTTTTCCTTATTAACTCTCTTATATATCATTACGAATTGAAATAGGTAGATAATTTTATAGATCCATTTAGTTTCATTTTCAAAATTCATTCTCATACTTTCGGCATTTTCAAGGTATAAAAACATATTCCTTTTTTTTTTGGCGTGTGAAAACGAGATTATGTTTGAATTTGTATTGTTTCTATATAAACTATTTTTTTGATTTGTAATTGAATGTATTTGTTATATGGCACTTTTTTACATGAAAGCGTGATTGCGAGTAGATTATAGAACAATTTAGTAAGAACATGAGAAAACATGAAACATTAGTAGATTTGAAAAGATACATTAAACAAGCGAGCTTCTTGATCTTTGAAGCACTTATACGGATATAAGATATCTATACGATATGACACGAGTATGGAAATATGATATATTTTGAAATTTTAAGGATACATGTACGATATATACATACATATAAAATTACGTATTTTTATATTATCAAAAATACATATGTACTAAGTACAATTAAGAAAACAATGTTTCAAAAATGAACATTGGAATAAATTCTATTTATTTCCATGTGTAGGTGTATCTATGGAGTATCAATGAAGTATCAGTCAAAATATTGTATCAAATGCGTATCTGGTACGGGTACGACATCCTCAAAAAAGTGTCCGTGTTTCCTAAATCATAAATGAAGAAAAACAAATATAATATTTAATTGTTAAATTACAAAACCATAAAAAAATCCAAAAAATGCAACCAAATGGGCTCCTACTTCCCCAAAGTGAACTTGATGATATGGGGTACAAGCACAAAACATGAGCCTATCAGATATACTGGATCAAACCCAATTTAGGCCCTCAATAAAGGCCAATATAATTTGTGGAGTGGGCCTATTGATATTAATAATCAGCCCTGTTCAAATGTGAGTCGGTTGAATTTGAATTAATATTTGGTTAATTTAAAGATTATTTGTAATTATACATAATTAATTACTTAATAATCACGGGAATGTACTATTCTACAGTCTACACACATTCTTTCCTTCTTCTCCAAATGTTCTTTCTCAACTTCATACCACCTTCTTCTTCTCAATTTTCCAACGGTCTAATTCTCGGCAAACTTTGTAAAAGCCTCTGGAAAATCCCACAATTTTCACACACAAACACGCGGTGCTGATGCCTGAGATGGCGAGAGATGCTTTCCCCACTCAACTGATCGCCGGCGACGGAGAGTTCAATTCGGCGGGTTTACGGAGTTTTATCAACTCCGTCAAGCTTCACGACTGTGGTCTATCGTATGCGGTCGTTGCCATCATGGGCCCACAGAGCAGTGGTTTGTGTTCCCTTTTTCAGTTGTTCTTTGCGGGGTTTGAAACTTTTTGTTGTGCAAGTTGAGCAGGGTGATAAAGTTTTAGAGTCTTGAGTTTGGCAATTATAAGTTCTTTGCTGGCGATTTTGATTATTTTTCGCAGTTGTGAAATTGGTTTATCATAGCCGATTTGAAATATTGTTTGATTATTGCGGATGATTATATTTATCAACTTCAAATGTTCGTTAATTACCTGGAATTTTGAATAATTTTTTCTTAGTTCAAATTGTTTTACTGTAACCAACTTGATATCTTGATTGACAGTGGTGGAATTATCAACATGAATCTTGATTGCATATTTATGAGTTTGTTATTACAATCATCTTGAAAGCTTGATTACTTGGAAGTTCTTAATGGTTACAATAATCACCAATCTGTTTGTTCTTTTAATCATTATAAATAATAGTTACTTGCTTGGCTTATCGATCCACAGGGAAAAGTACTTTGTTGAATCATCTATTTTATACAAGCTTCAGGGAGATGGATGCATTCAGGGGAAGGTTAGATTGTTGGACTTCAGTTTATGTTCTATATTCACAGATATTGGAGAAAGTGTTCTTGATTTTACATGTTATGTTAACAAAACAATCAGATAACAAGGAGTTAGTTAAAAACTATTGCCTTCGGTTGCATTTGATTAGGAACCAGACGACAAAGGGTGTATGGATAGCCAAGGCTGTTGGTATTGAGCCGTTTACAATTGTAATGGACTTGGAGGGTACAGATGGCCGAGAAAGGGGTGAGGTATTTTTTTTTCTTATTTTGTTTATTTTGTTAATGCTATTATGCTAGAATAAATCATTGTGTTTTCAATATGGATAGAGTAGACAAAGAAATAGACTTGAATATGGGTACAGAATTTGTATTTGCACAATCAGCTACTGGTGCTTTTGATGTCTATAATAGAATCATGTTCATGAGAGACAGTATACTATCCCTTATTGATTCTAGCGTGCTTTGTTTACATTGACTGCACCTACTAATAAATGATTTTCCATGAAGTTAAATGCATGTATTCACCTCGTTCTTGCATTTGCTGTATATGTGTGATGAAACTTTGGTAAACAACCTTCCACTATAACACTATAATAGTTTGTGCAATAATGAAACTAAGACGGGTCAAATGTATCTGAAACTGCTTCTTTGCTATGAGGTGAAATGTTTTGCTATCTATAATTGCTAGGAATAATTAATTTGATGGATTCCTCAATGATGTTTTCTTATTTCAATGCTAGGAACTGTAGTTTAATCTGATGCTTGAGCATTCAATTGTGTTCTTTGCAAATTCCTTAGGTCATGTGAGAAGGGCGAAGTTTATCTGATGAGTCAACGTCTGCCTCAAATTTTTGATGCAATCAAAGTGAATATGCCAAATGTTCGAGACAGTTGAAAATTGATACGTGTCATGAACATTTTTGAATGGGTATTATTGTTTTAGAGTCATCCTTCCTGATGAAGAAGATACTATCCTATAAAATCAATAAACCTTAATATTCTTAAATACTATGTGCAAGTACAACAATTGTGGCAAAACAGTCGTTAGTAGAACAGAAAATGATAATTTTAACATGTTACTGAACTACTACTCTGACCTGCATGCATTTGTAGCTGAGTATCAGTTGAATTCATGCTTTAGTGCTGGATAACTGGGATTGATTTATTTGTTTTCTTAAAATTTTTGATTTCAGGATGATACAACATTTGAAAAACAAAGTGCACTATTTGCTCTAGCAGTCGCCGACATTGTCCTCATAAACATGTGAGTTTTTGCAGCTTTGAGCTCCATGGTTATTAGGTCATAGCGTCTGATGTTCATGTACTAATGTCTGCCCCGGCTATCCTAAATTAACCTGCATTCGGCTATGGAAGTTGACTAACTATGCCATCAAAAAAGAAAAAAAAAGTTGACTAACGATGTTTTTCATCAGAATCTAATACCACTATACTTATATAGAGTTTGATGTTGACTCAGCAAGTCCTAAATCTTGTGGTTGACAGGTTGTTGGTTGCCTCATTTAAGCAGTCTGTACATGCTGTTCAATGTCATAGCTCGATAACTCTAGGCTATTTTCTCTGTCTGAAAATAATTATTTGGTTGTTCTAATTCATTTTAATTTCTACCACAACAACCTGCTACTGTTTGCAGGTGGTGCCATGATATTGGTCGGGAGCAGGCGGCAAATAAGCCTCTTCTAAGAACGGTGTTTCAGGTGCATACATTTATATTCAAGATTTTTACGGCATATTTGTTCATTGTTTATGATGTTTTGTTTCCATTCTTTTATAGGTTATGATGCGCTTATTTAGTCCTCGTAAAACAACACTTCTCTTTGTCATACGTGACAAAACAAAGGTATGCTATGAAGACAAGCATTGTGATTTCTTATGAAATACAACTTTTCCTTGGTTTGATCATTGTCTTTATATCATGTAGACCCCGTTCGAATATTTGGAGCCTATTTTGAGAGAGGATATTCAGAAGGTAAAATGGATCAAAATATTTTGTTCCTTTGAAGTTTGAGTTTTGATTCTGATTTTTTTTTTTTACTTTTACCCTTTTCAGATATGGGAAACAGTTCCTAAGCCCCAGGCGCACAAGAAAACTCCTCTCAGTGAATTTTTTAATGCAAGAAAAATATCTAGCTCATATTCTCTTCATGATACTAGTTCTCCACTATTTGTTTCTTATTTCATTGTCATATTTGGACTTAAAGGTGGAAGTTACTGCGTTGTCCAGTTATGAGGAGAAGGAAGAACGGTTTAAAGAAGAGGTAGCTCTATTGAGCTGCAGAAACTCTATTGGCTTCCTAATGATTTACTGCAATATTACTTCAACTTTGACTTTTTTTTACAGGTGGCCCAACTTAGGCAGCGGTTTTTCCATTCTATATCTCCTGGAGGGCTTGCTGGTGATAGACGGGGTGTTGTCCCTGCTTCAGGATTTTCGTTCAGTGCGGAGCAAATATGGAAAGTCATCAAAGAAAATAAGGACCTTGACCTTCCCGCTCACAAGGTACATGCATACATAATTACATATACACTCATATAGGGAAAATTACAAAAGACCCCTTGAGGTCTGGGCTAATTACAAAAAACCCAGAAATGTTTCAAAATTACAAAAAGCCCCCTCAGGTTTGATTTTGTCTTAAATTTAAGGGGGTAACTGTAATATTTCTAGAGATATGGGGGATTTTGAAATGTTTTTTTTCTTATGAAGGGGAAAAATGTATGACGGAATCAAACATAAAGGGGTATTTTGCACTTTTCAAAAACCTCTGGATTGTTTTTGTAATTAGCCTGAAACTCAGTTTTTTTTTTTTTTTTTTAATTATCCCTATATTATATTCATGCTCAGCTTGGAAGAAGGGTTGGATTTACTCTTTTTTCTTAACTCATGCAACTCTTTTGTCCTCAGATCATGGTTGCCACTGTTCGGTGTGAAGAGATTGCTAATGAGAAGTTCAGTCGCTTGGCATCGGATAAGGTTTTTTGCTTTCTGAACTTCCAGTTACAATTATCGTGTGGACAATAGCTAATTCTTGTTTAACACAGGATTGGCTAGCTTTGGAACAAGATGTGCAAACTGGTGCTATTTCAGGCTTTGGAAAAAGTATAAGCTCAATCTTGAAGAAATATCTCTCTGAGTAAGCTGACGATGTTATATATTTTAGCTTTGGTTTTTGTGGCTATGTTATGAGAGGCTTGCAATAAAATGTTATAATATTTAACTATCTTTCATGCATATACATGAACACCTCTACATCAGATATATATGGCCAAATTTTAATCAAAAAGTTCCATTTCCTGAAGTACAATCATTTAGATATAAAGTGTGATGAGATTGTTTCAGTGTGAAGCAAGACTTGGATCTTGAAAAACAAAGGATTATCTACTGTTGAAGATCAAATGTACGGGGTTGTCGCTTTCGAACTAAAAAGAATGTGTTTGAGATATTAGTATATTACATAAAAATAGTGTAATTGCTCTAGCAAATGAGTATTGCCTAATGAAAGGGTCTATTGATATTTAAGTAATTAATTATTTATCAGGTGTTGGGAAAAAAACAAATTTGGAAGGAGGGGGCTTTCGCTGAATAAGTCTTACTCTTCATCAGAAGAGTTGGTGAATATCTTTTAAATTGACAATTTTTTTTAATGATTCTATTTGACAAATTTGATCATGAATATCATGTTGCTAGATTGAATTCAAGTGGTAATTGGTATTACCTCTTGTGCGGATAGACTTTGATTAGTATAAGTACTCTTAACTTATTGTTTTAAGCTGCTATCAAGCAAAGCTACAAGTTATGCGGAGTTTGGGAAATTCTTGGACAACTTATTGGTTGATGGGTAGCTGATTTATACACTATATTCATCTTTAACAGATATGATGTGGAATCTATATATTTTGAAGAAGATGTGAGAAATGCAAAACGCAAATATCTAGAGTCAAAAGCATTGCAGGTGAGGCTGACATTGTTACATTTCTTTAGTTTAAATAATGTTATCCTAGTTTTGTGGAAGCATGTAACCGTTTAGAGATTGCTTTTGCTTTTGGATAATTTATTAAGATTTTTCAATTTTAATGTAAGGGTATTTTTCTAGCCTATACTGTTATGTATATATTCCTTCATATAGGAATTATATGTAGAATAGTTCTATGAAATCCTGCATATTTCTGGCTGGCATCGGTTGTTCTTTACTTTGTCACTTTTGTTCTAAATGCACGGGGAGGCTTTCTTTCTCTCCCCCTTCTCTTATTTTATGCCATTCCTTCCATTGTATCTTTTTTATTTCTTTTTTGGTTTTTTTTTTTTAAATTCAGAACTTTTCTTTGTGTTTTGTTGCAGATGTTACTTTTTCAAGGATTCACTAATTTTGATACCACTTGTGTCTTTTCTGCAGTTGGTCCATCCCTCTTATGTTGCCATGTTGGGTCATCTACGTTCGAATGCATTTGAAAGCTTCAAGACTAGGCTGGAACAATTTTTGGGTAGAGGAGAAGGGTTTGCTGCCGCTGTTCGTACATGCCAGCAATCTTCTATGCTCGAGTTTGATCGGGGATGTTTAGGTGCAGTATTAAAAACATCCAAGCATACGAGCATGCATCATCAACCAATTTTGTCATTAGCTAAATATCTTAGTTATTCATGAATAATATGCACCTTCCAAGTCATATGCCGCATTGTGCATGTTTTTGTTCTCGTGACATGGATGAATTCATTCACACCTTTGGTCAACAGCAATAAACTTTTTTGTACATAATAATAAACTTCATTTTTGTTTCTGTCTGGTACAATGATTCTTTGAGCTTGTGTATCTGGATTTTCTAATCAGCTGTCTTGATATAAAAAAGGGATAATTACAAAAGGCCTCCTAAGGCTTGGGCTAATTACAAAAACACGAAGAGGTTTTTGAAAATTACAAAAAAAAAAAAACCTTGAGGTTTGATTCTCTTAAATTTAAGGGGGTAACTGTAACATTTTGATAAATGTGAGGGGAGCTTTTGAAATATTTTTTGCATATGAAGGGGGAAATGTAAGATGGAACAAACTTAGAAGGTTTTAATTTTTTTTTTATTTTTTTGTAATTTTTGAAAATCTCGGGTTTTTTGTAATTAGCCCGAACCTTTTTCTTTTTGTAATTATCCCATAAAAAATGGTCAAAATCATACCTAGTTTATCATCTCCTCTTACCAAGCTCTCTTCAATTTCAGATGCTGCCATAGAGCAGGCCGATTGGGATGCTTCTAAAGTGCGTGATAAACTTCACCGTGATATTGAAGCTCATGCATCTCTTATTCGTAGCGAGAGATTATCAGAAGTAATAGCTGAATATGAGGTATTTATTCTTGGTTAGTCGAAATTTTTGTTCTCTTACTCTTGCCAAGTCTTTTTCTTTAAAATGTTTCTCACAGTAAAAAAATAAAAAAAAAAAGATGACAAATTGTTGGACACACTTCTTGATTGAAACTATTTTCATATGCAGAGGCGACTTTCTGCAGCACTCATTGAACCCCTGGAATCACTTTTTGAAGCTGGTGGGACTAACACATGGGCTTCAATTAGAAGTCTCCTAAAACGTGAGAGCAATGTAGCTGCATCTGCCTTTTCATCTGCCATTGCTGGTTATGAATTAGACCAGGCAACAGTTGACAACATGGTGCGTAATTTGAAGGAATATGCTAGAAAGTTGGTATGGAGGAAATCGAGAGAGGAAGCTGGAAAAGTTCTGATCCGCATGAAAGATAGGTTTGCCTATTGCCTATGCATCATTATTTTTTGGGATAATTACAAAAAAAGAAAAGGGGGGTTCAGGCTAATTACAAAAGAATCCAGTGATGTTTCAAAATTACAAAAAGGTCCCTCAGGTCCGATTATGTCTTAAATTTAAGGGGGTACGTGTAATATTTCGATAAATATCAGGTGGGTTTTTGAAATGTTTTTTGCTAATGAGGGGGAGAAATGTAAGACGGAATCAAACCTCAATTTTTTTTTTTTTGGTAATTTTCAAAAACCTATTGAGTTTTTTGTAATTAGCCCGAACCTCAAATTTTTTTTTTGTATTTATCTTTATTTTTTTCCCTTTTTAATTCTAAAAGCATTGGCTTATCAAATTATCTATCGAGCCATGCAAAAAAAAAAAAAAAAAAAAAAATCAGCAAAGGACACCTTGTAATTTGCTTATGTTTCTTGAATTCTCAGATTTGCTAATGTCTTCAACCATGACAAGGATTCCATGCCAAGGGTTTGGACAGGAAAAGAAGACATTAGAGCAATTACAAAGGAGGCCCGCTGTGAGGTACTGAAGGCATTGCTACGTTGAAAATCTATTACACCCTCTCTTATTGCTATGTAATGAAGTGAGAAATTATTCTTTTGCAGTCTCTGAAGCTTTTGTCCACAATGGCTGCTGTACGTTTGGATGAGAGAAAGGATACTATAGAAAATGTGCTTTTTTCTGCACTTGTGGACAGAACTGACCCTGTCCCTTCTCGGATTAGGGGCACTGGAGTTTCTGGAGATCCTCTTGCTTCAAGCACATGGGAAGAGGTCTTGATGAATAGTCATTTTTATCCCCATTGTATACATACATATTGATTAGTGTCTCATAAGTGGTAGTTTTTAATAGGTTCCTCCAGAAGAGACTTTGATAACTCCGGTTCAGTGCAAAGCTTTGTGGAAACAGTTTAATGCAGAAACTGAGTATACGGTCACCCAAGCAATTTCTGCACAGGTATAGTTCTAATTGATCTGTGTTTGAAGTTTCCTCTCATCATTTTTGCATTAATGTTTTCTTTAGGGATAATTACGAAGAAAAACCTGAGGTTCGGGCTAATTACCAAAAAAAAAAAAAAAAAAACAGCCGTTTTTGAAAATTGTAAGAAAAACCCCTTGAAATTTGGTTCCGCCTTACATATCTCTTCGTAAGCCAAAAAAAAATTTCAACCTTCCCCCCTCCCTAAATTTCTAAAAATATTATAATAACCTTAAATTTAAGACATAATCAAACCTAAGGGGGCTTCTTGTAGTTTTGAAACATCTCTAGATTTTTTTGTAATTATCGCTTTTCTTTATATTGAATACGAAGGAAATAACCCCTTCTTTGGTGGTTTTTATTCAAGTGTTTTTTTTTCCGATCACGAGTAAAAAAACTTGTTTTTTACAGGAGGCATACAAGCGAGGTAACAACTGGTTACCTCCTCCTTGGGCAATCCTGGCAATGATTGTTCTTGGGTTCAATGAATTCATGCTTCTTTTAAGGTAAATGCCATGCCTATTCACGTTTTTACATTCCGTTTTTTCGTACTGTCTATCAAGTTCTATTGTTGTTTATCTTTTGCTGATGAAACAGGAATCCTCTTTACCTTCTTGTAATATTCGTTACGTTCTTGCTCGGGAAAGCCATATGGGTACAGACAGACATTCCAGGATTGTTTCAAAACGGCATTGTAAGTAAATTGCACTTGTTCATTGTTAAAAGGGATAATTACAAAAACTACCCCGAGGTTTAGGCTAATAACAAAAGTCCGATATTTTGAAAATTAGGAAAATCCTGAGAGTTTTGATTCCGTATTACATTTTTCCCTTCATAAGCAAAAAGCATTTCAACCCCCCATATTTATACAAATAGTACAGTTACCCCCTTAAATTTAAGGCATAATCAAATCTGCATTTTTTTTTAATGAGCCCAAACCTCGGATGTTTTTGTAAGTATCCCTTGTTAAATTATGGTGACTATGCCGTCGTTTCTTAAAAACCATATGGATTGAATATCTTATTTTTAAAAACCACACTGGAGATTTTAAATTACTATGTCCGACTCTTATGGCAGGTTGCTGGACTTCTTGCCCTCTCAACAAGATTCTTGCCCACTCTCATGAATATATTAGGTAAACTTGTTGCTGAAGGTCATGACAACTCAGCAGCTAGACCTCAACAGCGTACTTCTCAGAGTTTCAGAAATCAAAAGCAACAATCTGATTCAGTATCGAGTTCGACTCCAGAGTCATCCGTTTCATCTGTCTCGACTGAAACTGGTCAGGAATACTCAAGCCCTCAGATTAGAAATAGAAGAGCAACACATCTAGAAGAAAATGAAATCTCCTGATATAAATGACAATTTTAATCAAAGTAATAGTTGTACAATATTACAAGCTTATGGGTTTCGATGGGAGAACAAAAGTGGTTCGTGTGAGTATCTTTTGTATATGATTTCTGAGTAATAAGTTTACTGATCTTGTGAAATTTGGATAGACCTTAAATCCAAATTGGAAACCTCCTCCCTGAGTACATTGCTAACAATGTAAAATGATTACTCAATAAATAAAATTATGATCTTTTTATGAGCTTTATTTTTGTAGATTTGGTGTTTCTATATGAAGAATGAATAATCCACTGGAGTTATGGTGCCAGATCCCATTTCTGCAAATTGGATTGGGATGAAAAGAAAAGGTTAGAATCTTCTTTTAGTAATTCTCTCTCTCGATCTATCTATATACACATAGGGATAGTTACAAAAACTACCCATGAGGTTTAGCCTAATTACGAAAAACCCTAGTTATCTTTCAAAATTGCAAATACACTTTTGACATTTGTTTCTATATTACGAATAGGGAGGGTATTTGTTGGGTATAATACAAACCTTGGGGTGTTTGTAACACCTTGAAGGGTATTTGTAATTTTGAAAGATAATTGGAGTTTTTTTATAATTAAACTAAATTTCAGGGGTAGTATTTATAATTATCCCTATATATAGATTTACAATCCATGTGTGTCCCCTAACTACATATGGTGGGGAAGGGATAGAAATTGTTAAACCTTGGAATTTTTTGGGTATTAGTTTTAGTTTATTAGGGGTGTGGTGGCATCATGATCCTTGTTCTTTTACATTAGTTTTGGTTAATTTGGAGGCAAGAGTAAAGAATATGCTTTTTCTATGTGAATTTCTGCTACTTTTGGTGTTTCCAATATATATTAGGTATAATTACAAAAAAAAAAAAAACACTGATGTTCGGGCTAATTACAAAAAAACCCAGAGATTTTTAGAAATTACAAAATACCCCTTTATTCATTTTACATTTTCCTCCTTCACATGCAAAAACATTTCAAAAGCTCCCCTATGTTTATCAAAATTAACACTTACCCCTTAAATTTAAGACAATCAAACCTTAAGGGGTCTTTTGTAATTTTAAAAAATCCCATGGTTTTTTGTAATTAGCCCAAACCTTAGGGGGGCCCTTTGTAATTATGCCTATATATATTTTTATGTTCACCTTTGTGTTGGCAGCATTTTGAGTAACAATCTGACTTGGTGGTGATAATAAATTGGCATATTTTGTGACATTTTAAGCGTTATTCTGAGTTTAATATGTTCTTAACTCCACCTTTTTTTTAATTACTATGATCATAGGAACCGAATATATGCATTAATTAGCTACTACAATAATAACAATATCTTGTACTTGAGCTTGAATTCTATTTCATTATGTACATTCTTCCTTCTTAATTAAACTTCAATTAATACACCCTATGTTTGTACTAGGTCCACACTGTCACCGACAAAACAGTCAGCATTAATGAATGCCAACCATTAATTCTTCATTTGTCTTATGTAATTGCATCTTCTTAACGTTACTAGTAGGGCTTCAATCTAACAAACCGAGCCGAGCTTTTGAAAGTTTGATTCATTTATTTTAACAATCTTTTTAAGCAAATTCCAACGAAGTTTTATCTAGTCGAACTTCGAATAACGCACGAGAGGTTTGATCCATTTGCGGCTCTAGTAACCAGTATAATATTTGTTTTTTTTTTCTTGATCCAGTTAAGTCGGTTGTCTACTAGAAATATCAAGAATTTAAAATAATTTTATTTATTGTTTAATCACACATAATTTGGTAGATAAAATCTCTGAAGTTTCAATACACTAAGATGTTAATGCTAACTTTATTTATTTATTGCTTTAAGTTCTAGTAGTTCTATCATGTATGCAGTATGCCACACAAATTTTCAAAGGATAATGTTTCAAAATCTCTTAAAAGTTCCCAAGTAGAGGGACATGGGCCACATGGCACCCAGAATTCATAATTTGAAAATTCAAAGAGCAAAGATGAAGAGACCCAAAATAAATGTTATTTATGAATATGAAGATTGGCTGAGGCCCACTTCATTGGCCATAATTTTTTTTTTTGAAGGGTCATTTGCCATAATTAAGTGCAAAGGGTTTTGGACTAAATTAAACTCCTTCTTAGTGTCAAACTTGCAAGTTCACAAACTATTTGCACTATTTTAGTGTATATTCTGCACTATTTCTAGCAGTTTAGAGTAAATTCATCACTAAAAATTCCATAAATTTTCATTTTAGTGCATATTTTCATACACTGGATTTATTAATTTAAAAAAAAAAAAACAGAAAAAGTTAGTGCAACTATAGTGTTGCGTTATTTCTGGTGCAAAACTGTTCACATTTTCAAAATAGTGCAGACTTTGGCACAGTGTTGGAGCATGTTATTGCTCTAAATTGAAGATAAAGTACTCTCTTAAAGATGCTCTAAGTTTGTGTGTGTTAAAACACGCACAATTAAAGATTCGGATCTTTATCGGATTTTGATGTGTCTATATAGGATATGACTGGTACAAAAGAATTAAGACCCATTCAAATAGAGGGTGTTTGGCTAAGTTTAATGCAATGAGATTTCATGAGTTTTCCGTTACAAGATGTTTTGTAAAAGCAATAAGCCAATAAGCTTAACTTTGGACCTTATTCGCCCTTAAAAGATATAGGATAGCATTAAAATTCCTTCACACCCAAAATAAATTAGCAAATAAATTAGATTGACACCAAAATTTTTAAATCCAGTAACAAATTTATAATAAATTTAAATTTAAACAATATGTTTAACTTGAATTCACCATGTACTAAATTTCAATTTGAATATGGAACTCTGATAATCACTCCCACACGTGATGTCTCCCGCACGTGCACCACTGACTACACTGAGAAATTGCACTGGAACTCACGTTTTTTTGTTAAATTATATTTTCTTAATCCCCATTTATTGTGTACCTGATTTAATCCAACAAAAAAGAATAATAATAATCAATTTAAACCGCTGAGTTGGCAGAAGCTCATTGGACTATTAGGTTTCAGCACGTGCTGTGATCCAGTCAAACAAGACCCGATCCAGCAAGGCCGACCCGGAGTCAAACCAAACTGTTACGGTCAAACTCCATTCTGGCACGATCTTTTGACAAAATTTGTTTATTTTTAGAAATCCTGTAAAATATTCTGGAAAAATGTAGTTTTGATAATAAAATTAAAAATATAAAAAAAAAGTGTTTTTTGTTCTTGGAAAAATGTATTTTTGAAAATAAGATTAAAAATATAAAAAGGTGTTTTGTTGTTATATAAATTATAAAGCAAAATAATATTGTTTTATTGCTTTGTAGAGACATTTCAACAAAATATCATACAATGTTGGTAATTTATTATAGTTGGAGATGCTATAATAGAATATATAATTATTTGATTGAATTGATGATTGATAAATATTTTTATTAAACAAAAATTGTGTTTTTTTTCTCCAGCAAAATTATACCAAAAAAAAGTGATTGTTAGCTTCTAGGTAGAAAAAATATATAAGGGGTAAAGTGATTCTCACCAAAATTTAACCTGAAGTTTAGTGTAAAAAACTTTTATTAAAGAAAAAGTATAATATATAATTGAGTTTTGATGTAAAAAAATGTAAAAATAAAAATTGAGTCATCAAGTAGTGCTAGGTGAATATTTGGATAACATTATTCAATTATTTGTATCAACACTTTGTACTTCTAAGTTGTAAAGCAACTTTAACACCATTGATTTTTTCATTATAATAACAGATTAAAGATTAGGAGATATATCTTATAATGATTCATTCACGTGTGATCTGTATGTTTAAAATGGATTGAAGCGTGGTTTGCTATCTCAAATAGGGTACAAGATATTTAATTATTTCATCCAACTTTAATTTCCCAATTATATATTCCTATTCCCAAAACTTTGCAAACTCTACCTCTTTATGTTTATCTCACATTATAACTAGATATAGAGACGAGATCATTTGCTCTAAGATGGAGTTTCATGTCTTATTACACTCACTACGGATGATCATTCTTTCAAACGTGTAAACGTTATCATATTAACTTTAACTATAATACATGTATATCATCAACGTGATGGAATGAGCAAGGAGATCAAACAGGAGAAAATTTTTAAAACAAATTAAGGATCTTGTACGCTAAACATATACCCGCATTTACATTTTTTTTTTTATGTTTTCTAGATTACATTTGCTCGATACATATCTTGCACTTGCATAGTGTGTGAAACATATGAGATTTGAAGAGGATAGAATTTATGTGATATGACTCCACTACGTCTTCACGTGTTAAATCTTCTCATGAGTGGTAATCTCCTGAATGGATCATTGTCTAAAACATGATAAACAATCGAGACTACTCATTCAACGCTCAAGTCACAAAAAGATCTAAAGTTAGTAAGTTCATAGAATATATGACTCGCAACTAGGCATTTATAACCAAATGTCGTAGGGTGTAATCCAATAAGGCATATTTATAGTGTATAGACCGTATCGGCTCCATGAGCTTGAGAACTTGAGTGTTATGCGCTTCATATACTTAGCTTAGTGCAACTCATTATCTTTGTTAATTTTAATTTAACCTGTTTGACCTTGTGAACTATAATACATCATGAATTTTACACAAAGTCATAATTTTAGGTTAATACTCTTTCATGAGTAATTTACATCAAATGAATATAATATAGTGTAGTATGGAATCTACACTATACCCATTATTTTTCCCCACATTTGACATGGGTTGTTACTTGTTAGATTGGAGTTTTTGAATACAATTTACAACTTATTAAATAAGGAGGAGGAGCAAATCTCTTGTGAGACGGTCTCACGGATTTAGATCCGTGAGACGGACTTTAAAGTCGTTGTAAAATGGCAAGACTTGAATCTTGAAAACATTTGAACTATGAAAATAAATTTAAAAATATAATGAACCATGAAGAAACAAAAATAAACCTATGCAAACAAAAACACTTGAATTGACCTTAAACATTCTAACAGAAAAAACAAAAATAAACTCAAAAATAAAAAAACCTAAAAAAACTAAAGTTTTCCTAAAAAGGCAAATCAATTAAAAATAAACCCAAGAAACAAAATAAATCCCTAAAAAAACAAATATAAACCCTAAGAAAAATAAATCCGCAGCAGGACCTTCCCAACCACTTAGCACATAAAAAACAAATTTTTTCCACATTTGATCAGTGAAAAACGTTATTTCAGGGGAGGGAAAATTCGCAAAGGCAAACAATCAACAAACATCTGCAAAAAATGGGTCAATAAAACTTTGATTTATTAACAAGTTTGAGATTCCAAAACTTTAATATCACAGTTTGATTCTCACCAATAGTCTAGATTATCTACTTCTGTAATAGATATTTGTTTATAATGAATGATTGCATTCTTTAAGAAAGATGATTCCAAATTAAACCTCATTTTCTCAGCCAATTAACAAAATGAAAACAATAATTAATTTTGAAACTCATGCAATTTCAACTTGTAACTAAAAAAAAATCATGTATACATTGATTTTTTGTTTTTCCGTTTATATATTTGATTATGAACCAAAGTACTAAATATTTGTTTCTTCTCCCTCTTACCTTTTTTATTTCCATTTGACAATCACAAAAAAAAAAATCACACTTTCCAACTTTGATTTTTAACAAAGTTTGAGATTCCAAAACTTTTTCACAGTTTGATACTCACATTGTCACTTCTGTAAAATTTGTTTATTTATTCTTTAAGAAAGATGATTCAAATTAAACCAATCACTAAACAAAATTTAATACCAAAAATAACTAGTTACTTGAATAACGCCATCGAAATTTGGGAGGGTGACTAAAAATAACCCATTACTTGAATAATGCCATCGAAACTCGGGAGGGTAACAATCCGTTGGCTAAGGATATTACGCGTCACAATGAGATTCAGGTTCGAGTACCTGTAATGATGAGCCAAACTTCACAAAAAAAAAAAAAAAAAAGGGGAAAGGGTGACATTGATAAAATTAGAAAATACAGGGACAATTTGCCAATGGTGGTCAAAAGATGGGGGACAAAAATTAAAAATAGATGACGTGTCAGTACGTGATTGGATGGCAAGAACTAGCAAAGCTCAAAAAAGCAGTCAAAGCCACACGGGAAAAGGCCGAGGCGTACAGTCAAAGCAACACTGTCACGGCGGTCAAGTGTTCTCTCTCCCACTTTTCTTTTCAATATAAAAAAAAAAAGAATTATTTCACGGAATTTCCAACATTTCCATATTAAAAAACGCCATTGAAATTCGTATTTTGGGCTATTTCGAGACAATATATATTTTCTTATTCTTTTGGTTCCAGTAAAATATTTATTTTTTCTATCGAGTCAAGGCAAGGCTCTGTAGGTCTGGCCCCAAATCCAATTACAAAGAAGAGAAAAAAAAGAAGAGCTTTTGCTGGAGATGCACTTTCTCTCTCCTCACCAATTATCTTCTTAATTCACAGGTTTTTTTTTGATCTGGGCCTCACTTATTTTCTTCATTTTCTGTTGCATTTAGCTCAAAATTGAGTCTTTTTGGTTTTATGGATCTCTTTCTGAAGTATTTTCTTGTTTTTATTTAGTCCCACTTTTTTTTTTTTTTTTTTTGTGTGTGTGATTTAACTGTTCTTGAGGCTTGAATGGGAAGAAAGGAAGGGTGAATTGATTTTTGGGGAATAGTGTTGATTATGAATGTGTTGTATGATGATGGTGATGAGTCTTTTGACCAATAAAAGAGAAAATCAGATAAAGTGAAAAAAAAGAAAAAAAAAGAAAGAAAAGATGTCCCCTTTGAAAGAGAGCAATGTTGCTTGTTAATGTCAATGAAAGTTAGGCATTTTTCATTTTTTTCTGTCTTTATCCTTTTTCACTCAACACATGTGTAGTGTAAGGGTATATGTAATTTTGCTTTCTTGAGAGTCTTTTTACAAGGGGTTCTTGTTATTTACTAATTGGGCATTTTAATTTTTAAGTGGGTTGCCAAGATGCCTATGTTTCAGCCTTCAAAGAAAGATGGGCTTCTTGGATTTGAGGTTTTAGGAGATGGGCATATATTAGATCTTGATTTAGAGGTCAAAAATGGAGTCTTGAGTGGAGTTTATGGGATTGAGGAAAAATTAGATCTGAAAAAGATGATTGAAGAGCTAAATTTACCTGAAATCCCATCTGTTTTCATTTGCCCTATTTCACTTGAACCATGCAAGACCCTGTTACACTTTGCACTGGCCAAACCTATGAGAAGTTCAACATCCTCAAATGGCTTAGCTTAGGGCACTACACTTGTCCCACCACTATGCAAGAGCTTTGGGATGATACAGTCACCCCAAACAAGACCCTTTACCATTTAATCCACACTTGGTTTACCCAAAAATATGTGCAAATGAAAAAAAGATCTGAAGATGCTCAAGGAAGGGCATTGGAGCTTTTAACCACTCTTAGAAAGGTTAAGGGTCAATCAAGAATCCAAACCCTTAAGGAATTGAAACAACTCGTAGCGAAAAACCATTCGAATGCTCGAAAAACGGTTGTCGATGAAAGTGGAGTGAATCTTCTTTCGTCTCTACTCGGTCCGTTCACTTCGTATGCCGTAGGGTGTGAAGTCATAGCAATTCTAGCGAATGTAGCCCTAAATTCCGCATCGAAAACGAATTTGATGCAACCGGCGAAGATTTCGTCGGTAGTGGATGTTCTGAACGAAGGGTCGTTAGAAACGAAAGTGAATTGTGTCCGTCTTATCGAAATGTTGATGGAGGAGAAAGATTTCCGGACGGAAATCGTCTCGAGCCATAGCTTGTTGGTAGCTATAATGAGGCTAGTTAGGGATAAGAGGAACCCTAATGGACATTTACCCGGGCTCGGCCTTCTCAAGTTAATTAGCACGCATAGTCAAGTTAGGAGTTTGATTGTGAGCATTGGTGCAATACCTCAATTAGTTGAATTGATTCTGTTCTTGAATCAAGAATGCGTCGAATTAGCCCTGTTTATCTTGGACGTCCTCTCTTCCGTGCCTGAAGGGAGACGAGCGTTGAAGGAATGTTCTAAAACTATACCGAATTTGGTAAAACTACTCATGAGAGTTTCTGAGACATGTACGGAATACGCTCTTTCGATCTTATGGTCTGTGTGTAAACTCTCCCCTGAGGAATGCTCGGTGACAGCTGTCGATGCTGGTTTGGCAGCTAAGCTCCTTCTCGTTATCCAGAGTGGTTGTGGTCCTAAACTAAAGCAACGGGCCGCTGAGCTATTGAAGCTGTGCAGTTTGAATTATTCGGATACGATTTTCATTTCCAAGTGCAAACTGACCAGGACAATCCAGTGAGCTGTTGATCCGTGAAAATGTGGAGATACATATTGTACGTAAAATCTTGCCATGCTTAGTTTCAAGCTTTTTCAATAAGCACGAGAAAAGAGGAGGCGGTCGTAAGAATCGCGCTCCCGGAACGATTTTCGTTTGTAAAGATATAAAAGATTTGATGTGCAAGTAGTTTTGTAGGGTTTTCTGTGATCATGGTATTTGGTGGAGCTTGCAATTGCAATTGTAATTTTTTTAGCAGTTGTTGGCTTTGTGTCTCTCTACATTTTTCTGAATCTTTTTAGGGGTTTAAGGTCCTTGAATTTTTTCTAAGTTTTGTTTGAGCCTTGCAAAGTTTAGGATATAGTGAAATAGGGCATGTTTGGCTCTATCTGTTCAATATGTACAATTATTCACAATTTTTTCAGTTTGATGGATTCCACTTTCTGCAGATGCATTTGTTTTGAGTTGTTCTGTTGTTCAATGCATTTTCTCATAGAACTGAGTTTTGGTCATAAGTTTTAGGGATAATTACAAAAACGCCCCTAAGGTTTGGGCTAATTACAAAAAAACCCTGAGTTCTTTGAAAATTACAAAAACTCTTGAAGTTTGACTCCATCTCGGTGATTTTTGAAAATATTTCAAAAAACTCCTGACATTTGCAAAAATATAACAGTTAAACAAAACAAAACTTGAAGGGTTTTTTTTTGTAATTTTGAAACATGTCTGGTTTTTTTTTGTAATTAACCCAAACCTCAGGGTGTTTTTGTAATTGTCCCTCAGTTTTATTGTACATTTATAAATAATTTACTGAGATTAAAATCAAAGGAAAGCTAAGGGTATAACCACAGCTCTCATTGCAGATGTGTCTTATGAGAGCCCAGATCCATGAGGAAATTTGTACAAATAGATAGATTTAATGTAATATTTGCACTGAAAATAGAAGATATTTAATTTATTTGTCAGCATTTGATAAACTATACAAATTATTTGACTACTAATGGAATTACTTAATTTGGTTTTTGAAATTTGCATTTCGACATTTTATTACGTGTTTGAGCAAGTTTGATTATTAATCGAATTAAGCTCAACATAAGTGTTTTTTAACATTTTATTATTTTTACTAATCAAGCTTCAGCGTTAAATTTGATTATCGAATGAAAAAATGTGTTGGTTTGGTTTTTTATATTAACAAATGATGGCGATCTGATAGTTTTGAGTACACATTTTATTATTTTTTTACTAATCCTACTGTTAAGCATTTAAATGTTGCAACAATATGATGCAATAACATAAATTTCTATGCACCTGAGTCATGATCATTCTATTAGCTTGATAATGAAATCTATTCCAGAAGGATTGACCACTTCAGACAGGTATGATGTGAAATGGGCCATTCATCATAGTCGTGGATTTGTTGAGGAAAAAAAAAGAGAATTTTTCTGTCACTATATTGAACTCGAATGTCGCATCAAACTAAATGCCGAGTGATAATTAAAGTGTCCTAAAAAAGCTTTTGGCCCAGGAAATTGTAATAATTCGGTTCATAATAATGCACAATGTCAATCCTTAATAAATGCTTTCGCACGATTTTTCTTACAATATTAACTGTAACGGGTTTTACTGGCTTCCATTTTTCGTACAAAATTGAAAATGACTCTTGGAAAATGAATTTTCAAATTTTATTGATTTTCGTATGAGAATTGAAAATATGTTTGGTTTGTTGTTTGATTTTATTGAAACCAAATATGTTTGGTTTGTTGTTTAATTTCCTTTTGGGCATGTTATGAAAAAGAATTCTTGGTTAAATCTTAAATATAAGTGTGTTGATTATCAACATGTATTTTTACATACGTTTGCCTAATTGAAATGAAAAATTGTTTAGTTGTGTTTTTTCCATTTGGGCCTTTGAAAGGATATTTTCCATAAAAAAAATCTAATTTTGAGAAATGAGGTTTCATTTATTTCAAAACTTTTGAACCCAAACATAAACTTATTTTTAAAATAGTTGGAACGGAAAATTGGTTTTAAAAACACAACCATTTTAAGGCCTATACTTTTGCAAACTAATTAAAGATTTGCATTTTTTCCCAATATCTTAATCTTTAAACTTATTTTAATAAATAAAGACATACGATTAACCAAATAATTAAGATATAAAAGCTCGGGTGCTTAAACCATAAATATAATTTTATTAAAGTTGAGTAGTTGACAATGTCATAAAACCAGAAAAAGGAAAAAAAAAAAAAGGAATAAAAGACTACCACCAATGTCTCTCCTTTCCATCTCAACATTATTGTGAAATACCAATTATAACAACTGAACTCTTTCCCCTTTCATTTTAAACTGCAAAAAATAATAAATATTTCCTGTTTAATTAGTGAAAAATGTAAAACTACGTTAATGTTCTTTTCCCTAACAAACAAATCCCCATTACTCAAACTTGGCCAAATTTCAAAAATATACATCTCTGTTAAATACAGTAGCTCTTATATAAGAGCTAACAACAAAAAAATCCAACCAAAACAAGGGGAAAAAAAAAATAGACATGGCTAGTTTTCGTACTTTCGTCGTGTTGATTCTCATATCCATCATCTTCATATCAGTCACCCCATCATCAGCAGGACATAAAATGACAGACACTGAAATAAATTACCTGTGCTCGAGAACTATCAATCGTGTTGCCTGCTACAAATTCTTAAAATCCGATCCTCGCACTGCAAATGTCGATGCAAAAGGCATTGCTGATGTTTCAATTGACTTGGCTTCTAAAGAGGCCAACAAAATCATGTCCCGGTTTAACAGGCTTGCCGAGGCTTCTAAATCGCAGAAAACACTATACAGGCAGTGCGCTAAGAATTACAATGATGCCATTCGCGACCTTGAGGTTGCTAAGAAGAATCTGCATGCAGGTGTTTATAAGTATGTGCATGGTCAAGTGCAGGATGCGTCTGAAGAAATCAAAAGTTGCGATAAATTGTTTAAAGGGAAATCTAATATTCCTGTTAATGCAGACATTATGAAGAAAAACCAGGATTTCGAATTTCTTCTTAGCGTAGTTAAGGTTTTGACAGACAATCTTAACATAAAATAAACAACGAGAAACATCATGATATCCATTCAATCATGTAATCAAATAAGTCCTTTTCAAGGTGTTTACTATTTTTCTTCTTGTCTATGAAAAATGTCATCCCTACCGTTTCATTATTTACGAAATAGCATATACTTCAAATACAACAATAACCATTAAAATATACATGAGAATTTGTAACTTAAATGACAAAACTTTATTAGTAAGGGAACAATACGGAATGAGTCGAACATAGAATGCCAGAAAACACATGCTCAAGTCTGAAATCTCAATCCATTCTATGTTTACATGAAATCGTTTCAAAGTGTCGATTATTTCTATTTTTGATAATCCACAATTTTTATGTTTGAAGTCATCCATAAATTATATTCCATTTCTAGTACAAAAACAATAACAATGCAAAGAAGACCCTAACAACACTAACAAGAGAGAATACAGACATAATAATGGAACATAACCAATGGATAATAACGTAATATTATAGCACAAGCTTGGTTTGTTATGTTAACGAACTGAGCACAAAAGCTTTTAACGACCGATCTCATATCGAGTAGCTTGGTTCGTTTTTTAGCACTACTATTGAGCATTTAAAAGTTCCAACAATATGATGCAAAAAACATAAATTTCTATGCACACGAGTCATGATCATTCTATTAGCTTGATAATGAAATCTATAATTTCCTGAAGGATTGACCACATTCAGACAAGCATGATGTGAAAAGGGCCATTCATATTTCATCATAGTAGTGGATTTGTTGAGGCAAAAAAGACAATTTTTCTGCCACTATATTGTTCTAAAAAAGCTTTTGGCCCAGGAAATTGTAATAATTCGGTTCATAATATTGCACAATGTCAATCCTAAATAAATGGATCGACCTCATTCTTTTGCACGATTTTTCTTACAGTATTAACTGTAGCAGATTTTACTGGCTTGCATTTTTCGTACAAAATTGTAAATTACTTGGATAAACAAAAACTTAGAGGATCTATATACTTTTGTAAACTAATAATTAAAGGTTTGCATTTTTTCCCATTATCTTAATCTTTAAACTTATTTTAATAAATAAAGACATAAGATTAACCAAATAATTAAGATATAAAATTTTGGGATGGTTAAATCATAAGTATAATTCATTTAGTGTTCGTTTGGTATTTATTTATTATTCATTTTTTAGTTATTAATTGTATATTTACTGATTAATATTCATTACTTATTATGAAAAATAAGCTAATTTTAGTTTACTATTATAACTCATTTGTATTTGCAATTATCATAATATTCATTTATTTTGAATTAAGTGTTTACGAATAATGTATTCAACTTTTTTCATAAACATGTTCATATAATTGTTCATGAACAATTAATGAGCATGTTCATTAACGTTCGTGAACATATTCGATTTTTAAACAAACGACCACAAACAATCCTTTAAAATAAACAAACAAACCCGAACATCACTCGTTCGTTAAAACTCGGTTCGTTTGCAGCCCTAGAGTTGACAATGTCATACCACTGTCCATATTCAAAGAATCAAAATGTAATACAACAAGACCTGCCTCAAAATACAAATTAATCATAAAACCAGAAAAAGGAAAAAAAAAAAAAGGAACAAAAAGACTACAATAAATGGCTCTCTTATCCGTCTCAACATTTTTGTGAAATACCAATTATAACAACTGAACTCTTTCCCCTTCATTTTATCTAATCCTATTAACAGTAAAAAATAATTAATATTTCCTGTTGAATTCGTGAACAATGCAAAACTACATCAATGTTCTATTGCCTAACAAACAAATTCCCATTACTCAAACTTGGCCAAATTTCAAAAATATACATCTCTGTTAAAACAGTAGCTCTTATATAAGAGCTAACAACAAAAAAATCCAACCAAAACAAAGAAAGAAAAACAAGGGAAAAAAAAAAAAAAAGACATGGCTATTTCTCGTACCTCCTTTGTATTGATCCTCGTATCCATCATCTTCATATCAGTCACCCCATCATCAACAGGACATAAAATCACAGACACTGAAATAAAACATCTGTGCTCGAAAACTAGCAATCCTGTTGGCTGCTACAAACTCTTAAAATCCGATCATCGCACTGCAAATGTGGATGCAAAAGGCCTTGTTGATGTTTCAATTGACTTGGCTTATAAAGAGGCCATCAAAATCATTTCCCTGCTTAACTCCTACGTCAAGGTTTCTAGATCGGAAATAATATACAAGCTGTGCACTAAGAATTACAATGATGCCATTCGCGAACTTGAAGTTGCTAAGAAGAATCTGCATGCAGGTGTTTATAAGTATGTGCATGGTCAAGTGAAGGCATCGTCTGAGGAAATCAAAAGTTGCGATAAATTGTTTAATGGGAAATCTAATGCTCATGCAGACATTAAGAAGAAAAACCAGGATTTCGAATTTGTTCTTAGCGTTGTTAAGGTTGTGACAGACAATCTTAACAAGAAATAAACAACAAGAAACATCATGATATCCATTCAATCATGTAATCAAACAAGTCACTTCATGTGAAAAGATTTTTCAAGGTGTTTACTATTTTTCTTCTTGTCTATGAAAAATGTCATCCCTACCGTTTCATTATTTACAAAGTAGCATATACTTCAAATACAACAATAACCATTAAAAATACATGAGAATTTGTAACTTAAATGACAAAACTTTATTAGTAAGGGAACAATACGAAATGAGTCGAACTTAGAATGCCAGAAAACTCATGCTTAAGTCTGAAATCCCAATCCATTCTACGTTTACATGAAAATGTTTCAGAGTCGATTATTTCAATTTTTGATAATCCACAATTTTTATGTTTGAAGTCATCCATAAATTATATTCCATTTCTAGAACAAAAACAATAACAATGCAAAGAAGACCCTAACAACACTAACAAGAGAGATAATACAGAAACAATAATGGATCATAACCAATGGATAATAACGTAATATTATAGCACAAACCAAAATTTGGTTTCTTTTTTATGTTCATTTATGCCTCCTACCCCCCATTATCATATCTGAAACGTACATAGTTTGCCAGCCAAGATAAAACTCCATTAAAGCACTACACTTAATAACTTCAAAACTGAAATTTAAAACATGTAAGCATTAATTATCAAAAGGAACGAAAATCACCACTATATAAACAACGCAATTGAAGAAATACAAGCATTGCAAGAGAAACAAACATCAAACAAAAATACCAGCCAAAAAATAAATGGCTTATTATTCGCACAGAATAATCTTCATTGCTCTCATTTTCATGATCGCAGCAATTTCCCCTTCATTAGGTCACAGAGAAAAACCAGAAATTGAAAAACACCTAAGAGATCTCTGTTCCCAAACCAACAAAACAAAAGAATGCTGGACAATCATCAAATCCGAGCTTACCAGATTCAACGACACGGATTACTCCGCCGTGACAGGCGTCGTGATCGACCTGGCGATAGCAAAAGCCGATCAAATCCACGACGAGCTCAACCGGCTTTTCAACGGCTCCACAGACGATAAATTGAAGTACAAGTATTTATCGTGCTCCA
The DNA here is from genome assembly GCA_016081115.2 of Rehmannia glutinosa. Lineage (NCBI taxonomy): Eukaryota > Viridiplantae > Streptophyta > Magnoliopsida > Lamiales > Orobanchaceae > Rehmannia > Rehmannia glutinosa. The sequence goes on along the minus strand of CM071933.1, from coordinate 77,785,747 downwards.
AAAATTACAACGATGCGAACCGCAATCTCGTCCTGGTGAAGAGGAACTTCGATTCGAACGATTATCGGAATATTCCTGTTCAGATCGATGATACCATCGAGGAATTGAAGAGCTGTAGGGTTGAATTCGACGGGGATTCGTTTGACCCGGCCCATATTAAGAACAGGAATAGGGAATTTGGGCTTTACGTGAAAATTGTTAAGGTTGCTTTTGGCCGTTTGGTGATGGGAAAATAAGGGGAACTGAAAAAATATTAATTTAATAAGGATTGGGCTTTTGAGTGGAAAAATTATTGTAAAACAATTATATTTGTTTTTGGAAATAAATATTGGGAGATTCAATTTTGTATTATGATTTCATCGAATTACTTATTAATATATTTTTCTCTCTAAAATCTAATACACAAACAAATAATGTGCAAATAATATGTCAAAAAAAAGAAAAAGAAAAAATAACAATAACTTTAGATGTTATTTTTTATTGATATGAAAATTACAAGATTATAAAATAACAAGAAAATTATCCATACTGTGGAAATATAGAGGCGACAGAAGTTTAGAAGCCCCATGATTAATTAATTAATTAGGGATGATTAACAAGCTCTTTATTCAAGATCTAATAAACCAAACACAGTTTAGTTGCCTTGTAAAAATCAACAGCATCTGATAAAAAAAAATTGTTACAAATTGAATGTGGGTAAACACTAAATTTTTTTTTATCTTCTTGAAAAAAAAAACATCTTCAAAGTTCAAACAATATATTTCCATTTTTTTAATTAGTTGGGAGGAGTCGCTTACTAGAATTATAAAAAACAGCCCGATCGAACTGAGCTAGGCTATGATATTGGAAGCCCAAACAAAGCCGGGCCGGGTTGGCTCCGCAAAATAGTGGCCCGTAGAAGTTTCGGCACGATTCGGCTCGATTTCCCCCATTGGCCTAATGGTGCCAACCTTGCCCGGATAGTTTGACATCTTTATCGCTTACCCTTTTAAAAAGTGTTGATCAGATTCGAATCTGATCTCTTTAGTTTCTTTGAGATTTATCAACCATTTGTAGGACTAGAAAACTAACCAAACTACTTGATACTCATCAATTCAAGAATCAAGATCGATCGTTAAAAACTCGTTTGAGTTTAACATAAGGAACCAAGCTTGAACAAATTTTTTCGTTCGATAAGATGTAATTCGGCTCGAGCTCGACTCGATTAGTAGAAAAAGAATGAAATATGTATAAAAATATCAAGTTACTCGGAATAGAATATCGGATTGGACCTTAGCCGCTCGGGAATCGAATCCTTCTCCACTAGGAAAGGAAATCGCCACGACGAGCTCGATTCGTGTTCGACTCGACTAAAGCTTGTTCGAGCTCGATTCGATTAATAATCAATCAAGCTCAAACACAATTTTTGAAGCTCGATTAAAATTCAAATAAGCTTAAACAATACTATATTAGGCTCGACTCGACTCTGTTACACTCTAACCACTTGAGCTACAAATTCGTCGACAAACAAAATACTTGTTAATAGTACCTTGTGCATTGAATTCAAACTAGCCAAAAGAGATTCTTGCCGAAGTAATAATCTTATTATTTTATTAAACTTGTTCACTATTTTAACGTTTATTGGACAAGATGATCTTTGTAATTAACACCACAAGATTTGCCGGCAATCATAAAAATTCTATCCAAGAATTAAACTGCATAATGTCAATGCCTACACAGAGCCGTAAGTTGATTTACTTTCAGTAAAGAATTGTACGGATAAACAATTGATTCTGTTTGAAAATCTAGAGGAATATAAAAATTACATAATGGGCATTTTCAACTTTGTTTAAAATCAAAGTTACCTTAAAATGTGGCTATTTTCATGCAGGGATTAGTCATTACAGAATTAAGTTTTCACATGTAGGACTAATTATTATAATGTCAAGTTCATTGAAAATAATAATTGTTTATTTCTGAATATGTCAATGCCTTGTAGAGATTCATGGCACTTGGATTTTAGTGCCAATTTTTTTGTATAGTTTAAGCAAGGCCTGCATGATTGATCCAAGAAAATCACTTATTTATGACTCTTAGAAGCTTCTCTTAATCACATCATAAACAAAAAAAAAAAAAACAAAAATTTAAATAAAACCAAGAATTACATACAAGCACAAATGACAAATTTTTGAGATGAGTGACAACCTTATAATTATAGAATCATAGAAAGATTCAAGAAATGTAGTTTTGCTAAATTTGAAGGGTTAATTAGAAAGAAAAAAAAATGTCAGGGAGAAAAAAGCAGAAGCTGAAATGGAGCAAGATGTATAGGTTTTGTTTGTTTATGTTTTTTCTCATGATTCTTTCAGGTTTAACTATACATAAAAGTGGAATCATGTTTGTTCATAAAATTTACAGAATTAAAATCATCATTTTCATTTTCTATTTTTACATAAAACAACATCTCAAAAATATAATTTTATTCTCAAACCTATGTCTACCTTACATCACTCATCATTACTTATCAATTTATTTTCATATTTTAACCCAATTATATATGTTTGGGACCCACCATTATCAATTTTATCTACTTAAAATATTACTATTTTTAAATTATAACTATCTAATGGGACTCAACCAACTATAATTTACAAATATAATATTATATATTCAAATTAAAATATTGAAGTACAATACACCACTACTGACAAATTTTTTCAATTATTATATACATAAAATAATATTTCAAAATTTTCAAACCAAACACAATCTCATTTCAACCCTACATAAAATGGTTCATTCATCCAAACACAATCCCATTTGAACAAAAAATAAAAAAAAAAATTGTCAAGGGAGAAAAAAATAAGCTGAAACATAAACAAACAGGCCCATACATTCTCATGCTTGCGGCCACACAGTAACGACTCTGCACCAGCAGATCATGTTTTCGGGCAGCCAGGTTTTTCTCGAATGGTTTTCTGTAACGAGCCTCATCTTCACAAGAAAAAACCACACAAGTATCCGAAAAATTACGTTTCAACCACTAAATTCAATGTTATTACATTTCTGCCCCGAGCCCTTTTCGAGCAATTTCGTAGAGTTGCGAATTTGTATTTTCTATTAGCAGCTATCCTATCCGTTACGCCGTTATCACCTTTTAATCCGGTTAGCGTGATAGCGCCTCTGGTGTTTGTTGTTGGGATTAGCATGCTGAAAGAGGCTGTTGAAGATTGGCATAGGTTTTTACAGGTAAGAGAGCTTTTTCTTATTATTTTTGGGATAATTACGAAATCTCCCCTGAAGTTTGGGCTAATTACAGAAAAAACCCAGAAATTTTTGGAAATTGTAAATACCATTTGAGGTTTGATTTGTATTACATATTTTTTTACGTTGTTGAGCAAAAAGTTATTTTGAAAACCAGAGGCTAGAGGAGTAGAGCTGTCAATTTTGGTCCGGCCCGATAAAAATGGCGGACTGTGATGCGTTTTCTTAGGCCCGAAATGAACGGAGTTTTTTTGGGCTGGCCCATTAAGCCCGAAAAAACGGGTTGGCCCGATTTTTCCTTTATATTTTCCCGATTGAGCTTCAAAAATAGTGGCCCGATTAATGTTTGGTCCGACGGGCCAACCCATTTGACAACTCTAGATAGGAGTGGATGGCCAACATTTTCATTTTTATAGGTAAATTTTGGGCTTAATTCCATTTGCCCCCAATTTTTTTTTTGGTAAAAAGAAAAAAATGTCAATTTTGGATTGCAATTATGTATTTTGTGATGCTTAACGATGAATATTGATATTGTACTTTCGGCCACCTCAGTGTCGAAGGCTGGTTCCGCAAGAAAAAACCCTGACATTTATGAAAATATTACAATTACCCCTAAATTGTTAAGATAGAATCAAACGGGAGTTTTTTTTGTAATTTTAAAGTATCTCTGGTTCTTTTTGTAATTTGCCCAAACCTCAGGGGTGTTTTTGTAATTATCCCTATATTTTTTTCAAGAATTTCATCATGAAACTGAAAAATTGAATCTTCTCTAAATAAACCATCATTTTTGCAGGACATCAAAGTGAACTCAAGGAAAGTGAAAGTCCATATAGGAAATGGTTTATTCATGCACAAATCATGGCAATCTCTATTAGTTGGAGATATAGTTAAAGTTACAAAAAACGAATATTTTCCAAGTGATCTTCTTTTACTATCTTCAAGCTATGAAGATGGTCTTTGCTATGTTGAGACAATGAATCTCGATGGCGAGACAAATTTAAAGCCAAAAAGAAGCTTAGAAACCACGCTTCGTCTCGACGAAGATTCCGAATTCATCGATTTCAAAGCCACGATCCGTTGCGAAGATCCGAACCCGAGCCTTTACACGTTCGTCGGAAATTTGGATTTCGAAAAAGTTACCTATCCTATTACCCCAACACAGATCCTCCTACGAGACTCCAAGCTCCGAAACACGGAGTACGTATACGGTGCGGTGATCTTCACCGGACCGGATACGAAAGCGGTGTACGGAACTCGACACGATCTCCGTCCAAACGGAGCAGAGTCGAGCGTAAAATGGATCACGTGATCTATTTACTTTTCGGGATGATGGTTTTGATTTCGTTGGTATCCGCGGTTGGATCCGCGTATTTTACGAAATCGGGGAGTTTTAAGATATGGTATCTCCGATTTGATGACAATGTTGATGATCTTTTCAATCCTGAAGATTTTATGGTCTCGGGGCTTTTGCAGTTTGTGAGGGCACTGATTTTGTACGGATATCTAATCCCGATATCTCTCTACGTCTCGATTGAAGTTGTGAAAGTTCTACAAGCAATGCTGATCAACAAGGATATTGCAATGTATGATGAATCGACAGGGAAATCAGTCGAAGCGAGAACGTCGAATTTGAACGAGGAGCTTGGACAGGTCGAAATGATATTATCCGATAAAACGGGGACTTTAACGTGTAATCAGATGGAATTCAGAAAATGCTCGATCGAAGGGATATCGTACGGTGGTGAAGTGACGGAAGTCGACTTAGCAGCGTCCCGGAGGATGAATATTGATGTGGAGAGATATAGGTACAGTTTGGACGGCTCTGACTCAACAGGCCGTAGCATAGAAATGTTTGACTTGTCAACAGGTGACGGTAGTACAGAGAAGGATGTTTTGGGTATGGCAGGAAATTCGAGGATTTCCAACGCGCGGAAGGAGTCTGTTGTGAAAGGTTTTAACTTCAGAGACGGTCGACTAACGGACAGAATGTGGATTTATAGGTCGAATGTGTCGGATATGATTATGTTTTTTAGAGTTATGGGGTTGTGTCATACTGGAATTCCTGTTGAAGAGAATAGTAAAGATAAAATAACGTACGAGGCCGAGTCGCCTGAGGAGGTTGCGTTTTTGATCGCCGCGCAAGAATTTGGATTCAAGTTTTGCCAGAGAACTCAGTCTACTATGGTTCTTCAAGAGCTTGATCCTTCTTCTGGATTGGAGGTGAAAAGGTGAAAAACTGTTAAAATCTTGGCATAATTTACAAAAACCCCATTGAGGTTCGGTTTAATTACAAATCAATCTATAGGTTTTTGAAAATTGCAAGAAATCGATTGAGTTTTGATGATTCTGTCTTACATTTCCTACTTCATAAGCAAACCTGATGGGGTTTTGTAATTTTGAAACATGTCTGGATCTTTTTGTAATTAGCCCAAACCTCAGGGGTGTTTTTGTAATTATCCGTTTCTATTTTGTATGAGCTCCTAGATTTTTCTTTTTTCCAACAATGTCATGGAATTAAACGCGCAGAGAGTACAAGCTTTTGAATCTATTGGAATTCAGTAGCTCCAGAAAGAGAATGTCGGTTATAGTAAGCGATGAAGACGGGGAAATCTTTCTTTTCTGCAAAGGAGCTGATGAGTATGGTTATGTTTTTCTTTATTGCTTGAGAATTTACTTCTGAAAAGATTGACACATATATCGTAATTTGAAACGATTTTTCTTTTGTTTTTGAAGTGTTATCTTCGATAGGCTAGCGGATTATGGCAGAACATATCAGCAGGCGACGGTTTTACACCTTTCAAACTACGCGGAAGATGGACTACGTACCATGGTGTTTGCGTATAAAAAAATTGGCGTGTCCGAATATGAGAAATGGAGTTCTGTTTTCGCGAAAGCTAAGGCTACTATAGGTCCAGAAAGAGACGAATTACTCGAGGACGCCTCTGAAATGATCGAGAAAGATTTGGTTTTACTAGGTGCTGTTGCTGTGGAAGACAAGTTGCAGAAGGGGGTATGTTACTAAACTTTTTTGGGATAATTACAAAAACACCCCTGAAGTTTGAGCTAATTATAAAAAAACCCTTCATGTGTGATTCTGTCTTAAATTTATGGGTCACTGTAATACTTTTATAAATGTTGGGGGGTTTATGAAATATTTTTTTTTTCTTATGAAACTTAAGGGGTATTTTGCAATTTTCAAAAAACTTTGGGTATTTTTGTATTTAGCCCGAACCTCAGGGGGTTTTTGTACGATAATATTCGACTTTGTTTGAATCCTGATTCCAGGTACCCGAATGCATCGATAAACTTGCACAAGCAGGGTTGAAAATCTGGCTACTAACTGGTGATAAAAAGGAAACAGCAGTAAATATAGGGTACTAAGGGCTTGTTTGTTTCAGTTTTACAGCAAGTTTTTCACAGTCATGAATGTAATTTTCTTACATATCTTGCATTTGTTGTCACAGATTTGCATGCAGTTTACTACGGCACGATATGGAGCAACTTCATTTGTGCTCGATTAAAGAGTCTCTAAGTTTCCAGCAAATGAAGGTGAAGACCAGTTTTACTTCTCAGCACATATGAATAATTTTAGGGATAGGTTAATTACAAAAAAACCCAGAATTTTTTGAAAATTGCAAAAGTACCAGTCTTAAGCAAAAAATATTTCAAAATGACCCCGACATTTATAAATACAGTTAACCCCCTAAATTTAAGACATAATCAAAATTGAATGGTTTTCCTTAATTTTGAAACATCTCAGGGCCTCTTTGTAATTAGTCCAAACTTCAGGGGTGTTTTTGTAATTATCCTTTTTTTTATATAAATTATGAGAATGAGGTAGGAAGAAGATTATTGAACTGGGATCAAATACTCTTCGTTTTTAGTTTTTCAGGACGTCAAAGAAGAAATAATGTCCCAATTACAACGGTATAAGCAAATGATGATCAGCGACGAAAACAGAAAGGATGCTCCGTTTGCTTTGGTGGTAGATGGAAAAGCTCTTGAGCTAAGTATGAGCAGTTATGATGTTAGAAACCAGTTCTTGTCTGTGGCTATGAACTGCGACGTCGTCATTTGTTGTCGTGTGTCGCCTAAACAGAAAGCTTTGGTACGATGAACAAAACAACTCAACTAGTTCATATATATTTCTCATTTAGTCCTCTCTTTCGTTTTTTTAATGCGGTATGTTTTTAGATTACACGGAGGGTTAAAGAGTATTCGGGCAAGACAATATTGGCGATTGGCGATGGAGCTAATGATGTTGGCATGATTCAAGAAGCTGATATTGGAGTTGGAATTAGTGGCATGGAAGGAATGCAGGTAAAGACTGTTTCTTTTTTTTTTTGGATAATTACAAAAACTACCCCTGAGGTTTGGTGTAATTACAAAAAGAACTAAGAAGTTTTTCAAAATAGCAAAATACCCCACATTTTCCTCCTTTATAAGCAAAGAAACATTCAAACTAAACCACGATATTTACAGTTACCCTCTTATATTAAAAACAGAATCAAACTTTGGGGGCTTTTTGTAATTTTGAAGCATCTCTGGGTTTATTCGTAATTAGCCCAAATCTGAGGGGGGCTTTTGTAATTATCCCTTTTTTCAGTTTAAACAGTTGATGTTTTGAAATTTTATGAATGAGATAAAAATGCAGGCTGTGATGGCGAGCGATTTTTCGTTGCCTCAATTTCGATTCTTGGAGAGGTTACTCATAGTTCATGGGCATTGGTGTTACAAGAGGATTTCTAAGATGGTGAAAGTTTCTTTCTTTTTGAATCTTAAACAGATTAATATTGTTGTTCATCTTAAGGTTTGGGTTAATTACCAAGAAACCCCTTAAGGTTTGGGTTAATTACAAAAAAAAAACCAAAGATATATGAAAATTACAAAAAACCTTCCCCTTCATAAGTAAAAACATATTAAAAACCCTCTGATATTTATAAAAATACTACATTTACCCCTTTAAATTTAATGCATAATCAGACATGATGGGGTTTTTTGAAACATCTCTGGGTTTTTTTGTAATTAGCCCAAACCTGAGGGGTGTTTTTGCAATTATCCATAAATTGGAAGTAACATAATTGTTTTTTCTGCTGTTTTTTTGCAGATTCTGTATTTTGTGTACAAGAACATTGCATTTGGCCTCACACTATTCTACTACAACATTTTCACTGGTTTCTCAGGGCAGGACTTGTATGATGACTGGTACATGGTCATGTTCAATGTTGTCTTGACATCTTTGCCAGTTATATCTCTAGGTGTCCTTGAGCAAGATGTTTCATCAGATATCTGTTTAAAGGTAACATAAAACACGACTAAAACATCGATACATTGTCTTTCTTCGGTTTCTAATGTTCGTTTACGGGGAGTACTGTTTGCAAATGTTTAGTGTTCTCAAATGAACTTCTGTTTCCTGTGTAATTTTAGGGATAATTATAAAAACACCCTTGAGGTTTGGGCTAATTATAAAAAAAATCCGGAGATTTTTGAAAATTACAAAAAAATAGCTTGAGGTTTGATTCCGTCTTACATTTCCCCCCTTCATAAGCAAAAAATCATATCAAAACCCCCCTGATATTTATAAAAATACTACAGTTATCCCCTTAAATTTAACACATAATCTGATATGATCTCTGGGTTTTTTTTGTAATCAGCCCAAATCTCAGGGGTATTTTTGTAATTATCCCATAATTTAATTAGAATCTAAGGAAGTGTTGCGAACATTAAAAAAAGGGTTAATTACAAAAAGTATGCTTGAGGTTTGATCTAATTACAAAAAAACCCAATTAACTTTCAAAATTACAAAAAGTACCCGTGAGATTTTATTGTGTCTTAACATTTACCCTTCATAAGTAAAAAATATTTCAAAATACCCCCTCGCATTTATTAAAACATTACAGTTAGCCCCTTAATTTTAACACTAAATCAACCCTTAGGGGTACTTTTTGTAATTTTAAGAATCAACTGGGTTTTTTAGTTTTTTTGTAATTAGGTAGAACCTCAAGGGTACTTTTTGTAATTATCCCAAAAAAAAGTGATTCTCGGCTTTTAGCCGGAATAAATCATTTTTCAGTCCCTCAATTTTTTTTTCTTATTCACCCCTCAATTTTTCTCTAATGTAGTTTCCAGCCCTTTACCAAGAAGGCCAAAGAAACATAAGTTTCACATGGAAACGCATCATAGGTTGGATCCTAAACGGCATCTTAGCCTCCCTATCAGTCTTCACACTAAACATCTACATTCTAACCCCTTCGTCGTTCGACGAAAACGGACACGTGGCCGACATCGAGCACATCGGCACGATCACATACACGTCCATAATCTGGACGGTAAACTCCCAAATCGCCCTCATAATATCCCACTTCACTTGGATCAGTCACTTCCTCATCTGGGGCAGCATCCTCTGCTGGTACGTTTTTCTCTACGCGTACGGCCTACTCCCACCGGCCTACTCGGAAAACGTTTTTCATATCTTCACTGATCAAATCGGACCGGCACCTATCTATTGGATCGCCACATTGCTAGTGGTCGTCGTTTCTCTGTTTCCGCACTTCCTACACGTCGTGATCCAACGCTCGTTTTTCCCGATGGACGATCACATCATCCAGGAGATGAAATATTCCGGGACCGACGTCGACGATACGCCGACGTGGCTGAGAGAACAGGAGAAGTCCAAACAGTTGACACAAGTTGGATATTCTGCTAGAGTTGATGCCAAAATTAGACACTTGAAAGAGCAGTTACATAGGAAAAGGAAATCTTTTTATTTGTCTGTGACAAATAGTCCTATTTATAAAACTGTGACTCGTAGGGACATAACTACAATACATGACTAATGAATTTTACATTTGGGATAATTGCAAAAACACCCCTGAGGTTTTGGCTAATTACAAAAAAACCCAGAATTCTTTGAAAATTACAAAAAATACCTTTAGGTTTGATTCCGTCTTGATTTCAAAAAAAACCCTGACATTTACAAAAATATTGCAGTTACTCACTTAAATTTAAGACAAAATGAAACCTGAAGGGTTTTTTTTAATTTTGAAATATCTATGGGTTTTTTTGTAATTAACACAAACCTCAGGGGGGTGTTTTGTAATTATCCCTTAATTATTACATTAAGGCATGCCATTCTTTCTGGTTTCTGTTGTTATAGGTCATATGAATTCATTGTAAAGTAGACAATCTGTTTCAGACATGTATCTCAATAATTTCTTTGGCTTCATATTTTTTTTGGTTGTCTTAAATGTCTAGTTACAATCATTGTTTACCTAAAATTTGTACATGAAAACGATAAGAGATGAAGTAGAGGGAGTTGGCGGGATTGAGATTTCGTGTTCGATATTCCTGTTCCACTCCATCGTTTGATTAAAGATTATGTCATAATAGTACACGTGATGTATTTCATCCAATATAGTGGAATAGAGAGTGGGACAAAAACGTAGAACAAGATATCTCATCCCGAGTTCCAATGGCGGAGGGAGGGGGGCAACCTGCCGCCCCTTTATTAAAAATAAAAATTTTTACATAGGATTTTTTTTAGAAAAAAATTTAGTTAAAATTTATATGCATTTTAATTAAGTTTTTTATCCGGCTCACCCCGTTCCCGTGTATCGGCACACCCCAATATAAATCCTGGCTATGCCATTGCCGGGTTCGCTGTGGTGCCTGCACCCTCAACTTCATAATCTTTTGGGATAATTGCAAAAACACCCCTGTAGTTTAGCCTAATTACAAAAAGAACCAGTAATTTTTTCAAAATTACTTATAAAGTTAAGGATTTAGAAGAAAAAAAAATTATAATATAAATGTCACCATTCAAATCTTGAAATTCTTTCCAATCCGTAGCAATAATTGTTTTGGTTCTTTATGATTATACAATGAAAAATTCTTCGTCCAAATTGCAGCTGAGAAAAGAGTAGTCTTAATCATCTTTAACCATGCTTATAAATCTCTGTCTGGACTGAACATCTTTTTCACTAATTTTAGAAATCTTTATATTTATTTGATTTTTTCTTAGAAAAGTAAGAGAAGGGAACAATATGAGTAGAGGTGTCAAATCACGCGGGTTAGGCCGGGCTGGTATAGACCCACTGGGTCAAACAAAAAAATCGGACCGGCCGGGTCAAATAGTGTTTGGACCATTATTTCTTGAGCCCAGTCCAACCCATAAAAATATACTGAAAAAATTGGGCTTATAAAATTAGAGTCCAATCCAGTGCTTTTACTGTGCTGATCGAGTTAGCCCATCGTGCCGGAGGCGAAATTGACAGCACTAAATATGAGACATGAAAACATAGGTTCAAACATGAAAGCATAATACGAAAAGACATAAGTAAATGATTAACCACATCGAGAATTATGCTGCTTTATTACTTTACCAATTGTTCTTGTCACACTCGATATTTGAAAATTACAAAGACTTTCTTCTTCCGCGCATGGAGTTGGCAAAACTTGTCCGGCTCTGAATCGAGCTTCATTTTATAGGTTAAAACGAATCGGGCCTACTTTGGCCCAAAGCCCGGTAAATGCGAACAACACGACCAAAACACAATGTTTTAGAACAAGCTTGGTCACAAAAAATGCATATCTCAATTCGACTCGACTCATTACCAACTCTACTCACACATCTATATTGTCATTAGTTAGTGATCAATTAACGGTGAAAAAAACACGACTAAAGACTTGTGAAAATTAAATAATTGTATTTCCCATATTGACTTATCGACACATGTCTTACTTGTTATTATTTAATTCAAAAATCACTCTAATGAATTGCTTATAAATTTCAAGTTTAATTTGGAATGACATAATTCTATGTTGCAATCTTAACATATCTTATCTTAAATTATTAATAGACAAAAACACGTTATAAAGTTAATGCATTTGTCACTTTTTCTTTTTTTTATTTGTTATCATCGAAAAAGAGTGATAATGCAAGGTAAATATAGTAAGGCAGTGGCAATTATCCTCAACTTTTCAATAAAATAATGTTTTACTTCTGTTCATTACTAGGAAACTTAATATTTTTTTAACTTCAAATAATTCAAAATTTTGAGAATTGTTAAATAAATTAGGTGGACACTCAGCCATTAGTCAATTTCTTGATCATTTTTATTCCCTCCAAGCTCGAGACAAAATTTCTATGTCGTTAAAGAAAGAAAAAAAAATCGATGAATATGTGACTCTTTGTTTATGAGAAATTAAAACATTAAGGTTGCGACTGGATGTGAAATCAATTTTATTTTCGTTATAGTGGATAATCTTTTTTGACTAAACATGCGATTGTTTATGAAAATTTTCAGAAAATATGTTATTCTCTCAATTTTATTTTTTTTTTTTTTTTCTCACCAATCACATCTACACATTTTTTACAAAAAACTAATCATTATTCCACAAATTTCACTATTCACTCACCTCACACATTTCTAACTAACAATCATATCAAATCATTATTTTATAATTTTTAAATCAAATCAACTTTCATTATTACTTTTTCATCTCACATCCAATCACACTATCAAAATTCATCTTTTTTCTTCTAATTTTTTTTTACCACTATTCTCTAGCAAAATAAAAATTTTGTAAATAAAAGTATATGCAATCACGCCCTAAAGGATCATATGTGGCTTTTATTCTCTCACTCGAGTCGCTCTCCTCCATCTTCTTCATCCTTTTATTGCTATAAATTTAAATAAATCTATTCACAACATGTGGTTTTTATTTGTTTCTGATAGGTGGATTTTATTTGTCACCGATAGGTGGCGTTTTTCAATTAATAAGTTTGTCCCACATGTGGGATATTGTTCTGAATATCAGATGAACTATTACCCGACAATATGTGACAGAAACAAGATTATCGTTAATACATGTTTAGTCCAGCACTTCCGTTGCGAAGTTATGATTATACAGATCATTTAAATCTATTTAGGTTTAAAGTTTTTTTAGATCAATATAGGTTTATGATCTTGTAGGACTTGAAGCTGTTTTCCACACGTAATTCATTGTAAATTTCTTATGATTAATGAGTGAAATTCATTTTATTCTTAAAGGATCATACAAAATAAAAGTTCTAAGTTCTTGACATCACTTATTTGAAGACAATATTAGTAAAATATTTCATCACAAACACCAAATATTATCATGTGTGTGTTTTCTTTTTAATAAAACTACTTTTAGCACATTACTATTTTCAATTAATTTACAAATTTCAATAATAGTCCGAACACTTGAATGTCAAGCCGCATTATTTTTGAGTTAGACTGAAATGTTCACCTTTTCCATGAAATTAAAAATTGAAAGCCCTCTTAAAATTAAACACATCATCTACCCAATTTCATGAGGTTATCTAATTCATTTTTTTTTTTCTAAGACAAGTTAAAAAGATACATTATAAGCGTGCTTGCGTGCAACACACAAAGTAGAGATGCTTCTTTTCTGTCATCTTTATTTACATACATAGGATCTATAACCCATTCCCTTTTTCAAAAGATGGAGTTAAGGATATTGATGAAAAATAAACTAAATTATTTGATATTCAATAGTCAAAAGTTTATTTGAGCTCGGTTGATTAATTAACTTTACGAACTAAAGTTGTGTACATTTTTTTGTACGATAGCATAAAAATATCGAGCTTGATTAGTTAAAAATAATAAAATACATGTAAAAAATTAAAGTATTTCAACGCAATTTGTATTCGGTTCAATTAAAGCTTGCTCAAACTCAATTAGTTTAATAATCAAACACAATTAATTCAACAATATTATGTTTATAACTACTCGATTCGTTTACACTCCTAGTCACGAGACAACGGATCAAGTTTTTGTCTAATGTTTTAAATTTTTCATTGTTTAAATAGAGAGAAATGGTGGCTAAAATTAGAGGTGACGATCATGTCGGTCCGGACCAACGAGCAAAATCGGATTGGGCCGAAATTCCATCGAGTCACTGTTTTCACGGCCCAACTTAATCCGTGTAGTACATTTTACCTCGGGCACGTGCAAAAATAGGTCCGATCCTTTTTATTCTAAAAATTCTTAACCCAACTTGGCCTTATATTCGAGTCGGCCCATTAGACCGGGCTGGATTGCCACCTCTTGCTAAAAATAGTGCCAAAAGTATTGTTTCATTGTCAAAAAATTGTAATAATAAAGTCGTGGAAATTGAATTATATATCAAAATCGGACCCACATAATTACCAGTCCCAAAATTTTGGTTATAAAAGTCCATCGCCCGTTACCACCACCATTACTATATGTCATAGGAATTGTTTTACAAAAATTGATTTTTTCAATTTGGGAAGACATAAATAAATAAATAAATAAACGTATAATTATTATTAGGATGATGAATGAAGTTGGCGGAAAACAAGGTTTGTCCTCGCCGTGCGCCGCCTGCAAGCTTCTCCGGCGGCGGTGCTCTCAGGGATGTGTTTTTGCGCCGTATTTTCCGGCGGATGAGCCTCTCAAGTTCGCCGGCGTGCACAAGGTGTTTGGGGCTAGCAATGTTAGCAAGATGTTACAGGTATATAAAATAATCCTCATCACTATCCCAGTTCTTATATTTTTTTTCATTCTTTTTTAAGTTCACAATAATATATTAAGTGGAAATGGTAAAAATAACCATTTTCAAATTGTAAAGATTAAAAATAGTTAATTTTTTCAAACACATTTTTTTAGTCATTTTCTGGTGTGAAATGACGTTCATACCTTTTAAGCATATTATATTAGGTCATATACTTCTCTTTCTCTTTTTCACTCTCTCTCAATTTTGCTCTAAGATATAAAATATTCCGACGAATTTCTGGCAACCCGTGTTTTTTGATCGTAATTTCAAAATAATGTAAGCATTTTGTTTTCTAGTTCATCCTTTATTCATTTCAGTATCGTATTTAGTTTGAGGTCGGGTATACAATAGATTTGAAAACCATAGACATGAAAAAAATTTAGTTCGAAATAAGCTCGAAGAACAAACTGCAAATGTAACTCGACATTCTGTAAAAATTTCTTATCTAACTCGACATTGAGTCAGGGTCACTCGAAATTTTTTTTTTTTTTTTCCCCTGGAAATCGAGTTTTTTAACCCATGATTATTGCATATTTTGATCATGGCTGAGTGAAAGTGTTTGATAAGTCAGAAATTACATTTTGACCTTAAAATAGCTATTTTTGGACTTTGGAGTGCACATTTCACTGTCCTGGTTGCTTTCACATTTTAGTTAATGTCAAAAAGTATGCCGGTTGACATCTTATATTCTAATTGTGGCATCTAAAAACTACCATAATAATTTTCAAGCATAAATTGTGTAGGTTTTTATCATACAAGTGATGATGGTTAAAAAATGTGGAAATCATTATTACGGTGAAATATGAGATAAAATACCATTTTAGAATAGGATATCGTCCCAAATATGGCTGATAGAATTTTGGAGAGACGAGTATTTATAAAATGTTTGTTGAATATATATTTATCATGAATTATATACACTTTATATATGTGTGAATGAAATATAAAGTAGGTCTAATTACTAAAACTACCGGGATATTTAGCCTAATTACAAAAAAAACTAATTATATTTCAAAATTATAAAGGCATCATTGACAGTTGTTTCTGTTATAAAAATTACACCCTCAAGAGTAGGGTATTTATTAGGTAAATACAAAACTCAATACACACTCTTAAGGGTATATTTGAAATTTTAGAAGATAATTGGAATTTTTTGTAATTAGGATAAAACCCAGGGTAATATTTTTAATTATCCCTATAAAATTCTCAGATGTAGTTCTTTCATGTTAACACATAACTTAGACACAACAACTACAAAATCAAATCTACAAAGACTCTTTGCCATGAAACCTACTCTACTTAGAATCAATTTTCCAAAACCTTACTCTTAACTCATATTATATAGGGATAATTACAGAAAACACCATGAGGTTCGGGCTAATTACAAAAGAACTCCAAAGACTTTGTTTTACATTTTCTTCCTTCATAACCAAAAAGAATTTCAAAAATCCCTTTGATAGTTATAAATATTACAGTTACCCCCTTAAATATAAGATAGAAGCAAATTTGAGGGTTTTTTTGTAATTTTGAAACAACTTCGGGCTTTTTTGTAATTAGCCCAAACCTCAGGGGTGTTTTTGTAATTATCCCTATTATATATATGAAATCTGGTAATATATTTTCTTTCGTTTTTTTCTTTTCAGGAGTTGCCAGAGGATCAGAGAGGAGATGCAGTAAGTAGCATGGTTTATGAAGCTAATGCACGAATGCGTGACCCGGTATACGGGTGCGTCGGGGCTATTTCGTACCTGCAACAACAGATTGATGAGCTAAGAAAGGAGTTGGCTCTAGCCCAGGCCGAGGTGGTGCACCTCAGGGTTCGTCTGGCTGCATCCACCAGCCCTGCTAACAGTGGCTCTCCTTCATCATACACATTGCCATATTCCGAGCCGTCTTTCGACTTGGGTATGGTTGTAGAACAAGCTAGTTCCAGAGAATCTATGTGGTCATGTACTTAGATATATAGTCACTACATATAATCTCAAATAGTTATTAACTACAAACTGTGTTGATGTGTTATAATGCAAGAAATGGTTTGAATTTCATTAGGTTAAGCGATGTGATTTCTTGGTTGGCTTGCAAAAGGGATAATTACAAAAACTACCCCTAAAGTTTGGGGTACTTACCAAACAAAAAATTAAGAGAAGTTTCAAAATTACATAAAACCCCTTTGAGGTTCAATTCCGCCTTACATTTTATCTCAATTGTTAGTTGACCTAGTAAAATTTGCTAACATTATCAAAAAACTACAACTACACCCCTAAGTTTTTCTAATTGTTACAAATAGCTCCAACTTTTCGTCTGAGTAATATTTGGAAAAGTTGAGAGATGTAGTTATAAAATGTAAGACAAAGTTTGGGCTATTTGTAATATTTAGAAAAATTGAGGAATATAGTTATAAAATATTTGATGAAGTCACTAATTCCGTCAGTTCAACTAACGGTTGGGATAAAAATATAAGACAGAAGCAAACCGTCCAAGGGGTTTCCATAATTTGGAACTTATTTTGGGTTTTTTTCTGTAATTACCCCAAACTTCAGGGGTAGTCTTTTAATAATCTCTTTGTTTTCCCTTAAATTAAGCTCACGCATGTTCATAGTAATCCACTGGTTCTTGTCAAGCAAGAAAGATTTTAATTAAACTTAGGCAACATAAGTTGGTGGTGTCATGAGCAAAGCAAGCAATGGAAAACGTTAATGGCTTTCACTCTGGTTTTTTGGTCCAAATGAAAACATAAGTACAAGACATAGTTTACAGGTAATAGATACAAGAATTTGTCCATAACAATTTCCCAAACTAAAAATCCCCATCAGCACACCATCTCCTCTGCCCACACCATCTCATTTTTCGTATCTGCACGAAAACGACTCATAAATCAGCAATACAGAGAGTTTCTTGATACCTGAAAGTTTTAGACATTGGGATCAATGAGCTCCCCATTCAAGTACTCTCTGTAGGCAGCAACGGGCCAGCTGAAACCTCTCCAGATAAGCTTATTGGCCAATGGAACGTCGATGATGATCTCCTTTTGAGTTGGTTTCTTTTCGTCTCTGATCGCGATCAAGTAGCTCCTTCCGACCCACCCGATCCATCCAGCAATATACAAGAACAAAATACCTGGAGTGATGAACTCACCCCAGTGTCTCTGGTCACCGCTCACGATCAAGTGAGGCAAACCGTCCGAACCACACAACAGGCCTTGCTTGCCATAATTATCGAACCTATATGTCATGAACGAAGTTCCATCATTTTCCTTGTAAAAAAAATTAAAATAAAATAAACACACACACACACACAAAAAAAAAATATGGAATTAAAAGACTCATTCCTATACAAGATTTTCTCAACCATGGACATCCCCTGTCCAGATTTATTGGGATCTTTCTTAAATGATGAATCAGACACCTCACACTCAGATTTATGGATTGATAAGATGTTAACAAATTGTTCAAGTGCCCATAACAGAATGATAGCTGGTATGATTAACAACACAATTCTGGAATGTATTAACTAATTATGTTGATCCCGATTAGAAAATTACAATGCAACGCAATCAAGATAGAAAAGAGTTGATCAATAATTGAACTACAACTAAACATCATAGTAGTAGGTAATCATATCTGTAACTCTACAAAAATCCTTCCGTTAGAGAGTGTGCGTGGAGTAAGCTGTTAGCAAGAGGTATTGCAAGAAAACAACTCCATTGTTTATTTGCATTCAACAGAATTAAACATAAAGTGGTACCAAAGAACAAATAACTTATTTCACAGAATTCTATACGAATATATCCATGTAATCGCCTGATCATGCATTGTTGACATACATTCGAATATTTACGAAGGCAGGATACGAAATTGAACTGCAATCGAAAACATTCGAGCCAAAAAATAGAAGAAATTAAGATGGAATTGAGGAGAACAATTGAAACTACCTGCGCTTGGTCTTCTCAACAGTAGCCTTGATTGCAAGAGCAGGAGCACTGTCAGGTGCATACAGCTTGAGAGACGACTCAAGCTTCTTAATCTCCTGCTTCTCGCGCTTCGCGAACTGCTTCGAATCTTTGCACGGCGTCAGCCCCGAGATATCAGCGGACGCAGGCAGCACCGGAGCGGAGAAGATGATGGACGACAGAGCAAGCGCCGCAGAAAACGCCTTGAGTTGCGAAGAAGTAGAAGATTGCTCCTCACTCGCCTGACATACTATAGTTGCAGCAGATCTCGGTTTTGTGGCAAATTGAGAGCTCAATTTCGGCGTTGAGATGGATTTGGAGAGGTTCGTGGGGATCGTGAGCGACATTTTCGGCGATTTGTTTTCAGAATGAAGATGAGTAGCAGAGGGGGGGAAATGGAGATGAGTGGAGTGTGGAGAGATGATTTTTAGATTTTGGGAGGGAAGGGATTGGTGGTTGTGAAAGAGGATAAGATGGGATTGAGTTAAAGGAGCTGAGTTGGCGAGTTTGATTGGGTGTGGTAGTTTGGTTTTTGTGTGTATTTTCAGATTCTGCGCTCATGCAATCTATCCATTGGTGGAGCCTATGCATAGTATTCGTGTTGCTTCCACACGTTTTTAGAGTATTCTCACATCAATCGAGCACAGATCTCATACTTTCTTCGAACTATTAGACATTTATCTTTCCCAGATATGGTCCTATTATTTGGGAATGAGGAGCAAATCCACATTGTAATAACATGTTATAAAGATCGGATATATTATGTAATTATTATTGTGCTCTCCACATTATATCTACGTTTTTTTTTATGCGAAGTTTTATGTTTTTACGCGTTAGTATCGGAAAGCGCCCCAACCCCTCACGGACTGCTGGAAAAAGTCGAGATCCCTTAAGAACTGCCCTCCCCAACCCTTCAGTGACTGCTGAGAAACAGCCGAGAACCCTTAGGAACTGCCCTCATATAACCCCGTATAAATCGCTAGAAATGCACAATGGTTCCTTAGTCCATCTTTAACTACTCAAGTCCCTAATATCTTTAACTACCACGCACAACGAGAAATGCACAATAACTCTCAAATCTCTAATATCATCAACTACCGTACACAAGAGTCGTCCCAAGAGAAGTCCCCCATGGACTCAAACATTTAACTCCTCCAAAAAGTGACCAATAGTTACCTCACCTTACCTTGACCAGTTAGTCAGGATCATTGGATTTGTATATGTATTTCTAATATGAGTTTCAAATCGCAAGTCCCAATTACATTTCCAACAAAAATTAAAATGTTAATAAAACCCTTTTTTAATTAAATTAAAACTGTCAAAAACTTAAAAAAAAAACTTGAAAAATAAAATATTATCTCAGACCATACTTTTTTAACTCAGGAGCTCATAAAACATCTCAAACATTTTTTTTAATTTTAATTTATAAGCTCTTTAAAACAAAATTACCGAACACAAAACCAATAAAAAATACATTGAAAAGTTGATAATAAGTCCATGGTGGCAGAAGGCAAAACTAACATTGCCGTGTTGAGAGCGCCAAAACTGGGACAACAAAACTACTTCACTTGACAAGATCAAATGCGACAATTCAAAAGCGTTGTTTAGCACGGGTCAGCCAGACAGTTAAATAAGTTACAAGTTACAACACTATATAGTATATACATCTACCTAAAACATGTGTTTCAACCACGGCACGCACCATATTCCCATGATTCCCTCAATAACAAAAATGTTGCCAACATGGGTCAAATACTGCATTTTAACGGAGGCCAATTCATGTGCTTCCACTGGACCATCCATATGTTGCTAAGCAGCAGACCGGCTTGAGGAACTCAATGAACTCCCATCGGTCCAACCTCAGGGCAAGGAAATAAGTATAACATCACCTGGGACTAAACAATTTGTTCAAAGATGAGAACTGGACCTCAACCCCACATCACCTGGGACTAAATCATCATATCACTTATGCCATCTCACCAAGTCTGGACTTTCTAATAGAAGTTCATATTGTCATCGCGTAACCAGCCAACCAGGCCTAAGTATAACATCTTTTCTGAAATCTCGACCACTGACAGAAGTGGACTCACCTTGGCGACGATAACACTGCCACGAAAGTTCCAAACCAATCAGTTAGCATGCACTAAAAGTCTAGACTAATATGCAAGATTTGCTTTCATCACTTTAATGTGTTCAACTACGGAAAAGAAAAACTGCTTTTAGAAATAAATTTATTAAAAAAAAATTAGTTGAGAATAAAAGATGTTGATAGTGTTTACAAAAAGCTAAAAGCTGAAAATACAAAAACCCAGACAAGTTAAAAGTGTTTGGAAAAGAAACCAAAAAACATTAGCAGTTTCAAAATGAGCTTTTGCATAGAAATACAAATACACCCATCCATCCTATTATTATTTATTAGTAATGCCAATATATATTCAAATTTGAGAGTAAGAATGTCAAAAGAGAACTTTTTGTATACAAAAATATCAAAAGCATTTTTCCAAAATCAGAAACCCCACCCCAGGTTTTTTTGTAATTAAAGCCCAAACCTTAGGTTGTTTTTGTAATTTCCCAAAAACAAAAATGGGAATTTATTTTGAGAATCACATTTTCAGTGTTTGCAAACACTCCCTACTTGCCTATATCTTAAGTTCTCACAAAGATGGAAACTTAAAAATTCTCCTTACAGTGCCATTTTCTAAATTCTCCAAATTGGCATAATAATACTGAGTTGCATCAAATATCAAACTCAAACAATAAAATGGGCATGATGACAAACCTTGTAACAGACAATAGAATCATCTGGATACATTGCAAATAGTTTAGTACCAAGACGAGCATGGCAAGAACCACAAATGCTTTCATCATTAATCTGCACATTGCGAGACCTTTCTTCCAATCTTGCCAAGCTTGCATCAACGTCCAAGGCACGAGACAAATTACGCACAATCTGTCAAAAGCAAGAACTTAGCAGTTTTCGAAGGCCTATATGCCAAAATTGCACAAACATTTGACTAGGAGTTGGCAAAAGGTGCTTCCATGAATACATTTGATATTTTTACCACAAAATATGTTTCAAAGATTGAAAACCTAAATCAGATGTTCCTTGGACCAAGCAACCGATTCAAATGTCAAAACTTATGATTCAGGTTTTGAAAAAAAAAACACAATCCACAACCAATTATGATAAGCATTTCCAGGAGATAAACGAAACAAGCAAGACCAAGAACATGTGTTAGGTGTCATCATCAACTCTTGGTAATGGATATATATGCAGCACAACAAAGAGAGACGGTGGACATAAAAACAAACTTTTCCTTGACGATGGTGATGATGCCGGGCCCTCAACATCTTTAATATTGTGTCTGAGGCAAGCTGGAGGGGCATATCTGGAGACAATCTCTGCAGAAGGAAATCTCAGTGAGAAACATAGTGTAAAATACCACATTATTTATATTAATAATGTCAACAACAACAATCAACTCTTGGTAATGGATATATATGCAGTCATAAGCCATATTTTCATTTAAGTATAACATGTCTTGTTTAATAGCTTCTTTCCAAGTCTTTTAAACCTCTGCCTCTTTTGATTTGTGTGAGTGATTCCCTACCTTCTAAGCACAACAAATCTAAAGGACTATAAACATGTCCAAACCATCTTAATCGTGTTTTCTAATTTTCTCATCTATTGGTGCTACTCCCACTTTGTTTCTAATGTGTTCATTTCTTATTCTATCTAATCTAGTGTGTCCGCACATCCATCTTAACATTCTCATCTCTTGCTACCCTCATTTTTTGTTCGTGTTCATATTTAGGCCCAACAGCTCCATGCATTGGGCCTTCTGGCCGTTTTATAAAATTTTCCTTTCAATTTTAATGGTATTTTACAGTCACAAAGGATAGAAGAACTCTCCATTTAGAAACATCTTTATTGATTTCTGTTCTCTTCAATTAAGATCCTAAGTATTTAAAACTCTTTGTTTATACCCTCATTATATTAATAATCAGAAAACAAAAGGAAATGCAAATAGATAGAATTGCAGCTCTCTCTAACCATACTCAGTTAGGCACCAAAGGCAATAGAAGTTAACAAAAAGTTCCACGGACTTTTTAATCTACAGCTGCTTAAACTTAAAGTCCACAAAAAGGTAATATGCCATATATGCAACACAATCCAGGAATACTTAACTATACAAAAGGGGCTAGAGAGAGAAGAATCTTCAGACCTAAATACATACACTAAATTGAAGTCTTACCTCTGAAATTAGATCAAGAATTTCCGCTCTTGAGCATTAATGCACACAAGTTTCATATCAAGATATATATTGTTGCATGTAAGAAAACAAGACCAATTTCTAACTTAACTATGTTCGGACAACTGTTACAATGCAACTTCTGGAAATCGCATCATTATTACATAGAGAAGCAGGGGAACAAGACATATATTAGTGGCATCAAGCAAGAGGGGTGGAAACTTATACCTCCAGCACTTGTAAGGGATCTAGCATTTCCCCGTGATAGTGGAGAAGACGGACAGCAGCTTTAAACATGGGCTCTCTGCCATCCTTAGGGTCCAAATATATCTCAAGCAACCTGATGATCAAGCAGGATAAATAATAGATATATAATAGAAAAGTACTTCACAAACATACATGGAATAGCAAGAGAGAGAAAAAGACTGACTGCATATAAGCATCTGGTCTGCCAATCTCCACACAATATTGTTCAGCAGCTTCATAATTCTCCAATTTCCTGAAAAATGGCCAACCACATAATCACGTCACGGTATATCATGATAAATCCAATGCTGATGTACTCTGGATCTCCCTAGCTTTCATGAATTATAACACCCCCAAGGTGCTGTTATTCAGCATTTTCTAAAGCATGCACCACAAAAAGGATGACAATTTTTGGAAAAACAGAAATGGAAATGAATCATCTATTGTACTTCTATGAACTTGTATGATGAAGAGGGGGCTTTAAAAGTTAAAACAATGATGACATATACAAACATTTTACTAGTATTATAAACTTACAAGGCCAAAATATTTAGCACTAGTGTTTCTTGACCAAGCCTCCTATAAAGAATAGCCTGTCAAGTACAATCGGTCTAATCAGCAAATATTAGAGGGAAAAAATTATACCAGCTTCAGTTGCTTAAGAGGGCAGAACATTCCATCCAGAAAGACTACTGCCTCCATTTAATTAAGGAGTAAGAAGTCTCAAAAGCAACTGTAAATACTGAATCAAACAATTTCTGATTATATGACAATAGAAATGCCAGAGGACCTTTTCTAGCCATAGTTCCGATTCTTCAATCATATCAAGGACTTCTTCCGCATCATATAAGTCCGATGACTGTAAGAAAATCTGGAGTCTTTCCCTAACAGGACTATCAAAAATTGAGCTCCTACCAAGTTCAGAAACTTGCTTCTCATTTTCTGGCATTCCAACCACAGAATCTTGAGCTGAAAGCTCCACCTCATAAGTTTCAAGTGCTGTCTTAGCAAGCAAGAGTGCATATGCTGTATGGAACTGCGAGTCATCGGATTCTTGGTCTTCAATCAACCACTGGAGATATCTGTATAATAATGCACAATCATTTATGATATTATTAATAACAACATCTACGATGCCTGCATGACAATCCTAATAAATCAAGAGAAACAGAGTGAATAGCTTAGAGTGCTAGTGCACACTAGCATAATACATATGCACCTATGTCCAAGTACCCGGCAATTATACTAATAATTAAAAAATAATAACAAAAAGAAAAGAAGAAGACGAAGAAGAACAAAAGTCAGGCTACAGAGAATAATTTTAGAACCTTATGCTGCAGGTGAAGGATGAAAATGCCAAGGAACAAGCAATGAATGCAACTAAACAATCTTTAATGAACAGTACAACCCTCCTCTCAAAAACATCGAACAAAGTCAAAGTTCACATTGTACAAAATTCAACCACAAGGGAAACATGAACCAGGCTAGATATACCTTTGAAGGATTTCCACTTTTTTGGGATCAATTGCAGCAATAACTTCATCTGTCAAAAAACCACTAGAAGTTAACCAACCAATCAAAAGAGACTAATTCATCAAAAAATGAGAGCAAAAACCCTGCAACTGGGAATTCATTTCATACAGTCTCTAAAATGAACAGAAATGAATCTCATACACAGGTAAGTCATTTGAATTGCAACGAACAGGCAAAAGGGTGCCTCTACAGACAGTAGATTTTCACTGACCCAGAATATCCATCCTACTCCAAAAAGACAAATGAGCCAACCACCAACCCGGTGGCAGCAGGGTGATGACTGATGCGGCAAGACTACCAGCATCCACACCAATTCTTCATTCTATTGCGCACACCAAATCGAATACAATTTATCCTCAGAAAATTAAATGGGAAATTAGGCTAAGCAACGAGCAACTTTATGAACTTTGTAATAGCACTGATCATTACAGGACTGTTAAACTATCGATTCTTAAAACCAAAGTTTCAGAAGAAAAATGAAAAACTAAAATGGTTATGGAGATTTGCCTCAAGAACTATGATGTATGGAAAAGACTACATAAAGAAGATGAGGAAGCAAGCGGCATCTCCAAATGTTTTCTGCCAGCAATATCTTGGGTCCATTATTGGTTACAGACAGTAGCAATCTGGGTACTAATTGTTGTCTTAGTAAGTTACAAAGTCGGATTAAGAATTCTCTTCTCTTTTCTTAAAAAGCCCTTTTTCGCATACAAAACCTTAGTAGTCCCTTAAATCTAATGCCACTGGAAAATTTCTTCAGAACAGAAATCTCATACACACACACACACATACATAAATATATATATATATATGTATATATATATATATATAACACATGCTACTAATGTGAGGATTCCTATACATGTCATTGTTAGTCTTGCCTGGTGATAGTAAATTGATTCTTTTCTCTGATGTCAGAATTTGTACTGCAAGCACCTGGTTGATATCTGCAATCTATTAAAAAAACGAAAAAAAAAAAAAAAAAGGAAGAAGACCATCATCAATCAGATAAGTCAAACAAAAAGCTGACACTCACAGGTACAATCATTTGGCATTAATATGAATGATATCTTTGACTTATTGCACAAATTAAATAAGTAAATAAATAAAATGGATCTAAAAGTCTTGGTTACTGACCCATCCGAGGTGTTGGAGTACCAAATCTTGGTCAGAAGACTCCTCAAGAATTTTGGTTGCCTCTATCGCAGCAGTCTCCCAACCCAAGGTAAACTTTCTAGCGGGATCATGTAAATCAGTTTCCCCAGGTTGATCTCTACGATAGCTGCTTGCTGAATAATTTCTCGCCAATATACGCCAAGTAGAAAGAGCCTTAGCACTCATCCCCTTACCAGCATACAAGAAAGCAAGTGTGCGTAAATGCCCAGACTCATTGAGTAGTGCTTCTAGCTCCTCCTGCACTGCCCATTGAAATATCATGGTCATTGTTTAGAGGCTCAATGATTTCACCCTGACAACAAATTATGTCATTATTAACACTCCCCACAAATTCCCTTGGTCATTGCTCGCCACTCCCTTTGTACAGAATTATATGCAGCCTGGGTGTGCATGTTCAACGATTTTATCACTAATTTTCCAACCCAACAAGTCACATCAACTATTTTACAAAATTGCAGCAATGTCAATTAGAAGTCACTCAAGCAGTCCAGAAATTCATTGCCTTGAAAACTCAATTATTATTCCCCCCACACACACACATCATAAAACATTCCCACCCACCCAGCCACGCAAAAGAACAAAAAAGAAAGAAAGAAAAAGAGAGAGAGAGAGAGAGAGAGAGAGATTTATCCGTAAATGGACCATCAGCCAAGTGAAGGAAAAGTGATAGGTATTCCATACCACTACACAGCTATTCTGCGAAGATGCAAGTCTTTCCATGTCTTCAACACAATTGACAGCTCTATACAGATACATCAGAAGGGTATCAACTCCCTCTCTCACTGAAATGGCCAGATCTCTTTCACGACAAGCTTCCAAATATCTGTAGGAAATTAGTGGTAGTTGCCAAGGGAAATTAGTAAGGACTTGACCGGCAGATCATGCAACACAACTTAAGATAGTAAACTGAAAAATAATTTACGCACACGTAAAGAGAACCCCCACGCGTTTTTCCACATGTAACCAAAACAATTGAATATGATGAACATCAAATAACTACCAACATAAAATCAGAGACACCTTATCATGTTTTCTATGGCAGACTCTAATAGATCAGCTCTACTAGGTGGATTTAGAAGAAACTCATCATCAACGGCAGTCTCTAAACCTGCCTTCTTAAGAAAAACAGCTCTTTGAATAGCTGTGAAGCCATCATCTATTACATTTTCAAGAGGTTTTGGAGGAGGATGCAAGCCCCAATATCGGTTTCTCGGGACCTGGAAATTATCAAACAATTCAATATACATGGTTGAACATAGAATCAAGTAAATGTCACAGACAATAAAAAAAACATGCATGTTTACATTGAAATATTAATGGAGAGGTGAGAAGACAAATAAAGTACTCTATTCAAGTACTCCATCATATAAAAACCTCAGATATATAAGCTGCTCTTACAAGTAAGCACACATATTAAACACCAGAAGCTACAACAGGGTAGCTTTATCTTAGAACTTCTTTGTCCTCATTGGAAAATATCCCAACTATAAATCTCACAAGATATCCATAAGTGGTTAATCTTAAGGGATGAAGAACAAAATAGATAATGCCCACAAGTAATTACTTGAAATAATCGTAAGCTACCTGAATAGCATAAAGCATGATTTAGCACGTACCAGCAGGGTCCAGCGATTTGGGTCTCGCATGATGAATGGAAAAAGTTCAGAAGGCTGCATGTTTTCTGCAAGCAAGAAGTGATCTACTGCTTCCTTGAAATGTAAGTCAAACAGCAAGAGGAATCCCACCTGCGCATGGATGAAAGAGAGCATCTCCTTTGTCATTTCACCTTCGTTCTGAAGCTCTTCAACCAAGGAAACGGCTTCCTTGAAGCTCTTTTTCCTGAGCAGATCCTTGATTTGTGCTTCTCCAGAAACTTTTGTATAGCAAATAAGCTTCAATTTGAAAATTTTGACGTCATGAGGGCAAAATAAGCATCTAAACAAAAGAGTGATAATTTCAGTATTTAAACTCCCATTTTCAACTAAAGTCGATGACAGAACTAAATCTCATACTTGAGTCCAGTAGAAAGTGTATAATACTTGCTATAGTCAAACACATCATTTTCAAGCATCATGCATAAGTACCATAAGTTTGTAGTGAGTGTTCTGTTCATAATTTAATCAAATACAAAATTCAAATCTATTATCCAAACCTACTGTTAGTGGACTAATCATGTCAAACCTATCCATTTTCGGTCAACATCACTTCATCGGTTTTATTTTCTGTTTAAGTTCTTAACTAACTGACAAGTATTGTATCTTAAGCGTGTGCGAGAATGCATGAGGCAATTATGAGGGAATCCATGTATCATTATTTCGGACACTTCAGTTTAACTGAAAATTAATACATGCATGCAGAAAGATAGTGTCCGCATCTTCTATCCAGATGTTATTCTTCGCATGCTTCAGCTTCAGTAACACATGCTCCTGCAGATCAACTGCATTTAGCTGAAAATGGCAAGCTAAATTGAAAAGCATATTTTGTGTTAATTTTCTTTTCATCACTCATGGAAGCTCTAAACATATAAAAAACTATATTTATAATACGTATGAATTACATGAAATTAATCAATTATGTAACATCTCCTGTTTACACTACAAAAATGAAGTCCAGAGCTCCACAAATCCTTTCAAGCTTAAAAATTACCTTTAAGCCCATCGCAACGACAACGAGCTTCCCACTCTCATTCTCCTCATCCGCCAGCACGCATGGTCCCCCACCTCCATCCCCAACCATAAACCTCTGCGCACAGCATCCCATTTTCTTGTGATACAATTCTACTGTTGAATTCTGTGCAGCCACCACATAACTTCCTATTTCACTAAGCGAATCCGGAGGCTCCTTAAACACCAAGCTCCCTCCAACTGGCTGCCCCTCCATATCCACAATAATACCTACATTATCAACCATTAACAACACCCTTGACTCCTTAACCAACAACTTCAATCGCGGCACAACAGAAGAATCTGGTAGTGAAAAGATCAGACCACACCGCCCATTTATGCAATTATACAAATAATACCCAATCTTGGTACCAACAAATATAAAATCATCAACCCACAATAAAGTCATAATAATCCCATCAAGAACCCCTTGAATCTCCTTCAGAATCACCAAAGACCCACTCAAAATCAACTCAGCTATTACCAACTTTTTCCCAATCCCAATCGCAAACAAATTGCTGCTATCAATATTATTGCCATTACTATACACATAATTACTTTGACTACCGCCGTTAGTATACAGACTGGAACTGTAACTTTGGCTCCGAAACTTACGAGAAACTGCAGTGACTCCTTTGAATAGACTAATTCTCTTAACAGGCTCGAGTAAACCAGAGTCAACTAAATACAATAATCCATCGGCAAGGATGAGAACTTTGCCCAAGTGGACAAGCGCGTGGATCAAATTTAGGGAGCTCCTACCGCCGGCGCCAGGCAGAGAGATGCGTCTAACGAAAGCGATTTCGGGAGGGGAGTTTTGGGGAATCCGGAGGGAGTACAGTAACAGGAGGCCGGAGAGAGTGTTGATGTAAATCAGGATTTGGCCGTCCGGTAGTTTGGAGAGTGCGAGAGCTTTGATCGGAGAGTTGTTGGAATCGATGGCGGATTCCGCGAGGGGTTCGAGAATCGCACGAGACTTGGGTTTTACAGCCATTGAGAAAGTTAGGGTTTAGGGAATCAAGATTTAGGGAAAATGGAATTTGAATTTGTACGACATCAACCGCACTCCTCGCCGGTCCGAAACTCAGACGACAGCATTTTGTCTTTCTTGAATGTACTGAGCTCCCACGGTCTCCACATGGAATGTTGTAAACTAAAGTCGCGATTTATGTATGTTAGTAAGCGTATCAATTAGGGAAATTTGATAATTTTCCTGTCCACCCAAAATGCCCTCAAAAATATTAAAATTTGATTTAGGGTGACGCTATTGACACCCCCAAAATTGTTAAGTACACTCCTTTTATATAATTTCAAAAATGTCATTGGTTTAAAAGACTATGATACTCTTACTTAAATAAATAATTTTAATACACTTCATCTTCCTCACACCTCACCCACGTTTTTAAAAAGCTGATTTTTTTTTTGTAAACTCTAGATTTTTAAACACTCACATTATTGAAAATATTTAATTTTGTCGAATAATATAAGTATATCCTTAATTTTGTAACTTAAAAGTGTGTTATTTTTTCATTTTTACAAATTTGAAAATTTCTTGTTGAATAACAAAAGTGCGATACTTGCAGCACGATCGCGGTGTAGTTAATCGTGGCACGATCGTAGTTATTTTTCGATCGTGCCATTTGCATGATGGCACGATCGTAGTTACTTTTCGATCGTGCCACTTGCATGATGGCACGATCGATGACACGATCGTAGTTACTTCTTCGATCGTGTCATCGATCATACCATCGTAAATCTTCTTCCCCAAACTCGGACAAAAACCGGAAAAAAAAAATGGTAACTCTAGAATCAAACAAATACAATTACACAACACTTATACTCAATAATTACCCAACTAATCCAACTATAAGTGCGAAATTAAATTAAAGTATTAAATTTAAAATTAAAATATATTAAAAAATGCGTACTCTAAAAGATATTACATATTTTTCATTGCCGGAACAAAAAAGTTTGGTGGAATTTCTTCCGTCGCCGTCGCCGCACCTTGGGTTTATCATTTTGGGTGTATTTGGGAGGGAAAATAAGTGCAAGGGTAAAATTGGAAAATAAGGGAAGTGAACTCATCAATTGTCCCATTTTTTAAAAAGTAGAGGATGGTGTACTTAGAAGGTGGGTGAACTCATAAAAAAATGGGTGCCAATAGCGCCACCCTTTGATTTATGCTCTTACATTTCTACTATGGACCTGTCTGCCCACCTAATTACCGACTCAATTGTCCACCAAATTCTATTCAAATAAAAAATTAAATGTAAATTTTAAGAATAATTGCAGCTACATACTCATTCTTTATATATCATATCTAACAATGTCAAATTATACTCATTCTAAAATCCTAAAACCTTGGCCAATTTACAATTTTCAAATAAATTGCAAACTCAAAGTTCCATTAAATATAATGAATACCATTAAAACTAATATTTATCTATAACTTCATACCACAATGGAAAAAGGCGAAAAAAGGAGGCGGGACGCGGGAAACAAAAAGAAACTCCCACAAAACTGTAGTGGTAGCATTGAATCACGAGAAAAAATCTTTGGAGACATAAATTGTGGTCTTGGAGATACAAAATCAAAAATTCTAGGAGATGTAAAACAAGCTCCAACAACAGTTGGGTTCGACTGAAAATATTTTCATTGTAGCCTAGGGATAAAAGTTATTTTTGATGGCGTTCATTATATGTTTAACTAAATTCGCATTTGCATTTTATTTGAAATGATATATTGAAGTAGAAGTAAAAGTAGTTAATAATCAAAAGTTGATAGAGTTTGAAAATAGAATCAGAAGTTGAGAGTGTTCGGTGAAAAAGTTGGAAAAGTGGTTATTTGTTTGTAAAAGTCAAACCAGAAACATAAACAGAAATCTGAAACACCATTCTCCTCCAATTCTGATTAAATAAAACATAATCAGAAACAAAATTTGACATTTGCAAACACTTCCATAGTACAACTAAACGAAAGAATAAATCCATTATTACCCTTGAAGAGTTGATCAATAAAATCCAACAATAAATCCTTATTCAGTAACACCAAGTAAACAGCAAAACCTAAAAACTGGAAGAAAAAAAATTCCCAATCTCATGCAAGCAAGGCTATTCTTGTGCCATTGCATGATAACTACTATAGTAAACTGCAAAAACTAACCAAGAACTAGAAAAACCACAATCACATTTTGGTCAAACTCATGCTCTTATTATGTCGACTAACTTGTTGCTCTCTATGTGGATACATACAAGTCAGATTTTGTGATCTTGTAACCATGGTGACCATTGTTGGAGTATCGTACCCAACCGGCGCGCTATGACTCGAGCTTCCACTTCCACTTCCCCCTCTAGTCGTGGCCCTTTGCCAAGAATGCGAGCTTAACCCTGATAACACGTACGCACGCCCCGTTTGCGTATACATTACCATGTTCGCCATTCTATCTCTAGTTTCCATCAGCTCGGCTTCAAGCTGGCTGCAGAGAGCGTCGCCAGCTTGAGCCGATGGAGAAGAAAGAAGAGTGGATAGCCTGAGTGACAGCAAAGCCTGCGCGCCCTTTAGATTTCCCGATTCGGCCATCTCCTTTGCCTCTGCAATCGTTTCAATCACTGATAGCCGGTTTTTCTGGCGATCAACTTCAAGACTCATTGTAGCATCCGTCGGGGACAGAGTTTTAGGTCTACGTATATCCACTCTCTCTCCTAATTCTACCAAAGTTTTCGCAGTGTCTCTGTAAGAACACGCGATTTTCACAAGCGGTGTTTTTGCTAGCCCGTCGGGAGATGGGCAGACGGGGATGGATAAGTGGACGAGAAATTCTTTCCCCTCGTCAGCGTACATATCTCCGATGTTTATCGTGCATTGGAGTCTATCTTCGGAAATTTTGCTTGCGTATCTTCCGGAAGGAATTGAACAAATTTCCACCCCAGGGGATGTGGATGTCACAGTGAGGTGAAGCTCCCGAGCCATAACACTGAGGAGACCTCCTATACACCTGGCGAAAGCGTCTTGCACCATGCCAATCGATTCGATAAAGGAAAACGTGCCACCCGATGCATCGGATATAGCGTGCATGACAGAAGAATCATGGTCTGTACCAAATCCAAATGTATGGACAGGGAAAGTAGGATGGGGATTATTCTCATTCTGTTTGTTGAGACATATGGAAACAGGCAACACGTTCAAGTACTCGAGAACTTGTGTGGGATTCGAGGAAGGTTGGTTATGTCGACCACGCGGGAGACGGATTTGGTTGAAGTTATGCGTATCAATC
The DNA here is from genome assembly GCA_016081115.2 of Rehmannia glutinosa. Taxonomy (NCBI): domain Eukaryota; kingdom Viridiplantae; phylum Streptophyta; class Magnoliopsida; order Lamiales; family Orobanchaceae; genus Rehmannia; species Rehmannia glutinosa. The sequence continues at coordinate 77,752,846 of CM071933.1, read as the reverse complement.
CCGTCGGATAACAGAATAATGCTCGCGACAGGATTTTTCTCGCGCCTTTCTTCAAGAACCCGCGCCCCCTTTTTCAGTCCTTCTAAAATGTCGGTTCCCCCATCGGACGAAAGCGAATCAATAGCCTGTCTAGCATCTTCACGGCCCGTATCAGTCATCCTACGCAAAGGGAATATTCTCCGTGCGCTCGCTGAGAAAGACACAATAGACAACCGGTCGGCGGACCCCAAGTTCTCAATGACAAAACGAACAGCACGCTTAACAAGAACCAGTTTTGAACCGGTCATGCTGCCACTAACGTCAAGAACGGTGACAAGGTCGATAGGCGCACGGTCAAGCTGACGAGCATCGTCTAACAGAGTTGGCGCACGCAAGCCAACAAGGACAGCAAAGTCAGAAACGGACTCTGGAGCAGCAACGGCAGGAAATTCCGGGATAGCCTTAACGGATACTTTATTTGGGGGAGCACACGAAGAAGGTGGTGTACGATCGGTGGAGACAACGAGAAGGGGCTCATCGTCAGAGTAGCGAAACGGCTCGGGTAGGGGTTGAGCCGGCTGTGGCAGAACACGGGAGTAGTCGGCCGTGTAATCTTCAAGTGGGGCCCGATAGGGAGCGACCCGAGCTCCATTAGCATTGGAAGGGATCTCTTTCCATTTACAACGGCAGATGGGGCAGAGGTAATTTCCATGCTTGACACTACTGGCAATGCAGCTGAAGTGGAAAGAGTGTGAGCACTCAGCAGTGAAGATGGCCTGTCCCTGCCCACTTCTCACATTCCCCAGGCAAATAGCACAAGCCTTCTGTAACAATGGTATTTGGACAAGGTCAAATTACAGTTTTGAAGTTAAATAGTTACATATTAGGGATAATTACAAAAACACCCCTGAGGTTTTGGTTAATTACAAAAAAACCCAAACATGTTTCAAAATTACAAAAAAAAAACCTCAGGTTTCTTTTTGCCTTAAATTTAAGGAGGTTAACTGTGATATTTTTGTAAATGCCAGGGTTTTTCTGAAATATTTTCGAAAATCACCGGGAAAAATGTAAGACGGAATCAAACCTCAAGATGTCTTTTGTAATTTTCAAAAAACCCTGGTTTTTTTGTAATTAGCTCAAACCTTAGGGGTGTTTCTGTAATTATCCCTACATATTATTGTGCTATTGTTTTAAGAAAATAATACTTGAGCAACCACAAAAACAGAATTACAAACTAGTTACAGAATAAGCAGATTCGATGCATCGAAATAACCACAAAGATGTTTTGACAAGCAAAAGAACTTGAAAACAATAATAAAAAGCTAGAGAATCTGAATCAAAGTAATAAGCAAGAGTCAAAGTGAAGTTCTTTTTAGGGATAATTACAAAATACCCCTTGAGGTTCGGGCTAATTACAAAAAAAACCCAGAGATTATTGGAAATTACAAAAAAAAACCTTTAGGTTTGATCCATCTTACAATTTTTCCCTTCATATGTAAAAAAACACATCAAGAGCTTCCCTTACATTTATCAAAATATTACAGTTACCTCCTTAAGTTTAATACACAATCAAACCTCAACGGTTTTTTTTGTAATTTTCAAAAACCTCTTGGATTTTTTGTAATTAGCCCAAACCTTAGGTGGCTTTTGTAATTATCCCTTCTTTTTATAAAGCAAAATTTACTGAGAAAGAAATAATGAGTCCATGACAATGTTAGTATCAATGTTCACTTACAGAAAGAATGTCTATAATTATACTATGTATAAGGAGAAATTTCTCAACTAATTACCAACAAAAGAACCAGGCATCATTTTCATTGTGCCACAAATAAACATACAACATTAATTAGCATCCAGCACAAAAACGTAGGTAAGTTTGAAAACATATGGTAAAGCAGCTAAGCACGGAACATTTCGTAAACAAGAACCAGAATTTTTCAGAAAGTTTTAGCCCAAGTTAGTCAGCATAAAGCATGATAGTTTTTTTTTTTTTTTATAACTTAGAAGGCAAATTTTAGAAAGCTTTAGCCAAGAGTTAGTCAGCATAAAGCATGATATTTTTTTAATAACTCATGTAAACCACGAGATAGGCAGTGTTATGGTCAGGGGCGTAGCTAGGGGGTGCCACCCCGGCCCCCGGCACACCCCAAATTTTTTTTTGTCCCGTTTTTTATGTGAAAAAAAAATTAAAAAAAAAATTATATGTATTTTTTTAAGGGAAAAAAATAATTGAGCTAGGGGAAAATGGGGAAAAAAATTTGCTATTTAACCAATGATTGGCATTACGCCCCTGATTATGGTAGGGAGTGTTATGGTAGATCTGCTAACATACAATCAGATCCTCCACGTAAAAAGAATAATTATGTTCGACTCCCAAATTTATTAATAGTTGATTTCTTCTCGAATTTAATAGTAGTTGATTTCTTCACGAATTGAACTGGATAATACAACTGAAAGAATTTGTTGCTTTTACTTTCACAAAAAGAATGGTAAAAAAATGAGCCTATTAATTAATGCACTGTAATCCACGAGAAACTAAAAAGATAGTCAAATCTACAGTAATCAAACCCCTTGTGTTAAATGCTACTATTTAATTCCTTTTCTTTTATATCCCTATTATTTTATTCTTATAAACTTTAAAAACCCATGAAAGTGATGAAACGTGAAGAACTACAAGTCTACAACACATCAGTATCCGAAAATGCCCCTTACGAAAAGGGGTAAGCCGAAAAGGCTCGAGGGTATTTACGTCAAACGACCACGCATACCATTTCAGTTTAGAAACACGATAAACATTGTGCTGGTCTCTCGGGAATTACAGCTGTCACAGAGAATGACGTCATTTCCCGGCAAACCGTAAAAATCAGTTATCTCCCCGGAAAACCCCAATTCACTCTCCCCCCAAAAAAATGGAAAATCGAGAATATTCAGTCATAATGCAAAACAACAGACCTTGGAGGGACGTCCGCCGGAGCTGAGGCTTCGGGAGAAGCGGGAGGACAGCGAGGAGGAGGAGGTGGTGGAGGAAGGCGCCGCCGATCGAGAATCCGATTTCATCGGGGCACGTGGCGGGAGCTGAGAGGAGGATGATCCGGACTCGCCGGCGCTCTTCAACGACAGCGCTTTCTTCAACTTGGTCCACATCCCAGTCATTGTAATACGTATATATGCGAATCTGTGGATGGTGAAACAGTGGGGGAGTAGGGATTAGGGTTTGCGAATGAAATTATGCTGGTTTATGGCTTAACGTACGTAGAGTAGTGTAGAGAGGAGAAGAAGAAGAAGGTGAAAGAAAGTTATGAAACAGAATGAGAAGCAAAAAGTTTTTCTCCTTTTATGGGGTTAATAAAATATTTAACTTTTGTTTTAATTATGACAATGTAATCCAAATTTAGGAAATTTTTTTTTTTTTTATTTATTTATTTTTAGCCAACAAATTGTTTTTTTTTTTTTTTATGATTGTGGGGTGGGAGTCGAGGGGTTGCTCAAATCCTCTTCCATCAAATTGTTTGTGGGGTGGAGGCCACAAGCGATTGTGGGGTGGAGGTCGGGGTCAAATCTCTCGCGCTCCATCAAATTGTTTGTGGGGTGGAGGTCGGAGGTTCTTATCCTCGCTCCATCCATCAAATTGCTCCCAGGCGGGGTTCGATTCGGGAGAGATCGTTATTAGTAGATTGGTAACATCGAACATAATTGTTCTCTTTACCGCAGGAGGATCCGGTTTACGTCGTGACCGTCAACACTTCCGTAACACTGGAGATAGTCAGGCGTAGCGCTCCAGCTTATCAAAAAAAAAAAAAAGGAAATTGGTTAAGATAATAAGAAATATATTTATTTATTTTTAGAACAAGAAATTGGTTATTGATTTGGTAAAATGTAGTGAATATTTGCAGAGAAAGTCAGAAATCAGAGTTTCCTTAGTGGGATTGGTCTTGCATTTGCTGTAATTTATGATAGTGGTGCAGATTTAGACTAATTACTAGAACAACACCCGCGTGTTACACGGATTTGTCAAAAAATAAATTTGTGTTGCAAACTCTGATAGTTATAAGAGATCCAAAATAATAACTAAAAATACTAAAAAAGAAATTCAAAATTTAGAAGAGTTTCATACAATCGTTCACTTTAAATTCTAAAAAACTTCTTTGCAAACTACATTGTTTGTTCTATTTGAAAGTGTACATCCTCGTCACAACAACGAATTTTCAAGCCGTATTAGTTTTAAATGGTTGAAAGAGTGCAATTTAAAGGAAAAAACCTCTATAAAATTATTTATTTGTGCTAATTTCAAATAAATGGTCGTGGTTTGCCTTTGTACAACAACTAATAAATTAGTTATGGTAAAAATAATGAATCCTTGACATGCTTAAAAAAGATACTTAATATATTATACCCCGTAAATGATTTAAATCACAATTAAAAGTATAATAAGTATTAGAGATAATAATTGAAATTATATCCTTGGTTTTTGTATCATTATAATATTTAAATCAGAATTAATTTGCAAACTCGAAAATAACTTCCTAATTTATATCCTTGATTTTTGGGTTATTTAATTTGCTGATTAAATGTTGATTGGATTTTAATATTAATATACGGAAATAGAAAATTTAATTATTAAGTTGATGAGAAATTAATAGTAAATTGATATAGTAAATTAATTTATAATTGGAAGAATAAGGTAGTAGTGCGTGTGTGTGGCGTAATTTAAATATGAAGGTGACACGTGGATTTGGAAGAATAAAGTGTTGACATGTGTACCAAATTGCTTAGGTGAAGACATGTGGCAACTTATTTTTTCTTTTAGTATATATGGTTGATTCTGTCAAATAGGAGGTGGATTTAATTTTGTAGCTAATTTTGTGATCTTATTATCTTAACTTAATCACATAATAAAACAAAAAACAAGAAGGAAAGAAGATAATAATTTAAATGATCGATCATATATGGGCCGTGCCCAAGAATGGATTATGGGGCAAAGCCTGGCCCAGTTTATTGACTTATTTGATTGGGATGCATATTACGTGAGTTGGGCTACTTTGTTTGTTGTATTAGCCTAAGGTTTCAAGAGAAAAAGACCTAATATTTAAGTTTTTTTTACACCGATGTGTTATGCTTACATATGACTAGTCTTCGGGTAAACAAATCCAAGCCCTCAGAAACTGTCTCATATAAACCGTGAGAAATACACCATGCTTTCAAGTTTTTAATATCATCAACTACCGCGTACAAGGAGTTTGAATGTTTGACACAAGACTAGTCAAAAAAAAAATAAGAACCCTTCAAAAATTGTCTCATGTAAACCGCGAAAAATACACTGTGACTCTTAGGTCCTTAATATTCTCAACTACCGTGCACAAGAAAGACACAAGTTGATATTTGGTACTGGGAAGTTGTGAAAATGACTGTTAATTTCGATAGATTTGTTATTAGGAATTTAGATAAGGAAAGAAAATCCTACTAAAATTAGACATTGAAATTCCGGCCGCGTGATCTTTGAGCTATACTTTTTTAAATAAGTTGAGAGTACTGGTTGAAGATGAAGAGATAAATTTCAAAAATCGAAAGATAAAGGGAAACGCCTGTTAACACTCTTATAAAGAAATGTATACGATCTGGCCGCCATTCTGTTCATGGTCATCTTTGAGTTATACTTATTTAAAATGTCTTTCATTTTTCTTAATTCTTATGATTGATCAACTACATTAGAATTTCTCTTCTTTTTTTTAGAGACTGAAATGTGGTCGATATTTTATCTCAACAGGTACTCGTATTACTTTATCTTTGTGGATTGGCCCGACTCAGTGGACTGGCCCAATCAACCCAACAATAAGACTAGGTTGGGCCTCAAATATGGAAGTCCGAAAAGGACCGAGCCTCTTTAGCCCGACTTAATGGATCTAATGGCCGATCGGCCCTCTGGTCGGGTGCAAAATACGCTGCACAAATTAGGTTGGAGGCTATGAAAATATTGGCCTGACAGAAATTCGGGCCGACCTAGCCTAACCCGATTTTGCTCTGTGTCCCCGGGACTAATTGCCACCTCTAGGCAGCGAGAGAAAAAAAAAAAAAAAAAGTTCTGTTTATTGTGACTCCAAAAATCTGATAATAATTTAGGAATGCCGGAAAGCAATTCATCATACAAGGTGTATAAATATTTAATTGATATATACCCAATCGGCACACAAAGAATTAAGATACCAAAAAAAAAAAAACTCACACAGAAAATTATTTTTTTTCTCAAACGTAAATTCACTGAAATAATTTACTAAACATTGGCAGAATTGTCGGGCTTGAAGTGGGTTTGTGGCGGCGGCGACGCCGCCCGATAATCGGCGGCGACACTTCCCGGCGGCGGAGCTGGGGCGCCGAAAACCTGAGCGTTGGTGTATATTTCTTGTCGCCCCTTTGCTCTTCCAAACAGATAACACCCAAATCCAAGAAGCAATGAAAACAGAATTAATGGCAAAGATAGCACAATTACCAAACCCATCTCTGTTTCTTCAAGATTCTAAGACCCTTTTGAGATTTGTATGACAGAGATCTAAAAATGGTGCTTCGATTTAATAAATAAGGGGAAATTAAGAATATGCTTGTGTGGACTAGAAGTTGTTTAATAAAGAAGGAAGAATGTGGAAATCTCTAACGGTAGGGTTAACGTTCAAGTTTCTAACGTCCACTTTTTAGTGTGGGGAATAGGATTTTGCAAGCTGTCAATTGGGGATGTGAACAGGTCGAATCGAACTGAACATATAATTGTTCAAGTTTGTTTTAATTGAGTTTCGAAAATTGTGTTTGAGTTTGGTTTGATTATTAATCGAATCGAGCTCGAACGAACTTTAGTCGAGCTGAACACGAATCAAGCTCGAGTAGCTTGATATTTTTACATATATTATGCTGTTTTTTATAATCAAGTCGAGCTCGAGCAGAACTTTATATTTTATCAGATATAAAATTGTATTCAAACTTGGTTTGCTATGTTAACGAACGAAGCTCAAACGAGCTTTTTATCGAGTAGCTTTGTTCGATTTTCACCCTAATTATAGTTATTAGTTTATGGGCCAGTAAGTCTTTCTCTTCGGGCCCAAACGGGATGGGTTTTGTTTAGAAGCCAACCCACCCAAACATATTGTTCAATGTGCCTTGCACATTGAACAATTTTTTATTAATAACCCCACATTTAAAAGTTTAAGCTATTAAAGAGGTTAGTCATTTAAATTTATTTACTCTAACACGGGATATTCAACAGTGAGATTCAGATTCGAACTCATGACTTCTTGTTTTGGCATGGCTCGTAGATGTTTAATTTTGCATATAGTTTTCTGCTAGCTTGCACTTGCAAATTCTAATACTCATATCTAATTTGGAGCTCGGGTATTGTGATTTCATTGGTAGCTGAAACAAAATATTTAAAATGATATGAATCTACACAAGAAAACTATCCAGGCTGATAGTGATTGTCCAGAAAAGTAACTAATTCTTTCTTCCAAAGTTTTCCCTTGACAAAACCCAACTTAACTACACACTAAAATCAACTTCACAAACAAACGGCCACAACGATATAGCTCCTGTCATTACCTCAGAATCGAGTTCCGGCCTCAATAACACGAACAAAAATTCGAAAACATAAATCGACAGCACACTAAGTCTACAAGATGAAGTTACGAAAATCAGCCGTCTCTAAGTGGCGTTTCTTGCTGCAATTAGGAGAAGTCGACATGACAGCACAAAGAAAACGAAAAAATACAAGGGAGAAGGGAGATGGTGCAGGCCAAGTAAAAGTCATGGTTCAAAATCAGCAAACTACAAATCTGAATTACATAAAAAAACGACAGAAAATACACTAACTCGGAAAAATTCAGAAACAACCAAATCCTACCCAATGCCATCGACAACACTTAATCAGCATCAACGTCGGGAGTCTCAAGAACAGCCTGCTCAGCTTCCTGAACCTCCTTTTCGGTCTTCCTTCCTTTCTTCGATTTATAATACACACTCATGAAAGTACCAACAGCTCCATACTTCCTCCTGCAATGCTCGTACAGACCAGCATCAAACATTCTCCAGAAATTCTTCTCATTGAGCTCAGACACAGCATATTGTGGTTGGAACCCGTGGTTTTCGATCAACCAGTTCTCCATTTGACGAACGGCCTCGGATCCATCAAACTGCTCGCCCCTTAGGACGGGTCCAGGAGCGTAATAGACACCAACATCGGTATACATCTGAGCGTATTGAGTGTCGCCCTGTCTGCGTTGTAGCTCAAATCCTGGTTCTGGATACACCATGGTTTTCATTGGGAGTTTGTACAGTCTGTGTGGGCAGAGCCACAGAGGGTAGACCTAGAGAATATTCAATTGTTAGTATATACAAAATGGTTATGCTAAATTGCTGATTACAAACAAACCAAGAGGTTTTTGAAAGTTAAAAAAAAATTGATTTGTCTTAAATTTAAGGAGGTAAATATAATATTTTAATAAACATAAGGGGAGCTTTTGAAATGTTTTTTGCATATGAAGCGGGAAAATGTAAGACGGATCAAATAAAGCTTTTTTTTTTTTTTTTTGTAATTTCCGAAAATCTCTGGATTTTTTTGTAATTAGCCCGAATCTCAAGGGGTTTATTGTAGTTATCCCGCTATCTTATGATATGATAAATTAGCAAAACATACCTCCATCTCTCTATGAACAAATTCGAGAGCATCTCCAACTTTGTAAAGCGGGACAAGCATATCCTGAATGACATGCATCTCATGGTAATAGTTCCTAATGGCTTCACCTTGAGTGGCCTTGAGCAGAGAAACCTTGGGTGGCATCATCCAACCGAGGAGAAACCTGAACCACCATTGATCAGCAAATGGAAGAATGAGCTTACCCTCCCAATACAAGCACCTTGTATGCCTGTGGTAATATTCTCTGGTCGGGATATACTCCACAAACTCGCCCTTCTTCAATGCTGTCTGTGCATGCTGGTAAAACCAGGGTTTGAACCACCAGCCAACGCTATTGATTTTATTGCCCTTCTTTTTCGCTTCTTCTTTAGAAGCATATTTTCCTGTCATGCAGACACCTTCTGTGGGAGAATAAATCATGGTCTCAACAAAGTCCGGAACTTTGTCGGGGTTGTCCTGATCTCCATCCCTTGGTGCAAAGGAATCCACATATGCTTGTGCAAGCTCCTTTAGATTACCTACTACAGGCTTATATGTTAGCTTCATGTATTCCTTTATAGGTATGAGCTTAATCTCAGCTGCCACAAGAAGTCCCAGTGTGCCTTGAGACCACGGGATAGCGTAAAAGAGATCAGAGTATTCATTGTCCTTCGTAGCTCTAACCAAACGACCATCGGCCAAAACAATTTCATAAGCCACAACGGTATCCGAGAACAGGCCATATATATGGGAGCTTCCTTCAATACCATAGCCATTGATCAGACCACCAACAGTCAGATCATCGAGCTCTGCAACAACTGCAAGGGAAAGATTCATCGGGACAGTGGCCCTGGAAATCTGACCCATATTGACTAGAGGCTCCACTCTGGCAGTCATTCTCTCCCTGTCAATGTCCAGAATGTGTCTGAACGCAGAAAGGTCAACCTCAAAATGTCGAGCACGCTTATAGTCCACATTACGCATTCCAACAGCAATCCATGGCTTACGGGCTGTGCAGACTAAACCATCCTTCTTCGGGTTCCTCTCCTTGAGGCGTTTCACAACTTTCTTAACATTTTCGTCGTGTTCCTTCTGGCGCTGCTTGAATGACTTGCACTCAGACTTCACATCCCCAAGATATGTGAGGAAATACAGTGTGAAGGAAATGGGGAGAACGACAAAGATGACGATTATCCATCGGAACTGGACAAAGTAGTCCACCCAAACCTTCTTTCTCTTGGGACGTAGGGGGGCCTCAAGATCTGACATTGTAGAAAATGGAGAGGCCTACAACAATCAAAACAAATATTTATGTGAGAACATTAGCATACAATATTGTAAGGAAAAAGGCACAATATAAATGCTTGTGCTCTATGCATATACAACTGTGAGCATATGGGTAATCAGCAATATGATAGGCCAACAAAATTAAGTCTGGCAGAATCTAGACATCGAACTTTGACTTCCTAAGGTGAGGGCAACCTTATTTGACAAGTTGAAAAGAAAAACAACTGGATGTAGTTTTATTTTCACATTTTACATTAGCTTGCTTAGCACAAAGGAGGAAAAGTAGAAGACAAAATTGTAAGACCACCATCAATTGCAGTCACCCCAACTGATAGATCAGACCCAGTGACACACAATATGCACATGCTTCATATTGGATGATGATAAGTCATTAATTGTAGTCATTCATAATACATGGTAGTCAATTATCTTCAGTCTTCACACTTAAACAAAAACTATATGAATGGAATGAGTATTGCATTTATTGTTGTATAAATTAAGTTGATCTTACCCAGAAAAAATATATATATAATAATAATAATAATAATAATAATAATAATAATAATAATAATAATAATAATAATTGCATTTGCAATATCAATTTGTGTTACCCAAAACAAAAGGAAAAGGTCTCACGTGAGACCGTCTCATGGACTTAAGACAAAAGGAAAAGGTCTCACGTGAGACCGTCTCATGGACTTAAGTTTGTGAGACAATCTTACAATACACAAAAAAAACATGGTTCATTTTCATGAATTTGGGTTTGGGTTCAAATCTTATTTATATATAGGATCTGTCTCCTGAAAAAATAAGCATGAGACCGTCTTATACAAATTTATGCCAAACAAAAGTTGGAATAATAGCAATTCGCAAGGACATGCATGCCAAAAGACAAGCCTCTAGGGGAACTAAACCCTGCCAATTCTGAAAGTAAACTATATTCCGAGTGAATAACCATGCATGTCCATTTGCAAACTATTATTTCCAAGGGAATTATCAGCCAAGCTTTATTTAAAGAAAGCTTTTAGCTCTAATGCATTTTAGCCCTGATAACAGTTGTTAATTCAGAATTAAGCACCAGATTACCTAATGAGCTACTTAATTTGAAGCAAAAAACATCACAAAACAACTAGATCTGCAACATCAAGTGTAAGTGTGTAACCCACTGGAAGCAAAGTAAACTTTGATATATCAAATCAACATCATAGAACCCAAATTTGGCCAGATCTAGAAGACGAAACGTAAGCACCCACGAAGGACATTAATTCCGCCGTCGTTCTCAGTTAAAAAAAAAATAGACAAACAATGAAAACAATCACTTTTCATACGCATTGACCAGTACATTAAACCTTAAATCCAACACCATAACAAAAATGTGGAGAAGAAATCGACAAAAATGAAGAAAAATTTACCAAGTAATTGATGGAGATAGAGTTAAGAGAAGGTACCTGAGCGTGAGAATTGACTGGACTGGAGAGTGACTGGCAGAGGAGAAGCTGCTAAATAAATATCTGAGGTATGAAATTTGAAAAAGGATCATATAGGCAAAGGCGTAAAAGGGAAGGGCATTTTCGGGATCGATGAGTATGTTAATTTAGCTTCCACCTACTTAATCAAAAAGATGTTAGGTGAGATTAGATCCATTTTATTATAATAACTAGGAAATCACGTTTTTATTATAATTGAAAATATTTAGTGATTTTTTTCAAAAAAAAATGAATTTGAAAGCTAACATTAATTAATATCTTCTTTTTAGAATCAAAATGGGATTCGTTAGAAGAAATTTAAGACTGCTTACAATAACAAATGGAAAAAAAATGCAAGCTCAACAAAATCATAAACATATATAAATTTAAAACAAAAAATCCACATTGTTTAGCAGTGACTTGTCTGATTTTCTGAACATAATGTGACAAACTTATTAACTGAGAAAAATCATCTATTAAAGGGTAGATTTATTTAGATCGAAACCAACGAAGGAGCTAAAGACGTTAGGATCTTGAGAGGATGAATGTTTTGAATCTAAATGTATATTTTGACATAATTACATTAATTAATATATCTTTTAGTATAATTTAGAGGGAAATGGGGAAGAGAACACATTCACTCACATGCACGTTCTAAAAATCTTCGTCTAACGATTAGTCTCCGCTTATTTGTTAGGTTTTTTTTGTGTCTGTCTAGATTTCTCTTTCGATTACGTCCCGCCTAACACCACCCAAGTAGGGCTAAAAAATGAACCAACCTACTCAATACTCGGTTCGAGATTGATCGTTAAAAGCTCGTTTGAGCTCGGTTCGTTACCACAACGAACCAAGCCTGAACATATTATTATGTTCGATATGATGTAAAGCTCGACTTGAGCTCGAGCTCGACTCGATTAATAAAAATAAAATAAAATATGTATAAAACTATCAAGCTATTCGAGCTCGATTCTTGTTCGACTCGTCTAAAGCTCGTTCGAGCTTAATTCGATTAATGGTCAAACCAAACTCAAAACATAATTTTTGAAGCTCGATTAAAACTCAAACAAGCTTGAACAACACTATGTTTGGCTCGAATCGACTCGACTCGCTTACACCCCTACACCCAAGTCCCTCCTAACCCCACCTAGTTTTCGCTTAGACGCTAAACTTCAGTATGCCGCCCACCTAGCGTTACACTGTTCATATGAGATTGAACTCGAGTCAATCAATTTGACAATACAAGTTTCTATCACTGAAGCACAATATTGATCCCGATTTTAATTAATATTTTAATGATATACTCCATCCGTCCCAATTTTCTAGTCCAGTTGGACTTTTCACAAAAATTAAGAAAAAAATATTGGAAATTAAAAGTATACAAAACAATTACTTGATTTGCCCCTAAATAATGAATAGTGGAAATTAAATAATGTGTATTAAATAGGATTATAATAGTAAAAGAATGGAAAAATTACTATTTAATATGAAAATTAAACTATATATTTGAGACATCTCAAAAAGAAATAGTGGACTAGAAAATTGGGACGAATAGAGTACTAAATTAAGTAAATGAAAAAAGAAAAAAGGATTCAAATAGTTTGAGGGAGAAAGCGGGCATAGCACAGGAACAAAATAAAAGCGGAAATCTCGATGATGGATCCCACCAGGATTCGCGGCATTGCTGGCCGTCACGTTCTGTCTGACTCTGAGGCATTTGCACGTGACGTAGATTAGATTCCCGTTATTAAATTACTTAATTATTTGTTAATTTGATTTAAATTAATGGGTAATCATCAATCATTGCGTTTTTTGTGGGCACGTATGTATGTTGTTGTGGGTAATCATCAATCCCTGCTCCATCAAATTGTTTGTGGGGTGAAAGTCAGGGGTTCATATCTCTATTCTATCAAATTGTTTCATGGGGCATATGCGAGCTGGTGAAGATTTGGTAGAAACTTATACTGAATAGCATCCGTGTGGGTTCGATTCGGGGAGAGATCGTTTTTAGTAGATTGGGGGGTCGAACATAATTGTTTTCTTTACCCAGGAGGATCACGGTTGACGTCGGCCAGACCGTCGTAACAATCGGGTCGATCATCTTGCACATCCGCGATTTCTTGGCGGCAAAGAATTGTCCCGGCAAAAGATAAATGCGTGGCTGAGCTGAGTTATAAAAAAAAAAATTGAAAATGTGAGATCATGCACGCCAGCCTTTTCATTGGACTTTTTATTTTATAATGGCAGTTGAATAGTGATATCAGGCATTTTCTTTACCGTGTTTGTCCTTTTTCAAAGGAAAAAATGTATAAAAATATTCAATAGTAGTAGAGTACCAAATAGCATTTGTTATTTGGGTAAGTTTCAATTTTATTAGAATGGCCTACGGAGTGTAACTTTGGGGGTTAAATTAATAAAAAATAATTATTTAGTATTAAAATTAATATTTTAGAGTAAAATATACATAGAAATGATTATATTCAAAAAATTTGGGAGGCTTTCTACCAAGGGGAATACAAGTTACGAATAATCTCCTCTATCTCAATTATATATGCACCATTTTAGATCTTAGTTCTAATCGAGGTGTCAACTCTTGACATAATAGATAGCACGACAAGAAACGATACTTAAATAATAGGTTAATTTTTAATCATATCGTGTTTGTATTATTATCTGTCGACATAATAAATACGATAAAAAATAACAAATATAAGACACGTTGTAGTTTGTATTATGTATTATATATTATGTAATATCGTGGCATATCATGTATTTGATAATGAGCACATATTTTTTTATATTTATCGTGCCAAATCGTATCATGATCATGTTTCAACTTATCATATTTAGCCCTTTGCAGCCCCTTCCTTCCCCTCCCCCCTCCCCTCCCCCTCCTCCTCCCCCCTCCTCCTCCTCCCCCTCCCCTCCATGGTTTCTATTGGAGGGATACCAAATGGCGGGCCCGCAGGCGTATGAAGGTGGCCGAAATTTTTGGTTCAGGGCGCGGGTCGGAGCTTCACGGAGGTGTCTCGGAGCGGAGAAAGACGATGGGCTGCAGAGATTTGGGGAGAGGAGAGACAATTTTTGCTTTTTTTTCTCTAGGTTGTTAGTATAATTGTTGTTTTCTTATTTTGTTTGTGTTTTTTTTTTTCGGTTGATTTGCGAAACTCGTAGGCGGATCGAGTTTTTTTTGCTCTGCACAAAGTATGTAGTGGTTGCTCGTGCCCGATTTTAGTTTTTTTGGTGTGTTGTTCGATCTCCTTTAAGGTGTCTTTGAAGTCTCCCGTGTGGTGGTGGTTAGTTTGGGTGGGTAGTTTTTTTAGTCCATGTGAATCAATTGGTTTTACCAATTCCCGCAACTCTTAGTTAGTCTTATCGGCTCTTGCCCGTTGGCTACGATTGTAGTTGTAATTTTAGTTTTTGAGTTGTTTTAATATAATTCTATAAAAAAAAAAAAAAAAAAACTTATCATATCGTGATTACACACATTTCCCACTCCTAACTCTAATGCGTTTGTTTTATACCAAATCTTATATTGATTTAAGCCTCGAAAATCTTTCTAGAACAACTTCTAGTCATTTCTAACAATTTATTCATAACTTAGGTCGACATAACTCACACTCATTTTACCTTCCGTATAAGTGATAACATGCTATATCAATTAAAACGCGTATCACACCGTATAGTACACATATATACGAATAATTGGAAATTATTTTTGTTGTCCATACATATTTTGAAGCGTTGTTAAATACCCTCTATTTTTAAAATAAAATATTTAATACTCATATTATACTTATCCATATAATACTTGGCGAATTATACCTCATTTTAATATTTTTAAAATATTTATTATCTAAAAATCATTCAAATTTTATTTAAGTACAATTGAAATATTTTAAAAATAATAAATAAGAATATTAATAATATACAAATACTAATTAATTAAATAATTATCTTGGATACATGTTAAGTTATAGTTTAATATAATATAAAAACTATATATTAAGTTGTATAAATCTAAGCATGTTTGTATCAAAAATCGGGTCGGACATGATTAACACTGGAAAATAAATATGTCAGACCGACCGCATGTCTACATGAGTGATCTATTTAACCCATTTAATTTTATAGTGACATATTATTTTCATATTTTGTAATGTTTTAGTTAGTTCTATGATGGTGGACGAATGATTAAATGTATTTTTTATTTGTAATTTTAGTTTTTCTCCATCTTTTTATTTTTTTTCGTGTCAACTTAAAATTTTATAGGTATTTTATGTCATGTCGTGTTACCTGTATTATATTTGTATCGTATATCTTGACATAAATAATTAAATGAGTTGTATTTGTGTCAAACCTATAAATTATAATACCCGGATCAGAATACGACGCGTGAACAAACACATGATTGATATCTTATGTATGTATGGGGTGGAAGCTAATTAGCTAAACAATATTTTGGGCTTGTATGGGCTGATTTACTTGGCCCGTCATTTGTGGGCTAGGCCAGGCCAGTCCGTCTATCTAAATTTCTAAAAGCATAATGATGATTAATGAATGAAAATTAAGTAGACCAGCACAATATGCCAGGTGTTTTGACTATGGGGGACCTCACAGTCAAAATTCCAAAACAGTAAATACCCTTAAATTTTCCTCGTAGCCGTTACAATTTAGAAGGTTTCCGAAGAACCCTCCCTTCACCTTTTCAACCCCAACAAAATTTCAACCCCAACAAAATTCCAAGGACATTTCCGTCATTTCACGTCCCCCTTTCTTCCTCTTGTTTTCCCGATACGGTGCAAAAATCACACTCACCCACTCTTTCTCTCTCTAAGGGCATCGAAAATTTACAGTCATGGCTTCTTCTTCCTCGGTGCATGCCGCGAAGCCCGAAGAATTCGGCGGAGGAGAAAGCTCGGAAGCGCCGCCGCCTCCGTCGTTGGGCGGCGATCAGATTTTGCTCTACAGAGGCTTGAAGAAAGCGAAGAAAGAGAGAGGATGCACGGCTAAAGAGCGCATCAGCAAAATGCCCCCTTGTACCGCCGGCAAACGCAGCTCCATTTATCGAGGCGTCACCAGGTATATTTAATCATCAATTATGTGGTGTGCGGTTATCGTAGTATTGATTGTACATTTGTACGGTTTTGCCTTGTTGTTTCGAGTTTTGGAGTTGTTAATTGTTATGGTAGAGGAGTTAAATTTGAGCTGTGATTGAATTTTGGGGCATGAGAGTTGGTAACGGTAGTTGTTAGAGCATGGTACAACTTTTGATGCGTGAGGCACTATTGGCCAGTCTATTGTCTTGCTTGAGAGCCTAATCTACTTCACTTCTTCAGTTGTTCACCGAATAATGAGATTTTTATTGTGCTTTTGTTCCCACGAGAATAGGCATCGTTGGACTGGTCGTTATGAAGCACATCTTTGGGATAAAAGTACTTGGAATCAGAATCAAAATAAGAAGGGAAAGCAAGGTGAATTTACACACACACACACACACAAACACATATTCTTCTAGGACGTACTCTGTATTATGTGATTGTTACTAATTCATATTTCAATTTTGTAAAACGACGATCTTATCTATCTCTTGTTTCCCTTTTCTCTTCTTGTTGTTGCTGGGAAATCGAACGTTGGTGCATGATCGGACAGTTTACTTGGGTAAGCAATCTGGCCATCTTATGTTTTGGAGAAAATGGGAAATACCAAAATAGGACTTCACCATGTTCTTCTTCGTCCAAAATCACTGTAGGTGCATATGATGATGAGGAAGCTGCAGCAAGAGCCTATGATCTAGCCGCTCTTAAATATTGGGGCCCTGGAACGCTCATCAATTTTCCAGTAAGAAGTTACTGAGTCATCTGCTTCCCTTTATAAGTCTTTCGGTTGGTAATTGATATATTATTTTTATAAGGATTAGCTATTGCATTTTACATTTCCATTTTTACTAATGGGGCTGTGCAGGTGACAGATTATACTAGGGACCTTGAGGAAATGCAAAATGTCTCAAGAGAGGATTATCTAGCATCACTTAGGAGGTTAGTATATAATTTTCTGATTTTATTCTTGTAAAAATTGTAGTTCTTACTAGCTACTTTCCATACAGGAAGAGTAGTGGTTTCTCTAGGGGTATCTCCAAATATCGTCCCCTTTCCAGGTACACTCTCGTACAACACATCGGTATTTTTACACACTAAGAAAAGCTGAACACTACACCAAACTTTCGTCTGTCCTTCAGTTGTCAGCCTTTGAGCTTCCAATTATATAGAGGTGCCAGTGTTAGATTTTTTATATGGCTGAATGATTATATAACTGAACTTTGGCTTCTTTTATGATTTTGATCTATGAAATCTCAAAGTAGTCGATGGGATTCACAATTTGGTCGTACGCCTGCAACTGACTACATCAACAGTGAATTCTATGGTGAGAATGGCTTTGAATTCTAGGAGACAATTGTTTTTATGCCGAACATGAATCTGAGTTTATGCCATCGACACTTTTTCTTTCTTTCTATTTTCCTGACGAATCATGTGTCGACCTAAGGTTGCTGCTATTAAAGGTGCAGGTGATGAGATGGCTTCAGGAAGTGAATATGCAGGTGGTTATGGTGCTGACAGGAAGATTGATTTGTCAAATCACATCAAATGGTGGGGGACAAATAAATCTAGTCAGACTGATTATCGGTCAAAATCATTAGATGAAACAAACATTAGGTCTACTGATGATGTTGCTAGTGAACTTAAGGATCTCGAATGGTCAACAAAGCCCACTGAACCCTATGAAATGCCACGTCTAGGCGTTCCTCCCGAAAGAATGAAGCACAAAAAGATATCTGCTATGAGCACTTTGTTGAAGTCAGCAGCATACAAGAGCCTTGAGGAGAAAATCTCAAAAAAGAAAGAGAAGGATGAGAATGATGAGAACGAAAACAAAAATAATATTGACAAAATTGAGCTTGGGAAGACAGTTGACAAAGCATGCCATGAAGGTGGAGGTGAGAGACATGGTGTTGCGTATGGGATAAGTGGAGGATTACCTATTCATAGGAATGTTTATCCGCTGGCCCCTCTTCTATCCGCCCGCTTCTTACCAACTACAATAGTATTGATCCATTAGCTGACCCTGTTCTTTGGAGTAATCTTGTTCCCGTTCTTCCAGCTGGATCTTCACGCACGAATGAGGTATGCTTTTCTTTTGCTGAGTATCATAGGAGCTAGATTTTACTCCTTCACATTTGCTTCTGGGAAAAGTGGAATAAATTTAATAATCTTGATACTCAAGGCTTGCGAATATTTCGTGATTTAATAATTGTTTGAGGGGTTAATTACACTTTGCATCCTCAAGTATGCGGATATTTACACTTTGACCATAAATTTTTTTTATTTAAAACTTTACCTCTTGGACTTAGTGTTTTCCTTACACCATGCCCCCTGTAGAGGAGGTAAAATGTACAAAAAAATGTTAAGTTCAGGGGGTAAATGTTGAGATATGTCACTTGTGAGTTGTCCCACATTGATTAATTAAGGGAAGAGAGTCCATTTTATAAGCCAAGTGAGCTACTCTTCCTATCACCAATTGGTTTTAGGATGGAACCTTTCTTGGTGGACTTGAGCTCTCTCCCATATTGAGTGTACGCTTCATGTGTGGGACCGTACCAAGTCCCCCGAATTTAACATGGTATCAGAGCAGGTCCATTGCTCGGCCCAATGTGGGCCGTATCACATGATGTGATTGAGCATGATGGATCCTGTTATGATGATTAATGAATTGACGAAGGACTCACAAGTGAGGGGGGCGTGTTGAGATATGTCACTTGTGAGTTGTCCCACATTGATTAATTAAGGGAAGAGAGTCCACTTTATAAGCCAAGTGAGCTACTCCTAACTCCTCCTATCACCAATTGGTTTTAGGATGGAACCTCACTTAGTGGACTTGGGCTCTCTTCCATATTGGGTACGCTTCATGTGTGGGACCGTACCAAGTCCCCCCGAATTTAACAAGTGTAATAGAAAAAAGTTGAGGGGGCAAAGTGCAAATATTCGCATAATTTAGGCGGTTTAGTGTAATTAACCCCTTTTTAAGCCCTTTTTTCTAAAATATTTTATAGAAGAGTTTAGTATTGCTTTTAAAAAATTGAGAATAGTTGAGATACATTGGGATGCAATTTCAACAAAAGGAATCAACTTAGAACACCTTTATTAGATAAGCCGTCAGGCACAGGTATCCGCAAAAAGAAGTAAATCTGTTACTATATCAATTTTTTGTAGGTATTCATTCTATCCGGCATGTCAGCTTATTGAATTGGTAAATTTAAAGCAAATGTATTCCGTAATGTAATAGATCATCCAAGATATGATTTTGCTTGAAAATTGGTGCCATGATAAGTGGTGATAATTGTTGCAATGCAGGTCACAAAAAATGAATCGGGCTCCGATTATACTTTCTTCCAGCAAGGAGAGTAGCATCACAATTCTCTGCTTTCGAAAATCAAGTTAGAATATGATCCTTACTAAGGCCTGTTGATGAACGAAGTTGAGATTGGACATGCATAGACTCAAGAACTGCATTACACCCAGAGACCATGTCTGCCAAGTTCCTTAAAAACCCCTTACTACATACTTTTGGGAAAGCAGCAACAGGAGGGCGCGTATTCGAGCACATGTTGAAGATGTAAATTATAAATTTTATGTTTTATATGTTTTGCCTTCTGACAATATAGGCTTAGAAAGGTGGTGTTTTTTTCTTTTTCTTTCATTTTTTTTAAAATTTCCTCAACTAGTACAATTTACAGATTTTTTGGTCTTTCTACACTTGTTTACATTATAGCTGTCACAGTGTCATGGTATGTTAAGTGTATTACTTCTTTGTATAGTTAAAGCTTTTGACAGTCGAAGAGAATCATGTATACCCAAGGGCTTGTAGACTTCTGTATATTATATGTATTTTGTGCACATTGGATGAATAATCGGGCTATGCAAACTATGCTGTTTTACCTTCTTTTTTTTTTTTGTGGGTCAGAAAAAGCTTTATTGAGGAAAATGGAAAGAAATAGTAATAAGTACGATAGTTATATTTCATCACATATTCTTTGGATAAAATAAATATAAATTTACAAAAACCATTAGTGTAATCTCGAATGATTAAAACACATAAATGAAGAAAGAATAGTAAAATATTTTCCGGTACATCCAACATAGAGGAATCGGCATGGGCAAAAAAGAAAAAAAATGAATTTGGGATTTTTCGTTTTGGTGGGATGATTGTCGGGTTGAAATTTTTCGAAAATAGAAAATAAAAAAGGCAAATCTAAAGATCGATACATTGCAACTTCATAATCTCCAATTCCGACTTCTCTAGAATGAACTTTCCAAAAGTTCATTCTAAAGTCTAAACCAAACAACTATTAATAGAAGTGGTTCCAAAAATACTATTCATTATCAAGTTCGGAACATCTCTTTCTATATAACAAACAAGACATTCATTCATCCACTCATATACCTTAATTGAGCCAGATAATTCTTATTTTTTTTGGGTCAAAAATGTTTAATGGCCTTTTAATTTTTAGCTCAAATTTTCTTCATATGAACTAGACATTCGATTCAATTTTCAGGTCCAAATCAAATTTACCAGGATCAATACGATTTTGAGTGTGGTCCGCCGACCGCACTCATCTTAAAAAGGCTACGCAATTGGAAATTGGGAACATGAAATATCGTGAAATTTCGTATTAAAATAAACGAAGATTTTGATATGAATATTTGTCAGTTGTCACAGGTGCTATTAGTGACCTGTGCCCAACACTAGGAAAGCTTCAAAACACGCTACATGAACATAAAAGATAGACATCATTGTAATTTATCTATCTATAAATGTATAAGAGAATTTCAACGGTTCTCCCCAAGATTTATTTTCTAACCACCAATTTTTCCATTCAAACGTAAATTCCATACCCAAACAGTCATCCTATTTTCCCTACACAGAGGAGGTTTTGGCGTCCCATCTCGCACCACTTCTACAACAAAAAGGCTCTTCCCTGTTCCCTTCTGTTATTCAACAAACGCAGCAAATACACGCCCAGATTACAGTTAATGGGCTCCACAACTTGGGCATTTTGGGCACGAGGATTTTGGGTATGTACCTCCTGTGTAACAATTATTCTGATGCCAAGAAATTGTTTCCCCAGCTTCAGTTGTGCTATGCCGCCCCTTGGAATTGGATGATTAGAGGGTTTACTGCAATGGGTTATTATGACTATGCGATTTTGTTTTACTTCAAGATGCTCATTGTTGGTACTAGTCCTGATAAGTACACTTTTCCTTACTTGGTCAAGGCTTGTGGTGGTCTGCATGCTGTTGATTTAGTGAAACATGTACATGGAATGATAAAAGGTTTGGGATTTGAGCTGGATATGTATGTGGGTAGTGCTCTAGTCAAATTCTATGCGGAGAATGATTGTTTGGACGATGCGAGGGAAGTGTTTGATAAATTGCCTCAAAGGGATGTCGTGTTGTGGAATGTGATGCTTAATAGTTACTTAAAATGTGAGAGTTTAGCGGATAATGTGATTGGATTATTTGAGGAAATGAGAAAAGGTGAAGTTGAGCCCAATTCTGTCACCTACACGTGTGTTCTTTGTTTGTGTGGCTCGAAATCAATGGTGGGGTTTGGTGCTCAGGTTCATGGTTTAGTCGTGAGGTGTGGCTTGGAGATGGATTCTCCGGTGGCCAACACGTTGGTTTCGATGTATGCAAAATGCCGTTGCTTGTTTGATGCTCGAAAGATGTTTGATTTTGCTAAGCAAGCTGATCTCATCACTTGGAATGGGATGATTGGAGGGTATATCCAGAATGGGTTTATGAGTGAGGCTTTGGATTTGTTTCGGGGAATGATATCTTCGAACGTCAAACCAGACTCGATAACTTTTGCAAGTTTACTCCCGGTAGTTCCTGAGTTAGGCCTTCTCAATCAAGGAAAGGAAATCCACTGTTACATTGTTCGACATGGAGTACTATTCGATTTATTCTTGAAGAATGCTCTTATTGATATGTATTTCAAACGCAAGGATGTGAAAATGGCTTGTAACGTCTTCGAAGAGAGCTCTGCTGTGGACATCGTCGTTTGCACTGCTATGATCTCAGGGCTTGTGCTCAATGGGATGAATGACAATGCTTTGAATATTTTTCGATTATTGCTTGATAAGAAAATGAGGCCCAACGCTGTAACGTTTGCAAGCATTTTACCAGCTTGTGCGGGCTTGGCTGCCCTAAAATTGGGTAAGGAGTTGCATGGTAACGTAATTAGGAAGGGGCTTGAAGGAAGGTGTTACGTCGGAAGTGCAATAACCGACATGTATGCTAAATGTGGAAGGCTAGATCTCGGTCACCAAGTGTTCGTAAGAATGCCTGAACGAGATTCCGTATGTTGGAACTCAATGATCACGAACTGTAGCCAGAACGGGAAACCAGAAATGGCCATGGATCTTTTTCGTCGCATGGGGTCCGAAAAAGCCAAGTATGACTGTGTCAGCATATCAGCCGCTCTTTCTGCATGTTCGAATTTGTCGGCTCTTCGTCATGGGAAAGAGATACACGGTTTCATGACGAGAGGTGGATTCAACTTTGATCTTTTCGCGAATAGTGCACTAATAGACATGTATGCTAAATGTGGTGATCTTGATTCCGCACAACTCGTTTTCGACAAAATGGAGTCCCCAAATGAAGTTTCGTGGAATAGCATTATATCTGCTTACGGAAATCACGGTAAGCTAAAGCAGTGTTTGGCGCTATTTCACGAAATGGAAAACGAAGGATTTCAACCCGATCATGTAACTTTTCTTGCCATAATATCCGCGTGTGGGCACGCCGGTCAAGTTGATGAAGGAAAACGCCAATTCAACCGCATGATCCAAGATTATGGTATTACTGCCAGAATGGAGCATTACGCGTGTTTAATTGATTTATTCGGCCGTGCTGGACGTTTAGAAGAAGCATTCCAAGTGATCGATGAAATGCCTTTTACGCCAGACGCTGGCATTTGGGGGACGTTATTGGGCGCTTGCCGGATACATGGCAATGTTGAGCTTGCTGAGGCGGCATCCGAGCATCTTTTCCGTTTAGACCCGCAAAATTCTGGTTACTACGTATTGCTATCGAACTTGCACGCTGATTCTGGAACGTGGGTGAGAGTCGATCAGATTCGTAATATCATGAAAGAACGAGGAGTGCAGAAAATACCCGGTTATAGCTGGATTGAAGTTGATAAAGCCTCTCATGTGTTTGGTGCTGCAGATAAAAATCACCCACAGTCTTCTCAAATTTATATGTTGTTGAATAATCTTCTTGTGGAGCTTCAAGATGAAGGGTATGTTCCCCAACTATACTTTACAATTCAGCCACCCAAAGATGCAGTATCATTACCAGTAGAAGCCTAGCTATCATAAAATGGTTTTTTTGGTTCCTTTTAATTTTTCTGTAAACTTATACATAGTATGGTTGTATAAGGATGCTACAGGAAAGATAAGTTACAATGATTTTTTCTTCAGAAACTCCTATTTCTTGAAACAACTCGTAAATAAGCTTAGATAGCGTTCGTTTATTTAGTTAAGGAGCATATAGTGAACACATTTTAAGGCTCATCTAATAAACGAACAGAACTTGAACAATAGTATACTCGTTCATTAATAGCTTGTGAACAAACTCGTTTAGTGTTCGTTTATAAAATGTTCATCACCAAGTTTATGTAGCTTAATTTTAAAATTGAAAATTTACATGTAAGTTAAATATAAATATTGAAAAATTAAACATATATAAGTCTAATATATACGAAAAAGATTTAGAAATACAATATTAAAAATTGTTCATTAATATCTATATTAAAGTTGAATTTGTTCACGAACATGTAATAAACACGAACTCGTCAAAGGTAATTTTCTTTGTTTCTCTGTTTATTGTTCGCGAACAAAATTATTCAATGTTCACGAACAGTGATTTCTGAAAGTTCCTCATGGTAACAATTCATTGTCCAGAACACTTCCAAATCCTATATTAGCTTTGTTTGTTTCAGTTTAGTATCCAAATACAAATACATTTCAGACAAATTCAATCAGGTTTATTCTCATTAAATACAGGATTAGTGTCCCTACACTTGGACTGTTCTTACAAAAAATTTACCCCATATGAGAACTGCCAGTAAAACTCACTTTCTTCACAATAATTATTTCACACAATATGTTGCAAACTAAAATATCCTTCAGATAAATCTTTTTGCTTACTGAGGTGGTAAGCTAAGAGCAAAATAGGATATCTTTCAACCCTTGAAAAGCATTATATGCTCTTCATCTTTTTCAGTCTCTATTTTTGTTCAAAACAACGGCAAGGTCTCGAAGCTCCTCAAATGCATGCATAGTTTCTGCATCAAATCCTCCAGCAAACTGCACATCATTTAAGCCAGAAACCATTAGAATAGGAAGAAAACCCCAACCGGCCTAAGATGAATAAGAGTGTTAAAAGAACAAGTGTTTGTTATAGAATTCGCAACCTGATGAATTCGGAAAGCAAATCTGACTCCCTGGAGTAACATATAATCCAAGGACGAATCTTTATCTGACGTTCCTTTCGACTGAAGTTCCATTGCCACTCTCTTCATGTACATTTTAGCTAGTTTCACGGAGCCAAACTTTATCTGAAATAAATACATGATGTAAGTTTGCCTTTTTTTTTTCCCTTCGTTGAATCAAGCGTGAAGATCGAAAGAAGCTAAACAATCTGGTTACCTAAGAATTATGTGCATGTTTGGGAGTACTTCTTACTTCTATAAACGTCCATTTTCTAAATGGACTTCTTAATAATTGACTTTTTAAAAAGTCTTCAATTCTGACTTCTCTAAAATAGACTTTTTGGAGAAGTAACTCACCCAATAGTCCATTCTACATTACTGTATTCTGGAAAATGAACTTTTAGATCCAAAAATCCATTTGAAAAGTGCTCCCAAACAAGCTATAATCTGCTCGTCACGAATTTAAAATCACCTTTTTCAAATTTTAGGAAAGAAAGAGAAATTCGATAAGATAGCAACCAAACCTTGCTTAATATTCCCATGTCCAACATCCAGTCTGTGGGAATGTGGAATTGCTTGCAGTGTCTCATCAATGAATCTCTCGTTCGGAGAATATTATGCACAATACGCTCCATTCTAATAAAGGAAATCCTTATATCAGCAGTCTAAACCAAACTTATTAGGATCCTTAGAGAAATCAAAAAAATTCATTTGGCATGCAGCTATGGGGTCTTACGGTCTTACCTCTCGGACAAAGCTGCCATTTTCTTTAAGGCGATGTCGCATGGCAAGCGACGATCGTCCTTGTAGTTCAAAACTTCCTGCTCCAACTTCTTTAGATCTCTATATCCAAATGCTGCCTCTCTTAACGTGTCGGCCTTCTTTTCTGGCCACTCAAAGTGCTTCAGAACTGCCCTTTCATCCACCTACAAGACAAGTCAAATGTAATGAATGCATTCAGAGAGATGTTAAATGCTTAATGTCCTCTAATAAAATTTTCTGGAAAATGGCGACGAAGGAACTTACAAGAAAGCAGAGTTCGTCGTCAAGCCACTTCACAAATGCAACGACATCTTCGATATTTTGGTATACCGCGTTGTTGACCTCTCGTATAAGGGAGTTCACAAATTCTCCTTGAGTTTCAACATCCGCCTTTATCTACTCACAGAACAGTAATTAAGAAGTATACTACAAACTTATATAGTATCTACCATTATAATAAAACATGACTAACCATATCAAGCAGACAAAAAACATTAATAAAAGGGATAGTTACAAAAACTGCCCTTGAGGTTTGCGGTAATTACAAAAACTACTTCTAAGGTTTAATTGTCTTAATTTTAAGGGGTTAACTGTTATGTTTCTATTAATGTAAAGGGGGCTTTTGGAAAAAAAAAAACTCCTTATGAAGAGGAAAATGTAACAAAGAATCAAATCTCAAGGTTTTTTTGTAATTTTGAAACTTTTCTGGGTCTTTTTTGTAATTATCCCAAACCTCGGGGTAGTTTTTGTAATTGTCCCTTAATAATAATTACCCGTGTTTGGCATCATGCTGCTAGTCTAACAATTCGACTGAAAACGCACGATATAACAGAAAAGCAAGCACTAACCGCAAGTAAATGAGACGATCGGTTCTCAATTTCACCGATCATGCTACTACGAACATTTGCAACATCCGACGAATCTGTCGTCCCTGAATTTAAGCAGTCCTTCCTAGACTCCCTCTTCATTAGTGAATGATAAAACTCGACAACCTGTGGGGCCCGCTGCACCGTCCCTGTCATGCTCCTAGTCGTTAATTTCGGAGGAGGCGGAGGCGGAGGAGGTGGCGGAGGAACAAGAGTTGTAACTGAAGTTTCTTGTTTCTGTCCTGTCAAACCAGTGCAAGAAGGCCTCGGAGGGGGATTAGGAATCCGTAAAGCCCTTTTCTCAACGTCCAATGAAGCGGTCACTTTACAAAAATCGAGACAATTGGTATAAACATGGGACCTGTTGCTTACTTCCAAATCATATTTCTGCGAAACTAACATCTCCGCCTTCTTATCTGCTTCTTTCGAACATATAAAGCTATCAGACTGTCTTTTTCTGTTAAGTACTAAATCTTCAGGACAGCAATTCGCTCCACTAATAGAGTGTCGTCGTGCTGAGCTTTGTCGATCATCCCAATTACTATCTGTGCATTTTATTTGTTGCAAGTCTTCATCTGTAATAGGCCATTTTTTAAACTTCTTGATGAGATATAGCCTTTTTGTGGCAGTATCATCAGAATCTTCATCAATGTGAAAAGGTGAAAAGCAAATAGATTCTCTGTTCTTGTCAACAGAACTGGGGCTTGATGGCTTATCAGTAGCGCAACCGCGTAATTCGTCCCTTAAACATGAATTAACCCATCTTAGATAAGCAAGCTCTTCGACTTCGTTCATACGACTCATTTGAAGACCTTCGACTTGCTTGCATAGATCTTCATTGGTATGCCTTAGCAAAGAGGCCTCTGCTTTTATCTCCTCAACAATGTCACTCTGAAACAATGTAAACGGAACTAGTAAGACAAGGCCTTAAATAAAAGTACTAAGGTTGTGACGGACTACCAAAAATTCTCATTTCCATTCTGCTAGAGAATTTTTTTCAACTCAATCTACCAAAATTTTCGGAAAATACACTATTCACTCACCTCACTTTTACTCTCACTTATTCTTACACTAATCATATCTAACTCACTCACATATTTTTAACTATCATCATATCCGCTCATTATTTTACTATTTCCATATCACATCGTCTTTCATCATTACATTTTAACTCATATACATTCACATCTCCAAAAAAAACTTCTTATTTTCCCTATCAAATTTTTTACACTATTCTCTAGCAAAAAGGAAATTTCCAAAATGAAAATATATCCAATCGCAACCTAAATGAATTGAGTGAAAAGCATGGCAACAAAATGAAATAAACCTTGAACAGCTTAAATTTTATCAGAAGTCATAATATTTATATTATCCTAGGTGATCCAATTATTAAACAATCTGTGTTGAATTACAAGAATAAAAGAATGAAAAGCTCCAATAACTGGTGATGGGAGTGTTTGCAAACTCTAAACAAAAAGTGATTCTCAACCACTTGCAAACAGTTGTTATTTGCATCAAGAAGCTACGAATCACTTTTTTTCAGAGTTTGCAAACACTCCCGATATACCTCAGAGACGTTGGCGAGGGTAGCTAACTGGGATTCCAATAAAGAAATCCTTCCAGAAAGATTTCTCTTCTGAAGCTGCAGCTCCTTGTTCAACCTCCTCAACTCCAAAACCTCCATCTCCACACTGCTAAAATCATCGTAAACTTCGGTTATAAAAATCTCGTCTTGCTTCCCCACGACGGAACCCAAAGTCGCCAGCTGTCCAGAAAGGTTCGCCTTTTCGCTTTCAAGAAATCCCACTCTCTTTAAAAGAACATCAACTTCACTCTTCTTCAACTCAAGCTCCCTCTCCAGCTCCAAATTCTTCGGATTTCTCTTATACACCGACAACTCAGCTTGCAAATTTATCTCCCTATCCTTAGACTCTTGTAACAGATTCCTCAAATGATCGATTTCAAGAAACAAATCTTCGGAAGAACCTAAAGCTTTCGTCTTGTTTTGCGTCTGGACAGCTTGTGGGTGCACTTGTGTGGCATTTATCGAGCACGAAAGATCGCCGATGAGCGATCTTTTGATTCTTGAATTTGAAATATCAGAGGTGTTTAGGGGCAATTTTTTGCTCTGAGCTGTGACTTGTACCACTCTGGTTTTTGTTTTCTTATCTGCTGAAAATCCCTTTACTATGTGAGAACCCCAAGATGATTTCATCCTTGAGAAATTGCTGTTTCCTTTTACATTGCCATGATTGTTATTATCCTTTGGAGCCTGGTTTTGATCAGCAAATCTTGATGCTTTCACTCTGTTTAGGTTTTCTTCTCTCATTATGAACAGAAATCAAAATTTCCAAAAACCCTAGTAGAAACAAAAATGGGTTTTTCAAAATTATCAAGAAACTGAGCTAAAATGATCACTCAAAAGACATACGAACTTAAAAAACGGGTTTTTTTTTTCCCGACAGGGAATGGCATAAAATAGATTCAAAATCGAACTTAAGAAACCAAAAGCAAGGGGGCTTTTTATATTTAGGTTTGAATTCTTCAACTGTTAATAAATTAATTATAAAAATAACTAAGGTGGGCTCAGGGGAAAAAAGGGGTGGACGATGTTTCTGTTCTGTTCTGGTTTTCTGAAACTGGGAAGAGTAAAAAGAGGTAAAGTGTCGCAGCTTTCACTGTAATTTCTTCTTCTTTTTTTTCTCTGTTGCCATTTTTGAATTTTGAAAATTTGAAATCTTTTCTCCGTGGGGGATGCGAATCACAAGAACATTCTCCGCCAATCGACGGCTGAAAATACAGTGGGACGAGGAGGACGATGACGTGTAAGAATTAAATAAAGTGAAATTGCGCTCCAAGTGTGAGAACACTAACGGTCGAATTTCGAGCCCGGCCCATTTGTTCAAATGGTCTGGGTTGAATATTTTGTTAACATATATATATACATATTGATTATTAAACAGGTCTTTTGACTGGGCTGGACTACATAATAAAATCAGCCCAATCAGTTAATCGAAGCATGGCAGGAAACTATATATAAAACAATAAAATGAAGATCTCATTAAGGACTTCAACTTGAAGCCCATTTTTTTTAGATAAAATCACATTTTTATCTTCTAAATTTACTTTTTAATTTACCCAATTTGCTAGCATGATGCTGAGTTTTTTTTTGCTTTTTTGTAAATTAATTTTTGACCTTTAGAGTAGTACTTTAACTTTTTTTCTTGTTAGATAAAATTTGTTTCAAAAAATTTGGTGCATTGACATTTAAGTATGAAAAAAATTACCATCACTTTATACATTATTCAAATGTAATAATGCTAATGGATATAGTCACATGATTCATGCTTTATCTTTGATGGTATTTTGTTGGAGATGGATTATTAATGTATAACAATTATTAATGGCCATATTTGCCATATGAATAAAAATATATGTTTTCCTCATGAAGTGTGACTGTGTGAGGAATATTATAATTTATCTCTCGCAATATTTTTTTTTAATGGCAAATCTCAAGTTCATTTAGTATTTAACCTAATCTTAGTACTCAATAATTTATGAGTTATAAGAAAGATATTATCATGCCAATTGAAAAACAAGAAAAAATATAGCTGGTATTTATAGACAGTTAAATAAAAATGTCACCTTGGCTCGAAAATCATTAGATATACTTATAAGCGTGCCGCTATGAATAGCAATTATTGATGTAAATGCGACTCAATCGGGACTGCTGAAGAGCATTTCACAATTCTTAAACCCCCTCGATAAGTAAAAATATCTTCTTGCTCTTTGCCACTGATTCAAGAACCTCAAACATTTTCGTATGTTCTTCATAAACCTCAGCGAAAACCGTTGATGCTATGTCGAATTGAGGAAAATAAATCAAGATGATTGGTGGGTTTTCTGTCTCTGAATCCCTGATAGAAGTTTTTTCTTCGACAAATTACCGCCACAATTTACCATTTCATTGCGGGTTTTCGATTTTGCGGAGACCCATTACCGTAATCGCGCCAAGGAGAAAGAAATCGTACAGAATTACAACAAGAAGCGCTTTAAGTGATGGCGGTGGTGTTGTTCTTGATAAAGAGTTTGAATTTCAGCCGTCGTTCGGTGAGTATTTGAAAGCGATGGAGTCTTTCAAGAATGATAGAGATAATAACAGTAATAATAATCGTAATAACAGTCCTAGGAAAAAGAAGAGTATCAAGAAAATTGTTGAAGAAGAAGAAGAGAAGGGCAGTGATGAGGTGGCTGCTGTTCAAAGAAATTCAAGAAATGATAAATTTCAAAGGAAAAGTGCATTTGTTCAAGAAGATTCAAGAAAAGGGGATTTTCGCGGGTCGGAAAATGTTAAGAAGAGGCAGAATAGGAGTTTGAAAATTCATACTGGAAAGAAAGGTGTTAGTAGCAGTGAGAGTAAATTCTTGGATTTGGATAGAGCTGCATTTAAGTCATTGGAGTTTAAAGATGATGTCATTGACAAGCCAAGGATTTCAAGGGTAGACATGGAGGAGAGGATTCAGAAGCTTGCCAAGTGGTGAGTAATCAATCATGAGTATTATACATGTCCTTAAATTAGTATATTTTTTTGTTTTCCTGATTGCCGTTCTTGCTTAGGTAGTTGTTTATGTATTCATGCTATTGCTAATTCGAATTGGAGTTGTATTAATATCTTTGCATTAGTAGAAGCTAGTGAGACTTGATGTGGTACTTGTGTACATCATTGAGCAATGAATAATATCAAGATTATGTATGGGTGGCACTAGCATGAGACTGATATTATGGTGAGTAATCAATCATGAGTGTTATACATGTCGTTAAATTAGTATATTTTTTTGTTTTCCTGATCGCGTTCTTGCTTAGGTAGTTGTTTATGTATTCATGCTATTGCTAATTTGAATTAGATTTGTATTAATATCTTTGCATTAGTAGAAGCTAGAGAGACTTGATGTGGTACTTATGTACATCATTGAGCTTTGAAGTGCCCTTGATAAGATGCTCATGGGAGCTCAGTGAACGTGTTCTGCACGTATTCCTCTTTGCTGATGGGAAATAGTTATGCTTGGTGGGAAAGGTCTGTTGAAATTGTGACATATATGTACATTTCTTTTCATTCCATTTGATTGATGTGCATATTGATTAATGTCCTTGTGCCTAAAAAGGTTACGTACATGTTCATACACTTGTATATAGATGTTTATATAATTGATGCATTACTAGTAGCGACAATCTTCAAGACTTGAGAAGATGAAAATTCACCTATGCTGCTGCTTTACCGTTATGTACTGGCATGTACATCATTGAGCTATGAATAATATCAAGATTATGTATGGGTGCCACTAGCATTAGACTGATATTGTGTCTATTGGTTCTCTGCATTAATTTATTTTAGCAAACGACTCCAGTTCATTTTCTGGTTTTGCCTCATTTCATTTCCATGTGGTTACCCCTTCTAGTATTGACTCAGATAATATAAAACACAGAAAAAAAAAAGATAATATAAAACACAACATTCGAGTTCTGATAACAATGAGCATCTTAAAAATTAAGCATATGTGTGCAAGGCTAAATTCTAATTACTACGCAGAACGTTATTTAGGAAGTCAAACATGCAATGAGTAGTTTACTGGTGGTACGCAGTAAGAAGTATTTTATGCTTGACATTCTATCTGGGTTTTTTTGTTTAAATTCTTTGGGCTCACAAGAGGTTAAACAGCTTCTTGCACTCTTTAGGTAAGACCTCATATTGCAGTTTCTAATATGTGTGGTTTTAAACGTGCCAAATTGTGGAGGGAATTGTCAACGGAAATCCTTTGTTGTTCTACTCATAGTAAAGTGAAGTAATTTACTTCTACAGTCTGAATGGTGCAGACATTGACATGCCTGAGTGGAAGTTCTCTCAAATGATGCGAAGTGCTCAAATAAGATTCTCAGATCATTCTATTTTGAGGATTGTCCAGATATTGGGTAAGTTGGGAAACTGGAGGCGGGTGCTCCAAGTCATTGAATGGATTCAGTCCCGCGAGCGCTTCAAATCCCACAAGATACGGTACTTTCCCCCTACTTCTTTGCCTACCCCATTCCCAGCTGACCCATTTTACCTTATTAATATCCAAAATGTTGACTTATCGGTGGAAAAAACTTTGCTTTGTTAAGCTGCCATCAAATTGTTGGGTTCGTTAGTACTCTCATCATGACATTTAAGTCCATTCCTTCTATTTGTGGAATTTTTCAAAGGGTTCTTGTCAAACCATTCTGTACACATTTAGCTGAAACTCAATTTAAGGAGTTGATATAAGAAATTAATATATTCATTTTTGGATAAATAAATGGTTCAGAAAGAAAGAAGAATAATTTGGGCTTCACTAAAGTGGGCTAGTGATTGTTTTGACTGATAATAACAACAAGAACCTCCTTGTCTAGAAGAATCGTTATTCAGATGCTTACTCGTGGAAAAATCGGAGGTATAGTAAATTTAGAGGGGTAGAAGTGGTCTCTATTTGATTACATGGCTGTCCTGTTGGAAATTTTTGTGTTGGGGATTACATTTACCCGAATATGGTCTTCTACTGGTAAAATACTTACTGCTTTCTATTGTTGCTCTGAATTTAGAATTTGTGTTGTGACGATATGTTTTTCCCATTTGTTCATATTTTTCAGACATGTTTATACTGCTGCACTAGATGCCCTTGGAAAAGCAAGGAGGCCAGTGGAGGCTCTTAATCTCTTCCACACAATGCAGGTAACCTTTTGTACTATATGCATCCTTGTATTGGGAGCTAATGAAGACAGAAAACCTGATATTTTTTTATTGGGATAATTACAAAAACACCCCTGAGGTTTGGATTAATTACAAAAAAACCAGACATGTTTCAAAATTACGAAAAACTCTTTCAGGTTTCATTTTGTCTTAAATTTAAGGGGGGGTAACTGTAATATTTTTGTAAATGTCAGGGTATTTTGAAATGTTTCGAAAATCACCAGGAAAAATGTAAGACGGAATCAAACCTCAAGGGTTTTTTTGTAATTTTCAAAGAACTCTAGGTTTCTTTGTAATTAGTCTAAACCTTAGGGGTGTCTTTGTAATTATCCCTTTTTTATTTTATTTATTCTTTTTCCCTATCTTACTACTTTCTGTAGGAGCAAATGGCATCCTACCCTGACATTGTGGCTTATCATTGTATTGCTGTCACTCTTGGACAAGCTGGACATATGAAGGAACTATTTGACGTGATTGATACTATGAGGTCTCCTCCGAAAAAGAAGTTCAAAACTGAGTTTCTTGAGAAGTGGGATCCACGATTGGAACCGGATGTTATTGTCTACAACGCTGTAAGTAACATCTGCCAGTGATTCATGAACCATTATTTTGTTGTGTGAAAAATGATATCTCCTTCAAGCTCGAAAAAAAAATATTCAGTCTACTGGTGGTTGCTCTTATATCTCCTTCAACCCTATACTGCGTTGACATGTAATGGTTTCAAGTCCTGTCCGGGTCTCAGATAATTGACATCATATTCTCTCTTTAACTCTTGTTAATCTGTTACATACCAGATCTTCTCTTTGCACAGCAATTGCCTAGACAGAATATTTTTTAGGTCTAATTTGTGCAGTTCCTAATTGCTATTTCTCGCCCAGGTCCTTAATGCTTGTGTTCGGCGTAAAAAATGGGAAGGGGCTTTCTGGGTTCTACAGCAGCTAAGCCAACAGGGTCAACAACCGTCAAGCACAACATATGGACTAGTCATGGAGGTAATGCCCTAATAGTATTGCTTCTATCATTCTTTGCAATGTGCAATTGCTAATGATATTCGATTGAGGTATTTCAATTTTCATTTTCCTCCGATCTTAGGACATCGTCTAGCTACTCACCTAAATGTATGTGTATTGGAGCAGGTGATGTTGGCTTGTGGCAAGTATAATTTGGTTCATGATTTTTTCAAGAAAGTGCAGAAATCATATATCCCAAATGCTTTAATATATAAAGGTAACCTATTGATGTATTTCCTCAACGTAATGAATTGCAGATACACCCCGTTAAACGTTTTTCTTGTTGTCTGTAGTTCTTGTGAATACTTTATGGAGGGAAGGTAAAACCGATGAGGCCATAATGGCTGTCGAAGAGATGGAGAAAAGAGGAATAGTTGGTAATGCTGGTTTATATTATGACCTCGCTCGCTGCCTTTGTAGTGCAGGAAGGTGCCACGAGGCACTAAAACAAGTAGGTGTCTTTTATATTTGTGTTTGTTAGTTTATTTTATTCCCATATTAAAGTGGGTCTCGAACTTTCAATAGTGTTGGTGGCAGTGTGAACTCGGTGCATTCTGTGGGATTTATAGTGTCTTATGAATATTGAATTGGAAATGTATTGTTTATATAACCTTTAGTGATTGGACTTGAAGTGTGCAACATCTTTGAAGGAGCTCTAACGAATTCGTTTGAGGTTTGGGCTAATTACAAAAATCCCTGAGGTTTGGGCTAATTACAAAAAATCGAGAGATGTTTCAAATTACAAAAGTGCCCCCTCAGGTTTGATTATGTCTTTATTTTAAGGGGGTAAGTGGTAACTGTAATATTTCTATAAATATTTCTATAAATATGAGGGGGTTTGAAATATTTCTTGCTTATGAAGGGGGAAATGTAAGACGAATCAAACCTCAAGGCATTTTTTGTAATTTTCAAAAATCTCTGGAGTTTTTGTTTTGTAATTAGCCCGAACCTCAGGGAGGTTTTTGTAATGATCCCTTGAAAATACTAATATTGTATCTTTTTGCTGTAACAAAGCTTTAAAATGGAATATTAGATAGATGAAGTGCACTGGCAACGACTGAATATTTTGTTGGTATTACATTATCAAGTTTCATGGCTTCCATCAAGTGTGCATGTCGTCTCCAGAAATGTGTAATAAAAAGATTTTCTGCTTTGCTTACTCTCGATTTGGGTTTTCCATGGTACTTCTTAGAAATTGAAATATTTCACCGCTCATTTTAATTTTTCGTTTTATGTTTTGCAGATTGACAAGATATGCAAAGTTGCAAACAAACCACTTGTGGTAACGTACACTGGTTTGATTCAAGCATGTCTGGAATCTGGCGACATTGAAAGTGGAGCTTATATCTTTAATCATATGCAGAAGTTCTGTTCGCCAAATTTAGTAACATGTAACGTAATGCTGAAAGCTTTTCTTGATCACGGGATGTTTGAAAAAGCCAAACAGTTATTTCTGATGTTACTGGAAAATGGCAACTTTATTAGCCACGAGGAAGATTATAAAGCTAGGGTTATACCGGATATCTATTCGTTCAGTACAATGTTAGATGGATGTGCTGCGGGGAAAAAGTGGGACGATCTTGAGTTTGTATACGCACAAATGCTGAAATATGGACATCACTTCAACGCAAAACGTCATCTTCGGCTGATATTGATGCACGCCGTGCTGGAAAGGTATCGTCTTCAACCTGAAATTTCAGCTCTTTGACTGTTCTGTGAAATATGTGGGTGCTATATTTTGATTAGGTTAATTACAAAAATATCCTTGAACTTCATTATAATTATCTTTTAAAATTACAAATTCCTATTGATATTTACTTTTATTTTACAAACTGTACGTTTTTTTTTTTTTTTTGGGGGGGAGGGGGTATTTGTAAAGCAAATATAAATCTTAAGAGGATGTTTGTAATTTAGAAATATAATTTTAGCTTTTTGTAACTAGGCTAAATTTGAGGGTTAATTTTTGTAATTTATCCTTTTATGTAACACAAAAATATGTGCTTGGAGGGATCTGACATAATTATGCATACTTGGCGGTTTTGGAGGAATTTTTTGTTTTTGTAATTTGATCCATTTGAGAGAATAATAGTCAGTGAGCCGACACTGCAAGCTTTCGCAGCTTGTGACTTAATTACATCAATTTTTTTCTAAAAAAGGGATAATTGCAAAAACACCCCTGAGTTTTGGGCTAGTTACAAAAAAAACTAGAGATGCTTCAAAATTACCCAAAATAAAAAAATACACTCTTGTTTGATTTTGTTCTAAATTTAGGGGGGTAATTGTAATATTTTTATAAATGTCCGGGGGGTTTTTGAAATGTTTTTTTCTTATGAAGAGGAAAATGTAAGACGGAATCAAACTCAAGGGTTTTTTTGCAATTTTAAAACTATCTGGATTTTTTTGTAATTAGCCCGAACCTCAGGTTTTATTTTATAAGGGATAATTACAAAAACACCCGAGGTTTGGGTTAATTACAAAAAAACCCAGAGATCTTTCAAAATAACAAAAAAAAAACTTCAGGGGTTTTTTTGAAATGTTTTTGAAAATTACTGGGAAAAATGTAAGACGGAATCAAACATGAAGGGTTTTTTTGTAATTTCAAAGAACTCTAGTTTTTTTTTGTAACTAGCCCAAACCTCAGGGGTGTTTTTGTAATTATCCCCATTTTATAATTATCCTTTTTTCTTATTATGTCACACAAAACTCAATGGTTCATTGCTGTTCCAGGAAGAACTATTGGAAATGACATGGAAACACTTGGTCGAAACGGAACGGGTTCCACCGCCTCTGCTCGTCTCGGAAATGTTTTGCACGAGACTGGAGAAGGGTGACTATGCTGCTGCCCTTTCTTACATTACTAACTTCGCTTCGACCGAGTCACAGGTATTTTCTAGAAAGTCTTGTTCAAAAATGTTAATCGAAAATGCCCACCGGTTCGAGGAGGGTACTCTTGATGAGCTCGTGCACGAGGGGGACGTTCTTCTCGCTAGGAATGAAAATCCTGCAGTTCAGAATCTAATACAATCTTGTAAAGAATTTTTAAGGAACCGACGGACGATAACGGGTATCGACCAAATTGAAGTGGTAAGATCTCGAAATGAAGCTGCTTTGGTGTTCTGAAACTTGGGGTGCAGCCTGTGTAGGATTTGTAATAGTGTTAAAAATTTATGCTTCTGGACTTTTTTTTTTTTGATAACCGGGTTCCGAACTTACACCCGACTAGTCGAGGGATGGCAGTTCGGGATTCTGGACTGTGATGTTATGGAATGATCTTATAGTGGCATTCTTGGTGATGTTATTTTCTTAGGATGCTTTTGCTTAGGGTGTACAAGAATGTAATGGTCATAATGTCTGCACATAAAAATCAGAATTGCCTTTGTTTATGTGAAGGAGTAGAGTTTGTTCAAATGATTAAGGGAGTGTTTGCAAACACTTAAGCTTTTGGCTTGAAAAAATAGGTTGAAGTGTTTTCAAATGCCAATTCTGCTTCTAATTCTATGTAATTTAGTCAGAATCTAAAACCAGAATCTAAAAACATATTTGGAGTGTTTGCAATTACAGGGAAAAAGTGTTTCTCAGCTTTTGGCCAAAAAAATTATTTTTTAGTGATTGCAAATGTCAAATTTCTGCTTTTGATTTTAATTCATTTAATCAGAATCTAAAAAGAAGTGAGATTGGTACTTTATATTTCTGATTCTGATTCTGGTTCGACTTTTACATACAAATACACACAAATAAGACATGTTTACAATTTATTCACCAAATACTCTCAAAAAGTTATTCAATTTTTAGCTTCCATTTGATAAATCATTTTCTCTAAAAGCATAGGATTTTGCAAACACGAACTTATAAAAGAATTGGTCTTGTATGAATATATTTTCAAATCCGATTTCCAGTTTCTAGTGATAGAAAGTGAATTTTAAAACTTTATTGATTTTCGTGTGAAAATTGGGGACATGTTTGGTTTGCTATCTAAATTTCTGTTTGACAATGAAAATTTATTTTTGGTTATAGTTTTACGAATGTATTTTTGAAATAGGTCTGCGTGATTGTAGTGTATTTTCACATATATTTGTGTGATTGTGGCGAAAAATTGTTTAGTTGTATTTTCAGAAGAATATTTTTAAACCAAGTGAAAACTAGAAATGACTTATTTTTCGGAATAGTTGGAAAGTATAAAACTACTCTTGAAAACACAATCATAACCATTGTCTTCTTGTTGGTCTTCGTCTTCTACTGAAAACCCACTACAAGCCAAGGCCCGAAACCACAAGTCCATTACCATGTAAGCCCAAGCCCACAATAAATTCCATTCTACAAAAAACAAAACTGAGAATCTGAGATTAGAAATCATGACTCTAAGTAATCACGTTTCAATTCGACACTTACTAAGATATTTGATTTTATTTTAAAAATAGTTTCTTAAAATGTTTGAAAATAGAATTATGGTACAATGTTCCACCTCATTTATGTATTTTTTGGTATATATCATTAAGTAACAAACTAACCAAACATTAATCACAAAATGACAAAATGATACCATATATTTCAAAATTTGTTCCACATAGACCATAGTTCCTAGTACTATTAAATAAGTAAATTTATAGAAAAAATTAATAAATGCCCCACATTCTCTGCTTTATTT
This sequence comes from Rehmannia glutinosa, assembly GCA_016081115.2. Lineage (NCBI taxonomy): Eukaryota > Viridiplantae > Streptophyta > Magnoliopsida > Lamiales > Orobanchaceae > Rehmannia > Rehmannia glutinosa. The sequence goes on along the minus strand of CM071933.1, from coordinate 77,713,870 downwards.
GCGGCCTGGTAATAAATTTTATACTTAGAATAGAAATTACATTTTTTTAGTGTGATTAGGGCCACCAGTTGCATGAAGACTTGTTTTAAGTATTTCTTGACAGCAATTTCAGGGATGCTGATTTACTCAATGAGTTGTAATTTCTTAATAATTTATTATTACTTTGGTTAATCATTGAACATGCATGTGATATCCCACTAAATAATTTTACTAAAATGGCTGTCAATGTGATTTCTTGTTTCTTTATTCATTTACCTTTCCCCCCTTCTATTTTCAAGATATTTTATAAGGATAATTTCAAAAACACCCCCCAAGGTTTGGACTACTTACAAAAAGATTCATACTTGTTTCAAAATTACAGAAAGACCCCTCAGATTTGATTCTTAAGGGTAACTGTAAATAAATATCATGAGGGTTTTTAAAATGTTTTTTTACTTATAAAGGGGGGAGATATGAGCAGAATCAAACCTAAGAGAGTTTTTTGCGATTTTAAAAAATTATTGGTTTTTTTGTAATTAGCCCAAACCTAAGGGGTTTTTATGTAATTATCCCTATTTTATATAACTTTTTAGTTCAAACTCTTTCTCACCTTTTTTTTTTTAAATATTTTTTCTTTACTTATAATGTCTTTTAAAAGTGATTTCTTCACGACTCCAAGACTAATTTGCAGCCTTAATTACAAGTCAACATTAACTAAAAAATCATCGCCTCATGATGATTTTTGAAATGTTTTTTTGCAATGAAGAAGATGACGAGATATAGGCAGAATCAAACCTAATAGAGCTTTTTTATAATTTTAAAAAATTTATGGTTTTTTTTGTAATTAGCCCAAACTTTAGGGGTTTTATGTAATTATCCCTATTTTATATAACTTTTTAGTTCAAAATCTTTCTCACCTTTTTTTAAAAATATTTCTCCTTTACTTCTAAAGTCTTTTAAATTGATTTCTTCACGACTCCAAGACTAATTTGAAGCCTTAATTACAAGTCAACATGTTAGGCACAGACCCCTTTCCTACTTGAGAGATTATATATAAAGATTAACCTTTAACTTTACCTAGAATTTTGAAAATTAGAAAATGGAAATCCTAATTCACGCGTCTAAGCTATGAAAATTGGACTTTGTACTCCCTTTTTTTGTCATTTTTTATTATCCTATCTTTCTTAAATTTTTTACAAATTGTTCTGCATAGTTTAATAATCTAATTTGTTATAGTATAAATTCGTTTTTTTTTTTTTTAATTATATACTATATTTATTTACAAAAACAATTTTATCAAACAACCATACAATTTCAACTGGATATTACATTTTTCCATACAATTTCAAGTTCTCCTATATATATATATATATATATTATATATATAATATGTTGGGAAAAAAAAAAGTTGGAGGTCGGTCAAGAAATGAGACAAATGAATTGGCATAATAGGGAACAGTTTGTTTTTAATTGCTTGACAGTTGACAATGATTGGGACGTCCTCCTTCTCTATCTCCTTTAACTTATTTTGTTGCATATGAACATTGCTTAATTTCCCTCAAACTGTAATTTACACCTAAAAATCAGGCATATCCCAATTAGGTGCAGATAATCTCTCTCTAACATGGATTGTACTTAGAGCCTAGCCAATTAAGACACTAATTGGGTTTTTATGTGTTTGATGCTGCTAAAAGTTGTGCAGCTCAATCCGAGTTACGGAAATTCAAGTTAAAGTATCTGGTTCCGGTCTCAAATTCAATTATGTGTCGAGAACCGACCTGCAAAAGGTCTACGGGAAGCCCATCCGATGCCGAAGTTAGAAGGATGTAGGAGAAAACCTCAAAGTGCATAAGTCATCAACATTAAAATTGTGTGCTTCATGAAAAATAATGAAGGATCTGGACTATGAACCACATAGGTTGGATATACCAAAGTGGCCTCTGGAGCCCAACATTATGGGTTGAGTCTCATGTGCTTTATGCGATAAGCTGTGCCTCATTGGTTTTTTTAGTTGACCTTGGCCCAATTCATAATTTTTATAGTAATAATTAATTAATGAGAATTTAATAAATTAAATATGGAAAAACCAAATTACCCCAACATTATTGAATTAACTAAACCAATTTACTTTTACCTAGGTCTACCCCATGCGAATATTAGTAGCCCTATACAAAGATCTACCATATGAGCATTATTATTATTACTATTATTGTTATTATTATTTTTATTATTATTATTATTATTATTATAGAAAAGAATAATGAATTTGGGGTTTTTTTAGTAACATTTTTCATATAGGATATAAAATAATTGAGCATATTGGGGTCAAACTTGTAGCTAGTGCCACATAAGTTATTTTGGTAGTTGATAACATGACGGCCCTACAGTATCAAGGTTTTATAGATGGTCTCGTTTGGTTAAATATATAGGTCAACTCTCATATTTTTTGTGGGGTTTTCATACCATATATATACATAATTTTGAAGAATTAGTCCTTTTTTTAGAATTCAAGAAATAGTCTTTAAGACCTAGTCCATAATAGATTTTTTTTATTATTATCCTATTGAACATTTAACTAATTTCACTTTATTTTATGTACTTTGTAATTTGTATGTGTATCTCTCTTGTTTTATTTGATTACCGACATTTAAATATGAATGAATAACGTGAAAGAGAAAGACATTTCTCGAAAAAAGAAATAAATAATAACGTGAAAGACAAAGATTAAATATATATGCATAGTACTAAGAACTAATAATGTCGGCAATGTACTATTTACTATGCCAACAAGTTAGCTGAATATTTGAATGGGCAATAAATAATTGGTACTCTTTAAATACAATAGTAACATATATTACATTCATTTTTTTTCGAGAATATATATTACATTCATATTAAGGTTAAAAAGTAAATAATATTCGACTTGCAAATTAATTGTTAAATGCTTGATTTGTAATCATAAAAAATCGAATTTGAATAGATTTTTTCTTTCAATATTATTTGAAACTCAACTCAAGTTAGCTAGACTCAACATGAATAGTAAAGAATTTTAATTACTTTGGGTGATTTTGAAAAAAAAAATAAAAACTATAGATACATATACTACACTAATAAAAACCAATTGAAAATCAAGATTGTGTATTTTATTAAGTGGCAATAGACCAAATTGGCCACTTTTGTTCATGAAAATAAAAAAATTGTCATGTTTAAACATGTTTTTAACCATTTTGACTACAAATTAATGGCCATACTCTTCTTGTATTATTTGATGAGTTACTTAGCAATTCTTCAAAAAATTGATGCAGTGCATTTCTCGGTACCGAGTAAGACTGTTTTGTACCGAGTCATGTAACTTACTACCGAGAAATGGACCGTCCCATAAATGAGAAAAATGACAAAGTGGACATTCGAACTTAAAATGGCTAAAAAAAATATTTTTTTCTAAAAAAGATAAACTATCTGAGGGCAATGGCGGATACAGGGCTGGGTCAACTTGGGCCCTGGCCCAGCCATTTTTTTAAAAAAAAAATAGTGAGAATTAAAAATAAAAGAAAAAATTTAGTTATAATTTGTATTATTTTTTCTTGGATTTTCTATCCTACTAACTCCATTTTTGCAGATCTACCATCCTACTAAATTGTTCCGCTTCGCCTCGCTTGGGGACCTCTACAGAGGCTTTTTGTGGATGAAGTGAATTGAGGGACATGTCTCACAAGTCAAGATTCAGAGCTATTTTAAATTGAATAACTACACAAAAAATCTTTCTCTGCCCTGTTATCGGGATATTTCGAACCTCGATGGGAATTAGGAGAAGCATGCATTAATTGAATTCCATGGGTGGGCTGCACAAATCAGACGTCCGTGACACAATTAATGCACAGAAACCTTCGTTTAGTCACTTTGTTGGTATAGTACAAGTGAGATGTGGGGCGTGTTTGGTTTGGGGTAGGGTTAAAAAGTTTGAAAAGCCGAAAAAGATGGCTTAAATTTGCACTATACGTGGCCGTGTATGAGAGGGGGTGTGATTCTCTAACATGCATGACAGTTGGACTGTACAACACTTTTCTGCAAATAAAAATCTGTCCCCTTCTTTTTGATAGAATCTAGGATTAATACTTTTCTTATACTAATGCATCAATACCGTTGAAATTCGGACACCTGTTATTCTGTCATTTGTTCCGATGCACGTTATACTACCTCGGACACTATTGCAGGAAGGAAAATACTATTCAAATTTTGGGATTGAAATTCCAACAATGTTGTGTTGATGCAAGCTTTTTTCATATGTATTTTTTTCACAAGGAAATAATTTAATTAATTAATTTAAACCAGAATACATCGATTGAAGACAAAAAAATTGTTAAATAGCATAAAAGATGAAACTATAACAAATTCATAGATCTAGGTTAATAACAAAAATTGTCTTAAAGCCTACTTCTTTGGAAATCTAAATTGTCTAGAATACCCTTGATTCCAATTATGCAACATGTTGAAGACTACAATCTGATTTGTTATCTATGTCAGATCGAAAACTTGCTTGTCTAAATCGTCCGCAAAAGGAAAAAAATACCGCAAAAAGATAATGACAGACCGAACATTGCACCAGATGTTGAAAATAAGATGTTTTGAATTCAGGTAAAAAAAATGGTCAAAAATTATCCCTAAACATATTTGATTACGATTAAAAGAAACAATCTCAAATAGACCAAGATCAAATTTCGAGTCTCTCGAGCTATTCTAATCAGTCCTTCTACGTATGTTCAGGTGAAGCCAATAGGGCCGAACTCGCTTTAATGACTAAATGTTGGTTTTTCATTAATAGTGAACCAGATCTACTAAATTTTAGTGCGGTGAATAATTGTCCTTTCCATGTTCGGATTTGAGTACCAAAGGCTACCCCAAAGAACAAATAGTCTTTTGTTTTTCGCAGGTATTGCATGGGGCTTAACCCTGATCACCCCTCAATAATAGGAAAAGCAAAAGAAAAAAGAGAATTTGAAATAATGTTTGATATGTATGTTAATTATTGTAAACATATATTTTAAGAATAAAATATAATTAAAATATTAAATCTGAAGTAAAGTGAAAAAGGATCACAAGCAATGGGATCCTCAATTTTATTTAGCGTTGTATTTTAATATCTTTATTACACCGTTAAATAAACATTCATAGTGTTTTTTTAAGAATAAAATAGAGAATTTGGCCTACATCACAAGAGGAACAATATTTTGAGTTGAATGGTGCTTACAAAAGAACAATTCAAAAGGTTTGGCTTCTAAGGGTAAATTGGGAATTTAAAGAAATTGCTTGGTAGCAGCAATTGGTACTCTGGCATTATTAAATTATTAATTGCTTGGTTAATATATCAAAAACTCATCACATATTTTTCCAAAAAAAAAAAAAAAAAAACTCATCACATATATTTATACTTTTTTATTATGTCCCCACTCTTGGTGGAGCATTAGTATAATATGAATATTTGATACAAATAGTGATAAAGTTTTTTCCAACTTTAGTTCCTTGAACTAGACCTATATATGGGGCGGATTATGACTATTTTTAACTATTTTAGCCATGTGGATGCACTATATTGCTATAGGTCATCATTTTCCAATTCAAATGACAGCAAAATTAACGGGTTATTTTACAGCACTGTATTTTCAGCAATATTTCCAGATACCGGATCCGAAAACACAAGGCTCAAGCAATTTCTGGTTCACCTTAAACGCTACTTGCCATCACAATCAATAGTGAGCAAGGAACTTCTTCTTCATGCCAATATTGATCGTCCAGTATTTCGGTTGTTTGCGTACCGGTTATTCGCGTACTTATGTTGTAACGACAAGTCGTATCTTATTTCAATATTTTAATATATAATTTCCTTGTTTTTTTAATTATGTATGGTAGACTTTATTATGTGATCGTGTTTTAATTCAGTAATATTTCGATTCAGTAATATCCGAAAATTGTGTTTTTATATTTTAAATTAAATTTCAAAAAAAAAAAAAAAAACCAGGTTGCAGATAAACTGGCACCTACATATCAGACAAAAAAAAATATATAAAAACAACAGTGCAAATCAACAGGCGCCTGCAACTTATTTTTTTAAACCCCCCCTATCCACCCCAAAAACACAAAAGTATGTAAAATAACCCAAAATTAACATCGTTATTTCTTGCTTTAATTTAGCCTTAAGGAGTCATAAATTATAAACCAAAAGGAATCTGGTCAAGTATCATTAATGCAATAAAATTAACATCATTATTTCTTGCTTTTAAAATCGAGAAAACATCCTTTATATCAATAGATTATTAATTTATTAATTAATTAATACTTATGTAAATTAATAAAAATACATGATTCGATATTATTAATTTGTAGAGTTTTTACTTATTTAGTCGTATTCTATAACTGAAAATTAGTCGCTCCTCCCCCAGAGATTGGGACAATCCCTAGGAAGGATGAATGTCATGTGGTGCGAAAGAAGTGTGAAGTTTGTGTCCCTCTATGAAGCACTGATACGGATACGAGACACATATACGATACAACACGGGTCCAAGAAGTCATGAATACGGCATATTTTGAGATTTCATGGATACGAGTACAATATTATATATACATATATTTTTATATTACTGGTAATACAAATATATTAAGTATAATAAAAAACTAAAAATTACATAAATACTCAAATCTGAAATGTGACAACTCATATAGACACAAAAAAATGGTGAAAATGAACAATAGAATAAATTCGATCTATTTCTATGTGTAGATGTATCAATGGAGTATGCATGAAATATCGGAAAAAGTATCGTATCGGATATGTATCCGATACATGTACGACATCCTCTAAAAAGTGTTCGTGCCTCCTGGATGCCCCTACTGGTGTAGGATATTCTAGGTCGGAAAAGAAACTGAAAATTAGAGAAAATTAATAATTTCATATTTTTATAATTCTCTACACTTTTCTCCCCACCCACCCCTCACCCCTCACATCAATCAAAACATGGAAATTGGGTTTTGAATTTTCTCAAATCTCGCCGCGTCCCCTCTTTTCCAATTTCTAAAATAATTAGACTTTTATTTATGTTATATTTTTAATATTCAATGTAATTAGTTAATTACAATATAATAATTGTAATTGGTATTTATATATAAATATATATATATATATATATATTTTTTCAAGCCGACTATGGTGCCTTCCCTCTGCCGCCGCCAAGGTGAACCGCGGGATGGCACGACGCAGCAAGTGTTTCACGACATACAACGATCCTCCAATGTAAAGAGAACAATTATGTTCGACCCCCAATCTACTAATAACGATCTCTCCCGAATCGAACCCACACGGATCTTATTCAAGATGAGTTTCACCACCAAATTTTCACTCACATCTGAAGCGATTTGATGGAAGCGATAAAACCCCGTTCCACCCCATAAACAATTTGACGGAGCCTTTTTCTTTCTATTGGTATTTATAACAGTCCTTCAAGCTGGTGCCTTTTCATTCTATTGGCAGCAAATTTCAAAACGTACGCAAAGCAGAAACAACACACCGCCACCTGCTCTCGCCCCTTTTCTCTTGTACGTTCTCTCTGCTTTTTTCCGTTTCCTTTCCCCTTTCTCTGTTAATGTCGTGGGTTCATGCCAAATTTCGAATTTTTTGGTGGATTTTGAAGGGTTATTTTTTATTTTTTTATCTTGTTTTGTTGTTTTTGTGATTGAATGTGTTTGGGGATGCATTAGAGTCATCGTCTTTTGTCGTTTTGTTATATTTGCAGAGTCCTTTCTTTTCAGTGGTCCAATTGCTTTTTGAGATCTTCCGATCGTTCAAATACACGCACCTACGCAGTACGCACTGAGAAATTTGAGGGAGAAGTTATTTCTTTGATCACTGTTTGTTTCGCAGCGATTGGAATGTCAAATTGGTCTCTTCACTTTCGCCAATTTTTTTTTGGAATTTTTATCATTGAGGTTTTTGTTTTCTCCTGGGTTCTCTTTTTTTTTTTTTTTTAGGTTAATGTTTAATTCAATAATAAATTGCCTGTTTTTTAGGTTGAGTTTTAGGGGCAATTGGAGTTAGGATTTTGATTGGTGTAGAGTGGATCTCGAGAATTTTGAGTCCCTTTTGGGAGTTTGAATTAAATGCTTATTGTTCTACTCTTGTTGTGTTTTTACGTCGCTGGTGTTCTTAAGATCGTTCGAAATACTTGTGTTGTGTTCTCTTTGTTTTCCTTGGTTGCAGAAATTTGAGTTACACTTTAAAGTTCTTATAATTCTGGGTTGAAATAATTTTTTTCTTATGTGTTATTATACCCATCTTTTTCAACAGGGCCCAGCTTTAATTGCCTTCCCAGTTTGAAATTTTTACCTTCTCCTAAAACAAGTTTATTTGATGAATGATCTGTTTCGTTTATTTCACTGATCATGGTTTAATTTTCGAATTTCATGACAGCAGATTTGAGGAGTCATAATCCACATTGCCCGAGTATACGTACCCGTTGACAATTGATGCCAAGATTTGATTTCTAGGATTATTTATTTTGTTGGATTAAGAGAAGAAATTTTTCTCAATGCTGAGTTTCACCAGGACAAGAACTCAGCAGAGGTCCAATAGATCCATGTCTTTAGGAGGTGGGCTTTTACTTAATTTTTACTATTTTTACTTAGTCTTCATTCTGTAATTGGACTGTTATTTTACTGCTTAGACATGTGGTAGTTTTTCAGTCAATTCTGATTTAATTTTGTCGTCGTTTTTCAGGCATGGATTACGCAGACCCAAAGAAGAAGAACAATTTTTGTGGGAAAATTATAATGGTTTCTACTCTTACAGCATTGTGCATTCTTATGCTCAAGCAATCCCCAAGTTTTAACACCCCCAGCCAAGTAATTTCTGTTTATTATTTATTGTTTATTTCCTCTGAATTTCAAACTGCTATTACTTTATTTGCATGTTTATGCATACTGTCTTGAGGACATTTTCCGTCAATTTATAGTTTTTTTTATAAGGCTGCAGAATTTATATAATCGAGCTAAGTGATTTATTATAATTCCTATCTTGCCGCCACACCTACATGCATTTTGGTTTCTTTTCGATTCAGCGGGATGTTACTTTGTAGTTCAATGGAAGCTGGAAATGTTAATTTGTCATTTGGCATCTTCATACAACAGTTTGCTGATACATTGTTTGATGTAAACTTGACTTGGTTAACCATAGGAATTCTTCCATGAAAGTACAAATCTTGGGAAGTATGAAGTTCTAAACGGCTAAAATCAGTTCCGATTATTTAGTTTTTATAGATAGATAATATAATCTGTCCATATTTTACAAATTTGTGTGTTATATCTTTCTGGTGCTTCCAACAGTATTTTTTTCTGCTATGAAGTTGAAGAATTGAAGATGGCCTTAATGTTGGTTGTTTTGTTTTTGCATCCTTACATTTTAAAATTTCCATTTGCATTCTGGTTACTTTTCAACAAGCAGCTGAAGCTTTATATTTCTTAGTATAAGTTTTATCTGTCTTCTAAACATTTACCTCTGATGTCTTTATACAGTTCTCAAGTCATGAACCAGGTGTCACTCATGTCTTGGTAACTGGAGGTGCTGGATACATTGGTTCACATGCTGCATTACGACTTCTTAGAGATTCATATCGTGTGACTATAGTGGTACCCTTTTGATATGGACAGTTCTCTTCTGCAATTTTAATTGCCATAATTTTTGCCTGGGACCTTGAAAAAGTTTATATTTTCATATGACAGGATAATCTCTCAAGGGGAAACCGTGGTGCCGTTAATGTCCTACAACAACTATTTCCAGAACCAGGGAGACTTCAGTTTATTTATGCCGATCTAGGTGATCCAAAAGCGGTATGCTCATTCTATTATTTGTGTCTTATGATTTTCTTTTGTATGATTTCTTTCATCCTTATTGTTTCCTTGATCAATTTTCAGGTGCACAAAATCTTTTCGGAAAATGCATTTGATGCGGTTATGCATTTTGCTGCTGTAGCATATGTTGGAGAGAGTACACTTGATCCGCTCAAGTGAGTATTTTTTTTTTTTTTTGAGTACATGTTTTGGTATAGGCACAATAATTAAATATTTTGCATGCAAGCAAAATGCTGTATGTATTTGCAAGATCATATATTTGTTGTCCTTTAATTTAAGAACTATGAGGCCTAGCAATTGCAGTGCGCGCGTTTTTCCTTGATATAATTCTTGTACTAACTAGTTTTATCCCGCAGGTATTATCACAATATCACATCAAATACTCTTGTTGTGTTAGAAGCTATGGCAGCTCATGGAGTGAACACTTTGATTTATTCTAGCACATGTGCAACTTATGGGGAACCTGAAAAGATGCCCATTACGGAAGAAACTCCACAGGTGAGGGTTGCTGAAGTTACACGTCGCTAATAAAATAGATACAATACGATATAAGAGCTGGTACATTGCAACTATTTTTTTATGATGGGAGTTGTCCATTGAGCAGCCTTGTTTTCTTTTATGTTTTGCAGCTTCCCATAAATCCATATGGAAAAGCCAAGAAAATGGCTGAGGATATGATTCTGGATTTTCATAAAAACTCCGATATGGCTGTCATGATTTTAAGGTAGATATGATTCTGCAGTTTATCGTTGTGTACTCGCCCTTTCCCAGTTTGCTTGATCTTTTACAACTTATCTCTTTATTTTCAGATACTTCAATGTGATTGGTTCTGATCCTGACGGACGGCTTGGTGAAGCTCCCCGACCAGAACTACGTGAACATGGACGGATATCGGGTGCTTGTTTTGATGCTGCTCGTGGGATCATCCCGGGCCTTAAGGTCTGTCGTTCTCTGCTTGACTTAAATCATCCGATTCATAAATTAGTGGTTTATGAAGCGGTAGACTTGTAATTGTTAAACATGGATCAAATAATATGGTTTTCTTTCTAATGCAGGTTCGAGGAGCGGATTACAAGACTCCAGATGGGACATGCATACGGGATTATATCGATGTTACTGATCTGGTTGATGCTCATGTCAAAGCTCTGGAAAAAGCAAAACCCGGGCATGTTGGCATCTACAATGTTGGCACAGGAAGAGGTAAAATATGCCCTTGTTAATGTTAAGGGCTAATTACAATAAATGAACCCTAAGGTTTGGGCTAATTAAAAAAAAAAAAAACCCAGAGATTTTTGCCAATTGCAAAAATCTCTATCGAGGTTTGGTTCAGTCTTATATTTTACCCCTCGTAAGCAAAAAAACATTTCAACCCCTCCCTAACATTTGTAAAAATATTGTAATTACCCCTTTACATTTAAGCAAGAATCAAACCTGAAGGTTTTTTGTTTTGTAATTTTGAAACATCTCTGGTTTTTTTGTAATTAACCCAAAACTAATGGGTGTTTTTTTAATTATTCATAATGTTTGTGGTTTGCTATTAGACTTGTTTCTGATAAACAGTCTTATCTATCTCAGGAAGATCAGTAAAAGAGTTTGTGGAGGCTTGTAAGAAGGCAACTGGGGTGGCCATAAAAGTCGATCTCCTTCCCCGCCGACCTGGCGATTATGCGGAAGTATACAGTGACCCGTCCAAGATCAAGAACGAACTTAACTGGACAGCTAAACACACTAACCTTCAACAGAGTCTGCAGATTGCGTGGAGATGGCAAAAGGCTCACCTTAACGGGTATGAAGCCCCTCTGGTGATGTCTGCGTAAATATATAAGCTCGAGCATTTCAGATTCAGATCGAACGACTAACATGAACCCTATTAGGGCCTAGTTATTTTTTTTTTTTGCGATTTTTAGTAGTGTTGAGGAGAGAGGGATTTGAGGGCAGGGATTTGATGTATTCTTTTTACATCTTTATTCAACTACATTGCATAGAGAGTGGTAGGAAGCTTGGCATTTATTATATGTATTGGAGACAAAGTATTTAGTTCAATAATAATAGTTGTTGATAGGTATAGCCTATATGAGTTATCATATTTCAGGTTTTTGTAGCAATGCTTGCAAGCGGTCTTGTAGATGCTACTCGTGGATGAATATACTAGGTGTAGTATCTACCGTAGATTTGCACACAATATATGTCGGACTGTGTGATTTTGTGTGAATTTTTACACCTTAATAACAAATCTACGGTTAATATGCACTTGGTATATTCCTTTAGGTGTAGCATGGAATAAGCCGTGTTTTGTGAGATCTTTTTTTGTTTATTTTCTTCGTATATGATTCAATGGGATTATGGGAAAAGCCAGAAAAATTAAAGGACTTTTTGTTTCTGTTAATGCATCTCTGCAATTAGATTTAAAAATCTTCAGATTTAAGTGCAAAAAACTGTGTAGTTTGATGTTGTTGGTAAATCTTTCAAAATGAACAGAAAAAAATGGAGATGCGGGGTATCGATCCCCGTACCTCTCGCATGCTAAGCGAGCGCTCTACCATCTGAGCTACATCCCCGATTTGTAAGCTTTCAACTTATAATAATCTATATACTTCAATTACACTGATCTGAGGAAGTGGGTTTATTAACCTTACCAACATAAAAATGTCAGGTATTATTTGGCCAAATTTCCATAAGCAGGAACAAATGTAAAAGATAGTGTTTAGAAATACTACCAAAATCTTTAACTACCTACATGTAGTTGAGCTACAAATTAACCATTTCTTCATTTTATTTTTGACATATAATCATGTAAATAATGGTTATATATACGACGATAGTGTTAAAACTCAACGGAGGTTTTATTATATTCTAATGACTAACCAATGATGTTTTGAAACTGCAATTCGACACTATTCTCTTGCCCCTTTTCCTATTCACATATTTTTCTTTTCCTATTTTTGAGTACAAACAAGCATTGGGGACATATTGTTTATGGGCTTTTTTTTATATAAAAAATCCGGCCCTGTCATTGGCTCATTGCAGAGGCTCAAACCCAGCCTCTTCACTGAAGAGTAATAGCGATGAGAGGGTGAAGGGGAACTAAGCATTCAAAATAGTATAATACAACTGTTTTGCTAGCAATAACTCAGCAATTATACCAAGAGTTTTCCGTTGGTCGAGGCTCAAACCATAATAACCATATATAACAGTCTAGAAATTCCAACATATAGAATTTCAGCATATCTAACATCAAAGTTCAAGTTGTAGTTCTGTATAAACCATAAAAACAAATGAGAACAACCATAAAGACCAAATGTCACAAAATGATTCCCCAGAGATGTTACACCAAAAATATACTTCATTTTTAGAGCCAAAAAACAGCAATTTCATCACTACTCTTCATGCAACTGTTTGAACTGCTCTGTCAAAGCCCTCTTCTGCGGTAGATGCACGTTTCACCAGTATGTGTTCTGGGTCGGACAATTTCAATTGGCTGCAAAAAAATTAAATAAAAACAATCATGCGTATTACTATTATTATCTGAAATGAAAAAATATTCCAGGGATCTTATTATCAACTTGAATCATGAAAAATAGCGCGTACCTGAGGTAGCGTGATGATGGTTTCCCCAGGTGAAGACTGCAAACGACCAGATTGGCAAGAGTTTCTGGATCCTTTGCGTCCTGTGTAAACCGTCAAACCACAGATGTTATATGAGGAAAATGTAAAGACACTCCTCAAGTCTCTGTCACAAATTTAATATTCAAGAAAGCATATTAGAAGTTACTGGAAAAAATGAAAACGAGCACGAAGCACCACAAGAAGGCACTTGAGCAGGTCTCGCAGTGAATTGCATGCTTGAGGAGGTAATACCCATAGTTGACAGCGTATATATAAAAAGAATAAACAGCGTATTGACAGATATTAAAATTGGAAAAAGGGATAATTACACACACACACAAAAAAAAAAAACCTAAGGTTTGGGCTAATTACAAAAAAATCTAGAGATGTTTCAAAATTACAAAAAGCCCCCTCAGGTTTGATTATGTCTTAAATTTAAGAGAGTATCTGTAATATTTTTATAAATATAGGGGGTTTTGAAATGTTTTTGCTTATGAAGGGTGAAAATATAAAACGGAATCAAACCTCAAGGGATATTTTGTAATCATCCCAAACCTTTGGGGGGGGGGGGTTGGTAATTATCCCTTGAAAATATCTTCCAAGTTATCATATTAGAGAAGAACATGAGACATTAAGAAAAGAAACAGAAAAGAAATTTATACTGTACCCTGTTCAGGGCTTCAAGCAGAAGTGTCTCGGCTTCATCAAATTCCCCCTTGTGCATGCAGCAAACAGCCTTTCCATTCAGGATCAAGCTAGTCATTGGATACTTCTCTGAGAAATCCTGGAAAATAAGATACGCTTCCTGGATTTTTGAACCACCCTAACAAATATAGCAATAGGTAAGAATGACGTATCCTCAATTTGGATTGAGCAAGATGTATCTCATGTCATCACACTTACCACAGCCAAGTTCAGCCATGCATTAGCAAGTTGAGTTAGTGTGTGGTCTTCATCTATTCCTTGCATGACTCTCAATTGTTTCTCAGCATAATCTGATCGGTGCATCTTAAGAAAAATTTGGACATTCAAAGCGTGCCTACAGAAGCATAATATCATCAAGCTTATAGTAGTTGACAAACATCCATATCCAGATTTTATATGCATACACACAGAAACACAGATGACACACACACACACATCCATACATACCAACATACATATGTAACATAATGAGTAATTTCATAAAAGACACCAACCCTTTTCACACTAGTATCTTGCGAACAACGGAATCCCAAAAGTGAGCATGAAATTTCATACAACTTTAGAATATGGCATAATTTGCAATTTTAATCCATGGTCTTTGGGGCTGAAAATATTTTTGGGCTTATTTTGGGAAAACGTTGAGAAAATGCATTTTGGGAGTTATATGGGAATTCGTGGAGACTGAAAATATGTGTGGTTGTGTTTCGAAAATTTCAGAGCAAAATGTGCACACTTAAATTTTATATTATTATACTAATGCAACGAATTAAAACTATAAATTTATACTACAACAATGACTAGAAGATTTGTATATATATATATATATATATATATGCAATAACAAATATGCATATATAGTAAAGAATTGGGCTTCTTTCAAACTATTACAGGGAAAGGGAGGGAAAGGGATGCTTTTTCGGGGAATAAAAACCCCTAAAGGACTTTATTGAATTTGGTTTTTTGCTGGGACAAACATTGCCATACCTTTTAGGAGAATGCTAATGACTGAAAAATTGAAATATAGAAAAATCATTCATACTCAACTCAGTAAAATAAAACTTGTAACCCTGAGAATGCTAGCAATACACATGGAAGCAAGATTCTAGGTATAACTCTACAAAGCATTCATATCCAGAAGTCCCAAGGAACCAATCACAAGAATCAAATTACATATTTACATATAGTATCAAAATGAAACATCTGAGCTACCCTGCATCAAATAAGAGGACTCACAGTTCCATTGTTCCTCCAGCATTTGTATGCTTCAAAGCTTCATTATAATCTTGTTCATGCATGAATATGATCCCTGCGATAAGACGTAAGATGGGGTTGTTCCCAATGGCTGGATCTCCTAACCACTCATGGAGACTCGAAATTGCGGTTTCCTACACAATTAATAGCTGAGCCTAGTTAGCACAAGCATCTAGTAATGGCAATCCAAGAGAATTACTACTTCTCTCACATTGTTTGTCAAACAACTTTTTGCAGAATATATGCATTGACACATGACATTTGGGAAAACGAATTGAAAAGCAGTGCACTCAAAAGGTTACGTATATATTTGCTGTTTCATTTCCATTATTTCATATGTAAATTCTATTCTCATTTAGCTATTTAAGTAAAACCTGTCACATTCAATATGTTCTGATCTAAGCTCTCCCAATACATTTATTCCCGCGTTTCATATTAATTCGATTTGTATATCTACTTCGCTTCCTTCCTGCATGGCATTAGTTTCCTCACCAACATATGATCTGATTGGACATCATATTCCACTTGAAAGCTTGAATTCAAACAGACAGCAATTCAACCTCTCCATATATCATAAAGAGGGAGTGAAGAAACCATGTTATTGTTACACTATCCAATTTGAGATTTCTTTGTCGGGGAGAATCAATCTACCATATGTCCGGCACCCAATTCACTTGTAAAGCTTACAATATGTTTGTTCATGAGACAAGTCTCACTTAATTTATACTCATCAAGGGAAACTAACTTGAAATATTCATTGTAATGCTGGCAATTCCAGATCCACAACTAGAATTCAGATCCCCACTTTAAAAATCCAATGCCCATAACCAATAAATCTTTTGGAGAGTATAAGACAGATCAGCTGGTTAAAAAAGACAAAAACAAAAAGTCACCTTGTTTGCATGGCTGGACAGATACAAAGCTAGCAATTTCACGGCCTGAAGTGGCGTTGCCGCAGCTGAATCAATCTCATTTATCACAAGCTACGCACCCATAAAAAGAACAAACAACAATAAAAAATCATCAAGAAATCTCCCCAGGTACATATAGCGCATGGTCTTGGAAACACAATGCACAACAAAATTTCAAATTGAAGGAAATAAAAAATTCTAGATCGAGCATTAGCAACGCTCGCAGATCTTGAATTCGAAGCATAAACCCGATCGTACCTGGTAACTGCCGAGAGCAATATAAGATCGGTAAACGAGGGAATCCCTCTCAACGACTTCGTCTGACGAAAGATTGGGGATTTCGCTGTTGTTGATTGCGGCCTGGTACGCTCCAATATAAAAATTGTTCCTCAATCCGAACAATGGGTCGGGTCCTCCGGCCGCCGCCGCCGCCATTTTTCAATTTCTTGTTATTTTTGTTACTTTAAAATTTCTGGTGAAGATCAGATCTTGAGACAGAAAGGAAATGTGAGTGCAATCGAATCAGACCCGCAGAGTGTAGATGCAGGTGGTTTTTCAAGAGAGAAGAGAGAAGCGGGTTCTATTTCTAAAGTCGCGTTTTACTAGAAAATATGAGAATGGGCTGAGAACTTGGGCTGCCATTTCCACTATGAGCCCATCATGTGATGGAGGACCTCGTTTTGGGCTCCGTCCAAACGTTTCAGTTTCAAGGCCCAACGAAGAAGCTTATAACCTCTCACAAAATATGTGGTATTTTTTCAGTAAAGACAAAAAAATGTTTAGGTTGCTATTGGATATGAA
This sequence comes from Rehmannia glutinosa, assembly GCA_016081115.2. Taxonomy (NCBI): domain Eukaryota; kingdom Viridiplantae; phylum Streptophyta; class Magnoliopsida; order Lamiales; family Orobanchaceae; genus Rehmannia; species Rehmannia glutinosa. The sequence goes on along the minus strand of CM071933.1, from coordinate 77,696,723 downwards.
CGAGATTTCATTTTCGTTTCGTTGGAGAATGTTTTTGACCAAACATGCGATTGTTTAGGAAATTTTTCAGAAAATATACTATTATTTCACTCACTTCTTCTCATTTTTTCTTTCACCAATCATATTTACATATTTTTTCACAAAAAATTTAATCATTGTTACACGTTCTCCCACAAATTTACTATTCATCCATTCACACATTTCTAACTACCAATCACATTCAATCATTATTTTACTATTTTTAAATTAAATCAGCTTTCATTATTACATATTCATTCACACTCTCAAAATTCTCCAAAAACTTTCATCATAGTTATTTTTCCACTATTCTCTAGCGAAAAGAAAATTTTCAAAATGAAGCTACCCAGGCCGCGATTGGATAAGAAACAAAATTCATTTTCGTTCCGCTAGAGAAATTTTTTACACCAAACATATGATTGTTTATGAAAATTTTCAGAAAATATACTATTATCTCACTTTCACTTTTTCTTATTTTTTCTATCATCAATCACATCCACACATTTTTTCACAAAAAACTAATCATTATTACACATTCTCCCACAAATTTCACTATTCATTCACTCACACATTTCTAACTACCAATCATTATTTTACTATTCTTAAATCAAATCAACTTTCATCATTACTTTTCCATCTCACATCCAATCACAATCTCAAAATTCATCTTTTTTCTTCTAAAATATTTTTTACCACTATTCTCTAGCAAAATGAAAATTTTCAAAATGAAAGTATATCCAATCGCGTCCCCAGCTTTTCATTTTTTTTTATAATTACAAGCTCTACAATTTTAATTATTATTTAATAAATATCTTAAAGTTCAAAGATCTTATTTTATACAATACTTCACCGTATTATTTTCAAAATAAAAATTTAAGATATAATAAGTTCGGAAAATATCTAATTATAAAGTATAGAAATTTATAAATTGTTAATTAATAATCAATATCTGCACTGGTTAGGTGAGTAGATAGATGGATGGAATATTTAAGCCGTCCCCTAATCTCCTAATAATTAATCTCCTAATAATGACTGTATCTGTTATTTTATTAATGGGGTGATCAGCAAATCCGACTTTGAGATTATTAATTTGACATACAATACAATTATTGTGCATTTGTCACGTTGCACTTGAATTTTTGTTTTTCCACATTTCATATAGGACATCACATATATTATACATCTTAGGATCTTCTTGTAAAAGTTACTTATTACTATTATACTTTATTAGCACTATTCTCGGCGGTCGCAACCTATTTAGGCTCTAAAAATTATATATTACGCACATTAGTTATGATTGTCGTGTGTATAAAATTACCATATTAGTTATCTAACATAAATTGTGAGTTTTCATAACTGTTAAAGAAATACGTGACAATTATTTGGAATACGAAATGAAACACCGATTTGGAATATAAGATATCATCCTATATACAATGCATATTTCATGTTTTATGTATAGATTGTATTATGTGTTTTATATTTTTATCAAGGTTGCCAGTCGGGCGGCAACCGGACGCCTAGGCGGGTGCCTAGAAAAGCCCAAATTTTTCTTATTTTTTTTCATTTTCTTTTGTATTTTTCCCGATTTTTCCCGATTTTTGGCCGATTTATTCCGACTAGACCGCCTAGACCGATTTTTTCCCGATTTTTTTCCGATTTTTTTGCCGCCTAGCGGGCGCCTAGGCCGATTTTTGCCCCAGACGATTTTTTGGCCGATTTTGGGAAAATCGGGTCGGTCTAGGGGCGCCTAGCGCCTAGTCGGCGTCTAGGCGGCCGCCTAGGCCGATTTTTACAACATTGATTTTTATAAATAATGATAAATTTGTAACACGCAATGCAATATATATTATTTAAAATGGTATCTGATCACATCAGGCTAAGGAAGAGAAGACCCCCCGAGTCTTCGTGATTTCGTCCGAGGACCGATCCCAGCAATGAAGATCAAGAAAAAAACGTTTCTTTCAATTCAAAAAGTCAAAGGAAACGACAGGTAAAGTCGCATTCTCAACACATGCATACAAATCTTTGCGTCAACACAACTTAGAATAGTGTAAACCCTAAACCCACGTCTAAAAAGCAAAAGTCCAAAATGCTTCAAGACCAAATTAATAAGTTAGATTCAAGGGATCAATCTTGTGCTCTAGTGGTTGAGACATGTATTGTAAGGATGAATAATCCAGGTTCGATCTCGTACGAGTGCGTGCATCCTCTCTCCAAGTTCCCCCCGTTGTACTAAAAAAAAAATAAGTTAGATTCAAAAATACACTTGTTCGAACTTTAAACTCTTGACATCAAACCATCAATATCGTGAAACCCGAACCGTAGACTGGTCGGTTCGATTGGTTCAACTTGCTACAAGTTCGGTCTGGTTGTGTATAAAATTGGGTGGCTAAAAAATCATTGTCACCCGGTGAAACCCTGAAAAAAGAACTGGAAATTGGAGACCCCATAACCCGCTTCAAAGGGAGGAAAAAAACTTTTTTTTTTCCAAAAAATAAATTGTGTTTGTTTTATTTCAAAAATTGAAGAAATTTAAGTTCAGTAATTTCATATAATTTCTCTTTATATTCAATTTACATATATATATATATTTGGATATTTTAATTTATTTTTTAGCTTTTCTTTATTTGTTAGTTTTTGCACATGTGTACTTGTATTTACCTTTGTAATATATATATATATATATATATATATATATGGGTCAATAAGTGTTAAGAACTGTTTAACCGATTGAACCAGTAACTTACAGTCCAACTATTAATCCGATTCGATGCCCAACCCGTGTTTAAAAAGATTGGAAACCATGAAATTAACAAGTAAAAATACTTGCGAACCTCATGCTCTCATTTAATACCACATTAAAACCACAAAACTGACGTACGAGGTATCTAAAAGAAATTATACTAAACAAATATATGACAAAAGACGTGTGGCATTCTTATTTCACTCTTATAATCACATATTTCTAATTTAAATATTGGCCTAATTTTCCTAACCAATTGAAAAAAAGCATAAAGCTAATAATTAGTGATGAAAAAGGCGAATTGGTAGACCCTTTTGGGGCTCCGGCATCATATCACCTTCAACCTTCTCATTCGGGTCAAGTACTTCCCATTTGTATTTTTTCACAACATTATGAACAAAAGCAAGTATTGCTAGACGGGCGTATTCTTTTCCGGGGCACATTCTTGGCCCGCCTCCGAATGGAACGTATGTATATGGTGGAGGCGCTTCGCCTTCGTCGTATCTTGACGGATTAAATTTTTCTGGGTCCTTGAAATACTTCGGGTTCGTGTTCGTCGTGCTCACTGTCCAGTACACCTTAATATATAACAAAATTACACATAATTAGGTGTTGGATGAGGCTAAATTGCTAAATTGGAAATATTTGAAGTAGAATTTGAAAAAAGGATAATTACAAAAACTCCCTGAGGTTTGGACTAATTACAAAGAAAATGGAGGTGCTTCAAAATTACAAAAAGTCTCCTCACGTTTGCTTTTGTCATAAATTTAAAGGGGTAATTGTAATATTTGTGCAAGTATTAAGGGGGGTATGAAATATTTTTTGTTTATAAACCTCAGGAGGGTTTCGTAATTTTCAAAATTTTGTGTTTTTTTTTTTGTAAATAGCCTGAAGCTCAGGGAGTTTTTTGTAATTATCCCTTAAAACAATACGGATAATTACAAAACCCCCTACAGTTCGGGCTAATTACAAAAAAACTCAAAGATTTTAAAAAATTACAAAAAACACGATGAAACTTGAGTTCGTCTTATACTTCACCTTTCATAAGCAAAAAAGTATTTCAAAAAGCCTCTCTATCATTTATAAAACATTACAGTTATCCCTTAAATTTAAAACAGAATCACACTAGATGTTCTTTTTTTTCGTAATTTTGAAACATCTCTATTTTTTTATTTTTAATTAGCCCAAACTTTAGGGTTTTTTTTTGTAATTATCCCAAATATTTTTTTTTTGGATGTACCTTCCAGCCCTTTGGAATTGTGTAACCAGCATAATTAAATTCTGTCAAAACCTCTCTAAATGTCCCCTGGAGAGGTGGAACAAGTCTCATTGTTTCACATATCACATTCCAAGAATACTTCATTTTTGCCATGTCTTCCCATTCTAGCAATTCACCTGGTTTTTTAGAAGCCGCAATCCCCATTTGTTCTGCACAAAAATTAGAATATCAGAAAATTGCTTAATTTAAGAACTAAGAAGATTCAACTCTGTTTTTCCATTCTTCATTATTAGATTAATTACAAAAGATATATACCCATGAGGTTAAGTCTAATTCGAAAAACAATGATAAAAATTAGATGTGTTTCAAAATTTCAAATATCTCGTGATATTTGTTTCAAATTTACAAATTACTCTCTCAAGTCAAGAGGGTATATTTGTCATGTAAATAGTAAATACAAATTAACCTCAACGGATTTTTAATTATTTGTCCAAAACAAAAATATTTTTTAGCTGTATTTTTCAAACAAAGGTTTTTTAGCCGTTTTTGAGTTCAATTGTCCATTTTGCAACCTTTTCATTTGTTGGTTCCAAAAAATGTGCCGGGTCAATTTTTTAAAAAAAGGAAAGTAATTCATCATAGAATACAAAGAATGTATAACTGTCAGTTTTTAGTCAAAGTAACTAAAAAAACATTGGAAAACATAACTAGTTTTCATTTTTCAGAAACGTAAATGACCAATTTGGCACATTTACACAACCTCAAGAGTTGTTTGTAATATCTAGGTAATTAGATTTTTGAAATTACAATAAACCCCTCGAGGTTTGATTATTTTTTACATTCTCCCCCTTATTAACAAAAAATATTTCAAAAACCCACTAGCAGTTATAGAAATTACACCCTTAAGATTAAGACAGAAGCAAAAATTGGAGTGGACATTTTGTAATTTTAAAAACATCTCTGGGTTTTTTCGCGACTAGCCCAAACCTCAGGGGTTATTTTGCCCTTTTTTAAATTAGGTTAAAATTCATATGTAGTTTTTGCAATTCACCCCAATTACTATCAAACGAAAAAAGAAATTAACAATACCTGCTCGGACTTTTTCATATATTTCCGAATTTAACCCAACATATTTCATCAAAAACGTAATAGTAGTAGCCACCGTACTATATCCCGCAGTTAACAAACCCATAATTTTATCAGCAATTTCAGCTTCACCCATGGATTTACCACTCGGATCCGTAACAACAATCAAGTGGGCCAATATATCCTGCATTGGGCCCCCATCTGCCATGGCCCGTTTCTTCTCCTGGATAACACTTAACAATTCCTTTCTAATTTCCGCCGCCGCTTTATTGGCCCGATAAAAAACAGTCCCCGGCAAATTAACCATAATAGAATGCATACCCAAAGTCACATCATCGAAATATTTCACCAATCGGGCTATCCGGCCCGGATTATTAATCCCCAGGAAAAATTGACAGGCTAGGGTTAGAGTTACGGTTTTCGCTAGAGGGTAAACTCGGGCCACGTTTTTCCCGGCCCAATGGGCTTGCAATTGTTGTTGGGCGATTGAGTCCATTTTCGATAGGTACCTGGCTAGGGCTTCTGGTTTTAGGAATCCTGGTTGGCGGATCGTTTTCGTTAAATCGGCCGGCGGCGGCGGCGCCGCCGTGGTTTGGTATGAGCGGAAGAGGTGTTGCATCGGGTGGGGACGGAACGCGGTGAAGTACTTTTGCTCGTTGGAGAAGAGGAATTTGTGGCCGTTAGGGCCGCAAATGACGGCGGTTTTTTCGCCGAGGATTTTGGTTTTGAAGATCTCCGGCGAGTATTTCTTCATCCGATCGCCGACGAATTTTTCCGGCGTGCCGTATAGGAACTCGATGGTTTCGCCGATGATCGGCCAGCCGAAGGTGCCGGGCGGGAGTTTAGCTCCTCCGTCGTCAGCGCGGCGGCGCGTGATGAAAATAAAAGTTAAAGCGATGAGAGTAAGAGAAAAAGCGACGGCTAAAATTTCCATGGCCGGCAGTATATTATCCTTTGAAGAAAAAATGGAATAAAGAGTAGTTAAGCTATGAAAGGTTGAGTTTGATGAAGACAAAATGGTTTGGTTTATATAGAGTTAGGGATATAGTATTTTGTAGTGGGTACGTACGTAGTGTGCTGAGGCCAACATAAAATATAATTAAATTATCGTTACGATTTATGGGGGATTTATCAGCTATCTAGGATAATGATACGTGTAAAAAATAACGTTGATTTAGATAGATAAATTAGATGTACCGGACCTAGGGTTCGGGAAAACGAGGTGAGGTAAGATTCTAGAAAGTGAGATGAGTTATTTTGTTCGAGGGTACCTGAAACAAATTACACGTTAGACTAATTGAGGTGGTCTTCAGCTAAGACCATCCGAAGCTTAAGTTAGAATCAGGTAATTAATGTATTTAAAAAATTAAATAGCGGGGTAATTTAGAATAATGATAAGTTACATTTTAACTTGATTTTGTTGCCGTGTTTATAGTATTGTTTACTGTGAAATACGGATTTTCGTACATGTAGTGCTCCTTTGACGGCGGAGTGCTCGCATGCGATTTATGTTTCGCTCAACTAAATCTCGGTCAAGCTTGATTCGATTAATAATCAAATCAAACTCAAAAATAATATTTGAAGCTCGATAAAAATTCAAGTAAACTTGAACATTAATATGTCTGTAATTACTCGGTTCGTTTACACTCTATAATAATTATATATGAGTAGTATAATAAAAAAATAAAACACTAATTAAAATAAAAAAGATTTAAACGTTTAGAAACTAGTGCACTTTCACATTTCAGTCAAAAAGATTCTGTTAAAGTCACAAATCGCTTCACCAACAGTGTACCCAACATTGGTGTCCCAGGAACCAATTTTAATGTCGTACTTGAGTCAAGAGTATGATGGCAAATGCTCACAATTTCCACTTTAAAATTCTCATTTTCAATTTAAAGAATATATTTTTTTAAACTCAACTTCTAAACTTACGTCTGATTATAACTTAAGACAACAGTTTCAGTTCTTCATCGCTACCGATAAAATAAACTATGGGATGTGCATGCACTGACCAGCTCATCGCCGTTGCCAGTATAACCAAATACAATAGCTTTAATCCTTCGTCGTTGCCGCCAAGTAAATTGCGGGATGTACTAAGCCCCTTGTTATAATAAATGACGTTTTTGGCCGTCCTTAGAAGTTAGATCGAATGATGTTATTTGGATCTAATAGAATGACTTTGCCGTGTCGAGACTAATACCAATTCACAAAAGACCAAAATATAAATTCAGTCACATCTCACAAGTCATTTTATGTCAAGGTTTTCGGCCCACTGCATCATATAATAAATTTAAATTTTATATTTGTAATTAAACAACCCAATTTTTGGAAAAGACTTTCTGGTTATATTTTTTGCTTCTCCAATGGGTAAGACTTATTTAAAGTTTACTTGGATTACTAATGGGTAACTCCACTTTCAACCCAATTTCCCAAAAAGACTTTCGGTTTTTACTTTTTGCTTCTCGGATGGGTTTATTAAAGTTTACGTGGACTCCTACTGGGTAAGTCGATAGGTGTATGTTGATCCAAGGGTATCGAACCCACTTGGATGGCTATCCAAGTAAGTAGCATCATCTAATCCCTGACCGCACAAAATTTAAGTAATACTCTCTCCGTCCCAAAAAAATAGGTCGCCTTTCTTTTTTTTCGTCCATCCCAAATTATAGATTTGTTACCTTATTAAGAGTATTATGTATACAATAATATACTAAATTATCCCTATTTAATTCACTTGGAATGATATACCACAATTTAATGCAAGGACAAAATAGAAAGAATATGAAAAAAAAATTATAATCCCAATTACATTTATTATGTTTTCTTAATATGTGTTAAGAATATTCGAACATTATTAATTCCTCATACGTACGACTATCTTTTTTTTTTTTTTTTTTTGGGGGGGGGAGCAATAAAGGAAAAAGTTCATAAAAGATGAGAACTTGAGAAGAGATATGTATGAAAGATGATTTGATATACTATTATTTAGATTATTTTTCCACGTTTTTTTAAAGAAGAACGATAAATTGTTTAGCTTGTAATTGAATATGAGATGGAAATTTAACAATTCAAATTGATGTAATATAAAAATAGTAAAATAAACAAAAAAAAATATGAATTGGTAGTTAAAAAAATGAGTGATTGAATAATGAAATTTGTAGGAAAATATGTAGTAATGTTTTTCTTTTCTAAAAAGTGATTAGATGTGAATCGTGAGAATAAGTGAATAGTGTATTTTCTAAAAAATTTCAAAAACCATCAGATGTATGGGGTAAAAAAAGAAAATTCTAGTGGAACAAAAATGAAAATTTGCTATTCAATCGCATTAAGCTCACAGTTTTCACCTCTTTTTTTTTCAGATTTCCATATCAGGTAGTGGATATATTAGTGAAATCAAATTAACACATAGAATAAAGTGCATTATGTCCATCTACCTGAAATCGGGAGATCACCATAATTGCTTACCAATATTGGTGACTGATTATACCAAATCAACCCAAGATTTCAGAATAAAAAAGTTAAATATTAACGAGCAAGAGTGTCTGAGGACAGCAACTCCGATCCCTCATAGTTGCTACCGAGGTGAACGACTGGATGTGCACGCATTTGCTAGTGTTATGGTAGGATTTGCTGACTTACAATCAGACCATCTCAGATAAAGAGAACAATTATATTCGATCCTACAAATCTAATAATAGTTGACCCCTAATTATGTTCTATGTACTCATAGTGGTAATCCACCAACTAGTTTAATTTTGGTAGATTACCACTCTGTTTGGTATCCCAAGTATACTGTGAAAAAACCTACCAGCTACCATCTCCTGCTTTGAATTAGAGGTCCGGTGTTTTTCCAACTCCTAAGATCCAGACCAAATAAGCCCCAATCACTAGCTAAGTCAATGCTTTGACAAAGCAAGTCAACATTGACCCATACTCGAAGAAAATAAGATACTACAAAAGTCAAAAACCTGTGGCTGTGACCATGCCTATTTTTAGGCGCTTTTTTGTTGCAGCTCAATCGAAAAAGCAGAACCCAAAAGAAATCAATTAGAATTAAGGGATAATCACAAAAACTTCCATGAGGGTTGGACTAATTAAAAAAAAAAATCAGAGATGTTATAAAATTACAATAAACCCTTCAAGTTTGCTTCTGTCTTAAATTTAAGGGGTAATTTTTAAAATACTTTTTGCTTATGAAGGGAAATATATAAGACGGAATCCTACATCAAGGCTTTCGAAGACTATGAGGAAAGGTTCCCTTTGTAACTTAAGCCCTCTTATTGGGAATAACAAGAGCATCTCTCAATACTCAAAGTTTCATATCTGAAGCGAGTTTTCAGGGGTTTTGCAATTTTCAGAAATCTCTATTTCTTGTTTTGTAACTAGCCCGAACCTCAGTTTTTTTTTTTTTTTTTTTTTTTGTAATTATCCCTACAATTAATTATGGCAAAAGTTATTTTAGGGGAAATGCCAATAATCCAATATGTATTACTAATTAAAAAGAATTTTCAATACATATCTGTTATAAAATATTTAAATTTGTGTTTGACAATATTAAATGCTGAAACCTGAATCAAGAAGCTGTCATATTACTAAACCATGCTTCCTTCAATCTTAAGGGTATTGTCAACAATGCGCAGACCATCTTCTGTGGCTATCACTGCTGTGCACCTGCAATTTCATCCGCAAACATATTTACATATATTTGAAAATCTCAATTATTGACTTTAGGATTGTTCGCAAAAAGTGCCCTCAGGTTTGGGTTAATTACTAAAAAAACCCAGCTAAGTTTCAAAATTGAAAAAAGAACCCCTGAGGTTTGGTTTCCGTCTAACATTATACCCCATCTCTCAGTTGACATGACGGAACTTGCTAACGATCAAAAAATTGATCTAATAGTCCAAAAATGCCCCTACAATTCTTTGACTCATTCAAGCACTAACTTGGTACTATCAGGATCAGCATTTTGTTGAGTAAATAAAGTTGCCAAAAGACAATAAATTCCAGAAATTAGCGCGTATATATAATAAAATATAAAAGGGAGGTACTAGGAACTGACGGGATTCTGGATATGACACCATGCTCGACGACACCGACCACTTGATCAAGACTATCAGCCACTTCAGCTGCATGAAATCATTAAATTTCAGGGGAAGAAAATTATAAGAAAGGTCAAAACAAGATGGAAGACTTAATATTAGGATGAATGGTTACCGAGGCTTTGAATCGGAGACGTAAAGATAACATCAAGAACGTTATGTCCTTCTTTAGTGATAAGTGGGAAATCGCCTCCTAATGGGTCCGCATACCCTACAGATGGTCTTCTCCAAACCTTGGTATAATAGAAAGACAAAAAATTATTAAATGAAATCTTTCCACGTTAATCAGAGTCTCAAATTTTCAGATATATAGCAAAAGCCGGTGAACAGATAGTTGATACTCCTATATCCTTAAGTTCAATTAAAATTAATTCTGTGTCACCATGCACATTTCTATCTGAATCTTGGGTTACAAAGTTCTTCTGCATGGCATCTACTCGGGTTATGACATCTATTTGACCTGATATTTGTAGCACCACCGGACCGGACTGTTCTAGACTAACAGTATTAAGTAACTTATTTAGTACCTCAGCATCACCAAGAAACAAGTCGTCTATTTCTTCAGCAGTTTCCAACCAGTTGATCTAAGATATAAATTCAAAGTGTAAGTTCGATAGAAATGTTTATCAAAGTAAACTCCAATAACTTGCATTTGACCTTACAGATTTAATTAGAACTGGAATTGATCCATCTACAGCACCTTGATATTGCTTTGCTGTACCAATGAGGACCAGTTTCCCAGCTGCTCTCAGTATGGTCTGTAAAGCAGAGTTAACCAGTGTATCTGAACAAGAAATCCCGAAGTGAAAAGGAATCCATATGCTTAAATATGGTTACGACCAAGATGGCATATCAAAGTCACGAGTACTTAAAATGATATAAGTGAGAGGGGAAAAAAAGATTATTCAGAAATTTACTGAATATAATATAATTATGAGCAAAGACGACAAATCAAAGCCATGACCCATGGGTACTAAAAATGATTTCACCATGAGCTGCACATAAATTTTATAATAAACAATCTTAATGAACTAGTACCACAGGAACATTAGAGAAGATAATTAAGTTTTTGACTGACCTTTTCTTGGATTATTGACTCACCACCCAGCATTTTCTGACGCCCAATGACTGCCGCAAGGGACTCCTCTTCTATAACATCAGCATCGTTGAATGCTAAATCAATCTACAGACGGAGAAGGAACCCGGTTACTTAACATTCAAGTAGATTCCAACAACACTTACTATATCTGTTTGAGTTTCTCAAAATATTAGTTTCTTTGCAGCGAAACACACCATGAATATTTTACCCAATTTTAATATGACAAGAATGAATGCGAGATGGATTGCTTCTGACTCTTCTTTCTTGACCAAACACATCAACCATACATATTGCTGACTTTACCATGACGAGGATAAATAAACTATGCATTGTTTTTTGTGAGCAAACTGCCATATGCTAAAATAGATGTTCAAAAATCATCAACCACATTCACGCATCCACAAACACCCATGTAAGAAGATGTAAAAATCACACAAACTTGCTCACATTGGAACTGTCTCTGTATTCACCCAAAGGGACACCTGCTTTTGCTGCTTCACTTGCACTGTCAACAGATCTGCATCACAGTTTGCCGGTTACTCCTACAACAACAACAAACTAAGCCTTAATCCCACTACGTGGGGTCGGCTATACGGATCATATCGCGCCATCGTTTACGGTCATAAGCCATATTTTCATTGATTTCTAGGTATAGCATATCTTGTTTAATAGCTTCTTTCCAAGTCTTTTTAGGCCTACCTCTGCCTCTTTTGATTTGTGTGAGTGATTCTCTACCTTCTAAACGTCGCACAGGTGCATCTAAAGGTCTCCTATAAACATATCCAAACCATCTTAATCGTGTTTCTCTAATTTTCTCATCTATTGGTGCTACTCCCACTTTGTTTCTAATGTGTTCATTTCTTATTCTATCTAATCTAGTGTGTCCGCACATCCATCTTAACATTCTCATCTCTGCTACCCTCATTTTTTGTTCGTGTTCATATTTAGTCGCCCAACATTCTGCTCCATAAAGCATTGCGGGCCTTATGGCCGTTTTATAAAATTTTCCTTTCAATTTTAATGGTATTTTACGGTCACAAAGGATAGAAGATGCACTCCTCCATTTATTCCAACCCGCCCTGAATCCTATGTGTGACATCTTTATGGATTTCTTCATTCTCTTCAATTATAGATCCTAAGTATTTAAAACTCTTTGTTATACTCACTTCCTGTCCATCAATTTTAACTTTCGTCTCATTGTTCCTGTTGTTTTTACTAAAGTGGCATTCCATGTATTCTGTTTTAGCCCTGCTTATATTAAAACCTTTTGATTCGAGTGCTTCTCTCCAAACTTCCAATTTTGCATTTATTCCTTCCCTTGTTTCATCAATTAAAACTATATAAATCGCAAATAGCATGCATTCGGGGATGGATTTTTGTAAGTGTTTAGTGATTTCATCAATTATTAGGATAAAAAGGTAAGGGCTTAGAGCGGATCCCTGATGCAAACCTATAGTGTTTGGGAATTCACTAGACATTCCTGTTGGTGTCCTGATACATGTTGTTATATCATTATACATATCTTTTATGGCATCTATGTAAGCTATTTTTATTCCTCTTTTTTCCAATACGCGCCACATTATATCCCGGTTGACTCTATCGTATGCCTTTTCAAGGTCAATAAAAATGGAAACAATACTTGATGAATAGCATCTTAGGTTTGGCCACTGGACAAAACAATACTTGGAAAATGGAAACAATCGACTTGATCTGAATTTTGTATTTACAACTTACAAACACTTTTTAATATGGTGTTACAATATAAATGCTTAAGTGACTTGTGAATTAGTTTTCAGTACAAAAAACGAAAAAATAATAAAAGATAAAAGCAAAGTATTACAGTCCAAACTATAATTTTTCAAGCCTCTTGACTCCCACAATTTTGAGAAAGATGATGATTATCAGATAAATAGACCGTCTTTGACTCTTTGTTTATCCAATCCTCTCATATGAATATCCTTAACCGTTATGAATAACTTCTTCTATATGCTCTATAACATCTGTAAGTCTCAAAATGTGCAGAAACAAGTTCTTCCACCCTATACTGGCTCCCGTTGTCTATCTCTCACGCCACCTTTTACATGTTCGTCTTAACAACAAAGACCAAAAAATTATGATAACAGGTTCTTTTCAAGCACTCATTTTATTTAAAGAGTATCAAAACATGTGACTCAAAAACAGAAAAGCATAATAAGCAAAAGCTCAGAGCATTAATGTTACCTGAGGAAGAAGCTCGAATATGCAAGCAGAAGAAACATAACCAAAGGCACGATTTGAAGAGGAAACAAGAAACTAACAGAACAACGCCGTTCAGATTATTAAGGCTAACTGTTTTAGTTAGACTGGTATCAACTAATCAATGATACGGCCGTTAACTGTGTGTAAATAGGAGGAGGACAATCAAGCTCCTTAGTTTTATAATCTGAATGCAAATTTCTTCTTTCTTTACCCAATCTATTCTTTCTGAAATATCTTCTTCTTCAGAGAGTCTTTCTCCTTCTATCAACTTCTCCTTAAACCCTCTTCTTTCCTTTTTTGTTCTATAAGACTAGTTGAGCTCGTCCATGCTTGGATTGGTTTTTTCGGCTTTTGGTTGAGTTGAAGTGAACTTCTGACTAAGTAACAGTCTGACAGCTTCCGCACCATGAGTCCTCATTTGAAGAGTTCAATTCAGAAGGTAAAATGGTTTTCAGAAAATGAAGGGCATGAAGAAGTCAAATCAGCATGTAAAAGGATGTATGCAAACTTCACGATGAATTGAAGTCAATAATCCGAGAAGTTTTTCAAAAAGATGAAAAGGGTACTGACATTTCATGGCGCATGAAGCTGTTATTGAGGCCAATTTTTCCATTGAGGAGGTTACTCATGTTTGGGAAGCATGGAGCTCTTGGTTGGAAAGGGAGTAAAGGGATTTTGAATGATAAGTGTCCACGCATGTTTAGACTTTACTCCTCAATCAAATGAGAGTAATTTCTTGATTACAGTTACGGTTGAAGCATTTGAATGCATGGTTTTAAGCATACTTATCAGATTATGAGGGTGGTTAATCTTTCTTGCTACCAGAAATGGGAATGGAGACACACCCAGTAATGCCAGGGCACTGGAGCTTCCACCGCTGCAATTAGCAGTATAATCCCAGCAGCCACAATAGGAGTCTTGAGGACAAGAGTTCGGGAAAAAGAAAGCAATGCCATTATGGAGAAATGAGGTAGAAGCGTGAATAGCGAGCCGGAGCAAACAAAAGTACAAGCACGGATTGAAGAGAAAACAAGAAAATAACAGAAGCGCCATTCAAAAATCGAAATAACGAAGCTAACTGACAGTTAGACTAGTACCAACAAACCCATGGTTAAGGCCATTACTGCATATAAAATAGAGGACAATACCAAACTCGTTGGTTTTAGAATCTGAATGCAAATATCTCCTATCTTTACTGAATCTCCTCTCCCTGAATTATATTCTTCTTTTCCATTCAGTCTTTCTCCTTCCTTCTCTCTATCGGTCTTCTCCCCCAAATCTTCTTCTTTCCTTCATTGTTCTTTATGGCTAGTTGTGTTCATCCAGGCTTTGATATGTTTGGGACTTTTTGAGCTGAAACTGAATTTTCGACGTGGTTCATTACATACTACCATCATTGTTCCTTTTACTTTCAAATCCAGTCAGAAGTATTAAACAGAAGATACTACCATCTTTCTCTCTCTTTCAATATGCAAACTCAATGAGAAATATGCAATAAAGACTAAGAACCAGAAATTAAAAGCCCACAATTATCAAACAATAAACAAATAAGAATAAATTCTAACATTATCAAATATCATGATTAATGTCCCCGATATCAAATTAATACTTACGTAGGAATGCCAGTAATATTTTTAACGGCTCCAGACCGAAGTTGCCGCCCCAAATATTGTATAGCAAACACAGAAGCGCGGCCAGACCCCAGCCCTACCACCATTCCATTCTCCACAAACGAATCCACCTTTTAACACAAGAAATTAAGTTACACTAACCAGTTATACAATAATAAAATCGGTCTTCAATCCTGATTCTTGAGCTGGGAAAGGTTGAATATAAAACTACGTTCGAAAAGTAAAAAATAGTGGTCTTAATCTCGGTCTCAAACCATAGGTTCTGATACTGAACTCATTGTTCTTAATCGTGCTTCTTGAACCGTTAAGAAATGGTTAAAAGTAAATGAGTAAGAGAAATTACAGTGTATTTGGCGGCTTGGAGGAGAAGGGTGGAGTCGTCGGAGAGGCTCGATCGGACCGCCATTGGAAGTACATTGACACTTCTAGTTTTCCTATTTGAATGAAGGTTCAGACTGAAATTAGAGAACGGAAGAATCGATGAAGATGATGATAAAGCCATTATCTCCATTTTTCTCCTCTGTTTCTTAACTGTGTGTGTATATTGGGGGTGTTCTTTTAAATGAAGAGGATAAGGCGGTTATTACGTCGCTCGAATGACCATTCTGTTTCTTATGGGCCGTTCGAATTGTTTGCCACTAATTGTGGGCTATAGTGTAAGCCCAAGTATCACGGGCCTAACTTGTAGGCCCATTACTTAAAAAATATACATTTTCCCCCATGTGCAACCCTTAGACCCCTGAATTATCATGGGCTTAGACCCCTGAATTAACATGGGCCTATGAAGCATTTATATGAATACGAGATACATATACGATATGACACGGGTACGATAATAAAAGATATTTTGAAATTTTAAGGATACTGTTACAGTATATATATACATATAAAATTATATGTTTTTCTATTATTGAAAATACAGACGCACTAAGTAAAATTAGAAAAACAATGTTTCAAGTATAAAAACCCAAAATTTCATAAGTACTCAAATATGAAATGTGACAACTCACATAAACACATGCGGAATTGTTGAAAAATGAGCAATAGAATAAATTATATCTATTTCTATGTATAGATATATCCATGGAATATTCATGAAGTATCAGATAAAGTATTGTATCGGATATATAGCCGATACGGGTACAACATCGTCAAAAAAGTGTCTGTGCTTCTCAGTCATGGGCCAATGAAGTTACTGCTGAATTGGGCTGCGAAATTTAGAAAAGCAAATAAAGACAAAAACTGTCAAATGAAATAAAACTTCTCTTTTCCCAAAACCTAGGACTCAAAAACCAACCAACCTACTCGATACTCAATTCGAGATCGATCGTTAAAAGCTCGTTTGAGTTCGGTTCGTTAACACAACGAACTAAATTTGAACATATTTTTTCGTTCGATAAGATAAAAAGCTCGGCTCAAGCTCGACTCGATTAGTAAAAAAGTAATAAAATATGTGGAAAGATATCAAACAACTCGAGTTCGATTCGATTAATAATTAAAGCAAGCTCAAATACAATTTTTGAAGCCTACTTAAAATTCAAACAAACTTGAACAGTACTATGTTTGGCTCGACTGTACTCATTCACACCCTTACCAAAAAACAAAAGCAGAAATGGCATAGAAAAAGAAAACATCAAAGAACATTGAGTGTTGTTGGCAGCCCACAACACCACCACCCAGTTTTAACAATGTGCTTTGGTGGTAAAGAAAATCATTTGAAAAAAGGCAGAAAAGTGCAAATTGGTGATTATGAGAATCAGGTTCTCTTCATAATCTGGCAGACATCATCACCAAACGTAGGACATCCAACGTCTCAAATTAATGACTTTTGGTCTGAGAGTTGAAAATTTCTTGATTTATTTTTTTTATCATAATGAAGCATGGAACAAGAAATCATTACAACTCACACACTTTCTAAATTATAATATCCGTTGCTACATATGATTTTATTTGCACCGAATCTTAACTCAACCCAAAAACTAAAGTACAGAAATTACCTTTTTTTTTTTTTCTGTTTCCATTTCAATAAACTAGCTATTGTTGTGGAGTAAAATTAATTATATTTATTTACTTATTCACTCACATATATTCATATTCAAATAATGTCAGTTGGCCCATAAGGCCCAAACTGTCATGGAGTAGCCCATGAGCCTTGGTTTGCTATATTCTTTCAATGCAGCCCACTATCTCAGGCATAAAAGACCATTTCATGTTTATTTGTAAGTAAGTTCAATTAATTACTATGAATTACATTCTCGTGCTCTATATTTTTCTTTCCTATAGTCACTGACTTGATCGATGGATGGACCTCTTTGGGACAACCTCAGATATCCCATAATCTTGTTCTGTGTGTTGTAGGCTAGTTGTCATCCGAAGATTTCACCAGTTCCGGAGAAAGAAGTTGGACCAATTTATCATATTCCTTAACTTGGATCTGGATTTTAATAGCATCATATATATCCCATTTAATTGTGTCATAGACATGGATGTGAAGATTTGTGATTGACAAATAATTTGAGGTTTGTACATTTTTGGTCTTGACTGCAAGAACAATTGTTAGTACTTACTACTTAGTACATATTATGGAATACGTGGAAAAGTATAGAATTATTGTAATATTATTAGTTAGGTATTGCATGTTGTACAAACTCTCACCACCTTGTATATGCTTTTTATTCCATTTGAGTTCCACTAAATGAAGAAGGGTGGTGTGCTTTTAGGTCAAACAGCTTTAATTGCCTCAATATGCTCTTTGCCATCATTTAATCATTTTTTTTTATTGCTGACCACATCTCATGATTTCATTCTCATGTACCTTTACCCCATTACTTTATACCCTCTCTCCAGTATTATTGTTTAAGGTTTCAAGTGGGATACATATGTCATATATGAATATACCTATGTATGAGTATGTATAATTTTTTTATTTTATTTCGAGACTTACATCTGATTATGGCTGAGGACAACAATTCCGGCCCCGAATCAAACCCACACGGATACTATTCAGTATGAGTTTGTACCAAATCTTTACTAGCTCGCATATGCAATGAAGAGTAATTTGATAGAGTAGGGATTAGAACCCGTGAACTCCACCCCACAAAAGACTTTAAGTCCCTTGTGGTGGCTAGGTGTGCTTAAGCCCTTAGTTATAATTCTTCTTTTCTTTTGTAAGGTGAGGATATATATAAGCTAAATTACAAAATTAGTCTGGTAACTACAGGGGCAAAATATTTTAGTTAGCAATTTTGATACCGTAAGATTTTTATTCAGTGTAATTTCGATCATATAAGTTTTAATTTATGCAATTTTAGTCATACAAGTTCTGATTTTATGTGATTTTGGTTACAACTAGGTATGGGTGAAAATTGAAGATTCGAGATCGATCTTTAAAAGCTCGTTTGAGCATGGTTAGTTAACACAACGAACCAAGATTGAACACAATTTTTCGTTCGATAAAATATAAAGCTCGACTCGAGCTCGACTTGATTAATAGAAAATTAACATAATATGTGGAAAAATATAAAGGTAATCGAGCTCGATTCGTTTCAGCTCGACTAAAGCTCGTTCAAGCTCGACTCGATTAATAATCGAATCAAGCTCAAACATAATTTTTAAACCTCGATAAAAATTCAAACAAGCTTGTATAATACTAATATACTATGTTCGGTTCGACTCGATTCTTTTATATCCCTACAACTGGTTACTTCAATATTTCATTATTTCCCATATTACCATTGTCTTTTAGTCAAAATACACAAAATACTTATGACCATTAAAAGTTACAAGACCGAAATTGATATCTTGGCCTAAAAACAAAATCGTCAAGAATCGAAACTATCACGTCAAAAAGTTAAAAGAATTAAGATTACATGCCCTAAAGTTAAGCCGACATATAAGTATATGTATACAAAGAGATGGTCACGGGTATATGCAAGTGAAGAGAGATTATTCACAAGTCACAAGAATCACTTTTTGGTCCAAGTGAGCCCCAACTTATTCCCAACAATAAAAACAAAAAAGAATTCGAACGTTGGGGATGCCAATGGCCTACCACAATTTCTTTCACCCTAAAAAGGCCTAACCCACATCATTTACTTCTTCAAGAATGCTCATTGTGGCCCCAATCAACTTCTTCTCTTCTATTCTCATTTTCTGTCACTTCAAAACTAAATTGTTTCACAACATATATAATCTGTTGTCTATTTGACAGCACTTCAAATATCAAACAAGATTTTTTTTTTTAATTCTTGTTAGTTTTTAATTGTTATTGTAGTTTTTTCTTTACAAATTACAATCATGTGTGTCCAACCAGGCAAACCGACAGAATAAAACCTTACCACCATAACAGTCACAAAATGAATAACACCAAAAGAAAAAGTTCCAATTTTTTTTCACTACCCAACCCCTTTTGATATTTTGTATATTTTTTCCCTAATATGAACAAAGGGTTCATATGCACACCACCCAAGAAAAGTTGCAGGTTCCCTTCTTTCTTTCTTTCTTTCTTATTTACATTTGTCTCTCTGTTATATTTTAACCAAGGGTATAAACAATTACAAAAAGAAAAAGGTGAAAAAAAAAAAGCTTTCTTTATTCTTGAGAGACAAAGGTCTTACTCTTAGTCTTAGTGCCCAAATAAAACAATGGAGAGTTAAGTTAGTGGAAAAGGGTTTCTTGCTTTGTGGGTTTCTTCTTCTGGGCATCTGAAAAAATGGTGTCTTGGTGCTGGAAAACAATTAGCTAGCGTGGTTGTACCTCTTGGAGAAAGGATTGTACCTTACTCATTCAAAGAGCTGAAGAAACCACTTGGGGTGATGGGTTGTTGTACTTCTTGAAGAAAGCTTTGTACTTATTCATTCTTGAAATAATTTTTTTATTGGTCCTCTTTTTTGGAAAAAAATATAATCTTGCAAAGCCCAAATGGAGGGCAGATGGGGAATTGGATTAATGCTGTGTTTGGGGATATTTGTGGGCTGCAGTTATGGTTTGGACAATGCAGATAATATTACTGCTGTGTATATTGTGACTCTGAAACAAGCCCCCACTTCTCATTACTATGGTGAGTTTAGAGTTAACCATGGTCACCATGTAAAAGGCAATGGGTCTGAGAGAAAGAATAGATTGGATAAACCAAGGTATGAATTATGATGATGCTCATTAATACCTTTTATTTCTGTGGTTTGAAGGCATTTAATTTTTCTTGTTTTGTTTGTTTTTTCTGTATTTTTTCTCCCTTCAATGTCTGTTATTACTTGTTTTTTTGAGTCAAATATATATTGTCTTTGAAAGTAGGGGTGTAAACGAGTCGAGTCGAGCTGACATAGAATTGTTGAAGCTTGTTTGAATTTTAATCGAGTTTCAAAAATTGTGTTTGAGCTTGGTTTAGGTTTGATTGATAATCGAATCGAGCTCGAACGATCTTTAGTCAAGGCTAACACAAATCGAGCTCGAGTAGCTTGATATTTTTACACGTATTTTATTCTTTTTTTACTAATCGAGTCGAGCTTTACATCTTATCGAATGAAAAAATATGTTCAAGCTTGGTTCATTTATGCTACCGAACCGAGCTCAAACGAGCTTTTAAAGATCGATCTCGAATTGAGTATCGAGTAGCTTTGTTCGTTTTTCAGCCCTGAGTAGCAGTTAATTTCTTGTTTTCTTTTTTTTTCTTCCTTTTTGTTGTCTGTACATGTTATTGTCAATAATTGGTTTATAGAGATTAATATACTGAGAACATTTGATTTTGTCATTGAGGCTCAATCAATGTCTAGTACTTTGCTATTTTAGGTGATGGAGGGTTCTTGTTTTTTTTTTTTTTCTGGAGAAAAGAAAATAAATAATTAATTTTTCATGTAATTAGAAAATCTTGTCTTTCAAGAAGTTTGCTCTAATAAATCAGCAATGGCTAAGAAAATGTTTGAATTTAATTGGTAAGATAGGAACTTGGAAAATATGCTGTCCACTTATAAAACTATATTGAGCTGCAAAATTTGACAAAATTGATTGTAATGTTTTTTTCAGCTAAATCTGCAGTTATGTTTGGTAATCAGGGTTATTGCCATCTCTTGCCATTGTTGTCCTTAAATTACTATGAATCGTGTTAGTTAACATATTTGCACTTTACTGAAAAATATCAGCAATGTATCAAGGACTGATCGGTCTCATGGATCGTATATTGACCGTGTGCACAACTCTCTATTAAAACGAATATTAAGGGGTGAGAAGTATCTGAAGCTGTATAGCTACCATTATCTAATCAACGGATTCGCTGTGCTCGTCACTCCACAGCAGGTTAGTCATCAACAATGTCGAATTCCTATCAATTCGCTAACGCTATTTACGTTAAGTAATTAGGGATAATTACAAAAACACCCCTGAAGTTTGGGCTAATTACAAAGAAAAAAACATCGATATTTCAAAATTACAAAAAGCCCTCATGTTTGATTATGTCTTAAATTTAAGGGGTTAGCTATAATATTTCTATAAATGTCAGGGGGATTTTTGAAATGTTTTTGAAGGGGGAAATGTGAGACGGAATCAAACCTCAAGGTTTTTTTTTTTTTTTTGTAATTTTCAAAAATTTCAGGAGTTTTTTGTAATTAGCCCGAACTTGAGGGGGAATTTGTAATTATCCTTTTATTTATGTTAAGTGATTGTGCATGTTATTTGAAGGCTGACAAGCTTTCGAGGAGAAGAGAGGTGTCGAATGTGGTTTTGGATTTCTCGGTCAGGACCGCGACTACTCATACACCTCAGTTTCTTGGCCTACCCGAAGGAGCGTGGGCCCAAGAAGGTGGATTCGAAACTGCAGGAGAAGGAATTGTTATTGGATTCATCGACACGGGAATTGTTCCGACACACCCTAGCTTCTCTGATGATACGCCCGAAAAACCATACCCCGTTCCACAGCATTTTTCTGGGATTTGTGAAGTCACGCGAGATTTCCCGTCGGGATCGTGCAACAGAAAGCTCGTTGGGGCCCGTCATTTTGCAGCCTCTGCTATTACAAGAGGGATATTTAATGCCACTCAGGACTACGCTTCGCCGTATGATGCTGATGGACATGGGACGTAAGTGTTATCCTCTGAATGGGACTGGCTATAGAATTTATGTCAATATTAGGGATAATTACAAAAACACCCATGAGGTTTGGGTAAATTGCAGGAAAAAACAAAGATGTTTCAAAATTACAAAAAAAAAAAAAAATCAGGTTTGATTATGTCTTAAATTTAAGGGGTAGCTGTAATACTTTTATAAATGTCAGGGTTTTTTTTGAAATATTTTCTGCTTATTAAGGGGAAAATGTAAGATGAAGTCAAACCTCAAGGGTTTTTTTGCAATTTTCAAAAACCTCTATAGTGTTTTTGTTATTATCCCGAACCTCAATTTTTTTATTTTTATTTTTTTGTAATCATCCCTTCGCATTATGGCCAGCATATAGATGATGTGCAACTTCGTACAGGCACACGGCTGCAATTGCAGCAGGAAACCATGGAGTTGCGGTTGTCGTAGCTGGGCATCATTTTGGTAATGCCAGTGGAATGGCTCCTCGTTCACAGTAAGGAATTTATGCATTTCTTTCCTTCGATTCTTTGTATTATGTTGAGTTATGCATTGACCGAATTCCGACATTTTATAGCATTGCTGTGTATAAGGCATTATACAAGAGCTTTGGAGGCTTTGCAGCAGATGTGGTTGCTGCCATAGATCAGGTACACTGACAAATTTGGATACTTTTTATTAAGAATTTACAAAGTAAATAATTGTATGGAAGTATCTTCTTGCTCAATTGTTACAGATAATTTATGTTGGTCGGTGTCTATAGTTCTTTCTCCAAAATATCAAATATTTATAATTATTTAATGCAACTGATCATATCTAAATATCAACTCATTAAATTATCTTTCTCGTGTGCAATTGTTTTAGCCACTTAATATTCAGCCGATACGTGTAGTTCCGTTTCATCAAAACTCGGTGCATCTATGATGTACGATATGAGTATATTCCAAATTGAAAAGGTTTTAACTCTGCTAAATGAAACATAATAATTGCTATGTAGGAATATGAGCTTTTTTCTGGGGATAATTACAAAATCCCCCTGAGGTTTGGGCTAATTACAAGAAACTCCCGAGGTATTTATAAATTACAAAAAAAAACCTTGAGGTTTGATTGTGTCTTACATTTTTCCCTTTCATTAACCCCCTATTATTTATAGAATTATTACAATTACCCCCCTTAAATTTAAGACATAATCAAACCTGAGGGGGCTTTTTGTAATTTTGAACATCTCTGGATTTTTTGTAATTAGCCCAAACATCCGGTTGGGGGGGGGGTTGTAATTATCCCTTGTTTTTCTTTTTAGTCCTTCTTTAGTAGATACCACAATCTGTGCAAATTTAGTTTTTGTTTGGTACTCAGTGTCACTATCAGTGTTCTTGCTCGTATTTTTTAGATATCATGTTAATTGTCTATTATTATGTTTTTGCATTTGTAGGCTGCACAGGATGGAGTGGATATAATAAGCTTATCAATAACTCCAAACCGACGTCCACCTGGCATTGCCACTTTCTTTAATCCTATAGACATGGCTTTATTATCAGCTGTCAAGGCTGGTATCTTTGTAGTTCAGGCAGCAGGAAATACCGGGCCGTCGCCTAAGAGCATCTCTTCGTTTAGTCCATGGATCTACACCGTTGGGGCTGCGGCCCATGATAGGATCTATAGTAACTCTATAGTTCTCGGCAACAACATCACAATTTCTGGAGTTGGACTTGCTCGTAAGTCTGAAGTTTTTGCTTGTCGATTGACTCCTATGATGTTGGTTAATGGCATGTAAAAATTTATCGGAATAGCAAAAACTAACCCTGAGGTTTAGCTTAATTACAAAAAAAAAAAAAAAAACAGTTATATTTCAAAATTATAAATACCCCCTTAACATTGGTTTTTATTTTAGAAATTGCACCCTCATAAGGGGGTATTTGTTAGGTAAATACAAATGTAAGGGTGTATTTGTAATTTTCAAAGACAACTAAAGTTTTTCGTAATTAGGCTAAGCCTGGGTGATAGTTTTGTAACTATCCCAAATTAAAATATTAATTAGATTAAGTGATAATTACAAAAAAAAACTGATATTTGGGCTAATTACAAAAAAGAAATCCAGAGATGTTTCAAAATTACAAAAAGCCCTGTCAAGTTTGATGATATCTTAAATTTAAGGGGGTAACCCTAATAAATATTAGGGGGATTTCTGAAATAGTTTTTGCTTATGAATGAGGAAAATGTAAGACGGAATCCAACCTCAATGAGTTTTTTGTAATTTTCAAAACCCTCTGGAGCTTTTTGTAAGTAGCCCGAACCTAAGGGGAGTTTTGTAATTATCCCTTAGATTAATAAGTGGACTTCCAATCTCCCGGATGTGATCGTAGTCTTAATGTGCAGAGCATAATAGATACTATTATTGGCTCCTGTAATTGCACGAAAATATATAACCAATTACACATTTTTGCAGCTGGGACCGATAACGATACTATGTATACACTGGTTTCTGCTATCCATGCTTTGAATGACACAACAGCTGCGAACAACGATATGTACGTTAGTGAATGCCAAGATGCCGGCAATTTTAATCAGGATGTCATCCAAGGGAATCTCTTGATATGTAGCTATTCGATCCGGTTTGTACTTGGACTCTCCACTATCAAACAGGCTTTAGAAACTGCGAAAAACCTCAGTGCGGCTGGTGTGGTTTTTTACATGGATCCTTACGTGATCGGTTTTCAGCTTAACCCTATTCCAATGAGAATTCCTGGCATTATAATTCCAACCCCAGATGATTCCAAAGTGAGTATGGTTCTCTTTAGGAGCTTCAGCAATTTGTACAACTTTCTAAGTTTCGACATGATTTATGTGAAGGGTTGATTACCAAAAATACCCTTGAGATTCAGTTTAATTACAAAAATAACCCAACTATCTTTCAAAATTACAATCTATTTTACAAATTGCACCCTCAATAAGGGGATGTTTATTAAACATAGGGATAATTACAAAAAGTACTCTTCAGGTTTGACCTAATTACAAAAAAACCCAACTAACTTTTAAAATTATAAAAAGTACCCTGATGTTTGATTTAGTGTTAAAATTAAGGGGCTAACTATAATGTATTTATAAACGTGAGGGGGTATTTTGAAATATTTTTTGCTTATGAATGGTTAAATGTTAGACACAATAGAACCTCAGGGGTACTTTTTGTAATTTTGAAAGTTAACTGTTTTTTTTTGTAATTAGGTCAAACCTCAATGGTACTTATTGTAATACCTTAATATGGTATTTTGAATTTTGAAAGATAGCTGAATTTATTGTAATTAAGCTAAACCAAAGAGGTGGTTTTTGTAATTTATCCTTTATGTGAATAAGATGTGATCCTGTCCAAATAAATGATTTTTTGCATGCATGGATAAGAAAGTGAAACTCTATATGTATATTATAGGTGAATTTGAATGGTTTCCCGTAAACATGTTTTACGAACGGTGTTTGATAATGATATTTATTTGGCAGCGATTTCTTCAGTACTACAATTCTTCTTTGGATAGAGACGAAGCTACAAAGAAAATTGTTAAATTT
Organism: Rehmannia glutinosa; assembly: GCA_016081115.2. NCBI lineage: Eukaryota > Viridiplantae > Streptophyta > Magnoliopsida > Lamiales > Orobanchaceae > Rehmannia > Rehmannia glutinosa. The sequence continues at coordinate 77,670,967 of CM071933.1, read as the reverse complement.
GGCGGAGTTGCGAGTATCTCTGGTGGAATAAAAGCAAATTTCAGCCGATCCGCCCCGAAGATTATGTATTATTCTGCTAGAGGACCAGATCCCGAAGACAATTTCCTCGATGATGCTGACATACTCAAACCAAATATTGTGGCACCTGGAAATTTCATATGGGCCGCTTGGAGTTCACATGGCACCGACTCGGTTGAATTTCAAGGTATTTATCCATATCGACCTGAATAGCTTTCATATTATAAACGGACAATTACAAAATCCCCCCTGAGGTTCGGGCTAATTACTACAAAAACTAGAGATTTTTGAAAATTGCAAAAAATCCTTCTGTCTTATATTTTCCTCCTTCATAAGCAAACTTTTTTTCAAAAATCCCCCTAACATTTATAAAAATACTGCAGTTAACCCCTTAAATTTAAGACAGAATCAAACCTGAGTTTTTTTTTGTAATTAGCCTGAACCTCAAGGAGGTTTTTGTAATTATCCCTATTATAAATTAACAATGAAAATAACATAGGAATTTACCTTGTCGATGTTTAGGCGAGAGCTTCGCAATGATGTCCGGTACAAGCATGGCGGCTCCTCATATTGCTGGACTTGCAGCTTTAATTAAGCAAAAGTTTCCCTTTTTTAGTCCTTCAGCCATCGGATCGGCACTTTCGACAACAGCTTCTCTTAATGATAGAAATGGGGGGCCCATCATGGCGCAACGTGCTTATGCTAATCCGGATTTGAACCAATCTCCCGCCACTCCCTTTGATATGGGGAGTGGATTTGTTAATGCGACTGCGGCGTTAGATCCTGGTCTTATTTTTGATTCGAGTAAGTCACTCTAAACTTTTATTTTCGAAGTTGTTTGCCGTGAAAACCAAGCAAACGTGTGTTGCTCTCACAATAGGCAGGCGATCTCAACATCATTACTTTTGTATATTTGTGAATGTGAAAGAACTATCGATGTTTATGGGTTAAATACAGAAATACCCTTGCGGTTTAGTCAAATTACAAAAAATCAGCTATTTTTCAAATTTACAGATGTCCCCTTGTATTTTTTCCTAATTTACAAATTGCACCCTTAGTGGAGGGGTATATGTTAAGTGAATACAAACCTCAAGGTGGTGTTTGTAATAACATAAAAGGGTATTGGTAATTTTGAAATATAACTGGATTTTCTCGTAATAAGCTAAACCGTACATAGCTTTTGTAATTTAACCATATTTTTTTTAATGTTGATTTGCCAGAAGTTTGCCAGAGAGCTTGTGTATGATTATCAAGAAAATGTAGTTTAAATGGACGGAAAATACTAAATCGTGGCAACTTCCTGAAATTTAGGGATAATTACAAAAACACCCCTGAGGTTTGGGCTAATTACAAAAAAAAACTAGAGATGTTTCAAAATTCAGTAAAGCCCCTCATGTTTGATTGTCTTAAATTTAAGTGCGTAACTGTGATATTTTTAAATATCAGGGGATTTTGAAATGTTTTTTTGCTTATGAAGGGAAAAATGTAAAGACGAAATAGGGATTTTAGCAATTTTCAAAAACCTATGGTTTTTTTTTTTTTTTTTTGTAATTAGCCCTAAACTTAAGAGGGTTTTCCTAATTATCCCCGAATATTAATGCTAACTAGATAGTTTAACAAAATCCTCAATGATCTCTATTTTGAAGATTTTAAAGAAATCTATTTATATTTTTGCAGGTTATAACGATTACATGTCCTTCCTGTGCGGCATAAACGGATCATCCCCTGTCGTCCTAAATTACACAGGCGAAAGCTGCGGGATTTCTACCATGAACGCCACCGACTTAAACTTGCCTTCCATCACAATATCGAAACTGAACCAGTCGGCTACCGTTCAACGAATAGTGACTAATGTTGGCAGCAACGAGACATACACCGTTGGTTGGAGCGCTCCTTATGGAGCTTCAGTTAAGGTGACACCAACTCGTTTTTCTATTGGAAACGGAGAGAAATTGGTCTTAAGTATATCGTTAAACGCGACGATGAATAGCTCGATCGCAAGCTTTGGAAGAATCGGATTGTTTGGTACTCAGGGTCACTTGGCTAACATTCCCTTGTCTGTCATTGTCAAAATTTCTTACAATAGTACTGGTGGCTGATTTCAATACTGATACTGATTTCAGTGTAATTTATGTTAACATGTCTGATTTTTTGATTGGTTACTTTGTAAATTCTTTGAAAAATGCAGATGAGTAGTTGCTTGATGACAGTAATGAGCCTTTGTTTTACTATTTTTCCAATTTGTTTTCGGTGTAGCTTTCGTTTTACTTTTCGACTTTCGTTGTGGCTTTCGTTTCTGTTATCTTGTTATAGTTCTTTATACTCGAGGAAGTATGAAATTAAAAGGGGTATTTTTTAGCCATTTATTGTCGTTCTTACATTTTTAAGAGTTTTATAGTATAGCCTTTTTTTTGGTAACTCAACTTACAGGCTTATGCTGACTATGCCTGAGGGCAGCAGCTCCAGCCCTTTATCATTGTCATCAATATAAATAGTGAGATGTTTCAGTGTCTTTGCCATCAATGTAAACCGTGGGATGTGCATGAACCGGCCAGTATCTTTGATGGAGTTTGGTGTTGTTCAACCAGGTCTTCTCAGGTAAAAAGAGAGCAAGTGTATTCGACCTCCCCGAATCAAAGTATAGTGATCTCTCCTCGAATCGAACCCATGCAGATGCGTTATTCAGTATAAGTTCCCACCAAGTTCTTACTAATCCGCATATGCACCGAGGGCATAATGGAGTATAGGTTAGAACCCACGATCTCCACCCCACAAGAGACATAAGTCCCTTGTGGTGGCCAGTGCGCTAAGCCCTTGGTTATAATATAGCCATTTTAGTATGAATATTTCAGCACATGGATGATATCAGTCAATATATATAGTTCCTATAGATTTTATGATTTTTTTTTATAGCAAAGGCACTGTACCAATTGAAGCTCAAAAATCACAGTTTCTGGTTGTATTAATATGGTACTGATGATATCATCAGAAAGCACATTAAAAATGACAGCCATCTAAAATTACAAATAAAATCAAAATAACATCCATTTTCCTGCTTTGGTAAAGTATTTATTACTCGCAGTAACTGAAGATAAATTAAGGAATATTAATCCATCACACAGGAATTAACATTTAGTAATTTGGTATAATACAAAACATAAATCCTTTCTCACTGAAAAACATTGTTCGCAGCCAGATAGCATCAATTTTTGAAGTGCTTAAAGATAAGAAAATCTGGATATATTCACAAGCTTAAATATCCAGTGAAATTTGTAAATTTCGTATTATATTACTATAGCAAATCAATTTCAGTTGAAAGTTTCTGATTTAATGGCATTACTGGGAGATTATGTAAGATCATCTTCATCCAATGGTTCTTCTGTTGCACCCGGCTTCAATCCAGTTACATCCCCAGTGGGTAATTTCCTTGCAAGCTTGATGATCTGCAAAACCATTATTTCGGTGAATTGTTTAAGAAGTTTGGTGATGCTAAGTAGATGAAACAATTTGTTATAATTATTAGGGATAATTACAAAAGACCCCCTGAGGTTTGGGCTAATTACAAGAAAACCCAAAAATATTTTAAAATTACAAAAAGCCCCTTCGTATTTGATTATGTATTAAATTTATGGGGGTATCAGGGGAGTTTTTGAAATATCTTTTGTTTATAAAGGGGAAAAATGTAAAAAGAATCGAACCTAAAGGGTTTTTTGTAATTTTAAAAAATATCTGGGTTTTTTTGTAATTAGCCCAAACCTCAGGGCCTTTTTGTAATTATCCTTAATTATTATTATTATTATTATTATTATTCCAAATCCCACATTTCTATCTAAAATTGAAGTCAAATCAAAGACTAAAGAAGAATGCAAATGAATTGAGTCTATTTGGACAATAGGTTGGGAAAAAATGGAGAAACAAGAAAATACATGTTTTTGTCATCCCATGTTCTAGTCTGAAATTGAAGCTAAATGGATCAAAACATTTACCACGTGGTCAAGATTGGAAATAATACTCGACTGAGCTGCACGCTTGATTTCCTCAATGTCACCATCAGTGTATGCAGAGAGAAGTCTAGTGGCAACACGATTCTGATCACTGTTCAAGAAAGCATCAACCCTGCCAAAGAAGCCAACATGAAGAATCGCTGATATCATGGCAAATACCAAGGTCTTAAAACATTGAAATAAGTTATTTAGCCATTGAACATATTCTATACAAGCACAAAGCAAAACGAAACGGAAAGCTGGTAAAATGTGAAGCCACTTACTGGCAACAATCATTGTGACATTTCTCTGCTTGCTGGAAGTCATGTGCATAAAGATACACAATAATTGCACTAAGATAAGCCTGCATCCACAACACGTTTTATTAATTAAACGGGACTTACAAACTTATTTTGTGCTTGTCACAAAACATGTAATTCGGAATAGACATTTGGCATCTAAGGAAACTACTAATATCCAAACCCATAATAATAAAGGCAACATGAGATTCTGAAAAGAACATCCCAGAATATCAAATAAGAAACATCCCCTATTTTTGCCTCTCTAATCCCATGTCTCCCTCAGTGAGTCAAGCTTATAAAGAAGGATTAATTACAAAAAAATACCCTTGAGATTTGGTCTAATTACAGTAGAACCCAAGTATCTTTCATAATTACAAATATCCCCTTGCACGCTTATTACGTGATATTTGTTAAGGAAATACACACCTCAAGGGGGTGTTTGTAATACAATGGTATTCGAGAATTTGAAACATAACAAGAGTTTTTTGTAATTAGGTTAAACCTCGGGGATAGTTTTTGTAACTTAACCTATAGAGAATGAAAATTAAAGAGGTTACTGCTTGCAACCAGATGCACCCAACCTAAAGACTGTAACTCTAAGCAGAGACCGCATTAAACATGGTTTCAAAGTCAGCGCAGGTCAAAAGGAGGCGAGGTTTCTTCACTGATTTTGCCCCCAGACCACCAACATTGGGTTTCTTCATGGTTAAAAGAAAAATTTGTCTACTTTTCGATATATGACGAGGAAACTATTTTAATTTTTACAGTGGAATATTTCTGCACCTTGCACTGGCTATGCGTAGCATTGCACTTGTCAGCTGCTAAGGCCCACCTTAAAAGAAAAGTTGCAGCATCTGCATACCTGTAAGCAGTGAAACCAGAAGAATATTATTTATGATCTAAAATGGAACTTTCATGCTGAAAACAACAAGTTGATTCATATTTTTCATGAATTTATATACAGAATGGATTATGCAGAAACAGGTAGACTGGTCACAATATTGATATTCAATTCTACCAGCTTGGCAGCAGGATCACTACATCAAGCTAAGCTGTTATCAGATATTATTGCCAAATTAACCAACTCTGAGTCTCAAGGCCCCTGCGTCAGATGTATAAAATAATAAAACTGTATTTCACTAGAATGAGTAGCAAAAGGCATTATATACACAATAGATTACACGTGAAACAAGTTATTGAAGACTCGGCATAAAGAATAAAACAATCGACACCAAAAAATATAGTTAAATAAAAACCAATGCAATGCAAAGGGAGCACCTACACACATTCAGGTCAATTACAGTTCTAACAACTCAGAATTCTTGAGTCATTAATTATTTCATCCATTAATTAACATTTTTAAGGATGGACATAAGCTTACTTCTCAAGCTTTACATAAACACTTGTAGCATCACGATACAGATCAAAGGTCATTTGTTCCTTCCCATCGTCTTCAAGAACATTGCAAGCATCAGTGTAGAACCGGATAGCTTCATCAGGGGACGCGTCTTCTAAAGCACTTTAAGAGAAAAACAACACTTCTATCAGGCCAACAGACAGATCATTGAGCTCAGTAAGATAATAAAATTAAAAAAAGTAAAAGTATTATTGAAGGAAAAAAACTACGGGTTGAAAGTTATTTTCCAGTAACATGTTCCCATCTAAAATATTACTAAAACTGATCCATTTATCTGCAATTTAACAAATCTATAGATAGGGTGGTGCCACGTCTTCATAGTTCACATAATACACGCATAATTGGCAAATTCCTTTACCAAACAATAATGATAGACATAGACTACTAACTAATTACAACAAAGCAGCGAGGCAATGAGGAACTCATAAATATATCACAATATGAACCTTAAACACAAAAATCAGCTCATACCGAGCACCCTTTGCAAGTGCATCCGATGCAGGTTGCGACCTTCCACACTCAATGTACAACTCAGATGCACGTCTATAGAAGTCAGACACTTCATTCCAGTTGCCCACTTCCTTTGCGAGAGCTGCCGCAGACTCCATATGTTTCGCAGCATCCCAAGGCCTGATTCACTCATCAAGGTCGCCTCAATCGTTAATGTCAAAAGCAAGCGATCATACGCATTTATTTAACTATACTGTGCACCAGAGGAAAATTCAAAAAAACACATACGAGGAGAGCATTTCTTGTCCTTTCGAAGCTTTTTCAAATGCATCCTTAGCTTTCTCATACTTTTTCGCAAGCCTATACGCAATTGCTGCCATAGAAGACTAACTTATTTAAGATGTTATTAAAGAAAAACGTAAAATTACTTCAAATACGTTGCCTTCAGTAATTTTTCTTAATCACGAAATTGGAAAAAGAAAAACGAAGGGTGTAATCGTACCCGCCTGCTCATACAAAACAGTGGCATTCCTCCAATCAGCATTCCATCTCGTCAAACTGAGCTGTGTCCTGCAGAAATCAATATAAATTTATATACGTATACATATAAATTCCAAACAGATTGTGATTTTGTGATTTTACATAAAAATACGAAGATTAAAACATAAATAAGAGAGTGAATGGATAATCTCACAGTTTATCTGCTTTAGCGATCAATTTGGCCGGATCGGAAGTAGCCATGGCCGATCGGAATATGGAGTCCCGGAGTCACCTATGGGTCAAACTCTTTGGATTTTCTATATACTATATTATCGAATCTGGCATCTGGGTTCTGTACTGTTATGATGTCTCCAATTTTCCCCAATTCCTACTAAAATCGCACTTATCGCGATAATGCCCTAGGAAAAATGGGGATAAAATGTTAATAGCTATAATTTTTCTTTTTACAATTTTTTTGTCAACCCTTGGTATACCCACACCAGAGTTCATATGATATTCCAATCTTTTGGTTTGGCCATTCGGGTCGACCAAATTTCCAAATTGTTAATTATATTACATAATATAAACACATAACATATAGATAGTATGACTGTATGAGATCTTATGTTAAAAGAGTGTTTCGTCTTGTGTTTCACTGCAGAAAGGATTAATATGTGTAAAAAAAATTACCATTTAAGTTTTAAATTAAGCTTAAATTGTAGGTTTTAATATATTGTTTTGTATACGTATTTTAATTATTCTTACGGTGGAACAAAGATGAACACACAATTAGAACATAAGATCTCACCGCATGTAGAGAGATTATTTATCATGTTCCATGGATCAAGACGTTAACAATTGATTATAAATACTTAAGAGTCCCTCTATAGAGGAAATGCCAAACAAAATAATAATAATAATAATAATTATTATTATTGTATGATAATGAATTTTAATGTTTATTCGATATGGATTTGAATAGTTTTATCGAACAAGTTGATATTTAATAAACATGATAGAAAACGGGAAAATATGTTGTTTATTTGGACAGAAATTGTTGTTAATATATTTTTTTTTTTGCAATTGTTATTGGAATATGAAGTGAAGATGCATATGTTTTGATTGTGACACATGAATAAATTTCTCGTTAGTAAAATTTATTTCGTTTCGAATTGAAAAATGGAATAGAGTTTTAATCGGTTAATCCCACAATCAACTCATGATTGGAGATTAAAATATATAGATACATAATTATCAATTAATTATTCCATACAGTATATATTTATAAATATAAGATAAGATCTTTGAAGATGGAGTGAAAGAGTGATAAAAGAAAAGAACTAAAAAACAACTTTTTCTCTTGTACTCAAAAAAATATTAAAAAAAGGGACCAACAAGCTTATAGTGGATTTGTGGGGAAGGGGGAACCAACCACTACAATTATTGGGGTGGTTTATAACTGCACATGGCTATTTCTGAAAACATGATGCTAGAAGAGAAAAAGTTGTTTTTGAGTTCTTTTTTTTTAATCACTCTTTCACTCTATCTACAAAGATTTTATCTTATATTTATAAATATATATTTGTAGAGAATAATTAATTCATAATTATTTATCTACATATTTTAATCTCTAACCAATAGTTGATTGTAGTATTAAAACTCCATTCTATTAACAATTCGAAACAAAATAAATTTTACTAGAGAGTAATTTATTATCGTATCACAACTAAAAGGTTGATAAGATTATGTGAGGGATATTTCATTGAATTCCTATTCCCTCTCCGGCTCTCCCTCTTCACAAAAAAGAAATGATTATATGAGAATAATTTTCTTTTACTATCACAAATCTAGATAGATTTACTTGTTCGTTAATGACGAAAATGTCGATCGCTATAATTGCAACATAAAACCAATGGAGTAAGTATTTATTTGGATAATGCAGTTGTTTAATTAGATTAAAAAATATATTTCCGATATACGAATGTGGTATATGGCGAACCTAACACTAATTCATACCCAAAAAAAAAATCCCGTTATTAATGCACGTTACAATATAAAAACACAATCGTCTTTTAGATAATTTATAAATACTTCAATATCAATTCATAAACTATAAAAACGTCAATTTATTTGGTATTTTATAGTGTTTAGTTTTTGTTTACATTCATCTTCATACGTGGATGCAATCATGCAACTACCAAATATGATTTTTAATTTTAAGTTTTTGTTGCTTTTCCATATAATTGACTTTTGACAAATTTATTTAAAAAAATTAAATTTATCAATATAAAACTATAAATTTAATTAGTTTGTTATAATCTGATTGTACTTATTCGTCTTCACGAATTCAAATAATTCTATTCAAAATAGTTGGAAAAATATATTATTCAAAAAGGAAAAATAAACGGAAAATTGAGTAACGAATATGGAGAAAACACGAGGGAAGAGAAAGGGAAATAATAAAAGTAACAAAAATCTCGTGAATAAAAAGAAAAAGAAATGGGAGAAAGAAACGAAAAAATCATGAGAGATAGAAAAGAAAAAAGACTATCTAAACAATATCGTGTGACTAAAAAGAAACAAAATGAGGAAAAGAAAATGAAAAATCAAGAGAGAAGACAGAAAAAGAAAAAAAGATAAAAGGAACTTGGAAATTGGAATGGGAAATTAAATTCACTTCATATGATTATTTGAAATAGTTACTAAGTAAAGGTTATCTCAAATTATACGGTACTCTTCATGCCCCAAAATTATTAAAAATAATAAAAACTTATATTTCTTACAATACAATTAAAAAAATTCTCAAACTGGTAATGAAATAAAATTAGTAGTATGATAAATATAATCAGTACATAATTAATAAAATTAGTAGTACGAAATGGGACGAGTTTAGGTTTTAGGGTTTAGTGTTTTGTGATTATATTAATGAAATTTGATTTCTTCTTGTCAAAAAAAAAATATACATATATATTTACTAGTGCACGGTGGAAAAATGTAGGATAAGTCTTAGAGTAAGTCTCTTGTGAGACGGTCTCACGGATCTAAATCCGTGAGACGGACCTCCTAAGGGCTCCGTCTTAAGAACATGAACCATGAAAATAAATTTAAAAATAATAATGAACCATGAAGAAACAAAAATAAACCCTAAAAACATGAACCATGAAGAATAAACCCGAAAAACAAAAGTAAACCCAAAAAAAAAAAATAAACCCTAAAAAAACTAAAAATCCTAAAAACCCAAATAAATTAAAAATAAACCCAAGAAACAAAATAAACCCTAAAAAAACAAATATAAACCCTAAGAAAAATAAAATCTGAAAAAATAAATTTTTAAAACTTTGTGTAAGGGCTCCGTCTCACGGATCTACATCCGTGAGACCGTCTCACACAAGTTTTTGCCTAAGTCTTATTGACTTTTTAAGATGACGTGCTAACCTTAAATTTTTTATAAATTATAAATTAAAATACTACCAATACATTTTGTATGATAATACAATATATATTTGAGTTTATGCATTCAAATAATTATAATTAGAAAAACTGATTAAAAGATAAATCATAATGAATTTCTCTATATTCTCATTAATTTTAATTAAAACTAATTTTGGGTAATCAGACAGTTGGCGAGTGTCATGGTTAAGACTCTCAAATCCAAATTAGAGGTCTGGAACACCACTCTCCAGTCTCCTCCGAGGATTTGTATTCAAATAAAAATAATAATTTTATTTAAAAATTAAAAATAGACATGATCAAGAAGAGAAATTGACTAGTTTCAAATAAGAGTTAGGTTATAAAAGGACAAAACATGTTTACATTCAAATTATATTATCAAATCAAATGAAGCGCAATTAAAACATCCATTTTTATTATTTATTAATTTTGTTTATGATATGTATCATCAAAATTCGTCCAAACGAGCTTTAAATCATTCATACTTTTATATAAATCTTGTAGATGCTACATTTGATATACATATATTTGGTGTAAATTTCTACATATATTCTATTTTTTATAAAATAAGACACTTATTCTTCATCCACATTCCACACACCAAGTGTATCATATAACACGCATTATATATATAGTAAAATAAATAAATAAACTAAAACCAACTACATAATCTATATTATATATATATATATATATATAATTAAACACTATAATGATAATAATAATAGTATAAATTTTGATATTAAATATAATATTAAACTTACTTGAAGAAAGAAGGAGAAGTCAACATAGATTATAGACTTTATCTCTCTATTTATTTATAAATCCTCTGTACACCACAAGATTAATTTTTAAAAAAGTTAGATTATAGACTTTATCTCTCTATTTATTTATAAATCCTCTGTACACCACAAGATACATACTCCCCAGTCCCCTGCCTCCATATTCATTCAAACCCAAAAAAAAAAAAAATCATGAATAAAGAAACCAGAGCTCGTCCTCATTACTTTCTGCTGCTTATTTTCTTCGCATTTTTCGATCCACCATTATCGTCTTCTTCTTCATCTTCGGATTTTCCAGAAGCATCAGAGGAAATTATTGGATACGGTTACAATCTCCGATCAGCGACCGTCGATTCGTCGGGAAAATCGTTGACGGCTTATCTGCAACTTATCGCTAATTCCTCTGTTTTCGGACCCGACGTTCAACTCCTCTCCCTCACTGCCAGGTTTCGTCATAACTAACTCGTACTATTTTATCTGATTCTTTTCAGTGGGAAAAATGTGAAGCTCAAAAGGCTATTGGTTGTTAATCGACTCTTTTCACTACATAGTAGTATAGTACATATTAGGGAGTCGAGCCACACCGAACCGGGCGTATTACTGCTCAAACTTGTTTGGATTTTAATTGAACTTCAAAAATTGTGTTTGAGTTTGATTTGATTATTAATCGAATCGGTACCGAACGAGCTTTTAATCAACCCAAACACGAATCGAGTTTGAGTGGCTCGATATTTTTATACATATTTTATTCTTTTGTTAGTAATCGAGTCCGAGTTTTACTGGAAAATGTGTTCAAGTTTGGTTTGTTATATTAACGAAACGAATGAAATGAGGTTTTAACGATCGATTTCGAATCCCAGATCGAATAACTTGGTTCGTTTTTCATTACTACAACGTATGTAAAATAAACTTTTTTTTTTTCGTTTTTTATATTTTTATTTATTTATTTGTTGGGCACGGGAGGACGATGGGATTAATGGATTATGGATTAAATTATGTTATTGTGTTATTTGGGAATTACTTAAAACGTCGTAATGTATACGCAATGTAGCTAATAATTACAGTAATTTATTTATAGCGTCGCCTTCAAACTTGATTTTTTTTTTGCCTTCTGAAAAACTAAATGGTAGGCGATAAATCATCCGATGGTCAAAATCATAACTTAGAAACATATTTTTAGTTGAAAACAAGGGGAAGAAAAAACAGTGATAAATAACAAAATATTGCTAAAGTTGAAGTAATTTAATTTTCGTCAACCAAGTTGCACTTTCAATTTGTTTTGAAATAGTGACATGATAAATTAATGTTATCCACTCTCTGTCAAGTGGGGACAAATTTTCTTTTTTTTTTTTAAAAAAAAATAGAGAAACATTGTTTTTTTAAGATGTCGAGACTGTATCATGAATCTAAGTTCATGAAACGAATCCTAAATACATACAAAAATATGGATCATTTTTATGAGTATGGATTTGGATCGAAATTCTATTGAAATATAAGATTCGTCATATGAATTATATCAATGGGACCATCTCACACAAATTTGTGTATTTTTTTTGGGTTGGTCTCATTACAAGTATTGTACATAGTGAAAGTAAATCAAATCACCATAAGCAAGGTTGTTGCCTGTTAGTCCGGCCAGTTTCGCCACGTATATATACCTTTGGCAATAGCCAATCCTCGATGATTGGAAAATATCATCCGCGGATCTAATAGTTTATTAATATTTCTTTTACATCCATATATTATATTGTTTTTTGTCAACATTTAAAGATTTTATTCACTGTGGGATACCTTCACTAATCACTAATATAATATTAGCCGTGTGCTTTAAAAAAAAAAAAGGCTGTGTCAAATGGTTGGGCCGGACCAACTTGGTCTGAGTTCATCGTGCCAAGTCCAACTCACAATTTGGGCCGAGATGAACCATAAAGTCACTCGGACCACTATTTTTTTGGGCTCAACCCAAACCAAGCCACATATCTATGCATAAATTTTGTCGTACAACCAAGCCACTCAGCTTCGAGCCTATTGGATCGGGTCAAAATAGGCATAGTCTATTTCAAACTTATATAAATGTAATCAAACTCAACCCTATCATCGGACCTAGTTAGAAATTATCAGCTCTACTTCGGTTCAAACCAAAGACGGATGCACCTTTCTCATATGGGGCATGCGGGGACCATAATTTTTTTACTATTTATTATTTATTTTTTAAAACTATATATTATTAGAAATAAGCCTTTGGCACGATATCGTGCCAAAATAAGCCTATGGCACGATATAGTGCACATATCTCTTCGTCTTCTTCACTATATCGTGCCAAGAAAACCAGGGATTTCGAAAAAAAGATCCAACATTACGCCGATCCCATTTCTAACTCAACACACAAAATCTTACAACTAATTTGGATTACAAAATTACAATCTTACCCTTAAAATCAGCGAAAATTAGGAAATAATTAAAAAAACTAAATTAATCACATCCCTTCATTTTTTAAGATCAATGGGTAAGATGAGTCCACACTGTTTCACCTAGGGAGAGTGGTCTCATTTGAACCAAATCCTATATATATATATATATATACATATATATTTGTAGAGAATAATTAATTCATAATTATTTATCTACATATTTTAATCTCTAACCAATAGTTGATTGTAGTATTAAAACTCCATTCTATTAACAATTCGAAACAAAATAAATTTTACCAGAGATAAATTTATTGTCGTGTCACAACCAAAAGATTGATAAGATTATATGAGGGATATTTCATTGAATTCATATTTCTTCTCCGGCTCCCCCTCTTCACAAAAAAAGAAATGATTATATGAGAATAATTTTCTTTTACTATCATAAATCTAGATAGATTTACTTGCTCGTTAATGACGAAAATGTCGATCGCTATAATTGCAACATAAATCCCACATAGTAAGTATTTATTTGGATAATGCAGTTGTTTAATTAGATTAAAAAAAATATTTCCGATATACGAATGTGGTATATGGCGAACCTAACACTAATTCATACCCAAAAACAAAATCCCGTTATTAATGCACGTTACAATATAAAAACACAATCGTCTTTTAGATAATTTATAAATACTTAAATATCAATTCATAAACTATAAAAACGTCAATTTATTTGGTATTTTATAGTGTTTAGTTTTTGTTTACATTCATCTTCATACGTGGATGCAATCATGCAACTACCAAATGTGATTTTTAATTTTAAGTTTTTGTTGCTTTTCCATATAATTGACTTTTGACAAATTTATTTAAAAAAATTAAATTTATCAATATAAAACTATAAATTTAATTAGTTTGTTATAATCTGATTGTACTTATTCGTCTTCATGAATTCAAATAATTCTATTCAAAATAGTTGGAAAAATATATTATTCAAAAAGGAAAAATAAACGGAAAATTGAGTAACGAATATGGAGAAAACACGATGGAAGAGAAAGGGAAATAATAAAAGTAACAAAAATCTCGTGAATAAAAAGAAAAAGAAATGGGAGAGAGTAACGAAAAAATCATGGGAGAGAAAAGAAAAATGACTATCTAAACTATATTGTGTGACTAAAAAGAAACAAAATGCGGAAAATAAAATGAAAAAAGAAAATCAAGAGAGAATACAGAAAAAGAAAAAAAGATATAGGAACTTGGAAATTGGAATACGGAAATTAAATTTCACTTCATATGATTATTTGAAGTAGTTGCTAAGTAAAGTTTATCTTCAATTATACGGTACTCTTCAGTCTTCATGTCCCAAAATTATTAAAAATAATAAAAACTTATATTTATTACAATACAATGAAAAAATTAATTCTCAAACTGGTAATGAAATAAAATTAGTAGTATGATAAATATAATCAGTACATAATTAATAAAATTAGTAGTACAAAATGGGATGAGGTTAGGTTTTAGGGTTTAGTGTTTTGTGATTATATTAATGAAATTTGATTTCTTCTTGTCAAAAAAAAAATATACATATATATTTACTAGAGCACGGTGGAAAAATGTAGGATAAGTCTTATTGACTTTTAAAGATGACGTGCTAACCTTAAATTTTTATAAATTATAAATTAAAATACTACCAATGCATCTTGTATGATAATACAATATATATTTGAGTTTATGGATTCAAATAATTATAATTAGAAAAACTGATTAAAAGACAAATCATAATGAATTTCTCTATATTCTCATTAATTTTAAATAAACTAATTTTGAGGAATCAGGCAGTTCGCGAGTGTTCTGGTTAAGAGTTAAGACTCTCAAATCCAAACTAGAGGTATCGGACACCACTCTCCTTGGAGGTTATGTATTCAAATTAAAAAAAATATTTAAAATTCAAAATAGTAATAATCGAAGGAGATAAATTGACTAGTTTCAAACAAGAGTTAGGTTATAAAAGGACAAAATATGCTTACATTCAAATGATATTATTAAATCAAATGAAGTGCAATTAAAACACTCATTTTTTATTATTTATTAATTTTGTTTATGATATGTATCATAAAAAATCCGCCAAACCAACTTTTGAATTATTTATACTTTTATATAAGTTTTATTATAGATGATGCACCTGATATACATATATATATATATAACTAGTGTAAATATATTATAATATTATACATGTATTCTACTTTTTATAAAATGGGACATTTGTCCTTCATCTATACACCAAATGTACCATACACACACGATATATCCTTATATTTATATATGTATATTAAAATGAATAAATAAAATAAAACTAACTATATAACATATGATAAATATAATTAAATTCTATAATTATTAATAACAATTAACATAAAGTTAGATATTAGATATAATCCGATCAAATAAAAAAAAAGATATTAAATATAATATTGAATTTACTTGAAGAATTGAGAAGGAGAAGTCAACATAGAATTTAGATTTTCTCTCTCTATTTATTTATAAATCCTCTCTACACCACAAGATAACGTACTCCCCAGTCCCCTACCTCCATATTCATTCAAACCAAAAAAAAAATCATGAATAAAAAAACCAGAGCTCGTCCTCATTACTTTCTGCTGCTTATTTTCTTCGCATTTTTGGATCCACCATTATCGTCTTCTTCGGATTTTCCAGTAGCAGCAGAGGAAATTACTGGATACGGTTACAATCTCCGATCAGTGACCGTCGATTCGTCGGGAAAATCGTTAACGGCTTATCTGCAACTTATCGATAATTCCTCTGTTTTCGGACCTGACGTTCAACTCCTCTCCTTCACTGCCAGGTTTCGTCATAACTAACTCGTACTATTTTATTTGATTCTTTTTCAGTGGAAAAATTGTGAAGCTCAAAAGGCTATTGGCTATTAATTCATCACTACATATATAGTACATAGTCTAGGGTCATAAACCGAGTCGAAAATGATACTGTTCAAATTTGTTTAAATTTTAATTGAGCTTCAAAAATTATGTTTGAGTTTGATTCGATTATTATCGAATCGAGCTTTAGTTGAACTGAACACGAATCGAGCTCGAGTAGGTTGATATTTTTTTTACTTATTTTATTCTTTTGTTACTAACCGAATCGAACTCGAGCCGAACTTTACATCTTATCAAACGTTGAAATGTGTTTAAGTTTGGTTCGTTATGTTAACAAACCGAGCTGAAATGAGGTTTTAACGATCGATCTCGAATCTATCTAGTATCGAATAACTTGGTTCGTTTTTCATCACTACTACGTATGTAAAATAAACTTATTCCTTTTTGTTTTTTCGTTTTTTATATTTTTAGTTATTTATTTGTTGGGCGCGGGAGGACGATGGGGATTAATGGATTATGGATTAAATTATGCCTAAAAAATCGTGCTGTATACGCAATGTAGCTAATAATTACAGTAATATATTTGTAGCGTCGCCTTCCAACTTGTTTTTTTTTTTTTTTTTTTTTTTTAAAAAGAAGAAACTAAATGACAATAAATCATCCGATGGTCAAAATCACATACATTTTCAAAATAGTGTTCTAATTTCAATTTGGACAAAAAATTGTTAGTACCTTGTCAAATCCTGCACTATTTTGAAGTTGTGAACAATTTTGCGTCAGAAATAACGTAACATTGTAGCTACATTAAATTTTTACTTTTTTTTTTATTTTAAATTAATGATTTTAGTGTATTAGAATATACACTAAAATAGAATGTTACAGAATTTTTTTTTTTATTAAAAAATTTACTACAAACTGCCCGAGATGGAATCCATATTTTGCACTACACTAAAATTGCGCAAGTTGTTCGAGATGGCCTTACAAACATATTTTTAGTTGAGAACAAGGGAAAAAACCAATGATAACTAACAAGATATTGCTAAAGTTGAAGTAATTTAATTTTCGTCAACCAAGTTGCACTTTCAATTTGTTTTGAAATAGTGACATGATAAATTAATGTTATCCACTCTCTCTCAAGTGGGGACAATTTTTATTTTATTTTTAAATATAGAACAATTTTTTTTGGTTGTTCTGATTACAAGTATTGTACATAGTTGAAATTAAATCACCACAAACAACTAGCAAGGCTGTTTGTAGAGGTGATAAATCGTGTTATCATATCGTGTTTCATGCCGATATAATAATAACACGATATGATAAAGACATATATGAACACAACATGATAAGGATTTGCTCCGACATGAACATAAATACGAAATTTTCGTGTCGACACGACACAACACGATAAGTCAAAAACAAAAAGAAAATAATTTATATGTTGATACACGATAATAAATTACACGGTATTAAACAATAATACACAATACAAACATACAAAATATCAGGTTATCGTGTCACTAACAATAAATTTGTCATTATCGTTCGTGTCATTATTGTGCTACTAATCAGATAAATGTGTCATTGACTCATTATCGCATCCTTATTGTGTCATTATCATGTAAAGCTAAACACTAACTCACTATTTTTATATTATTTTCATGTCGTGCTATTATGTCATATCAAATATTGTCTCGCTCTTTGTCCGGCCATGTCCGGCCAGTATCACCACGTATATAACTTTGGCAATAGCCAATCCTCGATGATTGGAAAATATCATCTGCGGATCTAATAGTTTATTAATATTTCTGTTACATCCATATATTATATTGATTTTTGTCAACATTTAAAGATTTTATTCTCGCTGTGGATACCTTCGGGCGTGCCAACTTGGTCAGAGTTCAACGTGCCATGTCCAACTCACAAAATCGGGCCGGTAGACCAAAAAATTATTCGGACCACTATTTTTTTTTGGCTCAACCCAAACCAAGCAACGTTATTAGGGATGTCAATGAAACGGAGCGGGGAGCAATCCCTATCCCCGTTCCCGCGACCGCGGGGAATCCCCGTTCCCGTCCCCGCAAGACAAACGGGGAAAATATTCCCCCCATCCCCGTCCCGCGGAGATTCCCTGTGCCCCGCTTTTATTATTTTTTTTGTAAAAAGACTGTTTTTTTTTAAAAACTGATTTTTTAATATTTAAAAAATATATAAAAAAGACTAATAAAGTACTTATTATATAAAATAAATTAAATTTTTTTTGATTTATATATTTAGTCTGGATATTTATAATATATTATATATATTTAATATAATATATTATATATTTAATATCGGTTCCCCACGGGGAACGGGGCGGGAAATATGATCCCCGTCCCCGCCAACGGGGAGAAAAAAAATCCCTGTCCCCGTCCCCATGGGGGGAATTTTCGGGGATTCCCCGCCCCATTCGGGGCGGTTCCCCGTGGGGAATGGGAAATCCCCGCCCCACTGCCATCTCTAAACGTTATTATGTATAAATTTTGTCGTACAACCAAGCCACTCGGCTTAGATTCTCTTGGGTCGGATCAAAATTAGTATAGTCTATTTCAGGTTTATATAAATATAATCCAACTCGACTCTATTATCGGACCTAGTTAGAAATTGTCAGCTCTACTTCAGTTCAAACCAGAGATGGATGCACCTTTCTATTATGGGGCATGCGAGGCCACAATTATTTTTTTCACTATTTATTATTTATTTTTTAAAACACATATTATTATGTTACAAAAAGTGTGCCCCAGTAATTATTTATTTTAAAAAATTGTTTGTTAATTAGATTACAAAATAGAGTGTGTTACACTAATTAATTTTTATGTAGTTTATAATTGCATTTGTTTTGTGCACTTGTTGCAAAGAAAATTCTGAATTCTGTTTTTCGGTTTGACTACTTTTAAATTTTAATCGATAATCAACCATCTATCTAGTAACTTGTTTTTTGGAGAAAATTTAAAAATATGATTTTACATTATATTCAATATTTTGTTTGAATATATATTATATTCAAATTAAGAAAATGTTTTAAACATTTAAAAAAAGGTATTTAAATTGGAAATGAAATAGAGTGAAGGGATAATAAGTAACGGCGTTCAATTGTCTGCATTTGCAGCTTGGAAACAAAAGACCGTTTGCGAATCAGAATAACAGACGCCAACAAACCCCGTTGGGAAATCCCTAACAACATTATTCCCCGCCAACACCACAGCCGCCTCCGCCGCTCCCTCCCGGAGAACCCCCTCCACCACCGCCATTCTCCGCCGCAAATCTCCCACCCCGACTCAGATCTCATCTTCACCCTCCACAACACCACACCATTCGGCTTCACCGTCACCCGCCGCTCCTCCGATGACACTCTCTTCAACACCACCCCACACCACCACAATCCCTCCACGTACCTCATATTCAAATATCAATATCTCCAGCTCTCTTCTTCATTACCGCCCCAAACCTCCAATCTCTACGGCATCGGAGAGCATACGAAGGGAACTTTCAGGCTGCAGCATAATCAGACGCTTACGCTTTGGAATGCCGACATTGGTAGCGCAAACACGGATGTCAATTTGTACGGATCTCATCCTTTTTATATGGATGTCAGATCTCCTAAGGGGATAACTCATGGGGTTTTGCTGCTCAATAGTAATGGGATGGATGTTGTGTATAATGGAGATAGGATTACGTACAAGGTGATCGGTGGAATGCTTGATTTGTATTTCTTCGCGGGGCCGACGCCGGAAATGGTTATGGAACAGTATACTGACCTAATTGGTCGCCCTGCCCCTATGCCTTACTGGTCTTTTGGTAAGTACAGATTTATTGATGTACTGAAATGGCAAAAATGGTGGTTCAATTATCTTGTCTGGTGTTAATTTATACTTGCAATTCTGTTTTCCCCTTTAAGAAGCTGGAAATTGAGATTTGTTTCAGAGTCTGGAACTACGAGTCGATATTTGAATGTGGTGTTTGGGATAATTTCGATTTTAGTACCAAAACTATGTCTTATTTTCACTTTTAGTACCCCTCTTTCAGGCCATATCAATTTTGGTACCCGTGTTTTACTTTTAAATCATTTTCGCCACATTCCATTGAACTTATGTCAATTTTGGTACCCTATGTTTTACTTTTCAATCACTTTCTATTACATATGGAGATATTAAAAATTAAAACATTGGGTATCAAAATTGACGAACATTTGGTGAAATACGGCGAAAGTGATTAAACAGTAAAACATAAGGTACCAAAATTGATATGCTAGAAAATTGGGTACTAAAAGTAAAAACATGGTATAGTTCAGGTACTAAAATTGAAATTATCTCTGTGGTGTTTTAATTTGATTGTTTTGAATTATGCTGTGCTAGCGGATTGCAATTGTTAGTAAGGAGTAGAAAGATTGTTCATGGTTCTGTGTTAGATTTAGGCAATTGATTGCTAGATATTAGCTTTGATAAAAGGGGTTGCCATTTCTCTGTTGGAGTTTTAAACAAAAGCAGTGTGCTTAAGATTTGAAAATTTTCGGACAGGGCTAGTATGTCTAGATTTAGTTTTCCTGGTTATTTAAGAAACTTATTTGCAGGTCTTCCTTTGAAATTAGGGATAATTACAATAAACCTCCTGACTTTTGGGCTAATTACAAAAAAATCCGAAGATGTTTCAAAATTACAAAAAGCCCCCTCAAGTTTGTTTTTGTCTTATTAAGGGGTAATTGTAATATTTCTATAACTATCATGGGGCGTTTTGAAATGTATTTTGTTTATGAATGGGGAAAATGTAAGACAGAGTCAACCTCAAGGTTTTTTTTTTGTGATTTTGAAAAACCTCTGGTTTCTTTTGTAATTAGCCCGAACCTGAGGGAGGTTTTTGTAATTATCCCTTGAAATTAAGTAATGAAGCTGAATCCAGTATGAAAAATTTAAATTTGGTTCTTTACCCGAATCGAGTTTTCTGTGGAGATTCGTCATCGACATCGCATTTTTCGGTTTGTTTCAGAGTAAAGAATCTGGACTGGACATGTACACTTTAAACTGGTTTCATTGTAGTCTGACTTGAGGTTTCTCCATATACTCTTCACTGATGTATCTGTTTTTTCGTGCCGTTTACTTATAGGATTTCACCAGTGCCGCTACGGTTACAAAGATGTCTATGATCTTGAAAATGTGGTTGCTGGTTATGCAAAAGCTAGAATTCCTTTAGAAGTGATGTGGACAGATATTGATTACATGGATGGTTACAAAGATTTCACTCTTGACCCCATTAATTTCCCGGCTGACAAGATGAAGAAATTCGTTGATTCACTTCACAAGAACGGTCAGAAATACGTGGTTATCCTAGATCCCGGTAAGCTCAACACTATCAAATAATTAAGGGATAATTACAAAAGCACCCCTGAGGTTTGGGCTAATTACAGAAAAACCCAGAATTCTTTGAAAATTACAAAAAAAACCTTGAAGTTTGATTATGTCTTACATTTTTTCGCTGGTTTTCAAAAACATTTCAAAAAAACCCCTGATATTTAAAAAAATATTACAGTTACCCCCCTTAAATTTAAGACAAAACGAAACATGAAGGAGTTTTTTGTAATTTTGAAACATGACTGTTTTTTTTGTAATTAACCAAACCTCAAGGGTGTTTTTGTAATTATCCCAATAATTAATTACCTGTTCTTTGAATCTCCAAATAATTTTCTAACACAAGAATGCATCATAAACTGATCTTTTCTAAGTAAAAACTCTATATAATTTAGAATTGTTGCATAAAATGCAGGCATCAGTGTAAACGAAACATACCCGACTTACATAAGAGGAATGCACGCTGAAATCTTTATAAAGCGTAACGGTGTTCCTTATCTTGGTAATGTTTGGCCTGGATCAACTTACTTCCCCGACTTTCTAAACCCATCCAGCGAAACCTTTTGGAGCAATGAGATCAAATTATTTCATGAAATTCTCCCCGTTGATGGCCTCTGGATTGACATGAACGAAATATCCAATTTCATTTCTTCGCCAGCCAATCCATCTTCTACCATCGATGATCCTCCTTATAAGATCAATAACTCGGGGACTCAACGTCTCATCAATGAGAAAACGGTACCAGCAACATCACTGCATTATAGAAACATCACGGAGTATGATATTCACAATCTATACGGGTTTTTGGAATCCAGAGCCACTAATGCTGCTTTAGCTAATGTGACCGGGAAAAGGCCGTTTGTGCTGAGTAGGTCTACTTTTGTGGGTTCTGGCAAGTACACTGCACACTGGACTGGAGACAATGCTGCAACATGGAGTGACTTGGCATACACAATCCCGAGCATCTTAAATTTTGGATTATTTGGTGTTCCGATGGTTGGAGCCGATATATGTGGTTTCGCGAGAAATACAACTGAAGAACTTTGCAGGCGGTGGATTCAGGTATGTAAAAAGGGATAATTACAAAAACACCCCTGAGGTTTGGGCTAATTACAAAAAAACCAGAGTTCTTTGGAAATTACAAAAAAACCCTTGAGGTTTGATTCCGTCTTACATTTTTCCCGGTGGTTTTCAAAAACATTTCAAAAAAATCCCTCACATTTACAAAACTATTACAGTTACCCCCTTAAATTTAAGGCAAAATGAAACCTGAAGGATTTTTTTTGTAATTTTGAAACATACTTGGGTTTTTTTGTAATTAACCCAAACCTCAGGGGTGTTTTTGTAATTATCCCATGTAAAAATATAGGTTTTGCCCCAAAATGACCTGAAAATTATAACTTCCTTCATCTTGTCACTCTATATTCCATTCTCCTTTAAAATCTCATGAAATAAGTTTGCCTATAGCTTTCTATCTTGCTTCTTCTTAGAATGCTGCAAAAGGAAAAGAAACGAAAATTGATCAATAACTTTCATGTGCTTTTCTTGTACATTTAAATTAGGGTAACTTGCAAAAACTACCCTGAGTTTTAGCCTAATTACAAAAAATCTATTTTTCTTTCAAAATTACAAAAAAATTCCGTAAGGTTACAAACACTCTAACACCCTCTTGATATTTGTATTTACTTAACAAATACTCCTCCTGAATGGTATAATTTGTACTTTAGAAACAAATATCAAGGGTATTTGTAATTTTGAAAAGTAGCTGGGTTTATTTTTGTAATTAGGCTGAACTGCAAGTGTATATTTTTTTAAGGGATAATTACAATAAAAAAAAACGAGGTTTGGGCTCATCATCATCATCCTGCACCTTATCCACTACGTGGGGTCGGTGGTGTGAAGTTTATAGTGTCAATTAATTGTCTAAAATTAGTTAACACTACAAATTCACACAAAAAGCAAAGTGGCAAAGTTTTATGTCGGATGCCCTTCCTGACGCAACCTTTATACGAAGGAGAAATGAGATGAAATTCCAAAAACCATCATATGCCAAAAACATTTTAAAAGCTCCCCTTACGTTTATCAAAATATTACATTTACTTAAGACACAATTAAACCTCAAAGGGCTTTTTCTAATTTTCAAAAACCTCTTGTTTTTCTTTTTTGTAATTATGCCAAACCTTAGGGGCCTTTTGTAATTAAGCCTTAAATGATCTTGATGTTAACAATTTTTCGTATTGCAGTTAGGGGCATTTTATCCCTTTGCTAGAGACCACTCCGACAAGTTCACCACCCGTCAAGAGCTGTATCTCTGGAATTCAGTCGCTACAACGGCCCGAAAAGTGTTGGGACTTCGTTACAAGCTCTTACCATACTTCTACACGTTAATGTACGACGCACACTCCAAAGGCATACCTATCGCACGTCCGATTTTCTTCTCATTCCCCGACGACACAAAAACGTACGAAATTAACTCGCAGTTTTTACTAGGCAAGGGAGTAATGGTGTCCCCTGTACTAGAATCCGGAGCAGTTTCCGTTAATGCATATTTTCCAGCAGGAAACTGGTTCGACCTATTTGACTATTCTCGTTCTCTGAGTTTAAAACAAGGGGAGTACATTAAGCTCGATGCGCCTCCTGATCACATCAACGTGCATGTTCGTGAAGGAAATATACTAGCCATGCAAGGAGAAGCAATGACGACACGAGCAGCGAAAAACGCCTTTCGAATTGTTGGCCGTGATAAGCAACGAAGGAAATAGTTCCGGAGACGTTTTCTTGGATAATGGAGATGATTTAGAAATCGGAGGCGAGGGAGGAAAGTGGACGATCGTTAGATTTAACGGCGGTTTGATGGGAAATAAGGTGATTATTGAGTCTAAGGTTTTGAATGAGGAATATGCATTGAGTCAGAAATGGATCATTGATAAGGTAACAATTCTTGGATTGAAGACTGGTTTTGGAAAGATAAAGGGATGTGAGTTTTTGGTAAGTGGGATGAGGATGAGACATAGAAACTTGGCTGTAAAAGCTAAAGACGAGCTCAATGGATTTGTTATTTTGGAAGTGTCGAAGCTATCGATGCTTATTGGGAAAGAGTTCAGATTGGAGATTACCCCTCAATAAGAAAATTGGAGGTATGATTTTAGCCAGATAATGAATAAAGAACACTACTGTACATTTGATGTTATAATTACTAATAAATCCATTAAGACTATTGTTCATTTGATGTTATAATCATTGTTCTAAAAATCCCTGTCTAGCTTCGATTAATCTCCGTCAAGGTGTTACACCCTCCGCCTACATTATTTTTCTAATTAGGCCCCGTCAGGTCCCGTCTAACCCCGCCCAGGCTCTGCCTAGGCGTTAGGCCACAGTTTTTACTGCCCGACTAGCGCTAGCGCTGGTTATAATTACTGATAATTGATATATATATATATATATATATATATATTATCTGTGTTACTAATAATTCGAGTGAGTCAAGCTTGTCAAGGCTCATACAGTTACATTTGTTACATTTGTATATGTTTGAGAGAGTGTTTATATGAGTTTATTTAAAGATTTGATAATCACATGCATTTTATAAGATGTTTTAATAGCTTATAAATGATAAATCTTAAGTGCTTGGATAAAATAAAATGGTAGGACTTACAAAATGTTGTAATGACAAATTTACTCAATGAAATGACGTTGCTTTGGAGATAAGTTTTGATCCCCTACATTTTCTAAAAACATATACTTTTTTAAAATACTAAACATTTTTATAGAGCTTATAAAACTCTCAAACAGTGTTATAGGATATTTTTGAAGCCACACCACCTCTAAGTTGATGATAGTGTAAAAAAAGAGGAAATTGCACTTTCAGTCCCATTAGATTTGAGGTATTGCAATTATAGTCCCATGATTGAGAAATGGTCCCATTAGAATGATTTTATTGCAACTTTGGTCCCAACGTTAATCCTCCGTCAATCTAACTGAATGGTCTGTCAAAAATGTCATTTTGGTGAGAAATTCCTTGGCCTATTTCATTTTGGAGAGAAAAACTCCATTGCTAAAAGCCTACAAGCTCCCTCCAACCTGCTGCTCCACAAAAACTTCCAAAGTTAAAAAAACGTCCCATTCTTATGAAAAAAGTGGAACATAACAGATATATTACATTGCAATTATTGCTCTTTGGGTGGACAAAAAATAATGCCATCAACTTTTTGTAAAAAAAGTAATACACCAACAAAAAATAATGCCATTAACTTTTTGTAAAAAACGTCATACACCAACATTAGACATCATTAAACAAATAGTCATCAAAACACCAAACATTAACTATTTGCATTAAACATCATCAAAACACCAAACATTCTCAAAATATTAGCCATTAACACAAAATACTGTCATTAACTGTTTCCATTAAACATTAGATAATACACAGCAGCAAAAGATTTTTAACAGCAAAATAGTCAACCTAAAACTAATTTTTCTTTGTTCCAGCTCTCTTGGACAATGATGTTGCAACACTCAATTGGACCACTCATAGGATTGATAGGTGCCTCATAAACTTTGCAATAAGTCTCAACTGAATAGCAATCAAGAACATAATCCTCTGGATCCTCTGTGAGTGCTTCAATTGCACTGACACCATGTTTACATGGTATCCCTGTTAAATCCCATAGCCTGCAGCTGCAAGTGTGAGCATACAAATCAACTGTGTGCCTTGAACCATCAAGGCAATCAATTTCAAACTTCCAATCATTTGACTTTATAGGAATAAAGTGAACTGCCCTATCCCCATTTTTCTTAACAATCTTCATTATTTGCTTGAACACAATACTTGTTTCATCCTCCCTGCCAGAAGACATGTCACTATCAAAATCATTTTCACTATTATCATCAAGATCAATTTGATCAAAATAACAACTTTCATCCACTACTTGTTTACCATTTTCCATTACTCCCTTCCCCTTTTCCATGTTTTTATTAATCTGGTCTTGGGTGTTCTCATTCATGCTATTATCATTATTTTCAACATTCTCACCTGCATATAATAATTAAAAAAAGGTAAAAGGGGACTATCAGACATATGATAATAAATTCTAACATTATCACTATAAATCCCAAAAAATGCCAAACATCTTCAAAATCTCAAAAGATATTAAAAGATATAAAAGTATTACTACAAATCAAGTCATTTACCATAATCTGGGGTAGGAAACTCCAAAATTGGTGGTTGAGGCCAACCCATCCCTCCTCGATGCTCGGCGTTGATTTTCAAAAGCAAGTTTCCATTTTAGAGTGAGAAATTTGGAATGTGAAAACTAGGGCACAAGGGAAATGGAATTCTGGGAAAGTGTGGTAGGGTTAGCTAACCAACCTAACGTGTATTGGTGATGCTCCGTTAATTTTTTGACGGGTTGGGACTAAATATGCAACGCACCAATTCTTATGGGATGTTTTCTGCCCAAATTTTAACATTGGGACTAAATATGCAACTTGTGGGACTATAATTGCAACACCTCAAATCTAATGGGACTAAAAGTGCAATTTCCTAAAAAAAAAAGATATTTTAGTAAACTTACTTTAATTCCTTTGGGTCAGCATCTCTAGTCGAGCTCCCTTTCATGATGGTTTCATGATGAACGAAGTTGAATATAATAAAGAACCAAAATTATAAACTGGAAGCTGGACTTTTGAAAAATGAAATGGAATCAAAATATCACCACCTTTAGAGCTTCAAAAGAAGATGAGGGAGATGGGAAGGTGGAAATTATTTGTTTGAGTAGATAATTAAAGTTAAATTAGACAATTAAAGAAATCGAAAAAAAAACACTATACCCAATCTACTGTTGTAAAACAAAACAAAAATACGTAGTTCAATTTGGGAAAAAAATATAAAATAAAAATTGGAAATTTAAGGGGACATCAGTTCTCCAAGGTGAATTTAGCATCAAGATGAATTCAGCCGCAAATTACCCATTTTCACATTAGATTCATCCTTTGCCCCAAAACCATTCACAAATACAAAATCAAATCCATATAATATATATGATAACTTAATAATATTATTGCAGAAATAGATACATATACACAGAGAATAAAGCAGAAGCGATCAGAACCTGTCGGGATTCACTATTAACATCACACTTAAATCAGTGGATTGACAGACTATGAATTTCTTCGTCATCTCGCCAACATAAAGAGAAAATGAGACACAAAAATTCCATAAAATAAAGAAAAATATATATAAAAATACTATAGTAAATGGAAAAGCTCAGAACTTCTTAGAGGGATTGAGCACCGTCACCGACGACAATCGTCTACGGCTCAAAAAATTTCATCACTGCAGATTAACTTAGATTAGATTAAACAAAATAAAACACAAAAAAAGTTGAACAAATAGATCTGGAAGATGAGCTGCTGAATGGGCAAAAGCAGTGGGGAGAGAGAGAATTTATAGAGTTTTGGGGGTGGTCGAAAGAAACCCTAGAGACGATGAAATGGGGCTGCAGTGGTGACGGCGCTCTAAAACCCTACTATTAATGAGGGATCCTATGGGTGCTAAGGTGCCGTTTGGCAACTTATAAAACTTATACCCTTGTTTGGTCCAAAACTTATACCCTACTATCTCTCAAAAAAAAAAAAAAAAACTTATACCCTACTATTAATGAGGGATCCTATGGGTGCTAAGTTTGCAAATTTTGCTAGTGTGAGATTTCAAAAAATACCCTTGAGGTTTGACCTAATTACAAAAAAACCCAGATAACTTTCAAAATTACAAAAATACCATTGAGGTTTTAATTTTATTTGGGCTAACATTTACACCCTTTATAACCAAAAAATATTTCAAAATCTCCCTTCATATTTATAAAAAACATTGCAGTTCAGGGGTACTTTTTGTAATTTTAAAAGTTAGCTGGTTTTTTTTTGTAATTAGGTCAAACCTCAGGGGTACTTTGTGTAATTATCCCTTGAAATTAAGTAATGAAGTTGAATCCAGTATGAAAACTTTAAAATTTGGTTATTTACCTGAATCGAGTTTTCTGTAGAGATTCTTCATCGATATCACATTTTTTGGTTTGTCAGAGTAATGAATCCGGACCGGACATGTACACTTCAAACTGGTTTCATTGTAGCCTGACTTGAGGTTTCTCTACACACTCTTCATTGATGTATCGGTTTTTTTTCGTGCCCTTTACTTATAGGATTTCACCAGTGCCGGTACGGTTACAAAGATGTCTATGATCTTGAGAATGTGGTTGCTGGTTATGCAAAAGCTAGAATTCCTTTAGAAGTTATGTGGACAGATATTGATTATATGGATGGTTACAAAGATGTCACTCTTGACCCCATTAATTTCCCAGCTGACAAGATGAAGAAATTCGTTGATTCACTTCACAAGAACGGACAGAAATATGTGGTTATCCTAGATCCCGGTAAGCTCAACACTATCAAATAATTAAGGGATAGTTACAAAAGCACCCCTGAGGTTTGGGCTAATTACAAAAAAACCCAGAGTTCTTTGAAAATTTCAAAAAAAAACCTTGAAGTTTGATTATGTCTTACATTTTTTCGCTGATTTTTACAAAAATATTACGTTTCCCCCCTTAAATTTAAGACAAAACGAAACATGAAGGAGTTTTTTGTAATTTTGAAACATGACTGTTTTTTTTGTAATTAACCAAACCTCAAGGGTGTTTTTGTAATTATCCCAATAATTAATTACCTGTTCTTTGAATCGCCAAATAATTTTCTAACACAAGAATGCATCATAAACTGATTTTTTCTAAGTAAAAACTCTATATAATTTAGAATTGTTGCATAAAATGCAGGCATCAGTGTAAACGAAACATACCCGACCTACATAAGAGGAATGCAAGCTGAAATCTTTATAAAGCGTAACGGTGTTCCTTACCTCGGTAATGTTTGGCCTGGATCGACTTACTTCCCCGACTTTCTAAACCCATCCAGCGAAACCTTTTGGAGCAATGAGATCAAATTATTTCATGAAATTCTCCCCGTTGATGGCCTCTGGATTGACATGAACGAAATATCCAATTTCATTTCGTCGCCAGCCAATCCATCTTCTACCATCGACAATCCTCCTTATAAGATCAATAACTCGGGGACTCAACGTCTCATCAATGAGAAAACGGTACCAGCAACATCACTGCATTATAGAAACATCACGGAGTATGATATTCACAATCTATACGGGTTTTTGGAATCCAGAGCCACTAATGCTGCTTTAGCTAATGTGACCGGGAAAAGGCCGTTTGTGCTGAGTAGGTCTACTTTTGTGGGTTCTGGTAAGTACACGGCACACTGGACCGGAGACAATGCTGCAACATGGAGTGACTTGGCATACACAATCCCGAGCATCTTAAATTTTGGATTATTTGGAGTTCCGATGGTTGGAGCCGATATATGTGGTTTCTCGAGAAATACAACTGAAGAACTTTGCAGGCGATGGATTCAGGTATGTAAAAAAGGATAATTACAAAAACACCCCTGAGGTTTGGGCTAATTACAAAAAAAAAAAAAACAGAGTTCTTTGAAAATTACAAAAAAACCCTTGAAGTTTGATTCCGTCTTACATTTTTCCCGGTGATTTTCAAACACATTTCAAAAAACCCTCGCATTTACAAAAATATTACGGTTACCCCCCTTAAATTTAAGACAAAATGAAACCTGAAGGATTTTTTTGTAATTTTGAAACATCTATGGTTTTTTTTTGTAATTAACCCAAACCTGAGGGGTGTTTTTGTAGTTATCCCATGTAAAAGTATTGGTTTTGCCCCAAAATGACTTGAAACGTATAATAACTTCCTTCATCTTGTCACTCTATATTCCATTCTCCTTTAAAATCTCATGAAATAATTTTGCCTATGAAAAAGAATAAAGCTTTCTATCTTGCTTCTTTTTAGAATGCTGCAAAAGGAAAAGCAAAGAAAAGAAAATTGATTAACAACTTTCATGTGCTTTTCTTGTACATTTAAATTAGGGTAAAACTTGCAAAAACTACCCCTGAGTTTTAGCATAATTACAAAAAATCTATTTTTCTTTCAAAATTACAAAAAATTTCCGTAAGGTTACAAACACCCTAACACCCTCTTGATATTTGTATTTACTTAACAAATACTCCTCCTGAATGGTATAATTTGTACTTTAGAAACAAATATCAAGGGTATTTGTAATTTTGAAAAGTAGCTGGGTTTATTTTTGTAATTAATTTGAACTGCAAGTGTATATTTTTTAAGGGATAATTACAATAAAAAACCGAGGTTTGGGCTCATCATCATCCTTCTTCACCCTCATCCCCTTCGGGGGGGTCGGTGGTGTGAAGTTTATAGTGTCAATTAATTGTCTAAAATTAGTTAACACTACAAATTCACACAAAAAGCAAAGTGGCAAAGTTTTATGTCGGATGCCCTTCCTGACGCAACCTTCATACGAAGGAGAAATGAGATGAAATTCCAAAAACCATCATATGCCAAAAACGTTTTAAAAGCTCTCCTTACGTTTATCAAAATATTTCATTTACTTAAGACACAATTAAACCTCAAAGGGCTTTTTCTAATTTTCAAAAACCTCTTGTTTTTCTTTTTTGTAATTATGCCAAACCTTAGGGGGCTTTTGTAATTAAGCCTTAAATGATCTTGATGTTAACAATTGTTCGTATTGCAGTTAGGGGCATTTTATCCCTTTGCTAGAGACCACTCCGACAAGTTCACCACCCGTCAAGAGCTGTATCTCTGGAATTCAGTCGCTACAACGGCCCGAAAAGTGTTGGGACTTCGTTACAAGCTCTTACCATACTTCTACACGTTAATGTACGACGCACACTCCAAAGGCATACCTATCGCACGTCCGATTTTCTTCTCATTCCCCGACGACACAAAAACGTACGAAATTAGCTCGCAGTTTTTACTAGGCAAGGGAGTAATGGTATCCCCTGTACTAGAATCTGGATCAGTTTCTGTTACCACATATTTTCCATCCGGAAACTGGTTCGACCTATTCGATTATTCTCGTTCTCTGAGTCTAAAACAAGGGGAGCACATTAAGCTCGATGCGCCTCCTGATCACATAAACGTGCATGTTCGCGAAGGAAATATACTAGCCATGCAAGGAGAAGCAATGACCACACGAACAGCGCGAAAAACGCCTTTCGAATTGTTGGTCGTGATAAGCAACGAAGGAAATAGTTCCGGAGACGTTTTCTTGGATAATGGAGAGGATTTAGAAATCGGAGGCGAGGGAGGAAAGTGGACGATCGTTAGATTTAGCGGCGGGTTGATGGGAAATAAGGTGATTATTGAGTCTGAGGTTTTGAATGAGGATTATGCTTTGAGTCAGAAATGGATCATTGATAAGGTAACAATTCTTGGATTGAAGACTGGTTTTGGAAAGATAAAGGGATGTGAGTTTTTGGTAAGTGGGATGAGGATGAGACATAGAAACTTGGCTGTAAAAGCTAAAGACGAGCTCAATGGATTTGTTATTTTGGAAGTGTCGAAGCTATCGATGCTTATTGGGAAAGAGTTCAGATTGGAGATTACACCCCAATAAGCAAATTGGAGGTATGATTTTAGCCAGATAATGAATAAAGAACACTATTGTTCATTTGCTGTTATAATTACTAATAATTCCATTAACACTATTGTTGATTTGATGTTATAATCCTGTTCTAAAAATATCTGTCTAGCTCCGATTAATCTCCGTCAAAGCGTTAGTTCCCACTTGTCCGCCTACATTAGTTTTCTAATTAGACCCCGTCTAATCACGCTCAGGTCCCGCCTAACCCCACCCAGGCTCCGCCTAGGCTTTAGGCCTCAGTCTACTGCCCATCTAGCGCCTAGCGCTGGTTATAATTACTAATAATTTATATATATATATATTTATATTATCGATATTACTAATAATTCGAGTGAGTCAAGCTTGATAAGGCTCATACAGTTACATTTGTTACATTTGTATATGTTTGAGAGAGTGTTTATATGAGTTTATTTAAAGATTTGATAAGTTCCCACATTTTATAAGATGTTTTAATAGCTTATAAGATAATAAATCTTAAGTGCTTGGATAAAATAAAATGGTAGGACTTACAAGATGATGTAATGACAACTTTGTAATTAAAATGATCAAAATGAAATGACGTTGCCTTGTAGATAAGTTCTGATCCCCTACATTTTTTAAATATATATATATATTTTTTAAAATACTAAACATTTTTATAGAGCTTATAAAACTCTCAAACAGTGTTATAGGATATTTTTGAAGCCACACCACCTCTAAGTTGATGGTAGTGTAAAAAAAGAAGATATCTTAGTAAACCTACTTTAATTCCTTTGGGTCAGCATCTCTACTGGAGCTCCCTTTCATGATGGTTTAATGGCAATTTTCAATACCAATAGATTGAAAATTTGGTTCTTTTTTTCAACCAAAGTATTCGAAATTATGTGATATTTGTTCTTCCCAGGAATGGTTATAATCTCAGGTGCGGACCATCCTAAAAAGAAGGGACAATCGACATATTTTGTGATACATTAACTATGCAAGTAGTAGAAGGACCACGAGTTTGTAGTTCAAGTTATATCACTTGCTTTTTGTAAGAGTGTTGGACCGGAATTCAAACTCGGTATCTTTTAATTTTTTAAAATTTATCATCTCTCCTCCAACAAGTAATCAACTTATTGAAAAAACTATGCAAGTAGAAGGTGGCGGGTAAATATCTTCAATGTCCAGCCTAATAAGGCCTTAAAAGCCAGAAAAAAATGTCTAAAATAACAGCACACTGTCTGTAATTTTGCAGAAACGTCCAATGTACCTGTAACATCGATCAAGTTGTCAAAACAAGCCTTTCACAAAAGATTATAAAAATTAAAGTTAAAAAAATACAAAAAATTATGTCCGTCCATTTCGGAATAGTGGAGATGGGTACATCAATTACTTTATATTATCAAATGATGGTCCTTTTTATTGGCCAATTCAAGATCGACACCAGACACCAAAATTAAAAACCTTTAGGCTGTCGAAAATCAGAATGTCGACGTCGTACAAATTGTGAACTGCATCCTAGTTTCATTGACAATGACTAAAGGGAAAGCTTTGAACCTATGTTAAAAAATAAAGAAAACTATAGTCATAGTGATATCAATTTAATAACAATATATAATAGATTAAAATAGGAGATAATATAGAGAATTCCCATTTTTTTTGTCCAATCTTTAAAATATTCAAAGCTAATCAACCTCGTAACAAATATCTCGTAATTAATTAAATTTTCCGTTCTAAAGCATTTCATAAAAGTAAAAAAAGAAATAAAAAAATTTGTGTCCGTCCATTTGGAATGGTAGAGATGGGCACATCAATTACTTTATATAATAAAAAGATGCTCCTTCTAATTGGCCATTTCAAGAGTGACACCAAATACCAGGGCCAATTGTGTCTCTCGTTGGGAAGGTTCAAACACACTTACCATCAAAATGTCACCGACTAATGGTGCGAGTTCGATACGAGGGAGATCAATTATACTTTGATTCGGGGAGTCAAATATATTTGTTTTTTTTTTACCTTGGAGAACTGATTGTATGTCAACATATTCAAAGCTAAAAAACAAATATCTCGTAATTAATTAACATTTTCCGTTTACATTTGGCATAATGATGAAATTAAAAAATTGTGTCCGTCCATTTGGAATGGTAGAGATGGGCACATCAATTACTTTAAGATAAGAAAACGAGTTAAAAAGCCAAAAAGGGACACCAAACACCCAAAGGGAAAAGTAAACGCACAATGATAGAAGATAGGATTAGTCGATCTTTACCCATTGGATAATATTACCTACCAAGTGGGTTTATACTCTTTGTTAAATTAGCACATGTGGATGTATGTGTATGTATTGATCTAACTTATATTGGAATAAGGTATAGTAAAGTGTAACCCAGTTTTCACGCCAAGCTACCCAATTGGCTACTTTTTTGTTTTCTTTTTCCGTAGCTTTTTAGACAATTAATACTTCAACATCAGAAAAAACTTAAAATCCAATCTTTACTCAATTCGAAGTAATCAATCACGTAACAAACATAACTTATAAGTAATGAAATTTTCCATTCTTAAGCATCTCATAATAAGAAAATGCAGTGTGCACTCCACCAAATGTGAAAACAACCAGAATAGTTAAATACAATCAATTAAGATGCCAATCAATTGTACCATGATACCATCTCTCTCTCTCTCTCTCTCTCTCTCTCTCTCTCTCTCTCTATATATATATATATATATATATATATATATACCACTCCCAATCTTTTCATTTCCTTAATTCCAAACTCTTACAATCTAGTAAACAAAACAAAAGAAAAGCAAAAAAAAAATAAAACATGAATTTCCCAACTATCCTACTCACATTTCTTCACATGTACGGTATCACACAACTAAAAGACCAAACCCTAATAGAAACCACATGCAAAAACACACCAAACTACCAGCTCTGCGTCTCCACCCTCCATGCCAGCCCGAACAGCGCCACCGCCGACGTGGCGGGGCTCGGCCTGATAGTGGTGGACGCCGTCCGCGCCAAGGCGGACGCCGCCCTATCGGGCATCGACAAGCTGGAGTGGCTCCACCCGGACCTGACACACGCGCTGCAGAAATGCAGAAACGCGTATAGGGCCGTGCTCAGGGCCGATATCCCGGAGGCCGTGGCGGGGCTGACGAAAGGAGTGCCGAAATTCGCCGAATTCGGGATGTCCGACGCGGCGTGGGAGGCGGAGATTTGCGAGGGAAGTTTTGAAGGGGTGGGTGTGTCGCCGTTGAGCGAAGAGAATAAAGATTTGCATGACCTTGCTGAGATTGCTACTGGTATAATTAGGAATTTGCTTTGAGAGATTAATATTGCTTTTACTTTTAGTGAAGCAACTATAGTACGTGTATTGTGTATGGCTGAATATAAATTATTATTTGGCTGATCTAATGTGTATAAGTTTCTTGGCTAATTAAAACAAAGAATTTAATGCTTTCTTTTCTTTTTTCCCCTAGTTATATACTCTATTTAAGAGGAATCAAGTTAAAATCACGATGTATTTATTTTGTTAGATTGTAATATGTGTTAATTACACTTTCTATGAAATGTAAGTTTATATATAGATCTTGAATTTTCAATTATTTCATTATTAAAGTTGTTTATGCGGGCAGGGAAGAATTATTTCGTGAAGGCATCATTATCTCAAACAACACCTCTAAAACATTTAAGCTATAATAATAACTAGTAAAGTTATCAATAACGGCTTTTTGACTTTTTGTTAGAGGCGTGCTTATCTCTAATTGGGAAAATGTTCCCCTGAAAATGACTCGAAAAGTACTGTTCTTTTATAGCTGACTGAGGGAAGTCCCAAATTTTGCCCTTGGAGATACTTTTAAGGGTTAATTACAAAAATTATCCCTGAGATTTAGCCTGATTACAAAAAAAAAAAAAAAAAAAAAAAAAAAAGACCAGTTGTCCCAAAATTCCTTTTAAAACTAATATTTATCCTTATTAGATATTCAGCAGTAGTTTCAACCCTCAAGCAAAAGTTTCAGGAACCCTTATGTAACAAACAGAAAACAGGAGCTATAGCATGTCTTATGTGAGTCCATCTTATAGATCTAAGTTCATGAGACGGATCCTAAAACACACAAAAAGTTGGATTCGGATATGGGTTTGGGTCGAAATTCTATTTAAATATAAGATTTGTCATCCATGAGACCATCTCATACAAGTTTGCAAAAAATTAATCTTGTTTCAGCCAAGAAATAGATGGGCGAGAAACTAACTACATAAACAACTACTTGGAGATTGAGATTTCCTATTCCACTCATATTCCATTACCTCGTATGAATAACATGTGTACAAGATGATGCCATAATTGTACATGTGTCATTCCTCCAATGTATGGACTAGAGGGCTTTAACGTTCGATGATTCTTGATTCACTTATCCGAAGAGGAAAGAAGAACAGACAAAAGGAAGCATGGGAAAAAGAAGGCATGCAATCCACCAGTAGTCCGAAAAACTAGAGATTACCAAGTAAAGAATATGTAGTGGTCATATATTCACCTCTATTTTTTTACTGCCCCAACAGGTTTGGTAGTTAAAAGCATAACATTCAAATTTCAAAGTTAGCATACATTATTCTCCACAATATTCCATTCTTGAAATTCAAATTTTAACTGTCATTCATATGCCAATATTTGTCCAATAATGCATTCAACAATAAACAGACCAATAAGGAGAACAGGGCAGATTTTGGGAAAAAAAAAATATTGATCAATCTCATACATATTGAATGCACTGACTCACCTTTCATAGCAACCCTATTATAAAAGGAAGAAGCTGGTTTTAAAACCCGAGGTTTGCTCTTCCTCCAGTCGAGCCTGCAATACAAACAGATATATGTTAAGCAGCCAAAGAAAAATGATGGTAACCGAGAAAACATACTTAATCTGAATAATTATATGGGAGAAGGACCAATAAAGCACAATATTAAAAACTTAACAACAATACAGCGACATGCTAAATCAGAGAGCAAGTAAGCTAGGAAAGCTCTAAGTAATCTAGAAAAAATATTGGTAATGTGGAAAGAAGATATACTGACTTAAACTTAGCACTAAGTTCAGAAGGATAACTGATGAAATCTAGACCAGTGCAAAAGAACTGACATTGCAGAAAACAATGGAAAAAGTATGAGAAGAAATGGACGGTTAATTAAGAAGATAATAACAAAGACTTTTTCCTTGCTTGCAAAGATGAAGTAATTCCGAAACATAACACTAATAATGTTCAATAATAATAATCCACTCGCCAGAATCAAGAAATTACCTTAGCCTTCATAAATCTAAACACTAACCTACGGAAAACAATTTAGACAATTAGACTCCATCTATAACTCAAATGAAGAATTGTGACAGAACTATCCTGCAATATCAAAGTACTCTTGATCCTTAAATCACCAAAACATATTCCTTGTGACCAAACAGGCCAACGGAAAAAGCATTGAATCACAAATATTAGTTGAGTTGCATTATAATGTGGAAAAAAGACTGGCATATTATTGGATCATTAATAAAAATGTGCCAAATAAAGACAGCAAGCATATACATCTCTGTATGAGTGGCTATATAACTATATATATACACAGACACACAAACACACGACATTAAGCTTACTCTATCATTTCTTCCATCAGAGGTGAAGACAATCTGTGAGCACCTAACAAAATCCATTTCACAGTCAAAATACAGAGCTGAACATAATCAATGTAATGAATATGATAGTCCAAAGTGTCACCATTTAGATAAACTCTTCAAAGGAAATCAAAAATCAAGCCTCAGTTCTGGAAATAGAGACTTCATAAAGTTAAGTATGATAGTTGCGGATAATAGATTCAAATATAAGCACAATCTAAGTCATATATAATTTTCCAAGTTCCAGGTACCACAAATTTGCTTTTCTCTAAAGCATTTTCTTCCTTGTCACCAACTTTAGTCTTATGTTAATCAATCCATTTCATATATAATTCAGATTGTCATTCAGCTGTTATATCGAAAATGACATTGTGTTGGAATCAAATAGATAGTTTCACAGAAATTTTCACAATCTAATAAACAAAGAATATGAGATATAAGAAACCAGAAAACGATATGAACATGTCGATGTACAGAGCACAAAAAATTAACAAACACAACCAAACAAGTAAAGGCTAATCACTTGGTTTGCTATCAAAGAGCCAAGCATAACCACTGCAGACTAAAAACTCGAACGCGATGAAATCTCCTTCACCAATTGCATCTCCACTAAATCCAAATACAGTGACAATCTCTCCTGCAAACCAATATTCTTAGCGTCATTCTGAACGGGAATGCAGCACTGTATGTGGCGCCGTCCCCCAATTCAAAATCGTCTTCGAAATACAACGGCCGGAACCTCCCTCAAGCACGCCACCAGCCAACGGTTGCGGCGGAAGGGTTAGAGTTGTTGAAAATGGGGGAGGAACTATTTGCCGCGTGGGGCTCGTAGCCTCGTACTAAAAATATAGATCTTTTTTTTTTTAAAAAAAAAAGCAGAGTATAAATCCTCTTGTTCACATAATTTAAGCACAAAACATATAATAATGACATGCGGGTAGGGTGTAAATGAGTTGAGTCGAGCTGAACATGGTATTGTTCGAACTTGTTTCAATTTTGATTGAATTTAAAAAATTGTGTTTGAGCTTGTTTGATTATTAATCGAATCGAGCTAGAATAAATTTTAGTCGAGTTGAATACATAGATTGATAATTTTAGACACATTTTATTCTTTTTGTATTAATCGAGTCGATCTCGAGCCAAACTTTACATCTTATCGAACGGGAAATGTGTTTAAACTTGGTTCGTGATGTTAACAAACAAAGCTCAAACGAACTTTTAACGATCAATCTCAAATTGAGTATCGAGTAACTTTGTTCGCTTTTCAGCCATACATACGGGGACACAATTTTGAATTAAAAAGTTGTAAATTTTGTGAATATTATAAATTCATGATAATTTAAATCAGTTTTCACATTAATCAGCACTCTAAAATTCAGCATCAAGCAAATGTTTTTAAATTTTTATTTTAATATTTTAGGTTCATAACGTGTCCGTAAATAAATATATATTCTTGAATATTTTGAATATTGGACGAAATAGAAAATAATGAAATAAAATCTTTGAATGTATAATTTATTCGGTACCAAATTTGATGACAAAACAAAGGATATCTTTGGGGATGGGTTTGTGTAGATGGATTTATGTTCATAGAATTTATGATTGTCAGATAAACTTTAACTCTGATTGAGTTTAATTGAAATCAGCATTTTAACCTGACAAATGTAATATTTTTTAGGTCATTATGCCCTTTATTTATGCCAAGAAAAAAAATTCAATTATAATATAAATTTGTAACGACATAGTTATCGATAGACCAAATTACCAAATTCCACAAACAATAATCAATTTAGTTCTCCTCATGGGTACTCTGTCGATGGAGCTGCCAAAATGGGATGTCGTATTCTGGCACAATCCAATTCACTACGGGCTAGCACATCTAAATAAATAAGAAAAAATAAATATTTTGTATTTTAATAATTCAATTGGGCAAATAATTCAAGAATCAATAATTAATTTAATAAAATAAAGTTATAAAGTCCATGAGAAATTTCAAGTCATAAAGGCATATTTAAAGAAAATATAGAATACAACATAATAAACAAATAGTAAATTAAGAATTTCAATTTGGACGCATTTCTACAATCCAATTGATTTTAAGTTACAAGTACATGTCCCGCAATTGCACACACACACATTAATTGCAATAATTGATGATAAATATATACTCAAAAATATTATATATATATAGATGCAAATATGAAATAACAACACAAATTTTCTCTTCTTCTTTTTCTCCCTTTTTTCATTTTTTCTGGCAACGTTAGCCTGTCAACCCACCCAACCAAATACTATGACCCGACTCTTGACGGGTCACTAAATACCTAACTTACCCCTACATGTGGCTGGGTAAGGCTGTCCGACGAACTTGATTCATGTTGGCAATTTTACCAAGTGGTCTAGGGTTTAGGGACAGAGCTAAAAAATGGAGATGAAAGGAAGTAAGATTGATTTTCTATTGAAACTAGTAGATAAAGAGACATTTTTCACTTTTTGAGGGAGGAACATTTTAAAATTTCATAATTTTATATACAAAAATTATAATAGCTATGGAAAATTTTGAAGTTGAAGGGGGGGGACCACTGCCAACCCCTCGTTAGCTCCATTCCTGGTAGGGTGAGTTGTTGAATTTAACTAGCTGACTTGGGCTTGCATGGTGCTGTTTAACTCACCAACCTAGTTTGCAAGTTATTCCGTCAAATTGATGGTTTATCCAATGCATGGCGGCATGGTCTGATTTGGAGGATATTTTGTATTTTAATAATTCAATTTAATAAATAATTCAACAGTCATATAATTAATTTAATAAAATGAAGTGATAAACGATGAGAAATTTCAAATCATGAAGGCCAATTTAAAGAAAAGTAAAGTACTACATAAATAAACTTAATAAATTAAGAATACGATTCATTTTTCAACTTGGATGTATTTCCACAATCCAATTGATTTTAAGTTACAAGCAATTGTCTCGCAATTGCACACACACGCACGTTAAATATAATAATCGATGACAAATATATATTCAAAAAATATTATATATACAATAGATGAAAATATGAAATAACAATACAACTTGTCTCTTCTTTTTTTTTATCCATTTTTTCATTTCTTCTGGCAAAGCTAAGCTGTCGACGCGCCCAACCAAAGATCGTGGCCCGTCTCTTGGCGGGTTATTAAACACTTAACACCCACTGCATTTGGCAGGGTAAGACTATATGACTGACCTGACTCATTTTGACAATTCTACCAAGTGGTGTAAAGTGAGTTCTTGAATTTAACTGGTTGGCCTGGGCTTGCCGCTTGCATAGTGTTGTTTGACTGATCCGCCTAGTTTGCAGACTATTCTGTCAAATCGAAGGTTTACCCCGTGCATGGCCTGATTTGGAGGCCAAACTTGTCTAATGCGGTTTAACTGAGCTTGCATGGTTTGCAACTATCGAGTCGTTATTAATACATAAAAAAAAAAAAAGAATAGTACCTAAGAGGCTAACATTCATGTTTTTTCTCCATTTTTTATTTGTAATTTTCTACGAGACATATAGTTTAGATTAAATAAAAGAAACGTGACAAAGAGGAGATAAGAGTATAAATAATGATCGGAAAGGCTTTATTATTTTAATAACGAAGTCTTCTCCGTTGGAACTTGGAAGACATTCTCTAGAAAGTCTAAGCACACGCTTTCTGTAATTTCCCAACGGAGAACAATCTTCAATCTACTCAATCCTATCCCATAAGATCTGATTTCATTTTTTAATTTTATTATATGTTGATACAGTACAAATACTCGTGCGATTCGTCGAAACCCAATCAATCTTCAATTTTATTACAATTCTTCAGTTTTTCTCGTGGGTAGGAATTTTCCTGTTTTGCAGGATAATTTGACCTTGTGTTTGATATAATTTTTTTCTTTTATTGGAGATTTATTGTTTTATGTTTTGAATTGACAAATCCCTGCGCAAGATCTGGTATTTTTATTTGTCACTTTTCTTTTTCTTGGGGGTTTGGGTCTGTGTTGGTGAATCTCTTAAATTCTCCTGTATTGATTTTGCTTGAGGTAATGTAAAATTTCTTCATTTGTTCCATTTTTTTTCAATTATTTGTGATCAATTAGGATTCATAATTATTGTTTTCGTGGCTTTTTATCCGCTGACAAAAGAATTTTCCCTCTAATTTTCCATCTGATTAAGTTTACCCATAATTTCCCCATGAACATCTGTTAATTTTTTATTTTTGTCCTCGAATTTGCTTTCCTCAGATATGCAGAACCAACTTGTTTGTAACGGGTGTAGGACTGTACTTCTTTACCCGAGAGGTGCTACCAATGTTTGCTGTGCTCTATGCAATGTGGTGACTGCTGTGCCACCACCTGGTAATGCTTGAGACTCATCTTTCTAGGATATATTTGATTTATCTTCCTCAGTATTACACAACATAGGAGCATAATCATTTTGACAATGGGTATCATCCACAATTGGAATTGTTTTTAGTTCGATATATCCATGTTTCCTGTTGTATTGCTTCTGGCTTGGTACTGTATTTATTCATTTTTTGTTGTATTTTCTTTGTCGATCGTCTTCCATATTCTGTTACTATTTTATCTTGAGTAATAGCTCAATGATTCGTTTTCAATATGTCGCACCACCCACTGGCTTTTTCCATATTCCTTTGGTTCATTTCATA
The DNA here is from genome assembly GCA_016081115.2 of Rehmannia glutinosa. Taxonomy (NCBI): domain Eukaryota; kingdom Viridiplantae; phylum Streptophyta; class Magnoliopsida; order Lamiales; family Orobanchaceae; genus Rehmannia; species Rehmannia glutinosa. Next base: position 77,628,505 of record CM071933.1, on the reverse strand, counting down.
ACTGTCAACGAAGTCGTAAAAAAGTATCTAGTTTAGTGAAGAATGTCTTCTAGATACCAAAATTTATGTCTGAGTAAAGAAAGAGCTGCAATAGGAATAGCCTGTGATTTTGAGTGATATGGTGCCACTAGTAGTGTTCTCTTAGTAGTCGATTGTGACTCAAGCAAGCATATGGTTTATACAATGTCCATGTTTAGTACCTCCTTTTTGAGTCTCTATACTTCTAAGTTCTAATTGATTGCGATATCAACTAAATTCGTATTGCTATATGCAGGGATGGAAATGGCCCAACTGATTTGTGGAGGTTGCCGCACATTACTTATGCATGCCCGGGGGGCCACCAGTGTCAGATGCTCCTGCTGCCACACAGTGAACCTTGTGCCAGGTATAAATGTGATGGATCATAAATGTAGTAATATGTTGCTTGATCCTTTTGTGATATTATCCTCAATCCATTTCTATTACTGTCTGATTTTGGCTCCTTGGTAATCCGTGCTAATTCTTTAATGGGATAATTACAAAAAAAAATCCTGACGTTCGGGCTAATTACAAAAAACTCCAAAGCTTTTTAAAAATTACAAAAAAAAAACCCTTGAGGTTTGCTTCCGTCTTACATTTTCTCCATTCATAAGCAAAAAAATATTTCAAAAACCCCATGATATTTGTAAAAATATCACAATTACCCCTTAAATTTAAGACATAATCAAACTTGAGGGGGATTTGTAATTTTGAAACATCTCTGGATTTTTTTATAATTAGCCCTAATCTTGTTTTTTTTTTTTTTTTTTTTAATTATCCCTTTTTTAATTGCTAGTTATGCTACCTCTTTCATTATCTTGCGATCTTTTCTGATTATTGCTGAATGTTGGATGTGCAGCAGCAGCAGCAGCAGCAGCAGCAGCAGCACCTAACAGTGTTGCTCATGTCAATTGTGCTAACTGTCGTACCATGCTGATGTATCCAGCTGGAGCTCCATCAGTTAAATGTGCAATTTGCCACTTCATCACAACTGTTAATGTTAGTACTTTTCTGACTTTAACTTATTTGAATACTCCCTCACCTTCAGTCTCTCCGTCGCATGCACATGCCAAAGGAAAAATCCAGGAAATAACAGTCAGGGCTGAAATTGTTAAAGGCTTAACTTGAAAAGGGAGTATACGTGTTTTATTCTGTTGTTTCTTAAGATATATGTGAGTCTCGTTCTTTTTTTTTTTTAAGTTTCAAGACTAATGAAAACCAAATAAAATAGATAACATAAGATTGTTCGACCTCATGGGTTAGTTCATTTTTTTAGGTGAGAGTGGTTATGTTTTAAGTGGCCAAGTCTTTGCTAATGAATAATCGATTGATCAGCCAAAAGCAGAAAGCTGAGGAAGTGAGAATCAATTACTCTTGGGAAATGAAAAGTCTCTTTCTCTTTCTTTCTAATCTCTGTCTCTATGCTTTTCTGTTAACGTGTAAGTTAGTGTTCACCAGTCAAGTAAGAGTGAGAACTATTTGTGTTTGGTAAAATGAGGTAAACCGGAAAATAGATGCTGCTGCTTATTTAATATGATAAGTGTTTGGTCTATCATGGCATTTTAAACATTTTACACGTCCGTTGGTTGTATTATTTATTGCATATCTTACACAAACTAGGCAACTAGCTATTGAGAATTGAGATGTCTTTACGGCTAAAGGCTATTAAATGACTCACCTCATTAACACCTTAAGCTTTTAGGTGAGGTAGTCATTTAACATGGTATCAGGGCTAGGCCTGTTCCGAGTTCAAACCTCACCGCCACCCATAAAAGTAGTGTTCCACGTGCTAGTCTTCACAAACAATCGTACGTGCACGTGAGGGGCGTGTGTTAGTAATTAAATATTAAATGGCTCACCTCATTAATAGCTTAAGCTTTAATTGAGGTGGTCATTCAACAGCTATTTCTCTGATTTTCCGGCTTCCGGATATACCTTATATTACAAATATCTTTATTGCATATCTTATATTTGTTTATATCATTCATAACCTGTTCTTTTTTTTGTTTTGTTTTGTTTTGTTTTGTTTTATGCAGACTGGTGACACAAGGATCCCTATTCCTGCAAATAGGCCTGGTGGGATTTCAACACCTGCATCTACACCATCTACTTCCACGGTTAGTCAGTTTCCCTCTATGCATTTGCTCCACTTATGAAAATAGTTTGCAATCATGGAATCGAACTTCTTGGTTTGTTGCAGCCGACGGCTCACTCTCAGAATCAAACAGTTGTCGTGCAGAATCCCATGACTGTTGATGAAAGTGGCAAGTTGGTGAGTTTTCCGTGTTGCTTGCCATTTTTCCCTTATCGCTTTCCTCATTTTTTTGTCGTACTTAATTTGTTGCGTCGTTTATGCAAAAGACAAAGACTGATATGATTTGTTGTTATTACCCTATATAGGTGAGCAATGTCGTTGTTGGCGTTACAACATAGGAATGCAGTGAAAAATGGGGCATCCATCGTCGGTTCTGGTATTCTGTTGTGAATGGCTATTTCTGATCGTTGTTGGCTTTAAGGGTATAGAGATATCTTGTGCAAATTTTGGCTATAATGAATATGCATTTATAGAATTGGTTGTAAACTAGCAGGAGAAATGTGACTTTTTGTGTTATACATATGGGTCAACCTGTGGAAAGTTTTACTTTTTGTATTTGTTACCGTTTTACTGCTACTGAAGAATTGTAATTTATAGTTTATATTGTATCTGTAACTTACTGGATTGAGGTTATGAGATTTGGCTGTAAGGACAAAGTAACTTATGATTACATATATTATACTTTAGAAATATTTGATTTCATCTCTGTAGATTGCATATCTCCTTAATGTTAGACCAGCTTTTTGGATGATTGTCTGCGGAAGATTATCGACTTGTCATAGACACGTAACTTGAATAATGGTTGAGAATTTGAAATGCTTATATCAGAGTGATGAATTGGCTTTGACTGAGAATCATCGTCAAGATGGTATGGGAAGCCCTTGTTATGAAGAGAAAATGCTGGTGAATCAGGATTTCTGGAGTGTGGAATGTGGATATTTGTGTAATCTGGAGTTTCTCATGGTGGTTGATCAATGGGACATATGAAGCCTTAGCTTACTCCAAAATGTCTCATTATTAATTATTATGTCTTAAATTGAGTCATGCATACTAATTTGAAGCATTTTGGAAATGCCAATGGGTTAAGGACACTTTGCCATCCAAACAACGGTGACTTTTGCACTTTCGGAGCTTAACATTTTTTTTTTGTTATTACAATTTGTCATCTGAACTAAACGATTTTTATACTATGCCATCTGGAGCACCTCAATTGTGGAACTTTTTTGTCGTGATTCCGTTACATGCATGGCATCGTTCTTGTTTTTGTACCTTTTGTCAATTCTAGGATATTTTACGTGGGCAAAATAGAAATCTAATTTGTCAACATTAAGCTCAACAATTGGGAAAAAAAGTGCACGAACAAGAGGCGTGCGTGCATACCACCAGCTTGTAGCTCAAGTGGTATTGTTCACTCTTTGTAAGGGTGTTAACCAGAGTTCGAACCCTGTATCTTTCAATTTCTTTGAAATTTATCCGCTCCCCTTCAACCACTACTCCCAACTTATTAAAAAGAGGCTTGCGTGCATGTGATATAAATTTGGCAAAAAAACTCAACAATTGAGGTGCTGCAAAATGCTCATGGTTCAGATGGCGAAGTGTTAAAAAATTAGCTTCCAAAATGCCAAAGTTCGGATGGCATAGTGTTTTTTCCCAATGTCAAATGACTCTCTGTACAACTTTAACTGTGAAAATGTATCTCTAATGCAGTTGCCATGACTGTAATTTTCCAATCAAGATTCACCTATACATACCTACTTTCCCAGGTCATGTTTATAAGTGTAGCACACTTCACCTACTGAGATCTTTCCCAACAACTGAAGCTAATTACATGCAAATTAGCAATTAGTTAGAACCAAAAAAGAAAATCACACATTAAACAGATGGTCTAGCCAATTAGTCACTCTATATATATGAAAATTCATCAACTTTTACTCTCATGTAATACATTTTCACAGTTCTTCCCTTAATCCCACCATCACAACACCAGAGAATGGCTTCAGGAGGAGGAGAAAAACCGGAGGTTGGACCCGAGCAAGTTCAGACGAGGAGCTCAAAGGTCGATTTGGTCATTTCGTTGCTGAGATTGCTCGCGTTTTTATCGACTCTGTCAGCTACGCTGGTAATGGCACTTAACAAGGAAACGAAAACTATAACCGTGGCCACGGTTGGAACCATGCCTATAAAAGCCACTCTCACTGCCAAGTTTCAACACACCCCTGCATTTGTGTATGTTTTTTCTTTATCTGGACTCAATTTTTTATAGGGATAATTACAAAAACACCCCTGAGTTTTGGGCTAATTACAAAAAAAAACCAGTGATTATTGAAAATTACAAGAAAAAACCTTGAGGTTTGATTCCGTCTTATATTTTCTCCCTTCATAAGCAAAAAACATATCAAACCCCCCCTGATATTTATAGAAATACTACAGTTACCCCCTTAAATTTAACACATAATCAAAACCTGATGGGTTTTTGTAATTTTGAAATATCTCTGTTTTTTTTTTGTAATTGCCCAAATCTCAGGGGTATTTTTGTAATTATCCTTTTTTTATATTCTTGATCGGAAAGGAAGTATACATATAGTTTGGATATATACTTAAACATATATAGTGATTTATGGACACTGCAGGTATTTTGTGATAGCTAATGGCAACGCTAGTCTCCACAATTTGCTGATGTTGGTTTTTGGTTTTATGGGGCCGAAATGTAATTTTAAGGGACTTGCTCCCTTGGCAATCCCAGTCTTGGACGTGGTATGGTCATCACAAACTCTTAACATAATTACAAAAAAGTCCAATTATCTTTCAAAATTACAAATAGCCCTTAACTTTGTTTTTATTTTATGAACTGCACATTTTGAGGGCGGTATTTGTAAAACAAACACAAAAACCAAAGGGGTACATATTTGCAATACTTTAAGGGGTACTTCCGTACTTGTAATTTTTGAGGACAACTATATTTCTTTTTAATTAGGTCAAATATCAGAGGCGGTTTTTGTAATTTACCAATTATATGCAACATCGAGTCTGATGACTCACATGTCTTTATTTATGAATGATGTCAAACACTTTATATTGAGGGATAGAGACAAAAAATTGGACTTATTACAAAAAATGGCCATGAGGTTTAGGGTATTTACAATAAAACCCCAACGAAATTTCAAAATTACGGAAACCTCGTTGATGTTTGATTCTATCTTAAATGAAAATGGGTAATTGTAATATTTTCTATAAATATAAGAGGTGTTTGAAATGTTTTTTTGTTGCTCGTGAATGAGATAAAATATAAGACGAAATCAAACCAATTTTTCTGGATTTCTGTAATTTGGTTAAAATCTAAATACCCCAAACCTCATGGTTTTTTTCCGTAATTATTTATAGGAATAATTACAAAACCCCCATAAAGTTTGGGCTAATTACAAAAAATTACAAAAACTTACTGAACGTTGATTCTGTATTTTCCTATAGAAATATTGCAGTTACGTCCTTAAATCTAAGACACAATAAAACATGATGATGATTGGAGTCTATTTTTTTTTTATAATTAAGCCAAACCTCAAGGGGCTTTTTGTAATTATCCCAATATATGGTGAAACTTAAAATATCGACCAACACAAAACGTACTTAAAACTCCCAATACATCTGCATCAAAAATCTATCATGAAATGAGGTTGATTTTGGAAAACTTGTCTCAGATGAACGTGGCTATTGTTTCCGGTGGCGCAAGCGCGGCCGCCTTTATGGGGCAGTTGGGCAGGGACGGCAATTCTCACGCGCGGTGGAACAAAATCTGCGACAAATTCCAAAAATTCTGCGACCATGGCGGTGGCGCCATGGTCGCTTCGTTCGTCGGACTAATGCTCATGATCATTATCAGCTCAGTCTCCATAATCAGACTTCGCAATAATACTAATAGTAGCAACAAATTTGTTGTTCCTTAGTCATTTTATCTGTACTTGTGAATTTGTGTTGTCCTTGTTGTTGTGATTGCGTTTCTAGTTATTGTTATTGTCACTTTTGAATGATTTTTAATCAATGTTGGGAGTTTGAGGTGATGTAATTGAAGAATTTGGGGTGTTTATGAAGTTTTTTTACAAAAGACCCCCTGAGGTTTCGGCTAATTACAAAAAATCCCAAAAAATGTTTCAAAATTACAAAAAAAAACCCGATCAATGCGTTTAACCAGAGCCACAATCCTTTCCATGGATAGATGAATAACCATCAAATAACTCGTCTATAATTAAAATGACCAATCTTCAAAGGGGTATTAGTCAGAGGACTAGAACTGGAATTTATCCAAAGTTTATAGTTCAATTTGGCTATAAAAGCGGGATAGCGTGTCTTTGAAGATTTTGGTTATAAAAGAGGAATGAATCAATGAAAAACCATTATGGGAAGTAGGGGCGTAGCCGGCTCGGGCCGCTCGGCTATCCCTAGCCCAAAATAATTTTTCCATTAAAAAAAAATATAACTTTTTTATTTTTTCGCCATTGAAAAATGGGATAGAAAAAATTGGGGTGCGCCCGGAGCCGGATCCGCCCATGATGGGGAGTGTATGTTTTTGTTTCTAGATGAGTGAATGAATTTCAATTCCATGTAATTAACTGACAGAATATCATGACATTTAAATCCTTTTGTAAGATTTATTTTATTTTATTTTATTATTTGAAAGAAATTTTGTAAGATTTTCATTTGACCGATAAAGCAAGATGACAATACATCAGAATCCATTGAATCTGATTACACTCACGAATATCATGTACGGATGTAACACCTATATATCATATATGCCAAATGGCTGCAAAAATACTAAAAAAATGACGGGGAAAAATGAATAATGAAGAAAATTCCAATGAAACAATATAAACAAATAATATTTTTTTGGGAACAGAAAAATAATTAATTTAAACAAATAAAATAATATTATTATGATTTGAGAGAAAGTAATAATATCTACTCATACATCACAGAGGAAGTGTGTTTAATGTCTTTAATCAATAACAAACATTAAACGGCTTTACTATGAGTGTTTTATTTTGTCTCCACTTATAAAAGACCAAATCGATAGACACAATACACATTGTGATGAACTTTGCTTGGAGAAATAGATTAAACATGTATTAGACGTGTAAAATATGAAAACATCTCCATGATTATTCTACTATAACGGGTATTTATGAATCGGTCCACGAAATTTTATTGAATTTGTATTTAAGTCTATTTGTTTCGAGACTCCTATATATGTAACTGCTCACGATATCATCTTTAATTACGTAGACATTGAGAAAATATAAACATATTTACATAGAAAATTCAAGCTGTATACTCCAATTTTCTTTAATTGTAAAACATCTTTTATTACCTTTCTGTCTGAATTTTGGATTTTAATGAATAACAAAACGTTATTTTAAGTAAATAAACCATTTAATTATTCTTATTTTCTTTTTGATTGTGTGAGTGCAAATAAAAACATTTTCTTTATAACATCACGACCAAACATTTTTATGAAAAAAAGCTACATTCGGCAATGGATTTCAACTTCAAATAATAATCATATATGATTAAATTCTATTATTTACAGTACTTAAATATTCAGTAAAGCGTCTCTAAAAAGCGAGGTATTGTAAATTAGCAAAGAAATTCACCATTTCGACTATCAATTAATTTCTTTTTTCCAAGACTAACATAAGGTGTGAACATAAAATATGTAACTCTTAACACAATTTAGCTCGGGCAAATTATTGTTTTGGGCAATTTTACATGAAGGGAAAAACCAATAGTCTCCTTTTATCATACTATCAATTATTCACCAGATTTATTAGGAATAAAATCTGTTTTAATTAGAAAATCAATAATCAAAATTAATTCAAAAAACTTTTCTAATAATCAGGGACGGACCGAAAAGGGGCTGGAGGGGGCCATCACCCCCTCTAAAAATTTTATGTTATGTACTCCATATATTTATATATAAAAATTATTTGTCTCCCTAAATATTTCCAATCTCGTCACTCTCTCTCAAATATTTTTTATGTTGTTTTTTAGGACAGATCACTCCAAGTCAAAGTTTTCTGACAAAGTGCAAGTCTTCATCTTCCCAAGCGGGGAACTTGCCTTCACACACGCAAACATAGGACGGGCCTCGGGGTTGTCCAAGAGAGACTCCTCCGACGCTCAATTCAGCACAATGATCGAGAGAGAATGTAAGAGAATAATTGAATACTGAATAATGAGTAACAATGATTATTAGATAATTAACTTAAAAATGAAGAGAGACCTCTATATACCTGAGTGATGGGCCTTGTGGGTCGTGTAGGAGAAAGTGACCTGTGGATCAGTGCCAGACTCCTTTGGACCGGTTATTCCATTAATAGCCCATTGACAATTAATATTATTTCAATATATAAAATGGATTATATATTAATTATTAAATATCGTTTTTGCCCCAACAATATTAAATTAAGCCCCAATGTTACAATTTCTGCGTCCGTTCCTACTAATAATATCATCATAACAAAAAATTAAAAAAGTGGGTTTTATCTATAAACACCCCACCAAAGCAAAAAGCAAGAGACAAATAGCAATGATTAGAAAATCTTGATTCTTGAATGTTGTTTCATTGTTTTAAACAATTTGTACTTTGTTTGTCAATCAAGCAAAAACAGTACACAACCCCCCTGACAACTGCCCCTAGATTTCTATTCCCACAAAATTAAAAACCCCAAAAACCGTCCTTTTCAATTTGATTCTCATTGGTTTCTTGATTTCCATTATAACTCCCATAGGGGGTGGGTAGGGTACCCCCACCCCGCCCCACCCACCCCACCCGTTTTTTTCTCTTATAGATCCAACTTCCCCGTTTAGGAGAGAGTTCTTATCCTACACTAACACAAACACTGTTTCCTAATATGATTATTATTAATATTCCCACCATATCTTATTTTTTGTTATATATATATAAAATAAAATTGATGGGAAAATATAATAAAAACCTCCAACGTGGAATTCTGTAGCTGTCTTTGAGGTATTATTCTTAATTTCATCTTTTCATCATATACTGTATTACATGTCAGCATCGAAGAAGTGAAGATTGTTGTTCCATGAAAAAGAACGAGTCTTTATTTTCTTTAATGTTTTCTTTTTAGTTTTTTTCGTATAAAGATTGGATTTTTATCATTGCCCTTCATTTTACTGAGTCAATAAATTTAGCCCTGGCTTTCAGGTTTTGATTTTTTCTTTTACCCTTTTTTGTTTTCAGTAAAATGGGATTTTCCGTACTGTAATTTTCTTGGCATAATTAGGTTTTAATCTGTTGATAGAGGTATGATTTTGTGATGTTTCTTGACAAGTTTCTTGAAATTTCTGCAGTTACAATTTCAGTTTCCTCTTTTTGTATTGAAAATTTAAGTTTTAAGATTTGGGTCGCATTGAAAAAAATAAAATTCAGGTTTAATTTCTTAAAATTCATACAAGAAATTCATTCGATTAAACTTTCAAGGATAAAGGGATTAATTTAGTTTTCCTATGTTATCTCAATTTGCTGTTTAAATCATCTTAGGTTTAATTTCTTTTCTTCATGGTAGGTTTAATTATTCTTTCCATGGAATGTGCAGATCTGATACCCTTTAATTCCCCTGATTTTTTTCCTTCATAATAATCAGGTTTATAACGATGGTTGATTACTCTGTATGATTTTTTGTGTAATTGCAGAAAATGATTTTGGATATGTATGGTGACATATAGTTTTTTATTAGTCTTGGAATTTTGGATCCATGGTTTCAAGATTATAAGCTGTTTAATTAGGTTCATTATTTTTGCACAATGTTTGGCAAATATATCCGATCGTTCATCTTAAGCGATCAGGAAGAAACATGGTTAAAATTTTCCAAATTAATTTGATAGCAGTAGGTTTAACGGCTTAAAATAACCGAGATTAATGGCCTCGAGACTTATATCTACAGTAAGAAATTAGGGCTGCATCGTTTTGATTTTATCGCATTATTCTGAATCTGTGCGACGGAAATCTGGTTTTTTATTTCAATAAAGAATTTACAGTGTCTATATCTGCTCTTCATTAGAAGTATGCAAATTGTTTATCTGTCTTTGACGATTAATGTCCGATTTTTTTCATTTGCAAATTCGGACGCTAATCCCATTGTGTTCGAATATAGTAGTGACAAAGATGATCTCATTCTAGGGGCCTCTTATTCTTGAACACACCATAATTATATCCTTGGGTGTTTATCTGTCTTGGACGATTAATATCCGATTTTTTTTAACCTTTTCTTTTTTATCAAGTTTTTAGTCCCAAAAATGTGGATTTGTCAAATAGCAGATTTGGTATGTGAATCGTAGTTTCTTATGATTTCCGTTTTCTTATCAGGTCCTTTGCTGTTTGAGGATTGCTGCAGAGAGATTCCGTTGTTGGTAAAAGTTGGCTGCTAATATTAATATATGCTCCGTTTCATAACTGAATAGCCATGAGAATGAAGGTTTGCATCTTTTTAAGTATGCTGAATTTCCGTTGACGCATTGTTTCATCAATATTGTTTTGTGTTTTTTCTTATTGGTACTTCAACATGGTGAATTAACTTGAGTTGCTTATAATACCCTCGAGAAATACGAATTTAGGGTTGTCAAACATGCAGTGACAAATGAGTCCTTATAGGTTCCCACTTATAGGTTCCCACGTGTCGCGCTCTTAAAACATTGTTAGAAAATTCCAACAGCATGAGATAATAATGGATATACGACAATTTGTGAGTCATAAGTTAAAGAATTCTTACATGGATTTTGAAGCCGTATTGGGAACGGAGTAAATTTTTGGCAGACTAATAATAATTCCTATTTTTTTAAAAAAAGTCTATTTCAATTAAAAAACATGAAGCTCATTAGTAATCTGCATATTTCAATCCTATACTCGGACATTTTTATACGTGTATCATACAATATCTAGTTACAAGATCAAAAATTTATAGTACGTTTTGTCGCAGGATAATCCTTCCAGAAATGTCCAGAAAAATGATGACATCCATGAGGGTCCAGGCAGTCCGCGTCATCGAAAGGTGACGTTTCATTTAAATATACCTTTTGCTGCACTATCTCTAAAATTCCCAGTTAATTTCTTGTTTCGGCACTTCTTCTGAAGGGCATGTTTGGCTTTTGTACTCCATTTTCAGTCTTCTAACCTTCGTTTTTTTTTTTTTTTTTTTTGTGACAGGTGTCAGCAAGATGGGTTCCCGATGAAGGATGCAGGCCCCTTATTGATGAAGCTCCGGTCTTTTATCCAACAGAAGAGGTTTTTATTTTTCGTTTTTTATTTTCTTTTTACAAAATGCAAATTTTACTTTTATAGCATTTGATTGCCGTTGAGATGAATTAATCGAAAGTTTCTATTCTAGGAATTCCAAGACACTGTTGGTTATATAGCAACCATACGCTCGAAAGCTGAGGCTTATGGTATTTGTAAAATTGTACCTCCTCCGTCTTGGAGACCACCGTGTCCACTAAAAGACAAGAAATTTTGGGACCATGCTAAATTTTCTACTCGGATTCAGCAAGTAGACCTCCTTCAGAACAGAGAGCCCATGAGGAAAAAATCACACCGAAAGAGAAAACGTCGGAGGCAATTCAACTCGAGACCGAGGAGACGTGCTCGTCGCGAAAGTTCAGAATCTAACAGCGAAGACAAGTTTGGTTTTCAGTCGGGATCCGACTTTACCCTTGGGGATTTTCAAAGATTTGCAGAGGAGTTTAAAGAATTGTATTTCGAAGTGACGGAAAAAAATTGGGAATATTTTGATAGGGTTGGACAAGATAAGAGGTGGCGGCCTTCGGTTGATGAAATTGAAGGAGAGTATTGGCGGATTATCGAGCAGCCTACGGATGAAGTTGAGGTGAGAGAACATGACATCTTAACCAGTTTTCTTCTGTCTGATATTAATGCAATATAGTTGGGGATAATTGTAAGGGTTAATTACAAAAACCTCCCTGAGGTTTGGTCTAATTACAAAATAACCCGGACATTTTAAAAAATTACGAAAGACCACCTCAAATTCACTTCTAACTTAAATTTAAGGGGTTAACTGTAATATTTTTGTGAGTATTAGGGGTGAATTTTAAATATTTTTGTTGGTGAAATGGAAAAATGTAAGACAAAATCAACCTCAAGGTTTTTTTTGCAATTTTCAAAAAACTTTGGGTCTTTTTGTAATTAGCCTGAACCTCAGGGAGTTTTTTGTAATTAGCCCTAATTGTAAAAACTACCTCCGAAGTTTGAGCAAATAACAAAAAGAACCCAGAGGTTTTTGAAAATTACAAAATCCCCCCTGAGGTTTGATTATGTATAAACTTTACGTCTTTACCCCTTCATAAGCAAAAACATTTCAAACACCTCCTTTATATTTGTGAAAATATTATAGTTAGTCCCTCACATTTAAGACAAAATCAAACCTCATGGGGCTTTCGTTAAATTTAAAACTTCTCTGTTTTTTTTTGTAATTATCCTAAACCCCAGGGGTAGTTTTGGCAATTATCCCATATATTTATGCAAATTATATATATTTTTGCTTTGGATTGTTTAATATAGGTGTACTATGGGGCCGATTTGGAAACTGGAATGCTGGGGAGCGGATTTCCTAAAGGATCGCCTTTATCGGGAGACTCTAAGACAGATCAGTACGTTACGTCAGGCTGGAATTTGAATAATCTCCCACGTCTCCCTGGTTCTGTTTTGAGTTTCGAAGAGTGCAACATCTCTGGGGTAGTTGTACCATGGCTTTATATAGGAATGTGCTTCTCATCATTTTGCTGGGTAAGTTAAATTCATCCATAATATTTATTAGGGATAATTACAAAAACCTCCCTGAAGTTCGGACTAATTACAAAAAAACCAAAAGATTTTTGAAAATTACAAAAAGCCCCTTGAGTTTTGATTCGTCTTACATTTTCCTCCTTCAAAAGCAAAAACATTTCAAAAAACCCTGATATTTCTAAAAATATTACAATTACCCCCTTAAATTTAAGATATAACGGCTTTTTGTAATTTTAAAATATGTCTGGGGCTTTTTGCAATTAGGCCAAACCTTAGGGGTCTTTTGTAATTATCCCTATTTATTAATCCATTCTACAAATTGGGAATCTACATGTTGAAATCGCTTCGTCCATTTAACACGATATCATCTTGTGTCTATTTTGAAATCTTTATTATGGATTTGCATTCAGAATAAAAATAAAGAGAACCAACCTTCTTCTCTTTCTAATATACCTTTATTTAATCCCTATTGTATCGTTGATTTTAAAAACAAATTTCAGCTTGATATATCTATGTTTTCTCATGGTTTTATAAGCACGTTGAAGATCACCATCTCTACTCACTGAACTATCTGCACTGGGGAGATCCAAAAATTTGGTACGGAGTGCCAGGCAGTCATGCCTCTTCATTGGAGAATGCAATGAGGAAATATTACCAAAACCCGATTTATTTGAAGAACAACCTGATTTACTAAATGCATTGGTAAGTTAACCCCTGATAGTTATAGAAATATTACAATTACCCCTTAAATTAAGACAAAAGCAAACTTGAGGGGACTTTTTGTAATTCTGAAACATCTCTGGTTTTTCTTGTAATTAACCCAAACCTCAGGGGTGTTTTTGTAAATATCCCTTAATTTTTTTATTTTCTTTTGTTTTTCTTTCGTGTAATATATCAAGTATGACTTGATGTCCATTTGTAACAGGTCACTCAGTTGTCACCTTCAGTTCTAAAGTCCGAAGGTGTACCAGTGTATCGAGCTGTCCAAAATTCTGGGGAGTTTGTTCTTACTTTCCCGAGGGCTTATCACGCTGGATTCAACTGTGGCTTTAATTGTGCCGAAGCTGTAAACGTGGCGCCTATTGATTGGCTACAACATGGACAAAGTGCAGTTGAGCTCTATAGCGTGCAGCGTCACAAGACATCAATATCACATGATAAGTTGCTTTTGGCTGCCGCTGGGAGAGCCGTTCGGGCTCTTTGGCAGATATCTGTTCTCAAGAAAGAAAATCGAGAAACATTGAGATGGAAAAGCTTTTGTGGAAAGGATGGGATGCTTACTCAAGCAATTAAGGTATAATTACAAGTTTATAGGCCATTAAGGAGGTTCTTGTGTATGTTGACCAATATAGCTATCATGCATATATAGGGATAATTACAAAAGCTACCCCTGAGGTTTGGTTAATTACAAAAAGACCCATATATTTTTGAAAGTTACAAAAAAAACCTTGATGCTTGATTCTGCATAAGCAAAAATATTTCAAACGCCCCCCTTGCTTTATTCCAATTACCCCCTTACATTTAACAAAAATCAACCCTCAAGGAGTTTTTTGTAATTTTCAAACATTTGGGTTTTTTTTGTAATTAACGCAAACCTCAGGAGTGGTTTGTGTAATTATCCCTACATATATATGTATATTTTGTCAGTGCATTATATTTAGGGATAATTACAAAAACACCCCCGAGGTTTGGGCTAATTACAAAAAAACACAGACATATTTCAAAATTACAAAAAGCCCCTTCAGGTTTTATTTTGTCTTAAATTTAAGGGGGTAACTATAATATTTTTATAAATGTCAGGGTTTTGTTTGAAATACTTTTCGCTTATGAATGGAAAAATGCAGGAATCAAACCTCAAGGGTTCTTTTTTGTAATTTTCAAATAACTCTGTTTCTTTTGTAATTAGCCCAAACCTCAGGGGGGTTTTTGTAATTATCCCATATATTTATGAATGTGTATCTTTAGTGGTCAAAAATGTATCTTTTGCTTTTAGGTTAAACACATATGACATTCATCGTTCTCTTCTTTAAATTTCAGACACGGGTTCATTTAGAGGAGAAAAGAATAGAGCCTCTCAGAGGGACGCGCTTCGAGAAGATGGAAAACGATTTCGATCTGAATACGGAGAGGGAATGCTTTTCTTGCTTTTACGATTTACATTTATTTGCTGCTTGCTGCAATTGTTCCTCGAACAAGTTTGCATGTCTTAAACATGCAAATCTCATCTGTTCTTGCGAAACCGACGACAAACTCGTCCTTCTTCGATACACCATTGATGAGTTGAACACGTTGGTCAAAGCACTAGAAGGGTGCACCGATGCTCTCGAAGTATGGGCATCCAAAGATCATAATGCTGGTAATAACAAGTTGTTTGGGGTTAATCTTTTAACGGCAAGTGTTCGACCGAATGCCTCATTGAAAAACGAATGCATGGAGGATTCAGTAGATAAGGTTTTAGAGGTCGATTCGGATTCTGAACGGACGAACAGCTTTTGTGTTGAGCCCGTAAGTTTTGGTTCTGTTGTTTATGGAAAACTATGGTGCAATAAGGATGCCATATTCCCGAAAGGTATGTAGTAACACTAAATTTCGTACGAAACTAATGATTGTTGAAAGAATATCGTTATCGTCTCTTGTAAGTATTAACACAGTTATTGTGTTGAATGACTCTGATCGCAGGATATAGAAGCCGTGTGAAGTTCTTTAACCTTTGCAATCCGACGATTAAGAGTAGCTATACGTCAGAAATCGTGGATGGTGGTCTCCTAGGTCCCTTGTTTAAGGTAACTGTCTTATTTGTCCACACACACACACACAACAGATACAAATTAAGGCCTTTTTTAAGGGATAATTACAAAAAAAACCTAAGGTTCGGGCTAATTACAAAGAAATCCAGAGGTATTTGAAAATTGAAAAAAGTCCCTAATTTTCCCCTTCATAAGCAAAACAAATTCAAAAACCCCCAGACATTTATAAAAATATTAGAGTTACCCCTTTAAATTTAAATTTAGGGTTAATTACAAAAAGTACCTTGAGGTTTTACCTAAGTACAAAAAACCCCAGCTAATTTCAAATTTACAAAAATACCCTTGAGGTTTTAGTTTGTCTAACATTTACCCCATTCATAAGCAAAAAATATTTTAAAATCCCCCTTCATAATTATAAAAATATTACAGTTTACCCCTTAATTTTAACACTGAAAGGAGTACTTTTATAATTTTGAAAGTTAACTGGGTTTTTTTGTAATTAGGTCAAACCTCAAGGATATTTTTTGTAATTATCCCTTAAATTTAAGACAGAGTTTTTTTTTTTTTTGTAAGTTTGATACATCTCTGGGTTTTTTTTGTAATTAGCCCCAACGTCAGGGGTGTTTTTGTAATTATATCCCTTATTTAAATAACTTTGAGTTTGTTACTTAATGGTGATTTTAACTTGCGGCATGCATGTATGACTGTTGTGGCTTTTGTTTCCCATTTTCCCGTCGGTTTTTCTTGTGTCAATTTATAGTGTTATGTTTCCTTAAGAAAACTTGCATTGATTTTTGAAAAATTGAATTATAGGTTACTCTGGAAGAGCGACCAGACGAGACCTTTGTGCGTGGCTCAGCCGAGCAATGCTGGGAAATGGTTCTGCAGAGACTTAATCAAGAAATAATGAAACAAACATGTTTGGGTAAGCAAGGACTGCCTCAATTGCAGCCTTCGAATAGCATCAACGGGCTTGAAATGTTCGGGTTTCACTCCCCATCCATTGTTCAGGTATATATTAGACATCACTTTCGTCCTTCGAAAACTACATCTACAAATTCAGTTGTATATTCAACATCTTTATGTTGCTTGTGCTTTGATAGGATACCGTATATTGAAGTCTTAATCAGGGATAATTACAAAAATACCCTTAAGATTCAATCAAATTACACACACCTTGATATTTGTTTCTATTTTACATATTATGTCCTCAAGAGGGGGGTGTTTGTTGCACAAATGCAAACCTCAAGGGGATGTTTGTAATTTTAAAAGATAACTACAGGGTATTTTGTAATTTACCCTCATTTTAAGGGATAATTGCAAAGAAAACCCTAAGGTTTGAGCTAATTACAAAAAACCCACAAATGTTTCAAAATACAAAATACCCCCTCAGGTTTGATTCTGTCTTAAATTTAAGGGGATAATTGTAATATTTATATAAATGTTAGGTATATTTTTGTATATTTTTTGTGAAATTGGAAAATGTAAGACGGAATCAAAATTCAAGGGGTTCTTTGCAATTTTCAAAAACCTCTGAATTTTTTTGTAATTATCCCCTCATTTTAATGTTATATGATTCCGTATAGAAACGCTAACTATAGTATACATATTCAGGCAATTGAGGCTCTCGATCCACACCACAAATGCACGGAATATTGGAAAAACAAGCTCCCGATGAAAACAAAGTCCTCATCAAGTTCGGGTGATAATTTAGCAGCCGATCAAAAGAACTCCTCGGAGACAAGGTCCGATGAAGGGGAAATAGCAGATAGTTTCGAAGCAGAAAACTTATTATTAGCAGGCAGCGGTAATAACTCGTTATCCGAAGATGAGATACGGTCCGTGTTGAGAAGACTGTTGAGGAAAGCTAATTCTGAGGAGATGGAAATAATGCATACAATTTTATGCAAAGGCTCAAAAAGCCCTTTATGGAGAGTAGCTGTTGAAACTCTGACAGAAGAGATCAAAAGAACACAAAAATAAACATTCTTTTTTCTGAAGTTTAGGTACAGAAATTTTGGCAGTTCTTATCTTGACATTCTTTTTTTGCAACCTTGAGAGAAAAATCATGAAACAGATAGTGTTGGTTTTTTTCTGAGCAGATAGTTTGTACAAACTAGAGCACATTTTTTTTTTTGTTTTTACCCCTAATAGTAGTCATTAATCATTATTCCATCATAATAGTCATCTAATTTGTATATTATTCTCTCTCTCTCTCTCTCTCTCTCTCTCTCTCTCTCTCTCTCTCTCACACACACACACACACACACACACATATATTTGAATTGAACCTCAACTCCAAGTTCTCTTATGTTACTTTGTCCAAGAAGATGAAAAAATGAAACTCTGTGTAGATCAGTGTTTGGATGAGTATAAAACATGTTGGAGAGCCTATAAGCTAAAGTGTTTGGTACAAGCTTTTTTTTAAAGAAGATCTTATTAGCTCCCAAAATAAGTAGTAGCTCATAATCTTTTTTGAAGTGAAAATAAGATCTTATGTTAATAACTTTTATTTTGATTATTTTAACTATAATTATCCTTTCCAACATTTTAAAGATGATGATCCGTCCGCGTATAATGTATTCTAACCAAATACTTCAATGGGTTATTTTGTAAAACGATAATAAAAATGAAGTACGGGCGAATTACAAAAAAAAAAAAAAAAAAAATCCACTTAAAGTTTGATTCCCTTTATAAGCAAAATACATTTCAAAATCCTCATAACATATATAAAAATATTATAGTTACCCTTAAATTTAAGATAAAGATCAATTTTTTTTTTTTGGAAATTTGAAACATTTGTGTTTTTTTTGTAATTAGCTCAAACTACAAGTAAATATCCCTTTTCTAAATAGAAGATCTTTTAAATAAGGGAAAATTACAAAAATCCCCCAAGAGGTTTTCGAAAATTACAAAAAACCTTTAAGGTTAATTCTACATTCAGTTAAGGGGTAACTGTGATAAATGTAAGGGGAGCTTTTGAAATGTTTTTTGCAAGGGGAAAATATAAGAAGGTTTGGTAATTTTCTAAAATCTCCGGGTTTTTTTTGTAATTAGCTGGACTTCAGGGTCTTTTTTGTAATTATTCCTTTAAATAATTTTAGCCAAACACACACTGATCAAATGACAAATCCAGAACGGAGAATCAATCACAAAGAAAATTGCATTCTGCAGCAAAACAAACTAATGAAATCTTATTGATGAACTTGTTTTAAGAAATACAATTATTCCCTAATGCAACTTTTCACAGAACAGAACATCTGAAATCAAGAAAAGGCCTAAAACGAAACTCAATTTCTGAAAAACTAAAGAAACTTTACAAAAAATCCAAAATCTCAAACTGACCCAACAAGAAACAGAGTACCAACAGAAAACCCTAAAATAAAATTTCCATCATCTTCCCTTTTAACCAAAATCAATATTCAATATCCCATTTTTTCCATCATCTTCACATCGTGCTAATGAAATATACGAACAGATCAATACAGATACGTAAGATTTCCATGAAGAGTATCCAAACAACAGCATCACGTAAGATTTCACAGAAGAGTATCACAGCAACAACACCACAAATTGCAAAAATCATCAAAATCAAACCGTACGGACACGACGCGCTAGATTTCATCCCGAAAGTGATCTCACCCGGTGGAAAAACAGGGTTTCTCTTACTCGGGGTAAATTCCGGCGGCGGCTCGTTGTTCCCGTCCGGCGGCGAAGGGAGACTACCGCCGCCGTAGACGGAGTAATCGAGAAGTTTCTCGATCCCGTGCACCGAGAAAGCGGAATTCACGAAAATGTCGGCCTGCGTGATTTTCGAGCCGTCGACGGCGAAATTCGCCAGCGAGTTGTCGGTGACGACGATGTATTTTCCGGGGAGGAGAGTCGGGAGGCGCGTGCGGGTCATGAACTGTTGGAGATCGGAGAATGTGAGGCGCTGTGGGACTATGTGGTAGGGGATGAGAAACGGATTAATGTTGGGGGTGAGGTTGAAAACGGCGTCGTTTCCGGGGATGAAGAATGTGGCGGTGAGTGGGAGGGTTGATGGATCGGTGGTGGAGAGAAGATTTGCCCAGCCGGCGAAGTCGCCGGCGCCGATCAGCGCGTCGATGATGTTGTTGAGGTGATTTGCTTGAATCTCCGCCAGAGCCGCCGGCGGCGGCGGTGCGGCGGAGAGTGGCGGCGGCGGTGGCGGAGTTATGGGGAGAGAGGGCGGTTGGGATGGTGAGTGTGTTTCTGTGGTGGAGATGAGGCGGAGGGTGGTGGCGGTGGTTACTGCGACTAGGAGTAGAATGAGAGAGAAGGGAACCGCCATGGAATTCAGAGAAATTAAAAGTAAGTTCTATTTTCTTCAATGAAAAAAATGTTTGAATCAACAAAGATATATCTTGTGTGTTTGCAATGGTGATACAGAGCATCAGAGTGTGGAGTGAGAGGTTTTTCTTGAGTTTTTTTGAGCTGGTTCTAACTAACTTTTAACTAACATTCCCGCTTATTGTTTATTTTTGATTTCCTGTATTTGCAGGCCTTAACCTTTAGGGATAATTAATTAATTACAAAACCCCCCTCAGGTTTGGGCTAGATACAAAAAAAAAAAAAAAAAATCAGACAAAAAAAAAAAGACCCTTAGTTTGATTGTGTCTTAAACAGTTAAACTTGAGGAATAAGCATGGGCGTAGCTAAGGGGGGCCTCCCCATTACAAGAACCCCATTTTTTTGTCCCGTTTTTGTCCGCTAACTCAAACAAAAAAAAATCCAGAGAGTAGGCCTAAAATGTTTGGAAAGAAGATATTAAACAAGATATGTTATACCTAGAAATCAATGAAAATATGGCTTATGACTGTAAATGATGACGCGATATGATCCGCATAGCCGACCCCACGTAGTGGGATTAAGGCTTAGTTTGTTGTTGTTGTTGTAAGGGGAAAAAATAGTTGAGCTAGGGGAAAAAAACTTTGGGCTAAGGGAACTCATGCGAGCTGGCTACGCCTCAGGGAATAAGTATAAATTATAATAATTCTATAAAATCAGAGGGGTTTGCAAATGTTTTTCTCTTATGAAAAGAGAAAATATAAGACGAAATTAAAGTATTTTATAATTTTCAAAAATCTTTGGAGTTTTTTGTAATTAGTCCGAACCTCAGGGAGGTTTTTACATTTATCCTAATCTTTAAGAGTGATTGAATCCATAATAGGACTGTGACGTACGAATTAAGTACCAAAAACTGAGATTTGCACATTACGGGTATAGGATGTATAATGTATTTGTTCATTTACGGTTGATTTATATGAGAGTACAATCAATCAGCATAGTTTTTATTTACCATGGCAACACCAGATTTATCAAGACCTGATGATCAATATTGTTATGGGTCATGGGCCATAACATCAATTACTTCAAGAAAGCTAGTTTAATTTGCAAACAAAAATTAAATTGTGTTTCATTAATTTAACAAAATAATAATAATAATTGACTCCTGATGTATCCAGTCTAGAACATGTATTCATTAATGAATTCATAATTATTTGCTGATATATATAGATATATAAGACTATCAATTATCCACCTCAAATTTGAGAGATCTAGCTCAAAGAAACTGTCAATCAACATAATACTATTGAAGCTAATGCCAAAGCCTTTTTTGACTTATTCCTACGTATACAAGGCGAGGCAAATACAGACGGTGCAAATATGAATTCACTGACAGAACATTTGTGTGTCACCACTGTACATAAGAACGATGCAAAAATATTTTCTCCAAAAGGCTACAAGTATCAACAGAGTCTATTGCCAGAGCATTCCTGTAATCGTAACAATTCACCCTGGTGCACTTCGAACGAACCATACACTGACTGAAACTACTCATAGACGGTTATCTTACAGCATTACAAGGAAACTAGTATCGACTATCACCATCAGCTATGGGTTAGTGGAACTTCAAAATTTGAGTACTTCAGATTTCTTTGCCCAGTACTGTCGAAACCTCTGTCTTGCATACTCCATGTAGTCGAAATCGATTTTGTTAACATGTTCCTGTAATTATAAGAAAAGAACTGATGGTAAATCCTCTGCAAATATATCCTAGCTTGAACCATGTAAGAAGGCTCGTGAGTTGATGATTTATAATCTCAATCTCCTAAATATTTGGAGAGATTACAAAGTGAAATATAACTTTCAAGTGGAGTACTTTAGATAAACCATTTATTCATATCTCTTAAGCGCTAGACATATTTGATGGATATAAAATAGAATTATATTAAATTATCACAAGTAAGATTGAGAAAGATAGTCGTGAACATAAAACAAACTCTCTGCATATACAAAATGTGGTGAATCCTATCTAATTAGCGAGTTTTCTGACTATAATTTTATACATCTGTAGCCATTAACCTAATACTAACAAATGACAGGTTCATAAAAAATATTTCTTTTGCAACTTGGCCTCTAGTCATACAAGTTGAAGCACGGCTGGCCTTTAGTAATTGTGGGCAAACTTAGCCTTCAGTTGTACAATGTCAACATTCATGGAAACTGCTTCCGAAGTGAGTTTAACTACTCTTAACACCAAGCTTGGTGAAATTTTAGTCTGTGTGCCACATTAATTTGTCTTTCTAGCTAAATGTACGTTATTTTATTTTATTTTTTGAGCGAGAAATACTGCAAAGAAACAAAATCTGAAAATTTGACTGTAGCAAAAACAAGACTGTGCTAATCTTGTAAGCTCAGAGAGTTTGAATAACGCACCGAGATTAATCCCCATAAGCCCCAAAGAAGATGGCTTGCAAGAGTATACTTCTCTACTTCCTGAAGTAAGTGCTCCACCTCCACGTCACTAGGTTGATTGCCTGCACGAAAATCTGATACTTCAGAGGATATCCATAGTGAAACAACAACAACAACAAACTAAGCCTTATCCAACTATGTGGGTTCGGCTATATGGATCATATCACGCCAATAGTGAAAAATTGTACATAATTCATCTTTCTAACAGAAAGCTTAGAAAAATGAAGGCACTAACTATTCACTCTGTTATAGGTCACTCAAGTGGTAAAGGAAGCATGGCGCAAATCAACAACAGTTATAGATGTTCCTTACTCTTAAAAAAAAGAAAAGGTCAACTATCTTTTTTTTTTTTTTTTTTTTTTATCTAAATCGATATGCCTAAAGAACTCATCAGCAAATAAAACCCAAACTTGGCAAAATAGACAAAAACTGCCACAAGTGATTAACACCATCAATTACATGGAAATCAAGTAATTACTACCTGAACCACTCAGATATATACGCAAGAATCTTTTTCGCTCCTCCAAGCCTGGGTACGGAAGAACAAGCAATAATTACACATATGCAATTCATAAAGGAGCATATTAGCAAGATGAAAAGTGATTGACCCAAAAACACCCTACCTGGATATTTACTGTAGTCCAAAACATGTGGGGTTTCAGTATGATAATCTGCAGCCATCTCGCAAAAATGATTGGCAATATCAAAAGCTACATGGTTGTAGCTTGCATACTCATAATCCTGTAAACCAGCAAAGGCAGCTTAAATCAAAGGGAACCACACATGAAGCATAAGCTCATTGGTTATATAAACCAGACAATAATTAATTTAACTTTTGTTTGTTTTAAAAACATTTAAGAAAGATAGTATGTTAAATCTAAAATATAAACGTAAACTACCCTATGCTTGCAACTTCCGAACTGTTCCACATCCTATCTGACTTGAGCAATTTCAGCTTATAATATCAAACATCAGAACCTGATCTAATTGATTTTCACAGTCAAACTTTTTTTACTGCTTTGAAGAGAAAACATTGCTAGTTAGAAGTTCCAATAATTTCAATTAGAAACCATCATATACACAAAAATATAAATGAAAAATCACAAGCTGTGGTTATGGAGGAGGAACTATCTATAGGTGTATAAGAAGGAAAGATGCTGCAACAAACAAATGAAGGCAGAAAGTTCTGTCGCATTCATCGAATCTAACATACCAATGCCTCTGAAAGGAGGACTCAAGCTACCAGTGGATGTGGTTTTAAGGTCCTAACATGTGCCTACTGGTTGAAAGTTGTAGGTGAAACTATCCTCCATTACTCCACAAACTGTAGAGTACATAAAAAAATTCAAACCTAGTACCAGGTTTACCTATTGAAAACATCTGCAATTTGACCTGAGTCAATCAAATTCCACTAGGATACCTGCCACCCCATCACTGTTTTACAAGTCACTCAACCAGGATGTTATGTCTCTACCTAAAGGCATCAATTAATGAATGTGCTAAAGAACGGCACAAACGCTCCATAAGATCATATTACAAAAAACACAGAGCTAATTAGAAGCTCAACCTAGTTGTCTTTATGAATTTGTATTACATCAATAGCTTCCTCAATGATGAAATCTATGGGTGCCTTTTATATGTCTTGTCAATGGCTACATGAAATTGAGGTACTCCAATTCAGAGAATAACGAATTTTAACATCTTTAAGACATAGGAATATAAGCAGCCAAACTAGATAGGAATTCCATCTTAAGATAGTACTCATAATAAATGGTAACGAGCATAGCTTGATACTCACGATTATGGTTATCAATCTGGTTACTTCATCCATCATTATGTTACCATATTGCAAATCATTGTGGCAGAATCCCACAAGCTGATGATCGGTTGAGAGATTCTTTTCCAGTGCTGATATTTCATCTTCCAGGGCATTCAACCGAAATTCCTTAGCTTCTTCCAGCGAAGACAAACGTTTGGCTTCATTAAGCCAGTTGCTGAAATATATTAGACATTAGACCTCATGTAAATATTTATAAATATAATGACGCAAATAGGAGTTTCCTGAAACATCATTCATTGGAATCTTCAAATAAAACGTTGTGGAACAAAGTGCATACCGCAATCTACCCCAGAGGGCAATGACCTTGGGTCCTGGCATATCTAGATTGTGGAATTCCTTCATTTTAGTTGCTATAAGAGCAGATATCTCAGGATCACGCAAATCAGCTGCCGTAAGTGTCTGGAGAGGCACAATTGAAGGTAATATGTTACTAGATAGGTCATTCATATACTTCCCCTTTTAATATATAAACTATGGAAATTACGTCAAAATGCCATTAATATCTGAACAAATTCAACAATGAAGGATCTACGAAGTTAATTAGGCTACTAGCAGTCTAGCACACACAACCAGGAAACTTAATCAACTTAAAAAACACTAGTCACTGAAACATGAAGCGCAGCTACCTGTTTTTTAGGTGCGAAAACTAATTTAAACATTGTCAACTTAATGAATTTCAATAGTCAATGCAAGTCATCGCCCTAAAAGAGAACAAATATAGAAAATTACAATAAAATAGTCAATGCAAGTCACGCCAAGTGTATCGACGATACAATTAGAGGATCCAGATTCCAGACTGCCTAAAGACAAGCTCAACGCACAAAAAAGGAAAAAATCAAAAGACGTTTACCCGAGCGCGAATAAACTCCTCGACGCGGCCATTAGAGAAGCGGCCGAGCAACCGTGGCCCCTGGCCTTGCTTGGACATGAACTCAAACGTACGGATCTCATTTTCGCGGTCGAAAAATACATCGACGCCTGCACCGTAGATCCTCACCAACACTTTCCTCGACCTCGGCAGGGACTCGTCGCGGTTGGAATTCGTAAGCCATTTGATCTGGTAGACCTCGTTCGTCATAGCTCCCTTGAGCGGAATCACCTGCAGCGCCTCCGCATCGGCTATGTCGCTCCATTCCGCCGCCAGCGATTTCAGAATCTTCCTCGCCTCGGCGGGAATGCGAGTTTCCTTACTCGATTCCGCCGCGGATCCCATGGAGTACTGTGTGAGAGGTGGAATTGAATGGAGAGGGATTTGAAGAGAATTGAATCGAGAAATCCGCCAATTTGGAGGAGAAGAGGAGAGGCCGACCTTGGGGATCGCATGTAATGCCGTTGACAGATGGCGGTTTATAACCGGGAAACGGTTGGGACATGCGCGTGTCACGTGATATATGGGCATTCTCATGGTTTGGACTTCTTTTCAGATCAATTTTCTATAAACAGTGTACGGTTTTCCTGCCCTCGTCCTCTGGTAATGTGTAAATTTACCATATTTTGACCAAAATTCAATGCCGTGGATTTGCTATATATTTGTTAACCATGTATTTCGACTGTCAAAATGTATTCTAATTGGTAAGGATTTAAATTTGACCCGAAGTTATTGCCATCTTTGAATTTTTGACATAATAAAATTGAAAATTTATATAGTAATTAACAACAATTTTATTAAAGATGACAATCTCTAACATGACTCTAACCCGACATAAAGTTACTGAGAGAAACTTGGTAGTGCCCTTCCGCCAATTCCTTTAAGTTTCAGCCTCACGACCATATTCCCCTCGGAACCCAAAGATTTTGATTTCTCATAAGGTGCCGGCGAAGTCCTAATAACAACATTCGCCGAGCCCTGGTCGACATTATTTATGGTTGAGACTAGGACGGTATCCGATCGTCTTCGATCCCTAAACTTTCTTTCTTGATTAATGAAAACATCCTTCACAAATGCTTTCGCAGTTGTTCGTCTTTCATAAATCCAAGAATTTCACATCTGACTATGAAATATGAATGCTCTTGACTCTTATCAATTGGTCTCAAACATAATATCTTTTATTTTATTTAATTTTTGATGTATTTGAATATAAGCCGAAATTGATCTGATTCTAAACACGAACAAGACTCCACGACATGAATTGTCACTGCTAAATTTTATGCTGCTTTCTCACTATTTCTTACTTTTCTTTACTAGATTATAAATTTGGTCAAGGAAAGTTTCTTGTAACAATATTACACAAACCAAGGGCAACCATGAAATTTACTTTCAATTATCAAAATCTTAAGTTTTTCTTTAAATTTGGCTCTGCCATTGAAGAGACTCGTACCCAGGTCTCTTCATTGAAAAGTAATACCCGTAATCACTGGGCTAACCCCTACACCGAAGAGTAATACTCGTGACCATTGGGCTAACCCAGTGATTATTTTAAGGTTCTCCATTATCAATCACGTTATAATCCACATACAAATAATTACTCCCATTACTATTTGGAAAAAAAAAAATAACATCTATTCCAATATATAATTCTATTTTCCAAATACAAAAACTGAGCCTCATAATGAACATCTAAAAATAATAAAAGTAATAAATTAAATATTGAAAATTACGGGTATAAATGACAGTGAATGATTATAAGTGTAGCTTAATGTAATTATTTATGCAAGCAACAAACTACAAATAGGTTTCTGTTCCTGTTGTGTATGTATGTGAAGCTGAGAATGGGTTTGTTAATTGTTAACATCAATTGGACGCAGAAATAAATTCTTCAAGGAGGCGTTCTATAGTCCTCCGTGAGATAACTTTATCGATTTCAAACACTCTCATCCCATCTTTCAGACCTGCAGAACCCAAAAGAGCAATACAATTTAGGGGTAATTTCAAAAACGACCCCTAGGTTTAACCAAATTACAAAAAACTCCAGTTATCTTTCAAAAAACCTTAAAATGTTACAAACACCGTTTTATTTACCTAACAAATACCCCCTCTTGAGTGTACAATTTGTAAAAGAGAAACAAATATCAAGGAGAATCCATAATTTTGAAAGATAAATGGGTTTTTTTGTAATTAAGATAAACCTCAGGGTAGCTTTTGTAATTAACCGTACATTTTATAACCCCATCGGCCACCATAAACATATTCCTGTCTGGTAATATAAACGAGAACGAATGTGGATAGATATTTATTTCAGTTTCATGAGAACATCGGAGGACTTGACGACGGAGTATCAAATGCAAATGCAAAGAAGAACAAACAGACCTAATTGATGTAGAACTTTGAGTGGCAGTTGTGATGCACTTGAATTGAGGAACAGCAGTAGGTTCTTCATAAGTTCAGAAGATTCAGCAGATACCAGAATTTCCCTCTAATGTGCAACATAAAAATCATCAGAAATGTAGATACATTTGTTACAATGGGAAGTTCACAGGATAATCCATTAGGTCTTAAAAAGACATCACATGAGAAAATTTAATCATTTTTATTGTTAATATAATACGATCAGTTAAGTTCCTACTAGCTGGCGCTGGGAAACTCGGACGTGACAGCATAATGTAGAAAAAAGAAGGTGAAAATCAATCGGCAATTGTTTTTATGGCAGTTGATACCAGCATAATAGCTAAAACTACCACGAAAATTGGTGTTAGGTTTAGAGGGTGTTTGGCTGAGCTTAGCTCTTATAATTTCCTACATCTTATAAGATGTTTTAAGAGCATAAACTATAAAATAAGTTGTTGAAGTGTTTGGATAAAATAAGATGATAAAACTTGCATGATGTTAGTAATGAAAGTTTTGTATTAAAATGATCGAGGTTGGTTGTTAACTAAGTTCTTATTTAGAAAATAAGTTGGGACCCCTACTTTTTTGAAGAGCTTATAAGCTCAGCCAAACACCCTCATAAGAACTTATAAGATCCTTTTTAAGCTTATAAGCTCAGCCAAACACCCTCTCAATCATTAAATCGGGATTCTCAATGCAAAACCACAAAAGGAAAAACAAACAAAGAAGAGACCAACGAACCTTGAATTTCTTCTGCGTATCATAATAGCCAGAAACAACCAGTAGGAGGCCAATTTTTTCCAATTCTGCATTCAAAGCACCATAACATCATGAAATGAACAGAGGAAAGTATGAAATTCCAGAGTTGACCAATGCAAGATTTCATAAGACTACAAAATATATAAAGCCAGGGGAAAAAAAACATTAATTGATTCTGACGCAAAACCCATATAGGAAAAAATGGAATAATGTAATGAAATTTTGATGAATAAAGGCAATGATGTCCTATAGTATTCTTGATGAAGTGAGTGCAGAATCTCCGGATATGACAATCAACTGAAAATATGGTAAATCTCGAATCATGGTAGAAATCAGTATAAGTAATTACTTTGGAAGTGTATGATTTCTTGAATGGAAGAGGAATCATGAGACAGCAGTTGTGCAACTGACATTCCAATCGAACTCATCCCAATATTTGGTGCCCGCAACTTTGCACTGATAGTATTTGGTTTACCTGCTTCAACAAATTTCAAGACCAATGTAATGACTGAAATTAGAAACGAATAATCAGGCCCATTTCCTTTTGTATATTCTGAACACTGAAAGATAATCTAGTACATTCTTTAAAAGTGCAAGAAAATACAAACAGCTAACTACTATTCTCCAGAAAGCCGGAAAGCAAATTGGTCTCCACAATTCAAGATAAAGAACTATATTGAATATAAAAATTCTTTATCTTTCACCCCATCAATCAGTTTTGCGAAGAAAATATGAATGAAATAAATAGTAGATTTGGAGTCGGCAATAAATTGGGAAAACCTGATGTGGTCCATTTCTTGAATTCCTTCCGCAAAATTTCTTCCACTTTAAGGTCAGATGGACCATAGGTTTTGTATTTCACTGAGAAACATATAGGAAGAAAAAAGGTGACTCCATATTGATGAATTAACTCATAAAGGCAATAAGTAGACCTGTGAGAATTATTTATCTTACAAATTTGGTAAAGTCCATTGCATCCAAATCGACCAGCTCCATTAATTAACAAGGTAGCCATGTATTTATCTTTTGATGTACATTGTGAGCTTGATAGATTTCCAGTATCCAGAAGGATGCCTGCTAGCTGCCAATTGGAGAGGGAAAAAAAGAGAAGGAAAAAAAAAAAAGACAAGCAGAATATTTTTAAAAACCAATAGCAATTGACGAACCACTATTTTTTAAAAAAAAAAAAAATAAAGAAAAACACCTTACAAAAGGGGTGGGGGATTAAGGCCATGATCCCCAGCCTATAGATATAACTCAAAATAAAGTAGCACATGGTGTTTTAGAAACGAATCCTAAGTTAACTCTAAGTAAACAAAAATTCATATATAGAAGTCATCGAAGTCAAAACTTGGGGATGGTATCTCTAGGCTAGATTAACAGATCACGAGTTCAAAATTCATATATAGAAGTTATCGAAGGCTTATAAAGAAAGGAATCAGTTTTAGCAGCAGATTAAACAGAAATTTACAGAACAAATTTCTGGTATTTCTTTACTGTTCCTTGCTATATGATTGAGAGGGGACAAAATAGACCATTGAGTTTATTGAGTTCTGTTGTGAGACGTCTTCGTAAAGAAACAATTTTATAAAAGGCCTAAATTGTCGTGCATCAGATAAATTATGCTAGCAAAACAAAATACTTAAGAGAAAAGTGTACAACGTCATGAAATTAGAATATGGATACATGAAATTGAAATCGGCAACTCAGTACCAGAAGTCTACTGAATCCTTGCCCAGCCAATATCTCAGGTGAAGTCATAGCAATTTTTTCAGCAATAACAGTACAGCACGACAAATCCTGAAACGTAAAATATGAGACATTTATTTCTTAGCGTCGTATAACTGAAAAACATGATGTTGAAAATCATATAGGTGAAGAAAATTAAGCGTGATAATATGCAATACTATATATCTTATTGGCGCCCAAGTTAGTCTTTATGAAAATCAAGGTAAAATAGTTCTTTTTTTTACGACAAAAAATCATTTCCTTGCATGTAGCATACAAAATGTGAGAAAAAGCAAGTAAAGAAGTTAAGTTTCCATATAATAAAAATGAGACTTTCTTCAACACTTCATCTTTTTAGCTTCAGTTAGTTGGGAAGGAATATCTCTACTGAATCTAATATAGTTTTTATGAACACTGATTTAAAACTTGTATCAATGTTAATGTTTTGTTTTTTTCCTTTTCCTTTTTCTTTTCTTTACATTTCTCATTTAAGAGAATGAGGCTCTCATCATTACATATTTATGGAATAAACAAAAGAAATGTAGGCCAGAACTCAAATGCACTTTTCTGTAATATGAGACAACAGGTCAGGTTTTATGCAGTAGCCTATATCCAATTTATAATAGGAGAAGAAAAGAACAAAAAAAAAAAATTGAGTTATGTGGTAAACATATTACCTGCCGCACAGTGATAGAATCAACCCAAGAATAGGTATCAGACTGTACCAAAAAACAGAATAATGTAAAAATGTACT
This sequence comes from Rehmannia glutinosa, assembly GCA_016081115.2. Classification (NCBI taxonomy): domain Eukaryota; kingdom Viridiplantae; phylum Streptophyta; class Magnoliopsida; order Lamiales; family Orobanchaceae; genus Rehmannia; species Rehmannia glutinosa. Next base: position 77,597,709 of record CM071933.1, on the reverse strand, counting down.
CTCGTGCATATAGAAATTAAGCATATTTACATTGAAGTTGAACCATAACAAGGCCACATACAAACCTTTGTGCAATGAAACACTTCAACTATTGCCTCTCTCAGTGCCTGCTTAATAGGTAGCATACGCCTATCATTTCCATTAGGTTGGAACAAAACCAGCAAGTTGAAATTAAAGATTTACCTCTTGTTCAGATGGGATCTTATCACAATTGAGTAACACTAGTTTGAGACTCCCAAACAAATCATAATAGGACAAGTCAATCTGGTCAATGCCATAAGAAGGGAGGAAGAATGAGATTCTAATTGACAGAAAGAACAGAAAATTGCGAAATGAAACTACATTAACTAATGGAGGAGATGAAGTGGATATGTACATAGAACGGGAAGGTAGCAAAAGCAAGATTTAACTGAAAGACAAACGTACTCTTATAATTTGACAGAAAGAACAGAAAATTGCGAAATGAAACTACATTAACAAACTATATTGTAATGGAGGAGATGAAGTGGATATGTACATAGAACGGGAAGGTAGCAAAAGCAAGATTTAACTGAAAGACAAACGTACTCCTATAATTTATATATATTTATGAATCTGATCTTACAAATCTCCAGGTAATATTCCAATATTTGCAAAAGATGTATATAAGTTGGATTTGCTTCCATAATAAACCAATCCGTAGTAAAACGCCAATGGTAATTATGATGTTCAGAAATACTAGGCATGGGCTAGTTTCCATTTTCAAAATAATCAAGAGGAAAAAAATACCTCGTCAACAAAAATCAAGGATGACAGATCAATATGGCATGAATCAAGCAGCCACAGAAGATCAGCACGTGAATCTAAATTGGCCCTCTTCATATTGATGACTGGCACAGTACAAAATTGGTTGTTCTTAAGAGTCTCGTCAAGATAAAAGGCATACATGATGGTCGAAGCAACGGATCCCACATCTGCATAGTACAATGTTAGGTTATGAAAACTACATTTCAAAAATTAGTCCAACTATTCTTAATTTGCTATTGCTGGTTTACGAGAAAAAACAGAGAGCTAAAACCCTTTAATATTTTTACATTCTATAAGACTATAACTCCTAAATCACATTTTAGTAAAAGTAAATACATATATAACTTTCTCAATCTACTCTAGTTCTCATTCATTCTAGTTAGTAATTGCTTTAAGAATTTGCAAACCATTGAAATGGTAAAGTAATTAATCTTCACCATTTCTTGAAAAATTAACAACCAAGATTCAGAGTATCCAAGAATTAACAGTGAAAGATTCTTTAACTTCTGAATCTCCGACAAATGCAGATTAGAGGTCAGTGTGATTGTAGCATTTGCAATGAGAGAAATCAGCAAACAAATGACAGTATGGACAAGATTTTTTCCAACAATTTAAATCAAATTACCGGCAACATCTGGTCCAATTACGGCATGCAGGAACTTTCCAGGAATACCAGAATTCACGTAATCCCTCCTAGCTTTCAGGTACATGTTTAGCTTGCGAACACTTTCACATGATTCAACAACTTCCATTTGTGGTGAAGCCCCATTATAAAATAATGCAGCCGAAGGAGGAAGAGGAACATCAGGAATACCAGTTTGCCCCTTACTCACACTATAAGATCTTTGGATCTCTGAATTAAAATCTGTTGATGGTTCGTTCAAATCATGGAAGTTAATATTCAAATCCGACGGAATAACAAGTGGTGAGGAAGTCTTTGACCACCTCCCAGATAATGACCGGCCAATAGGTACAAGAACAATGTCTGAGGGCGAGTTTTTTGGACTGTAAGTGACATCTTCGGTTACAGTAAAAGTATTATTTTGGGATCTTCGGTCTCCAATGTCTGAGGCTGATCTATGAATGTTTTTCATTTCCAATTTTTCTTGAAAGTCAAAGGCACTGTCCTTTTTCACAACTGCTGCTTCACCTCTTCGCATCCCATAAAAAAATGAGTCATCACGAGTGCGAACATATGTTTCCTAGAGCAAAGTTATACATGATTTGATGAAACCAACAATACATTAAAAGGAACCTTATTAAACTTACAGATATCAAATCAAAATACATGGATTAATATTACTCATTGTTCTCCCCTTATTTTATTCATTAGATAAGTAGCAGAGAACAAGAAAAATAAAGTTAAGACTCCAACCAAGTTCCAAGTTAAGAAGAGCTGATTTATATGTTGTATTGACGGTAGGATTTGCAGCAACATACTTAGGAAGAAGCAAGACTCATTTAACACCACTTACCCTGTAAGATACAATAATTGAATTCTTAATTGATGCATATTAAGAATCAACAATCATTGTCAAACATCTTAGGTTAATCGAACAAGTCATGTTGTGTCATGAAAAAGCGATTAACGTGAACAGAATAGTGGATGTCAATTTGATACCATCCCCCTGAGTCACGCAATGCAGCACTTCTATTATTATCATTATAGCATAATGACCATCACGTGTAGAAATGGCCTTAATTTCACATCTTAAACTTGTGAAAATGAACATAATGTGAAACTATAATGCAGCAGTTACGGCTTTTGGACATAATTCTCCACAGACATATTTGATGCAACTGCATCATTCCACGGGAAAAAAGAAAAAAAGAATCTAATTTGATAGGCTGAGATAACATCTTAACCGATATTTTGGCATCTTTTTCTTCATGAGAGCATAAACCCGCATCTTCACCTATAATGCCAGCAGCTGAATCAACCAGAAATTATCCATACCTGTGAGCTAGTCGACAATTTCCATGATTTTTCTTTCAACCGAAAAAATATACTATTACGTAATGTATGTCGTCACTAATTTGTTGTCACACTTCAAATCCGCTTTAGCAGCCCATTGTAATTGATATCATCCCATCTATATAATCCGTTTCGCTTACAAGATTTCAACCATAACATTCGATTCCGTTTCATCTTTATTTCATCGAAGCCTCCACCAAAATCATCATGCAAAATCGAATTACACTGTAATCTCTACTGCGATTTTTTAAGCTAGCCTATATGATATTTACGATCATTTCCAGAGTAAAAAACATTTTCTATAAATATATATTATGGCCTCAATAATTCAGAAAAACAAGAATGCACAGAAATGCCATCAAGAATGAAATAGGAGTTGAATGCAAATTTACCCGCTGATTCGAGGCGACCGATTTGGAGGCTGTGGTGGACTTCATGTTGCCAGCAATGAGGAGCCTCAAAAATTAGCCCCCAAAGACAAGCAAAAGAACAGTCTGAAATGGAACAGAGTATATCCGCTGTGTGTTTAGTGTGTGTTTGTTGGAAGCGACGGAGAATTTGAGGAAGACAACCAAAAAAAAAAGCAGCAAAAATTGAATACATGGATTGTAAACATTGTGAAGTCCGCCATTGGAGTACATCCTTGGACTTACTGCATAGCAATCGGCAGATAAAATCATGCACTCAAAACCAGGTACGACTCCAAAACCCTAATCCCAAAGTGCATAATAGAAAAACACCATCGGAATTCCACAATATCCTTGGGATTATAACTACATCCAATTCCTGCTGTCCAAACAACGCTTCTTGTAAGCTTTTAACAACTTTAAATACAAGGAAATACAGAACGGGCTAAAATGGTGGGGGGAAAAAACCTGTAAGAAACTGGAAACCTTTCCCGTGGCGGCGGCGGCGGTGGCGGGAAGAAGGCGTTCTCGGCGGATGCATAATCGCCGGTGGCGTAAACGGAAAAGACACCAGGGATACCATTAGGTAAGAATTTCGTCAGCATAACTTTTTTCCTTTTTTTCGCCATTACAGATTGTTGTAATTGTATTTGTAGTAGTATTACATTAATCTCTTTACAAAATCTTGAAAAAATAATGTTCTGATAATCTCATAATTTTCTTTTTTTTTTTTTTAGTTACGCACAGGGATTGATCAACCCCGACTTCCCAAAATGAAGGGTATACCATTCTTGCGCCAAGTATTACCATAATTTTCTTTTTGAGTACTGATAATCTCATAATTGATTATAGTAATCCGATACACGTCACGTGCTATAATGTTTAGAGATTGCTTTGAGATTTTATATACAAAAAAAAAAGATTGAAAATAATATTTTCTTTGACAGTTTTGAAATGTGCTTAAATATATAGTACTTTTAAAAGTAACTTAATTAATATAAATAATAGGCATGCAAAATATAAAGTTGGAAATGACATGATACTAATGTGTAAGCTAAGACCCTTTTTATATATTGAAATGAAAAAAAGGAAATAAAAATAAAATGTAAGACCATTTTTAAAGTTTGTTTGATGTATTTTGTGAAATTGTAATTTTTGAATTGTAAGAAAGGTTTGTAAAGTTAGAGCCGCCCAAATAAAAATGTCGATTCTTTACCAACAAAATTGTCCTACCCATGTATGTGTTACGTTAAAGTATGGACATTTATATGATGATATCGTATTATATCCGTTACATATTCAATACGAATTTATTTTTTGATATTTCATGGATACATCTACACATGTAAATAGATAAAAATTATTCTAATATTCATTTTTTCAGCATTTTTTTATGTTTTTATGTGAGTTATCACATTTCATATTTGAGTAGTACTTATGAAAAACATTGTTTTTTTTTTACACCTATATTTTCAATAATATAAAAATATATAATTTTATATGTATATATATCATACCCGTATACTTAAAATTTCAAAAATATCATATTCACGCATGCGTCTCATATCGTATCCGTGTCACGATCGGTATCAGACGTGCTCTATATAGAGATGTTAAAAAGTCGCGCACGCTGATGGGACCGCTTAAAGGAAAAAAAGAGGGTTAGGGCCGAATTTTTGGCCCGTTTAAATCGGGCCTTTTGGCCAGGACCATTTAAACCGGAGACCGTTAGGGCTAGCCCGAAGGTTAAGGGCTAGTCCGTGAGCCCGCTATTTTTATTTTTAAAAAATTAAATATAATTCTAATATTTTATATCTACTTTTATTACCTATTACTAGTAAATTTATTTTTCAAATTCACATCTCTCTCATATTTAAGTTTAACTTTATTAAACAAGCTATAAATCTTGAAAAAGCTTCTCTTTTATTTGCTTTATTTATTACTTAATTTAGTTTTCCATTTTTATTCGAATAAGAAAATTTCACATAGTCTTATTAGATTATTTAGGATATAAATTATATTTCTAAATGGTGCTAAATCTAATTTTATAATTTTGTTAATGCAACGTAATTATAAACATGCATGATTTTTTTTAAGAATAACTTTAAACTTTAATGTTATATATGCTCAAATTTGAAATTTTAGATCTAAATGTCATTTTTTTGAAAATTTTAAATTATAGTCATATGAGTAATTACAGAAAAAGTGTTAATTTTGGGTAGATTTAGTTATTATTATTTTATTTTCAAAATTTTGATCATAAAATATTTAATTTTTATAAATTTGTTAATGCAATGTAATTAAAAACTTTGCATGAATTTTATTTATGACGAATAGTTTAACTTAAAATGTTAAACTTAAATGTTATATATATTCGAGGTTAAAATTTTAAATTTAAAAATTATTTTTTATTTTTTTGACTAGCCCGATAGTGGCCCGTTTAGCCCGAAGCCCATTAGGATTAGGGTTAGGTTCTAATATTACCAGCCCGTTTAACACCGGCCCGTTTAGACCGAAGATCGTTTAGCCCAAAATCCGTTAGCGCTAGCCCTATCATTTAACATCTCTAGCTTTATAGGTTATGTCACATTTTTTTTTTTTTTTTTGAGAAATAGGTTATGTCACATTGCTTGTAAAAAATTCATTCTATCGGTTAAACATTTACAATTCTCCATTATAAGTTGATGTAATGATTCAGTATGTCATTATAAGTTGATGTAATAATTCAGTATGTAATTAAATGGTGAGTTATGTACTTACTTCGAAGCTTTAATTATAAATATTCACATATAATCATGTGATTTAAGTATAAAAAATAAATGATTATATTGATATTAAAAATATATATAAAAAAAAGTAGAAACAACGATTCTCTATTCATACACCCGACAGAATTTCTCACTAGAAATGATAATGCATTCACAAAAAAAAAAAAAAAAAAAAAGGCAAAAAAGAAATGCATTTTGGATGCTTGAAAAATTAGTCGAGAAAATTGGCCTAAATTGGAGGCGTGACCTCCGCATCCCATCATTCAATTTTGATTCACATTTCTCAATTTTTCATAGTCATGGCATATTATTTGCTACACATTCAAATTAATAGAATTCAATAAAATCATTACATTTTGAATAAGTTTACAAAAAATTACGCTTGATTTGTTACATAAAATTACTAGCGTCAACAAATCTATAATAAGAAAAAGAACCCAAATAGAAAAAATCAAGGTATGCATTGTTGGCATATGAAATAATAAAGAAAGTAAATCTGATGGTGTAAAAAGGGTTTGAAATGTTGATGGATTACATTAAATTACATGAATCACCTTTTTATTTGTTTGATTCTCAAAATTTTGAATTCTACACTAATACAAGGTAAGTAAATCACTCTATTCACCTCTATAAATTGGCTCCTCTTCCCATTCACTTGACTCAACAAACACATTTCTAATCACATAGTGTATTCCTTTTGTGTGTGGATATTTTCACACACTTACATACATACACATATATGTATAAAATATTTATTTTAATATATAATTGCATATATGGTAGGAGGAAGAAAGGTGGAAGGATGAGATGGGAATGAGGAGACATGCCTGGCTCCCTGTATGCCACTCGGCTATGCTAATCCGATGAATGGATTGGCTAAATCGTGTGGCGTATGAGGAGTCGAGCATGTCACAAAAACCATCATATTCTTCCACATTTGATGTTATTTAAAATCATCAGTGAAAAGATAGGCGAAAGTCGGGTGAGTAAGATGGGAGTGATGGGACATGCCTGGCTCCCTGCATGCCACTCGACGACACCAATCCGATTGATGGATTGGCTGAGCCGGATGGCGTGTGAGGAGTCTAGCATGTCAAAAAACCATCATCATATTCTTCCACATTTGCTATTATTTAAAATCATCAATGAAAAGGTAGGAGAAAGGCGGGCAGGTGAGATGAGAGTGATGGGACATGCCTGGCTCCCTGCATGCCACTCGACGACACCAATCCGATTGATGGATTGGCTGAGCCGGATGGCGTGTGAGGAGTCGAGCATGTCTAAAAACCATCATCTTATTTTGCCGTTTTTTATTTTCTTCATTTTCCTTTTTTCCTTGGGGATGGGAAGGAAATTGAAATCAATGTTTTCTTTCTTTACAAATATAAAAGTTTTTTTTTTTTCAAAATTGAGCAATTGTTATTATTACTATTTCTTTCTCATATGAAAGGGCTGATTGCTTGCTGTTTACATTGTTTGCATGATTAAGTTAAATAATTTATTTGCAGTAATAGAAACTAAAAGAAATTATGGTCTGAGTGATATGAGCCCATTAGCCTTGTTTTGATTTTTCCTCATTGTTTGGGTTTTCGTAGCCCAATTTGTATTTCTATCTACGCAGCCCAGCCCAATTTAAGAATTTTAAACTTTTGATAATCAGCAAAGCAATTCTTTTGAGCCCAAATAATCAGGACATAATGAGTGTAAGTATTTTGAGAATAAAGTTTTTGAAAATATTTATTTTATTTCTTTACCGTTTGAATGATATATATGATCAAATAAACCTAATAAAATCGAGATACTCATAATTAGTTAATGACATTAATAATCACTAGATTAGACTTAAAAATTAACTTGTGGAAAAAGACTACGACATTAATATTATTTGGTATCCTCGATGAAGAGTTAGGGAAAAGGCGGAAGGGTGAAATGGGGGTGATCGGACATGCCTGGCTCCCTGCATGCCACTCGATAACACCAATCCGATGGATGGATTGGTTGAGTCAAGTGGCGTGTGAGGAGTCAAGCATGTCATAAAATCATCGTCTCCTTCCACTATTTCTATTTCAAGCTACAAATATTTGTGTGCATACTTTGACTAATTAATTTGATTAACTGAACCATGCATTTATATATGTATAGTAGAATTTATCAATAATCGATATTTTAATTGTAATGGTGAACTTTTAGTTGTATTATTTATTAAAAGTATACGAAATTAACTCTTGACGTGCTTATTAATTTCTTATAAAATTTAATTATTTATCATTTAGCCCAAGTTGTGATCCAAGGAGCATGTATGTTTTTTTAATTTTGAAAGTTAAAAACAGTTTTTTTCTTTTTAAAATATATTGTTTTATTTAATTTTCTAAAGCTTTTTTCTAATTATTTTTAAACATTCACTTTTTATTTGCTGGCCTAATTAATATTTATCAAACAATTACTTTTTTCTGTGCATGTTAAAGGTGTATGAATGAGTTTTTTTCTTTTTCAATGAAGAAAATATGAAGAGAATAAGTATTTTTGTATATACATGTATATATATATATATATATATATATATATATATATTGGTAAAGAAGTTGTGTTCAATAAAATATAGAAAAACTGCAACATCAATAAATAATACAATTATCTTTTTCAACATAAAAAATCTCCCCAAACAAACAGAAAAAAGTATAAAAAATTAGGAAAAAAAAGATCCAATAAAATATTAATTATAATATCCAACTCAAATGGCAATGAAGCTAGCTGCGTGGAGAGACTACTTGACGAAAATCTGTAGATCTGAGGAAGAAAATTCCAACTTCTCCAAGACAAGCCAAGATAAATAATCTTCATATGACGGGAAAAAAACACTCTTACTAAAGAGGGTAGAATCTCTACTTCCACAAAAAGAAAGAATACAACTCACACGTGAGAGAAAACATGAAAAGAAAGAACAAAAAAAAAGAGTTAATATATTTGTATTTATTTTGCGTGTAGACTCGAAAAAAGTTTGTGTTTATATTATAATGTTTGTAAATTAAATAAACTTTATTATTATGTTATTAGAGCTTTTGTGCAATTTTCTCAACCATAACTTTTATAATATCAATGAAGCTAAATTATTGACAGAATGTACGGTTTTTGTAAGTTAATATTATGTATTATATAAACTTTATTATGTTATTAGAGCTTTTGTGCAATTTTCTCAACTATCACATTGGGCAAAACTATATCGCTAATTTCATTTTAAATCCATATTTAAAAACATCAAACTCGAACATATCTATCAATTGGATAAGATATTGACAAGGCATGTAACATGAAGGACCAGTTGAAGAACGTACACGCATGTTTCAAATTTGCCAACTTTCGAAGAAAAAAAAAAAAAGAACAATGAATTTTTTAATTTTTATTTTAGTTCTTTTGATCTTCTAAATGAAGTACGCTCTAGATCAATCCAAAAGAAATTGTCCGTTTTAGTGACATTACAGTTTTGTTCTATAAAAGATGTCTTATGAGCATTGTTCTAAAAAACCCCCAACCCTGATTATTCCCCACTTAGGCGTTAGGTTCCCCTTGTCCGCCTATAATTTTTTTTTCTTCGATTCTATTCCGCCAGTCTCCGCCTAGGCGCTAAACCCAACCTACCGTCCGACTAGCTCCTATCGCTTTTTAAAACACTGCTTATGAGTCACTTTCCACTCGCGTCTTTTATGACATGGGATGTATCCTTACCAACAATAATTATATATATAATACATGCACTCGCACCCACGAGCATGGCGCAATGGTAGATTGAAGCAGGATGTACGTAGAACGATTGAGTAGCAGGGGTTCGAACCCTTTTGTGATTCTGAAAGGCATGATTTATTTTGCAAGGCAAGGTAAGCAGAATAATTTTGTAAGACTATTGTTCTTGGAAAGCAAAATAATCCTAGCTAGAAAGCAGGGATTTCATGTGGTGGTCGAATAACAGAATGTCGACATGATTGTGTAAAAATTGTGACCGCGTCTGGTTTTAATTGGCAACAACTTAAAGGGTAAGACATCCCACCTATAGGACTTGGGTTCATCTTTTTCGTCTGATTATTCTCTTGTTTTTTCATTATTGCTAGTTGTTTGGCTTTATAAACAACATTTTATTTTTTTATCTTTTATATATTCCGAATTTATTCAAAAAAAAAAATTAACAATAAAATGCATCTCTTCCATGGACGGTTGTCCGAGTTTTAATGACATGTTGGCATGTTCTAGCCGAGGAAAAAAAATACATAAAACTAAGTTAGGTTAAACAAGTTGGCAGACACGAAGCCAAGACTAATGCCGGCCTCCATCGTGCACGGTGCACCTGCACCACCAAATCCCTAACACGACTATAGTACACCATATGCAAGTACAAATACGGTTGGAAAACGAGCTAAACTACTCGATTCGAGATTGATCGTAATTAAAAGTTCGTTTGAGCTCGGTTCATTAACATAACGAAACCAAACTTGAACACATTTTTCCATTCGATAACATATAAAGTTCGGCTCGAGCTCGACTCGATTAGTAAAAAAATAATAAAATATGTGTAAAAATATCAAGCTACTCGAGCTCGATTCGTGCTCGGCTCGACTAAAACTCGTTTGAACTCAATTCGATTAATAATCAAACCAACCTCAAACATAATTTTTGAAGCTCAATTAAAATTCAAACAAACTTGAACAGTACTATGATTGGTTTGACTCGACTCGTTTACACCTCAAGTGCACAATATTTAATTAGCATGTTTCCCTGTGTGACAAGAGACCTGTAATTTCTTTTTTGTACAATTATGACCTTGGTTTTACGTAATTTCATTATTGTGCACTTAAAAACCAGGTGGCTTAGTCCAAATAGCCACCCACAAGCAATTGTGGGGTGGAGTTAGGGGTTCAAATCCCGCTCCATCAAATTGTTTGTGGGGTGGAGGTCGGGGTTCTTATCTCGCTCCATCAAATTGCTCCCAAGGGCATACGCGAGTAGTGAAGATTTGGTGGGAACTCATCTTGAATAAAGCATCCGTGTGGGTTCGATTCGGGAGAGATCGTTATTAGTAGATTGGGGTTGAACATAATTGTTCTCTTTACTCTTTACCAGGAGGATCCGGTTGTACGTCCGCGGACCCCTCGTAACACTCGGCCAAGACGCGTGCACATCCCGCGGTTTACCTTGGCAAAATGAGAATGATGGAGTCGGAGTGTTGTCCTCGATATATAAGCGTAAGTTTCTGTTCGAGTTATAAAAAAAAAAAAAAAAATTTATTGTGCACTTAAAGGGGAGCTTGGGGATCTCCAATTGGATCCCCAAAATAATGGTAAAAAGGCGGATTTATCTTCTTGCCAATGGAAGTAAAGTTGTCATTGTTAATTCACACGCAAACTGGCACACAGAATTCTAGGGACTCTGTTCATATATATATTTATCTTTTTGACAGTTTTTTTTCTTTAATAAATTAATTACTTTTCACATGCAAACTTTATGAATTAATTTTTTATTTTTTCTGAAATGCCATACGTTGCAGTCATATATTTATAGTATTCTTAAACTTTTCATTATACTTAATTTGGAATAGGCACCTTATCTTCTCGAGGTGATCAACGTGGAGTTAATAAATATTATCTAGACTTTGCTCAACTACTACACAAAATTGAATAATCAACTCGTTCGCATTGGAAATTAAATCAAGGGGAAAAGGAAAAAAGAATTTACAAGAAAAGCTATACAAATCAATCTAACAAATTTCTTTTTAAATAAAAAATTGTGTATATAACAAAATAAAAAGGGAAATCAAGAAACTTTGGAGTTGGGATTTAGACTTCAGTGTATTGTAAAGATTTAGACTTCAGTGATTTGTAAAATTTGGATTTAGTAAAGGATTTGGAGGAAAATGACTTTCATGGACATAGCTAGAAAATAAAGACTAAGGGGCAATGTTTATTTTTTCGACATTAAATACATAAATAGGTAGTTTTAATTTTTTTAGGGACGAAAAATGATAAAATTTAATATTTTTATATAAAAAAGTTATACTAATTATAAAAAAAATTGAAGTCGAGGGGGGTCGGCCGCCACCGCCAGCCCCTAGCTCTGTCTCTAGATGGAATTAAACCACAATAACTCAAAAATCAACTAAAATGAAACTCAAAGATTGAAATCCATTGTATTCTAAGAATATTCAAACAAGATTAATGATTTTTTTTTTTTTTGAGAATAAGACCAACGAATTCACTATTATGTATTTGGCAATCTTAGTTTCAAACAATTTAAATGAAACCATAGATAGTTAATTTAAATTTGGATAACCACCAACGTGTAGCTCAAGTGATATTGCTCACCCTTTTTAAGGGTGTTCACTAGGGTTCGGACCATGTATCTTTTAATTTCTTTGAAATTTATCCCCTCCACTCCAACCACTATTCCCAACTTAATAAAAAAAATTAAATTTGGATAAATTCCGTTTGAAACACTAATTTACATTTCATGACCTAGTTGAAACACATAAATCAACACTAAAAAATTAAAATGTATAGATAAACTCTTCGTGACAGACATACTTTAATTAGGGTAGCCATTAAAGACAAATTAAACAACATAATTAATTAAATTTGGATAATTAATTAATCTCAGCCGTCCACATAGACGGCCAAGATCAACCATGATAGCTGAGGTGGCCGACGTCAGCCGCGGTGGCTGCCGCACGCGGATCAAAACTAACACCAAAAAAAGACTTTTGAGGAAAGCCATTAATTAACCACGACTTTAATTTAATTCTTGGTCTTAATTAATAATTAAATCAGATAATTAATAAGTCGTAAGCATCGAGAGACAGGGTTGTCGTTATTAGGGTGAGTCACGACTTTAATTAATCGATTAATAATAATAATTAACAAATGGGATTAAATTATGATTGCTAATCAGATGGAAGGATTCTTCTACTTCGATCCTTAATTAGTTTTAAAAAAAAAATTTAAGAGGACAAATTCTGTGTCAGAGAATCCCAGTGTTATTACAACTTGTTTTGTAGCTAGTGAGAATTTTGTTTTTATGCATGAACATGGGCTATGTGTTGTCTCTACCCCAATTATACAATGATTCCAAAAATCAAACCAATAAGGGCGTTCTTGGGATGGACCACCACAAAATCCTAGAAGTAAAGCCCTCCTATTCTATTTCCTCTTTCCTTTTCTTAAATTTTATTTTAGTAATAAATACAAGTTTATTTAGGGGTGACAATTTCTGACACGACACGACCCTAACACATAATAAGTCGGGGGTTGAGGCTTGACGGGTCAGTAAGGACTTTCCTGGATGGACCACCGCAATTAGATAGAGGTATCAAATGGGTAGGGCCGGTACTGGGCCGCCGAGCCAAAAGAAAAAATTGGGCCAATAGGGACGGTCCAAAAAAAGTCCGACTCACTTTGGGCCTCTAAATTAGAGCCGAACTCAGCCTGGTGTTTTTACTAGACAGGCCAGGCCGAAATTGTCAATCATATTTTATTTCTTCTTATTTAAAAACGTATGATAAAAATAAAATAAAAAAATTAGTATAAATACAGATTTGTTGGAGTTTGTGATCTAATGAAAAATTAAAATTAAGAACTTGGTAAAAAAATTAACTCATGAGGTGAAAACATTTTTTAATATGTGATTAGAGACTAGGTAGGATAGGTACTAGCATTCTTAAATTTCCAACTTCATGTGCCAAATTTAATTTTGATAGGAAACTCCGTATCATAATCTTCACCTCCACATGACATGGTACTATTAATTGTTAATAATGATGAAACATTAATTATTAATGGTGCATTTTAAACTAATTATTTCTGAATTAACAAAGAAATGGATTCTTTATATATATAAAGAAGCCAAGTTGGAATTGATTGGACAAGAGAATGGCCATAGCCACATATACAAGATGATCAAAGTACTTGTACCTCAATGACCGTCTTTTAGAAATGGAAAACGTTAGGCTTATTGGGTGGCCCTAAAGTTGTAACTTTTCGATGTTTAATTAAGTTAGTGATCGGCTAATTTAGGTAGTAAAGATCTTAAGAAAAGAACTATAAGAACTCAATAACGCATGAATCAATTACCCTACATATATAGGAAGAAATGAAACATGTGGATAGATCTGGCCCGTATTTAGTGGTATTGTACCGCCAAGATATATTGATCATCATTAGGATCGGGTTCAAACCGGATCCACTAATATACCAAATGGTATAGTTATAGTCTTATAGAAGTGAGGTTAATTGAGCTTTTTCCCGGGTAGGGTTTGTATAGGATCTCTACCCAACCCATTTACACATGGATGGGTCATAACGTTGTTAATAATATATTCCTATAATTAATTTGCAAAAGTTTGCTAAAATTATATGTGAACAGTGAATTGCTACTCAAGAGCCACCTGTGCAAGCTCCCACATCATCATATATATAAGATAATTATAATTTATATCTTATATGTATACATATTAATGTGTAAGGGTGTATTTATGTACTATATGATGTTTGTGTATTCGTATGCGTATGCCTATGCAATAATCATGCTAGTTTCTTCTGAGATTAAAAAAAAAAATTATGGAAGCTAAATAGTAAATAGTTTGAACCTTGAAGCATAAATTAAACCCAAATTGTAGGGTTTTAAGATGTTAGTTTTTATAAACGTGATAATCGGTGAATATATATGTGAAAAAATAGATTTTTATCGATCACTCTAATTTATGTTTTATCCATATTTCTAATTTTTGTTTTATCCATATTTAAAAACGCACACTCATGTGGTCGCATGGGATGAAGATTGAAGGGTGAACATAATCAAATCACATTTACTCATTTTTTTTTTCCGAAAAAGAAAACCATCATATAATCACTAATCATTAATCCACATTTTCAAACACATTTTACTATTCATTTAATCACTTATTTCCAATCAGCAATCATGTCTCATTATTATTTTACTATTTATATATCAAATCAATTTTTACAATTATATTTTTATTTCATATTCAATATATCATATTTTCCACCAATATACTGTATATTACACAAAAAACTTGTGTGAATGGTTTTATTGATATAATTCGTGAGACGGATCCTAAATTTAAATAGACTTTTAACCCAAATTCATACACATGAAGAAATCCATATTATTGTATGTATTTAGACTTTAGAGAGACGTCTCATAAACTTAGATTCTTTAGATGGTCTCATATAAGATATCTTTCATATGTTATTATATTGAAACTGAAGAAACTAAAATAATATATAGATAAAATATAAATTATCTTTGATTGGTGGCATTATTTTTGTGCCTAGTAAGGACAGCGGACCCAGGTGAAGACGTTTTGAAGCTTTGTCCGAGAATTGCGGCTACTTGCCGCCTCTTTACTTTTCCATTACTTGTTTTCGAAAATATCACTTTTTCCCCACAACTCTATGAATTCATATATATTAACCCTTTTTATTGTTCTCAGCAAAACAACAAAAGGCATGGCCCAAGAGAGATAGATTAGACGGATAGAGACATGGCGAAGAACAAAAAATATGCTTATAATAATAGTTTTAATTTTAACAGAAACAGTTGCACAGATTTGACCCTTTTCATGTCCATAACTCATTATTAAATAGAATTAAACCAGCTCAAATCCTTGCTTAGAATAAAATAAATGAGTTTCATGCTTACACATGAATAGGCATCGAGAAAATAATCACTACTCTCAAAAATCATGAGAAATGCACTATTCTCAATTAAATAAGTAATTGCACTTTCACTTCATGTCCCTAATAACTACCTTGCATAAAAAGTCGTTCTCCAAATGATTGTTCCATGCTGAACATCAACTATCCACCCACAAGTCCTCACTTCTCACCGAGATTCAGACTCAAATCCTTGTTTAGAATAAATTAAACCAACTCAAATCCTTGTTTAGAATAAAATAACCGAGGTTTCGTAGTGGAAACAATACCGATCCCTTAGAAATAGACTTCAATTAAACCGCGAGAAAAGCACTCTGAGGTCCTTAATAACTACCGCGCATAAGAAGTCGTCTCCCTAAGTGATTGCTACATACTCAACCTCAACTATCTACCCATGGGGATTCAACCTCCTGCCACATAAAGCCCTCAGTATTAATTGTTCCACGTTATAATATAACATTATTACCTCTTCTTCTTGGTTGCGTATGGTGTTGAGCTGTTTAATATCATAAGTCAGCGTCTTCCTTTCTCTATCTACAACACCATTTTTTTCATTCTGTTATCTTTATTTGTTTTGCTCCAGCTTTCTGAAACCAAGTCTTAAAACTTGATATTAGGAAAAAAAAAAAAGCTGCACGTTTTTTACGTCTGTTTGTTGCAAAAACTGAACAAAAGTCAAATGAGAAATTAGTGTGTGTGTGCGTGTTAAGCATGTGTAGTCAGTTTTTGAAGAGGATGGAGAATTATAACCAGGGCGATTTAACTGACATAATCAGAGCCACTGGCGGAAACAAGGCGGCCGAAGCAACCACCGCCGCCGTTTCGCCGGCAGAGTGGCAGTTTCCGAGCAATAATTACTCGACCGAACCGGTTCACGACGATTTCGGCGATCCGTTTACGAACTTCAGAGATCCACTCCTCCACGATATCGACAATCCGGTACCAGGATTTTTCGAAACTGGAAATACGCTAGGGTTTGGAAATAATATCGGTCACAAAATCCTCGACGATGATGAGATGAAAAGGCCTAATTATTTCTCGAGGATGCTTCAGATCTCTCCGATTAGTAATGCGAAGTTGCCAGTTACGCCGCCGTGCGATTCTCCGGCGACGACGGCGGCGGTTGCTTCGCCGACGGGGTTGAAGGTTCCTCCTATTTTAGTATCTAATGATTTGATTTCAACAAATATCTCGAAAGGTAATAATAATTGCTTGGTGGAGAGCACAGGTTTGCAGATCTCGTCTCCACGAAATACGGGTATCAGAAGAAGGTCGGCATTTTTTTTAATTTTTTTTAAATGATGATTAATATTTTTTTTAGACGATTAATATTTAATTAACTGTTTTTTAGAGCGATTAGCTCCAGCTTGTAATTAACGCAGGCTATATTTTTTTAAAAATGATGATTAATTTTTAATAAAAGGTTATTAATTGTGTTTTGGGAATTTAGCTCCAGCACATGTTGAGTATCTCGAAACAGTTTTTTTTTTCTCGGGATAAAGAAAATAAAAATCGTGGATTAAAATCTTCATGATTATAAACCTGCAAAAAGTTAATCAAACTTTTGTATTTACTGTTATGTGTATCCCACCTTTCTGTCTTTCAAATTCTCCACCACTTTCGGCTTTTCAGATCATGAATTCTGTAATTAGTACACAGAAAGTTCTATATATCCTCGCTGCAAAATTCATTTTAATAGTGAAAAAGTAAATATAAAAAAACAAACTCTGATTTTCATGCAATATATCTGCAGAAAGAGTCAGGCGAAGAAGGTAGTTTGTATACCAGCTCCAGCACCTGCAAACAGCAGGCCTAGTGGAGAAATTGTTCCGTCAGATCTTTGGGCCTGGAGAAAGTACGGCCAGAAGCCCATTAAAGGTTCCCCTTATCCAAGGTAGAACTTCTTATTAATTCCAGGAATGAATAATCCCTTGCCCAATAATTTCTGCAAATTTTAGTTCATGAATATTTTTCTGACGTACCGATATTGATACTGAAATTCGTGTGATTTGTTTTTTAATAAGTTGGGAATAGTGGTTAGAGGGGAAGAGAATAATAAATTTTAAAGAAATCAACCTGGATGCAGAACTCCTGTTTTAGCGAACGATACGATTTGAGGTTAAAGCTGGTGGTACTGAAATTCATGTGATTGCTAATTTCATGCTTTAAATTTAGCCCCATTTGTTTTAAGTCAACGTTGGTGCAAATTACATGTTTTAGACTTTCAGTATCTGATTTTCAGAAAAGTAACATGTCAAGTAGCTTCTTTTTCTCAATTTAGAAGGTTTATGTCTTCATAATTTGCAACTTCGTTCTGATTCTGTTAATTTAATCAGATTCTAAAAGTAGAGTGCTTAATTTAGGTTTCATTTTCTCTTTACTACAAGGTTAAACATTTTACAACTTTTTTCCAGACATTTCCAATATCAGTGTCATATTTGAGTACCTGCAATGATGGCTGAATTTCCGAACTTTTCAAAATGAAAAAAAAAAAGATTGGTGCTTCGAGTTTGACTTTTACAAACAAATTAAAAAATTTACAATTTTTACCAAACAGTTTCAACGTCTGATTCTAAGTTTCTGCAAACATTCCCAATATATAAGCTTAATGAATTTTCATTTGTACATATTTATGATTTCAGGGGTTATTATAGATGCAGTAGCTCAAAGGGATGTTCGGCGAGGAAACAAGTAGAACGGAGCCGAACCGACCCGAATATGCTTGTAATCACCTACACTTCGGAGCATAACCACCCATGGCCCACCCAACGAAATGCTCTTGCGGGCTCCACAAGATCTCAGCCGTCCAAACACACCACCACCACTCCAAAAAGCCCACCAATTTCCGATCAGCCGCCACAAAAATTTACAAACCCCAAAGAAGAACAAAAAGAAAACACAGTGCCCTCACCAGCTGTGAAAGAGGAGATATTGGATCGAGATTTTGATAATCAGTTAGAAATGGATGGCGCAGATTTCGACGATCAAGGGTTTCCAAATAGCTATAAACCGACATTGCCAGATTCAAACCAATCGGAAGACAGTTTTTTCGCAGATTTGGGTGAAATCGATGGCGATTCATTGGATATATTGTTGACACAAGGATTTTCCGGAGATAATCATGGGCGAGATAAGAATGCTTTGGATCCATTCAGTTTCTACGATTGGGTTGGAAACGATAACAGTACTAGCACTTCTTCCGCCGCCGCGGCCGCTAATTCCGGCGCCACCACATCTCACGGAGACGCTAATTAAACGATTCAAAAACATACATATAATCCTATACATATAATCTGTTTGGTGCAGTTTTCATTCAAGGTCAAGCCATGCATAAACCGTGAGTGAAGATTTTTCGAGATCTCATGTTTTATTTTTTCTATTTCATTTATATTTTACTACATCGGATGAATGACATGTGTATTTAATAACGGATGGTATTTTTTTTTCTAAAATTGTGTTTCATCTCTTATTCCAACAGTGTGGATGATTGACACATGTATTACACTTACCATATTAGAACCCTACAATTTCTGCTTGATTTATGCTTGAAAATTAACATGTTAAATGTAATACACATGTCAATCATCCACACGGTTGGAATAGGAGATGAAACACGGTTTTAGAATAGAAGATCTCATCTACTATCCGGTTTTATTCATCCAATATACAAAATAAATGTGAAATAGGAAAAATGGAACAATGATCCCGAGTTTTTCACGTGGGGATAAGTTTTTCTTTTTGATAATTTAATTCCTTGTCATTTTCTCTAGCCTTTTATTTTTTACCTTTTTACCCTAGGCTTAAAGGATAGTGCTGCTGGTAAACTGGGAGGTAGCAGTCGATTTCACTTTTGGAATATATTGTGGATGGGACAGAAAGCTGGGGAACAGAAGGTTTGAACAGTTAAAAAAAGTACATTATTTATCAGACATGACTGGATTGCTCAATGAAGGGATTATGATGTTGGATGGGACTCCAATCTGTAGGAGTGGGATTAATTATTCACCCATCACCCTTTCACCTATATATATATATATATATATATATATATATATATACGGTCGCCTTCCAGTTAATCATAATTAAACAAAAATAAATCTTCTTAGGCATTAATTATGACAGTTGAATATTAGGAAAATATGTATTTGTGAAAATATATATTAATGTTGATGTGGTCAGTGGATGTATGTAACCATAAAAAAGGAGATAGTACAAGATTTGTGTTCCTCAGCTTTCTGTTCTTTTTATTTTTATATATAATATACATCTTAATTTGTTGTGTTTATGTAATTATGTTAAAAAAATTATTGTTGTTTCTTATTAGCTATTGAGCTCTTGTTTTTGCTGATAAATTTACATATCGTGTTCAATTGTTTTGATGGGCTTTTAGGATAATAAAATTGAAAATTAAAACCGAACAGGCCCTTATAATTGGGACTTCTAACTGTGCATGCATTAATCTACATGGTGTATTTTTTTTTTTTTTTTTTGAGTCGGAATGAATTTTTCGTTAATGAAGAAATTTTTAGGGTTTTTCATCAGTTACAACAATACATGGATGTAATACAATTGTAATCCTGACAATTATACACCTAGAGATCTAAAACAAAATTTTAAACCGCAATTTGTCGACTAATCCATATATTGGTTTAACTACGAATTCAGAATTGGACAAAACATAGGGTTTTCACCAAAAAATTTGATCTTTTACGCCGCATAACTTTACAAATAAATAACATAATCTTCTAAGCAAAACCACAACATGGATAAATAAACAAAAGAAAAGCCACAAACGGGACAAATAAGCCACCTATTGGGACAAGAAAAATATAACAAGAAGACAAAAGATTAACGGGCAAAAGCTCGCGCCTCTCCTCCTCAATCCACACCGCAATCCATCTCCGCCAAAACCACATCCAAAACCGCCACCACCGCCATCGTTACCTCTAAACCCGCAAGCCAAGTTCGGAAGAAATCATACCTCCAAGAGAAGAAGCATCCCCTGGAACGGAGGGGCTAGTGACCGGAGACCATGGGATTTATGATCTCCGGCCATGGTAGAGGAGAGGCAAGGTTGGAGGGAAGACAAGGTGGGAGAAAGGGAGGGAGGGGGCGGCGGTAGTGTTATGTATTAGGGTTCTTTTTTAGTGAGAGAATTTTTTGGAGAGGAAATGGGTTTGACTTGAGGAGAAGTAACTACATGGTGTATTAGATAACTCTTATAAGGGCATTTTATGTGACTGGAGATTAATCTTTTAGTGTTTTCCATCAGCATGTCTATATATATATATATATGTATATAATTATACATGTATTTACATTATTACATATCTTGTGATAAGGAAGAGATAAAAATCAAATATGTATCTGGTTGTAAAACTCAATTTATTATGTCAAATTATTTGTTTATTGAATCAGATTCAAATAAGGTTTTCTAATTCATCTTTTGGTTTGACTTTTACAAATAAATAAATATTTTTGTAATTGAATCATTGAATGCTTTCAATTTCTGATTTTATTTACAAAACTACTAACTTATGATTCTCAACTATTTTTTCCCACACACGCACTTGGGTCGAACCCCTAACCTTCCCTAGTAAGAAGGGAGTCAATGCCACTAGGTGTACAAACACTAGCAATGACTAGTTTTATTAAAGAATGAACCCCATCCCTGAGGGCCCTCATTGCCCCGCCCCTAGAGCCGTGGAGAAAGTGAATCAAGAGATATGTCTCAACGAGTTAGGGTCCTGAGCTGTTTTAGACTAAGTCATCACGTAAAAAAATCATTATCCACCTTGTTATCAGGGATTCGAACCTTCACACTGCGGGTGCCAATGAAACGAACATCACATCACACGAATTATTTACCAGTTGAACTAGTCTCCTGGAGACTAGCTTTAGTATTTTACTTCTTTTAGAATAAATCATTTATTCTCAAAACATAAGCTTTTACAAATACTCCCAATGACCAGTTGTCAAAACAGTGAGTTCAAAGTTTTGTCAAATCCATCAACTTTTGATCAAAGAATTTATGTACCTCTTGGCAACTAAGGTCATTTCCTAATAATTTAAAAAGTCTAAAAGTGATTGTGGTTTTATTCATTCATTGGGGTCAGCATTTAAAGTGTTTTTTTATTGGAGACACTGTTTAACTTGAGGTCATGATTTTTGATGGCGAAAGAAATCGCACTACGTTCAATGACCATGCATCGATTTTACTTCCCTTACTCCACTTCGACTCCCTGTAACCTTAAAGTCGTGGTATCAAAACCACACTTTTGCGCTTTTCTGGTCATTTAGTCTAACTTCCATCATAAGTGTGCCACTCTTAACGACTTTACATAATTAAAAGCACCATGGTTTGGTCTCGATTCGCTTGTCGTTTTGTTAGCTTCTTAATTGTTAATTTTACTATTTTTATATATACGTACTATATAGTTAAGAAGTAATAAAATCATTTAGAATTAAAAAAAATATAATTGAAGAATTAATATATACAAATATACTCCCTCCTTTCCACTAGAATGTATTAGTTATAATTTTTTGTCCGTCCCAAGTTATAGGGTTGTTTTATTTTTTAAAGTATTAATTACACATCATTAGACTAAAAAAGTGTATTTGAAGACATAATTATTATATAATGATTGATATACATCTAATTAATAAATAGTTTTTCCCGAAGGGTAATAAATAGTTAATTATAATATAAAAATATGTTCTCATCCTTGATTACACATGTTTAATAGAAACGCTGAAAAACTTAATTAAATATTTGACATATATCTAAATTTTGAATAATTATACTTACAAGTAACTAACTATTTAAATATTGCTAAAAGAAGATTCGAACAGGTCTTGATTATCTGGGTGTTATTACTCATTAGTAACAAATGATGAAAATAATGTTTATTTTATTGTTAAAATATGCTAATCATATCTCAGTCATTGATTAAAGTATCTCTCTGTCCTTTTCTCTTATTTCTACCTCGGCTCATCAACATAAATCTTGTTCGCACCCGGTCCTAATCACATACTCGTTAAGTAATTATATTTATCATGGTCAAAAAGCAAAAATTAGGAATGATGATGTGGATAAGTTCAAAAAAGTTGAATTATTTGCAAGTTCTTAAACTTGAAGTTTTGACTCTTCTTTTCCAATTAAAATGATTAGATAGAGACGGACGCAGAAATTGTAATATGGGGGCCAAATTGAAAATATTTGTGAAAGGGGTGGCTATATTGAAAATATTTAGGGAGATAAATAACTATTATATTGATATATATACTACATAGCATAAAAGTTTGGGAACCCCCTCCAACCCTAGGGATGTCAGCGGGGCGGGGGAGCAATCCTCATCCCCGTCCCCGTCCCCGTCCCCACGAGACAAACGGGGAAAATTTTCTCCCCATCCCCGTTCCCCGCTTTAATATTTTTTTTGTTGCAAAAAAATATTTTGTTTATAAAAATAATCATTTTTAATATTAATAAATTATATAAAAAAACTAATAAACCATTCATTAATAAAATAAATTAAATATTTGTCATTTTTAATATTTAATATGGAATTATGGATATATTTATAATATATTATATATATTATAAATATTATATTATATATTTAATAAGCGGTTCCTCAGTAGGGAACGGGCAGGGGGAGTATGATCCGCCCCGCCCGTCCCCGCCAACAGGGAGAAAACTTTCCCCGTCCCCGTCCCCGTCCCCGTCCCCGTCCCCATCCCCACGGGTGAAAATTTCGGGGAATCCCCGCCCCATTCGGGGCGGATCCCCACAGGGAACGGAGATTCTCCGCCCCACTGCCATCTCTATCCAACCTCCTCCCGGTCCCTCCCTGTAGATCATAGGATGCTCTATGAGAAATTACATTTTAATTGTCATTTTCTTTTTGATAATATAAAAAAACTCGAGAAAAAAATATTGATCTCAGTTAAAGGCGGACATAATTAGGTGAGCTGTCTATTTAAGTTGGCAGATAAAACATGGAACAAATGACAAACTTGAATTTTAGCAGAGAAATTTATATGACAACATCTATAATTTCATAATATTAACTTTTAATTTGTATAATAATGATTTTACTCGTGTTTATAAAAGTCATAATTAATAATTAATTTTTTAAAAAGTAAATAATTGCATGAAAAAATAATATATATTAAATAATATGAGAAGTGTATAAGATTAAAATTTAGGCAGTCCATTAAATGATTTATAGGAAATATACAAAAAAAAATCATAAAATTTTACGTGGCCATTTTCACGCCATGAGCTAAGCCTACGGCTGTTACTTGGACGACGTCGTTTATCCACTGAGCCTCGTCACCCCTGATCTTCTCCATTACCAAAATGTCCAATTCTCTCCATTTTCTACGTAGAACGCATTTTACTATCCTAACTCTGCTCTGAATTTGTGTAGATAAGGAAAGTGCAGAATGCAGAATCATGGAACTCAAATATCCATAACCCCAAAAACGATGACGAAGCTGAATAATGTCGGCCAGTGGATTTTGATGGGGAGACGATGCTTGAAGCCATTAGCACGAAACCGCGTGTTTTCTTCTGCAACCAAACAATGGGATGGCGGTGTTTCAATGGTTCAAGGTGCTTCCAGAGGCATTGGCCTTGAATTTGTGAGCTCAATTTTCTCTATCCAGTTTGTGAAATGATTTTTTTGCGATCAAATTTCTCTGTAACAGCATCTAATTATTTTTGTTACTGTTTGATTGCGATTTACTAGAATGCGAATAATAGCCGATCTTCCCTGACAGTAATTGCATAGTACAATGAAGATTAATTGGGTTCGAGATATTTCTTGTCAATTATCACTCCTTTTTTCTTCAGTTTTAGTTCAATTTTGGGCTGCTGCTTATATTTAGGTTAAACAATTGTTAGAGAAAAGCGACAAAGGGAATGTGGTGGCAACATGCCGTAATCCTGATGGGGCAACTGGGCTTTTGGAGTTGAAGAAGAAGTTTGCTGAACGATTAGATATTCATCAGTTAGATCTCACAAGTGATAGCACAATAGAGGTATTCATAAACTCTCACAGCATTAGTTTTTTTATAATTGAGTAGCTATGGATAATTTCTTTATGCTTACTTCTATCAGCAATTGTGTTATGTGAGTAATAGTTTTAGTTTTGTTGCCTTTTGTACCGTGTTCACCTTATGCGTAGGGCTGAAAGACGAACCAAGTTACTCGATACTCGATTCGAGACTCGTTTGAGCTAGGTTCGTTAACATAACGAACCAAGCTTGAACATATTTTTCCGTTCGATAAGATGTAAAGCTCGGCTCGAGCTTGACTCGATTAATAAAAAAGAATAAAATATGTGTAAAAATATCATGCTACTCGAGCTCGATTCGTGTTAGGCTTGACTAAAGGTTGTTCGAGCTCGACTTAATTAAGAATAGGGGTGTCAATTTGGGTTGGGTCCGGGTTCATGGGTCCGGGTTCGCAGGTTGGCGTGTCAGAAACGTCCGACCCGGACCCGATTGCTGTTTAATTATTCGTGTCGAATCTTGAACCGCACGACCGCTGCTTATTTCACAGGTAACCCGGACCCGACCCGCGTAACCCGTCTAATAAAATTATTATTATATAAATTTAATAATTTTAACTGAATAAATTTATTTTTTTAAAATCAATCACTATCATACACTATTCAATCAATAAAAAATATCACAATTCACAACATACAAAAAGAAATAACATAATTGCATAAATAACATAATATACTAATCATATTTTAAGGACAATATTCAAAAAGACATGCATAATAATAACAAATACATAATTAAGGAGGTTTTATCATTTAAGTTTTAATGACATGCCTTGTTTGTTGTTTTTTCTTACAATTAATTATTTATTTAATTTTTTTTCAAATTCACAAACGGGTTAGACGGGTTAAATGGGTCATAGTAGGTTGACCCGAACCCGACCTGTTTAATTGGCAGGTTATTCGGGTTCGACCCATTTTCGACCCGGACCCACGAAGCCTGAACCCATACCCATTAATTTCGTGTTAGGTTCGTGTCGGGTTTGCGTGTCGGGTTTGAAATTGACACCCCTAATTAAGAATCAAACCAAGCTCAAACACAATTTTGAAGCTCGATTAAAACTCAAACAAGCTTGAACAATTATATGTTCGGCTCGACTCGACTCGTTTACACCCATACTCACTCGAAATATTGATTTTCAGGCAGCAGCAAAATCGGTGAAAGATAAGTACGGTTATCTAAACCTTCTGATAAATGCATCTGGCGTTCTTTCAATACCCGATGTTCTGCAGCCAGGTAGAGATGTCCACTGTTAATTTTGAGTTCACCGAATATTAGTAGGTTTTAGTGATGGTGAAATAATTATGTGATAGAAGATAAACGAGTTTTCGTTGAAGTGAACATAGTCGTTTTATGTGTTGTTCAGTACAGAAACCACATTGAACAAAGTTCAGAGAGCTTCCTTGCTGCTCACCTATGAGATCAATGCTGTTGGTCCTATTTTGGTTATCAAGGTATGATATCAATTAACTTCAATTGCCACATTAAATGAGGTAAAAATAAGAGATAATTACAAAAAGCCCCCTAAGGTTTGGGCTCATTACAAAAAAACACCAAGAGGTTTTTGAAAATTACAAAAAACTCCTTGAAAATTGATTGTGTCTTAAATTTAAGTGGGTAACTGTGATATTTTGATAAATGTAAGGGGAGCTTTTGAAATATTTTTTGCATATGAAGGGGAGAAATGTAAGACGGATCAAACCTAAAGGGGTTTTTGTAGTTTCCAAAAATCTCTGGGTTTTTTGTAATTAGCACGAACCTCATGGAGGTTTTTGTAGTTATCCCTAAAAATAAGGTATACAGTTTGAAATCTGTGGCTTATTAGTGCAGAAATATTACTGATCATTGTATTACTGCTTTGATTTAGCAACTCATTGTTTAAACAAAACCTTTCTGCATATGATTTGCATGTAATATGTAAAGCATATGTGGCCTCTGCTCAAGGCCGGAGGTGGTATTGGAACTGAAAGAGACTTTGCAATTGTTGCCAACATTAGTGCCAGAGTAGGATCAATCGGAGATAATCGCTTAGGAGGGTGGCACTCGTATCGATCTTCTAAGTCTGGACTTAATCAGTGTACGAATTTGTACTTCTCTCGTAGTTCATTAAGTTCTTAAAGCCGTAGCAGTGTTTGTTTCTTGAAACCATTTTCATAAATTGTGCAGTGACGAAGACAATATCGGTTGAATTTGCACAGAAGAAAAACCAGATTATATGCATTCTTTTGCATCCAGGGACAGTGGATACAGATTTATCAAGACCATTTCAGAAAAATGTTCCAGAAGGCAAACTCTTCACCAAAGAGTTTTCAGTCCAGAACCTACTGAGCATCATCAACAATGCAAAGAAATCTGACAACGGCAAGTTTTTCGCTTGGGACGGTCAAGAGATACCTTGGTGATAAAACAAACCACCAAAGGATCACACATTCTGTTCTATTGTAGGTAGAACACATTGGGGATAATTACAAAAGCACCCTTGAAGTTTGGGCTAATTACAAAAAATCCACAGATTTCTTAAAATTACAAAAAAAAACCTTGAGGTTGGATTTTGAATTATTTTTTGCTTATGAATGAAAAAAAATGTAAGATGGAATCATACATCAAGGGGTGTGTTGTAATTTTCGAAAATCTCTGAGATTTTTAGTAATTAGCCCAAACCTTAAGGGGTTTTTTGCAATTATCCCGAACTCATTATTCTAGACCACTTTCGTGCTTTTTTATTTGTAGTGACAAAAATCTCTTCCCTTGGATTTTCGTCTGGACAAATGTATGGAAGTACTCAAAATTCTTATTGCCATAAATATTAGTAGAATTTCACAAGGATGCACTACATTACTAACTCCATAGAAGAACAATCTAATGCCTTGACAGTAGAAAACCCATCAGTCTTATTCAAATGCAGCTTCTAAATTTCTAACTTGACTTCAAATCTCTGATCGACTCCAACGGATCTCAGTGGAGCCTGCAAAATCAAACATCATTTCAGAGACATCCCTCTCTCTCTATATATATGAAAGGGTTAGTTACAAAAAGTATCCTTGAGGTTTGATCTAATTACAAAAAACCCCAACTAACTTTCACAATTACAAAAAATACCCTGAGGTTTTATTTTGTCTAACAGATACCCCTTGCGAAAAACATTTCAAAATCCTCATTATAAAAATATTACAGTTTACCCCGTAATTTTAACACTGAAGGTTAGCTGGTTTTTTTTTTTTTTTTTTGTAATTAGGTCAAACCTCAAGGGTACTTTTGTATCGAAATCAAAAGGTTAGCTTTAGCGCTTACTTTTCGCAGTCTGTGTTCATAGAAACAGGGAAACCAACTTTGATGTTGCAAGCAGCTGGGATCCTGCTCAAGAACTTGTCCTGCACGCCGGCAAAGTTCTTGACGCCGGCCTTGAGGCACCTACAGATGGCTTTCTTATCGTCAACCGTTTTAACGCTCTGTGCAAGCTGTTGCAGGCCGGAGCAGCAAGCTGCCGATGGCTTTGCGTCCTTTCCGGTGGCAAAGGTAATGCATGAGGCTGCTTTCATGTCGACCGTGCCACATGGTACGGCTGCATTGCTCAGCTGAGCAAAGCAGTAGATTAGGGAGAGGACGACGAACACGGAGAAGAAAGCAGTCTTCATTTTTTGTGGAGTATTGATGTTTTTTGGAGAGTGAAAATGGATTTTGATGGTGAGAATTGATGAGAAGTTGGTGGTGAAAATTGGGTATATATAGAGAAGGATAGGGGTCTCATATTGGCATTGGATTATGTGGAGTTTGAGTTTCCCAATACCATCTCTGATATTATGGATAACAATTTTGCAGGAAGAATTCTTGGGGTTGATGAGAGTTAAAAGGGTAATTGAATGTCTCCTGTCATCATTCTACTTTTTTTTTCAAATTCATTTTTATGATAATTTTTTAATCTTAGATTATTCCTGAATTCCATTCAGCTATGAATGAAATCACTAATTTGGAGGAGGAGGTGGGATGGAAGAAAGCACTTATGTTAATTAAATTACTTAGGCTGCGATTGGATATGGAAGGATTCAATTACTTAGGCCGCGATTGGATATGGAAAGATTTCCATTTTCGCTCCGTTGGAGAAACTTTTTTAAACAAATATACAATTGTTTATGAATTTTTTTAAAAAATACACTATTCTCTCATTTTCACTTTTTCTCATTTTTTCTTAAATTTTACTATTCACTCACTCACGCATTTCTAACTACCAATGATATTCAATCATTATTTTACTATTTTTAAATCAAATCAACTTTCATCATTACTATTTTTACACTCTCGAAATTAATATTTTTCCTTCCATTTTTTTTACCACTATTCTCTAGCAAAATAAAATTTTTCAAAATGAAAACATATCAAATTGCACCGAATTCTTTGCTCTAATCCAAAAATTATAATTTAAAACTTGTTTCCGGTATAAGTGCCAAAAATACGGATTGAGATTTCATGGTTCACTCCCTATTTCATTGCATTGGATTAATGACACGTTACAGGATGATGTCATAATTTACGCGTGTCTTTCATCCAATATTTAAAATAGAAAGTGAAATAGGAAAAGTGAAATTTGAGATCTCATCCCAAAAATATGAATTACTAACAAGCCATTAGTCAACAAGAACTCCAAACTAAACTTGACCTCTAAATAAAAGGTAAAAGGGAAATCTATACAAGGGTCAAAAGCACTGAACCATTTGGCAAATAACTCATACATGCATAATTAGAATGGGGTAATTACGAAAACACAAAAAAACCAGAGTTCTTTAAAAATTACCAAAAACCCCTTGAGGTTTGATTCCGTCTTACATTTTTCCCTATAATTTTCAAAAACATTTAAAAAAACTCTAGCATTTACAAAAATATTACAGTTACCTCCCTTAGATTTAAGACAAAAAGAAACCAAAAGGGGTTTTTTGCAATTTTGAAATATGTTTGGATTTTGAAACACTTACCCCCTTGGCATTTACAAAAATATTACAGTTACCTCCCTTAGATTTACAATAAGTCACAATGAGAATAATCTGCTCTAAAACATAATTTGCCTTCTCTCCTACCAAATGTCGGAAAGAGTTCCTTGGCATGCAATGTAACCAGTTTTCTAAAAAGCATTAGGCACTAATCAAGCAACAACCTATGATCTAGCGCCTAATTGGGGTCCGCGCGGGGTCAGATGGGGTATAGATAGGATTAGACGAAATTTAATCGAAAGAAAAACATAGGCGGTCAAGGAGAGCTTAATGCCTAGGCGGAGACTATGTGGGGATTTGTACAAGAGTGATTGTAATACACCAAGGTTATGTCATTCAGAATTGACATACATGGTGAATTCTGATTACAGAATTAAGAACATAACAAAGAGAGACCTCCTTTTTCTAGTCCTCCATAATAACATTACAGAAATCATCACATTGCACTATCATCACAATGTCAGCTCTGTTTTAAACCCAGCTATAACCTGGTTCCTTAGAGACCTGCCACTCTTCCATCACACCTCGAACATCTTTCACATCATCCCATCTATCCAACGACGAATACATATTCGCTAATAGCGCGTACGGGGCATAATTACTAGGATCCAAACGGAAAAGTTCGCTTGCCGCCCTTCTCGCTAAGTCTACATTACCATGAACCCTACAAGAACTTAGCAAAACCTCCCAAATAATCGAATCATCTCTGTACGGCATCTTTTCGATAATTTCTTCAACTTCATTGAACCGGCCAGCACGACCCAGAGAATAAACTATACAGAATGGCTGCAAGCAGTTAAAACGGCTACTAATGTTATACAATCAGGCTTCAAACTAAGTGCGAATCATTTTTTCGAATAAATTAACAGCATCTTGTCCACGTCCGTTTTGAGTGTAACCATGTATCATCTCATTCCAGGTGACGGTGTTTTTACAGGGCATCAAATCGAAAAACTGCCGGGCCCCATCCACATTACCGCACTTACAGTACATATCAATCAGAGCAGTCCCTACAGAGACATCATTTGCGTGTCCGTTTTTCGCTATCAAGCCATGAACCTGCCTCCCTTGAGACAGAGATGAAAGCGACGAACAACAATTCAGTAAAGTAGTGTAAGAAAATCCGGTCGGTGACATGCCTTCACATAGCATTTGCTGAAAGAAGGTAAAAGCCTCTATATCCAATGAATTAAGGGATAAACCTTCTAACATAGAATTCGAACAGAATACATTGTATTGGGGAACTTTGTTGAAGACAAGTTTTGCCACCTCTATTTTACCACATTTTGAGTAAACACTAATTAGTCCACTGGCAACATACAAGTCGGTAAAAAACTCGGTCTTTAGTAAGGCAGCATGGATTTGCTTGCCACCTTCCAAAAGCCCCACGCCAGCACAAGAACTGAGAATTACAGCAAAAGTAATTCGATCGGGTTTCACATTTCTGAACTGCATTTCTCTGAAAAGCATCACTGCCTCCCTATGGTACTCGTTCTGTGAATAGCCCGAGAGTATAGCATTCCATGGGGTCAAACTCGAAAACGGCATACTATTAAATATCTGTCTTCCAGTTTCAACATCCCCACTTTTAAAGCAAGCAGCAAGCATATTGACATAAGTAACCTCATCGGGCTCAAATCCATAAGCTTGCATTCTTTTCATGCACTCCATTGCCCTTTCCACATCGTACTGCTTGCCATATCCAGCTATCATAACATTCCACGAAACAACACTGTGTTCGATCATATTTTTAAATAACATTTCTGCACGCTCCATATGTCCGTGTTTCACGTACATATCAAGCAACGAATTGTTTACGCGCAGGTCACTTTCAAACCCTATCTTAACAAGAAGCCCATGTATTTGTCTCCCGTGCGTATTATGTCTTTTCTCCTCATTGCCATCAAAATCTTCAACAACACTTTTGGAACAAACACCCAATACACTTGACAGAGATACACAATCAATAATCCGCTCTCTATGCATTAACCTAAACATATTAAATGCTTCATCTATGTGGTCAGCTTCCACTAACCCCTCCATCATTGCGGTAAACGATACCTCATTATGCTCCGGCATGTCCTTAAAAACCACAACCGCATCGTTGATAGACTCACACTTCATGTACATGCCCAACAGCGCATTGCCCACGTACAAATTCCCACTAAGCCCAAGCTTGATAGCAACTCCATGGCACTCCCTGCCACACTCCACATTGCCCAAACCCCCACAAGCACTCAAAACACTCCCGAACGTAAATTGGTTCGGCACAACACCACTCGACCTCATCAAACACCTGATACGCACTGCTCGAGTCATTTAATTTGCAATAACAATCTAAAATGGCGTGGTAAGAGAATGTGTCTCTAAGAGGCATTTGGTCGAATAGGTGGCGGCCGGCGACGGCGGCGCCGCATTTTGAGTAGAGCGCAATGAGGCGGTTTACAAGGAAAGTGTTGGAAAGTTGGTCGGTACGATGCAGATGAGCTTGGACGAGTTTTCCCGCCTTGTGGGCTTTATGATTGATGCAAATCTGCAACACATTCGCTAAAGAAGAAGCATTCTTGGTTTGCATTTCTATTTTCTAATAAGTTTACCTTTCATTTAAGAACCATTGTTAAAGTAACTAAAATGTTCGAACCGAATCTTTCAGATTTGTTAATAAAAAAGTATAGATCTGAAAAAAATGGTTGCTTCCTACAGATCGGAATCATAATATGTAAAAAAATATTCAGATAAGAAATTTCTAGCTAAATAACAGAAACAAATATGTAAGAGGAACAAAAAAGCATAAGATTTCCGTTCATATTCGACATAAAGCTTATAATAATAAAACAAATGGACGATTTCAGTATGATTCGCAGAAGAAAGTTGGAGAAGAAGCAAAAAAGAAATTAAAAGATTACACAGGGTCAGAATATTTTTGATAGAAAATGCGCAGATAGAGAATTTCTTGAGAGAGAAATAGTGGATGTCAAACATTAACTATGTAAAAGTCCATTTAGTAAATGGATTTTCTAATTAACCTCAAAAAAATGGATTTTCTAATAAATGATTTTTCAAAAAGTCTTTATTTCTAATTTCTCTATGATAGACTTTTTGGATGAGTTACGTATATAAAAGTCTATTCTAAATTAACAATAAAACATTAAATATTATTAAAATAAACTTTTAGTCCCAAAATTCCATTTCAAAAATGCTTGTTTGAAACAAGCACATAATTTACTACAAATTAACTCTGTTGTTAGTAGGGGTTGTTCACTGTTCGGTTAACCGGCCCAACCGAACCGAAATTAGAAATTCGATTCGACCGAAAACCAAAACGAAAATTTCGGTTCCAATTTTCAATTATAAGAATTTCGGTTTCCGGTTTTACGATCCGATTAACCGAACCAAACCGAAAACCGATTTTTCTATCCTTTTTTATTTGTAGGTTTTTATTTCTCACTTTCTTAATTTCTTCACTCTCAGACTCTTTCTCTAGTTTTTATTTGCTTCTTGTTTTGAGAAAATTAATCAGATTGCTATTGTTTTAGAAAGAGAGAATGTAAGAAATTATTTATTTTTAGAGTTGCAACACAAAAAAAAGGAAAAGAAAAATAACGTGGTAAAAAAAAAGAATGGAGTGTTATTACAACTTGGTGTTAATTTGGCAGTTATGGTGCATTGTGTGATAACTAGGGTTGTGCACGGGACTTGGAGATTACCGAAACCGAACCGATATCCGGATCAAAAGATCTCCGAACCGAAAATATCCGTTGATTTTTTGACTTTCCCAACCGCATGCATCTTGAAAATATTTATGGTATGGTTCAGAAGATTTTTCAAATACCCGTACCGAGAACCGTACCGAACCACTCTGAACCGAGGACCCGAAGATAGAACCGATTTTAAAGATTTTATATAAATGCATATACATTATTTCTATGTTGTTTTTATTTTGATGTTGAATTAACTACAAACTATTTGAAATTAAATTGAATATAAAGCATATTTCTGAAAACAACCATAATACTGCAACTATTATGAATTTTTAAAAAACTTTGATATTAATAATAGAGTAAATAATTTGAAATTGAAATTAGTTAAATGATTAGTAAATTGCACTTAAAAGAGAAACAAGTAATAGCATCATATTATAACAATATAAAAAATCATATTTTAATTTTTTTTACCACATCACATAAATTATAAATATAATTTTATTGATTATATTAAATTGTTAAGTATGAGACATTGAGATTATAAATTTATACAAGTTTTTATTTCATTTTAATTTATGAAAACTACCAGTTAATTATATATGTTCTATGTCTATAGAAGGACAATTGCCCAAATAATATATTATTAATGTATTATAGAGGTTATTAAGTTTAAAATTTTGGATTGTGTTACTTATTATAGTTTTAGTTTTTATTTTGAGAATACGCTAAAAAGATACTAGAGTTCTAGAAGTATATCTGTTTGGTGATTTTTATATTGATTTTTTCTCCAAATTTGTATGCTTTTTTATGGCTAATCTCCGAATTTCCTTCCCGAACCAAACCGTACCGTCCCATCCCATTAGAACCGAATCTCTGTCCCGAACCGTTCTGAACTTTTGGTACGGTTCGGGACGGAGATTTTTTTCTATGATTCGGTTCTGAAGATTTATTTTCAGAATCTCCGAACTTCCCGAACCAAACCGTACCGTCCCGAACCGTGCACACCCCTAGTGATAAGTGATAACACAAGCAATTACATTGCATCACACTATCACAGGCTCACAGCAGCAGTACTTCAATTTTTCTTTTTTCTTTTTTCAATTTTTTCATATATTTCGGTTAACCGGAAAACCGAAAAAAAAACCGAGAAAAGTTCGGTTTTTAACCGACATCGAACTGAATTGGGAACTTCGTCAGTTCGGTTCGATTTGACCGAACGAACACCCCTAGTTGTTAGGGTTTCCGAGATGGAAAACAGAAATTGTACCTGAATTTTTTTTCTCCGTTTAATTATTGATACAATTGAGCCACTGTCAGCCGGCTGCCAGCCCTAATATGATGTCACCTCTGTTTTAAACCCAGCTATAACCTGGTTCCTTATTGACCTGCCACTCTTCCATCACACCTCGAACATCTTTCACATCATCCCATCTATCCAACGACGAATACATATTCGCTAACAGCGCGTACGGGGCAGAATTACTAGGATCCAAACGGAAAAGTTCGTTAGCCGCCCTTCTCGCTAAGTTTACATTACCATGAACCCTACAAGAACTTAGCAAAACCTCCCAAATAACCGAATCATCTACGTACGGCATCTTTTCGATAATTTCTTCAACTTCCTTGAACCGGCCAGCACGACCCAGAGAATCAACTATACAAGTGTAGTGATCACTGAGTGGCTCCACACCAAATTCTTGCTGCATTGAGTTGAATATCTTTAATCCAGCATCCACCAATCCAGAATGACTGCAAGCAGTTAAAACGGCTACTAAAGTTATACAATCGGGCTTTAAACTAGTTCGAATCATTTTTTCGAATAAATTAACAGCATCTTGTCCACGCCCGTTTTGAGCGTAACCATGTATCATCTCATTCCAGGTGACAGTGTTTTTACAGGGCATCATATCGAAAAACTGCCAGGCCCCGTCCACATCACCGCACTTACAGTACATGTCAATCAGAGCAGTCCCTACGTAGACATCATTTGCATGCCCGTTTTTCGCTATCAAACCATGAACCTGCCTCCCTTGAGACAGAGACGATAGTGACGAACAACAATTCAGTAAAGTAGCGTAAGAAAATTCAGTCGGTGAAATCTCTTTACCTAGCAGTTTCTGAAAGAAGGTAAAAGCTTCTGTATCCATTGAATTGAGGGATAAACCTGCTAACATAGAATTCGAACAAACTATATCGTATTGGGACAGTTTGTTGAAGACAAGTTTTGCCACCTCTATTTTACCACATTTCGAGTAAACACCAATTAGTCCACTGGCAACATACAAGTCCGTACAAAACTCAGCCTTCAGTAAGGCAGCATGGATTTGCTTGCCACCCTCCAAAAGCCCCATTCCAGCACAAGAACTGAGAATTACAGCAAAAGTAGTTCGATCGGGTCTTACATTTCTGAACTGCATTTCTCTGAAAAGCATCACTGCTTCCCTATGGTACTCGTTCTGCGAATAGCCCGAGAGTATAGCATTCCATGAGGTCAAACTCGGAAACGGCATACTATTAAATATCTTTAGTCCAGTTTCAACATCCCCACTTTTCAAGCAAGCAGCAAGCATATTGACATAAGTGACCTCATCCGGCTCAAATCCATAAGTCTTCATTCTCTTTAAACACTTCATTGCCCTTTCCATATTGTACTGCTTGCCATATCCAGCTATCATGACATTCCACGAAACAACACTGACTTCGACCATGCTGTCGAATAATATTTCTGCACAGTCCATATATCCGTGTTTCACATACATATCAAGCAATGAATTGTTTACGTGCAGATCTCTTTCGAACCCTAGTTTAATAAGAAGCGCATGTATTTGTCTCCCGTGCGTCCCCTGTCTTTTCTCCTCATTGTCATTGTTCACGAGAAACTCTTCAACTACGCTTTTGGAACAAACACCCAATACACTAGACAGCGATACGCCGTCTATGATCCCCTCTCTATGCATTAACCTAAACATATCAAATGCTTCATCCGTACGGTCAGCTTCCACTAACCCCTCCATCATTGCAGTAAACGATACCTCATTATGCTCCGGCAAGTCCTTAAAAACCACAACGGCATCTTTGATAGACTCACATTTCATGTACATGCCCAACAACGCATTGCCCACATACAAATTCCCACTGAGCCCAATCTTGATAGCAACTCCATGGCACTCCCTGCCACACTCCACATTCCCAACACCCCCACAAGCACTCAAAACACTTGCCAACGTAAAATGGGTCGGCACAAAACCACTCAACCTCATCAAGTAATAACTCTCCAAGGCCTTCTCTTTCGGGCCATTTCGCGACAACATACTAATTATCAAATTCCAAGAAACGGAATTTCTCTCGGGCATTTGATCAAACACTTGGTACGCATTGCTAAAGTCATTCAATTTGCAGTAAGAATCTAAAACAGCGTGGTAAGTGAATATGTTTTTCAGAGGCATTTGGTCGAATAGGTGGCGGGCGGCGGCTGTGTGGCCGCATTTTGAGTAGAGCTCAATGAGACGGTTTACGAGGAAAGTGTTGGAAAGTTGGTTGGTGCGATGTAGATGAGCTTGGACGAGTTTTCCCGCCTTGTGGGCTTTGTGATTGATGCAAATCTGCAACACATTCGCTAAAGAATAAGCATTCTTCGTTTGCATTTCTAATAAGTCCATCTTTCAGTTGGAAACCATTGTTACTGTAAACTTCTTAGCTGATTGCATACTAAGTCTGCAACGACTATGGGAAGTTGTACTTGAATCATAGTAACAAAAATTACTCTTTTTTTTATGAACATTTTATGTCTTCTCACCTAAATATATTATTTTCTATGGAATAATTATTTTATTTTAGGGGCTAAATTAATAAAAAAAATAAATACCAAGATTTAAGATTTATAAATAATATAAATGGAGTAATAAAATTTTTGAAAAGTTTATGGGCTAAAGCCCCACACTACACCACAAGGATACACCCTTGGATGTTGGATGTCTGGCACATTTAATTGTGTATTATACTATTATGTAGATTTTTATCATATAACTAAGATTGGTGACAATTTGAAGATTTGATACGAAACGATCTGACGCGACATGGAATTATTGGTTTTGGGCTAGGTGTTATTGGGTTTTGGCTGTTATCGGGCTGACCCGATAAGAACGATAATACATTGGGTCAATATCGGGCGAACCCGATAAGAACCAATAACATAAATAATATATTTTTTTCACATTCTAACTTTATAAGGGGCTTTATATGTGATAAATATTTGAAGAAAAAATAATATTATACTATATTAGTAAATGGTTTAACGAGCCAAATGTTTTAAATTATTCAAATGAACCAAAAATTAATAAAAACTAATAAATAAATTTGTTTGTCGGGTTTAACAGGTCATGCTTGGGCTATCGGGTTTTATTGTGTCGTGTTCGGGCTACCCTTTCCAGCCCATTAAGTTTATTTGGCCGTGTTCGAGTTAGTGTTTATTGGGTCTTGCTCTTATCAGGCCACTCGATAACAGCACGGCCCTCATGATTTGTCACCCCTAATTTCGTCTGAATTATTTCAAATATACTCGAACTATTAATTTTAAATGCTAATAAATTATTCGTAAGTTCAAATTTTGTAATGTGGCTTTAATCAACAATTTCAAAAAAGAATTACAATGTTACATGAAATTGGGCTTAGTATAAATACAAATGGGTCACATTTGAGCCCAGATACATCCAATCAAGTAGTAGATGTTTGAGGATAGGCCCACTGTAAATCCTTCCTCATATTTTGGGTTTTGGTCCGTTTTTAAAATATAGAAATTCTTGCCTAATGGTATTACCCAATAATGCTGGGAATTAGAATGTACAACTCCCTACTGCACAAAACCCCCATCTACATTTTTCCTCCCATTCACCCATCCTTACTGAATTTTCACTTGAACAATTCAGGATTGTTGAGATTGAGAGTGAATCCCTTGAACTGCCTCCAGATGGACGGCTGCGGGTTGGATTCCGACGGCCGTGAATTCAAAAACGCGGAGGAGATGTGGCGGGAAGAGGTGGGGGACGGCGACCCCCTCAAGAAATCTCAGTGGTACTCCCAGGGCGTCGGCTATTGGCAGGTATGTCGATCCTTCTTGTTTTGTTCAGCTGTAATAAGCTTAGATGCTTACTTGTTTTCATGTAATTAGAATTGATATGCATTTTGTTGGCTTTTGTACTTTTTGGAAGAGAAGGGTGTAGAGGCAACGGTGGACGGAGTGCTCGGAGGGTATGGGCATGTGAATAAACCTGATATAGAGGGTAGCGAGGCGTTTTTGAATTCTCTTTTGGCTGAAAGATTTCCTGATGCTGGTAGAGGAAGGCGTCTTGTTGCTCTAGGTATAAGAAATTGAAGAGTTTTTGACTTATTGATGTTCTTCTCCCTTTCCTTGAATAGACTATAGGTTTTTATTTAGGTTGCTGCAAAGTTTATTTTGTTGGAGTGAAATATTGGATTATTTTCAATTTTTCATCTCCACTTTCTCGTGCTATTAAGAAAGCAGCATGTTATGTAAAATACTCCCAAATTTTGCTTTGATTATATTTACGAGATTTCTGTTCGACTGTTGTTTGGATCGTTGATGTTTTGGTACAATCCGTGCAGATTGTGGTTCAGGGATTGGGAGGATCACCAAGAACCTTCTTATAAGATATTTTAATGAGGTACACAGTATGTATGTATGTATGTATGTATGTATGTATGTATGTATGTATGTATGTATGTATGTATGTATATATATATATATATATATTCTCTTTAATATCTCTGAATTGCCAAAATCATGTTGTTCTTTGAAGCAAAGACCAATTATCCCTAGCTATCGAGTGGCTTTTACTTTTTATTTGTATCATTTGTACTCCCTCCCGTCTCATTTCGTTCTCCATTGTTGTTATTTCTCTGTCTAAATGTTTTGATCTTTGCGAATGTTGAGCCAGGCTTCTTAATATTTTACGTTCAATTCATTTTCTTGTTATTAATGATATGCTTGTTACAATCCAGGTTGATCTTCTTGAGCCTGTTTCACATTTTCTAGAAACTGCTCGAAGAAATTTAGCCCCAGAAAATTTGATGGTCACAGAGGAGTATAAAGCTGTCAACTTCTTTTGTGTTCCACTTCAGGTAAGATGTGTCCAGATCGTTATAGCAAGTACTTGGTTGTTTTGCTTTTAGTTTCATTTGTCCACATTATGTAGTCGATCTTCATTTGGAAAAAGAAAACGGAAAATTCTGTTGATGGCATCTGCAATCATTTAATCTCAGTGAAAATGCTATGGTTCAGAACACAATTGTTTGTTTGTTAGATTGTCTACATCACATAGAACTTTCAAAAACTCTAATCATTTTATCCCCATGGAAATGTTGTGCCTACAAAACGTAGTTCTTTGTTTTAGTTAGATTGTCTACATTATATAGTTAACCCTCAAAATTTCGTGTCTTTTTGTAAATTTTCGCCATTGTTTTAGTCACAGCGGATATGTTGTTGCTACAACTTGTTGAAAACAGTCAATAACCTGATAGAAAAGTAGAGCTCCTTTGGATAGTTTCAAGGAAACAACCATAATTATGAGTACTATAATGTAAACATGCAATTCTTTTGTGTAAGTTAGATTTATTCCCTGATTTAGAATTTGGGTCAACCTACGTTTATTTTGTTTGGTGAAAAGTAAAGCTATTTATTGAAATGCATCCGCATGAATAGACTCTTTATTTACGAATTATTTTTCCATCCTTATTTTAGGATTTCACTCCTGAGGCAGGAAGATACGATATGATATGGGTTCAGTGGTGTATTGGGCATCTTTCAGATGATGACTTTGTGTCATTCTTCGAGAGAGCAAAGGTAAAATAGACTACTTTTGCAGAACAATCTTAGCACTTTATCTAAATTTATTGCCAACCAAAATTACAAAAATTATTCCAAAATTGTTCAAGCAAAACATTGCATGGAAACCACGGATTGTATGTTCGAATTTCTCTCAGTAAATTAAATTTCTTTTGACCATTCTATGATGTATTTTTTATAATGCCAACATGTACCTCTTCCAGGGTGGTCTGAAACCTGGTGGGCTTTTTGTTCTGAAGGAAAATATTGCAAGAAGTGGTAATTATATCATTACTCCTTTAACAGCTTCTTAAAATTATAACTGTGCTTCTCATTACTTACCCTCAATCACTAGATTTTAATAATATCATATATATTTTATTTTTATTTTTTGCATGTTGATCTTTCTGCTTTTATTTTAATCCTGTTGTTTAGGTTTTATTTTGGATAAACAAGACAAGAGCATTACCAGATCGGACTTGTATTTCAAGCAGCTCTTTAATAAATGTGGACTGCATATTTACAAAATGAAGGTATATACTTTGGTCCTATAAATATCTTCAGTAGCAATTTTGGTCCCATAAAATTTTGATTTTGTACAATTATGGTCCTATAAGTTCTAATGTTATGCAATTTTTGTCCCGAATGTGGATTTCAAAATTTCATTTATTCCCAAAATACCATTGGATGCCAAAATATCCAAAATACCTTTGACCATCCAGAAAATGATATAAGAGCCAGGTTTTATTTATTATTATTTATTAATGCTAAATCTGCCTAGTGAGAGGAGAATTTTAGAAATATGAATCCGAATAATTTTTTGAGTTAAGTTACAAGACTGAAATTGCTACTTTAACTAATGGTAAAATCGTCAAGTGCCACATTAAAGAAAGGGATAATTACAAAAACACCCCTGAGGTTTGGGCTAATTACAAAAAAAACTAGAGACATTTCAAAATTACATAAAAACCCCATCATAGTTATATATTAAATTTAAGGGGGTAACTGTAGTATTTTTATAAGTATCAGGGGGTTTTCTTCGATATGTCTTTTGCTTATGAAGGAGGAAATGTAAGACGGATTCAAACAAACCTCAAGGGTTGTTTTGTAATTTTCAAAAGTCTCTGGGTTTTTTTTGTAATTAGCCCAAACCTCAGGGATGTTTTTGTAATTATCCCTTAAAAAAAATATAGGACTAATAATGCCAACCCCTAAGAGATTACAAGACAAAAATTGCAATTAAGCCTAATAATAGCTAATCAGATTAATCAATATTAATTCCTTGAAGAAGTAATAATGTGTTGTGGTCAGGATCAAAAAGGACTTCCTGAAGAATTATTCGCTGTAAAGATGTATGCATTGTCAACTGAGTTGCCAAAGAAAGTCAACAAAAGTTCCAGATCCAAGAGACACGTCAACAGACCTGGCATCATCAAATGACATCAGCATCTTTTTTTTCCCCTTTTCTTAATTAATAGCTTTTTGCCATAAAATGTAACACATTTTTTGTATGTTCTGTACTTTTTCAGCTCGATTTTTGTGCATTCCTGTGATCAATTTGTGGAGGTGATGAGATTTTGCAGAAGCGTAATTTTAATGGCCTAGCTATTAATTTAAGATAAATTAGATCACTTGGATTCAATAAAATAACTCTAAAATTACAAAAAAAAAAAAAAGGAAACAAATATAAAAAAACGAAAATGAAAATAAATTAAAATTGAGTAGCACATGTAACAAATTCCTACTATCACTCCACTAATATAATCCCTTCCAACTACTTTGACTTGGTCACCAACGAAAAAAAGGGCATTATGGCAGTTATATTTGGAATCTGAAAATATAACAATTAGGGTTTACAGGAAAAAAAATCATATTTCTACAATTATACTATCAATGGAGTTATTAAATTAGAAAAATTCTATTTTCTGCAAATTATACTACCAATTTAGAGTTAAAATTTGGGAATTGGGCAATGGTAATTAAAGACTCTCAAATGGATACTCGAGGTCTGAGGTTCGATTTTTCCTCACAGATATGTACTAAAAGGAAATTAGAGTTAAAAATTGGTATTAGAATTTAGAACAGATGGAACGCTTAGCTATTATTAATTGTGAAACTGTGATGACCCTAATGAATGAATTAATAAATGGTGCATTTTTGCTCTAATTTCAGTTATATATGATTTTACTAATAAAGCGTTTAAGAATAATAAATAAGCAACCAATTTCATCTGGGATTAATCAATAAGTAGGAATTTACAAGAAATTAGATTCTTGCAAAGTAGGAATATACAAGAAACTGATTTGGACCAAATAACTTAATTAAATAAAAATTACATTCTTGCAAATGAGGAACTTACAAGAATATGAGTTAGACCAAAGTAGACAACCTAAAATCCTGACATCTACAACAAAACAACATCGAAAAAGTTAGCCTAAACTAGAAATTAAACAGAAATCAAAATTGCCCTAAACCTGACATAATTAACAAATTAGATCAGTGTTCTTGTTTCACAATTGAAAGCAATTGAGGATTAGATTTGACAATTTCATGGTCATAACTCAGTTCTTGAACAAATTTCTTCGAAACCAAGCATTTCTCAGTCGAGTACAACTTTTCTTGAACAATAGGAGATTCTAGAAGAACATGCAAATCTT
Source organism: Rehmannia glutinosa (assembly GCA_016081115.2). NCBI lineage: Eukaryota > Viridiplantae > Streptophyta > Magnoliopsida > Lamiales > Orobanchaceae > Rehmannia > Rehmannia glutinosa. Next base: position 77,554,801 of record CM071933.1, on the reverse strand, counting down.
CATCATCACTTTCAATTGGTTCCCCGTTCTCCTACAAAAAAAACGTGTTTACTCATGTTAGAACAACTCTATGAATTCAAAAAACACGACTAGTTAATTAATCAGACTTAATTGCAATTTTGGTCCTATAAATATAAGAAAGTTACGTATTTCGGTATTTGGTCATGTAAGTAGTCTATGTAGATGTCCCATATGTTTTGATTTTTGTGCAACTTTGGTCTTGTAAATATATGAGAGGTGGTATTTTTGGTCTTGTAATTATCTTATGTAGCAAACTCGATCCCGTAAATTTTGATCTCATAAGTTATAGTTTTGTATAATTTTAGTTCCAAATGGGTTCTTCATTTCCCCCGTTATGGACTAAAATTGCACTAAATTATAACTTATAGGACCACAATCGCGCAAAAATCAAAATCCACGGGACCAAAATTGCTCTTATGATACTTACAGAACCAAACATATAAGCTACCGGTTTATAGTGACGAGACTAAAGTTGCTACACAAAATACTTACACGACAAAATATGCAATTCCATTATACTTAAAGTACCAAAATTGCAATTAAACCTAAATAATTACAATTACTTGATTAGATCAAAATCCGCAGGACCAAAATTGCACTAAAGTAGAACTTAAGAGACTAAAATCGCGCAGAAATCAAAATTTACTGGACCAAATTGCTTACTTACATGACCAAATATGCTACTCATATATACTTACTGAGTTACGATTTACGAGACCAAGTTGTTAAACAGAATACTTACAAGACTAAATATGCAATTCCCTTATACTTACCGGACCAAAATTAAACATAATTAATTAAAAATTACCTGATTAAATGACCCAACAAATTCAAGAATCCCAACTTGTGCCTTCAAAAACTTGATATACTTATAAGCGAACTTTGCAACATTTCAAAGAATTTGTGATGTTCATTTTGTGTCCACTGTACAAGCTTTCCAAGCTCCCGAGTCTTCTCCGTTATTTTCTCCCTCCCGCCTCGCCGCAATGCTCTGCGCCGATAATCCGCCGCCGCCGGTTGTTTCCTTCTTCGGCTGAAAAATCGGATTTTCCGGCGGGGAAAAATCTCGAAACGACGTCGGACAACTAATATTAGTGTTGTAAAAAGCGGGCTCCGAGTAATTAATTTCTTCAAAATCGTGACATCCCTTTTGGCGTTTTGGGAATTGAATGGGTTCGAATGGCTGTGTAAATCCATTTGAGAAATCGTACGGAAGATAATTGGGATTGGAATTAGGGGTTTCTGTGTAAAAGAAGTCGTTGGGGTCGAAAAGACAATTTTCGATACTCCAGGGGTCGAGCTGATCTGGAACCAGCTCGGATTGGGGTAGTTGTTCGATTATGCTTAAATCCGATTCCAATTGCTGTAATGCTGCCCAGTTCGAGTAGTAGCTCAAAGCCGCCATTGATGATGAAATTAAGGTAAAAAAACCTGCGAACAGAACAAAAACAGAGTGTTAGCAAACGACAACGGTTTTAACTTATCATGCAATTATATTGTACTATTTTATCAGTGTTCTAAAAAGTGTTAGCTATTAGTCGGGTGTCAGATTGGGCCTAGTGCCTAGACAGAGCGGTAACACGAGACTTGGGCGGTAACTAATCGAGGCTAAGCGCCTAAGCGGGGATTTTTAGAGCAGTGCGCGTATGAAGATGAAGTAGCTAGTAAAATGCATGAAAATGGTGAAGTGTAAATTAGAAAAAAGGAGGGAAAATCAAAATGTGAAGTAAGTAAAAGAAGTAAGATAATGTAGGAGACAAATATTGTACCTGAGGAATAAGATTCTGTTTTTTTACTACAGTCTTGATTGAATATCTGTGGACCTGTAACAAAAACTAGAATGTTTATTTTGGGAGAGAGAGAGAGATAAGAGGACGTGGGAATGGAGGTTATTGGATTAGAGGGAGATAAAATGTTAATAAAGGTCATAATAACGGGTAACTAACTCCATATTATTAGGAGGCCATTATGAGCTTTTAGGGTTATTTATTGGCGGCTAATTTTTACTCTTAACCGTTACGTCACCTTCACGTTTAATTTCTTATTTTCTTAGAAATTATTTGTATTCCATTTTCTCATCTCAAAAGTTCATGTAATGTCTAATTAGTAACTATGGAAATATTTTTTTTTTGCATGCAACATCTAGTACGAGTATGTGTTTCATGATGTACGAATATCGTAATATGGAAATCACACCAACAAATACCGGATGAGATCTTTCTATTTCAGAAGCGTGTTTCATGATCTCTTATTCTACCGCACATATGAAATTATGTTTAAAAATTAAAATGATAAACTATTTAGTATTTACGTATGACAATCATCCGTGCGGTCGAATAGGAGATGAAACACGCTTATAGAAGATCCCATCCGTTCAAATCCTTCACTCTCGCTAATTTTTGGTGTATCATTGTAATTAAAGTACGTACACACTTGGTTTTGTTTGGAGTCTGTACAAAAAAAGATGATTTCCCTGATGAATTATTTGCTTCAGATGTATGAATTAGAAACTGAGTTCCCTTTAATATGTCCAGATATTAAGCATATCACTATAAAAAGTAATTATTAGATTTTGGCAAAAAAAAAAAGAAGTGATTTAGATTTGTGATTCTGCTTCTGGTTTGGTTTTTGCAAACAAATAAGCAATTTTACGATATTTTCACCAAACACTCTCAACTTATGATTTTAGTTGCAAAGACTGTCAAGTTCTAATTCTCAACGATTTTTACTCCGGCTACAATAAATCGTTTCTTCTAGAAAACCATAAGTTTCTGCAAATAATGCGACTAACTAGTCCAGCTGTCCAGACATTCGAGACAAAATGAAAGGAAATGTTTATTAGGTTTGATTGTTTTGAGGTTACATGATAATTAATAAGCTATATTCCTCTGTGATGCACATGTTTATGAACTCTGCCTCTGTCAACATGGGATGTCCTATGATCAGAGATGTTTGATAACAGATCACAGATTTTATCCCAGCTTAGTGGCTGTCGATTGCTTGATAGATCTGTGCACATCAATCCAAATTCAATAATCTCTGTGGCCTCAGAAACAATGTCTACTGTCTTCTTCATTCTTTTGTCAATCACATCCTCAAGGTTTTCAGGATATTGCATTTTCACCCACTCAACAAAACCAGCTTCTTTCTTGTCAAATTCTTCACCAGGCCTCCTGTTTGTTACTATTTCCAATATAAACATTCCAAACTTGTGGGCTTCTGCAAGTAACCATGTTCCTTTTAGCAAGAATTTGAAAAATTAATACAAAGGGATAATTACAAATAAGTTACTAAAGTTTAGCTTAATTATAAAAAAGACTTAGTTATCTTTCAAAATTACAAATAGTTTGATGAATGCGTCTATTTTACAAATTTCACCCTACTGCGGAGGTAATTTGTAAAACAAATGCAAAGATCATGGGGGATATTTGTAATTTTAAAAGATAATGGATTTTTTTTTGCAATTAAGATAAATCTTGAGGTAACTTTTGTAATTATAGAATGTCTTAGTTATTGGTACGGAAAAGAGAAGGCTTAATTGCAAAAATTGGGCCGTAACTATAGGTGGCTATCAATTTTAGTCCTGTTGATCCGTAAGTTTTTGTTCTACACAACCTTGATCCCACAAGTTCTAATTTGTGCAATTTTGATCCTACAAATTCTGATTTTCTGCGATTTTGGTCTCAATTAGGTGTTTCAATATTTCCAATATAAGCATTCCAAGGCTTCTGCAAGTAATCATGATCCTTTTAACAAGAATTCGAAAAATTAAAACAAAGGTATAATTAAAAATACTCCCCCCTAAAGTTTAGCTTAATTATAAAAATACCTAGTTATCTTTCAAAATTACAAATAGTTTGATGAATGCTTCCATTTTACAAATTGCACCACACTCAGGGGCTAACTAGAAAAACAAATGCAAATATAGGAAGGACATTTGTAATTTTAAAAAAGATAGTTAGATCTTTTTTGCAATAAAGATAAACCTCTGAGGTAACTTTTCTAATTCTGATTTGTGCAATTTTGGTCCTATACGTTCTGAATTTATGCGATTTTGATCCTAGATAGACGTTTCAATATTTCATTTGTTCTCACAATATTCTTATCCTTTATCCTAAACACCTATGTTCATTAAAAAAAATAGAATTAGAATTGCCATTTTGATTAAAGAGTAAAACTGCCAAGAACCGAAACTACCATATTACGAGTTACATGACTAAAATTGCTAAGCCGTACATGACTGAAACTGCAATTAAGCCGAAAAGAGAACAAACATCCTTAATTAAGCTTACTCTTTGTGCTGCTATGATGATCACCAAGCTTAAACCTCGTTATCAATGGCTCCCCATCTTCAGACAACACTATGTCCCTCGTTTTAAGGTTGTACCCAATTTCCGGACATTCATCATGCAAGTAACAAATCCCATCAAAAACTCCTAATATCACTTTCACCCTTTCTTCCCATGAAGGAACATATTTTGCAAGCCATGTCTCAACATTCTCTCCATCTATCCATTCTGTAACCAAAGCCCTAAACCGACGTCTATCGCACCAACCTAGTATAGATACTATATTTTTATGTCGTAACATAACAAGAATCTTCGATTTCTCGACGAATCTCCTCCGCTTTTCTCTCGACAATTTATCCGAAAAAATCTCGATTCTCACTTCGCTCCCATTTCTCAGAACCCCTCTGTACACATTTTTTCCGACCAAGTTTCGTGCATGAAATCCATAAGTTGCTGCTTGTATAACCGACGGTGTAAATCCGAAACCCGGTTCGAATCGCCACCCCAAGAAAACCAAAACCACTATCGCGATCACGAAAACAGGGAAACCAACCAATAAAAACAGAGCCTTTAACCTGAACTTTTTATGATCCGGAAGAACGCCCGAACGAATAAAACTCGACGAGTTAAACCGATCAAAAAAATGTTTATCCGAGATTCGACACTCGGAGAATTGATTATAGGACAGATTCAAAAGAGTAAGATTTTGGAGGAAACTAAAACTCTGTATTGGGACATCACCAGAGAGGCTATTATGGCTCAAATCAAGAACTTTAATTTGCGAACAGTAAAAAATCTCATTCGGAAAATTACCATTTAACGAACTGTTTGAAATATCAATAGATAATACAGTTAAGGGACAATATTTCCAGAAAAATGTGAATGATAGGTAAAGTGGTGCTATTTTTGGCTGGCTATGGAGATCTATTTTTGGAAAGGTTTCGACGCAGTTGGGATTTTTCGAAATGTTGCATAAATGGCTTGCGACTATTGTGAACTTGAAAATTTCGTGAAGATTGAAAGGGGTTGTTGTGTTACAGTAACTGAGATTAGGGGTTGTTTGGCAGTTTTTTGTGATGGTGGAGTTGAAATCTGGAGGTGGGTGCAAGTTGTTGAGGTCTTCGACAACGGTTGCTGTGAATGTTACAGGGATTGAGATTGAGATTGAGATGAATGTGGTTAGGAAATGGAGAAAATTTGCAGAGATGAATGCCATTGTGAAAATTTGTGGATCATGAGATATGATTTTGTTTTTTTTTACAGTTTTTAGAGTGTAAGAAATAGAGACAACGGTTAAAGGTAGTTTTTTTTTTTTTAATAGCCGTGGTGGGTTTTTGAGGTTACATGGTAATCTTATGAATAATTAGAAAAACACCCCTGAGGTTCGAGCTAATTACAGAAAAACACAGTGAATTTTGAGAATTACAAAAAAAAAAAAAAAAAAAACTTTAGGTTTGATCCGTCTTATATTTTCCTCCTTCATATGAAAAAGCCATTTCGAAAGCTCCATTTACGTTTATCAAAATGTTACAATTACCCCCTTAGATTTAAGACACAAACAAACCTTAAGGGTTTTTGTTAGAGTTGACCTACTGAGTCAAAACTCTAATAATTTTAATTTGTTGTTATCTTGTTATTTTGCCAAGTTTCTAGAACAAAAATAAACTAATTATTTGCAGGCCCAATTACATGATTTTGGAGACTTAGTCGGCTATTTTGGGAGTTGAGAGATAGTGGGGATTGTGTCCTACTTTCAAGGAACCAATATCTCTCAATCTCCCACTAACCCCTTAACTTGAAAGTTGGTTGTGTGGCCTATTTTGTAGGGATGCAACGCTCTATAAAAGGGCAAGGAGATCGCACAAAGCAAGGCACGGATTCGAGCATAAGATTTGAGTTTTCACAAAAAGAGTCCAAGTTTTTCACAAGAAGAGGGAGATGTGCTAAGTGTGTTCGTTAGGTGTTGACGTCACCTTTCTTAACACCTCTTGAAAGTTAAATCTTCTTGGTAGTTTTGAGAGACAATCAGATGCGGGATAGGTTATAGTTGTTCTCTTATGTTTACGGTAGAAGGTTGAGTTAAGAGATCAAGTACAATAGGAAGTCTTGGTCTTGTTCTTTATTTGGTGTAATCAAGATTCTACTTCATTGTTTTTGCCTTAGTGGCGCCGCACAAGTATTTTTATACTTGTGCAAATTTTTATTCCATGTGTTCATTCTCATTTTTAGGCTTGGTTATTTTTCTTAATTGATAAAATAAACAAAGAATCGAAAAATACTAGTTTCATTTGGGTGACACCTAGAGGTGTTGCCAACACTCGCACAACACTCACATCGCAAAACTTAAGAATTCGACCCCTTGAATTCTAACAATTGGCATCAAGAGCCTACACTTGATACTACTAAGTGAGATCCTGTTTGTTTTTGGTGTTTCCGATGGATGGTCAAGGAATTTCGTTGGTTCGTCCCCCAGTTCTCGATGGAACGAACTACTCCTATTGGAAAGTTAAGATGAGGGCCTACATAAAGTCGATTGATGAGCGCGCATGGAGGAATATCCTGGTTGGATGGACTCTCCAAGAATCATAGATCTTGATGGTGATTCTTCCAAAAGAGAGATAGATGGACGAATGATGAGATTCAATTGGCGATTTCAATTCCAAAGCATTGAACGCCATTTTTAGTCTTTGTGGATATGACTCTCTTCAAAGTAATCTCAAATCAGTAACTCAAATGAAAGATGCGTGGGATGCTCTGTTGCATTGTGAAGGTACACGGGGTGTTCGTAGAACCAAATTGAGACTCCTTGCAACTCAATTTGAACATCTACGAATGGAGGAAGATGAAACCATTTCATCTTACAATGCTAGAATTTGTGAGATTGCTAATGAAGCACAAGGCTCTTGGAGACCCAATCAAGAATGAAAGACTTGTATCTAAAGTCATGAGATCACTTCCTAAGAGATTTAATGTCAAAATCTACACCGTTGAGGAAACCAAGAACACGGAGACTCTACGTCTTGATGAACTCATGGGTATTTTGGACTTTTGAGTGAACTTGGCTCAACGGGAGGAATATGAGACGAGAGGAAAAGGAAAAAGCATAGTTTTTGCCGCATGGTCGAGGAAGCTACGGTGATGCCCAAAGTGATGCCAACATCAGAATGGAACATTTCATCAAGGAAATGGAAGATTGAACTTGGGTTGATCACCCTTAGTGATCCCATATGGGGTTTGTTCTATCTCTACCCATGTGGGTGGCCACTCACATGGGTTGATCACCCTTAGATCAAACACACACCCATATGGGTGTGTGTGTGTATGTGATGATCCAAGGGTGATCAACCCATGTGAGTGGCCACCCACATGGGTAGCATAGAACAAACCCCATATGGGATATGAAAATTTTCGGCCACCCTTATTGCAGTTGATTAAGTTACTTTTATTTGTTCAAATTGAATCATCAATTTTCGGCCAGTACATGCAAATAGAAAAGGACAATTGCTTTTTCTTCTCAAGCCACTAATGAAGTTGTTTGTTAATTTATTCTGGTCAACCGTTGATATCATCTATCGGTCAACTCAATTTTGATAAGAAATTTTTGAAATTTCGCGCAGCAAGGGTGGGTTTCTTTTCTGAGATTTTGTGGTTTTGTTTTTAAGCCTTGTTCAATTTCCCTCCTATACAGTTAGCCCAATCCTACGATCTCATGAGTTGAGTACATCGTAGGAAAATTAAAGTTAGGAACTTAGAATTATTATTTGGGTGCTCACACACTGCCGTTGATAGGGAGGATCGAATTGGAAGATCGCGGTGTCTACGAGCTTCGGGGATTCAAAGAATTCACGTAGATAAAGCGAAGAACAAGAAAATCGTCGAAAGAGGTAAATTTTCTTTTTCTTCCTTTAGTTTGAATAAATTTAATAAGCATGATTTTGTGTTCTTATATCTAAAACTTGATTTTTGAAATCCCACGCTTCCGCTTCCGCTCGATTAGATCGAAAAGCCGGATCTTATTTGGCCCGGATTAGATCCGGGGCCCGAATAATTTCCAACAAATGGTATCAGAGCCATTTGGTTTTTGATATAAGAACTAAATCTACTTTATTAAATTTATTTTGGAGTGGGTGTAGGATTTGATCTTGCATGTTTTGATATATGGATGCATGGACGTTTTTCGAATTTAAGGCATCGATTCAAATCGTCATATCTATTATTTCACGGATTAATATTTATGTGATGTATATGTGATATATGTGCCATGCATATTGATATGTCATTCATGGAACCCACTCCCAAGCATGTCATGCATCATGATAATTGAATTGTTTAATTGTTATGATAGATCTATTAGATGGATTGACATTGATATAAAAGTGTTTTATATGGTTTTTAAAATCGATATAAAAGTGTTTTATATAATTTTTAAAATATTGTATAAAAGTATTTTATATAACTTTTTAAATTTTGTATAAAAGTGTTTATATGATTTTAAAATTGGGATAATTGTTTTTGTGAAAATTGGATCCGGTTTTTATGAAAAATCTCCGAATTACATGTTTTAGAAACAAAATAATTTGGATTCGCGTTTGGGCAGCCTGGGCAGGTGCCGGGCAGCCCTGGAAAGTCCGGGCAGGGTCTGGGCAGCTCGGGCAGGCCCCGGGCAGGTCCCGGGCAATTTCGGGCAGTTTGGGCAGGTCTCGGGCAGGGCCCGGGCAGGTTCCGTTTTCAGCCTACGTGTTGTTTCCTTTGTTCTTTCATGAAATATTTTCATTTTATCCTTATTCCCTTAATTATTTTGATAATTTAGGGGTTTTTAAAGTTGATTAAAATTATGATTTAATTTCTAAAAGTTAGATTTTTAAATTAGAGAATTTTAATCAATAAGACCAATAGGATTGGACTTGACTTATTAAAACATAAGATGTTTTATAACTTAAATGTTTAGGAAATATTTATTATAAAATAGTGAGTGGGAGAAGGATTCATGACAATAAATCCTATGGCCTCCATTATTGATCAAAGCACCGTGAGATTTAAGTGACGCCGCGACGCCGTATTCGGTCCCCCCTACGGATGGTTTTCACTTAAATCAACAATCAAGGCTTAATCTCCGAAAGGATAGGAATTTAAAATTTAACTCTTAATTTTTCCTACCCTACGGCGGCGATTTTGAGTTAATTTTTAAAATCCAACATAATGGGTGACACTCATAAGGATACAATCAAATAGTTTGGATGTATCTAAAGCTAAACTAAAAGGTGATTAATTAATAAATGAAGATATGAGATGTCTTGATTATTTATTTATTAATTTGAGATGGTCTCGATTTAATCGTCATTTGATTTGACCTACCCTACGGCTTTTCAAATGTGAGATTAAATTATCTTGAATTGGTAGGATAAACTTTATTGCTTTCATGCATCATGTTTATGATTCCTAAATTGAATGTTCTATGATGTTCGTTCGCTTATTTATGTCGCTTTATTTAATTTTCAAAGAATGATGTCTTGTCTATGCTTGAATGTTGAATGATTCATTAATCGGAGAAAATTGTGACAAGTGGAATAGTAACATGAATATTACACTCGTATGTGAAAACCTTAAAGGCAAGAAGCAAGGTTTCTCTAAACCAAAGGGAAATTGTTTCCACTGCGGTGAAGAGGGGCATTGGAAGAGAGACTGCCCCAAGTTTCCCTCTAAAGTAAAGGAAAACAAGAAACGTAAATATGATTTACTTGTTCTTGAAAGTTGTTTGGTAGCTAAAGATTCTTCTACTTAAGTAGTTGACTCTGGAGCTACTAATCATGTTTGCTCTTCCTTACAAATGCTTAGTTCTTATGAAGAGCTTGTCGATGGGTCTTTCACAATGCGAGTTGGCAATAGGTGCAGTGGTTTCGGCAAAAGCAGTGGGAGTACTTAAGCTTAATATTAGAGATAAAATATTGATTTTAAACGATGTTTATTATATTCCTGGTTTCCGTAGAAATTTGATTTTGTTTCAAAATTGCATGAACATTTATTTTCACTATTTTTTAATGATAATTCGATTATTATTTCTAAAAATGGGCGTGATATTTGTCCGCAATATTGGAAAATGGACTCTATTTAATTAAGCCTAATGAACAACACACGCTAAATCTTTCGAAATGTTTAAAGTAGAACATCCTAAACAAAAATGCAAAAGGTTTCTCAAGATGATGAAACATATCTTTGGCATCTAAGGTTAGGGCATATTTCACTAGAAAGGATAAATAGGCTTGCAAAGGATGGTCCTTTGAGAGAGCTAAAAGTTGGCACTCTTCCCGTTTGTGAATCCTGTCTCAGAAGGAAAAATGACTAAGAGACCTTTCCGCAAAGGGCAATAGAGCAAAGAACCACTAGAGCTTGTGCATAGTGATGTTTGTGGTCCCATGACCACACAAGCTAGAGGTGGCTTTGAGTACTTCGTCACTTTTATTGATGATTACTCGAGGTTTGGATATGTTTATCTAATGCATAGAAAATCCGAGACTTTTGAAAAGTTCAAGGAATTTCATGCGGAAGTTTGAAAAAATAGCTAGGAAAATCTTTGAAGTGCCTTCGATCCAATCGGGCGCGAGTATGTCGATCTCGAGTTCAAAGATTATTTGCTAGAGCATGGTATATTGTACCAACTCACAAAGACTGGCACCCTCAAAGAAACAAAAGCGGTGTTCTTTGAAAGGAGAAACCGAACGTTGCTTGATATGGTTAGGTCGATGATGAGCTACGCGACACCGCCCGATTCGTTTTGGGGGTATGCATTGCAAACGGCGGTTTACATTTTGAATGTAGTTCCGCCTAAGTCAATCCAAAAGACACCACTAGAGTTGTGGAATGGGAGTAAAGTTAGTTTACGCCACTTTCGCATATAGGGTGCCCAACACATGTATCCGAAAGGAAAGATCGGGAAAGTTGCATCCACGTTCGAGAAGTGTATCGTTCGTTGGATATCCCAAAGAAACGAGAGGAGGTTTGTTTTATGATCCGCAAGAAAAGAAAGTAATATTTTCGACTAATCTTTGTTTTCTTGAGAACGATTATATAGAAAACTTCCGACCTCAAAATGCTGATTGTACTCGAGGAGTTACTTTCGATGAGATCGGACCACAACCAACAAGAGTTATTGGGGAAATCACTAAAAATACCACTATACCCGATCGAATGTCATGACACCTCGACGCGATGGGAGGGTGATTAGATTACCAATCCGCTATCGTCAAATCACAAAGAAGGCAAATGTTGCGATCTTTGATGGGGTAGCGATGATCCATTGTCTTTTCGACAAGTGATGGAGGATTACGATATAGCGAGGTGGCTTGAAGCTATAAACCAAGAAATGGATTCGAACCGTAGGGTTTTGTAGCCGAAGGTCAAGAAGAAGAAAGTCCGCAAATTGCTTAGATCCATTTATGGGTTAAAGCAAGCCTCAAGCGTCATGGAACCATAGATCCGATGAGATGATCAAGTCTTGGTTTTGACCAAAGTGTTGATGAGCCTTGTGTATACAAGCGGATCAATGATGGTAAAGTGGCAATTTTAGTGATTTACGTAGATGACATTCTACTAATTGAGAATGAAGTAGAAATGTTAGGCATGCGGTTAAAGGTTGGTTTGCAAGCAATTCCAAATGAAAGATTTGGATAAGCGAATTATGTTCTTGGAATTTGAATGATTCAAAATCACAAAAACAAATTATTGGCATTGTCTCAAGCTTCTTATATCGATAAGATGCGATTGCATTAAAGAATGCAAGATTCAAGAAGGGTTACCTACCAACTTGATATGGAGTCGAGTCGTTTCTTTCCAAAGAGGATTGTTTAAAGGCACCTCGGGAGGAAATAATGTGAGACGCATTCCCTATGCCTCTACAAGTATACAATATTGTGTCTTAGGCTCGATATTTGATACGCGATAGGGATAACGGCCGTTTCAATCTAATCCGAAATGTTTCATTAGATAATAGTCAAGAACCTTCTCAAATATGCTTGAGATCAAGATGTTTGTCTATTTAGGTGGTTGATGGTAAAATAGACGATCGACCGATTCTCGACTTCTAGTCGACAAGGATACTCAAAAGTCGATATCCGGGTCGGTGTACATTCTTGTTGATCTGTCAATAAGACCCGACTGAAAAATGTTTTTAGAGGCACAAAAACATAGAGTGGAAGACATGTCCCATATGCTTTAGGGCAAGTGGGAGATTGTTAGGGATAGTGCCCTTAAAGTAATTGTGAATTGTTTTTGATTATTAATATAGGCGACATTTATTTTCGGACTCTATTGCATATTGTATGTACTTTCTTGAACATCATGAAAATCCCTAGTTTATTTATTGTAACCATAATCTTAGTATATAAGAGTTATATACAAGAGGATTAAGATTATGGATAATAAACTAAAATTAAGTCCGTGATGAAATTAATTAAAGTATGGGATCTTTAATTAAAACATCATTAATGCGGCCCAGAACATTTTGAATGTGATTGTCTTATCCGGACCGTCGATGTGGAGACATCTTAGTGGGGGCATATATATATGATTTGATCATATAGACTTGGACCGATTTAATTTGAATTTTCCATACAAATTCCGTTGTAGAAATGGAAAATCGAATTAAATCACTAGATGATCATATATGGATAAATCTTAATCCCGAGTGATTATAGACTCTGTTTATTAGGTGTGATTCTTAATTTGCTCGTTTAAGTTTGTCCTACGACATTCCCAACACTTGCATTTTAGATTCACATTTGAATTAAATAGCCGGGAATATAAATTCACGATATGAAATCCATTCCTTCTTGCGAGAAGTAGAAATACGATTCCTCATTTGTTAATTCCGAACTCGAATGGTTTGAAATCTCTAATTTATAATCCGATTATAAATTAACCATTCGCTAGTGAATTAATGGTAAATGAGGATAAGAGGTAATTGAAGAGGTTTAACTGATACTACCTAGCTTCAATTACGAATTGTCTATGGAGGATTAATCTATATGTAATGATTATATCGGTGGGATCGCTCAATTCGTAGAGTAAGATATTCTATAATTATAAAAGTGCAATTTCAATTTATAGTGGAGTAATATCGGAATTAATAAGTCGAATAAATTAATTAAAGAGTTAATTATTTGTTCGATTTATTGGAGCTTATAATTATAGGTCCATGGTCCCTGTTCGCCTTCCTAGAGTAAACGGGTTGGAAATAATATTTTCGATTCTAAGGGTTTATGGAAAAGAGTTTTCCAAAATATTTGGGCTAATATATTAATATTAGTTAATTAGAATATATGATATTCTACGATTTTTGATGTATTTGGAATTAAATAAATATAAGATATTTATAATATTAATATAATTATTAAATTGATAATTATATTGGATAATTATCAATTAGAGTTTAAATCTAACTAGAATTATTAATTCTAGAATAGATAGGAAACTTAGTTGGAGTGGAAAACTGATTGAACAAAGCCTATAAAAAGAATTCCACATCTCACCATATGGGGGATTTTTCTATGCCACCCAAGTGGGTGCCACCCCACTTGGGTGTATTGCCCTTAGATCAAACACACACACCCATGGGTGTGTGCCAGATGTGATGATCCGAGGGTGATCGGATCAATGTGTGGGTGGCCACCCACATGGGTAGCATAGAACAAACACCATATGGGATATGAAAATTTTCGGCCACCCTTATTGCAGTTGATTAAGTTACTTTTATTTGTTCAAATTGAATCATCAATTTTCGGCCAGTACATGCAAATAGAAAAGGACAATTGCTTTTTCTTCTCAAGCCACTAATGAAGTTGTTTGTTAATTTATTCTGGTCAACCGTTGATATCATCTATCGGTCAACTCAATTTTGATAAGAAATTTTTGAAATTTCGCGCAGCAAGGGTGGGTTTTTTTCTGAGATTTTGTGGTTTTGTTTTAAGCCTTGCTCAATTTCCTCCTATACAAGATTCAATCCTACGATCTCGTGAGTTGAAAGACATCATCGTAGGAAAATTAAAGTTAGGAACTTAGAATTATTATTTGGGTGCCCATTTTGCCGTTGATAGGGAGGATCGAATTGGAAGATCGCGGTGTCTACGAGCTTCGGGGATTCAAAGAATTCACGTAGATAAAGCGAAGAACAAGAAAATCGTCGAAAGAGGTAAATTTTCTTTTTCTTCCTTTAGTTTGAATAAATTTAATAAGCATGATTTTGTGTTCTTATATCTAAAACTTGATTTTTGAAATCCCACGCTTCCGCTTCCGCTCGATTAGATCGAAAAGCCGGATCTTATTTGGCCCGGATTAGATCCGGGGCGCGAATAATTTCCAACAGTTAGGAAATGGAGAAATTTGCAGAGATGAGTGCCATTGTGAAAATTTGTGGATCATGAGGAATGATTTTTGTTTTTTTTTTTACAGTTTTTAAAGTATAAGAATTAGAGACAACGGTTAAATGTAGTTTTTTTTTTTTTTTTTTTATAGCCGTGGTGGGTTTTTGAGGTTACATGGTAATCTTATGAATGATTAGAAAAACACCCCTGAGGTTCGAGCTAATTACAAAAAAACATAGAGAATTTTGAGAATTACAAAAAAAAAGTCTTTAGGTTTGATCCGTCTTATATTCTCCCAATTCATATGAAAAAGCCATTTCGAAAGCTCCCATTACGTTTATCAAAATGTTACAATTACTCTCTTAGATTTAATACATAAACAAACCTCAAAGAATTTTTTGTAATTTTCAAAAACGTCTTGATTTTTGGTAATTAGCTCAAATTTTATGGGGCTTTATGTAATTATTCCTTAAAATTCAGTTAATCTTGATTTTTGATTACTTTTACTTCTACTATGTGAATCACTTCTTGTAAAACCAAAAATATTTTCCAACATTCCTTTGTCAAGAAATGAGACTTTTCAAATTCAACTTTTTTTCCCATCTTTCTGTTTATTATTTTTTATTGATAACTAGATTGGAATAACACCAATAACTCCATGGCAGCAAAAATCCTTATATTTTAAAAGATGTTTCTCTCGTTCCAGAATAACTATTGCGATGTCACACGGGGTTTTGTACTCCGGATACAATGAAATTGTTTGATTCAAAATATGATTTTTTGATCAATCGAAAATACACTATACTATTTTTGACTAATCATGCTTGTATACAAAATAACTACAAACCTTGTTATAACTATTTGACAGAAAGTCATTTTTTCGACAAAATGCCTCTTCGAAATGTTGGCAGAAATCAAATTTCCTTTCGAGATCGATCCTCATTTTGGAGCGGCAAACATATTTCGAGATCGGTAAAACACTTGTGATACCACTTTTAGTAAATAAAATAAATTATGAAAATATCTAACATTTTTTTTATTAATCATACTATTTCGTCTTATTTTTATATTTTATAAATTGAAAATTTAGTCTATAAATCCACCCTAATTCTCCAACCGACTCAAAAACGCTCTTTAAACCAAAAACGTGCTAGGAACCACGACATTAGTTTTGTCCAAGAATTTCAAGAAATTATTTTCCACTTTCTCCAATAAATTCAAAGAAAACACTGAAACCCCAGTATATTATCCTTTTCCCACCGTCTCCATTCTCCAAGCAGCAGTGAGAGTGTTGCATGGAAAATCCACTGTCGCCGGAGGTAAACACTTGAAATGCCTGTCCACATGCGCCTCCGCACACCACCATCTCCGCCGCCTTGCCGTTTTACTCTCAACACTTCATCAAATTTATTATCTTTAAACCGCCCCAATAGTTTTTTGCCTCATTCTACCGAATCTATCTCAAGAACTTCGCTGCACAGTAATGGGTTCCGTTATTTTTCTCAATCATCGAAGCCCACAGGTTTTATTTACTCGCTATGTTCTCCAAATTGTTTAATTCTGTTTCTATTGCTCTAAAAACGTTTTTTTTTTTTTTTTGGTCATATGGATGAGGCAGAGGAAGATGAAACTGATAAACTGAAGCGAAAACTTGCGGATCTTGGGATAAACTCTGATTGTTGTAATCCTGGACAATATGATCTGTTATATTGTCCCAAGGTATTTGTTTTTATGTTGTGTATTCTTGCTTTTCGGGTGTGGAAGCATTGTGAGGCTAAGGGAGTGTTTGCAAATTCTAAAAAAAATGATTCTCAGCTTTTAGACGCTAAAAACAACTATTTTTTTTCTATTTAGAAGCTGAGAATCACTTTTTCTAGAGTATGCAAACACTCCCTAAGTCATTGTGGTTTGTGTTGATATTTCAGTTGTTTTGGTATAGTGGCACTGTCCTAAAAATCCCCGCCTAGCCCCGATTAGTCCTCCTAGGCCCCCTCTTGTCCGCCTACGATTTTTTCCCGATTAGGCCCTGCCTAACCCCGCCCAGGCGCTAAGCCCAAATCTGCGACTAGCGCCTAATGCTTTTTAGAACACTGTATAGTGGTATTCACTTCTTCAGTGGGTGTGGTGAATTTTATGTTTATTACTTTGTACCTATGCTTGGAGTAAACATGGATATGGCTTAATATATACTATGTCACACATGATGTTATTAGTGATGAATTTTTGTAAAAGTAAAATTGATTCTCAAAAAGCTCAAGATTAGTCTTGGAAAATTGGGTGACAATTACTATCCTATGAACTAAAAAGGATGTGCAATTAGTAACCGTTTGGTTTTTCGTTCGCGTTAACAACTCTACCGTGAATGTCCATTATATTCAATGTTGATGGGTTTTTTTCTTCTTGAGCCAGTGCAAAGGTGGACAATCGATTCATAGGAGTCTGTCATTTCACATAAGCCGAAATTGGTGAGTGATATTTTGAAATTTTTATGATAGGTATGGTACAACTGAAATTCTTTTTAAATACATCCATTGATATATCAAATACCAGGAGTTATGCGATATGGAGGTGTTTTGATTTACAATGTGGATGGGCGGGCCAGGTGCCGTGACATATGTGGTTTAGATTACTATTTCTACTCTTTTCGATCTTGTAGTCGTGTTCCTTTTTGTAGATGGTAATTGTGATTGCAGGTCTCTGCAGATACCAAAAAGGCTTATCCAGTTGTCAACACACGTGGCAAAATCAATTCGTCTCGGCCATTGACAGGGGAAAGTCTTAGATTAGAAGAGCTGGGTGATGAGGTACCACAAATATTTCTTACTAGCAGATTTTACGGCTTATCATGAATGATCATTGCATATGTATGACTCTCACAATCGAAGACATTTATACTTGATCTGAAGATTTTGGAGAATTTAAATTCGATGGCTGTGGTTGACAAAAACATTATGACCGTCTTGTTATGGTTCTTTATGTCGTGTCATAATTGAAACTACTGTGTGAACTAAGTATTGCTTGATGGAAGTGACTCTAATATCTATAAGGGATAATTACAAAAGACCCCTAAGGTTTGTCCTAATTACAAAAAAACCCAGACATGTTTTAAAATTACAAAAAAAAACCTCATGTTTGATTCTATCTTAAATTTAAGGGGATAACTGTAATACTTTTAGAAATATGGGGTTTTTTTTGAATTGTTTTTTTGCTTATGAAGGAGGAAAACGTAAGACGAATCAAAATTCAAAACTCAAGGGGCTTTTTGTAATTCTAAAAAATCTTTGGGTTTTTTTTTGTAATTAGTCTGAACCTCAGGGAGGTTTTTGTAATTATCCCATATCTATAATGATTGTGAACCAAATGTAGGATCGGAAATCTGATTAATGTAATGGCTAGGATCTGTGTTTATCTGTGTTTTTAATTAACACTTGTCATGTTCTTTTTACGAATACTTATTCAACTTCTGCAATATTTCAGTTGCTTGCGTACTTTGCTGAAAGAATGATATCTAAGGAGACGCTGCAGAGGAATAACGTTATGCAAGTTGCTGGTGATCAGGTAAGAGATTACGTTTATCATATACTTCTTCAATCACGGATTATGTGGTTTCATTTACTAGTTCTGGTAAAATTTACCAATTCTTGGGTCAAATTTTAGATTGGTAATTCAAGAATCGTGTTGCTGCGTTAGCATTTTGTACGATATCAATGCATATGACATAATTGAATGTATCTGTTTGAAATTTCTATCAGAACTTCAAATAATAAATTGATGCGGAAGAAAAAAATGGCTATTAATCGAATAATCGTGCAGACACATGTAACCACTAATGACTAACCATGTGTAATATTGTGTTTTGGGAATATTTGACATATAAATCTGGTTAATATCATAAATGTTGCAGTTTGTTTCGGTCCAATGCAGAAAATCATGGCCTTTCCTTACAGACGAAATGGACAGATTGTCGGCTGCAAGTACCGGACTGTTGAAAAGAAGTTTTGGCAGGTATCCATGTTCCCCTTTTATTTTAAGGGAATGATTTATATTTCTTAAATGCATGATTTACAGAATTACCGAAAAAACGAGTAAACTCTAATTTCATTCTGACTGCTGAATGGTAATTTTGTTAATCTCTGCCATTAATTTTCAGGGGAAAAATACAGAAAAAGTATTGTACGGACTTGACGACATTGCAGAAGCAGATGAGATTATAATTGTAATCATTTTTTCACGTGCTGCTATTTAATAGGTGCATCTCCATATTTATTCCCGATTATCATTTTTTGTCTTATTTCTCGTCAAGGTTGAGGGCGAGATAGATAAGCTATCTGTGGAAGAAGCTGGTTATTGCAATTGTGTTAGTGTCCCGGCAGGTGCACCACAAACAGTTTCGCTCAAAGAACTACCATCTCTAGACAAGGTTCGATTGTTACTTAAGATTACATGTTTCTATTTAATTATCATGAAAACATTTTTGATTTTCTCGTTGCCTCACATGTTTTCTTATTCTCGTTACATCAGGACACCAGCTTTCAATACTTATGGAACTGCAAAGATTATTTGGACAAGGTTAGAGATCCTAATATATGTATGCATTCATTCCGAAATAATAAATAAATAAAATATTTATATTTTTTGTATACTTATCAGGTGTCTCGAATAATCTTGGCAACTGATGGTGATATACCCGGCCAAGCTTTAGCTGAAGAGCTTGCTCGTCGTCTTGGGAGAGAAAGGTTATAAGCATAATTGTTTAATCCAAATGTAAATTGAAAATTGACATTTTGTTGTATCGTTAAAAAATTATTATGTATAATGTTTTCAACTTACCGGCTGATATTTCTCCAGGTAATTACCTAATTCGTTCGCTTTTCTTTGTCTCCTTTTTATTTTTGATGATTTTTAGGTGTTGGCTAGTACATTGGCCGAAGAAAGATGAGATCGGCTCATTTAAAGATGCAAACGAGGTTTGATACTTCTTCTGTTATTCCTTTGTGAACCGTAATCATTTTTTTTTTGTCCCGAAGAATGATTTTTATTGTTTCACTTTTTAGGTTCTCATGAATCTGGGTGCAGAAGCTCTAAGAGATGCAATTGACAAAGCAGAATTATATCAGATGCAGAATTTAGATTAATGATTTGGTTTTATGTCCAGAAAAAGTAATTTAAGGTATGTGAATTCTAGCAAAACAAGGTTGTAACTTGTAACTGTTCATAACCACTGGGGTTAGCCGGTTAGCACAGTGGCCACGGGTATTATTCTTCTGAAGAGTCCCGGGTTCGAGTCATTGCAGAATAGAGCTTGGACCATTTTGCTGTAACCAGGTGGCTACACAGAGTATTTGGTTTTGTTGAGGTTTTGCCCATTAATTGTATTGAAATCACAAATTAACACAATCAGCTTTCCAGTCTTGATTTGCCCTTAACACCATTGTCAAAATGAAGACTAAATGTTCTTTTTATTTATTTATTAGTTAATATGTCACTAAAATTAGATAATTATACACACTACCCTTGAGGTTTGGGTTAATTACTAAAGGTTTTTGAAAATTACAAAAAACCTTGCGAGATTTGATTATGTATTACACTTTACCACTTAATAAGCAAACACATTTCAAACATCCGTACATTTGTGAAAATATTGCAATTACTCTCTTACATTTAACACATATCAAATCTTAAGGGCCATTTGTAATTTTCAAACATTTTTTTTGTTTGTAATTAACCCAAATCTCAGGCTAGTTTTTGTAACTATCCCTTAAAATTGAAAATACAATGTCAATACTCTCAATTCTCAATGTTTGGTTTTATTTTCTGTTGTAGCCCAAAACCATCTCTAACATAATTGGTCATTTTATACCTGTAAATTTGGAAGTAACAAATGGAGGGATCGAGGAGTTCGGACATAGCTCATGTGGTCAAATAATGTGTTACTGGACTCAAAAGGATAACTTTTCTTAAATAACAAATTAATTGGACTCAATACTGAAACTGATTGAGTAAATATTCAATAGACTTATCACAATAGAAAGTGTAAACTTATCTTGAATGGGCCGATTGAAAATCACCATATAAATAAAGGGCAAGTCTTTATATTGGGCCATTTGTGGTTCATTTTGGTTATTAAGTGTAAACTTAATCTTGAATGGGCCGATGAAAAATCACTAAATAAAAATGGTTGAGACCAAGAAGTATTATCTTAGGGCCCATTGTGGAGATAATATATATAATTTATAATTTATAATTTATATGTCCCGAAATAATCGCCGAAATTGTAAAGTATTGGTCACTCACTCCCTCGCAAAAACCCTCCTTTCTTCTTCCTCCATGGAAATGCAAAGCCCTCCTTCTTTTTGTACTCTCTGTTGAGAACAAGAAATCTCGAGGGAGAAAATATGCTTCTTTCTCCACAGCGGAAACTATTATTGAGCCCTTATTCAAATTGTAGCAGAATTATTTTCATGGGCTCGAAGAATTTTCTGCTACTCAAGTCCTCAGCCATTCCCGCTACGCATGCGCGCATACTTTCGCTCCATTCTTGTTCTTCTTGTTCGCAAACGTACTCGTTTCATTCCAATAGTGCGAAAAACGTCATCGTTTTTGCTTCTCGGAAACACGTTCCTGCAATTTATCAGAAGGCCTCTGGCTATAGTTATACCCCTTTTGCCGCCATGCCCATTCCCAGACCGAGTAAGTGTTCTTCTGGTTTCTTGATGGGATTGTTTTTTATGTCTGTTAGTTTTCTTGATAGTCTTGAACATTTTCTTGGTTTTCTTGATGTGATTGTTTTTATGTCCGTTAGGTTTCTTGATAGTCTTGAACATTTTTCTTGGTTTTCTTGATGGAGACTTGCTAGTGTTGCCTCTCTTTGTTCTCCTGATGTTCTCGTTTCTAATCAAGTGTGGTCAATGTTGGAGTACTGTTGCTCATTCATTTTGTGTTTCTTGAACTTTCTTGCTTATCTTATGGAAGGGAATTGTGTGGTCCAATGATGAGGATGGGTAGTTGTTGGGATTTCTTGGTGTTTGGTTTCAATTTCTTGCTAACTTATTCCTTGATCTTTTGTTATTCGTTTGAAGCATGATTCGATACATATCATTTTTTATTGCTGAACAAGACAGTCTGTACCAAGGCACAACTTCAGGTGATACTTGAATTGAAGTTGTGCTTTATAGCTTATACCAGCGAGATCTAGAGGTGAAAACTGTTTGGCTTGTTATCTGAATCCGCATGCTTGATATGCATCTGTTCGTGTCACGAGGGTGGGCTTATCTCCTCAAATTTAAAGAACATCATCATGTTACTGGTGGATGCAACTGGAAATTTGAAGGCATTTTTTAGACGCTCTTATAGAATTTACTGAATAAGTTGAATAGCTTATAAATGCATAATTAAATAGACAAATCTTCCTGAAAGCTAGAAAAATCAACATAATAGCATTTGTATTGTCATATGTATGTTCTGACTTTTGAATACTATTTTAATTTGATTGTGTAGTTCCTGATGTCGATTTTGAGACTTTGGAGAAGCAATTGGTAGATGATAAGCAGCTTATGATACTAAGGCAGAAGTTGCAGGAAATTGGAATTGATGCCAATCCTTTTAAGCCAGGGCAATACAATGGTTTGATTTGTCCAAGAGTATGTGGTCTTGAATGTCTTTCTTCTGATACTTTTGATTTTTCATTTTATTTTTCTAGAATTGATGCCAATCCTTTTGATTGTGTAGGTTTTGAATGCCAATACTTTTGATTGTAAATCACTTTGCATACTTCTCTATACTCTTCTTTCTTCAATAGACAGGTTTGGGGATCTTGCCTCAATCCCTACACACTAAAATAGGGTGTTTTACACACAATTTTTTTATGATGTTTTTCCTATTACTGGATATGTCAAATACAGTAAAACTGTACCTATTGCTCTCCAACTTGAATTATGGCACTGGCATCAACTAAGAAATGAAATTGTTTAATTTTCTTGTGCGATGGCATTTGTAGTTCCTGAATTTCATTCCTCAATGAGTACTGTAATGCTAGAACTGCTTGACACAGGCCATTATATCCTTTTTACACGAATTTCTTGTGTCTTAAACGGCTATGTATCTTTTTATGCTAAACGGATATGCTTATGTTGCACAATGTTCATGTAAAATTATGAAGTGGGGCTGTTAGTAGTTTCTAGTAGTTTCTGATGTGTAAAATTAGAAAAATGCATTGGGGCTGTTAGTAGTTTCTGATGTGTATTGTTATTTGATATTTTGATCCAACTATCCCGTGGATGGATGCATGTTGGTAGTGGTCTTTTATCAGAGCTCCAAACTGGTAAGGTAATCGAAAAAGTGAAATGATATGGTGAAGGAAAATTTGCATGATCTATTATACCAGCGCTATTGCTGTGCCACTTCTAGAGAAGTGTTGTCTGCTATTACTGATATCAGTTGTTACAGATTGTGAAATCTATCTCGGTGTCTGTGAATGCAATATAAATTTGTTACGAAACATGATGATTGATCAACTTTGGACTTGAAGAAAGGAGGCGCATTAACAGTTGCCAGCACTTAGAAAAATATTACTAGACTTTGACCTAGCACCCTGAGGTTATAAATGTTAAAGCATCTCTCTGAATCCTACTCATTAGAAATGCTACTGATGGTTCTTAATGTTAGATGTCAAGACGAATCCTTATATTTTTTTTTTTTTTCGAAATACCTAATCTTTAGCTTTGATAGAGTAAAACCTGCTCATGCTGATTTAGATTGTAGAGATTGAACAAACATATTCTCATGTCATTTTTTCCCCCATTTTATTAATTCACTGGCATGTTTGTTTCCAGTGTAAAGGTGGGGATTCAGGGGAGAAGAGCTTATCTCTTCGTATCGAAGAGGATGGGTAATTTCCTGTATTATGTGTGCATAATTTGATGTCTCTTTTCCCGGTTTCATCTTATTTTTATTTTCAGTGGCCGTGTAGTAATGTTATATGCCTGAATGTCTTAGGGGGGCTGCAACGTGGACCTGTTTTCGGGCTAAATGTGGGTGGACGGGCGCTACTCGTGTAAGCTTCTGAATTAAGCTGGCTAAACACATCTATTGATGTTATTTTCATTTGCTCTCTGTATTTTGGTTTTAGGCCTTTGCAGGTGTAAAATCAACTTATGCAAGAATGAATACAATACCGAAAGTAAAGCAACCAACTAGAGTAATCACAGAGGAGAGTTTGGGACTGGAACCTTTGTGTAATGAGGTATTTATTACTATATTCACTATCAAAATACTCTTCTGGAAGTGGCACACACAACAGCTGTTTAGAACTTATATTTTAGTCTGCTTGAGAAATTACCCGCTGTTGACTATATTTCCCTGATACTCTCTATAAAGTTTTGATTGCGGAATCTTTTAAGTAGCATGTGACTATAGACTTTCTGTTGACTACAAGTTTGAAGATATGTTAATTTGGGAACTTTGACAATGTGTCTATTTAAATACCTATATTGGCTGTTGAGTTACTTTTTTAACTGGTCAAATGCAATTAAGTTTGTTTCTGCGGTTGTGTACATTACTCTCCTCTTTGGACATGTTGGGTTTTCTCTGTTGAGCAAGTTAGTTTGAATCTTCTACTGAGTACCCGAAATGAATTTTTAATTGTTATTATTAACTTGCAAATTTTCCATTATCTAATTTTCAATACGTTGAAAGGCTTACAAAGTCATAATTAGTAGCATACTATAGCCATGTTAGCAAGAAGTTGAAACTTCCATGTTATTGCCATGCACTGACTAATGCCTTTAATTTTTTTCCAGCTACTTGCATATTTTGCTGAGCGCATGATATCTGGAGAAACATTACGAAGAAATTCCGTGATGCAGAAAAAAACCGGGGATCAGGTGAATCAATCGTATTGTTTTTAGAATACTGCACATTTATATAATTTTATGTGTAATCATGGAGCTGTCAGATAATGTTCAGTTTTAGTGTTGGTGGCATTCTGTACAGATGTGCCTTGAACAATTGGAGCACTTTGCGCATGAGTGGAACACCATTTTGAAACTTCTTAGTTCTTAGTGAACCTCGTTCATTGCTTAAAATTATGTAACAGTAGATTTTTATTTTGCCAGACTAACTTCTGATGATGATTTTTGAGCAGATTGCTATTGCATTCACTTACCGAAGGAATGAAACGCTTGTAAGCTGCAAGTATCGTGATATTACCAAAACATTTTGGCAGGTACATGCAATTAATGGTTCTTGTTTGTGGCCAAGCTTTAGTTATTCATCCTTGCGTCTTTTAAGTATCTTCCTACATAAAAATAAATTTTGTAGCCCATCAATACTTGAGTTTCCTATTGCAAACCTTTCTTTGACTGGCAGTCTGGCAATAATGTAATTTTATGCTTTAGCACTGTATATCTCAATTTTCTGCTGGTAATGCAGGAAGCCAATACTGAAAAGATCTTTTATGGACTGGATGATATAAAAGAAGCGAGTGATATCATCATTGTAACAACCGCTCTTCTGCTGGCTACATTCAATTAAAATAACTTGGCTCGCAACTAATTATTTTTTGATTATCTTATCTAAGGTTGAGGGTGAAATGGATAAGCTTGCAATGGAAGAAGCTGGCTTTAAAAATTGTGTGAGTGTTCCTGATGGTGCTCCTCCAAAGGTCTCGAATAAGTCCTTGCCCTCAGAAGAAGAGGTATCGTTCTAGCTTTATTTTGAAATCAGCGATTCTGCTACATCTATTTTTTTTTTCGGTTTTAAAATACTTATCTTTAGAAAATCAGAAGCTTTTGATCAATTGATTGTTTGCCATTTATATTTAATATTTGTTGCAATCTCCCGTCTTAGATGTTTTTCTATTTCTCATGTAATATTATTTCTATCTTCTCTTATAGAATGTGCTGTTTGTGCTCTATCATTAAAATGGGAAAATAATTTTTACATCTGCTGCACAAATTTGTAGTGCAACTTATGAATGGAATCAAATATTTTCCTATATGTAAGGGCAGAACAAACAGTATGATCTCATACTCACCAGGTATTGTCAGCTGCACCTTGTCATCTGACTGCTGTGCATAACAGTTACTCTATATTTTGGAGCAATAGTTGAGTAGAGAGCGTAATCATTATGGTGTTAAAATATTGTTTTTTTCTGATAAAGCTTGTATCTGACTGTTCCTAATTCTCTTGCCACGTATTTTTGAAGCTAGGACACAAAGTATCAATATCTATGGAACTGCAAAGATTATACGGCAAAGGTTCATTCTGTCAATTTTATTTTGATATTTTATTTTTAGAATTGCAAGGCAAATGGACAAATGTGATTCATTTGAATTTTCTTATTTTTAAAGGCATCTCGTATTATTCTTGCCACTGATGGTGATCCTCCTGGTCAAGCCTTGGCTGAAGAACTTGCACGGCGCTTGGGAAGAGAAAGGTTTTGCCATACTTATCTTCATGTGTATCATCAAGCATATATGGTTTCTATATGAAAACTTACTATATCTGAACACAGGTGTTGGAGAGTCAAATGGCCAAAAAAGAATGACACAGAAAGTTTCAAAGATGCAAATGAGGTCTGATATCCAATTTTGAATTTCCTGTTTTGCTAATTTTTTATAGAATTTGCGCATTTCTGTTTTAAGGTTGTCTAATGCTGGAGTTTTCTAGCTATGTAGTTATGAAACTGTTTAAATTATTGCAATTTTGTGGAACTATCGTTTTGTTTAATTTATTCTTCTTGATATTCTTAGAATTTCTGTAATGGGCCTACATATTAATATGTTGTGTATTGTATATTGTTGTCGGAAACTAAAAAGCACATTGTAAAAGTGATCAGTTGATCAAATAACTGTCGGGCCGCGGCACATCTTTATGGGTATTGGTATGGGCTGTAATGTGTGGTGACCATTAGTATTTATTTTATTTATTATGATGGGCCATAATAAAATAAGATACAATAATTATGGTCCCGGCCTAAACTTATATGTCTGCTGTTTTCCGATATTCCGTCCATGGCAAAATCGAAAATACGGAAGTAACTTTTTTGTGCTGGAGACTAAAATCAAAAACCCCCGAGTCATCATTGGATCTGGGTACACTTATGATGTAATATTCTTTATCTTTTCTTGATTGATTGAACTTGCTATCCGTAAAGATGAATCATAACCCAAAACTTCATTTAATTAATTGATCACTTCTATAGCTGACTTTAATGACATTACTTATTCAATATACCATACAGGCATATACAATACAAGTATATTAATATGCAAGCCCAATAAAGAAACTCTAACAGCCAATCCCATCTCCAGGCATGTTAAAGAGTTAAACGTGGAATCTGAACTTTTTGTGCTCTTGGATTCCAGACTTTAACTTTAGGACATGTTTGAGTTTTATCTTTGCATTCTAAATAATGCTTACGAGCAAATGCTTCTAAATGTTATTTATGGATCATGCTCAGAATATCTTTTATTAGACAACACCACCACATGATGTTCTCCTCTTTACTTGTTGCTTAAGGTGTTGCCACTTTGACTGTATCTGACACTTGTAATACAGGTGCTTATGTATATGGGCCCTGATGCACTGAGGGGAGTCATTGAAAACGCTGAGCTTTATCCAATAAGAGGCCTGTTCAATTTCAAAGATTACTTTGAAGAGATTAATGACTACTATCACCAGTCACTTGGTTTTGAGCTTGGAGTGTCAACTGGATGGAAGGCTCTCAATGAATTATATAATGTAAGTATGATTTGCTAATGTGGTAAATTTTATAACAATCAATCATATCTGTATTGCTGGCTCATGTAATAGCTTTAATACATTTGTTCGTATTATGCTGCCTATTTTACTGTTGAGTGAAATTATTGGAGCTTTATGTTTTATTTTGTATAAATGTGACTGCTTCAAAATTTTGTGAGAAGTGTGATATATGAATCAAGTCTTTTTGGTTGTTGATAAACCACAAAACTAAGTAAAATCATGTTTAATCTAGTCCGAAAGAATTTTAGCCCTATAAGTGGTCGAGGTGGAATTTTAGCAGATTCAAACATATGTGAAGATAGATGCATAAATCTCTCCCTGCATTCTTGTCCATTGAGTTTCTGAACTATCTACTTTGAGACAGGTGGTGCCTGGAGAATTAACAATTGTTACAGGAGTTCCAAATTCAGGCAAGAGTGAGTGGATTGATGCTCTTTTATGCAATCTCAACCATAGCGTTGGTTGGAAATTTGCACTTTGCTCTATGGAAAATAGGGTAATCTCTTTCTTCTATTCTCACCGTTTTCCTGTATTTTTTTGTTAAGCCGTGGTAAAGTTACAAGTAACATTTTCTGTCTTTTGCACACTATAAGATGAATGTTGATAAAAGGTGATGTGCCAGAAATTGTGTAACAATGTAATATGGTGTATGGAATTATGTCTAATATGTAAGTTTGTAAGGCTCAAATTAGTTTGTAGAAGATTTTTATATTTGATAAAGAGTAATATTCTTGTGAAATATATGAGATGGTACGTCAGATGAACTTATAATTTCTTCTTTATCATTATTAGTGTTACTGTTGGTGTGTTACTATTACAACTACCACTACTATTTCACTATTTTTATACCTTCTTCTGTTTTTGCACTCAATGTGATGACATGATGAAAGTCCGATCTTGTGTTCGTGTTGCCATTTGGATAAATTGTGAATTGTCTAGCTATTGATGTACTCTGTTGTGCTAACAAAGTTAATATTTGTAATGTCATAATGATGCATTTTATTCTCTTAGCATGTTGATATACTTTTTTGAAGTTTTGACGTACAGACCTTGTATATTTATCTTATAGGTTACATGATTCCATGGTTTTTCCAGGTTCGAGAGCATGCAAGAAAACTTTTGGAGAAACATATTAGGAAGCCTTTCTTTGATGTTAGGTATGTATGGGTACATTATAAATAGAGTCAGAGTACTCATTTTGGTATTTGTTTTGTGATAATTGTTCGTGCAAACTTTTCATCTTGGGCACTCTTAACTCTTTCTTACATAAAGGAAACGAAAACTTAGCGCTCTTTTGCTCTCTAACATTTGCTTTTGTTTCCAATATCTTTTTGTATCCAGTACACTCTCTTCACACCCTGTGCCCCAGAACTCTTCTATTCTTTCTAATAGTCGTCGCCTCATTCTTTCTCTCAGCATGGTTTTATTTTGCAAGGGTCCTTGATTTTCATTTGGTAGACAGAAATAAGATTATGCTTTACAAGTAACTGAGATAGAGTGATTCTAAATTATGTGCTTTGTTGCTCATGTAAATCAATGCTCAGAAAAGATCAAACTATTTTTTGTTGGGAGTTGCCTGAACGCTGAGCCCTTTAGGCTCCAGGCTTTGAACCTCTCTACCGACTTGGGCAGTTATATGACATGCCACAATCTTTTTAAGTTTCATTGCTGCAGATATTTCCATTAATTGCTTGCTTGCCATCCTGATTACTGTGTTGCTAATAAACAGGTATGGGGAGACTGTTGAAAGGATGAGTGTTGAGGAGTTGGAGCAAGGAAAGAGATGGCTCAGCGATTCATTTGCCCTAATAAGGTTATACATGCGCATTATTGCGTTTACTGATGTGTGCCCATAGATACATATGAGGTTGTAAGCAAACTTAGAAGAGCATGCATATACTTACACAAACAAAACATAAACTCACTTGTACACTCACTGATGTCTGCAAGGGATACTCATTCTTGTGCATGTGTGAACAAGCTCAAAATTGACCTAGACTTGTAATGTTTTCTTATTATAACTGGCGCCTCATTTTCCGTTTTACTAGTAAACTGTTTTGATGAAGGTTTGAATCTGATCATTGCTCGTATTATTTTTTTGCTGTATGAGGTTCAACTTTTTTCACCATGGGGGTGTATGGTCTATGAAACAGGTGTGAGAATGATTGCCTTCCAAGTATAAATTGGGTTCTTGATCTTGCGAGAATAGCAGTTCTCCGCCATGGGGTTAATGGACTTGTAATTGACCCGTATAATGAACTTGATCATCAACGTCCTCCTAACCAGTGAGTCTTATTTTCTGAATCTTGTATTTATTTGTAAGGGATAATTACAAGAAACCCCTTGAGGTTCGGGCTAATCACAAAAAAGCCCAGAGATTTTTGAAAATTGCAAAAAAAGCCTTGAGGTTCGACTTTGTCTTACATTTCCCTCTTCATGAATAAAAAACATATCAAAATCCCCCTTGATAGTTTAAAATATTATAATTACCCCCTTAAATTTAAGATAGACGCAAACGTGAGGGGGCTTTTTGTAATTTTGAAACATCTTCGGATTTTTTTGTAATTAGCGCAAATCTTAGGGGGTATTTTGTAATTATCCCTATTTGTAATAACACAATTGCAATACAGTTTCCCTTTATTTTTATATGTATCACTCAAAAGTACTGGTGAGCTCACAAAATTGAAGGAGATATTTTCTTCTCCACTATGCTGTAAAGTTTACTGGTGACAGCTAGTTTCATTTTGCTGTTTATTCTCCCCCACGACTCCCAGTACCAGAGAAGAATTAGGTTCATGTTGTAGGGTCTTTATTTACTTTTCTAAGATATCGAGATGGCCTTGTACTAAGAAAAAGAGTTAGGGATAATTACAAAAAAACCCTGAGGTTCGGGGCTAATTACAAAAAAATTCAAAGGTTTTTGAAAATTACAAAAACCCACTTGAGGTTTGATTCCGTCCTACATTTTCCCCTTCATAAGGAAAA
The DNA here is from genome assembly GCA_016081115.2 of Rehmannia glutinosa. NCBI lineage: Eukaryota > Viridiplantae > Streptophyta > Magnoliopsida > Lamiales > Orobanchaceae > Rehmannia > Rehmannia glutinosa. Next base: position 77,524,389 of record CM071933.1, on the reverse strand, counting down.
AATATTTCAAAAACGCCCGACATTTATAAAAATATTATAGTTACCCCCTTAAATTTAAGACAGGAGTTTTTTTTGTATTTGTAACATCTCTAGGTTCTTTTGTAACTACCCCAAACCTTAGGGGTGTTTTTGTTATTATCCCAAAATGTTATAATAAGTGAATACTGGAGTACTTTTGAAGTTTGAAGCGGTGAAAGGTTCGTCTGTAATTAAGTGATTGATGTTGTATGCCGTTGTATTGGTATAATGCATAATTTCTATTCTTATATGATGTGCAACAGGACTGAAACGGAATATGTGAGTCAGATGCTGACAAAAATCAAACGATTTGCTCAACATCATTCATGTCATGTTTGGTTCGTGGCTCATCCAAGGCAGGTTGGCAACTGCAACACTTCATATTTGCTCCTAGATTTTTTTTCTTGTAATAAACTCTAAACTTATTATTTTGGTAGTTGCATAATTGGATTGGAGGTCCTCCAAATATGTACGACATCAGTGGGAGCGCACACTTCATAAACAAATGTGATAATGGAATTGTTATCCACCGTAACAGGGATCCAGAGGCTGGTCCTATTGATATAGTTCAGGTGTGCAGTGGTGATATTATTTGAAGTCTAATTAATACTAGGGATAATTACAAAAAAAAAAAAAAACCCTCCTGAGGTTTGGGTTGATTGGAAAAAAACCCAGAGAGTTTCAGAAATTACAAAAACCCCTTTAGGTCTGATCCGTCTTTACATTTCTGCCCCTTCATATGCAGAAAAAAATTCAAAAACTTCCCTTACGCTTATCAAAAATATTACAATTACCCCTTCAGACACAATCAAACCCCAAGGGTCAAAACCCTTCTTGGTTTTCTTTGTAATTAGCCCAAACCTTCATATGCAGAAAAAAATTCAAAAACTTCCCTTACGCTTATCAAAAATATTACAATTACCCCTTCAGACACAATCAAACCCCAAGGGTCAAAACCCTTCTTGGTTTTCTTTGTAATTAGCCCAAACCTTAGGGGTCTTTTTGTAATTATCCCTTATACTATTGGACTTGAGTTACTAAAATTTCAACCATTCATTTTATGTCCAGGTTTGTGTGCGGAAAGTACGTAATAAAGTCATAGGAACGATTGGTGATGCCTATTTGTCATATAACAGGTATAAGATCCTTTGTCGGATATGCTCATTTTCTCCAGTTTCTTGGAATGATGATATTAAATTGCTCACTTTCATTCGAAGGCATAACTTGGATACCTCGTCCGGTATCCTATGCAGTATACCATGTAGGGATAAAATTAGGCTGTTCGAAAAATAGTGTTGAGTACTTAAAGAAAAACTGATTGGATCTTTCTTAAGAAGATAATCCACTTTTATATTTTCTGAAAAGATACAAATTGCCATTGACTTCTCCAGATATATCAACTCGTTGTGGCCCCAAGAAACTTGACTCTTTTACTACTGTTCTTTTCTTTTCATAGAATCATTTTGAGAGTTGAAAGCATTTATGCTGTATTGACTCAAGAAACGTAGCAACAATCCTGAATGGATGGAACCTTTTTTTTTTTTTTTTTTTTTTTTTACGACCCAGAGTATCCACACACCAGCCGGGGGCACAGACCCCACACTTCCTTCATGGGACATCCTATCCGTTCTTCCTAGGGATGGTCCTAATCTCTGGGGGAAGAGGGACAAACTCCAATCCCTCACTCCGCGATAGTTAGGGATGGCAATGGGTCCGGGTCTTATCCGGACCCGAACCAGACCCTCCTCATTTGGGGCGGGTATGGGTCCGATAAATTGGTATGGGGCGGGTAATGGGTATTAAGTTTTAGACCCGGGTGGGTATGGGTCGGGTATGGCAGGACCCGACCCATATAATTCTTATATTTTTATTTTATTTTATTTAATGTTATATATAGGATGAATATATTGTATTATTCTTGTTCAAGAACTCTTGATTTATAAATGTTGGTGTTTATTTCATAATTCATATAATATCTATAAAATTATATAAATAACATAAATTTTGAGTGCACTATTTTGAGTGAAAATCGTAAAAATTTGACCAAATATATGAAATTGGCGGGTCTAATGGGTTTAACGGATCTTACCCGCAAGACACGGGTATGGGTCGGTGCGGGTATGGGTATGGGTATTGCATTTTCATAGCGGGTCGGGTCTCGGGTCCAGGCGGACCCGACCCATTGACATCCCTAGCGATAGTCTAGGTTCGTTCATTTTTGGTTCGTTCGTTTTTAGTGCTGTTGGCCTAGATTCAAATTGTCATGCAGTCACTTCTCAGGCTATGAGCAATTAAGGCTGTTAAGTCGAGGTTTCTACGGTGCTTGCTTTAAAACTTGAATTTTGTAACATCTCTCTTTCTCTCTACTTTTATCGAGAGAGATCACCTTAGAGTTGTCCCGTGTTACAAGTAATAAAAAACCATTTACACATACTCTCAAATAAATAATAACTAAACAAATTAAAACTCGACACTTTTAAAAATAGGAGTATACAAATTTAAATTCATGATTTTTTTAAAAATGATTTTTGAATATTGTAAGCTGTACATAATATCTTGAATATAGTGACCAAAAAGAGTTTCTAAACGGGAGCATTGCATGATTAATTAACAACTATGGTTAATAGCTTAAGCAAAATTGATATGCATGATGAGTATGATGCTGATCATTTCGTGATTTGGACAGCTAGTTACCTTTCTAGCATAAATTATGATTACTTCCTGCAGTTGGAGTTTACTGATTGTGTGAGATACGCATGACAATAATCAGAAGGGATTTTATTTTCTGTACTTTTTCCTTTGTGTAGACCTCTGTTAGGTGATAGGATATAGAGAGCTGGCAATGGGTTGGGCAAGCCTAGCCTGAGCCCTCATAAAATTGGGCTGGGTATGGTTGGGCCAAATTTCATCAGGCCACACTTCCTGTGACCCAGCCCTGCCCACATACCGTGTATTTTTGGCCTGGGAAAATTAGGCACGGTCTTTTTCATGCCTCTAAAAATAAAGCCCGTCCTAGCTCTATATGTCGGCTGGCCCGTCGGCCCAAGCCAATTTTACTAGCTCTCATATAGTGAGTTATTGAATGGCTTATATGCTAACATTATAGAGTAACAAAATTGGTTGCGAAAGAACTATGATATGATCATGTTATATTCAGTACAGGTATAATTTAACAAAATGATGTATGAAAAGATCTCTTAATTGGAATATCATCTTTCTTTTATTAGTACATCTCAGCAGTTGTGTTTTGCTTTTACTTTGGCTTTATTTTTGATTTGAGTCTAAATGTGATACAATTTACTGATGATTTCAATGACATCTTATCTATCAGGGTTACCGGTGAGTACATGGATATTGATATGTCATCCCAAACTCCCCAAAATAATAGACGCAAGCATTAGTATTCTAGCCTGTGGGTCCTATTCGTATGGTTTTAGCTGCAAGACAAGGTGATTCGCGAGGAAGAGCCATACCGGGTGGGTACTCATCGGATGCACACTAAGTGATCATGAAATGTTGACATTCACTGTAAGTTCATACGGAATTTATTAGTGTATGTTTATGTTTGAGGTTAGCATCCATTTGTTTGTTTCCAGGCCTGAGCTTTTTTCCAGTCAATTTTGTGCTTATAGGCCGGGGGTTCACATGGTTATAATGTATGTAAACATTTGGTTGCTTGGTTTATGGGCTGGCTTTCGATGAGCTTGTAGTAAGTTTTGTGTCCTTTCGAGTATTTCTGTTTCATGCTGTCATGTTAGTTGTGTCCATTTGTTCTTGCTTAGAAAAACTACCCAAGGTTTTGGTTAATTACAAATAAAAAACCACAGGCTTTTTAAAATTACAAAAAACAAAAAAAAACTGATGTTTGATTATGTATTACAATTTGACCTCCATAAGCAAAAACATTTCAAATACTCCCCTTGCATTTGTAAAATATTGTAATTACCCCATTACGTTTAGCACATAATCTAAGTTAGTTTTTTTGTAATTAACCCAAGTTTTTGACATTTTTTGGATAGTTCCCATTGTATATTTATACTTGTTTGGTTAGGTGGTTGATGCTAAATTGAAAATTGTTTGATACTTAGGTTAGGTTTTAGGCAATTTTAATGGGTGTACTGGAATGTGTGTATTATAAAGCTTTAATTATAAAAAAAATACTTAGGAGAAAAAAATAGATAAAAAATATAGAAATGAATGAAGTAGAACTTGAACAGATTAATAAATACGAATGTGAACACTTTTTTTTTTGACAAGGACACATGATGAATTGAATATACTACAGACGTTTTTTTTTTATGTATTTTTCAAGAGTAATTGAGATAAAACTCATATAAGGTTTTGTTTGGTTGTAAGGATATTTAGATTTGTGGAAATGATTTCAAAAGGCTTAAAAATTTTGTTAGTTACTGTAAAAGTGTAAATGTGCAAGAAAAATCGTCACTGCACTCATGAACAAAGCAAGAAGTAGAAAAATCGTGCAAATCAATCCAATGAATACTCATTTACAAATGAACTGAAAACCATTAAATTAGAAACAAACAAAACATTGCATCAAACAAGGTGAAAAAAAAATGTGATGTACACAAAATAATAATTGGAAAGCCAAAAAGAATAATATTGTCTAAAAAATAATATCAATGGAATAAAGAATCTTCAAAAATCCATGGTCTGAACCAAACACAAGCAACAGAAATCCAACCATCATCAGCAAGAAGCCTTCTTGACCTTGTATCGATAGAACAGCTTCTTTTTCTTCCCAGAACAATTCTGAACAGTGAGGACAATTTTCCCAGGTTCATTATTCTTAAATGTCTTGCGAATTGGTGCCTCATCTGAGCTCATTTTCTTTCCTTTCTGAATAATCATAGTATATGAATTCTCATCTGTAGGCACAAATTCCTCTGTGTAGTTCACTTCCCAGCCTAGAACTATAAGGTCCCAGATAAATGTAGTTCCACACTGTAATAATAAAAAACAATAAAAATACATCAGTATCAGTTATATACCAAATTAAAAACAAATTATTGTAATCATTTTGTGGGTACCTCTGGTGTGGGAATTTCAATGGTTTCAGTTGATCCAGCTTTGATCACAACCTCTGTAGCTTCACCATCACTGATCGAAAACTCGAAATCGTTTTCCCTCTTGATTCCACCATACTGGATTGGGATTTCTTGGATAGGAATGTACCTATAGGAAGATCAAAAGTATTTGAGTTAATTTCATCAGCAACCCTATATAAAGTAACAACAATAAACTAAGGGATAGTTACAAAAAGCCCCCTAATGTTTGGGCTATTTACAAGAAAGGGTTTTGAAAATTTCAAAGAACCCCTTGAGGTTTGATTGTGTATTGAATTTAAGGGGGGTAATTGTAATATATTGATAGATGTAAGGGGACCTTTTGAAATGTTTTTTTGCGTATGAGGGGGAAAATGTAAGATGGATCAAACCAAAAGGGTATTTTTGTAATTTCCAAAAATCTCTGTTTTTTTTTTTTGTAATTAGCCCGAACCTCAAGGGGTAATTTGTAATTATCCCTAAACTAAAAGAATCATTACAAAAACTACCTATGAGATTTAGCTTAATTACAAAAGAAGCATTTGTTTTACAAATGATCCCATCAATAGAATGCACCCATAAAAAAGAAACATATATGTCAAGGGGTATTGTGATTTTAAAAGATAATTGAGTCATTTTTGTAATTAAGCTAAACCTAGGAGTAGTATTTGTAATTATCACTAAACTGAATTGAGATAGAAAATATTTACTTACTTGAGCAAAGTCTCAGTAACCTTAGAGGGCCGAGCAAAGACTAATTTGCTTCTGGTTCTTTGAGTCAAGAAAGAAGATAACACTGACTGGAAAGCAAAATACCAGAATGGAACATTGATGAAAATCTGCAAGGAACAAAAAAACCCACCATGAATTAATACTCAAACAGATAAAAGTAACTCGAATGAAATTTAACTCTGATATTAAAAAAACTCACATTTTTGGCCACAAATTCTGGGTAGTTATCCTGTAGAAGTGTAACAGCTTTGTTTACAGCAGCCCTAACCTCCTTCTTGGATGGCCCTGGAGAATTCTTGAGATCATTAATTTGAACAAGTGAATTAATCCCATCTGGCTTGAAATCAAGTTTCTCAACGCCTCTCTCCATAAGCTGAACCCTCCATCTCAAGAACTGCTCGCGCTTTTCCTCTGATGCAAGTGTTTTCTCATAAATCTCTTCATTATCCAAAACTCCGAAGATATTGTAGCAAATGGGGTGGCCTTTGCGATCGACGCCGCTCATGTAAGCAGCCGACGAGAGATCATTTCCAAATTCTTCGTCCAGAATCGAATCGATTTTGAACTCTTTCCTCCATTGAAGCGTTTTCTCGAGCATCTCGTATGCATCATTAACTTTGAATTCTCTAGCCCTTAAGAATTTCAGTAAAACGACGTCGGTTTTCTCGTTTCCTTTGCTGGGCAAAAGGGGGATTCCCCAAATGGAAATATCTTTATCAACAACTTCAACATTTTCTTCAGGCTTTAAATCCTCTTTCTCTTCAGTGTTCAGTTCAGCGGTTTTGTTCTCTTCCTCGCATTCTTCTTTTATTTCTGCTTCTTTTTCCTCCTCTTTCTTTTCGTCTTCATTGGATGGCTTTTTGGCTGGTGCCTCTTTTTTCTCTTCCTTTTTGAAAAGCGTGTTTCCGATAATGGCGTCTTCGAGCTTCGTTTTCAGCTCGATCAACGCCTTCTTCTCGTGCTCTTTCAGATCGGAGAGAAAATTGCTTTCCTCTCTGTATGAAGAGCTTTTCTCCACCATTTTCGGCTTCGATTCATCCTTCTCACACTTCTCTTCTCCGACCAACACCTTCTCAGCCACCTCCGCCGCCGCCTTCACGGGCTCCTCAGCCACTTGCACCGCCTCAGATTTAACCTCAACAGTCATTTTAATTTCCTGTCTGTTTAATTTCTTCAAAAAAAAAAAAAACAACACTTATCAAGAGAAAACACAATTGAAAAAAATACAATGTACACAAAAAAATCAAATTAAAAACTCACTTTGTGAAAATCTCCTCTGCCTTATCAGATTTCTTTAGGGTTTTACAGGTTTTGAGTGTGAGAGGAAAAGGGGGAGTATTGGCAACGGTTATATAGTATTATTTTTTGTTTTTTTAATTTAAAAAAAATGGCGAAAGAGAAGGGGGGCCCACAACGGTCATTTATTTGTTGTCATCCCATGTTAGTAGCCGTTAAGGCTCATTTGTTTGTTGTTCCAAGGGTGTTATAATTAGTTGCTAGCCTGGACTCCAGCAAAAATTTGTTTGTCAGAATCAATTTGGGCCCACCACCAAATATTTTGGACTGTGATTAATGATTGATTCTGCGGCTTTGTCACATTTTATCTGTATTATTTTATTAAAGCCCAATCTGTCAATAGGCTTATTTGGACCGTAAATACCCATAGTTTTGTAAATAAACCAAGTTACTCTTGCAAATGAATCAAGCCATTTGCAGTTCGACTCGATCGAAAGCTTATTTGAGTTTGTTTTAATAAAACTGGTTAAAATAAATAAACTAAACTCAAATTTAGAGATATTCGGCTCGTGAACAAGCTCGTTAGTAAACTCGTTCAAATTAAACTAATAGTTTGACTTTAATTTTAATTTTTATACTTTTGCTTATGATAAATTTTAAAATATTTAAATAAACTTTTTAATAAAATCATAGGTTTAATAAATATATTATGTGTTTGAAATATATAATTTTATTTTTGTATTAAAATGAAGAATATTTTTTTATAAATGGTATTTGTTAAGCTCGTTTAGGCTCAATTAAACTCGAAGAAGTTCGTGAGCCATCAAGTTTGCCTCAAAAGCTCGATTTGGTTCGATTGCAGCCCTACGAGTAATAGTTTTAATTGAATAACTAGGAGAACTTTTTTTTTTTTTTTGAGGTGGGAGAGCTTATTAAGATACACTAAATCAGAATCAATGAATCATATTGGAATATTTAGTTTGTTGCAAAAAAATAAATAGGTAATTAAAGGATTTTTTTTGTATATTAAATTAGTAGCCAATTTCTCATAATAATTGTATTAGTAGGTAATCTCACATGTAGTCTAATCAATCCAAGGAATATTGTCTGTCAAATGAATTGGTCAATGCAAATTAATTAATGACGGAATCCCTGTTTTCATTTGACCAAGTCAGAAAACAATTTTGTTGGGCCAATATCGAAAGAAGGGAGCCGAGTAACACTAGTTTTGTCTAAGAAGTGAATATAGGCCCAACTCATTGAAGGCCTTTTGGGATTTTATTCCGACACACACCTTGATTTAGAGGAAACCCAAATGGGCTTTTAGCAGTAATAGTCCAACATCATGATATAGTCCAATTTATTTCGGTCATCCCAACTCATTGAAGGCCTTTTGGGATTTTTTTCCGACACACACCTTGATTTAGAGGAAACCCAAATGGGCTTTTAGCAGTAATAGTCCAAAATCATGATGTAGTCCAATTTATTTCGGTCATTCTAATCTGAACCGACTTTTCTTCACTTAAATAGAACATTCTTGAAAGTAACTTTCTCAATATTTGAAGTATTTTCTTGAAATAGACATATATAAATTATTAAACGTTTCCGTTATCAGTGAGAAGAAAAACCAAAGATAAATCAATGGTAATATGTAAGATGGCACACTGGCACAGCAACATTGAAATAAAAATAATAATATACTGTGGTTGGAAAATCACTGATTAGTAAGTTCTTTTTATTTTAAGCCTTTAGATAATGATGTATTTTCTTAAAATATTTACAATAATGTACATTTTCTTTTTAGAATATGATTTACACCTGCGTGCACGATATATTTTATAGCGATCCTTATTCCTTGTACGAATATGCTTACAAGAAACATATTTATATTTGGTTAGCATTCAGAATTTCTTGCTAATTCTTTCCCTTAATAATGATTTTTTATTTTGCGTAATCTTTTCTCAGCTCAATTTTTTTTTTTTTTTTGATACCGAGGTTTCATGTTCACACATGACTAGTACTCGGGAAAACAATCACGATCTCTTAGGAATTGCCCATGTAAACCGCGAGAATGCACAATGGCTCGCAGGTCCCCCTATGTAAACCGCGAGAATGCACAATGGCTCCCACTCCCTAATATCCTTAATTGTATCGCGCACAAGGGTCGTCCCCCAAGTGATTGCTCCATGTTGGATAGTTTGAAATCCTCAATATTAATTGTTCCACCATTATGCCCCGGGAGACTCGAACCCTTGATCTCTCCAAAGAGAGGCCAAGAGTTACCTCACCTTGACCATTGAATGTTCTCAACTCATTTTTTCTTCCCAAATAAAAGAGACCCATTGTAAAATAATATAATTGTCTTTTTCAATTCTCAAATTTTGTATTTTTCATAAAATACTACATATGGCATTAAAGCAACAAGCCCAAATTTCTTAATGAAAGAGTAATAGACTGGGGATAAAGTTTTTAAAACAAGCTTAAGAAATTGAACGTCTACTACGAATTGGATATTATAATTTATGGATAAGGTATGTAAAAGTTCAATGACTTGAAAGAAAAGCAAGAAAAAAAAACATAAAAATAAATATATGGACTGGACTTGGAAAACTTATTAAGAACACGTGATTAGAAAACTCATATATATATATTTGTCAAATGACGTGAAACGAGAAATATTACTAAATATGGCATGGGACTGTTTGAAAAATCAAAAAAGAAAAGTACGTTTTGAACTTAAACACGTTTAATAATAAGAAAGTTAGGACCTCGTAGTCGCACTTGTTATCAAAAAAAAAAAAAAAAAAAAAGACTTTCTGATTTTCTTTATATTTTTAATTTTCGTGAGTGAGACACTTTGATTTTATTATTTAAACAGCTCCCAATGATTTTCGAGCATCATGAGAAAATTATTATATCATTATAATGAATAATTATTTAAATAATTCAGAATTTGACAACTAAGTAACATGAATTAAATAAAGTAACAAATACCCAAAGTACTATGAAACAAATTCTGATTCTTTGAACCTAAATGAAGTTATTACGTCCATAACCGTCTAATCTATTATGAATATTAAATTCTTTTGGATAAAAATAAATTAAATAACTATGTCTTGTTCAATTTTCTGAAAAAGAATAATCTAATTTGCCGTGTAAGATAATAGATACATTCGATTTCTTAAGATTGTAGAGGAATATTTTATTTTTTCTTATGATTGTACAAATATATAATCCATCTTTAGATTTTTTTTCCATACACCCAAATGAGATCGAACTCGCGCGGGTCAATCTCTTAACAGTACACGCTTCTAAATTTAATTTGCTTTCTAATTTTTCCAATCTTCAACTCAATATCCTTATTTAAAAAATAAAATAAAATAAACAGACTTTTATTTACATAATGTTTGACTGCATGTTTACATAGTCAATAGTCAAATTCTGACATTTTGAAATTAATGCTCGTGGATTAATTAACAATAACTCAACTTTTATCATCACTAGAAAGTCATCTTATTTCTGGCAATATACATATTATCTTCTCCGACGAAAAACGTTTTACATTTTTCTCTGAATAAGGTTCAAAATGAAAATGAATAGGACAAGTTGATTAAATTCCAGGGATATATTATAATAACAGTAGAAATTTATCCACTTGTGATACGAACCAGATTTGCCATATTTAAATAGGATTAATATAATTTGGGAGGTGTGCGGCCCAAATTGAATAATTAAGCTAAGCCCATGTGTTAGCTAGGGTTTTAGCTTGGCATGGTAAACACACAACCTATAAATAGCTCACAAAAAGGGTGCATCAGGTTAGAATTCGAATACACACATTTGATATACTGTTCTATTTTACATATGTTCTCTCTCTAGAGCGATACTGACTTGAGCGTCGGAGAGGGTACGCCGGAAAAACCCTCCGGCCCCCTTCTCACTGTTGTTTTGCAAGCATCAAGGCGGAACGAACATTAAAGATCAAGTTTTCTCGGTGGGGTAAATTTCTCGCCCCAACAACTTGTATACAACTTTTGAAAACATTTTAGTGATTCACATTACAAGATTACGAAAATCATACTGCAATCTGCGACTTAATCAAAATATAATATGACATATATATATATATATATATATGTATATATATATGAAATATATGCAGCAGCTAATATGTCAAGAAAACTTTAATCAAATAAAATATATAATACATTAACCAGATTTAATATCTGAACCTAATTCCATCAAAATTTTCAACGTAACTATCATGGTTTTTGCTAAGAAAAAGATAAACCCAAGAACTAATATAAAGCAGCCAGAAAATCCTGGAAGAGGACCTAAAAAAACTTGTACAACTTTTTCTAGCTAGTACTTTTCAAATCAATGCATTTTGTTAGTAAATTCGTACCAATTGTTTTTTCAACGTTGCTTTGTTTATCCTCTTTTCCAAGATATCCCATGTAGAAAATCTAGAATGACATGTTAATGGGGTGGTGATTTGTACATGTAGGATTATGAATTGTCACCTAATCGGATATAATAGGTGATTTATTTCAAACACAACACATTTGAAAAGTCCCTATTACAACATCTATAAATAGAAGGGGTTTAGTCCTCAAATAAACAACACAAACTCAAATCAAGAAATGGATTCTCCTCGTATTATTACAATACTTCTATTGTTTTTCTCAAACCTTTTAGTGTTGGGAGTTTCTTCAACTCAACACAACAAAGATTTCCTTGACTGCCTTACCGATCAATATGAACGAACAAACTCAGCTACCGATGTAATTTTCACTCCCAACAATGCAACATATGCTTTTCTTATGCAATCACAAAATTTAAGACCAGCATCAACCTCCCCACAACGACCTCGCCTCATTGTCACACCATTTTATGAATCAAATCCAGCAAAGAATTTCTCGCTCCAAGAAAGTTGGCATACAAATCGAGTCCGGAAGTGGTGGCCATGACTACGAAGGACTTTCGTACACTTCTCGAATTCCTTTCGTTATTATCGACATGAGAAATTTCCGATCAATATCAATTGATAGCAAAGAAAAAAAGCGCATGGGTTCAAGTCGGCGCCACGCTAGGCAACTATACTATACACTTGCTCGGAAAAGCGAACACTTGCTTTCACGGCAGGTGTTTGCCCAACTGTTGGCATTGGAGGTCACTTTAGCGGAGGAGGGTATGGCATGATGTCTCGAAGGCATGCTCTTGCTATCGATCACATCATCGATGCTAAATTGATCGATGCTAATGGCCAGATTCTAGATCGCAAGTCCATGGGCGAGGATCTATTCTGGGCCATTAGAGGAGGGGGAAGGACTAGTTTTGGGATCGTTCTTGCATTTAAAGTGGAATTAATTATCGTTTCGAAAACGATGGACGGTTTTCAACGTCACCAGAACGTTGGAACAAAACGCGACCCAATTAGTACACAGATGGCAGTACATTGCCGATAAAGTTGATGAAAACCTTTTGCTAAGGCTTTTCTTAAATAGCGATAGGTCTCCGATAACTGGGAATAGGACAGTTGCAGCTTCTTTCACTACGTTGTTCCTTGGTCGAGTTCGTGATCTTTTGCCACTAATGGAAAGAGAATTTCCGGAGCTTGGTTTGGTGGAACAAGATTGTATTGAAATGAGTTGGATAGAATCTACACTCTTTTTTTCCGGCCTCCAAAATCAATCTTTAGATGTTTTGCTGAGCAGAGTTCCTCAGACCTTTTACTCCCCTTCGTATTTCAAAGGCAAATCAGACTATGTGAGACAACCAATTCCTATAAATGGTCTTAGAGGGATATGGAGATTCCTCAGTGAAGAAGTTGCAAATATGGGTCAACTACAATTTAGTCCATATGGAGGGGTTTTGAGTACAATCTCGGAATCTGAAACCCCTTTCCCACATAGAGCGGGTAATATATTCATGATCCATTATGGGGTGAGTTGGGAGAGAGCAGGAAATGCAGAATTACAAAGGCATTTGAACTGGAGTAGGAGACTTTATAGTTATATGGCCCCTTATGTCTCACAATCCCCAAGAGCGGCTTATTTCAATTACAGGGGATCTTGATTTAGGGATGAACAATCGGGAAACACAAGTTCTGAGACAAGCTAGTGTTTGGGGACTTAGGTACTTCCAGAACAACTTCAACCGATTGGTTCATGTGAAAACTGAAGTTGATCCATCCAACTTTTTCAGAAACGAACAAAGCATTCCTCCTCGGGCAACATGGTAGGATAAAGAAGTGCGTGGCTAGTCATATTTGTCTTAATGTATGTACTTATTGAATAAAAATGTTGCATCATTGTAAGCAATATTGTGATTTGATTTAATTATGAATAAAGGAATAAAACCGCAGATTTGGTTATGTTAGAGTATATAACTAGAGTCGTGCTTTCCTGTATTACGTTTTCTTGCAGTGACTTTTTTCCTTCTAGTTTGAATATTGGCGGGACTTATAAATAGGGTCTTGTATCACATTTATTGTGTGATAACTGAATATGAATAATATCAGCTGAATGTTTTCTCTCCCAAATTTCTTTTTTCCTCTTGCTTGAGCTGCAATTTTAACATGGTATCCAGAGCTGGTTTTCCGCCATGGAATACGTTAGCTACCGGAAGCAATCAGACGACTGTTCGGGAAGATGATCCCCTGCATCTCCATGGATCGGATCATCCTGGTTTATTACTTGTATCGAAGGTGTTGACAGGTAATAATTTTATCCCATGGCGTAGAGCTATGACCATAGCTTTAGGAGCTAAAACAAAACTTGGATTTGTGAATGGAAAAATACCAAAACCTGATGAAGATAGTGAAGATTTTGAACAGTGGCAGAAAATTGATTTTATGGTAACAAGCTGGATTTTAAATTCAATTTCGAAGGATATCGTAGATGCATTCATATATGCTAGATCTGCAAAGGAGCTTTGGGATGATGTTGCAGAGCGATTTGGTGAAAGCAATGGACCATTGCTTTACCAGCTGCAAAAGGAAATGGCAACAATAAATCAAGGAAATCAAACAGTTATGGCTTATTTCACTAAACTGAAAGGTCTGTGGGATGAATATGACAATCTTACTCCGACAAGTGTTTGTGTTTGTGATGCTAAGAATGTGAATTATGAGATTAATCAGATAAATAGACTTTTACAATTTCTCATGGGACTAAATGAGGCTTACGAGCATGTTAGGAGTCAGATCTTGTTGCTAGATCCTTTACCTAATGTAAATAAAGCTTACTCTATGGTTTTGCGAGTTGAGAAGCAGCGAACAGTGCAACTAGCCTATCCGAACACTATTGAAAGCAATGTAATGTTGGCTAAAACTCAAACGGCAGGGAGAGGTGACTTTGGTAGAGGAGGCACTGGAAGTACTTTTTCAAATAGAAATTTTCCAAATCGAGGCACCTATGGCAGAGGAGGATACAGAAAAACAAAAGAGGAACGAGCTAAGTTGATTTGTGACCATTGTCATGCTCCAGGACATGAAATTCAGGAATGTTTCCATATTCATGGAGTACCAGATTGGTATAAACGACTTAAGGAACAGAGAAGCAGACCGCAAGCTCATTGTGTTGATACAGAAACATCACATGCTACTCAACCTACTGGAGAATCTATAAAGCCAGGATTGCCACAATTGGATATTTCAGCTTTAGTGCAGCAGGAAGTATCTAAAATACTTGCATCTCAGATGATGTCTAAAGGATCTGGAAGTATGGAGTTGGATCATGCACATTTTGCGGGTTACTCAGGTATATGTGTGGCTGATGAATCTGTTTATGCTTTAAGTACTGTGGGTGGACTGATTGTTGGTTCTTGGATAATAGACACGGGAGCTAGTAGACATATGTGCACTGATTCTTCCTATTTTTCAACCCTCTCTCATCTTCTTGACAAGATTACTGTTATATTACCTGATGGTTCAAGCAAATATGTGACACACTCTGGCACAGTCATCCTCCATCACCATCTCAAACTCACTGATGTCTTGCTAGTGCCTTCCTTCAAATATAATCTTTTATCTGCAACCCAATTAACTCAATCCACTCATCTGAAATGTGTTTTTTTGTCCACTCATTGTCTTTTTCAGGACCAGCGGACTGATGATGTGTTGGCCACTGGTAAAGCAATTGAGAGACTTTATGTCCTTGAAACCAGTCCTTTTACCTCTGGTTCTTTTACTTCCTTGTATTCCACTTCAAATCCTTGTAATAATGTTGTTGCTCTTCAAGCTGCATGCAAACCTTCTTTTGATATTTGGCACAATCGTTTGGGTCATGCATCTATTTCAATTCTGCAACATGTACCTTTCCTTAAACAATATTGCACTGGTCCTGTTAAATCTTCAACACAAGATTGTGGTGTTTGTCATCTTGCTAAGCAACATAGATATCCATTTTCATTGAGTGATAATCATGCATCTATCTTGTTTGAGTTGGTGCACATTGATGTATGGGGTCCTTATTCTGGATCAAGTTCTTTTCATACTCCTTATATGCTCACTATTGTTGATGATCATAGTAGGGCCACATGGACCTACCTCCTGCATCATAAGTCTCAGGTTCCTAGAGTTCTTAAAAATTACATTCTGATGGTTCAAACTCAGTTCCAAACTTCCATCAAAACTTTCCGCAGTGACAATGGCACTGAGTTTACAAGCAATCTGTGTCAAAATCTGTTCCAGGAATTTGGAATCATTCATCAGAAGAGTTGTCCATACACTCCTCAACAAAATGGGGTAGTGGAGAGAAAACATAGGCACCTTCTTGATATAGCTAGGGCCTTGATGTTTCAATCTCATATTCCTCACCATTTTTGGCCATTTTCCATCTTAGCAGCTACATATATTGTCAATCGCCTGCCTATCTCTGTTCTTCAGTGGAAATCCCCTTATGAGCTTCTTTTTGGAGTTATGCCTGACTACTCCAGACTCAAGACATTTGGTTGCCTAGCCTATGCCACCAACTTACATCCTCATAAAGACAAATTTGAGCCTAGAGCCTTTAAATGTATTTTTTTGGGATATGAATTGGGCCAGAAAGGTTATAAACTGTACAACATGGAGTCTCACAAATATTTTGTTTCCCGGGAAGTTCATTTTGTTGAGACAGAATTTCCCTATTCTTCTCTTAGTTCTTCATCTTCCACCACACCTTTGCCTATTCCTATTTCTGATTCCAATGAAAGTTCAGCTTCTTCACCTTCACCTTCTAAAAATCCTTCTCCTTATTCGGATCTACCACCTCTTAGGAGGAGTTCTAGAGTCAGTCATAAGCCCTCTTGGCATCAAGATTATGTCACCCGTTCCTCTGTTGCTCAATTGCCTACTACTGCTGACTCATTTCCAGTCCGGTCCTCTCCAGGTAACTCCTATCCCATTCCAACTTTTCCTTACATTATTTCTCCTCATCTCAGTGCACCTTATGCTTCTTTCTTAGCAACTGTGTCTGATGTCCATGAACCCTTCAGTTACACTCAGGCTAGCAAGGATGCTAGGTGGGTGGATGCCATGAATAAAGAGTCAGCTCTTGAAGATAATAATACTTGGGAATTAACTTCTTTGCCTCCTCATAAACAAGCTATTGGATGTAAGTGGGTGTTTAGAATCAAACGAAATCCCGATGGTTCAGTTGAACGGTTTAAAGCCCGCTTGGTGGCCAAGGGCTATGATCAAATCTATGGCATTGATTATATGGATAGTTTTTCCCCTGTTGCAAAATTGGTTACGGTGAGATTTCTTATTGCTTTGGCCACTATGAAAGGTTGGGAATTGCATCAACTTGACATTAATAATGCATTCTTACACGGTCATTTAACTGAGGACATTTACATGATACCTCCACCCGGTTATTCTAAAGCCCAGCCTGGCCAAGTGTGCCATCTTACTAGAAGCTTGTATGGTCTCAAACAAGCTTCTAGGCAATGGAATGCTGAACTTTGTGCTAAGCTTGTTCATTTTGGGTTTACTCAGAGTGCTCATGATCATTGTTTGTTCATCAAATCCAGTGGGGGTTCTTTCTTGGCTCTGTTAATCTATGTTGATGAGTTGTTGGTGACTGGGAATTGTCCTGCTGATATTCTTGCTGTAAAAAAATTCTTGGATGATACTTTTACTATAAAGGACTTGGGCTTCGCTAAATATTTCCTTGGTTTGGAAATTGCCTGTAGTGTTGATGGCACTTGTTTAAACCAGCGGAAGTACATTCGGATATTTTGTCGGATTTGGGAATGCTTGGTTGCAAACCATCTTCTACACCGCTTTCTCCGGGGCTAAAGTCGCAGGTAAAACGGTGTTCCTTTACGAGGATGGGGAACCTTATCGTAGGTTGGTTGGCGGCTCTTGTACTTAAATCTCACTCGGCCTGATGTTACTTACTCGTGCAATAACTCAGTCAATTTGTTAATGATCCATATTCATCTCATTGGGATGTCGCGCTCCATCTCTTGCGCTTACTTGAAGGGTCGCCCTTCCAAGCGGTCTTCATTACTCTTCTACCTCTCGATTTTACTTTGACCGCTTATTGCGATGCCGATTGGGGAGTTGTCCGATAGTCGGCGGTCTCTTACGGGCTTTTGTATTTTCTTGGGTGATTCTCTCCTTTCGTGGAAAAAAAAAAGAGACCATCGTATCTCACTCTCTCCGAGGCGAGTACCGAGCTTGGGTACAACTGTTTGTGAGTTGTTGTGGCTTTCCTATTTGGCCACCGATCTCTGATTTCTTTGGTGACTCCCAATCCTTTATTTCTGCGACAATCAGGCCGCATTGCACATCGTCGCTAATCCCGTTTTCCATGAACGTACTAAACATCTAGACATCGATTGTCACTTGGTTCGTGACCAATTTAAAGTCTGGTTTCATCCTCCCTACTAAGGTGTCTTTCTCTTTAGCGCCGACATCCTTACAAAATCTTTAGGGCCTTCTCTTTTCTATACTTTTTATGTCAAGTTGGGCATGTTGGATGTTCACCAACCGCCAACTTGAGGAGGGGTGTTAGAGTATATAACTAGAGTCGTGCTTTTCAGATTACGTTTTCTTCTTGCAGTGACCTTTTTCCTTCTAGTTTGAATATTAGCGGGACTTATAAATAGGGGCTTGTATCACATTTATTGTGTGATAACTGAATATGAATAATATCAGCTGAATGTTTTCTCTCCCAAATTTCTTTTTTCCTCTTGCTTGAGCTGCAATTTTAACAGGTTATTATCTTTCGAGGCATTTGCCATGCTTCTTGTAATTATTGTGATACTGAGTTATTGTTACTGCAACATGATTAACGATATTGTGTATACTGTTAGTTTACATTTAGCTAAATATTAAAATTATGAGCAAGTCTCCCATCAGACCGTCTAACGGATCTTATTCGTTAGACGGATCCAAATCACAACCCATTTTGGGGATATGGGTTAAACAACCCGCAGCTCTCTCTACTCCATCGATTTCACTTTTCTCTCTTTATGTCCTTTTTTCTCTCTTTGTTTGTATTTCACTCACTTCCAGACTTTTACAGAGAGACTAAGATGGTGCAAGAGTATATTTTCTTTTTTTGTTATTAATCTTGATTCTGCTAAAACATCAAGAAGAAAAGAATATGTCTTCAAGGCGTGTGGTTCAACAAATACAAAGTTTTGTTATTGCAACAATTACAAAATGTCTCACGAGTTTGAACTTCGCCGCTGCCGCCACACTTTCCACCACCACCACCAAAGATTGCCCCAATTTTTCCATGAGTGCTAATTATACTGGTGCTCAGAAAAGAATGGTTAATATTCTTAACCAGCGCGATCGACACGGCTGCGGTTGCGCCTTCGTCGACCTGTTGGTTGCTCCAGTTGTCTTCTTTGTAAACCAAATCTCAAGAATCTTGATGTATACTGATCTCCTGAATTTTGCCGAATTTGAGCATATATTCCATACTAAATCCCCTCAATTCTCATTACTCTGTTGAAGAAAATAGAGTAAAATGTCAAATACTAAATGATACAAGTATTAGTATAAGCTAATACTTTTATGGAGAAAGACTAATACATTTTATAAGAAAACCTAATACTTTGCAGGAGCACTACTAAAATACTCTCTAGAAAATTACTAATACTTTTTCGAGAAACTTCTAATACTTTTCCGAGGGACATCTAATACATTTCAGGAGTATATTCATAAGAAATACTAAAATACTCTTCAGGGAACTACTAATACATTTCAGAATAACTGCTAATACTTTTTAGAAGGACGGCTAATACTTTTCAGAAGGACTGCTAATACATTTCAGGAGAAAAAATTAATTATATTCAGGGGAACTACTAATACATTTCAAAAGAACTGCTAATACATTTTAGAAGGACGACTAATACTTTTTAAAAGGACTGTTAATACATTTCGGGAGAAAAATTTAATTTATTTCAAGGAACTACTAATACTTTTTCGAGGAACTACTAATACTTTTTTGAGGGATTGCTAATACATTTCAAGAATATATTTAGGAGAAATACTAAAAAATTCTTCAGGGAACTACTAATACATTTCAAAAGATCTGTCAATACTTTTTAGAAGGACAACTAATACATTTCAGAAGGACTGCTAATACCGATACTCCCCGAAAACTACTAAAACACCACTGCTAATATTACGAAAATGCCACCGGATCCGCGGGTCAGACCCGTTAGATGGTCTGACAGGAGTTTTTGTGTAAAATTATATATTAACATTGAACTATTGTCTTTAATCGACATTTTAAATTCTATTAAAATATGACTAAAGTCTTTTTTTTTCTGAGGAGGAAAATATGACTAAAGTCTAAAACCCATCAAAGTCGTAAACAAGAAAAAAATGAAAAGGTTTGTAGCTAGGGGTGTTCAATTAACCGATTTTTTTTTTGGTTAACCGTTAACCGAATCAATTCGGGTTTATTCGGTCGGTAACCGAATTATTTCGGTTCGGTGAATGGTTAAAGGTTTTGAAGAATTTCGGTTATCGGTTAATTCGGTTCGAAAATTCGAAATTAACCGAAATATTATGTAAAACATATATTTTATATATAATATATAGCATATATTTTTATTTATTTATATCATATACTATATATAAAAATTATATATTTTTTATTTTAAATAAATTTCTATGAATTATATTTATTTATTTATATCATATATTATATATACAACATATATTTTTGTATTTTAAAGAAATTTCGGTTAATTCGGTTAACCGACCGAATTAACCGAAATATAATTCGGTTCGGTTAATTCGGTAAATGTAATTTCAGTTCGGTTAATTCGGTTTTTAACATTTCGGTTAATGGTTAACCGAATTAACCGAATGAACACCCCTATTTGTAGCCACGGATAGTTGCTTTTCTGCGTGGTTTTACTCTCTATATTTTGAAACTTTTATATTCCTGACCCGTTGGGCCTTGCTCTTAAAAATCGTGCAAGTAGTAGTCCAACGGCAAAACTTTGGGCCGTTAAATTGTGTGAGCCCAAGAAATGGACTTATGGCTCTGGACCAATACATGGGAGATTGATGAATTCCTCCCAGCCCAGGTTCGCGTTATTTTTTTCCTTTTTTTTAATAAACAATTTCTCGATCCAAAACTATCCTGCTAAGAACATTTATTTGATCTATTATGAATTATAAACTATAGGTCATAGTATAGTAACAAAATTTTCTAAATTTTAAAATATTTTATTGAACATCAAAATTCTGTAAATGTCTTTTCATAAATATAATGGGAAAAAATCTCAAGGATTTTATTATTAATATAGTGTTTTATAGCGAAATTATTACTATGTTGTTTTTATTTTATTAATATATATAGCTGACATTTCTTGCGTTTTATAGTGAAATAATGTGGACAAATGGATTTTGACATTTCTTGCGCAGTGCAGAAAGAAGAGAGGCCAGTAAACTTATTTTAGGCTTTGGGCTGAGAAATGAAAATAGGCCCAATTGATTTAGTGGAAACCCAATGGACTTTAGCACTAATAGCCCAACATCCTGATATAGCTCATTTTTTTCTTTTTGTTTTTTTGAAAGGATATGGCTTAGGTATTTTGGTCATTCTCATTTGTGACGACCTTTCTTAACTAAATAAAACATAAAAATACCTAAACATAATCTTTCTCAATCTTTGACTCATTTAACTTGAAATAGACATATAAATTGGTATATATTTCCATCGATTGAAAAAAATTAAAAAAACTCAAAATAAATAGATCTACGCTAATCTGCAAGACGGCCAACAACATGTAAATAAAAATAATATCACAACAGGTGATAAATGGGGCCGAATCTTATTTATTATTCTTACCAATGCAAAAAATTCGTTCAATAGGATAGTTGTAAAATCATTTATTAGTTAGCTCTTCTTTTAGCCTATAGATAATGATGCATTTTCTTAATATAATTTGAATAATTCAAAATATTATTTTAGAATATGAGGTACTCCTACATGCACGCACGATATGAACTATGAACATGCTTGCAAGAAATATTTGAGTTATATTTGGTTGGCATTCAAGAGAGTTGTTAATTCTTTCCTGAAAAATATTAATATTTGTTTTTCATCTTTTTTCAGAATTTTTTTCTTTACATAAATAACCTTTTTTTTTACACACATCCTCATCCAGTGAGATCGAACTCAGGTCAATCGCTTTAATAGTACGAGCTTCTACATTTAATATGCGTTCTAATTTTCCCAATCTTCAACCAATACTCCCAATTTATTAAAAAAAAATCTCAATAACCTTATTTAAAAAAAAAAAACTTTCATATCACTCCTGGATTAGTCAACCGGATGGGATCTTCTATTCTAAGATAGTGTTTCATCTCTTATTCCACTGCACAGATGATTGTCACGTGTATACAAGTTACCATATTAAAACCCCACAATTTCGGCGTGATTTATGCTCCAAAATTAATATAGTAACTTGTATACACGTGTGTACTAATTGATATGGAGATTTCTCCTTGAAGAAGCTGGAAATTATATGGGGTTGCAATTTAGTCCATATGGAGGGGTTTTGAGTACATTCTCAGAATCTGAAACCCCTTTTCCACATAGAGCAGGTAACATATTCATGATCCAATTAATTCCTAAACGTAATCTTTCTCAATCTTTGACGCATTTAACTTGAAATAGGCATATATAAATTGTTAAACATTTCCACCATTGAAAAAAAAAAAACTCATAATAAATCTATGCTAATCTAAAAGACCAGCAACTTGTAAATTAATAAAAATAATATCAAAGACCAGATTATAAAAGGGACCGAATCTTATTTATTATTCTTATATTGCAATGAAGAAAATTCGCTCAATTATTGAAGTATAGACAGAGAGTGCCTTGAATATGCATAATAATCTATCGTCAAATTAGGATAGTTGTAAAATCATCGATTAATTAGCTCTTTTTTTAGCCTATAGATAATGATGCATTTTCTTAATATAATTAAAATAAGGCAAATTAGTTTGACCACCAATTATTATTTTAGAATATGAGGTACACGGTACACCTATATGCACGCACGATATGAACTATGAACATGCTTGCAAGAAATATGTGAGTTATATTTGGTTGGTATTCAAGAGAGTTGTTAATTCTTTCCTGAAAAATAATAATATTTGTTTTTCATCTTTTTTCAGAATTTTATTCTTTTCATAAATAACCCATTATAAATTATTAACATAAAATTGTTAAGTTTATTATATACATATATATTTCTTAATGGAAGAGTGAAAGTCTTGGAAAATATTTTCTTGGAAACGAGCTTAAGAATTTCGTTACAGGGGTTTATGTAAGAGCTAGAAATATTGAATTAATTGTCAAATAATTTGGTTTAATAGGGGAGATATTTCAAACACAATGACATACATATTCCCACATTTTGAAAAGTCTCGTTCAACATATCTATAAATAAAAGTGGTTTGGTCCTCAAATAAGCCACAAAACTCAATAATCAAGAAATGAAATCTCCTCGTATTACAGTTCTATTAATATTTTTTGCAAACCTTTTGATATTGGGAGTTTGTTCAAGTACTCATCAAAAAAATGACTTTCTTGAATGCCTTATCGTTCAATTAGAAAACTCAAACTCAAAAACCGATGTTATTTACACCCCTAAGAACGCATCATATGAATCTCTTCTACAACCACTAAATCAAAGATCAGCATCAAACTCCCCATATAGACCACTTCTCATTATCACACCATTTTATGAATCTGAGATTCAAGCAACAATTTATTGCTCCAAGAAAATCGGCGTGGAGATTAGAGTCCGGAGTGGTGGCCATGACTTCGAAGGGCTTTCATACACTTCTCAAAACCCTTTCGTCATCATCGACATGAGAAATCTTCGATCGATATCGATAGACGGTGAAGAAAAAACAGCATGGGTTCAAGTGGGCGCTACACTTGGGGAACTTTACTATACACTTGCTCGGAAAAGCAGAACACTTGCTTTCCCGGCAGGTGTTTGCCCAACCGTTGGCGTTGGAGGGCACTTTAGTGGAGGAGGATACGGCGTGATGTCTCGCAAGCATGCTTTGGCTGCTGATAACATCATCGATGCCAAATTGATCAACGCTAATGGTCTAATTATGGACCGCAAATCCATGGGCGAGGATCTTTTTTGGGCCATTCGAGGAGGTGGAGGCACTAGTTTTGGGATTGTTGTCGCATTTAAAGTGAAGTTAGTTGTTGTTCTCAAATCAGAATCGCTTTTTTTCAACGCCGCCAGAACGTTGGAACGTAACGCGACCCGATTAGTACACAAATGGCAAGACATCGCCGATAAAATTGACGAAAACCCTCGGATCGTAATTTTCTTGAGAATGTAAGTTATGTGACAAATAGAAAAAGAACAATCGTAGCTTCTTTCACTTCCTTATTCCTCGGTCGAGTTAATGATCTTTTGCCACTAATGCAAGAGGAATTTCCTGAGCTTGGTTTGGTGGAAGAAGATTGTATTGAAATGAGTTGGATAGAATCTGAACTCTTTTTTGCAGGTCTCCACAACCAACCCCTTGATACTTTGTTAAATAGAACTTTATTAACCGGAATTTATTTCAAAATAAAATCAGATTTTGTGAGACAACCAATTCCTGTACATGGTCTTAGAGGGATATGGAGATTCCTACATGAAGAAGCTGAAAGTATGACTGAATTGCAGTTCAGTCCATACGGAGGGGTTTTGAGTAATTTCTCAGAATCTGAAATCCCTTTCCCACATAGATCAGGCAACATTTTCATGATCGAATATGCAATACTTTGGGGTAGAGAAGGAAATGCAGAATCAGAGAGACACGTAAATTGGATCAGGAGACTTTATAGTTACATGACCCCTTATGTCTCAAAATCCCCTAGAGCAGCTTATGTAAATTACAGGGATCTTGACTTAGGGATGAGTAACCATGGGAATACGAGCTATAAAGAGGCCAGTGTTTGGGGAATCAAATACTTCAAGAACAACTTCAACCGATTAGTTAACGTGAAAACTAAGGTTGATCCATCCAACTTTTTTAGAAACGAGCAAAGTATTCCTCTTCGGTCATTATGATAGAGGAATTGCTGAATGTCTAGTCATCTTTGTCTTAATGTACTTATTGAATAAAAATGTTGCATCATAAGTAATATTGTGATTTGATTTAATTATGAATTAAGGAATAGAAAATGTGGCTCCGGTTAAGCTTTTGAGGCATTTGCCATGTTTGTTGTAATTATTGTGATTGTGAGTATTGGATTTAATTAATATGTTTTCATTTGGCTAAAAATCGAATTGTATAATAAAATTGAATTATTTTCTTAAATCGACTTTTTAATGTACCAAAATTATCTGAAAATATGACTAAAACAACCAAGTCATAAACAAGAAAAAGAAAATGAAAATGAGCCATTGGGCCTTGCTCTTTAAATCCTAGAAGTTGTCCAACAACGGGTAAACTGTGGGCCGGTAACTAGGTCACCTCTAGAACTGGGCTTATGGGTCTGCATCAATATTCTCCCACAATATCTAATTTGGATAAAAACGAAAATTTTTGTTAATGAAAAACAAATGAATTTGTGACAATGCATTTCTATTTCTAGAAAAAACCCAAATAAAATGTATTCCAAATAAAAACAAAATATCTCTATTTTCTGAATACTATGACTGGGTTTTTATGAAAAAAAGAAAAGCCCCTTATCGGATCCCGCGCGAAGAGTAGTGATTTAACTCTAAGAGAAATGTCTAATGATCTCGATGCAACTCAAAAATACAGGCATTTGTGGGTTCAATGCGAAAATTGTTATGGATTAAATTATAAGAAATTTTTGAAATAAAAAATGAATATTTGTGAAGCCACCGATCTATAAAGATCTCAATATCGTATTCGTCTAGAATTTAAAAAAAAAATTGCCATTATGGTCTTACAGAACAAAATTAATTAAATATGTTCGTATCACCGGAAAAGCCAAAGGGTCAACAGGTCAGGTTTTACTA
This sequence comes from Rehmannia glutinosa, assembly GCA_016081115.2. Taxonomy (NCBI): domain Eukaryota; kingdom Viridiplantae; phylum Streptophyta; class Magnoliopsida; order Lamiales; family Orobanchaceae; genus Rehmannia; species Rehmannia glutinosa. The sequence continues at coordinate 77,498,857 of CM071933.1, read as the reverse complement.
CAATTACTTGAATTTGGATAACATCTCGATTGGGTATGGCTTCGACTATAGTTAATTAGGTGAAGTTACGGAAAGAGAGGGATTCGAACATTGAGTAATAACACCAAATATTATTTGAGGTATTAATACCAAATATTATTTGATAACGAATTAAATATACTTTATTTTCCTAAAATATTTAATATTCCTGGAGTAAGATTTTAAACCAGTGTCCCTGAGACGCTATATAAACAGCTCCCAAAGAATTTCGAGCATCATGGAAAAATTACTATTTAATTAGAATGACAAAATAATAATTCAAATTATTCAGGATTTGATTAACTGAGTAACATGAATTAAACAAAGTAATAAATACCTAAAAAGTATTAAACATGAAAAAAGGAACTTAAACAATTATCTGCAAATTACCTATAGAATAAACAATATTTTTTTCTCCCAAACTATACCAACAAATTACCAACAATTTTTAAATTTACCCACAAAAATATTGTAGGTATTTTACTAATAATTTTGATCAGACTTGTCTTGAGAAATGGTAGGTCTCCGAAAAATGGAAACAAAACAATCATAGCTTCTTTCGCTACGTTGTTCCTCGACCGAGTTCATGATCTTTTGCCATTAATGCAAAAGAAATTTCCAGAGCTTGATTTGGTGGAACAAGATTGTATTAAAATGAGTTGGATAGAATCTATACTCTTTTTTGAAGGTTTTTGCAATTAATCCTTAGATGTTTTGCTAAACAGAACTCCACATGGCATGTATACCCCATCATATTTTAAAGGCAAATCAGACTATGTGAGACAACCAATTCCAATAGATGGTCTTATAGGGATATGGAGATTCCTCAATGAAGAAGCTGGAATATGGGTCAACTGCAATTCAGTCCATATGGAGGGATTTTGAGTACTTTAATTCTTAGAATCTGAAATCCCTTTCCCACATAGATCAGGTAACATATTCATGATTCATTATGGGGTATGCTTAGGGCTGCAATCGAACCGAACCGAACCGAGATTTTGAGTGTTTGAGTTTGGCTCGTTTATTATCGAGTCGAACTCGAGCCTGAATTTATCGAACATGCTGATGTCTCACGAACTTTTTCGAGCCTTATCGAGCCTAAACGAGTTTAGTAAATATTAATTAAAAATTAAAATATTCTTCAATTTATGACAAAAAATAAATTATTTATATTTAAAATTCATAATATATTTATTAAAACTTATAATTTTATTCAAAAAAATAATTTTATTGAAATATTTTTATATTATCTTAAGTAAAAATATGAAAAATTAAAATTAAAATCAAATTATTAGTTTAATTTATACGAGCTTACTGTCGAGCCTATTCACGCAGAGACGGACCCAAGGGGGGGCTGGTGGCGGCAACCGCCCCCCCTCGTCTTGCGATTGAACCCCTATAATATATTATTTAATAAATTAATATAGTATATAAAAATGTAAGCCAACATATTTTGCCCCCCCTCCCCCAAATTTTCATGTAATTTTGTTATAAAAGCTTGTATGTTTTATTTTTATTTATATTAAATTTGATTTTGCAGAGCAGGTGGCCCAAGGTTTCAAGGGACCTAGAGCAATAAATAATATATATACAATCGTGGAGATAAGAGGAGGCCAACCCGGGCTCTGGCACCCTTTTTTTCAAAAAAAAAGGTATTTTTAAAAAAATTAGTTAATATTTATGTGTATTTTTAGTTTTTTTTTTTTTATCGGCCCATTCAATTTCGTGTATCGGCCTACCCTTAATAATTCTAGATACGCCATTATATAATGGCGTATCTAGGATTATTTGGGGTGGTGATACAAGAAATTGGGGTGGGCCGTGATAAAAAATACAAATAAATATTAACTAAAAAAATTTGAAAAATTTTACCTAGTAATTTTTTTTTAAAAAAGGAGGGCCCAGGTTGGCCCCTATCTCCGCCATTGATTGTATATATACATATATAAAAAAACTTGGGGTCCTCGCCGGGAGGGCCTCCCGTGCGGCGGCACCATCTCGCGCGCCTCAAGACCAAGACCGCCCGGATTTCGCCCCCAAGAACGAATTTTGCGTCCGTCCTCGTATTCACGAGCTTACTAACGAGATTGTTCACGAGCTAACGAACCGAATATCTCTAAGTTTGAGTTTGGTTCGTTTATTTTAACGAGCCTCATTAAACGAACTCGAACGAGCTTTTATCGAATCGAGCTCCGAATAGCTCACGAGCGGCTTGGTTCATTTGCAGCCCTAGGTAGGCTGGGGTAGAGAAGGAAATGCGGAGTTACAACTGGATTTGGAGATTTTATAGTTACATGGCTTCTTATGTCTCGCAATCCCCCCAGGCGGTGATTTTAATTACAGGGATCTTAACATTGGGATGAATAATGAAGGGAACACAAGTTATAGACATTGAAGTGTTTGGGGGCACAAATACTTTAAGAATAACTTCGACCGATTAGTTCATGTGAAGACTAAGGTTGATCCATCCAATTTTTTCAGAAACGAGCAAAGCATTACCCCTCGATCATCATTGTAGAGAAAATTACTACTTGACTAGTCATCTTCGTATTGATGTACTTATTGAATAAAAATGTGGCGCCATTATAAGCAATATTGTGATTTGATTTTAATTATGAATTAGACCATTTAGAGCAGTTTGCACTATTTAGTGCAAAATTTGCATTCCATCCACAACAGTTTGCAGTATATTTTTCACTATAAAAATATTCCAATTTAATGTATATTTTTATACACTAAAATCATTAATTTAAAAAAAAATTAGCCAGCTACAGTGTTGCGCTATTTCTGGCACAAACTTATTCACATCTTCAAAATGTAGTTATTGTTTAATTGTATACTAAAATTGAACTCTTGTTAATAAACTTTTGAATGTTCTAAAATCTGTGAAAATATGACTAAAACACATCAAACTCATAAACAAGAAATAAATGAAAAGGTTGCTAAGTAGTTTATCATGCATAACACGGATGATTGCTTTTCTGCATTGTTTTTCCTTTTACGTACTCTTTTGTAATAATATTTTGATCCAGAAATATCCGCTAATAACATCTATTTTATCTATCATAAAGTATAAACTATATATAAACTATAGTTTATTGTATATCAACAAAATTTATAATTTTTTAAAATAATTTATAGAACGTAGAAGTTCCGTAAATATCTTTCATAAATACAATGGGTCAATTAAAAACTCAAATATTTAATTATTAATATAGCGTTTATTGTGAAATTATTACTATGTTGTTTTTTATTTATCAATATATATATATACACTGGATAACATAATTTCTCTAAATGGTAATATAATTTTTACACACAGCATTTACACATTAACTAATACGTCAGTTTTTTTAGAAAATAATACTCAATTGTTTGTTGTCTGCGAATTAAAAATAATAATCCAAAAAGGCCTCTTGTGAGTAATCATCCCATGATTGATTGGGCCTATTTTTACTTCTGAGCCCAAACTAGGGATGTTGGGCCCCTTCCCTCTGCACTGCCTAACAAAATTGTTTTCTGTAAAGGAATTTGGTTTTTTCTCTCGTTTGGAGAGTGCTTTTCTCTCTCTTGGGGAGTGTGAGGTTTCCCGCCCAGTCGAGCTTTTCGTTTGGTTTGCTGGTTTGGGTGTGTGCTAGGGTTCTGAGTTGTGGTGTAGGTTCCGATCTTGGGGGTGGTGTGTTGGGTGCTGTTTCCTTTTCTTGTTGTCGATCAGTCTTCTGGGGGGTTGGGGTTGGGTCCTGTTCCATTGGTTCTGTTCTGTGGGTGCTTTGTTTTCTTTTTTCTCTTGCAGGTTTGGAGCTAGAGGTTACTGTGTGATAGATCTTGGGCCTTGTAATGATGGATAGTGATGTTGTGGAAGGTTTGAAGAGGTTCTCTTTAATGGAGGAAGAGTTGGCGGGTATCGTGCTTGAAGAAGGGGATGTTGTGAAAGGAGTTGAAGAAAGTAAACTAAGTTTATTTGGGAAACTTCATGGGGAAAAGAAAGCTAATTTTACAGGATTCAAAAATACTCTGTATGGTATTTGGGCAACTAAGAAGCCATTTCAAGTCAGGGAGATGGGTTGTAATCTATTTCAGTTTGTCTTTCAGACAGTGGAGGACAAAAAGAAAGTATGGAACAGTAAAGTGTGGACCTTTGAAAATCAATATATTCTCTTGAAAGAATGGGACGCTGGGATAGATATTAAAGATGAAGATTTCTCGACTGTCAACCAGTGGGTACAAATATGGAACCTTCCTAACCATTGGATATCCTCAGAGACGGGTCTGAAAATAGGAAAAATGTTTTCAGGAGTTAAGGACTTGATTATTCCGGAGTTTGGAAGCATTAAAGGAAGATTTATTAAGCTGTTGGTCCCGGTAAATCTCACCAAACCGTTGCTCAGAGGCACATTTATTATGCTGGGAAACATTAAATGGTGGGTGGACTTTAAGTATGAGAATTTAATAGGGGCTTGCTTTTATTGTGGGATTATTGGGCATATTGAGAGGGTGTGTCAGGCTCGAAAAGATGATATTAAAAATAGTAGTTTGAATGAGGGCCAATTTGGGGAGTGGTTGAGGGCTAAGGAAGGTCTATTTGGTAATAAAAGAGGTGGTGGAGTGACTGAGAAAAATGAGTTGTTACAAGCTCCAAAAAAAAGAGGGGAAGGTTATAGAGGTGGAATAGATGGGAATGAGGGTTGTGATAGTATCCAGGGTAGAGGGGTTGAAAAAGAAATTAGGAGAGGTATGGGTGTTGAGATGGGTGAAGGGTCTGGGGGTCTTCAAAAAGATATTGAAGAGAGGATGAGGGATGGTAAGGTGGCAGTGAGAGAAGAAGGTTATCCTGAGATAGGGGTTATAGATGCTGTGGAGATTGCTTCTAGTCGGGCCTCTGTTGTTAAGGAGAGAATTCCTTTACAAGACATCTCAGACTCGAATAAGGGGGAAGGAAAACAGGTGAAAAAGTATGGGGGGTGAAGATGACGGTCAGTGCTAAAAAGAAGGGGAAATCACCTATTAAGGATAAAAAGATTGTAAATGAGGGCAAAGAAAACAGTGTAGCAGGTTTGAAAAGAAGCAGAACTCTGCTGGATGAATTTTACGAGGATATGGAGTCTAATGAGAATGGGGGGCTTAGTAAAAAGCAGAAGAGTGTGTCTAAAGGGAATTGTATTGACTTTATGGTGGAGGAAGCCAGTCTAGATTGGCCCCAACCCCCTCAATGATAGCTCAGGTGTGGAATTGTAGAGGTTTGGGAGGCCCCTCTACAGTTTCCCAAATCAAGGAGAGTTTGAGACACCATCTCCCAGATTTTCTGTTTATTAGTGAGACAAAAAAAACAAAAAAATTTGTGACCACGGTTTGTAGGAATATTAGATTTCAAGATAGATGGAAATGTGTTGATCCGAATGGGATGAGTGGAGGATTGCTTATCTGTTGGGCTGAGAGTGTTGATATTAAACAAATCATATGTCAGTCGTTTTGCATTGAAGTTGAGTATGATATTCCTGGATTAAAAGAGAGTGGGTGGATTATTTTCGTCTATGCAAGTGTTCATCAAAGTGTAAGAAGAGGGCAGTGGACATACCTGGAAAGCTGCAAGAGGAAATGGGGAGATAGTTGGGTTATGATAGGAGATTTCAATGAAATTCTTAGGGAAGAGGAAAAGAGAGGTGGTCGTAAGAGAAGTGAGGCTAGTTTCCACCTTTTTAGGGATTTTGTTGATGAGATGGGTATGGGAGAGCTTCCTTTCCAGGGATACGAATTTACTTGGTCTAACCTTAGAAGTAATGAGGGGTTTGTGGAGGAGAGATTGGATCGAGCTTTTGGATCTCCGGAATGGATTATTCAGCACCCTAAGGCTGTGGTTTCGCATGTGGCTAGGCACTCCTCGGATCACCATATGTTGATTTTGAAGTCAGAAAAAGATCATCCTAAAGCAAAAAAGAGGTTTAATTTTGATAGAAGATGGGTGGACATTGAGGGGGTTGAGAAAGTGATTAGTCATGCCTGGGGGTTGAAGTGTATTGGTTCTTACATGTTCCAAGTCCATCATAAAATCAGAAACTGTCGATTGGAATTGCTGGCATGGAACAGGAGTATTAATACCAATGCCTCTAAAATCATTAATGAGACTTCTACTGAGCTTGGTCAGCTTATTGAAGAAGGGCAGAGGAAGGACTGGAAAAGATGGGAAACGCTTCAGGGTGTGTTGAATGCAGCTTATAAAAGTGAAGAGAATTTTTGGAAGCAAAAGTCTAGAATCCAATAGCTTAGAGAGGGAGATAGGAACACAAAATTCTTCCACGCCTGCACTATTCAGAGACAGAAGGTGAATTGTATTGAAAATTTGGTGGCTTCGAGTGGGACTGTGTGTGAGAATAAAGAGGAGGTGGTGAAAGAAATTTCTGGGTATTATAAAGACTGCTTTCTTTTTCTTTGGAAGAACAGATACTACATTCTTTGGAAGGCATCCCAAGATCTATCACACACAATCAGAACCTCTGGATATCCAGACCTGTGGGGGATTTGGAAATCAAAGCTGCCCTATTCTCATTGAATTCTTTTAAGGCCATGGTAGGATGGTATGACTCCCTTCTTTTTTCAAACTTTTTGGAATGTGGTTCATATTGATGTTTGTAGAACTGTTAGGAGGTTTTTCTCTTCCCCTAAATTGCTTAAAAGTATGAATCACACTCTTGTTGCTTTAATTCCTAAAGTTAAGAATCCTACTTCCATTTCTCAGTATACGCCTATAAGCCTGTGCAATACGGTCTATAAAATAATCTCAAAGATTTTAGCTAATAGGATCAAGCCATGTCTGAATGATTGCATTAGTGAATTCCATACAACCTTTGTGCCAGGTAGACAAATTCTTGATAACATTATTATGGCTCATGAGTGTTTCCATTTTCTTAATTGTAATCGAAGAAGGGCTAAAAAGTTTATGGCCATTAAACTTGATATGGCAAAAGCATACGATCGTGTCGAATGGAACTTCCTTGAGTCAGTGATGTTTAAAATGGGATTCTCTTCTACTTTTGTGTCTTGGATCCTTGAGTGTATTAGCTCTTCTTTTGCCTTTCGATTGGGGGAAGGTTCGAGGTTATATTAGGCCTTCAGAGGATAAGACAAGGGGACCCAATATCCCCCTATCTTTTCTAATAATTTCGAGGCTTTTTCTAACCCGATTGACAAGCTAAGAGAAGAGAGCTTATTGCGGGGTTGAGAATTTCAAGATCAGCACCTGTCATTAATCACTTGTTTTTTGCTGATGATGCTCTTTTATTTTGTGAAGCTAATTGTGAACAGCTTATAATTTGAAGCTCATCCTGGATAAGATCTTGTTTGGCTTGTGTCAAAAGATTAACTTTGAAAAATCCTCAGTTTTCTTTAGTATTAATACTGCTGAAGAGACTAGGAGAGACATCTGTGAGGTTTTGAATGGGATGAAGGAGCAGAAAAAGATTAAACATTTGGGATTACCATTGACTGTGGGGAGATCCAAAAAGAGATTTTCAGAGGGTCTGTGGATGTGGCTAAGAAAAGAGTTCAAAACGGAAGTTTAAATTTTTGAGTCTGGCTGGAAGGGAGGTCTTAATAAAATCAGTTCTTTGTGCTCTTCCAAATTATATAATGTCATGTTATAAGTTGCCCAGTGGAATTTATGATGAGTTGAATAGAGTCATTGCTAGATTTTGGTGGGGGGATAGTGAGGAGGGGAAATCAAAACTACATTGGATTAGATGGGATAAGATGTCTTGGCCTAAGGAGGAGGGGGGATGGGTTTTCAAGATATTAGGTTGTTTAATGATGCTTTATTGGCTAAACAACTATGGAGGATCATTACACAACCTAACACTATGGTGAGTAAACTTTTGAAGGCAAGATACTTTCCTAAAGGCGGGCTTATGAATTCAGAGATCAAAGCCTCTGATTCCTGGATGTGGAAGAGCTTTTTAAAAGCTAAATATGTTCTTGAGATGGGGCTGAGATACCAGATTGCTGATGGCCAATCCACTAGAATCTGGGAGCATCCTTGGGTGATTAGTTCTTTGAAGCCAGTTCCTAGGGGAAGTTGCCAGGAGCAGAGGAGTGAGGTTTGGGTCTGTGAGCTTCTTATTAATGAGGGGAGAGAGTGGAATCAAGGCTTGTTGTGTCAATTGTTTGATAGTCATGAAGTGGAAGCTATCCTTTCTGTACCTATTTGCTGGCAACAGGAGAAAGATAGGATTTTCTGGATGTTTGCTTCAAATAAAAAATTTTCTGTCCATTCCGCATACCAAGCCCTTTGCAGGAGGAAAATGCTAGAATTAGACATCTGTGAGGGGAGTAACAGTAGTGTGGATAGGAAAAATTGTTGGAATTGTATTTGGGGACTGAAGATCAAAGCTAAGATCAAACATTTTTTTTGGAAATGTTTCCATAATGTGCTGCCTGTGCTTAGTGTTCTTGACAAGAGGGGTATGAGGGTGGACAAGATTTGTGGGTGGTGTGGGGATGAGGTTGAGACTATCGACCATTTGATGTTCCATTGTAGTCGGGCTAAAAGAGTTTGGAAGATTGCTCAAGTGAATTGGGAGCGCATTGTTCATCCTGCTTTGACTGTAAAGGAATGGTGGCAAACCATTTGTTCACTGCCTTGGAACCCTGTGTTTATTGACAGAGTCAATCTTTCAACATACATCTTATGGTGGTTGTGGAAGACTCGCAATGTTTGGCAATTTCAGAATACTCGAATCCCTGAATCAGAGTTGATCTCGCTGGCTCAAGGAGAATGGTGCGAATATGAGCAAATGAACTAATTTTTGAAAGTATTCTTAGGGGTGTGCCCAGTTAGAATAGCTTTTTTTTGGCACTGATGTGGGCCTGTTGTTTTATTTATGTCTATACAACCTTTATAGGTTTGGTATAGGTGCTGTGTATTATTGTTTCCAGGACCATATGTTGTCTTTTTTTGGTTTTCTGTGTGGTGGCCACTTTGTGTGGTGATTTTCCACCTGTGGATATGTGTCCCAGGTGGCTTTTTGAGGGCAAGTGTGCCTTGGCTGTAAAGTTGGTTGAGTGTGGATATAAAATCTATCGCTATTTGGTAAAAAAAAAAATTAGTAAGTCCTGTTTTTTAGCAATTAGATAATGATGATTATTTTAAATATAGTATAACCTCGATAATTTAATATTCGATTAATTAATAATCTCATTTAAATAAAATTAAAACTATGAATTTATGAGTTGAATATGTTTTCTAAAATTCTGTAAATTGAGGATGACCATAAGCTACGTAGTTTTTTGGCCATTGGACAACAATTCAGATTATTATAAATTGGAGAAGGCCCAGTGGATCAAGAAAAAAAAAGGGAAACGTTCAAATAAAATATTTCCCATTTATAAAACAATTCCAGAATATTAAATAATAAGCTGAAAAATAAGGTCCATCAACATCAGTACAGTGTTGCTGTATCAGAAAGCCTCACAGTACAGGAAACATGTCACATGCCACAATATCAACCATGAAATAAAACTGCATTCATTTTTCAGCAACAATATTATTTAGCAAGGACATTAGCCCTTGGTAATGGTGTAGCCAGGAATAAAATCGGGATGAACCGATACACGAAATTAGGACTGACTAGATAAAAATTTTAAAAAAACCATATAAATATTAAACAATTTTTTTTTTAAAAAAATGACATAGCAAGAAAAAAAAAAAAAGCGGGGCCGAGGCCAGGTTGGTCCTTTCAGCTCCGCCAGTGGCCCTTGGGACATTGACTACCACGAAGCTATACCTGAAAGGGGCGGAATGCTTTGTTCGTTTCTGAAAAAGTTGGATGGATCAACCGCAGTTTTCACCCGAACTAACCGATCAAAGTTGTTCTTAAAGTATTTGAATCCCCAAACACTGGCCTGTTCGTAGCTTGTGTTCCCTTGGTTATTCTTCCCCAAGTCAAGATCCCTGTAATTGAAATAAGCTGCTCTGGGGGATTTTGAGACATAAGGAGTCAGGTAACTGTAAAGTCTCTTGATCCAGTTCATGTACCTTTCTGATTCTGCATTTTCTTCTTCATCCCAAGTTATGTCATACTGGATCAAGAATATGTTACCTGATCTATGTGGGAAAGGGGTTTCAGATTCTGAGAAAGTATTGAATACTCCTCCATATGGACTAAGTGTCAAGTGAACCCTTTTTTCAGATTCTTCATTGAGGAAACTCCATAACCCTATGAGACCATGTACTGGAATTGGTTGCCTCACATAGTCTGATTTTGCTTTGAAATAATAACCAGATGGTGGAGTTCTGTTGAGCAAAACATCGAGGGGTTGGTTGTGGAGACCAGCAAAAAAGAGCACGGATTCTATCCAACTCATCTCAATACAATCTTTTTCCACCAAACCAAGCTCTGGAAATTCCTCTTGCATTAGTGGCAGAAGATCATGAGCTCGACCGAGGAACAAGGACTCGAAGATAGCTACAATTGTCCTGTTTCCATTTGTCGGAGAATTGACACTTATCAAGAAAGGTCTGATCAAAAGATTTTCATCAATCTTATCAGCGATATATTGCCACCTATGTACTAGTTGGGTCGCATTTTGTTCCAACGTTCTGGAGACATTGAAAATCGTCACAGTTTCGGGAACAGTAATTATGTCCACCTTAAATGCAATAATGATCCCAAAACTAGTGCCTCCACCTCCTCTGATGGCCCAAAAGTGATCCTCGCCCATGGACACGCGGTCCAAAATTCGGCCATTAACATCGATCAATTTAGCATCGATAATATGATCGGCAGCAAGTGCATGCTTGCGAGATATCATGCCATATCCTCCTCCACTGAAATGCCCTCCGACGCCAACGGTTGGGCAAGCACCTGCCGTATAAGCAAAAGTACTATTTTTCCGAGCAAGTGTGTAATATAGTTCCCCAAGTGTAGCACCTACTTGAACCCAGGCGGTTTTTCCTTCACTGTCAATTGATATTGACCAAAAATTTCTCATATCGACGACAACGAAAGGATTTTCAGAAGTGTATGAAAGCCCTTCATAGTCGTGCCCACCACTTCGGACTCTAATCTGTGTGCCAAGTTTCTTGAAGCAGTAAATTGCTGCTTGAATTTCGGATTCATAAAAGGGCGTCATAATGAGAAGAGGTTTGTAGGGGGAAGTTGATGTTGGTCTTAGATTTTCTGGTTGAAAAATAGATGCATATGATGCATTATTTGGTGTGTAAATAACTGGGTTTGAGCTTTCAAATTGTTGGCTAAGGCATTCAAGAAAATCATTTTCTTGAGGAGAACTTGAAAAAGATCTCACCAAGACTACATTTGCAAAAAATATCAATAGGAATGCAAGTCCAGGAGACTCCATTTTCTCACTCTAGGAGTATAATTATTTCAAGAAAAATGAATAAGAATTTATGAGGAATGAAGATTGCAATACGTGATAAGATTTTCAATGGATGTATGGATAGAAATTTAATTATAGGTCGCTTGGGTCTCCATCACATCGATTTCAGGGGCCAATAAATCTTTAGCATACACCAACAAGTAATTATTGCGAGAAGATTCAATAAAAATTTGGGATAATTACAAAAGCCCCCCGAGGTTTGGGCTTATTACAAGAAAACCCAGAGATGTTTCAAAATTACATAAAGCCCCCTCAGGTTTGATGATGCCTTAAATTTAAGGGATTAATTGTAATATTTCTAGAAATATCATGGGGTTTTTGAAATGTTTGTTGTTTACAAAGGGAGAAAATGTAAGATGAAATCAAACCTCAAGTTTGTAATTTTAGAACATCTCAGACTCAGGTTTTTATGTAATTAGCGTAAACCTCAGCAGTATTTTTGTAATTATCCCAAAAAATTTCTGACCATATATAGGAATGAAGATTTTTACATGTGATAAATTTCAAAAAAAAAAAAAAAAAAAAAAAAAACAACGTGTGTTAAATGTTTAACCGACAAGAAAGGTATGGGAGTACCAAGTGGTACCACTGGGCGCGATTGGATATGCTTTCATTTTGAAAATTTTCATTTTGCTAGAGAATATTGGTAAAAGAAATTTTGGAAGAAAAAAGATGAATTTTGAGAGTGCGATTGGATGTGAGATGAAAAAGTAATGATAAAAGTTGATTTGATTTAAAAATAGTAAAATAATGATTGGATATGATTGGTAGTTAGAAGTATGTGAGTGAGTGAATAGTGAAATTTGTGGGAAGATGTGTAATAATGATTAGTTTTTTTGTGAAAAGATGTGTAGATGTGATTGGTAAGAGAAAAAATGAGAAAAAGTAAAAGTGAGAAAATAATATAATTTCTGAAAATTTTCATAAACAATCGCATGTTTGGTAAAAAAAAAATTCTCCAGCGGAACGAAAATGGAATTCCTCCCACATCCATTAGCAGCCTCATTTTTTTGAAAGGGTGTATGAAGTGGTACCACTCATTTTTTTTCTTTCTTAGAAGGGTGTTTTAATTTTAGAGGAAAAAAAGGAAAGGGGCACGGGGTCCCCCAAACATGCACACACACACTTGAAAATAATTCCAAATATGGTGTTGTGTTCGGGTATGAAAAGTTTGTTCTTGATCTATCTCATGCTAAATCTAATTTTATAATTTTATTAATACAATGTAACTATATATTATGCGATGCAATGACTATATTTTAATAATGAAAATTTTTACTTTAAATGTTATATATATTTCAGTTTAATATTTTAGACTTAAATACATGCTTTTGATAATTTTAATTTGACTTATAGCTATGTAAGTGATTATAAGAAAAATTATTAATTTTTCCATTTTTTGGGGTATGCAATGCTTTGTTTTCATTATTATAGTTTTATTTTTAAAATTAGATCTTATAGTATTTACATTTTATAGTTTTATTAATGCAATGTAATTATAAACTATGCCTGATTTTTTTTTTTATAATGAGTACTTTACCTTAAATGTTAAATATACGAGGATGTATTATGCGAGACCGTCTCTTGATCTAAGTTCAAGAGACAGATCCTAAGAAACACAAAAATGTGAATTTTCATGGGTTTGAGTTCAGGTTGAAATTTTATTTAAATATAGATTTCGTTCTATGATATAATCCATGAGAACGTCTTATACAAGTTTTTGTGTAACTTTAAATGTTATATATGCTCCACTTTAAAATTTTGGATCTAAATATATGATTTTGAAAATTTTAACACACAGTCGCGATAGTGGCCATTTACCCGAAGCCCGCTAGGTTATGGTTAGATTCACAATATTATCAGTCTGTTTAAACTAGCCGTATAGTCCGAAAACCGTTAGGGCTGACCCGAAACCACTAGGCTAGCCCGTTTAACATATCTAGTGATAGATGATTCAATTGTGAAAAAGAGTGTAAATAACTAAATATTAGTATGTTTTCGCTACGGTTGGTCACTTTTCTTTTTCTTTTTGGAAGGGGAAAAGAGAAAGAGATGGTCTTATATGATACAATATACATGTGATCGTTTCATATAAGATTTTGCCAAAGAGAAATTGGATGTCCTGGGAGTGGAGAGAGACGAGAGTCGAACCTAGGTTTGCTTTGCCCATAACACGCTCTTTAATCAAGAGCTATATATTGTCAAGAATTAAATGTTGCATCATGAAAATATTATTATTCTGAAACATTTTATTAAAGGGATATATTTTTGGAATTATTGTTCATTTGTTTGGATAGGCATAAGCCATAACCAACGTATCCCTTTCTTGGTCCACTAGGCATTCTTCTTAATTTAAGGGCTAATTACAAAAAGTAGTCCTGAGCAGAGGTTTCATTCGGTGTTAAAATTATGCGGTAAACTATAATATTTTTATAAATAGAGGATTTTAAAATATTTTTTGCTTATAAATTATTGGTTACATGCCCTACTCAATTTACAATATTTAGAAATTAAATATGATCTTTCCTCAAAAAAAAAAAAAGAAATTAAATATGATCTATGACATATTCAATGTTTTAATTTACGTTTAAAAAATTCGAAAACATTGTATCTTTTTTTCCTGGAATGAAAAGTTTGTTCTTGATCTCTCTCAGTCTGTCAAAAAATTTCCGAAAAAGCCGAGACACCCAAAAGTAGCTATCGTAAGTAAATTGTGTTATGAGGCCCAAATAAATCTCTGGTTGGGCGTGATGCAGAAATAGGGTCTATTTTTCTAACGATCAAATGGCCCAATATAAGATCAAGTCCGGCCCTTATTCGCAAAACTATTTAATTGAGTTATATATATAGGGGAGGATATAATGAGACCACATATTATAGTGAGACAATGTGGACTCATCTCAACCCTCCCTTATCTATATCAATGACTAAGATAAATAGGGGTTAAAATTATATTAACATTTAATTAAGGTAAAATAAGGGTATAATTGTCAAAACAAACATGTGGGGGACCATCCAAATATGAGATCAGTTATTAGGAGAGAGAAAATCACGTGGGGAGAGAATTGCGCTGGAGAGAGAAAATCAAGCATGTGCTCTGCCATGCAGTATCCTGTACATTTATCATATATTTGATGTATATTTAACACTATTTTGCTGTATGTCTAACATAATTTTACTGTATATTAAAATGGTCAAAACAAAAACATGTTGGGACCGTGAATTAAAGAATCAGTAATAGAGAGAGAGAATCACGCTCCTTAACATGTGGAGACTGTGGATTAAGTAAATCAATCATAGAGAGAGAAAAAAAAATCGCGCTCATTATTGTGCTGTATATTTAACATATATTTACTGTATATTTAACAATATTATGCTGTATATTTAACATATTTGTACTACATATTACAATTGTCAAACAAAAATATAAGTATACAACAAAAACATATAAGTGTACAGCAAAACACATATAAGTATACAAAAAAAAAAAAAAGTATACATCAACATAAATACATAAATAAAAAATTAACTACTTATACAACAAAACACATATAAGCATACATCGAAAAACATATAAGTGTACAGTAATCCTAACTGCCTCCTCGTAAGCCCTTGTTTTCTCCACATCAGCATCGTCTTCTTCGCCAATGCAACATTTCCAACTCCGTACGAATTGTAAGTTTATGTGTTGACAAAATCTACTGTGTTTTGACGTTATGTAGTTGTATTTATAAGTCTATTTGCTCCAATTACATATTAATGATGAGTGAACTTTTCATGAAAAAATTTCTCTTTGGTTCCGTATGCTATTTTTGATCGATCCATTTAAGGATTTCTCGGTGCAATTCTGTTGCTAGCAGAAAAGATGAGGCTAAATAAACTTGCTTATTGGGCGAATTTAGTTTAGTTTGTATTCCCCACCACCGAACTCCACAGAGCCTCCGGCGGCGTTGGTATGCTCCAGGTCCACAACCGTGACCTCATCCCGTCAATTTAGGGTTTGCAATGCAGGTTTGAGATTGTCGGTCAATTTCAGGATCCAGAACCACACGATGAAATTGGTGGAATTGGAAGGGTCCCACACCGTGAGGAACGTGTATGACTCGTTGGATCTTCACGTGTTTATACAACTCCGTACGTCAACTTGACTGAAATTATGTAAATATAAAATTACAATGTTGCCCTTTTCAGATTTAAAATAAATCAAAAATATTTATTAAATTGGCTAAATCTCAACCATCTAAAATTATAGATTTGTGGACAGGATGAGTCCACACTGTCTCACGCTAATTATGTGGTCTCATTTGATCCAATCCCTATATATATATATATATATATATATAGGGTTAGGATCAAATGTAGCAGGGGCTTATTGTGTGGCAGTGTGGATTAATCCAATCCATCCACACCTTTTATTCAACGGTCCAGATTGCTATAAAAAATAACTGATTTATCAATTAATTAATAAGTGGAAAAGACATAATAGTAACTAGCAAAATGTCATAAATCACGCCCCTACAATCAAGGGATTGATTAATATCACGTTTTCATAACTGAATTGTGCACCATTTTAATAGTTGAACTGTACACTATTTAATAACTGACTGTACACCATTTTATATCTAATAGTGCATCATTGTATAATTAATATCCGGCTTAAATAAAATTATAACTATGAATTTATGAGTTGAATATGTTTTCTAAAATTCTGTAAATTGAGGATGACCATAAGCTGTACGTAGTTTTTTTGCCATTGGACAACGACTCAGATTAGTATAAATTGGAGAAGGCCCAGTGGATCAAAAAAAAAAAGGGAAACGTTCAAATAAAATACTTCCCATTTATAAAACAATTCCAGAATATTAAATAATAAGCTGAAAAATAAGGTCCATCAACATCAGTACAGTGTTGCTGTATCAGAAAGCCTCACAGTACAAGAAACATGTCACATGCCACAATATCAACCATGAAATAAAACTGCATTCATTTTTCAGCAACAATATTATTTAGCAAGGACATTAGCCCTTCGTAATGGTCTAGCCAGGAATAAAATCGGGATGAACCGATACACGAAATTAAGATTAACTAGATAAAAATTAAAAAAAAACATATAAATATTAAACAATTTTTTTTTTAAAATAATGACATAGCAAGAAAAAAAAATTAAAAAGCGGGGCCGAGGCCAGGTTGGTCCCTTTAGCTCCGCCAGTGGCCCTTGGGACATTGACTACCACGAAGCTATACCTGAAAGGGGCGGAATGCTTTGTTCGTTTCTGAAAAAGTTGGATGGATCAACCGCAGTTTTCACCCGAACTAACCGATCAAAGTTGTTCTTAAAGTATTTGAATCCCCAAACACTGGCCTGTTCGTAGCTTGTGTTCCCTTGGTTATTCTTCCCTAAGTCAAGATCCCTGTAATTGTAATAAACTGCTCTGGGGGATTTTGAGACATAAGGAGTCATGTAACTATAAAGTCTCCTGATCCAGTTCATATACCTTTCTGATTCAGCATTTTCTTCTTCATCCCAATTTGTGTCATACTGGATCAAGAATATGTTACCTGATCTATGTGGAAAAGGGGTTTCAGATTCTGAGAAAGTATTTAGTACTCCTCCATATGGACTGAGTGTCAAGTGAACCCTATTTTCAGATTCTTCATTGAGGAAACTCCATAACCCTATGAGACCATGTACTGGAATTGGTTGCCTCACATAGTCTGATTTTGCTTTGAAATAATGACCAGGTTGTATAGTTCTACTGAGCAAAACATCGAGGGGTTGGTTTTGCAAACCGAGAAAAAAGAGCACGGATTCTATCCATCTCATTTCAATACAATCTTTTTCCACCAAACCAAGCTCCGGAAATTCCTCTCGCATTAGTGGTAGTAGATCATGAGCTCGACCGAGGAACAAGGACTCGAAGGTAGCTACAATTGTCCTGTTTCCATTTGTCGGAGAGTAGACACTCATCAAAAAAAGTCTGATCAAAAGATTTTCATCAATCTTATCAGCAATGTACTGCCACCTATGTACTAGTTGGGTCGCATTTTGTTCTAACGTTCTGGAGACATTGAAAACCGTCACAGTTTCGGGAACAATAATTATGTCCACTTTAAATGCAATAATGATCCCAAAACTAGTGCCTCCACCTCCTCTAATGGCCCAAAAGTGATCCTCGCCCATGGACTCGCGGTCCAAAATTTGGCCATTAGCATCGATCAATTTAGCATTGATAATATGATCGGCAGCAATGGCATGCTTGCGTGACATCATGCCATATCCTCCTCCAGTGAAGTGCCCTCCGACGCCAACAGTCGGGCAAGCACCCGCCGTATAAGCAAAAGTATTGTTTGTTCGTGCAAGTTTATAATATAGTTCTCCAAGTGTAGCACCTGCTTGAACCCACGCGGTTTTTTCTTCGCTGTCAATTGATATTGACCGAAAGTTTCTCATGTCGACGACAACGAAAGGATTTTCAGAAGTGAATGAAAGTCCTTCATAGTCGTGCCCACCACTTCGGACTCTAATCTGTGTGCCAAGTTTCTTGGAGCAGTAAATTGCTGCTTGAATTTCAGATTCATAAAAGGGCGTCATAATGAGAAGAGGTTTGTAAGGGGAAATTGATGCGGGTCTTGGATTGGGTGGTTCAAAAAGGGATGCATATGATGCATTATTTGGTGTGTAAATAACTGAGTTTGAGCTTTCAAATTGTTGGGTAAGGCATTCATGAAAATCATTTTCTTGAGGAGAACTTGAAAAAGCTCTAATCAAGACTACATTTGCAAAAAATATAAGCAGGAATGCAAGTCCAGGAGATTTCATTTTCTCACTTTAGGATTCTTGCATACTGAGAACAAAACCACTCCCTTGTATTTATGGAAATGGCTGTTAGGAGTACAGTTATTGCAAAAAATATCAATATGAATTTATGTGGAATGAAGATGCACTACGTGTGATAAGATTTTCAATGGTTGTATAGCTATAAATTTTGTTCGTTTGAGTCTCCATTACATCGATTTCAGAGGCCAATAAATCTTTGGGGTGGTTTCACGTCAACGTATCATGAATTTAAGTTAATGAGACGGATCCTACAAAATACAAAAAATATGAATTTTTTTATATGGGTTCAGGTTTGAGTTAGAATTCTAACTACAAATAAGATCCATATCATGAATATAATCTATGAGACCGTCTAATACAAGTTTTTGGCTAAATATTCTTATGCATAATCCCAAATATTAATTATTGCGAGGAGATTAAATAAAAATTTCTGACCATAGGAATGAAGATATTTTAGATGTGATAAATTTCAAAAAAAAAAAAAAAAGGAAGTAGAAAAAACAACGTGTGATAAATGTTTAACTGACAAGAAAGTGATGTGAGTACCAAGTGGTAACACTCATTTTTTTGGAAGGGTGTATGAAATGGTGCCACTCATTTTCCAGTAAGGGTGTTTTAATTTAGAAAAAAAAAAACAAAAGGAAATTAAGGGACATGGGGTCCCCCAAACACACACACTTGAAAATAATTCCAAGTATGGTTATGTGTTCGGGTATGAAAAGTTTGTTCTTGATCAATCTCGTGTTAAATCAAATTTTATAATTTTGTTAATACAATGTCTAATAATGAACAATTTTACTTTAAATGTTATATATATATATATATATATGTGTTTCAGTTTGATACTTTAGATTTAAATACATACTTTTGATAATTTTAATTTGACTTATAGCTAAGTAAGTGATTATAAGAAAAATTATTAATTTTTTCCCACTTTTTGGGGTATATAATGCTTTGTTATTATTGTTTTTTTATTTTTAAAATTTAGATCTTATAGTATTTACATATAGTTTTGTTAATGTAATGTAATTATAAACTACGTCTCACTTTTTCTATAATGAGTACTTTAAATTTAAATGTTAAATATACGAGGATGTATTATGTGAGACCGTCTCATGAATCTAAGTATTCAAGAGACAGATCCTAAGAAACACAAAAATATGGTTAGGTTTGAGTTCGGGTTGAAATTTTATTTAAATATAGATATTGTTCCATGACATAATCCTTGAGACCGTCTTATACAATTTTTTGTGTAAATTTAAATGTTATATATATTCCACTTTAAAATTTTGGGTTTAAATATATAATTTTGAAAAATTTAACATATAGCCCAATAATGGACCATTTATCTGAAGCCCGATATCTATCAATTTGTAGAAATCATACGGAAAATTAATTCTATTTTTACCATATTACCACCAACGCATAAACTGTAAACCTATGCTTTCTTACAAATTTAAATACGTTTAATGTAGATTTTTGTTTGCCTCCTTTTCTTTCTTATTTGAAATGTGAGAGTTTATTTGAACTTTTCCCGGTTAACTTCAGAACATTGTATTTGGTTGTCAAAAAATACAATTTTATTGTTGTAAAAAAAGGTTGTAGCTCAAAGTTTTGTCTGATAAGATTTCTGTTGGAAATTGGTTTGATAAGTTGAGCGTGGACTCAAGTTTAATAAAAAATTTAAGGCGACAAAAGATGTATCTTTGGATGAATTAAATGCTGGATTCACAATCTACGTTTTGAATAGATGAATATAATTCGGTCAATTCTCAAAGAGAATATGTGGTGAGTGAAAAATTGGTATATAAAGTGATTAATTCAAATGTGCAGTTTAAATATTGAGAATGTGAAGAGTCAAATCCCATGTAGTATCAATCAAATTTAAGATGATTTATAATCCAATGTGAGTTCAAATTTCTACAGGAATTTCTGTAAATCTAATATTGATAGAATTTTAAATACACGATATGCATATTTATATTATTTGCATATACAAACATTCCAAAAATAAAAGATACAAATACTGACAAAAAGTTTAATTTAATTTAACTGTAGATTTCTGCTTTCTTAGCTTGAAGAATATAAATAATATTATAAAAAATTGAATTGATCAGAAGGATTGTGAAATCATCAATTAAAATACGAAACTTTTAGGCAATCAACACATAATATACATGAATAAAAAAATTGAAAGGAAATAGCAGAAATTAAAATCTACAATTAAGGTTATAATACATAACAAATAATGAGAATAGATAATTTCTTAATTATCCTCATTAGTTAACCTATAAATATGAGTTATCATTGTTGTCAATTTTTACTGGTTTGTAATTTGAAATCTTCTCTCTAGAATAAAATTCCCGGTCAATCTTGTTATCCCATTCTATTTTTTATATTAATTAACATTGTGATCCTTATATGCATACAATTTACGTCTAATGGCACAATATACGTCATACATTGCACGGGTAAATTACTAGTTTATATTATATATCACATTTCGCCTATTAAATTAACAACTGAAAATCCGAATATAATTGCCTATTGCCATTATACACACAACTCCAAATGGATTTTGAGCATTTTAACACTTCGGTCCATTTTGTTTTCAGGTTAACTACTTGCTACCTCTTTTGAAGCTCGCTCTCTCCTTCCTTCCCTCCCTAGCCATTTTTGCTACTCCATTTTCCTCCTTTTTTTCTTCCCTTATCCTCCAATATTGAAAGATGCATAAGGGAAGTCAATTTCAGTATTTTTGGTCTCAATAAATTTGTCCCAATAAGTGACTTGTTTCTAATTAATTAGTATGTTCCATTTGTAGGATTTTGTTCAGAAGAATCATATGAAGCATTATACGTGACTGAAGCAGGATCAAGTTTTACGCGTTTTGTCCAATGCTTTCGTTGCGATGTTCTGATTATACAAATTTGTTTGATCTATTTAGATTTATTTATTTTTTGATTTAGACATGAATATGTTTATAATCTTATAAGACTTGCAATTGTTCGTCATCATTCGATGTAATTAGTTGTAAGTTTCTGCTTATGAATGAATAATATCATTTTGATTCAAGAAAAATAATAAGTAAACAGAACTTGAAAACGAAGTAATGAATGTAAAATACTTGTTAATTATTTACAACTTGATTCCATTGCTCACTTAACAATTCGGTCAATTAAGCACGATGAAGATCGATTCACGACATTGAAATATTTAAAAGATCTATTTGTATTTTAATTTGTTAGAATACTAGAAAATTTGTCCCTAAGCCCTAAGTCAGATTTTGGGGCATTGTCCATCCAATCCTTTAAGGGTTTGAGTCAAACAAATGATGAGGCAAGTTCCTCGTCGCCACCATGCACAAACTTATAACTCAAGTGGTATTATTCACCATTTGTAAGCAGTAACGGATACATGAATTTTTCACAATAGGAGCACAAATAAATCAATGTAGTTATAAACTACATAAAAAATAATAAATGAGAGGACATTTTGTTTTTTACCTAATTAATAGTTTTAAAATAAATAATAATAGTAAAAGACTTAATTCATTAAACAATTAGAGGGATGCATTTTGTTTTTTTAACATAATTAATATACAAAAACTATTTAAAAGACAAGAAAAAAAATAAAAAGAATATTTTTTATGGGGGCACTCTCCCCCATAACAGAGAATGTAAATTCGTCTCTGTTTGTAAGGGTATAGATCAAGGTTCGAACCTAATATCTTTCAATTTTTTTAAAATTTATCATTCTCCTTCCGATCAGTACTCCCAACTTATTAAAAAAAATTCCATTTCGTCAGCCAAATTTATGTATACACACACATTTATATATACATATATATGTATGTGTGTGTACATCTTGGTTGGTCTATACTCTGTACTGTACTCTTACTACAATTCATTAAAATATTTCTCTCATTTTCCATGATGTTCAAATAAAAAACGATAAGAAAGGAAAATAATGTGGAGAACCACGTCATATCTGCATAATTACGGATGGAATCTTCTATTCCAAAAGCGTGTTTCATCTCCTATTCCAACCATGTGGATGATTGACAAGTGTATTACGGATGGAAAATAGCCCTGTTGGCCTCTGTTTCGTCCGTTCGAGTCCGAATTAGCTCCTGAGGTCTTCATGAAAGTTGTAGCCCTTTCTCTTAGCTTTCCATAGCATCTTGAATCACCTCAATATCAATTTTGTAGAGAAAGTTATCGCCAAAATACTAAACCCTGCCAGTGCTGAAAACTGTTGACGCGCTTGGACGTTTTTGAACGCAATCTCTTGTTCTTCGATTGTCAATGCTTCCTTTCGACCCATGACTAACTAACATGACTCTAAACGCAATATACTTGGCCTCTAACGTCAACTTGGCCACTCAAATGACTCAAAATAACGAAAATAAACACCTAATCTATGATAAACAAATACAAGAACTCAAGAACTCAATTACATAGTCTTCAAGAACTCGAGATAACTTGCATTTGGTGTTGCCTGGATTTTTCGTGACTGGATTCTCATCACGCTCTCTTGTCAATATATAATAGATGTTGATTATTATAGCTGCATAAGTTTGGGCGTGACATGATGTCACAGGTTTATATATATACATATATATTTTTCATATTAAATTTCACTTTTAATGGATAAATTTTAACATTTATATATTATTTTGTTTTCTTTTCTTTTGCAGAATATGTGCGATTCTTCAGAATTCGAGAGTATTTGAATTATGTGAAGCTTTTCCCTGGATAAATCATTGGTATTATACATATAAGTATTTTTTTCACATTGGTTCTTCAATTGTTTGATACAAAATATAAATTAATCAAATTTCTTGTTAGTTTGAAATAGGAATTTTACAATCGACGAAGAGCATTAGAAGCGTATCGATTATCATCCTAATTTGTATTATTTTCCATGTTTTTAAACAATGTTGAATTTACCATTTTTTAAACAATGATGTAATTTGATTTCGAGTTTGTTAATGACTTTGGTTATTAAATTGGCTATTTATTTATTCCTGTTTTTAGTTAGTTTAATTTTTGTTATTATTCTCATGTTTGGATACTATTAATAATGTTGGATTTATTATAAATAACATCGTAGATCTGATGGCTATATGTAGGGACAATCGTCAATTTGGTAACCTCTAATTGAAAAACATTACAAATTTTAGGACAAAAAATATGAATAGTGTAACCAATTTAATGACATAAATTAAAAGAAGTGCTGCTAGATTTAATGACACAAATTCTAAAAGCATAGCCAATTTAGTAACTGAAATTCGAAAAACTGTCTCCAATTTCGGTGACGCTATTTATTGCATGTTGCTAATTTAAAGACACAAATCACAAAAAACGTAAGTAAGTTGACGACACTAATTATCAGATGTGTCTCTAGTTTAGTGACATTATTATTCAAAAGCGTCATAAATGCGACGCTCATCCTTACAAACGTCTCGGATTTGACAACACTATTTCATTAAAAGCGTTGCTAATTTAGTGACATAATAATAGTGTCGGGAAAATTATTCCTAAAATATTGTAGGTCTATTGTAATTGTGACAGAAAATAGCGTCAACAAATCAATATTAATGACGCACTAAATAAAAGCGTCACGTTTTGAAATTTACCTACGCATAGAGCTTGTGTCATTAATTAATCCGTGACATCAAATTTAACAATGCAACTAGTGACAATTTTACAAGCGTAAGTAATGTACTTTGTGACCCTAATAAGCATCTCTAAACGGAAAAAAAACGTTACTAAACACTGTTTTTTTTGTAGTGATTTAACAGCCTTAAAATACCAGCATGCGCATATAGTACTAGGGTTTCATTCTTTTCCAACTATATATGCATACATTACAAGCAATAGCTCGTAATAATGCCAGCATGTGTGGATCATCCCTCAATTTCAATGCCCACGACTTTTTTGATGTAAGTATATATAGTAATATTTGTGAGTCAATTAATTAGGAAGACGGTCAAGAAAAAATAGGTTGTGTGGGCCGTCAATTAAAAATTATATTGGTGTATTATAAATGATTGGAAAAATTTCGAGTAGATCGAGTAAACAGTTGAAAATAATAAACGAATCAAAAGTTTGAGTGTTTCTCTTATGAGAATCAATGAAATTTGGATTGTTAACTTTATTAACGGACTATTTTGAATGGATATATACGTGGCCGTCTTGTGGATGCTACTCCTCGAGGAATACGAGGTGCATAATATACCGTAGATTTACACAAATATATTCTTATTGTGTGTGATTGTATATAAATTTGTGTATATCTAGATCTATGGTGGTTATTCACATGGAGTATTCCTTCGGGTGTGAATGGATAAAAGTCTCCATTCAATCGATTTAGTATTAGGAATAATTAGTTATATATAAAAAAAAAACATACGATTTGGCTAATTACAAGAGAACTCTTCAAAATTAATTACAAACTCCTTGCTCCCATATATTTGATTGTGTTAAATTTAAAAGAATAACTGTAATATTTCGATAAATATTAGGGTGGTTTTGAAATATTTTTTTTATTTATGAAAGAAAAAAATATAAGAAGGAAACAAACATCAAGGTTTTTTTTTTTTTTTTTTTGTAATTTTCTAATATTTCTGAATTTTCTTGTAATGAGCTCGAACCTCGTTTTTTTTATTTGGTAATTATCCCTATGAATTATTGCAATAAGAATTGCTGGAAAAACTTCTCCATGTCAGGTGGTTTGGCTGTGAAGACCCTCACTTCTCCATGGCTAATTGGTGGAAGCATATCAACGAATTGGGTAATGGTCCTGTTGCACAAGATAGGATCCCACTTTCTGTGTATCTTTTGTGGTGGTTATGGAAATCCCGTAACCTTTGGATTTTTAATAAGGAAAAAGTTTCTAATCTGAACCATAGTAACAAAATTCTCCGATTTTTTGAAAAATACTCGAATAAAACACGATATTTTCATACGACGTTAAAATTCCGTATATATCTTTTAAAAATAATAATGTGACAAAATATCCCAAACTTTTTCGTTAATAAAGCGATTTATTCCCGATTTTTTCCCATTTTAACAAAATTATACTATTTTAATTTATTTTTTTAATTTTAAATACACTTTTATTAACTAATATAACTTGTGCAAATAATTTATTGAGAACCTTCCCACTAAAATGTATAATTTTCTATAGAATTATTAAATATTTATATCGATATATTCCCGAATTAATCACGTATTATACAGACGAATTTTGTCGTATAACCGAGATTTTGTCGAATTATTCACGAAATATCCCGAATAATACCCGAGATACGAATTTTAAGGGCTAACGAATTATTCCCGAATCCGAGATTTGTTACTATGATCTGAACTCTATAAAACATGTTTGGAGTGTGGAGACGAGAGAATAGCCGAGGACATCTTTCTACTAAGCCATTTATTCGACTTCTGCATGTTTTCTACCCTTGACACAAAGAGTTTGATTTCTTGTAATAGATTAGATTTTAGTGTTGTGGATAGTGGTTTAGATTTTAATTGGTTTGATGATTTTCCCACTTGGCTTGTTGATAGTCTTGTCGGCCCTTTGCCCGTTGGCTACGTATTAGTTGTAATAGTTCATTTGAGTTCGCCGTTATAAAATTCTATCGTTTGGGAAAAAAAAAAGTCTAACCCACACTCCATCATAGGGGTGAGTAGGGCTACAATCGAACCGAACCGAGCCGAGCTTTTGAGTGTTTGAGTTTGGCTCGTTTATTATCGAGTCGAACTCGAGCCTGAATTTATCGAACATGTTGATGGCTCACGAACTTTTTCGAGCCTTATCGAGCCTAAACGAGCTTAGTAAATATTAATTAAAAATTAAAATATTCTTCAATTTATTACAAAAATTAAAATTATTTATATTTAAAATTCATAATATTTTTAATAAAACTTATAATTTTATTCAAAAAATTAATTTTATTGAAATATTTTTATATTATCCTAAGTCAAAATATGAAAAATTAAAATTAAAATCAAATTATTAGTTCAATTTATACGAGCTTACTATCGAGTCTATTCACGAGCTTACTAACGAGCTTGTTCGCGAGCTAACGAACCGAATATCTCTAATTTTGAGTTTGGTTTGTTTATTTTAACGAGCTTCATTAAACGAACTCGAACGAGCTTTTATCGAATCAAGCTCCGAATAGCTCACGAGCGGCTTGGTTCATTTGCGGCCCTAGGGGTGAGCAAATGACCGGTTCGGTGCAAAACCAAACGCAAAAAATCGAAAATTGAATTTATATTTTTTTCAAACAAAACCGAACCGCAATGCTAGAAAAATTGAACCGAACTAAACTGAAATAGTTCGGTTCGGTTCGGTTCGGTTTTTCGGTTTGGGTCTTCATTTTTTTTTGCTAAAAATATATATTTTTTATATTTATTTTACAATTTAACAATAAAATAAATTAAAAAATTAAAATAATAATATAAAAAATATATAAAAAAATAGAAATTAATATATTCGGTTCGGTTCGGTGCAAACCGGCATTTTATGGACCAAATCGAACCGAACCAAAAATTAATTCGGTTTATTGGATTCAAAACCGAACCAAACCATTTAACCAAAAACAACCGAACCTAACCATCGTTTGGTTCGATTTTTCGGTTCCGTTTAAGTTTTGCTCACCCCTACTCCATCAAAATGCTCTCCAGGTATATGCGAGCTAATGAAGGACTTGGTGGGAACCCATTACTGAATATCATCATATGGGTTCGATTCGAGAGAAGATCAAATATTCTATTTTCGAGAGGTAGAATATACTTGTCTTTATTTGGGAGAACCTGGTTGTTCATTAGCAAAACCCATCATTAACACTGATCAATCCGTATATATTCCACGGTTTATATTAGTGGCAACGATGAGGGGTCGGGGTTTGAAAACTCAGACTTAATCAAACGTAAATTTGGAGTCTGAGTTTGAAAAGAATAAAAAATTATTGCCAATAGGAATAAAGATTACAACACGTGATAAAATTTTGAATGGATGTATGGCTATTTGGTTCGCTTGGGTCTCCATCAGGACCATCACATCGATTTCAGGGGCCAATAATTCTTTAGCGTACCCCAAATATGAATTATTGCGAGAAGATTCAATAAAAAATGAAGATTTTTTTTACATGTGATAAATTTCAAAAAGGAAAAAAAAAAGACAAAAATTTGGGTTATACCGTCCAACGGGTTTTTCTGTTAGACGGACCCAACCTGACAACGCCCAATCCTACCCGGGTTTTATTTTAATTTCATGCATCGATGGTATTTTTATAATATTATGGGGCGGTGTCATATGATCACTAAACCAGTGGCATTTTGTATTCTTAGGTGTTGTAAAAGTATTAATTTTTTTTCCTTAAAAGTATTAGTCGTACATCTGAAAAGTATTAGAAGTATATCTAAAAAGTTACTAATTCCCTTAAACAATATTTTTAGTAACCCTCATGAAAAACATTAATTTGTTGCTTCAAAAGTATTAGTAATCCAACTAAAATGTATTAATTGTCCACTTGAAAAGTATTAGGCAGTGACGTAATATTAGACAACCCTAAAAATATTAGTTTTTCTCGTGAAAAGTATTAGCAATCCATCGTAAAAGTATTAGTAAAACTTTGAGCAGTTATTAAGTAATTTTCATGAAAGGTATTGATTTTTCCCGAAAAAGTACTAGTATTCCCCTAAAATGTATTAATAATTTTATTGAAAATTACTAGATTTTCAATTAAAAGTATTTTAGTATTTTCCTAAAAAGTATTAGTACTCTTGTAAAAAAGTTTTTATTAGAAAAAGTATTAAGTATTTTGTTTTACTATATATTTTGTTTTAAAATATTAATTTTAATACTTAAAAATTTGAGTTTTTAGTAATTTAGCATCCCAAAAGTAATTAGCCCCCACCCAATATGAAGTGTCTAGCTTCGTCTCTGAAAAACACGACATATTCGCATAATCTGGATCTTACTGAAAAAGATTTCGAAGCATTAAGTATTCGATCCACGCGTTTTCCAAGATGTTAAAAATAATAAAACGATCAATATCACATGCATAACCATAATTTAATCCAAACCAAAACTGTTATAATTAAGACATGTTATTATATAACTATTTAAATTAAATGAATATTAAATTCTTTTGGAAACAATCCATGTTCAATTTTTTTTTTAAAAAAAAAATAACAATCAAATATTATTTTCTAATTATCTGACTTTTTTTAACTGTACAAGAATATAGTTAATAATATTTATCCAAAATATAGAACTAATGTATATCTGAAAATTATCAAGCAGTCAATTTTGACATTTTGAAAGTTAAGATAAATCTTAACAGGGATTAAATGTAGGAGCTTATGGCCTTGTTTGTTTATGTTTCCAAGCCCTCATTTCCAATTTCCAACTATTCATAAAAATGGAATCATGTTTGTTTCTAAAATTTCCAATGGAAATCATCATTACCACTTTCCACTTTTCACACAAAACATCATCTCAAACCTACAATTTCAATTATCAACCCTATACATCACCCTACACCACTTATCAATCACTATTCTTATTTTTTTAATTCAATTATATATGTGGGACCCTCCATTACCAACTTTATCTACTTAAAATACTACTATATATATCTAATGGGACCCACTAGCCTACAATCTTACAAATATAATATTATATATTCAATTAAAATATTCAACCACTATCAACTTTTCAAATTATTATATACATAAAATATTATTTCAAAATTCCAAACCTACATAAAACTCATTCTCATTCACTCATCCAAACATAATTCCAGTTTTCACACGAAAACCAATAAATTCTGAAAATTCATTTTCCAACACTAGAAACTAGAAATAGCCCATGGAAACATAACCATACAAGGCCTATACTTCCTAACGGCCATTTCTATAAATAGAAGGCTAGGGAGTGGTTAATTTGTATTCTCAGTTTGCAAGAATCCTAGTGAGAAAATGGAATCTCCTACTCTTGCATTCTTTCTTATATTTTTTGCAAACCTTTTAGTCTTGATGAGAGTTTTTTCATTGGCTCCTCAGAAAAATGATTTTCTTGAATGCCTTACCGATCAATTTGAAAGCTCATACTCAGTTATTTACACACCTAATAATGCATCATATGCATCTATTTTTCAACCAGATAATCTAAGACCGGCATCAACTTCCCCCTACAAACCTCTTCTCATTTTGACACCCTTTTATGAATCTGAAATTCAAGCAGCAATTTACTGCTCCAAGAAACTTGGCATACAGATTAGAGTCCGAAGTGGTGGGCACGACTATGAAGGCCTTTCGTACACTTGTGAAAATCCTTTCGTTGTTGTCGACATGAGAAACTTTCGATCAATATCAATTGACAGTGAAGAAAAAACTGCATGGGTTCAAGTAGGTGCCACACTTGGGCAACTATATTATGCACTTGCTCAAAAAAGCAGGACTCTTGCTTTCACGGCAGGTGTTTGCCCAACTGTGGGCGTCGGAGGGCACTTCAGTGGAGGAGGATATGGCATGATGTCTCGAAAACATGCCCTTGCTGCCGATCACATCATTGATGCCATATTGATCAACGCCAATGGCCATGTTTTGGACCGCAAGTCCATGGGAGAGGATCTATTTTGGGCGATAAGAGGAGGCGGAGGCACTAGTTTTGGGATCATTCTAGCATTTAAAGTGGACTTAGTTACTGTTCCTGAAACTGTGACAGTTTTCAACATCTCCAGAACGTTGGAACAAAACGCAACCCAAGTGGTGCATAGATGGCAGTACATTGCTGATAAGATTGATGAAAACCTTTTCATCAGAATCTTCATGATAAGTGTTAGTTCTCCAACAAATTATAGAAACAGGACAATTGCAGCTTCCTTCGAATCCTTGTTCCTTGGTCGAACTCATGATCTTCTTCCACTAATGCAAGAGAAATTTCCACAACTTGGTTTAGTGGAAAAAGATTGTCTTGAAATGAGTTGGATAGAATCCGTACTTTTTTTTTGCCGGCCTCCACAATCAACCCCTCGATGCTTTGCTTAGCAGAACTCCACAAGCCTCGTTCACACAAAATTATTTCAAAGGAAAATCAGACTATGTGAGGCAACCCATTCCTATGCATGCTCTTACAAGGATATGGGGATTCCTTAATGAAGAAGCTGAAAATATGGCTGAATTGCAGTTCAGTCCATATGGAGGGGTATTGAATTCTTTCTCAGAATCTGAAACTCCTTTTCCACATAGATCAGGTAACATATTCATGATCCATTATGTGGTGCGATGGGATAGAGAAGGAAATGCCGAATCAGAAAGGTACATAAATTTGATTAGGAGAATTTATAGTTACATGGCTCCTTATGTCACAAAATCGCCTAGAGCGGCTTATGTCAATTACAGAGATCTTGACATAGGGATGAATAACCAAGGGAATAACAATACAAGTTACGAGCAAGCTAGTGTTTGGGGATTCAAATACTTCAAGAACAACTTCGATCGATTAGTTCGCGTGAAGTCTCAGACTGATCCACTCAACATTTTTAGGAATGAGCAAAGCATTCCGCCTCTACCGGAATCAACTTCTTGGCAAATCATCCCAAGGGCTAATGTCCTCAATGAATAAAAATGTTATGAATTGCGCTTTCATTTATTTATGAATTAAGGAATTTAATTGTTTATGTGGTTTACGTTTGATTATAGTATCATTTGTCATGTTTGTTATATTTTGATTAATTGTGAGCAGTGTTACTGCAATATTGTTATTGTGAGTTCTGGAAATAAATGTAAGAATTGGTTTGATATTTTTTATTTAGCTTGCAATAAACATGTGTTATGTACAAGGTTGCACAAAATCGTTAGGCGCTAGTCGGGCGTGACCCAACGCCTAGGAATAGTGTTGTTTCTCTTTTTTTTTTTTTTTTTTTTTATGAATTTTGGCTGATTTTTGGCGCCTAGGCCCAATTTATTGGCCGCCTAGACAGGCACCTAGGCCGATTTTTGGCCGGAACGAATTTTTTAGGCGATTTTAATTAGCAAAATCAGATCAACCTAGGACGCCTAGTGCCTAAGCGGCTGCCTAGACCGATTTTTACAATACTGGTTATGTATACTAAAATTGGAGATCTTGTTTTACGTGCATGGACATATTAACGTACCAAAACTCTATCTTTTTACTAGTAGATGTGTATTTGATACAATAAATAATAAAAAAAAGATAAAGTGAATTTTACCCTTAATTTAACAGCCTTAAAATACCAGCATGCGCGTATAGTACTAGGTTTTCATTCTTTTCCAACTATATATGCATACATTACAAGCAATCATTGGCGTAGCCAAGGGGGGGCCAACCCGGGCCCCGGGCCCCCCTCTTTTAAAATTTTTTTGCTAAGCAAATTTTTAAAAGGAATATATAAATTTATATGATTTTTGGTCCACCCTACTTTCATGTACCGGTCTAGTCTACTATACTGTCCTGGCTACGCCATTGCAAGCAATAACTCGTAATATTGCCAGCATGTGTGGATCATCCCTCAATTTCAATGCCCACGACTGTTTTTGATGGAAGTAATATTTGTGAGTCAATTAATTAGGAAGACGGTCAAGAAAAAATAGGTTGTGTGGGAAGTCAATTAAAAATTAAATTGGTGTATTATAAATGATTGGAATAATTTCGAGTAGAGTAAACAGTTGAAAAAATAAACGAATCAAAAGTTTGAGTGTTTCTCTTATGAGAATCAATGAAATTTGGATTGTTAACTTTATTAACGGACAATTTTGAATGGATATATACGTGGCCGTCTTGTGGATGCTACTCTTCGAGGAACACGAGGTGCAGTATTTATCATAGATTTACACATAATATATTCTTATTGTGTGTGATTGTATGTGAATTTGTGTATATCTACAATAGATCTACGGGAGTTATTCATATTGAGTATTCCTTCAGGTGTAGCATGGATAAAACCGATTGGTTATTTAGTTTGCTTGGTCTATATTCAATCGATTTCAGGGACCAATAAATCTTTGGAATTGAATGTCCCAAATATGTATTAGGGGTAATTACATATTAAAAAAAACCCTACGATTTGGCTAATTACAAGAAAACTCTTCAAAATTACAAACTCCTTGCTCCCCTATGTTTGATTGTGTTAAATTTAAAAGAATAACTGTAATATTTCGATAAATATTAGGGCGGTTTTGAAATATTTTTTATTTATGAAATAAAAAAATATAAGAAGGAAACAAACATTGAGGGTTTTTTTGCAATTTTCAAAAATTTCTGAATTTTCTTGTAATTAGCTCGAACCTCGATTTTTTTTTTTTTGGTATTATCTCTATGAATTCTCGTAATAAGAATTAATGGAGGTTTCTAAGTCTAACCTATACTCCATCATAGGGGTGAGCAAACGACCGCCTTGAGCAAAACCGAACCGAACGCAAAAAAAATAAAAAATTGAATTTATTTTTTTCAAATTGAAACCGAACCGCAATGCTAAAAAAAAAAACAAAGCTGAACCAAAACAAACCTAAATAATTCGGTTTGGTTCGGTTGGTTCGGTTTTTGGGCCTTTGGGCCTTTACGTTTTTTGCTTAATATACATATACATATATATATATATATTTATTTAACAATTTAACAATAAAATAAATTAAAAAATTAAATTAATAATATAAAAAATATATAAAAAAATAGAAATTAATATATTCATTTCTTTTCAGTGCAAACCGATATTTTATGGACCAAACCGAACCGAGCCGAACCAAAAATTAATTTGGTTTATTGGATTCAAAACCGAACCAAACCATTTAACCAAAAAATACCGAACCTAACCATCGATTCGGTACGATTTTTAGTTTCGGTTCGGTTTTGCTCACCCCTACTCCATCAAAATGTTCTCCGGGTATATGCGAGCTGGTGAAGGACTTGGTGGGAACCCATTACTGAATATCATCATATGGGTTCGATTCGAGAGAAGATCAAATATACTTTGATTCGAGAGGTAGAATATATTTGTTGTCTTTACCTGGGAGGACCTGGTTGTGCATCAGCAAACCCCATCATTAACACTAATCAATACGTACACATTATGCGGTTTATATTAGTGGCAACGATGAGGGACCGGAGTTATTGCCCTCAGACTTAGGGAGTGTTTGCAAAAACTTCTGCTTTTAGAAGAAGTGATTTATTATAGCAGAAGTAGAAGTAGTTGAGAATTAGAAGTTGGTAGTTTTTGAAAATAGAATTAAAAGTTGAGAATGAGAAGTTGAGAGTGTTTGGTGAAAAAGTAGTAAATCTACTTATTTATTTGTAAAATTCAAACTAGAAGTAGAAGCAGAATCTAAAGCAACACATCTCTCTGTTTTTAGATTCTGATTAAATGAAGCAGAATTAGAAGTAGAAATTGGTATATGCAAACACTAAAAACTGCTTTTTTTAACCAAAAAACTGAAAAACACTTATTTTTAGTGTTTACAAACACTCCTTTAGTTAAATGTAAGTTTGGAGTCTGAGTTTTTTAAAAAAATAAAAATTATGGCCAATAGGAACGAAAATTACAACACGTGATAAAATTTTGAAAGGACATATGGCTATTTGGTTGCTTGGGTCTCCATCAGGACCATCACATTGATTTCAGGGGCCAATAAATCTTTAGCGTACCCCAAATATGAATTATTGCGAGAAGATTCAATAAAAATTTCTGACCATAATAGGAATGAAGATTTTTTTACATGTGATAAATTTCAAAAAAGAAAAAAAAAAAGACAAAAACTTGGGTTGGACCGTTCAACAGGTTTTTCCGTTAGACGGACCTAACCCGACAACGCCCAATCTGACCCGGGTTTTATTGTAATTTCATGCATCGATGGTATTTTTTGTTGGAAAATAATCAACAATGGTTACAACGGGAAAAGCCTTCAAGATGGCTTACAAAACAGAAACATAAAATTACAAGAAATGTAAAACCTAACTATTACAAGTCTTGAATGAATTCCAACTCCAGAAGCATGAATCTGATAGAAATTGAAAATCAAAAGCCGAGTCGAGTAGAACTCTATCCGCAAGACAAATACGTCCCGACTAGTGCTCACGGTTTGACATAATGTCCCCAAAGATAAAACGGCATTACCTCCTTTGTGTGCAAGAAAGCACCGACGACACAAAGGCACCTTTCGAACTCGAAGGAGCGAGAATTGGTTGCTGGACACGAGTGCAGAAGGAAATGTTCTTGAAAATGTTCGTCGAAAAGTTACAACACTTTTACCGACACTTGAAAAATATGCAGAGATATGCGATTTTTCTGTGTATACTAACTCCATCTCTTCCTTCCTAACTCCTCCAAAAACCACCCTCTATGCAGCAAACTGCCTAAGCCTTATATAGGCCATCATTTCCAACACTTGTAGGGAATTAAAGATTAAGAGAGTGGGCATTCAACCACATGTAACTCCCATGAGTTACAAACTTCTTATTATGACCACCACTGAGGAGTTACAAACTCCAAAGCCGTGAACCTGACACCTCCAATGTCAGATTCACCCGCACATGAACTTGGACACCTCCAATGTCTAAATTCATCAAGCCCAACGATTCTTGAATTTGGGCCAAGCCCATTTTCAAGTTACAAAACTAACTCGAACCCGAGCCCAAAGGGTCTGGTCCTGGTCAAGGCCTATTTGTGATCATATACTTGTGTTATAGTATAGCCAACTAATAACACCTTCTAGTATTTTTATACTAGGATAAACTATGCCCATTCGCGTGGCCAACATCGTGTATTAATTTCTCACTCATCACCGAAATTCGGTTTGAGAAATATAAAATACTACGAACATCTACTCGAAAAGTAGATTAACAATTTAATTCCTCCAGAATTAAATTCTTAGCCACCGAAAATTTGGTCAAAATCGGGTCGACGCCCGCTTTATCAAAACCAAATTTCCAACATTTTTGTAATATTTTGGGGTGGTGTCATAGGATTACTAAACCAGTGGCATTTTGTAATCTTAGATGTTGTAAAAAATATTAGTTTTTTCTTTTAAAAGTATTAGTAGTACATCTGAAAAGTATCACTACAAGAAAAATAAAATTAGCTACGGAAATTTTCGTCATTATAAGCAATAATTCCGTCACTAATAGGCACTATCAACGGATTAGTCTTTAACGGTTGACTAACGGAATGTGCCAAAAATGAGTGAATTTTGAAACGTTGAGTACTAATAATAATAAGCCAAAAAACAAGAAAAAAGTAAAACCGCTAATATCAGTTGTGACAAAAAGTGAATTTATCCCATAATAAAAAAAAAAAAAGTGTTATACATGTTTAACCGACAAGAAAGTGATGTGAGTACCAAGTTGGTACTCACTCATTTTGTTTATTTTTTGAAAGGATGTATCAAGTGGTAGTGGTACCACTCATTTTTTTGTGAGGGTGTTTTAATTTAGGAAAAAAAAAAAAAAAAAGGAAAGGGAAATGAGGTCAAATCGATTTCAAGCCAGCAAGAACAGTACGATTTTAATTTACGGTTATTATAACATAACTATTTCATGATCTTTCTTTGCTCTTAAAAGCATTAATTGAGAGTTATTAGTATTGCATTAATTACTTTAATTTGAGAGAACAATTTTTTTTTGGTAACAAAATGAAATTTCAGAAAGTGAAACTTTAATCTTTAATCTTCTAAAATAACATATAAGAATGAATATACTTGGTATAAGGGAGTAGAAATAATAGACAAAACAAAATGATTTTTTTTTTTTTTTTGTGAGGGTGTTTTAATTTAGGGAAAAAAAAACAAAAAAGGAAAGGGACATGAGGTCAAATCCATTTCAAGCCAGCAAGAACATCAGTACAATTTTAAGTTGCGGTTATTACTTATTATAACATGCAACTATTTCATGATCTTTCTTTGCTCTTAAAAGTAGGGTTGTGCACGGGACTTGGTGATCACTGGAACCGAATCGATATCCGAACCAAAAATATCCGTTGACTTTTTGACTTTCTCCGAACCGAACCGTCCCGAAAAATTTTCTAGTACGGTTCTGGAGATTTTTAAAATATCCATACCGAACCATACCTAACCGTACCGAACCGAAGATCCGAAGATAGAACCGATTTTTAAGAATTTTTTAATACATACATATATATATATATATTATTTTTATCTTATTTATATTTTGATATTGTGATACCCCACATTTAATTAACCTAGAAAATTATCTGATATGATTAATTAATTATTATATTAAGTTTATATGAATTTATATCATTTAACTAGTCTTTTGCCCGTGCAATGCACGAGGCATGTTCCATCAAGGCACGTAAATTGCATATATATAAGAGTTACACTATTAATGAATATAAAAACGAAAAATACAACTTCTAACAAATCAAGTTAACTACATTTCAAAATTATAAATTTTGGAATACTTCTTTATACACAAAATTATTCGTCTATTTGATTTTATTTTACCGTCGTCACAAACTAATATTTTCAAACTCTTACGATATGTGACTCGTGAAACAACAACATATAATT
Organism: Rehmannia glutinosa; assembly: GCA_016081115.2. Taxonomy (NCBI): domain Eukaryota; kingdom Viridiplantae; phylum Streptophyta; class Magnoliopsida; order Lamiales; family Orobanchaceae; genus Rehmannia; species Rehmannia glutinosa. The sequence continues at coordinate 77,462,050 of CM071933.1, read as the reverse complement.
GACCATGACTGAAAATTGAGTTCTTTATAGGAGAATTAATGAAAATAATTGAGGAGATTAATTATTCTCATTATTTGCTACGTTTTAATAAAGCATGACATCAACATGTATATTAAATTTCCTTATTGTCGATACTTATATGTTATACTTTTAAAAGTTTTGTACATCCGAAATACAATGATTACACATCAATCATCCATAGTAAATTAAAAAATCATCAGCTTTAGATTTACAAAATTTTTGACATAAATTATTCAATGGTTAATTTTATTTTGGTATTGACAGAATTGGATTGCAATCAATCAAATAATTAATGGTTAGTGAAGGATGGATTGATGATGTTTCACTTATGGAATGATGAAGTTCATGTTTCGGGGATGGAGTTATGTAAAAGTATATGTGTTATTAGAATACATATTTTTGATATAATTCTAGTTGAGATTGTATTATTTATTATGAATTTATAATTTGGGATTGTGTTGTCCTTTATGGTTGTAGTATTTATTTTGAGATTGCACTAAAAAAAATGAATGGACTATAATTATTTGATGATTTTTACATTCAATTTTTATTTTTTTCTTATATTGTGTGTTTACTTTTGATTAATCTCCATTTCACCGTTCCGAACCGTACCGTCCGGTTAGAACCGAATCCCCGTACCGAACCGTACCGAAAATTATGTACGGTTCGGTACGGAGATTTTTTTTTCTACGGTTCTGTTTTGGAGATTGATTTTTAAAATCTCCGAACTTCGGGACGGTTCTGGAGATTTATGAATCTCCGAACCGTCCCGGACCGTGCAAACCCCTACTTAAAAGCATTAATTGAGAGTTATTAGTATTGCATTAATTACTTTAATTTGAGAGAACAATTTTTTTTTTTTTTGGTAACAAAATGAAATTTCAGAAAGTGAAACTTTAATCTTCTAAAATAACATATAAGAATGAATATACTTGGTATAAGGGAGTAGAAATAATAGACAAAACAAAGTTCTGATATTATGAAGGGCACTGCTATTTATTTCAATTTCTTCTTGAGTGATACAAACGTTTGTTTATGTATGAATAGGGGCGGCATATGATATGTTTTTCAAAATGATAGTCTTTTTTTCTAGTGGATTGTTTCAAAATGATGACAATATTGCGTACTCTATTGGAGTAATTGTTTGGCTTAATTGAAAATTTGTTTGTGTAGTTTTAGGAGCGGCGACATTTTAGAACTTTTATGCTTTCAATTCACAATTTAACAAAAAACGACCGAAATTTCTAAATCGATCGGGCTTACTAGCAAGCCGCCACATAGCAGTGACCGTAGGGATGTCAATGGGGCGGGTTAAAAACCGACCCGTATTAAACCCGTCCCGCCGGGCGGGTCTAGACCCGACCAAACGGGTCGTGGGGCGGGTAATGGGTAAGTGTTTTCAAAACCCAGCCGGGTCCGGGGAGGGTTACGGGTCCAATAGGACCCGCCCCGCTTAATTAAATATATATATTAAATATGATTTTATAATATGTCCAATTGTCTTGTTCATAAATTAAAATTGATGTCATTATCTGGAAGTGTTGTCAATTATTTCAGTTGTTAGTATTGTAACTGACACATTTTACGTGGGTCATTCATCATCATTTGAACAAATATCAGTTTGAGCTCCAGGTTTATGAAGATGATAGTGATACCACTGCATTCAACAAAATTACAGATAACAGTGAGTTTTGGGGTGCTTGTTGGCAGGGACAATAAATTTTTTCTTTTTGAAAGGGTCAGCCGGCAGGAACAAGAAAATTTAAAAATCATATTAAAGCAAAATAATTTGCATGATGGTTTTAACGTGGCTGTCGAATCTCTGGACCATTGAATCAAACAAAGAAAAAGGAAAACAGAGTACCAGAAGGAGAATTTCTCAAGCTGGCGGGTACAACGGGTTTATGGCGGGCGGGGCGGGGTGGGTCCAAAGGCGGGGTGGGTCCGGGTTTGGCCAAACCTATCCTGCACCCCCGTCGTTATCCCTACGTGGCACCCCAAAAATACGGGATATTTTATTGTCCCAGTGACGGATCCAGGATTTAGTAGTAGGGTGGGCTAAAAAGTAAAAATTTCACTAAGAAAAAATCTATATATAGACAAAGATTATATATATATATATATATATATTGATGGCATTAAGGGGTGGCAAATCGTTTGCGACGACCCAATAAATAACAATTCAACACCATAAGCTCTAGCCGAACACAATACAATGACCTAATTGGGCCTAAAATTTAAACTCAAACTCGACACGCTAAAAACACGAGAAATATGGTACGACACGATTGACACAATAAGCAAAATTGTTTAAAATTAATGAATTGATACGTATACAAATAATAAATAAGAATCACAAAAATAGTCTAAAAATCACAAATATATTAAATATAGCATCAAATATCTTAGGATACCACAAAAGTTTTACATCTTTCATTCTTGATTTAAATTGAATTTAGATTTTGGGGTGAGACTTGAGTTTTGCATTAAATTTTGGGGTGGGCTAATTTTAAATATTATAGAAATTATAATACTACAAATATAAAATTGGAGATTTTGCACTGGGCTTGAGCTCAGTGCTAGTTACACATGGATTCGCCCCTGGACATAAACATATGTAGGGCTGCAATCGAATCGAGCCGAGCCGAGCTTGTGAGTGTTTGAGTTTAGCTCGTTTATTATCGAGTTGAATTCGAGCCTGAATTTATTGAATATATTGATGGCTCACGAACTCAAATCATGAAATTGACCACTGGGCATTATAGGGCTTGTGGATACGCTCAAAATGAGTGGTTGCACGACATTTGGGGTCGACGGATGCGCCAACCGTGGAAATTTGCTACAGTTGGTCAACCGTTAGTCTTTAACGGTTGACTATCGTAACGTGCAAAAAATGAGTGAATTATGAAACATTGGGTACTAATAATAATCCCCAAAAAAACGGATATCAAAAGTGAAAACCGCTAATACTTTAAGTAGCAAAAGTGAAATTATCCCATAAATTTAAAAAGAAAAAGAACAACGTGCTATAAATGTTTAACCGACAAGAAAGTGATGTGAGTACCAAATTGGTACTCACTCATTTTTTATTTTTTTTGAAAGGATGTATCAAGCGGATGGGATTTTCTATTCCAGGATGGTGTTTCATCTTCTATTCCATCGCACGGATGATTGACACGTGTACAATAGTTACCATATCAAAACCCCATAATTTAGCCTTGATTTATGCTCCAAAATTAATATGGTAACTTTTGTACATATGTCAATCATCCGTGTGGTGGAATAGGAGATGAAACACCACCCTAGAATGGAAGATCCCATCCGTGTATCAAGGGGTAGTAGTACCACTCATTTTTTTTGTGAGGGTGTTTTAATTTAGGAAAAAAAAACAAAAAAGGAAAGGGACATGACGTTATCCCAATATATCAAATCGATTTCAAACCAGCAAGAACATCAGTACAATTTTAAGTTATGGTTATTATAACATGCAACTATTTCGTGATCTTTCTTTGCTCTTAAAAGCATTAATTGGGAGTTATTAGTATTGCATTAATTACTTTAGTTTGAGAGAACAATTTTTTTTTTTTTGGTAACAAAATGAAATTTCAGAAAGTGAAACTTTAATCTTTAATCTTCTAAAATAACATATAAGAATGAATATACTTGGTATAAGGGAGTAGAAATAATAGACAAAACAAAGTTCTGATAATATGAAGGGCAGTGCTACTTATTTCAAGGGATAATTACAAAAACACCCCTGAGGTTTGGGTTAATTATACAAAAACCCAGACATGTTTCAAAATTACAAAAAATTCCTTAAAATTTTATTTGTCTTAAATTTAAAGGGGGTAACTGTAATATTTTTGTAAATGTCAGAGGATTTTTTGAAATATTTTCGAAAATCACCTGGAAAAATGTAAGAAAGAATCATACCTTAATGGAGTTTTTGGTAATTTTCAAAAAACTCTGAGTTTTTTGTAATTAGCCCAAACCTTAGGGGTGTTTTTGTAATTATCGCTTATTTCAATCGTGTTAGAGCAGCTTGTTTGCTTGTGTGGTGGATGTTTAATATGAAGTGCCAATTTCTTGTTGAGTGATACAAACGTTTGTTTATGTATGAATAGGGACGGCGTATATATGATATGTTTTTCAAAAGGCAAAAACTTGCTTGAGACGGTCTCAGGGATTTAGATCCGTGACACGGAGTCCTTACACAAAGTTTTAAATGTTTTTTTTTTCAGATTTTATTTTTCTTAGGGTTTATATTTGTTTTTTTAGGGTTTATTTTGTTTCTTGGGTTTATTTTTAATTGATTTGGGTTTTTAGGATTTTTAGTTTTTTTAGGGTTTATTTTTATTTTTCGGGTTTATTCTTCATGGTTCATGTTTTTAGGGTTTATTTTTGTTTCTTCATGGTTCATTATTATTTTTAAATTTATTTTCATGGTCCATGTTCTCAAGACGGAACCCTTATGTCACGCCCCAAACGTGACGCGACAACGATCAATCACTTAAACAGAGGTAAATCAACAGTCGAAACCAAAGATACAAAACACCAAGTGAAATAGAGTCTAATGCAAAATGAATTATAACAACCACAAGTACAAATTATATCTTAAGGTCTGGTAGTATCCGAATACAACCCAAAAGATTATCTTAATTAACTTACAGTCCAAACAGAAATAAAATGAAGGAGTCCAACAACCGCAAAAAAAAAAGTAAAAGGAAATATCGCTCCACATCGCTGATAGAGATTCAATCTGCGGTAGGTTCGATGTCTTCAGCGAACTCTTCATCTAAAGGTTAGAAAACGAGGAGGGAATGAGACAGAAATCTCGGTGGATGGGGTGATCGTGTGTAAGTGTGGCGATATAAATAGTTAATGCGAGAAATTTAGTTGTATGAAAACGCATGAGAGATGATGCATGATTTCACACATCCACAAGCGTCGTGATAAATATATTTAATTAATATACTTATACGATTAAGAAAACAGATTCATGGTCAAGGTGCACTATGGTCCAAGCAAAGCGGGGAGGATTGCGTGACGGTTTTGTAACGCCAATCCTATGCAAGACAAGTAAGCGGTTGCGTCACGGATTTGTAGCGCCAACCTATGCAATACAAGTAGCGGTTTGCGCACGGATTTGTAGCGCCAACCTATGCAATACAAGTAGCGGTTGCGTGCACGGATTTGTAGCGCCAACCAAAGCGGGTCCGATTAACTCCGGAATCGTGTGGATCGGGGCAATGATTCCTTCGTTCTTCCTTGTAACTCCCCGAGCAAGATGGTCCAAGACCGTCACCTTATCGCTCCGTAGGCAAAGACAAAATCCACAGTGGAGCTAGCAAGGCTCGGATTTGTCATAATCATGATTATACCTCAAGTACTACGACCCGCTTCCCTTGGACAAACTCCGTCCCTCAGTTGCGGGATTAGGACGATGGGGCCGGAGAGTGGAATAGCAGCCGAGCTGCCCGGTTCCATCCCCGACGTATCCATTCCGACTGTGAGCTCGACACACCAAGTTGACTCAGGCAGGTAATTAAGTACACGTTCGGGTAGTAGTCAACCGCATACAATCGAGTATTATTGATTTGGGAAGCGATTCATGAAATGTTCTCAAAAATTTGCGCAAGATTGTTATGGCGTTGGTGGAGTTATTGGGATGAAGATAATTATCGGGAGGATAAGTAGTCTTCGATATCTTAAGGATTAGGAGGAACATAAGTCCCGTTATAAATCCGAAATCGCGAGACAAGGAAATCGCCCCGCGATCGGGTATTAATCGGTCAAGACGATTCGATAAGTCAAGGGATTTTTAAGAAAATAAAATATTTTAATTAAATATTAAAGTCAGAGGGTCCAGGGCTGTTTTAGTAAATGAAAAATAATTTAAGTTAGGTCCTTGATAAAAGAAAAATTTACAATTAGCCCCGTTTTGTAAAAACCAATACTTTTGGGGTTAAAAATTGAATAAATAAATATCCCGACCTTGAAAAATTATGATTATGAGGTCAGTTCCTAAAATCTCTAAATTGTTCAGAGATTCAGGTTTTTAAAGTTTTGAGGTCGAGTTTTTATAAAATTCTCACATTGGCCCCAAATTTGTTAAAATTGTCATTTCGGGCCTTAAGTTTAAAATAATCGGAACTCACAAACCGGGAGGGCTTTTAATGTGATTCCAGTTGGAAAATGTCACTAAGGTTAGTGGGATATTGGAACAAAAACAGTTTTAAAACGTCATAAGTATAGGTCCCTCAACTTTTGAAAATCTCATTTTTGTCCCATTTTGAAATAATTGCCTTTAAGGCTTTTAGGGTCCAATTGTTATGAAATTTGAACCTTGGGTCCAAAATATAATTATGTTATAGGTAAATTAGTATTTCCAGGTACATGGGCTGTATAAGTCCTGGAAATTTCATTTGGGTCCTCAAGTTTAATCTTTTACAATTTGGTCCCTCAAGTTTTATAAAATTACTTTCCAAGCTCTAAACACTTGGATTTTTGGAATACACATAAAATATGTTATTTCCAGTCCCTTAAGAGTTAAAATTTCAAATTTTAAATTTAGGGTCTGGTACAGTTTCGAAATTTGCAAAATAGCCCTTAAACTTCTCAAATTTTACAATCTAGTCCTTGGGCTTTTAAGGGTTGATTTTATTTATCTAAAAACTCTTAAAACTTTATTAAAATGTCAAAACAACATTTTTGAACCTGAGTACAGTCCCAAAAATCGAAATTTACAGAGAGGTCCCTTAACTTTTATTTTCTTGCACTTAAGTCCACCAACTTTCCATTTTTGCATTTTAAGTCCAAAAATCGAAATTTAATCAATTATGCTCGACTTGTCCAGGTTATAGGCCATACAAAACATAGATTTCAAGAGTCATAACATACATATTCATCTCATACAAGAATTTATCAAATATGACAATAAAGTGTACATGTATGTCCTAATTTTGGTAAATCGCATTTTGAGCAACACTTGAGAAATTTTTCAACTTGATACAAGAAAATAGCATGCAATACATAATATATATCTCAAATGCTCAATAACAAAATACTACATGCATTTTTATGAATTAAAACACCTAGAAGTTGAAAGGATTTTTCCACCCACCTTAAAGATCGGTTTGTTGGTGAAAATGGGATAAATCTCTCTCGGTGAAGGAATGACTTAGGTCAGCCCCTAAGTCAAGGAATATCAAAAAATATAGGAGTTATAAGAATGTGGTTAAAAATTTAGGGAAAAGAAGAAGATAGTGAGAAAATTGGAAATACTACACTTACCTTGTGTAGTGAGTAAAATGTGACTAGTAATGGCTTCCAAGTATAAGGTTTTGGTCACCCTTAATGTCAACCACCAAGGTCAGCCCCTAAAACTCCAAAAATGAAAATGGAGTGTAAAAATTTGGAAAATAGAAAGAGAAGAAGAAAGTGTACTAAAAATTCCATTTCTTACCTTATAGTCCAACTTCTTCACAATTTTTCTTCAAGATGACTAGTCTCTTAACTTCTTCAAAGGTCTTCTAGGTATACCTCAAATTCAAAAATCAAACTTAAATTAGAAGGTGAAAGAGGTGAGCTAGAAGGTATAAGAATAGATTGAAGAAGAAAATTTCTTACCTTATGTAGTGTATATGGTTCGAATTTTTGAAGAAAATGGGAGATGAATTCTTGAAGTTTTGGTTAAGTGTTAGTGAAGAAGATGAAGTATAGGTAGAGAGATGTAGGAGGATTTTTAGAGAGAGGTAAGAGGAATTTCAAGACTTAGAAGAAATTTGGTGTTGGTGAAATGAAATGGGAAGAATAAAAATTTTGTTTTGTTTTGATTAAATGATAAGTTAGAGTAATAATTGAGGGAATTGGGGAAGAAAGTAATATTTAGGTATCTTTATTAGGGACAATGGGCCAAAATGCTAAGCTTAGGGAATTTTTAATTTGGTCTTGTTTGACCAATTGGATGATTGAAATGGTGGGATTAATTTAAGATGTAGGTTTGAATTAATGGTGTATAAATACACAAGAGGAATACACAAGGTGTACATGTACAAGAGTTGAGAGATATTTCTACACCAAAAATTACACCAATGCCGTCCCTAAGGGTATTTTGGTAATTCCATATATTATTTTTTTTTCTTTCCAAAATTGATGATAATAGATGAATAAATATCAATTTCCAAAATAATTAGTGATGTCCTTGATCACTTATAAGTCTCATGATCACTTAATCTAAATCGAATTCTTAATTATATAAATTATAATCCCTAAAATAAATAGTCTCTTAAAATTCTAAGGTGACTAATAATACACCAATAATAATAACGATGATCAACCAAGTGATCATAAATGCGAATTAAAATTAATAAATGATTATGATCACAAATAGAAATTAAAAGAATTAAATGCAAAATATATTTATCATTAATATTTACCCGTCAAAGCGACGCGGTAGAATTGTCAAATAGTACAAAAGACGATACGTGATACAAGTACATGTTCGAATAAAAATTCGAGGGCTTCACATTCTCCCTCCTTAAAAGAATTTGGTCCCCAAATTCTCTTGAGAATAGTTACGGGTATTGATTCCTCATGTCTTCTTCCTTCTCCCATGTGTTGCGTCTTCGTCTCGGTTGTGGTTCCACCATACAACTTTAAACATTGGAATCTCTCATTACGTTACGAACCGACGATCTCTGGCCGTCAATGATTTCGATTGGTTCCTGTAAGATAAATTCTCCATTAGAGGAGGAGCATCACGAGTGATAATATGCTCGGGATCCGGTTGGTACTTTTTCAATCTCGATACATGGAATACATCGTGCATTCCCGCGTCTTTGTGCAGAACTCGAGTCGGTAGGCCAACTTCCCGATCCTCTCGCAAAATCTTGTAAGGTCCAATATATCTCGGACTTAGTTTGCCTCCTTCTTTGGATTGATCAATCCTTTCCGTGGCAAGAGTCCGAGAAATACTTCATCTCCGCTTCAAATTCCAAGTCATTTCTCCTCTTGTCCGCGTAACTCTTTGGCGGCTCCGAGTCTGTATGGATTCGTTCTTGATCAACTTGACCTTCTCCATGGCCTCCGAACTAAGTCGACCTTTGGAATCGATGGTGACTTTCGTTTCTCTTTTGGAGTCCATTGGTCATCAATCTCCCGGTGTAGTGGGGATCTACATTTTCGCCCATACAAGGCTTCCTAGGGTGCCATCCCAATCGTGGCCTCGATAATCTGTTATTATAAAGTAACTCGCCAATGGTAAGTGCGAATCCCAACTTCCTTGAAATCTAATGTGCAGGCTCGCAAACATGTCTTCCAGGGTCTCGAATTGTTCGCTCCGACCGCCATCGGTTTGGATGTTCTTTGCGGTCTTGAAACTTAGCGAGGTACCCAATTCCTCATGTAAGCATTTTAATCGGGGACAAACCTCGGGTCTCTGTCGACACAATGTCGATTGGCACTCCATGCATCGGATGATCTCTCGGATGTAAATTTGCGCAAGTTCTCGCAAGTCGTCGGTTTTCTTCATGGGTAGGAAGTGTGCGATTTTGTGAGAGTCGGTCTCACGGCTACCCATATAAAGATCATCGCCTCGCCTGGTCCTTGGTAGATCCGTCACGAAGTCCATCGTTATGTGTTCCCATTTCCACTCGGGAATTCTCAACGGTTGTAACAAACCGGATGGTCGTTGGTGTTCGGCTTTTACTTGTTGACAAGTCGGGCATCTCGCAACGAACTCGCTACTTGGTTCTTCATGTTTGCCCACCAAGTAATGTTGTTTCAAGTCCTTATACATCTTGTTTCCTCCGGATGTATAGTGTATTTCGAACGGTGTGCTTCGAGAGGATTCTGTTCCTAAGTTGCTCATCACTCGGTACACAAATTCTATTCAAAATGATGATCCCATCTTCCCTTGTCGAGAATTCCGATTTCTCTCCTTTGAGTATCTTCTCTTTTAGTTTTTGAAGTTGCACGTCAATCCTCGTGTTACTTTGATCTCGTTTAGTAGATCGGGTTTAATCTGAAATATTAGCACATGAAATTCGAGATCTTTGGTTCTTGTCGGATTCCAAGTGCTCAATTCTTCTAATGATCTCACTCTCGAATCATTAGTCTAGCTATACTCGCCTTCTCTCGCTCAAGGCGTCGCCTACTACGTTAGCTTTCAGGGATGGTATTGAATATCAAAGTGATAATTTTCTATTAACTCCATCCATCTCCGTTGCCTCAAATTGAGTTCCTTCCGAGAGAATAGATACTTTAGGCTCTTATGATCCTGTGTAAACCGTGAATGTTGCTCCGTAGAGATAGTGTCTCCATTTCTTTAACGCGAACACTATTGCCGCCAATTCCAAGTCATGCGTTGGGTAATTGGCTTCATACGGTTTGAGTTTCCGTGATGCGTAAGAAATGACCTTTCCTTCTTGCATGAGTCACGCTCCTAGTCCTTCCTTTGATGCGTCTTTGTAGACGACAAAGTTTTGTTCCCTTTGGAAGGGCTAAGATGGATCGTAGTAAGTCGTTTCTTCACTCTCTTGAAACTAGCCTCACACTTGTCATTCCACTCAAACTTGACTTGCTTCCGGGTTAGTCGAGTGAGTGGTCCGGCTATCTTGGAGAAATCCTGGATAAATCTTCGATAATATCCGGCTAGTCCTAAGAAACTTCTCGATCTCTCATTCTACGGACTCGGGTTGTTTCCATTCAACCACCTGCCTCGTACCTTCAAGGATCTACGGCGATCCCGGTGCGGATACTATGTGTCCCAAGAATGCGACTTCACTAAGCCAAAATTCGCACTTGCTTTGAATTTGGCATACAACTTGTGCTCGTAGTGTCTCTAAAACAATTTTGGATGACGCTCATGCTCCTCTTTAGACTTAGAGTATACGAGTGTGTCATCAATGAATATCACTACGAATTGATCCAAATAAGGTTGAAAGACTCGATGCATTAGATCCATAAACTCTTTGGTGCATTTGTCGATCGAAAGGCATCACTACAAACTCTAGTGTCCATATCCGGTCCGAAATGTTTGTTTTGGAAACGCCCTCTTCACGGATCTTTAATCGATAATATCCTTGTTGTAAATCAAACTCGAGTACACCATCGCTCCTTGAAGTTGATCAAACAGTTCGTCTATCCCTGGGGGGGATATTTGTTCTTGATGGTCACGCATTTGTTAAGTCCGCGATAGTCTATACACGTCTTAATGTATCTTATCCGTGATACCTAAATCACAAGTCAAATTCCCTTACTTAAGCTTGTGCAAATCGAGAATGAAAATATCGAGAATGAATAACACAAGGGTATTATCATTGATCATTATACTTAGTGATTCCCCTACTATCATTTTCCCAAAATAATATCATTAGGTGTCTAGATCCCATAATATATCACATCCAAATCATATACTCATTAAGAGATATCCTCATATTCTTCGAGTCTCACCATATCAGGCATTATAACTTCTAAATCACGGATTTTCTAAATCACCTAACGTCCAAATAGAGGAATATCCGGATATCTTAACACTATAATAGCCCAAAAGAGTTCAAATATTCCTCCAAAATTCAACTTAGGTCAACTAGTAGTGGTACCTAATCCAAGGTCAGAGGAACCTATCCTGGTTAAACAAAACTAAAGCGGATTAGACGAATGTAAGGAAAAGATAAGGAAGAACAAGAAAGAATGACTAAGAAAAGTCGGTCAGAGTCAACTAAGTCAAATCAAGTATGACTATGTATTCTCCAAGTATAAATTCTGACTTAACATAAACATCAATAATACGGTTCTATGCCATTATTGAAATCGATTTCACAACTTAATTAGTCAAGTCACGGTACTACCCAACACAGTCCGAGGGTCCTATCCTGGGTCAGCTCGGTGTAAGTTTCCATCTTACTAGCCGAGCTCTGATACCATAACCGCCACGCCCAAACGTGACGCGACAACGATCAATCACTTAAACAGAGGTAAATCAACAAATAAACCAAAGATACAAAACACCAAGTGAAATAGAGTCTAATGCAAATGAATTATAACAACCACAAGTACAAATTATATCTTAAGGTCCCGGTAGTATCCGAATACAACCCAAAAGATTATCTTAATTAACTTAAATCCAAATGTAAATAAAATGAAGGAGTCCAACAACCGCAAAAAAAAAAAAAAAAAGTAAAAGGAAATATCGCTCCACATCGCCGATAGAGATTCAATCTGCGGTAGGTTCGATGTCTTCCGAACTCTTCATCTAAAGGTTAGAAAACGAGGAGGGAATGAGACAGTAAATCTCGGTGAATGGGGTGATCGTGTGTAAGTGTGGCGATATAAATAGTTAATGCGAGAAATTTAGTTGTATGAAAACGCATGAGAGATGATGCATGATTTCACACACGATCCACAAGCGTCGTGATAAATATATTTAATTAATATACTTATACGATTAAAAAATTCAGATTCATGGTCAAGGTGCACTATGGTCAAGCAAAAAGGGAGGATTGCGACGGTTTTTGTAACGCCAATCCTATGCAAGACAAGTAGCGGTTGCGCACGGATTTGTAGCGCCAACCTATGCAATACAAGTAGCGGTTGCGCACGGATTTGTAGCGCCAACCTATGCAATACAAGTAAGCGGTTGCGTCACGGATTTGTAGCGCCAACCAAACGGGTCCGATTAACTCCGGAATCGTGTGGATCGACAGCCGATTCCTTCGTTCTTCCTTGTAACTCCCGAGCAAGATGGTCCAAGACCTGTCACCTTATCGCTCCGTAGGCAAAGACAAAATCCACAAAGTGGAGCTAGCAAGGCTCGGATTTGTCATAATCATGATTATACCTCAAGTACTACGACGACCCGCTCCCTTGGACAAACTCCGTCCCTCGCCATTGCGGGATTAGGGCGATGGGGCCGGAGAGTGGAATAGCAGCCGAGCTGCCCGGTTCCATCCCCGACGTATCCATTCCGATCGTGAGCTCGACACACCAAGTTGACTCGGCGGGTAATTAAGTACACGTTCAGGTAGTCAACCGACAATGAGTATTATTGATTTGGGAAAGCGATTCATGAAATGTTCTCAAAAATTTGCGCAAGATTGTTATGGCGTTGGTGGAGTTATTGGGATGAAGATAATTATCGGGAGGATAAGTAGTCTTCGATATCTTAAGGATTAGGAGGAACATAAGTCCCGTTATAAACCGAAATCGCGAGACAAGGAAATCGCCCGCGATCGGGTATTAATCGGTCAAGACGATTCGATAAGTCAAGGGATTTTTAAGAAAATAAAATATTTTAATTAAATATTAAAGTCAGAGGGTCCAGGGCTGTTTTAGTAAATGAAAAATAATTTAAGTTAGGTCCTTGATAAAAGAAAAATTTACAATTAGCCCCGTTTTGTAAAAACCAATACTTTTGGGGTTAAAAATTGAATAAATAAATATCCCGACCTTGAAAAATTATGAGGTCAGTTCCTAAAATCTCTAAATTGTTCAGAGATTCAGGTTTTTAAAGTTTTGAGGTCGAGTTTTTATAAAATTCTCACATTGGCCCCAAATTTGTTAAAATTGTCATTTCGGGCCTTAAGTTTAAAATAATCGAACTCACAAACCGGGAGGGCTTTTAATGTGATTCCAGTTGGAAAATGTCACTAAGGTTAGTGGGATATTGGAACAAAAACAGTTTTAAAACGTCATAAGTATAGGTCCCTCAACTTTTGAAAATCTCATTTTTGTCCCATTTTGAAATAATTGCCTTTAAGGCTTTTAGGGGTCCAATTGTTATGAAATTTGAACCTTGGGTCCAAAATATAATTATGTTATAGGTAAATTAGTATTTCCAGGTACATGGGCTGTATAAGTCCTGGAAATTTCATTTGGGTCCTCAAGTTTAATCTTTTACAATTTGGTCCCTCAAGTTTTATAAAATTACTTTCCAAGCTCTAAACACTTGGATTTTTGGAATACACATAAAATATGTTATTTCCAGTCCCTTAAGAGTTAAAATTTCAAATTTTAAATTTAGGGTCTGGTACAGTTTCGAAATTTGCAAAATAGCCCTTAAACTTCTCAAATTTTACAATCTAGTCCTTGGGCTTTTAAGGGTTGATTTTATTTATCTAAAAACTCTTAAAACTTTATTAAAATGTCAAAACAACATTTTTGAACCTGAGTACAGTCCCAAAAATCGAAATTTACAGAGAGGTCCCTTAACTTTTATTTTCTTGCACTTAAGTCCACCAACTTTCCATTTTTGCATTTTAAGTCCAAAAATCGAAATTTAATCAATTATGCTCGACTTGTCCAGGTTATAGGCCATACAAAACATAGATTTCAAGAGTCATAACATACATATTCATCTCATACAAGAATTTATCAAATATGACAATAAAGTGTACATGTATGTCCTAATTTTCGGTAAATCGCATTTTGAGCAACACTTGAGAAATTTTTCAACTTGATACAAGAAAATAGCATGCAATACATAATATATATCTCAAATGCTCAATAACAAAATACTACATGCATTTTTATGAATTAAAACACCTAGAAGTTGAAAGGATTTTTCCACCCACCTTAAAGATCGGTTTGTTGGTGAAAATGGGATAAATCTCTCTCGGTGAAGGAATGACTTAGGTCAGCCCCTAAGTCAAGGAATATCAAAAAATATAGGAGTTATAAGAATGTGGTTAAAAATTTAGGGAAAAGAAAGAAGATAGTGAGAAAATTGGAAATACTACACTTACTCTTGTGTAGTGAGTAAAATGTGACTAGTAATGGCTTCCAAGTATAAAGTTTTGGTCACCCTTAATGTCAACCACCAAGGTCAGCCCCTAAAACTCCAAAAATGAAAATGGAGTGTAAAAATTTGGAAAATAGAAAGAGAAGAAGAAAGTGTACTAAAAATTCCATTTCTTACCTTATAGTCCAACTTCTTCACAATTTTTCTTCAAGATGACTAGTCTCTTAACTTCTTCAAAGGTCTTCTAGGTATACCTCAAATTCAAAAATCAAACTTAAATTAGAAGGTGAAAGAGGTGAGCTAGAAGGTATAAGAATAGATTGAAGAAGAAAATTTCTTACCTTGTGTAGTGTATATGGTTCGAATTTTTGAAGAAAATGGGAGATGAATTCTTGAAGTTTTGGTTAAGTGTTAGTGAAGAAGATGAAGTATACGTGAGAGAGATGTAGGAGGATTTTTAGAGAGAGGTAAGAGGAATTTCAAGACTTAGAAGAAATTTGGTGTTGGTGAAATGAAATGGGAAGAATAAAAATTTTGTTTTGTTTTGATTAAATGATAAGTTAGAGTAATAATTGAGGGAATTGGGGAAGAAAGTAATATTTATGTATCTTTATTAGGGACAATGGGCCAAAATGCTAAGCTTAGGGGAATTTTTTAATTTGGTCTTGTTTGACCAATTGGATGATTGAAATGGTGGGATTAATTTAAGATGTAGGTTTGAATTAATGGTGTATAAATACACAAGAGGAATACACAAGGTGTACATGTACAAGAGTTGAGAGATATTTCTACACCAAAAATTACACCAATGCCGTCCCCCTAAGGGTATTTTGGTAATTCCATATATTATTTTTTTTTCTTTCCAAAATTGATGATAATAGATGAATAAATATCAATTTCCAAAATAATTAGTGATGTCCTTGATCACTTATAAGTCTCATGATCACTTAATCTAAATCGAATTCTTAATTATATAAATTATAATCCCTAAAATAAATAGTCTCTTAAAATTCTAAGGTGACTAATAATACACCAATAATAATAACGATGATCAACCAAGTGATCATAAATGCGAATTAAAATTAATAAATGATTATGATCACAAATAGAAATTAAAAGAATTAAATGCAAAATATATTTATCATTAATATTTACCCGTCAAAGCGACGCGGTAGAATTGTCAAATAGTACAAAGACGATACGTGATACAAGTACATGTTCGAATAAAAATTCGAGGGCTTCACACCTTAGGAGGTCCGTCTCACGGATTTAGATTCGTGAGACAGTCTCACAAGAGACTTGCTCTTTTCAAAATGATAGTCTTTTTTCTAGTGGATTGTTTCAAAATGATGACAATATTGCGTTCTCTATTGGAGTAATTGTTTGGCTTAATTGAAAATTTGTTTGTGTAGTTTTAGGAGCGGCGACATTTTAGAACTTTTATGTTAACAAAAACCGACCGAAATTTCTAAATCGATCGGGCTTACTAGCAAGCCGCCACGTGGCACCCTAAAAATACGGGATTTTTTATTGTCCGACTGAATTTGGTGACATGGCTGCCGATTTGTCAAAGACATAAATATATATAGGGCTGCAATCGAACCGAGCCGAGCCGAGCCGAGCTTTTGAGTGTTTGAGTTTAGCTCGTTTATTGTCGAGTCGAATTCGAGCCTGAATTTATCGAATATATTGATGGCTCACGAACTCAAATCATGAAATTGACCACTGGGCATTATAGGGCTTGTGGATACGCTCAAAATGAGTGGTTGCACGACATTTGGGATCGACAGATGCGCCAACCGTGGAAATTTGCTATAGTTGGTCAACCATTAGTCTTTAACGGTTGACTAACGGAACGTGCAAAAAATTAATGAATTTGAAACATTGGGTACTAATAATAATCCCCAAAAAATGGGTATCAAAAGTGAAAACCGCTAATACTTTAAGTACTAAAAGTGAATTTATCCCATAATTTTTTTTTTAAAAAAAACAATGTGTTATAAATGTTTAACCGACAAGAAAGTGATGTGAGTACCAAGTTGGTAGAGCAATTGCACTTTAGGTTCCATAAGAAAAGGGGTCGAATATTTTATTCCTACAATTTGTATTTTTGGTCCCAAATATTTTTTTTAAGCACATGTAGTCCCATATGATTCAAAAGTTGCAATTTTAGTCTCAAAACTAACAGAAAACTTAACTGGTCGTTAACTCTATTCTTACGGGACCAAAAGTACATTTATCCATAAATTAATAGAAAAATAGAAAATTTATTTGAAAAATCTGAAAAATATTTAACGAATTTGAGAAATGTTTCAATAAATTTAAAATTATTTGCAATTTATTTAAAAAGCTATAAAAAATCCAAAAAATATTTTAAAATCTAAAAATTAAAATCTGAAAATATGATAATTCGTTTAAAAAACAAAAAATAGTAAAAATGGAAATTATTTTAAAATCTAAAAATTATAAAAATAAAATATAGAAATTGTTCAAAATAATTACAAATCATTTTTTTAAAAAATTGACATTTACTTTAATTTGTTTAATATATTTTAAATTCCAAAATAAAAAAATCAAAACACTTTTTAAAACTTACTTTTTAAAACTTCGAAAAATGTTTTAAAAAAATCTGGAAGTTTTTTTTTTTTTAAATTATCAG
Organism: Rehmannia glutinosa; assembly: GCA_016081115.2. Taxonomy (NCBI): domain Eukaryota; kingdom Viridiplantae; phylum Streptophyta; class Magnoliopsida; order Lamiales; family Orobanchaceae; genus Rehmannia; species Rehmannia glutinosa. The sequence goes on along the minus strand of CM071933.1, from coordinate 77,444,630 downwards.
ATTTTAATATCCCGATTTTGGAATAATGATAAGACTTTTAAGCAAATTTTGGATTTTTTAAAACAAATTTCAGTATTTTCGTGAATTTTTATATTTTTTAAATAATTTTAGTTTTGTAAAAAAATCAATGTTTTTACCCTTTTTGGAATTTTTAAACAATCATATGTTTTGGTTAATAATTTCAAAATGTTCGATTTTCGATTTTAATCCTTTTTCCGATTTTTAGGAAATATTCCATATTTTTAATTTTATATTGAAAATAATATTGAGTTTTTTTAATTTAAAATTTTAAAATATTTTAAATAAATTCCAGATATTTAAACAAGTGTAAATTTATTTTAACAATTTTCACATTTCTTGTTTTTGTAATTTTCGTGATTTGAAAATAACTTCAATTTTTTTAAACAAATCATCATATTTTTATATTTTAATTTTTAGATTTTAATTTTTTTTGGAGCTTTTTTATATCTTTTTTAATAAATTAAAAATAATTTTAAATTCATTGAAATAATTTTTAAAATTGTTTGATAATTTTTCAGAGGCTTTTTCTTTTTTTAATTAATTTTCTGATAAAATGCACTTTTGGTCCCGTAAGAATAGAGTTAACGGACGTTAAGTTTTCCGTTAGTGTTGGGACTAAAATTGCAACTTTTGAATCATATGGGACTAAATGTGCTTAAAAAAAATTTTGGGACTAAAAGTGCTTGACCCCTTTTCTGATGGGACCAAAAGTGCAATTTCCTCCAAGTTGGAACTCACTTATTTTTTTATTTTTTTGAAAGGATGTATCAAGGGGTAGTGGTACCACTCATTTTTTTGTGAGGGTGTTTTAATTTAGGAAAAAAAAAAAAAAAAGGAAAGGGACATGAGGTCCTCCCAATATATCAAATCGATTTCAAGCCAGCAAGAACATCGTACAATTTTAATTTACGGTTATTATAACATGCAACTATTTCATGATCTTTCTTTGCTCTTAAAAGCATTAATTGAGAGTTATTAGTATTGCATTAATTACTTTAATTTGAGAGAACAATTTTTTTTTTGGTAACAAAATGAAATTTCAGAAAGTGAAACTTTAATCTTTAATCTTCTAAAATAACATATAAGAATGAATATACTTGGTATAAGGGAGTAGAAATAATAGGCAAAACAAAGTTCTGATAATATGAAGGGCAGTGCTATTTATTTCAAGGGATAATTACAAAAACACCCCTGAGGTTTGGGTTAATTATACAAAAACCAGGACATATTTCAAAATTACAAAAATCCCTTGATTTTATTTGTCTTAAATTTAAAGGGGGTAAGAATCGTAATATTTTTGTAAATGTCAGAGGATTTTTTGAAATATTTTCGAAAATCACCTGGAAAAATGTAAGAAGGAATCATACCTTAATGGAGTTTTTGGTAATTTTCAAAGAACTCTGAGTTTTTTTGTAATTAGCCCAAACCTTAGGGGTGTTTTTGTAATTATCGCTTATTTCAATCGTGTTAGAGCAGCTTGTTTGCTTGTGTGGTGGATGTTTAATATGAAGTGCCAATTTCTTGTTGAGTGATACAAACGTTTGTTTATGTATGAATAGGGACGGCGTATATATGATATGTTTTTCAAAATGATAGTCTTTTTTCTAGTGGATTGTTTCAAAATGATGACAATATTGCGTACTCTATTGGAGTAATTGTTTGGCTTAATTGAAAATTTGTTTGTGTAATTTTAGGAGCGGCGACATTTTAGAACTTTCATGTTTTCAATTCACAATTGGTGACTGAAAATGTTAATCCTATTCAAACAATGGTTGCTTATAAACAACCTAACTGTGCGACTACTTCACAGGATTCAGTTATTTCTGCCACTTTGGATGGAAATGGCAAGGAGGATCTCGAACGAGCACTGATAGAAGTTTCCACAAACCTGCCTCTAAATGATTACGTTTTACATTCTAATGAGCCTTCAGATAGTTTTCAAGAAAAGGCGGTTGCAGCTCAAAAAAGATGGTCGAATATGGCAGAAGAAGAGGAACAAGAAAATTTGGAAGCTTTAAAAACAAAGATAGGTGACCCCTCCACCCTCTGCTTGTCTTTCCCTCATGTGATTTTTCAGAAGCTATGAAGTCTATGACAATTGTGGCTTGTGGATCTTGGGCCTATATTCCAAAGGCTACATTAGACCATCAAGAAGATACTCAGACACGTGCTAAAAAAACAACTTACTATGCCATTCGAAAATCTTCTAGAAATAGACGCCATTCGTTTAAATTGCATTTTTAATATTCCTGTTGTTTCTTTTTTCTAAAGTTTAACATTAATTTTCATTTGCTACCTGATCGACTTGTGATCAGGACCTTTTTCTTTCTTTTATATATATTTCCATTTATTAAAAAAAAATCACAATTTAACAAAAAACCGACCGAATTTCTAAATCGATCGGGCTTACTAGCAAGCCGCCACGTGGCACCCCAAAAATACGGGATTTTTGATTGTCCGACAGAATTTGGTGACATGGCTGCTGATTTGTCAAAAACATAAATATATGTAGGGCTGTAATCGAACCGAACTGAGCCGAGCTTTTGAGTGTTTGAGTTTGGCTTGTTTATTATCGAGTCGAATTCGAGCCTGAATTTATCGAACATATTGATAGCTCACGAACTTTTTCGAGCTTAATCGAGCCTAAACGAGCTTAGTAATATTAATTAAAAATTAAATTATTCTTCAATTTATGACAAAAAAATAAAATTATTTATATTTAAAATTCATAATATATTTATTAAAACTTATAATTTTATTCAAAAAATAAGTTTATTGAAATATTTTTATATTATCTTAAGTAAAAATATGAAAAATTAAAATTAAAATCAAATTATTAGTTTAATTTATACGAGCTTACTATCGAGCCTATTCACGATCGAGCTTTCTAACGAGTCTGTTCATGAGCTAACAAACTGAATATCTCTAAGTTTGAGTTTTGTTCGTTTATTTTAACGAGCCTCATTAAACGAACTCGAACGAGCTTTTATCGAATCGAGCTCCGAATATCTCACAAGCGGTTTGATTCATTTGCAACTAAGCCATTACTTTTTTTTTTGACAGGGAAGATAAAGCTTCATTCATTAATATCAGATAACAACAAATTACAAATAAACGGCGGGGGAGTATTCTCCCAAACCACGACGCCTCACAAATAAACTAAGCCATTACTTAAAAATTAAAAAAAAAAAACTTTTTTTTTCTCTCTTTATTCCTCACAAGCACCGCCTCGGCTCAATTGGTTGAGCAAATCAATCTAGGGGAAATAATTTGATGTACACAATTTTTCTAAAAAGATTTGGGGGAAACAAAGCAAAAATCTTCATACATCATAATAAGAACTTGTCCGATCATCGAACTCATTAGATTTGAAAAATTATTTCAAGAATAAATATGAAAAGTCAAACAATTAATTAATTCATATTGCAAAGTCAAACAAGTGAAGTCCTTTTCGTTTCCCCCCCTTTTTTCCTCATTCTTCTTCCTCAGCAAGTTGAGTGACAATTTGAGGGAAAATAATTTTCCTGCGCATTTATTTGTGGTCATTATTAGAACAACAACCGTGTATTACACATACACGTACTTGTCAAGAGACAAAATTATGGTGTCACAAATTTGTTTGTAATAGTTATATATAACAGATCCAAAAATACTAATTAGAAATACTAAAAGAAAAATTCAATATTTAGAAGAGTGTCATACAAATCCTTTACTTCAATTTATTATTTGTTCTATTTCCAAGTGTACCGTCATTGTTTTTTGATAATTAAAATATCACTTAGTTAATTGTTCTAATTTTATTTTATAAAAATGTCTTTCGTTTTTTTATAAATTTCTATAAGATTTAAATAGGTGGGCAAATATTATTTTTATAGTTATGTACACAATGTAGCTAGATGAAATTACTTCAGTTAAATTCAAATGATATATTTTTTAAGCAACAACAAATTTATTATTAATAAAATTGAACTTTTTTTGTGTGTTTTGGCTTGTGAAGATGACGTCAATTTTTAATTATGAATTACATTGTTACAACCATTTCCACATTAATTTTTCACAAATTAATTGTATACTGCAATGACTGATATTTAGTTTTGGACATTTAAAACATCACTTAGTTAGTTGTGATAATTTTATTAATCAAAAATATCCAATAAATATATCTTCCATTATTTTAGAATAGTATAATCATTTAGACTATATAAATATATTGTTTAGATTTATTTTTACCTATTAGATTATATATGGAAAAATGGTCAACCATGGATAAATGTGAAAACCCTACATGTAATTGCATGGTAGGATGAGGAGTTAACATGTTGATAAGGCAGTAAGATCTTGAGGCTATACAGTGAGGTCTTGACATAGAGTCTGGAGCCCCGTATCCGACCCGAAGTGAGGGAATGGGCCAAACCCGAGACTGTGGTCCATTAATCTCCCTAACAACTTAGTACAACTCCACCCTTCAGATGATGACACTTGGCGCATGCACATTAGCCAGTGATATCTATAAATACCCTGCTACAGTAACTTGATGGTAACTATTCACTCTGTCACTTTTACTATTCACTTTTGCATTTACTGTGTCTTTACCCCCGTACCTCACGAGCTCGATCTGACTTAGGCATCGGAGGGTCTTAGCCGAGACCACCCCCAGCTAGTCTGATGTGTGTTCATCTATTTCAGGTCGCTTAAGAACTCGAATCCGATTACCGAAAGTTCGTGACCCAAAGGTAACATACTAATCTAAATCACATGTGTGTCGAAATTTAAAGTTTAAACTAGCCAATATGTAACTTCATCACACACACACACATGTATATTCCGTGTCTTCTATTTCAATTTATATTTCAATTTAAGATAATATTTCATTTGTACTTTATAAATACATATTACTCGTGATATAAATTATTTTTGATATAAATTTCTTTTCAAGTGTACATTTAGACGAGATATATGCAATTGATCTGCAGTTAGAATACAATTTATAATATAGTATTAAAAATTTCACAATTCTGCATGTTTATAAAGGTACTATTATTGTGGTCTTCAACATGTTGCAGATCTGGAATCATATGTATTCTAGGCATTATAGATTTTTCAAAGATGTAGGCTTTAAGCCGATTTTTGTTATTAACCTAGATGCTATGAAATTTTTCATAGGTTCATCTTTTATGGTTTTTAACAGATTTGTTTCTGTCTTCTATCGATGTATTGCTAGTTGAATTGATTAATAAAATTATTTTTCTTGTCAAAAAAAAAAAATAAAGGTACTATTATTTTTTATATTCACAAATCATAAAACTTACTATATGGCAGCACCCTAATCAAAAGGCCTGCGACTTTATACGCATTATTATTATTTGTAAATAATAAATATACGCATATTACCCACCGGCCACCGCACCAGTCTATTACTCTATTTAATTAAAAAGTCTACCGCTCTTTATTTCTTTTTCTATAATTGTCAACCTAATTAAGGTATGTGTTCAGAATAGTACGCTTATTTATCTAGCAATTGGCAACCGGATGGGATCTTCTATTCTAGGATGGTATTTCATCTCTTATTCCACCGTACGGATGATTGACACATGTACAAAAATTACCACATTAATTTTAGACCATAAATCAAGACTAAATTGTGGGGTTTTAATTTAGTAACTTCTGTACACGTGTCAATCATCCGTGCAATGGAATAAGAGATGAAACATCATCCTGGAATAGAAGATCTCATCCGAGCAACGGGGCTTCATATTATCATATATCAGGACTTGTACATCTTTCCCCTCTAAAAAATTGTTCCAGTAATATTCAGAGATGGAATAATGCAGAAAGAGATTGGCTAATTTAATTGAATAATACCATTTTTAAAATTATTTAACCAAATGATCAGAGTTTTATTAGATTTGGTGAAAGCAACTTTTACAAAATATATTTTCTAGGTTTTTTTATGTTATTTTTCTATTTTAAAATCTGAAAGCAGCTTTCTGCTTCTCTCTATCTTTATTTGACTCTTTAAAATATTTCGGGAAATGTTTTGAGAATTCATCATATATAATTAATAATTTGCAATACATGTTAACTGTCTTATCAATCTAGTTAATAAATAAAAGTAGTTAAACCCATATTTTTTAAAGTAAGTCATATTTAGAAATTAATATTTGAATTTCATACATTTTCATATATTTTCGATAAAATAAGTCTGATAAGTCCTCCTAGTACTCCGACATCCACCCTCCGGGGGCGGAGAGCGGTGGAGCATCATTATTTCTTGTCAATATCCGAATAAATACTAATATAAAAATCAATTATTCAAATACGACAACGACAACAAGAAAAAAAGCTTTATTCCATTATATGGGTCGGCTAAATGAATTATATACGCCATTGTATATTTTCATTTATTTTTAAATATAATATATCTTCTTTAATAGTATAAATTATTTATTTAATTAGTAAAACCAAAACCAAACAAAAATCAAATAAAATTTTGTGCATTTTCATTTTCCAGACCCCCAGGCCCCAATTCCCCCAAAGGTTTCCCCCTCCCCACCCCCCACCCCGAAGCCGGTGGCCGACGGGAGCAGAAAAGCTGCTTTTAGAATTTAAATATATATATATATATATATATATCTCCTAAAAAACAGCTTAGGTAAAGCTACTTTCATCTAATCTATTTGTTTTTTTCTTATCATCTCCACGATATTTGGTTATTCCTTTTTTATAATGGTACATTTAATTTAATTAGGTAAGGGGTCCAAAGCCCATTCTATCAAATTGCTTTTTTTTTTTATAACTCAACTTCAGGCATTTACGCCTAACCACGCCGAGAACAACAATCGCGCCACTCATTCATTGCCGCCAAGGAAAAACCGCAGGATGTGCACGACCGCCGATGTTACGATGAGATCTGATGACGTAAAACCAGATCCTTCCATGTAAAGAGGACAATTATGTTCGACCCCACACGGATGCTATTAAGTATGAGTTCCCACTAAATCTTCACCAGCTCGCATATGCCCCGGGGAGCAATTTGATTGAGTAGAGATTTGAATCCTGACCCCCACCCCATAATTGCTTGTGGTGGTCAGGTGAGCTAAACCACCTTATTTATCAAATTGATCCCTTGGACATATATGAGCCCGTGAGATTTGTTGGGAACTCATACTGGATAGCATCCGTATGAGTCGATTTAGGGAGAGATCAACTATTATTATATTTGGGGGATCAAACATAATTGTTCTCCTTTTCTGGGAGTATCACGGTTGTGACGCGTGAATGACTCTATATCACTAGTCAGTACGTGCACATTCCATAATTTACCTTAGTAGCAGCTAGCGATGAGGAGTCGGAGTTGCTGTATATAGGTATAGGAAGATTGAGCTATATAAAAAAAAATGTATCAATATAACTGCAGTAAGGTACATACAAGCTGTGGGCCTATGACTATAAACTACTTACCTTCAAGAATTTTTGAGAAATCTGTAAAATTGACCGGAGACTTTCTGTATATATACATATAACACTTCCATGCATGAAAGAACTTTCCTTGTAAGAAACATTCAATTCAAAATCACTTTGAATAATTAATGCGTTTTTCTTTGTTTGATTTTCTTGAATTGGAGTTTCACCTTTTCTTAATAAGATTTTCCGGAAAAAACCCCCACCACCGATCAATCGAGGTCTCTTAACTAGCATGAGAATGTAAAACATTACTCCACGAGATGGCAGAGCCATGGAAAAAATTTGGGTAAACAAATATACGAAAAAAGTGGGATGAGTCGGATAAAAAATCAAAAAAAAAATCATATAAATAACAATTATTTTTTTTTAAAAAAATGGATTGGGTATTGCACAAGTTGACCCCCTACCTTCGCCCTTAAGTCCAACTCTGTCACATGTAGCTTCTTGGTAGTCATCCCAAAAGCTAATGCAGTGGCAGATTGAGTATAGCATGGAACATGTATGTACCCCAATTTGACAAAACCAAAAGTAATATTAGTAAAAATAAATAAATTTGTATCCCTTTTTACATAAAATTATTCCTTAATAACTATTTAAAATTAAGAAAAAGCTATATAATATTTATCAATATGGACTCTTTTCTTGGGCCAAACTTTTCTCAATAGTACTCCTATGAATTTTGACCCAACTTTTCTCTATTAATACATATATTTAGTAATTTTTGCTCAACAGAAATTTATTGAGCAAATTATTAAATGATTATTTTGGTCACATTTAATTTATTCAGAATGATGCGTGTCTACAAGTTTTCGATTATGATATCGTTGATTGTTTATAAAAAATAAAGATACGTTGAACCTAGTTGCAATTGTTATTTTTTTTAATGTTGTGTATTTTCTTTTTTCTTTGCAAATTTTGGGTTGTACGATTTTAAATATTAAACAGTATATATACATAGTTTTTAATATCGATCAACTATACCCTATTTCTAAAATCCTAGATCCGCCACCAACTAGCTAATGTCCTAATTAGTCCTTAATAAAAATGTTGCATCATGATATTATGCTTGATTTTTTTTCGTATAGATATTTCTAGGAATAGTGAATGTGTTTCATGTTTTATATTTGTTATATTACATCAAAACTATTAAAGTTAGTGGCCCTTGTTTTTCAGTTTATTATTTAATATTCTGGAATTTCTTTTTCATTAAAGGGATATGTTTTAATTTGTTCGGCTTCTTGTATGAAAATATGCATATATAATGAACGTCCCGGCCCTTTAATTCTTTCATTATCTCCTATTTCCAATGGCAAAACCTTTCAATCTATCAATGTAATTGCTGATTTTATTTAAAGAACTAAGATATATAATCACCTAATATTTTATTTTAGAGGGACAATATCTATCTATCTATCTATCTATCTATATATATATATATATATATATATATATATATATCTCAACAAGTAAGATCAATGTGTGATAGAGATGTTTACAAATCCGTACCCGGATGGTCGGCCTATTTAAACTTAAAAATGAAGGTTATGGCAAAATTATTTTGCTCCATTTAAATTCGAGCTCTTTTACGCGTGGACCTTTAGCCTTTTATATCTTAAAATTTTTAGATTTTATGATGTTATAAATGCAATGTGTTCTAGTTTAAATTTTTTGATTTAAATATACAATTTTGAAAATATTGACTTATAGCGCGATAATGACCCGTTTAGCTCGAAGTCTGCTAGCTAGATTAGGGTTAAGTTCACAATATTATTAGTCCGTTTTGCCACACACCGCTACAGCTAGTCCGAAATTGTTAATTAAGACCAGTTTGTTTAACATCTCTATTGATAGAGGATCCAATTGTGGTTTTTTTTTTAAATAATTAAATATTAGTATGTTTGGCTATGATCGGTCATTTTTTAAAAATTATATAATAAGTGTAATTTAATTGCGTATAATAGTAATGATTTTCTTTTCGTGAAGCTTTTTCATGATTCAAGTCACCAAGTACAGCTAGGGCTGAAAAACGAATCAAGCTACTCGATACTCGATTCGAGATCAATCGTTAAAAGCTCGTTTGAGCTCGGTTCGTTAAAGTAATGAACCAAGCTTGAGCATATTTTTCCGTTCGATAAGATTTAAAGCTCGGCTCGAGCTCGGCTCGAGCTCGACTCGATTAGTAAAAAAGAATAAAATATATGTAAAAATATCAAGCTACTCGAGCTCGATTCGTGTTCGGCTCGACCAAAGCTCGTTCGAGCTCGATTCGATTAATAATCAAACAAGCTCAAACACAATTTTTAAAGCTCGATTAAAATTCAAACAAGCTCGAACAATACCATGTTCGGCTCGACTCGACTCGTTTACACCCCTAAGTACAACCCGAATTAATTACATCAACTATACTAAATGAAAGGTGGCAGTTGGCACGAGATTGGACCACATCTAAGTTTCGTGTTTAATCATGCATTCGACATTATAATTGCATATATGTAAAATTAATTAATTCGATTTTTTATTTCTTTAAATATATTCATCAAGTACGTATTGTAATGTATAATATACGATGAAATACTAAAGTATATTAAATTAAAACACCGTACGTAACCATTCATTTTATATCATGGCAAGACTAGAAACTTAAACCAGACCCATTAACATTAATTTTGTTGTAATCTTGTCAATTAGGATTTATCAAAAACCGTTTAAATTTATTTAGTAGCTCGATTGTTTTTTAGTACAAATTCTGGGAGATGAGGGAACTAGGTATAAATTGAATCCAAATCCATGCATGAGTTTACAAACACGGGGATTGCCTCTATATTACCAAACGCAGGAGCGGTCCTGGGGCAGCCAAGGTGGTGCCGTCGGACAGGCCCCCGTCGGCCGTCGGCAAGGGCCCCCAAATTTTTTTCAATTTTTTTTGTATGTGTATATATTGGAGATATAAATTAAAGTTTGATAAAATTAACTAATGAGCGTCTGAGCGAGTTGGGAGAACGGTTGTGTTGCTCTTTGTGTACCATTAAGTTTTCTCTTTTACCTTTTTATATACCTTTTGTTTTTCTTTCCTTTTTAGCCTTCCTATCTAGCTATATTTTTTCTTTTTGCAAACATAAGTGAATGTTTTCTTTTTTGCCGTAACTATATTTTTCCCGTCTATCTTTCTAATTATTTTTTATTTAACTATTTTTCTTTTGCTAAACCAAAAAATATAATTGCAGAATTGAAAGAGGCGCGCACCTTTAAGTCCTCATTCTGCCATTCATATTTGCCATTTTTATCTCTTTGCAAAACCGAAAAATAGAATCGAAGAATAAAATGCAAGAATATCAATATTTCATAGCTAATTTATTAGTTTTTTTTTTGTCTTTTCTCTATGGTAAATTAAATTATATTGAACAATTTGTTTCACAATTTATCTTAATAAGACGAAACATTAAAGTTGGAGTATGGTAATTATGTTATTATATATTTTAATTTTTTAATATTAAATTAATGAAATTATATTTATACCATTAATTTTATTAATTTGAACTTTTTTTTACTTTGTGTAAATACAAGGACCTCATTTTATTCCGCTCCAGGCCCCTCGAAATCTAGAATCGTCTCTGACCAAACGATACCTGGAATATAAAAAATTTGAAACCTTGTAATCGGGATAATTTTCAATTATCTCTGGATATCCATCTCAAGACATAAACTAAAACCAAATGTGGATATACCTACTCTATCGATCGTCACCCCTATACATCATCATAGTGGATTTATATACATAAAGTTGGCTACCTAGTACCTACTCTAATCGATTGCCCCGATCCCCTCTAAATCATCATTATATATGTATGTAAAATTGATTTGGTAAAAAAAAAAAAAAAAATTGATTTGGTAAAATGTCAACTTTGAAAAAATTGAGAAATTGTGAGAAATTTTTCAAATTTTTCATTTTTGAGAGAAATTTTTTTTAGAGAGTATGATCGTTTGTAAAATAAGTGGGTTTTTTTTAAAAGGAAAATCTCAATTCTTTTTAAAATTAACTCATTTTTCTATTTCATTTTCGTGACACTTCCCAATACCCAATTATACTATTTATTTATCTTTCCTCCTCCTATTCACATAAATAATTCCGGTAATTTTTTTTAATTTTTTCACAATATTGTTATTTTTGTCTTAATCTTGATAACAAAAGACATAAAATGAGATTCATATTGCTTATTTCTGGTTTAATTTTTATTTTTTATTCAGTTTTCTTGCATTGTGTTTTACAATATTTTTGTCATTTTACATTATTAATTCCACAAAAATTTTCACAAATAATCAGTATCTCTAAAGATTCTAGATCACATCAACACAATTATTATTTTTTCTCTATTCATTCTACTTTCACTTTTAAAAACATTTCACCATTATTCACTCAGAAAATAAAAGTTAATGGAACAAAATCAGAACCAATCACAACCCTAATATCCCATATTAATTATATCTTCAATGAAATCAAGAAATTCACAGTCCTTACCGATCCAAAAAAAAAAAAAAGAAATTCACAGTCCTTAATTACTTGTAATTAAGAAACATTCAAAAACCCAACTCCTAGTGGGCTAGTGGCATATATATATTCACATTGAATAATGCACAACTTCTCTTAACTGTGCGCATGGTCGTGGAGTAGTTATTTGTTTAATTTTCCTGTAGTGGAGATTCATAATTTCGTATGAATATGAAGAACATGACTTTGCAATTTACAAAAGTATATAATTAAACCTATGGGAACAACTAATTAATTAACAAGAACATACATGGTTGAATTTCAACCACAAATTAATTAATTCTTCACCTAATAATTAAAGAAAGTTAGGACAAAAAAAAAAAAAAATTAAAGTGCATGGAATTCAAACATGATTTACAACACTCAAACTTTTTTTGCGACCAAGTCACCCAAGTCATTAGCATTATAAATACAACACAACCCATGCTTCCCTAAACCACAACCTAATTAATCATCTCTAATGAAATCAATCATGATGAATACTCCAAAATTTTCCACTCTTATTACATTCATTCTTCTTTTCATCTTTTCTTGCTCATTTGTTGCTTATGCTGATAATAACCAAGCCGATTTTATCGAATGTCTCACCGAAGAATTCGATAACTACACCTCGATTTCGAACCTCGTTTACACCCAAGCCAACTCATCCTACACATCCGCACTCGAACCAAACCTCCAAAACCTAAGGTTCGCGACGGCTTCTACTCCGAAACCGCAAGTAATTATAACCCCGTAGAACGAATCCCGTGATCCCGCCTATCGCTTATCGCGCCAAACGAAGCGGCTTGCAAATTAGAACTCGAAGCGGTGGGCACGACCACGAGGGACTATCTTACGTGTCACCGGTCCCATTTGTGATCGTTGACTTGATCAACCTCAGTGAGGTTACGGTTGACGTTGAGCAGAAAACTGCATGGGTTCAAGCTGGTGCGAATATTGGCACTTTATATTATAGGATCGCGAGCAAAGCTCCGGTTCTAGGGTACCCGCCGGTATTTGCCCAACCGGCGTTGGTGGCCATTTCAGGTGGAGGTGGCATGGCACGTCAAGAGAAAATATGGCCTTGTCGGGCCGATAACGTTATGGACGCGAGAATAGTCAACGTTAACGGTAAAATCCTCGACAGAAAGTCAATGGGCGAGGGTCTGTTCTGGGCCATCAGGGGAGGTGGAGGCGCTAGTTTCGGTGTGGTCCTTGCATGGAAAATACAACTCGTGGATGTTCCGGAAACCGTAACTGTTTTCACGATCCGGAAAACGTTGGAACAAAACGCGACTCAGCTCCTCGACCGTTGGCAATACATCGGGAACACGTTCCCTAGAGATCTGTACATGAGAGTCATCCTTACGAGGACCAATTCTAGCGAAAGTCCCAGGAATATGACTGTTGTTGTTGCGTTCAATTCGATTTTCTTTGGTGGGGTCGACACATTGCTCCCTGTAATGGAACAGAGTTTTCCTGAACTGGGATTGACGAGAGAGGATTGCACAGAAATGAGCTGGATCGAGTCTATTTTATATTTTCCCGAGTTCCGATTAGATTCAATCGAAGGTTTGCTTAACAGGACTCAACCTGATGTGAGATACTTCAAAGCGACGTCGGATTACATACAAAAACCCGTCCCGGAATACGCGTTGCGTGGCATGTTTAGACGATTTTTCGAAGCGGAAGCCGAGGAGGCCGTGCTAGTCTTGAACCCGTACGGTGGACGAATGGCCGAAATATCTCCATCCGCAATTCCATTTCCTCACAGGAAAGGGAACTTGTATAGTATCCTTTATTGGGTGTATTGGCGCGAAGAAAATGCTGGAAATTCTGACAGGTACATAGATTGGATTAGGAGATTTTTCCGTTATATGACTCCTTATGTCTCGAAAAACCCGAGGGGCGCGTATATCAATTATAGAGATCTCGATCTTGGAGTTAATAACGATGTAGGGCCGACGAGTTATGCACAAGCAAGTACTTGGGGCTTCCCGTATTTCAAAAAGGCTAATTTCGACCGGCTGGTTCGGGTCAAAACCCGAGTTGACCCTAGGAATTTCTTTAGGAATGAGCAAAGCATCCCACCGGTTCATTCAAGCTGGAGTTCAATGTAAGGGGACTTAGATTATATAACATAAATATCCATGATGAATAGGACATGCAAATCTCACTTGCATGTGAATAAAGAGTATAAGACATTGTAATAATTAGAGTTTTATGTGTTACTTGTAGCTGTTATTGTTCTTTCCTTTATTGTACTAATAAATTTAGTCAATGGTTGTTGAAATAAAACTTTTGTTACGCAAACCGGAAACCATCAAATGAAGCCCAAGTTTTCAACCATATTTTGGTCAATTGTCGGTTAATTGTAAGAAGAATTTCCACTTGGGGACATCTCCAAAAAAAGAAAATCATCCACTAGGGAAATGATTTAAGAGTTGGAGGCTTGGAGCACGCTACCAAAAATTATCCAAATCCGTATTCTTTTGAATAGTAAGAAAATTTAGGCAGGTATTAATACGGATGAAGATATATATAACTACTAGTGGTTTGATAAAGACAGAAAAATTTTAAAATCTTTGACCTTTTTTGTCTAAGAGGGTATTAGGTTAGGCTTATAAATCTTATAAGCTACTACATTTTATTTGATAATAAGACAGTGAAGTCTTGGGCCTTAATTAGAAACTCTGCTAGGTCGTCTAAAAGAGCCTCGAGACCCGAAACCGACCTGAATGACCAATGAGTTGACACAACAGGATAGCCATTGATTTGTCTTATATACAAGTACAACTCTCTCAATCAGATGATGACACTTGGCGCAACTCGATTCCTCACATGTGCCATAGAATCCTTATAAATACCCTGCTACAGTAATATAATGGTAACTACTATTCACTCAACTTTACTTCTTACTTTTACTGCCCTGTTTACCTTCATGTACCTTCAAGATCTCGACCTGACTCAGGCATCCGAGGGTCTTAGCCGGGACCACCCTCGGCTAGCCTAATGTGTGTTACTCTTTTCAGGTCCTCAATTCAAGAACCCGAATACCCGAGAGTCTGTGACCTAAAGGTGATTTCTGACCCAAATCATTTGATGTTTTTAGAGTTTATAAGGTGTTGGTTTCTAAAAAAAAGAGATTATAAGGTGTTTGTAATGACATTTTTGTAATTAAAATCATCAAAATGGGGTTGTTAATAAATATATTATTTTTAAAATAAGGTGGGGCTCTCACATTTTCTAAAATGAGCTTATAACTCATAACATCGTATTTTAGAAGCTTATAAGTAGGGATGACAATTTGACCCGTCCCGATCAAGACCTACACCGTCTCGCCCCATTTGGGTCGCCCATGCCCCGTGACCCATGGCGAGGCGGGGCGGATCTGGTTATCACCTCGCCCCATGGGTACCCTCCCCCACGTGCATTTTTTTTAATATATTTAATATGTATTTTACATGTATATTATATAAGATAATATGGTTTTATGTACTTAATATTATATTTAACATATATAATGATAAATTTTATAAATAATATGCATTTATAATACAAAATATAAGATTAAAAAAATATTAATAATATAAAATATAATATAAAAATATTAAAATAATAAAATTATTTCCAACACGTCCCGCTCCGCGACCCGTGGAGGGGACGAGGCGGGCCTGGGTATTGTGATACCCGCCCCGCTTCTCCCCATTGCCATCCTTACTCATAAGATTTTAGTACACTACTTTACCAAATACTTTTTTTATTTTTTATACCGAGATTTCATGCTTACAAATGACTAGTCCTCGGAGAAATTAACAACCATGATCCCTCTTAAATTGCCTCCAAGTAAATCGCGAGAAATGTACTCTGGTTCCGAGGTCCCTAATATCCCCAACTACAGCACACAAGGAGTCATCCCTCAAGTGATTACTTCATGTTGGACCCCATCTTCTAGCTGCAGATTCCCACCGAGATTCAACTTCCCACATTGTCGCTTGAAGCCTCCAATATTAATTGTTTCATCCTCGTACCTCGGGGGCTCGAACCCCTGAACTCCCAAAGAGAGAAAACGAATTATCTCACTTGTGGCCATTGTTTTAAGTTGTTTGAATAAGAAGACATGTTTAAAATTTTAATAAATCTGCCGTGTCAATTGCGGATCGAGATTTCCTGTTCAATTGTGGCATGCTACGTAGGAAAAAGAAAAAATGAAAAGGAAAAATAAATAAATGACCTGCTAGTACACTTACAGTCATCCTAGAATTTCAACTCTTCTAAATATTCCTTCGAATTCATTAGTAGAATAGTTACTTGAATTGTCTTAAATATAAGAGTGCCGTCATGCTGCCTTATTACCGTTGTTACCTTCAACGACTAAAATTCGTAAAATGTTATCCCTAAATTGTTATTACCGTTGATTATCAGATCAAGATCCTCTGATCTTTTTCAGGGAATCAAACAAAATAATTTAGGCAAAAACTTGCGTGAGACAGTCTCACGGATTTAGATCCGTGAGACGGAGCCCTTACACAAAATTTTAAAGGTTTTTTTTTTCCAGATTTTATTTTTCTTAGGGTTTATATTTGTTTTCTAGGGATTATTTTGTTTCTTGGGTTTATTTTTTATTTTTTGGGTTTATTTTTGTTTTTCGGGTTTATTCTTCATGGTTCATGTTTTTAGGGTTTATTTTTGTTTCTTCATGGTTCATTATTATTATTAAATTTATTTTCATGGTTCATTATTATTTTTAAATTTATTTTCATGGTTCATGTTCTCAAGACGGAGCCCTTAGGAGGTCCGTCTCACGGATTTAGATCCGTGAGACCGTCTCACAAGAGACTTGCTCAATAATTTATTTTAGTAGAGTGATTAGGAATAGTAGGGGAGGAAACACATGTACTAGTTCGTATGAGATTGAACCCGGGTCAATCGCATGTTCAACATACTCTCCTAAAAACATATCCATCCCCTATTATGGATGTCTATTTCTTAGGATAAGACGAAATAACGAGATTATCTTATGTCCAACGAACTAAAAAGAATGCCTTAAAGATATAAGCAAGATGCAGGAGCCCAGAGAATGCAAGAACAATATGCAGAGAAACGCGATCGAGTAGAGCCCTAGATGTGTCAAAATTGTTGGAAATTAAACTTTATTTAGCCCAAGTAATATTGGGCTTGGAAGATTAATTTTGAGATAAAAGAAAAGAATGAGAGCCCAAGCCCAAATGGCCCAAGTTCTAGAATATATCTAGAAAAGTCTTATGAAAATATCTTAGATATTATATGTAGGAAATCTTGTAGAATATTCTAGTAAAGTAGATATTTTGGAGGATGATTCTAGTGGATGAATTATAGCCATTAGATCAAATAAATCCTAGCCATTGGTTAGGAAGTTGTACTAGTATAAATAGGGGTGTCTTGATCATTTTGTAACAAGCCAAAATTTGAGAAGAATCAATAAAAGCAAATATTTCTCCACCAAAAACTCTCTTACATTTCTTAGCATAAATAACCTCCCCTCCTACAAAGAGAAAATAATCCCTCTTCCAACTTCCAATTTCTAAATAACCCCTTTTCTTCTAAACTTGAGATAACCCTCCTCCAACAAAAATGAGGTTGGTGCAAAGGCCGACCCGGATTGCAATTTGCTAGCCCAAAAGAGACCGGATCTAGTTGGCCGGCCTGACCCATTTTCCTTAAAAAGTTAGACAAGCCAGGACTGCATGTAAATTTCATGTGTATTTTTATGGATTTAGTTGGGCTGGGCCTATAACATAGTAGCCTGAATTTTTTTTTTTGGCCCAGCCTGACCCATTTTTTTTTTGAATAAATGCAAAATATTATTAAAAAAAAAATCTAGTGTACTGCTTACAAGTCAAGCAGCTAGCTTTAAATAAGTGGTTTCGTTGAAACTTATCAAAGTAAAACCCATTGGGAAAAACCTTTGATAGGAAAAAGAGTACCCCATAAAAGAAACAACAGAAATAACTTAAAATCAATCGAAATGATGGACGTTTATTTCTAGAGGATTTTCGAAGGACATTGGCTTGTATTTGTGTTGCCCAGCCTGGCCCATTTGAAAACTCTAGACATGGCAAATGTAAGCACCAAAATTCCTTTTCATTTTCTAATTGTAGATTATTTTCGAGGGCATTTAGGAGCAAGATTGAAAAAAAATCATCAGCATTTTGAAAAAAGTAAAATGGCCACCGTGCCTATTCAAACATAGTGAAAGATACATGAATTTGAAATAAAAAAACCTAAAATTTGCAACACAATTTCGAATTCAATCCATAAAACCTTTAATCTATCAAGACAAATTCTCTCACCCAATGCTACTATGATAATAGCATAATAGTGAAAAAATAAAAATAAAAAAAAAAGAATTTTTTGAGCCCTAGGTTGTACCACTGCCAACTCCGCCGTTCCTTCCACCGAATCATCTTCCTAATTTTTTCTACTTCTCCTAAAGTATGTCAACATTTGCACGATAGTTAAATTCATAAGAAAAACGCCAAAATATAATTTTGCTCTCATAAAGAAATTGTTTTTTGCCCCCACAAGTTTCTCAAATACACAACTTTTGCCATCTTTCTGAATTCTGTCACCTAATCCTTCAGTTCTTTGCATTTTCACCACCATCTAACAGTAACTAACACAAGCCCATCTTTCTATCATGGGCCTTTCTAATTGATCATTTTCGTCTGGGTTGGATTGTCTTGCCAATTAAGCCCAATTCAACAAATAAAGCCCATAGTTTTCTACCGTATTTTTGTCAATTGTAGGTTTTTAAGAATTTCCACTTGGGACATCTAAAAAAAAAAAAAAAGATCCACTTGGGAAATGATTATTGGTTGGAGCACGTTACTAATATTATACAAATTCGTTTTCGTTTGACTAGTAATAATATTTAGGCAGGCAGCCACTAGCCTACTAATATAGTAATATGGATGAAGATTGATTAACTATTAGTTTTATAAAGATGATAAACTTTTAAAACTTTGGTCGAGGAGGAGGGTGTTTGGCTAAACTTATTTTAAATATTTTTATAAACTTTTACATGAATTTTCTATAACTATCGCGATATTTATATAATTACTTGCGCTTTTATTATTTGTGTCCTTAGAGTGCCATAACGCTTAGCAAAAAATGTTATAAAGATTGATGAAATCTTGCATTTTACTTACACATTTTTGTATGTGTCACCAAGTTTGTTGAATTTACTTATGTTATTATTGTTTTGTGTTATTAAAATAAATATACTTAGTAAAAAGCAGCACAAAATAAAAAATTGGAATGTCTATTCCATGTCGCAAGATAGAAGTATAGATATAAATAATAAGAGTTAATAAATTGAGACCATGTGGTGTATAATTTACCAACAATAAATATATTCAAAATAAATAAGAAAAATTAAAAAAACAATTGTGTTAAAATTTTAAAAAAATATTATTAAATTGACAGGTAATTAGTTTTCAAAAAATCAGAATTGTAAAATATGTAAAAACATTAATGACACTAATTTTAAAAAATGTCACGACTTTAAAGACGCTATTAAAAAAGGGATTGAGATTTCATGTTCCACTTTCCCTATTCCACTACATCAATGAATGCCACGTGTACATGATGATGTCACAATTGTACATATGTCGTTCATTCAATGTATGAAATAGGGAGTGAAATAGAGAAAGTGAAACAAGAGATCTCATCCATTAAAAAATCTCTAAATTTAAGAACGTATTTAACGTCATCAAAGTTTAATTAGTTCAGTAATTGTGATAGAAAGTAGTGTCATATCATAATGATACACTTGATAACAACATTAGGAAATGTGTTTTACCTACGAAATAGATCTTACGTCATGAATATTTTCGTGAATTTAATAATGCAATTCGTGACACTTTCAAAAGCATGGGTAATGTACCTTGTGAGTTGTAATGCTAATAAGGGTCAAAAAATGAAGAATTTTAGTGTCACTAAACACATTTTTCTTTTGGTGGTGGGGGGCAGGGGTGTACCCTTGTGTAGTATTAGGGGGCTTTAGCCCCCCTAAATTTTTAACAAACTTAATTAATTTCTATATATTTTAATTTTAGTAATTAAGAATTTGTTTTTTCAGTAATTTAGCCCCCCCAAAATGAAGTGTCTAGCTCCGCCCCTGGTGGGGGTGGTGGTTAACAAAAAGCTGTATAAGTGATTTAATTCATCAAGTCTATAGGAATATATGAGACTTCAAATCATGTTGTTTTTGCAATTAAAGTGAAAAATCCATATATGACATGAAAGTGATCATTAATTAATATCTAATTCAAGAACAAATGCAAAGCTAAAGTGATGATAAATTGGAATCCTCAAATCCATTTTAATAACATATATGATGTAGTTAATACAAATAGGATCTGCATAAAAATTTAGGGATCTGCATACAAATAGGATCTGCTAAATTAATGATGATAAATTGGAATCCTCAAATCCATTTTAATAAACATGAGATTTAATAAACATGTATGATGCAGTTAATACTAGGTCAAGTTATAAGGGGGATTTTAATTATTTCCCCTCAAATAGAGATATGGTAAAAACACCAAATTAGAACAAAAACAACGTGCACGAATTTAAACCAGACGCCATTAACAACTTGTTGTAAGATTGCTAGGATTTAATCTATAACCATAAAAAATTTAATTATTTACTCCAAAACCAAGACTTTGAAACCTTTAATCGGCATATTTTATCTCTGGATTTCTTACAACTTGTTTCTTAACCAAAAGTGGATATATATACTATAATCCAGATCCTTCCCTTGACACGCATATAAATATATATGTGTATACATACATGATAGACTTGGTTAACTATTTGACCGTAACCTTTAATTTCTATGTACGTAGAAGCTTATGAACATATTTAATGAAATAGGAAATTTCCAAATATGCGACTTTGAAATATCAGATCATACACATACCATGAAACCAAGAAAATCGCATATAGTATTTAATTTCATCGTGAAAGAAACATTCAAAAACCAACTCATACCATGACATTATTTTGATATAAATTATAGAACCTCTATAAAACAATGTATTTGTTTCTGGGTTACTTTGTTTGAGTTTAGGAAAAAATAATGAATTTAAATGAATTGATGTTTAAAAAGAAATATAATTTATGGGAACACGATTAATTTTCAAAGGAAATGTGGCTGCTTTCTTCTAGATATGCTTCATATAATGGTCTAGTCATTAAAACTGAAAAAAAAAGTAGCTGGATTTCAAACAAAGATGTTCACATCCAAACTTTTGTAACAAGTTTAATTCCCTTCAATAGAACATTATAAATAGAACACAATCCATGTTCCCTAAAACACAAACTAATCATCTTTACAACATGAATACTCCAAATTACATTCCCACTCTTACATTCATTCTTCTTGTCATCTTTTCGTGCTCATCGGCTGCTTTTGCCGATGACCACAAAGATTTTCTCGAATGTCTCTCCGAAGAATTCAATAACTACACCTCGATTTCCAACCTTATTTACACCCCAACCAACTCATCATACGCGTCCATTCTCCGATTTTCCATCCAAAACCTGAGATTCACGTCGGCATCTACCCCAAGACCCCAAGTTATTATAACCCCGGAACACGAATCCCAGATCCCGCCTATCATTTACTGCGCCAAAGAAAATGAAATGCAAATTAGAACTCGAAGTGGTGGGCATGACTACGAGGGACTATCGTACGTGTCACAAGTCCCATTTGTGATCCTTGATTTGATCAACTTTAGTGAAGTGACGAGTTGATCTTTGCATAAAACTGCATGGGTTCAATCTGGCGCGACTATTGGGTCTTTATATTATAAAATCGCCGAAAAAAGCCCGATTCTAGGGTTTCCTGCGGGCGTTTGCCCAACTGTTGGCGTTGGTGGGCATTTCAGTGGAGGTGGTTATGGCACATTGTTGAGAAAATACGGCCTGGCTGCTGATAACGTTATCGACGCGAGAATAATCGACGTTAATGGCAGGATTCTTGATAGAGAATCAATGGGCGAGGATTTTTTCTGGGCCATCAGGGGCGGTGGAGGTTCTAGTTTTGGTGTGATACTTGCATGGAAAGTACAACTCGTAGATGTTCCAGAAAGAGTCACTGTTTTCACAATTACTAAAACATTGGAACAAAATGCGACTCAACTTATTAACCGTTGGCAATACATTGCAAATAGATTCGACAGGGATTTGTTCATCAGAATCCTCATGACAAGGGTGAATTCCAGCGAAAATGACAGGAACATAACCGTTCGTGCTGCGTTTAATTCGATTTACCTTGGCGGGGTCGACAAATTGATTCCCATGATGCAAGAGAGTTTCCCTGAATTGGGATTGGTAAGAGAAGATTGCACCGAAATGAGCTGGATCCAAGCCATTTTGTATTTTGCCGGGTTTCCCATAGAATCACGTGAGGTTTTATTAAACAGGACTCAACCTGACGTGAGATACTTCAAAGCAAAATCGGACTACGTGCAGAAACCCATTCCAGAATACGGGCTAGAAGGCATCTGGAGATTATTTTACGAACCAGAGGGTGAGGAGGCTGAGGTAATCTTTAGCCCATATGGTGGAAGAATGGATGAAATCCCGGAATCTTCAATTCCATTTCCTCATAGGGCTGGTAATCTTTATAAAATCCAACATTTGGTGTATTGGCGAGCTGACGAGGCTGAAAATTCCGACAGGTTCATAAGTTGGATTAGGAGGTTGTACAGTTACATGGCTCCTTATGTTTCGAGGTCCCCTAGGGCGGCGTATATTAACTACAGAGATCTCGATATCGGAGTTAATAAAAATAAAGGGGAGACGAGTTATGCACAAGCCAGCATTTGGGGGATCAAGTATTTTAAGAACAATTTCGATCGGCTTGTTAGGATCAAAACCCTAGTTGACCCTGGGAATTTCTTCAGGAACGAACAGAGCATTCCATCACTTCACTCAGAGAAAGAGGACTAAGATTTACATTCATGAGAAACATGATATGATCGATTTACATATATATATGCTTGCTTGCTTTTAATTTGATTTCATTAATTACTGTATTTGGATTTGAATAAGACATTTGTAATATTTATAATTTGATTGTCACTTGTAAATTGTCCCAATAATGATTGTATTTGTATGGTTATTGCATATTTTAGTATTCATTGGTTTGTGAAATAAACTTCTTTATTTTTTCATCACCAATATTTCAGTTTTCAGTCGTGAATCCTCAGCAGTGGGTTGAAGTTGGGCCTGGTGGCCTGATAAATCATCACAACCCAACAGTAACTAATACAAGCCCATTTCATTATCATGGGCCAGTAATATTGATTGTCTTCGTCTGGGTTGGATTGTCTTGCCAATTAAGTTTAATACAGCAAATGAGCCCAGAATTTTGAGTTTTGTACCATATTTTTGTCAATCGTTAGTCTTTAAGAATTTCCACTTGGGAAAAGATAAGAATAAGGGTTGCAACAGGCTACCATAAATTTTCACAACTTGATTTAGGGTCGTAGCCTGTCGGACTACTGGTAGCCCAACTATTTCTTTTCTCTCTTAGTCGGTTTTTTTTTTGTAGCCCAACACAATTTGGGTTGTGCCAAAATTTTCTGTAGGTGCAACCAGTATTAAGAAAATTTGGCCTTGCTGCTGATAATATCGTCGATGCACGTCTAATTGACTACCAAATATTTAGGTAGACAACTATTAATATTGAAGTAGAAATTATTATTGTTAAATTGGTATAAAACTAGAAAAATTATCGAAAAATGATTATTACCCCATTTAATCTCCCTTCACAAATATGAATTAGTATAGTTAATCTAGTAATTGTTTGTCCTATATACACCCAATAAGTTTTAATCAATCTATTGATCAGATTTTTATAAATACTACACTCAATATGTATGCATTTTTCAATTAAATATGACATTTTTGATAATGTACTTTGAGTGCAGCATGAATTTAACCTCATTACTTATTAAATTATATTTATTATGTGTTTGATACATTAAGAATTTAAGATAAGTAACTTATTTCCACCTAAATAATATTTGTATCTTAAAATGTAGTATAGAAAATTAAACAAACTAGTAAAGAAAACTATATTTTTTTGTGTTTTGTAAATGAAAAATGTTTTTTATTAATATATAAAGAAAAATCCAAAAAAAAAAAAAATAGCCATACACACAAATTCAGCAATAATGCGTTGATTTTCTATATAAACTTAGAACCTTAAGGAAATGTTGGTCTGAGCACGGCATTCCACAGAATCAATTATTCCAATTTTTTTAATTCAAAAGGATAAGATTTATCCCATCATTACCAATTTGTCAATGCATAGATATGTCTTTTGAATATTCAATTGATTTAGCCACCAATGACCACAACAATATTTAAATATAATAATGGACAAATTGATAGCCTGGACCAAACTATCGTATTTTTAGGGATAATCACATAAACACCCATGAGATTTGAGCTATATACAACAAAACTCGGAGATATTTCAAAATTATAAAAAAAAAAAAGTCCCTCAAATTTGATTGTCTTGAATTTAAGGAGTAGTTGTAATATTTTTATAAATATCAAGGGTTTTTGAAATATTTTTCCTAACGAAGGGAAAATTAAAGACAAAATCAAATCTCAATGAATTTTTACAATTTTTGAAAATCTTTGGTTTTTTTTCTTTGTAATTAGTCCGAACGTCAAAGAGGTTTTTGTAATTATCCTTAATACAACGACGAAACATTAAGACGTCCCATTCTCCCTTCATTTTCTGGTACACTGTACACACGCAGATATTATCTAGTAATATCTAGTTCTCAAACATCGCCCAAACTAACAATAGTAAATATTAAATGTAGGTAATTAATAATAAACTAATGATAATATTTAGTTCTTCTTAAGATTAAGGGCAGATGGGATCTCATCCAAACTTTTAAATTTCTTTGGGATAATTATAAAAAGTGCCCCTAAGGTTTGACCTAATTACACAAAAACCCAGCTAACTTTCAAAATTACAAAAAGTATCCCTAAGGTTTGATTCATTATTAAAATTAAGGGATAAATTGTAACATTTTTGTAAATATGAGGGGGGATTTTGAAATAATTTTTGCTTATGAAGAAGGTAAATGTTAGACAAATAAAACCTTAGGGGTATTTTTATAAGTTTGAAAGTTAGATGGAGTTTTTTTGTAATTAAGTTAAACCTCAAGGGTACTTGTTGTAATTAACCCATTTCTTTATTTTTTGCGCGAGCAATGGAAAGTAAAGTGCATGAAAAGACAAGAACCAGACATAGGATGATGTGATGTCCGCTTCG
Source organism: Rehmannia glutinosa (assembly GCA_016081115.2). NCBI lineage: Eukaryota > Viridiplantae > Streptophyta > Magnoliopsida > Lamiales > Orobanchaceae > Rehmannia > Rehmannia glutinosa. The sequence continues at coordinate 77,419,266 of CM071933.1, read as the reverse complement.
CTGACACCCATAGCGTGGAGATTTGAATCCCCCTTAGAACAGGTTGGAAAAAAATTTCTTGTATGGTGACTCCGTCTAAAACAGTTCAAGACCCTAACTCGTTGAAACATATCCCGCAATTCATCTCATCCACGAAGTTCTAACGGCGGGGCAGTAGGGGCTCTCAGGATGAACTTCATCCTTTTTTTATAAAAACTTTCTAAACGGATAATGTAACAAAATACAGACAAATATTTATTGTACTTAATGTGGTCGAACTTTCAATAAATTTTCCCCAAACTTGGTATGATCATGAATTTTCCCTTACATGCTTAGAAATTTCAACATAATTAGGCTAGCAAATCGTCATACATGATGTTCACATATATATCCGTTCTCATTTTGGTCCATATAAAAATGGAAGCTTTTATACGTCTTATAATCCCAAAATCAACCATCCACCAATGGAAATTTCAAGAATTTCACACTCCCTTCTATTCTTTTTTCTTGTGGTCATTTCATGCTCGGGGCATGTCCGTTCCCAAGACCACCATGATTTTCTCCGATGCTTGTCCCTCAACGCGCAAAACAATTCCGAAATTTTCGAGGTTGTCTATACCCCAAACAACTCTTCATATCTATCCATCCTCCAATCCTCCATAAGAAACCTCCGATTCGCATCGTCCTCCACTCCTAGACCTCTAGTTACCGTCACGCCCGTGCTTGAGACCCAGATCCCGGCTATTGTGTTGTGTGCCAGAGAAAACGGAATGCAAATTAGAACGCGAAGCGGTGGCCATGACTACGAGGGACTTTCTTACGCATCACAAGTCCCGTTTGTTGTCATCGATTTGATCAACTTGAGTGAAATTACAGTCGATGTTGACCAGAAAACTGCATGGGTTCAAGCTGGTGCAACGATTGGACAACTCTATTATAAAATCGATAAAAGCGAACGCTCGCGTTTCGCAGGAGCGTGTCCCACTTTGTTGGGGTCGGCGGGCACTTGGTGGAGGAGGGTATGGGGCCTTTGTTGAGAAAATATGGTCTCGATTGATAATATCGTTGATGCCCGCTTGATAAATGTTAATGGAAGGGTTCTTGATAGAAAATCCATGGGCGAAGAGCTTTTCTGGGCCATCAGGGGTGGTGGCGGCGCTAGCTTTGGAATTATAACTGCATGGAAATTGAATTTGGTTACTGTCCCAGAGACTGTAACAATATTTTCTATAAATAGGACTCTGGAACAAAATGCAACCGAACTTATTTATAAATGGCAGTATGTTGCTCCCAATCTTCCTAAAGATGTACTTATTGCTCTAAGCATAACAAGAATAAATTCAGGTAAGACTGGAGAGAAAACTATATTAGCCACATTTAGTTCACTCTTTCTTGGTCATGTGGATAGATTTCTTGAATTGCTTAAACAAAGCTTTCCAGAATTGGGCGTACAGAGGGAAGATTGTAGCGAAGTAACTTGGGTTCAATCGGCGCTTTTCTTTGGTGGATATCCCATTGGAGTATCTCCAGAAGTTTTGGCAAGTAGAGTTCCTCTAACACGACTATATTTCAAGGCAAAATCAGACTACGTGCAAGAACCTATTCCAGAGTACGGGTTTCAAGGTATATGGAAATTGTTATACGAAAAAGAAGCAAATATGGCACAAATGATCTTTAGCCCATATGGTGGGAGAATGAAAGAAGTTTCAGGATCGGCGGTTCCGTTTCCTCATAGAGCGGGAAATCTATACAAAATCCAACACTTGGTATATTGGGATGAGTCGGGGATGGAAGCGTCAGAAAGGTACATAAATTGGATTAGAAGATTATATAGTTACATGGCTCCTTATGTTTCAAAGTTTCCAAGAAGTGCGTACATCAATTATAGAGATCTTGATCTCGGAATTAACAATGAGGGCAATACCAGTTTTGCACAAGCTAGCATTTGGGGAATTAAGTACTTCAATAATAATTTTAATAGGTTAGTTCGAATAAAAACCAAAGTTGATCCGAGTAATTTCTTCAGAAACGAGCAAAGTATTCCACCCTTTTATTCCCGATGAAGAAGCAAATTGAGGGGAATAAATTTGTGAAAGGAACACATCATCCATATATATGTTTATCATAGACGACAATGACGGTTTTCGATTTTTCAAATTGTACTAATAGTAGATTTATCAGTTTACTTTGCCAGTATGGTAAAAAAATAAAGATATTTCCTCTGTTTTTATTAGGGCAGGAAAGTCTCAATTGAGATTTTTATAAATTGGATGGTGGTGTAGTGGTGTAATATGTCTCTGTGGGATTAAATACTTTAAGTTTATCTTACAATTAATTAAACAATTGTGTACATTTTATATGAACACATGATAATTCGAAGGGCTGTGATCTGTTTAATAATATGACTGAATGAAATATGATTAAAATTTAAACATTTATTGATGGCACATAACCCACAGTGCATAATACACCATACAAAGCAGGTACAAAATATGTAAAACAGAGAGTTTTAAAATGACAAACTAAAATTGTTACTATGTATCAAAAAAATAAATAAATATATATTCAATAAAAGAATATCTAAAATGGATTGTTGTCAATAATATATATGTGGCTTACTTCTCCACGAAATTCGCACTTCTTTAGTTCTTCTTCCACTTGGAATATCGGAGAGGAATACTTTGCTCGTTTCTGAAAAAGTTACTTGGATCAATAGCAGTTTTCACTCCAACTAACTTTTTGAAATTGGTCTTGAAATACTTAAATCCCCAAATACTAGCTTGTGCATAACTGGTGTTGCCCTGGTTGTTAACTCCCAAATCGAGATCTCTATAGTTGATGTAAGCAGCTCTAGGAAATTTAGAGACATAAGGAGTCATGTAACAGTACAATTTTCTTACCCAACTTATGGACGCGTTTCGATGTCTCGGCTCCCGATTCATCCCGATAAGCTAGTTGTTGGATTTTGTACAAATTACCACGCTCTATGAGGGAAAGGAAGCGCTGATTCTGAAATCTCACTCATTCTTCCACCATATGGGACGACGAGCATTTCCGCCATACCAGCTTCTCGCTCCTTTAATAGTTTCCACATACCTTCAAAACCAGATACTGGGATGGGTTCCTGCACGTAGTCTAATTTTGCTTTAAAATAAAATCTCGTTGCTGGAAGCGTGCTCCTAATTTGTGGATTTCTGCTTGTTAATACTTGTGGTGACTCTTCGATGGAATATCCACCAAAAAAAAGGGAGGCTTGAATCCAACTTACTTCAATGCAGTCTTCCCTCTTTACGCCCAATTCTGGAAACCTTTGTTCCAACAATTGAAGTAGGGTATCTACCCCACCGAGATACAATGAACCAAAACTAGCTTGTACAGTTTTCTCCCCAGTACTTGAATTTACGGGTCCAATCGAGATCGAGATCAATAAATCATCGGGGAGATTGGGGGCAATGTATTGCCATCTGTGAACGAGCTCTGTTGCATTTTGTTCAAGAGTCCTGTTAACTGAAAATACGGTCAAAGTCTCTGGGACAGTAACCAAATTCAGTTTCCATGCAGTTATGATTCCAAAACTAGCACCTCCACCTCCTCTGATGGCCCAGAAAAGATCCTCGCCCATGGATTTTCTGTCAAGAATCCTTCCTTCAACATCAATCATCCGTGCATCGACAATATTATCAGCAGCAAGTCCAAATTTTCTCATCATTGGCCCGTACCCACCTCCACTAAAGAGCCCACCAACTCCAACAGTGGGACATGCACCTGCAGGAAATGCGAGTGTTCTGCTTGTTTGACTAATTTTATAATAGAGTTGTCCAATAATTGCAGCAGCTTGAACCCAAGCTGTTTTTTGCTCAGCATCGATAGATATTTCACTTAGATTGACTAAATCAAGAACTATGTATGGGACTTGGGATCTATACGAAAGTCCCTCATAGTCATGGCCACCGCTTCGAGTTCTAATTTGCAAATCGTTTTCTTTGGCACACAACACAATAGCTGGAATTTGGGACTCATACATTGGAGTAACAATGACGTGAGGTCTAGCATTGGAGGCGGATTCGAATCTTCGGTTTCTTATGGAAGACCGGAGGATGGATAAGTAGGAAGGGTTGTTTGGAGTATAAACAATGCGGGAAATTTCAGTATTATTTTGCAAATGAAGGGACAGACATTGAAGAAAATCATCGTGGCCATGGGATTGAGCATGCCACGACGAGCATGAAAGGATTGCAAGAAAAAGAAGAAGAGAAGAATATGAAAGGCTTGTAGGCTTCATTGTTAATTTGTTGCTAGTAATTGATATGGAGATGAGTTGCATGAAGGCTTGTATTTATAGGTACAATTGGAGGAGCTGATTATGAATTTGTCAATTCAAAGTCTTATGGTATGTGAACACCATCAACGGTCTGACTGACTTCTCCTAGGCATAATTATTTTTTCAGACTTTTCAAACAATCATATTTAATTTGGGGTCTATTGGCATATAATATTTGAATGAAGCTGCTATTAATTTTTCGTCCACATCATTTGATTGCTTCCTTATATTTTTATTTCAATGCCAAATTTCAAACAAAGAGTGCAGGCTGTTTTATCTAAACCCAAAAAATGAGAATATGATTTTATTTTTTTATATTCATCAAAAGATTACTATATGGTAACTATTTGAGATGTTCACTTCTATGGGAAATATATTCATAATTTACCGTTAAAAGTAAAATGCTTCCAAACAATTTGTATTATAATTATTATTCATATTCATATTATTATTAATATTATTATTTGTCATTCCAGGTTTCTTTGAGGTCAACAGCACCAAAATATATCTTTTGTCTACGAACGCGTATATTGAGAACCCATATTAAAATTGATTAGAACCAGTCTCACTTTATTATGTATAGATATGATTCAACTGTATTTTAACGTGTGGATAAAATTCTTATATCTTGACTAACTCTCACACTAATTCACACAATTAATCCCACATATTATTAATCATTCATGGATACAATATATGTCAGCTTATAGCTCAAGTGATATTGTTCACCTTTTGTACGGATGTTAACCAGCGTTCGAACTATGTATCTTTAAATAGTTTTAAAATTTATCCCATCACCTCCAACCACTACTCCAACTTATTAAAAAAATCATTGAATGCAATATATATCAATCCCAATGCAAAATTTGGCAGTGAAGGCTTCCTTTATTCATATTATAAAAAGTCAATTATATTAAACCCCATAAACTATGTGAGTTTTTGCACTTTGTCCTTTTAACTTTTTTTTTGTGAAATCTTACCCCTAAACTTAATATTATTTGTACACTTTACCACCTCTACATGGGGTATAGTTAGGACTGTAACGAACAGATCGTTTGACAAACAACTAGTGAGCAAGCTCGGATAACGCACTACAACATAAATGACATTAGGTAACACAAAATTGTAGCACTTTTTACATAAAGCACTTTTTTAGCATTTTATAAATCTGTAACACTTATTTGTAATAGTTTCAAATAAGTAACACTTTCTAAGTATCACTTTTTTTGTTATTGTTTTGGTAACACAAATAGTTACCACTTTAATTAAATAATATTCCAGGTAACACATTATGTAATTAATCGTAACACTTTTTTGGCTATATTTTGGTAACACAAAATTAAATCGCTTTAATTAAATAATGCGAACGATTTATTTAGTTAATTTATATCCCAAAATTACGTAAAGACAAAAGCAATATTTTTTCTTAATTTTTATTTTCTTTTTAATGTTTTAGTAATATTAATCTATAAATATTAATAAATATCAATTTTCATAAATTTTTACCCTTTATTTTGCCTTTTTAATTGTGTACGAGATTTTAATTAGTTTACTTGTAGTATAAACATAATTTCATATTTCATAAATAAAATATATTGATAATTTATTTGTTAATTTTTAACTTATTGCTATTAATTCTATTATATGAAGTATATATATATATAAGTGATATATAATCAATTGCTCAATGTTTATATGAAATTACTAGAAACTTATGGAATACCCACATATTTTATCGATGGAAAACATCCGTACGTATTACCGAAGGTTCTTTATTTTTATTTTAGCTTTTCTTTTTAAAAAAATTACCAAGGTAATTAGTTTCGTCATAATATCCACGAAAAAATCCCTAGGTAAATTTATTATTTACCTACGGAAACTAATTTCGCCGGCAACCTTATTTTTTTTAACAAAATTACCAACGAAAATTGATGTCGTCGGTAATTACTTATGGATTTTTTCCTTCTGTAAATTAATTTTTTATTTCTATACTTTATTTTATTTTTACCAATGAAAAATAAATTCGTCGCTAAATTTATTTGATATTTTTATTTATTATTTTTATTATGTTCTTTAATATATAATATAATTTCTAATATAAAATATAAATTCTAATATATAATATATGATATAAATTTTTATTTATAGTGTATAATATAATTTTAATACATATTGTATATAATATAATTTTTAATATATATAAGCATATATATATATGTGTGTATATATAAAAATCAAAACAAAATATACAATCAAAATCAATTTAGCCAAGTGGCAAATTGGCATTTCCAAACAGCATAGGTCTTGGGTTCGATGCTTCTTGGGAGCAAAAAATCAGTTGTTAAATGTCAGGAAAATCACTAAGACTGGAGATGCAAAATGGTGCCCAGCGCCATTTATCAGGCCCAGCATTGTGCCAATTTTGGTGCTATTCTAGAGATATGAACAGTGCAGCGCCACAAATGGCGCTGCACTGTTCATGCGCTATCCTTTTTTTTAATTTAATTTCTTTTAAAATGCATTTTATTAATTAGAATTAGTAGAAAATAATATTAAAATCAATTCAATTACATGTGATGATTTTTTTAAAATATGGTATGAATAATACTATAAGATTTAAAATACTACACACAAAATTATAAATTTTACATAAAATACATTACAAAATACTGGAACATAAAATTACAACAACGATAAATAAATTTGTTTATGTATTATTATGAATTTTTATTTTAATAGTTTGTATTAATTTCATTAAATTTTTTATTTTTTGAATTTGATTAATTTTGAAAATAAAAAATAATAAATTTTACAATAAATAAAATTACTCATATAAAATTTTATATAAGTAAAATAATAAAATCGAAATAAAAAAAAGAATTTTATGGAATATTCTTTTTTAGTGCAGAAAGTAGTGCAGACTGCTGGAGATATAATGTAAATTTTGCGCTATAGTAGTGCAAATTCGGCACCAAAATAGTGCAGAGTGCTGGAGATGGTCTAAAGTGCTACAAGAAAGTGTTATTGTTGTTTAAAAAAAAGGTGTTATATTTTGACAAAAAAAAAGTGTTGCGATTAGACTTTTATGTAACATTTTATAATTTTTTTTTTAAAGTGTTACAATAGATGAGTACTTAATGTAACACTAAAGCTATTAAAAGAGATATCGTAGACTATAGATAGCACGGGCAAGTGCATCACCATAAAAAATGCTACCTATTATTTATAGTAACATTTTATCGCTATTATGTAACATTTTTTGGATGTTATACCTTATGTCACTTATGTTGTAGTGACGCTTGTTTATATTCGTTTATTTAGTTAATGTTCGTCTAATAAACGAACATAGCTTGAACAATTATATACTAATTCATTAGTATAAAATACTCATGAACAAGCTCATATATCTTAATTTTAATATTAAAATTTTACATATTAAGTGAAATATAAACATTCAAAGTTAAACATATATAATTCTAGTTTCTAGTAGTATTGTATAGTACAATCTATAATTCTATATAGTAGGGAAAAAAAATATGATATTAAAAAAATCATTAACATATGAATTAAAGTTAAATTAGTTCACGAACACGAACTCGTCAAAGGTAATTCTGCTTATTTGTTTGTTTTTTGTTCGCGAACAGAATTATTCAATGTTCATGAATAAGCAATGAACAAGAACTCGAATACGAACATATTCACGAATAAATTCGAACACAAAAAAAAATTTAACAAACAAATACGATCAAGGTTTTTAAAATTTAAAGAGAGCTCAAGCCCGTGTAAAATTAAACAAACTTTTGTCAAACAGGCTAAAGTTCGGCTTGACTCGGATCGTTTACATCCCTAGGTATGGTGTGCAGTGTTGTAAATATCGGCCTAGGCGGCCCCCTAGGCGCCCTTAAGTCGATCCGATTTACCCAAATCGGTCGAAAAAATCGGTTTGGTTGAAAATAGGGCTAGGCGGCGCCAAATCGGAGCTAGGCGCGCTAGGCGGCCAAAAATCGGGTCTAGGAGGGCGCCTAGGCGGTCTAGGCGGAAAAAAGGCCAAAAATGGGTAAAAATTCAAAAAAAAAATAAAAAACAAGAAAAATATGTTGTTTCTAGGCGGCCGTCTAGGCGGTCTAGGCGCCTAGCGATTTCTGCAACCATGATGACGTGAGGGAAACACTAAGTTCATGGGGTAAAATATTACAAAAAAAAATGCTTCAGGAGGTAAAGTGTAATTTACCCTTATATAATAATATCACAAATGCATTATTCACTCTTTTTTATTTTTCAATCACCAATCTCATTTGATTACTATTTTACTATAAAAATAATCACATAACTATATATTAATTTCATTACATTTTCATTGTATATACAACCATACTCTCATAATACATTCTTTTTTTTCCAAGTAAACACAATTATCCCGAAAATAGATTAGAGTGGACTGAAAAAGTTAGATTATCATCCGTAAAGTAGAATAGGAGATGAAACACGATTTTGGCATATAAGATCTCATCCAACGACCAGACCAAATCCTCTATTCCAACTTGTGTTTCATCTCGTATCCAAGGATATTCAATACACGCCAAGTATATACAATAATGATGCCATCGATACACTTGACGTGTAATGGTGATATTTGGAAGATGAGATGATGCGCGATTTAAAATAGAAGATCTCGTGTGTCGAACGACACATATCACATTCAATACCCAAATTACGGAAAATTATACAATTTATATTCTAATCAAATAATATAGACCCACTTAGCTTATTATCATCTTCAATTAATAGTCTAATTAACCATGACAATTATTCAACCTCATCAATATGTCAATTGTACCCCTCTAGATTTAATCTTCAAGCTGAATATGTCAAAACGACTGACTCAATTTTATACAGTGCCTCAAAAATACATTCAACCACTCAAAAAATATATATTCAACCAACCAAATAGACCGTTTTTAATATAGAACAATACTTTTTAGTCCTTCCACAATTCCTGTTTGTGGTGAAAAATCAATATCTTTTAGTAAACTCAACGACATTTGCCTCAAAAATTTAGTGCTAATATCTAATTTTTTGGACGTATTAAGTTTAATTCCAATATTAAAACCATATTCAATGCTAACGGTCTATATCATTAATCTTCATTTAATGTGTTTCCTTAAAAGCTTAAGCATTGAACATACTAAAGGACATCAAAAGTAGCCAGTTTTAGCATTTTAATATATTGGTCATTATCATGTTCAATTCAGCCATAATTTTTTTTATGATTATTTGTATTAATTTTTTAAGGGATGATTACAAAAAGACCCCTGAGATTCGGGCTAATTACAAAGAAACTCGAAGATTTTTTAAAATTACAAAAAATACCGTTGAAGTTTATTTCGTCTTATATTTTCTCATGTACAAGCAAAAACACATTTAAAAACTCCCCTGACATTTATAAAAATATTATAATTACCCAATCAAAATTTAAGACATAATCAAACCTGATAATTTTTCTATATCTCTAGATTTTTTTTAATTAACCCAAATCTCAATTATGTTTTTAAATTTATCCCTTTTTTAATTAATGCGAGGAATATCAACTAGCAATCAATACCATTTGTATAAGAGAGAAACATTCAAGGTCTCAATTCAACCCAAGAAAGACTTTTATTCATTGGCCCACTCTTTCTAATTATTAATGGTCAACATTTATGTTTTCTTATCAATTTACATTTAACGCGTTCGTTGACTCAAAAAAAAGGAGAAAGAAAGAAAAATTGTGAGTAAAATAGTTTAGTGTGATTAGGATTTAGGGGCGTCAATTTGTGACACCATTCGATGTCCTAACACGAACGTTCTAACACGAATTTAGCAGGTATAGGTAGAACTCTTTGCAGGTTCGGGTCAAATTCATCAGACACAATTAACATAGGAAAAAATAGGTTAGGTCAGGTCGACCAGCATGTCAATATGCATGATTGATCTATTTTCATATTTTGTGATGTTTTAGTTGGTTATATTATGTTGGACAAATTATTGAATGCATTTTCTAATAATTTAATTTAATCTTTATTTGTAATTTTGGATTTTCTCCATTTTTTTAATTTTTTCGCGTCAATTTTAAATTATATAGCTAGGACGTATTTCGTGACGTGTTGTTTTTCCTGTGTATTAAACAAGCCGTGTTCGTGACGGGTATCTTGACACAAATAATTAAACGTGTCGTATTTGTGTTTGCGTCAAACTTATAATACCCGTGTCAGAATACGATCCACGAACACAAATTTCAACACAATGGACACCTAAAAAATGGCTCATGACGGGGATCAATAAAAAAGAAAATGCACTTTAAAAAATGGTTTGAAAATATCAAATCTTAATCAGAAGTAAATGCTTTCATCCAATATTAAACAAATTTCTAGTGATGACCTTCCAATCTTATGAGTTATGACAACAAATGAAACGAATTATTTTCCCCTTTTTGCCGTTTTGGTGCGTAGTAAAAAATATTTTCCATACCAATGACCTTGTAGCCAAATTGGTTACAAGTGAGGTAATCATTGGCCTCTTCTGAAGAGGTTAAGGGTTCGAGTCCTCGGGAATGCAATGGTGGAACTATTAATATTTAATATTGAGGGGACGACGACTTCTTATGCGCGGTAGTTGAGGATATTAGGAACTCGGGAGCAATTGTACATTCCCCCAGTTTATTTGGGGCAGTTGCCGGGGAAAAACATTTTCCAGAAGTTGAACTACATACTTCCATTAATAAGACTTACCAAAAGTCAACTGAAATCGAAACAAATGAATTAATCAAATGATGGCGGCGAAAACACTGATATAGCGGTTTCATTCAAACATTCTGGGCCTGTTTGTTTATGTTTCCATGGTCCATTTCTAGTTTCTGGAGTTGGAAATGGAATTTTGAGAATTTATTGGTTTTCGTGTGGAAATTGGGATTGTGTTTGGATGAATGAATTGAAATGTGTTTTATGTAGGGTTGGAAATGAGATTGTGTTTGATTTGAGTAGTTTTGAAATATTATTTTATGTATATAATAATTGAAAAGTTGGTAGTGGTGGGGTCCACTTCAATATTTTAAGTTGAATATATAATATTATATTTGTAAGATTAAGTTGGTGGGTCCCATTAGATAGTTATAATTTAAAAATAGTAATATTTTAAGTAGATAAAGTTGATAATGGTGGGTCCCACATATATAATTAGGTTAAAATATGAGAATAGTGATTGATAAGTAATGATGAGTGATGTAGGGTAGTGTATAAGTTTGAGAATAGAAATTATAGGTTTGAAATGTTGTTTTATGTGAAAAATAGAAAATGAAAATGATGATTTCCATTGGAAATTTTATGAACAAACATGATTCCACTTTTATGTATAGTTGGAAACTGGAAAGAGGTCATTGGAAACATAAACAAACAAGGCCTCTATTTTCCATACTACGTAAAACAGAAGCTTGAAAAGTTCTTATTATCTTCTTTTCAGAAATAAAAAAAAAGAAAAGTTATCTATCCCTTGCGGTCTTCCCATAACAAAAGACTTTGAATTGACAAATTCATAAAAAGCTCATCCTATTTTGCCTATAAATAGAAGCCTTCATCCATCTCATCTCCATATCAATTACTACCAACAAAATTAACAATGAAGCCTACAAGCCTTTCATATTCTTCTCTTTTTCTTTTTCTTGCAATCCTTTCATGCTCGTCGTGGCATGCTCAATCCCATGGCCACAATGATTTTCTTCAATGTCTATCCCTTCATTTCCAAAATACTACTGAAATTTCCCGCATCGTTTATACTCCAAACAACCCTTCATACTTATCCATCCTCCGATCTTCCATAAGAAACCGAAGATTCGAATTCGCTTCCAATCCTAGACCTCAGGTCATTGTTACCCCAATGTATGAATCCCAAATTCCGGCTATTGTGTTGTGTGCCAAAGAAAACGATTTGCAAATTAGAACTCGAAGCGGTGGGCATGACTACGAGGGGCTTTCGTATAGATCCCCAGTCCCATATATAGTTCTTGATTTGGTCAACCTAAGTGAAATAACAATCGATGTTGAGAAAAAAACCGCTTGGGTTCAAGCTGCTACAATTATTGGGCAACTCTATTATAAAATTAGTCAGACAAGCAGAACACTCGCATTTCATGCAGGTGCATGTCCCACCGTTGGAGTTGGTGGGCTCTTTAGCGGAGGTGGGAACGGGCCAATGATGAGAAAATTTGGCCTTGCTGCTGATAATATTATCGATGCATGTATGATTGATGTTGAAGGAAGGATTCTTGACAGAAAATCCATGGGCGAGGATCTTTTCTGGGCCATCAGGGGAGGTGGAGGTGCTAGTTTTGGAATTATAACTGCATGGAAATTGAATTTGGTTACTGTCCCGGAGACTTTGACCGTATTTTCAGTTAGCAGGACTCTTGAACAAAATGCAACGGAGCTCGTTCACAGATGGCAGTATGTTGCCCCCAATCTCCCCGATGATTTATTGATATCGATCTCGATTGGACCAGTAAATTCAAGTACTGGGGAGAAAACTGTACAAGCTAGTTTTGGTTCGTTGTATCTAGGCGGGGTGGATACATTACTTCAATTGTTGGAACAAAAGTTTCCAGAATTGGGTGTTAGGAGGGAAGACTGCATTGAAGTAAGTTGGATTCAAGCCTCCCTCTTTTTTGGTGGATATTCCATTGAAGAGTCGCCGCAAGTCATAACTAGCAGAAATCCACAAATTAGGAGCACACTTCCAGCAACAAGGTTTTATTTTAAAGCAAAATTAGACTACGTGCAGGAACCCATCCCAATATCTGGTTTTGAAGGTATGTGGAGACTATTGAAAGAGCGAGAAGCTGGTATGGCGGAAATGCTCGTAGTCCCATATGGCGGAAGAATGAAAGAGATTTCAGAATCTGCACTTCCCTTCCCTCATAGAGCAGGTAATTTGTACAAAATCCAACAATTAGCTTACTGGAATGAATCCGGAGCTGAGGCATCAGAAACATCCATAAGTTGGGTAAGAAAATTGTACAGGTACATGACTCCTTATGTTTCAAAATCTCCGAGAGCTGCTTACATCAACTATAGAGATCTCGATTTGGGAGTTAATAACCAAGGCAACACCAGTTATGCACAAGCTAGTATTTGGGGATTAAAGTATTTCAAGAACAATTTCAAAAAGTTGGTTCGGGTGAAAACTGCTACTGATCCAAGTAACTTTTTTAGAAACGAACAAAGTATTCCAATCCGATTCTCCAAGAGGAAGAACAACTAATGAGGATGCAAATTTCCCGGCGAATTAACGAAAAGAGAGTCACTTATCCTGAACTACAACAACAATTTTAGACATTATTTTATTGCATTATGTTAACTAATAAGCTCCTGTTATTTGTTTTTCACTCAGTTCTGTATTTTGACAATTTTATATATGTATACATTGGCTTTAAGTTGTTTAATTATGTGTTATGGTGTAAGTCATATGATTGTAGTTATTGGGCTTATTAATAAATGTTTCATTCTTTTTAAATTGCATGGTTGTCTATTTATATTTGTTTTCATCTGTACTCATTAAGCCGAAAAATATAGCCTCATATCAAATAATGTATTGACAATATTAAATAAATATCAATCTCTTGGTCAACATATATATTGAACAAACTATTTTCAAGGATGAATGACAAGTTTTTTTTCCCGTAAAAATTCGGCCCTGTTATGGTAGAGACACGAACCCGAGCCTCTTTACCGGATGGGATCTTCTATTCCAAAACCGTGTTTCATCTCCTATTCCAACCGTGTGGATGATTGACACGTGTATTACACTTACCATGTTAGAACCCTACCATTTCTGCTTGATTTATGCTTGAAAATTAACATGATAAGTGTAATACACGTGTCAATCATCCACACGGTTGAATAGGAGATGAAACACGGTTTTAGAATAGAAGATCCCATCCGCCTCTTTACGGGAGAATAATATCAATGGCTACTAGGCTAAAAGAATGTATGACAAGTTAATGCATGACTTTTCCTTCGATCCTTTAATTATAGGGTTGCGCATAGGATTATCTGTTCCAAAAAAAGTGTTTCATTTTCTATTATATTGCATGTGTTAGAGAGTAACAAACTCGTTAGAACCGTTAGTTAGTTAGCTTTCTGTTAAAGATGACAGTTAACTCTAACAACCTCACACAGCAGCCTTGTATAAATATGTTGCAGTTCTTCAATGAAATCAATCAAGTTCTATGCTCAGTTTATATTTTCTCATTTCCTGTTTCGTTATGGTATCTAGAGCGAGCACTCCTCCGCTGCGCTCTCCGGTCATCTTCTCCTGATATTTTTTTCTCCGTCATGGTCGCTCCGCGACGTCTCTCGTTACTTCTCTTCCATATTTCACTCCCGATAATTTTGCGTTTGGATCGCAATAACTACAATTTTTGGAGAGCATGATCCTTTCCACTGCTCGTGCTCATGGTTTCAAGATTTTTTGTTTGATCGTCGCTCCTCCGAAGTACTCCCCCTCTCCGTCTGCGCCTACGTCCGCCACGCTTCTAAGGTTTGTGTAAACCGGATTATGTAAATTGGATGAGGAAAGATCAATAATTAGAAAAAAATGAGAATAGTGATTAATAAGTTATGTAGGGTAGTGTATAGGGATTTAGAATTGAAATTATAAATTTGAAATGTTTTATGTGAAAAATAGAAAGTGAAAACGATGATTTATATTGGAAAGTTTATAAACAAACCTGATTCTATTTAATTTTATGAGTATTTGAAAAATTAATAAAAGACTTCTACCCATGCACAGGTTCAAATAGAAAGGCTTAACATCTCTATATAAAAATTATTAAGTGGAACGACTGATTCAAGTTTAATATGAATTCTCAATTTACGCGTTTGTGGACAATAGATATGTATATATCATATTCTAGTGGTTGACCTCGAAGAAATATTTGAATAATGGAGAAACTGGATTGACCAAGAAAAATGGAAAAATAATGATTGATAACACAAATTGTTTGAGGTCTTTAATTACAAAATTATTTGAAGTCTTTAATTACTTTATCATCAATTGATGGCTACAAAACAGAATGAAAAGAAAAGGTCATTTTCGCATTTTGGTGCTTAAGAAAGTTGGACAAAACAGAATAAGTTAGATTGAAACTTGGGACTTGGCATTGAAATCTAAGTACGAAGAATCAATCAAATGATGAAAACGAAATATTTACAACTGCTTCGTTCAATTATTATATGCCAACAGACCCCAAATACGATTGCTTCAACAAAAGACTTTGAATTGACAAATTCATTATCAGCACCTCCCATATTTGTACCTATAAATAGAAGCCTTCATCCATCTCATTTCCATATCAATTACTACCAACAAATTAACAATGAAGCCTACAAGCCTTTCATATTCTTCTCTTTTTCTTTTTCTTGCGATCCTTTCATGCTCGTCGTGGCATGCTCAATCCCACGGCCACGATGATTTTCTTCAATGTCTATCCCTTCATTTCCAAAATACTACTGAAATTTCTCGCATGGTTTATACTCCTAACAACCCTTCGTACTTATCCATCCTCCGGTCTTCCATAAAAACCGAAGATTCGAATTCGCTTCCAATCCTAGACCTCAAGTCATCGTTACCCCAATGTATGAATCCCAAATTCCGGCGATTGTGTTGTGTGCCAAAGAAAACGATTTGCAAATTAGAACTCGAAGTGGTGGCCATGACTACGAGGGACTTTCGTATAGATCCCCAGTCCCATATTTAGTTCTTGATTTAGTCAATCTTAGTGAAATAACAATCGATGTTGAGCAAAAAACAGCTTGGGTTCAAGCTGCTGCAATTATTGGGCAACTCTATTATAAAATTAGTCAGACAAGCAGAACACTCGCATTTCCTGCAGGTGCATGCCCCACTGTTGGAGTTGGTGGGCTCTTTAGTGGAGGTGGGTACGGGCCAATGATGAGGAAATTTGGCCTTGCTGCTGATAATATTGTCGATGCACGTATGATTGATGTTGATGGAAGGATTCTTGACAGAAAATCCATGGGCGAGGATCTTTTCTGGGCCATCAGGGGAGGTGGAGGTGCTAGTTTTGGAATTATAACTGCATGGAAATTGAATTTAGTTACTGTCCCAGAGACTTTGACAGTATTTTCAGTTAGCAGGACTCTTGAACAAAATGCAACAGAGCTCGTTCACAGATGGCAATACATTGCCCCCAATCTCCCTGATGATTTATTGATCTCCATCTCGATTGGACCAGTAAATTCAAGTACTGGAGAGAAAACTGTACAAGCTAATTTCGGTTCATTGTATCTCGGCGGGGTGGATACATTACTTCAATTGTTGGGACAAAGGTTTCCGGAATTGGGCGTTAAGAGGGAAGACTGTATTGAAGTAAGTTGGATTCAGTCCGCCCTGTTTTTTGGTGGATACTCCATCGAAGAGTCGCCGCAAGTCATAACGAGCGTAAATCCACAAATTAAGAGCACGCCAAAAGAAAAGGTTTTATTTTAAAGCAAAATTAGACTACGTGCAGGAACCTATCCCAGTATCTGGTTTTGAAGGTATGTGGAAACTATTAAAGGAGCGAGAAGCTGGTATGGCGGAAATGCTCGTAGTCCCATATGGTGGAAGAATGAGTGAGATTTAATCGCCGCTTCCTTTCCCTCATAGAGCAGGTAATTTGTACAAAATCCAACAACTAGCTTACTGGGATGAATCAGGAGCAGAGGCATCAGAAACGTCCATAAGTTGGGTGAGAAAATTGTACAGTTACATGACTCCTTATGTCTCTAAATCTCCTAGAGCTGCTTACATCAACTACAGAGATCTCGATTTGGGAGTTAATAATAACGAGGGCAACACCAGTTATGCACAAGCTAGTATCTGGGGGTTGAAGTATTTCAAGAACAATTTCAGAAAGTTGGTTCGAGTGAAAACTAATATTGATCCCAGCAACTTTTTCAGAAACGAACAAAGTATTCCGATTTGATACTCCAAGTGGAAGAAGAACTAAATTAAGAGGACTAAAGTTCGCAGTGAAAGAAGCATCAAGCACAGAGATACTTCTTGTTGACACCAAACTATTTCATATATTCTTTTATTGAATTTCATTTATTCATTGATTTTAGTTGATGATAATTTTAGGTGTTTGTATTTAAATTGTGCATTTTACAAGTTTATTGTTGACCTGATAGTGGTTATGTATTGTGGGAAATGCGACGTTAGTTAAGTTAAATGTAATTTTATTGCATTGTTAATATACTGTTTCATTCTTTTTGTTACACCTTTCTCCATTAGTGTCTTTCTCATGTATCTTCATAAATAATTGCCACTCTCATAACATGGACCAAAATATAAAACAAAAATGTTGATACGCAATACATTATAACATGGTGAAAGAACATTTTCTAAAGGCTTAACTGATTGATCGCCGTACAAATATTTCAATTCCACTTTTAATGTAGGATCATATCAAACTCATGAGATACAGTCGCAAGATTTTTTGAATTTTCCGTCAAGTCCTCTCCAGTAGAAGTTGGAACAAAGCTGAAACTTTTCACACAAACTTGTCTGTACGTATTCTGTCGGAAATTACCGATGATTGGCGTTCGTCGGTAATTTCCGCCGGTACTTCACGGAATTCTTGTAGTGTCTTGAATCCCGTTTTGCTTCCGTCGAATTCAAATACCGAAATTACATAGACGGTCTTTCTGTTCATAAAAATTTCCCAAGAGCCCAAGACACTCACGAGCTATTTTGAGTCATTACGGTGAATTTCAAATCCATATTATGGTAGTGTTTGCAAAAACTTCTGCTTTTAGAAGACGTGATTTATTGAAGTAGAAGTAAAAGTAGTTGAAAATCAAAAGTTAGTAGTGTTTGAAAATAAAATCAGGAATTGAGAATCAGCAGTTGAGATTGTCTGGTAAAAAATTGGATTATTTGTTTGTAAAAATTAAATTAGTAGCAGAAGCAGAAATCTAAATTACTCCTCTCCTTGCTTTTAGATTCTGATTAAATAAAACCGAGTCAAAAGTAAAAGCTGGCATTTGCAAACACTACGTGATTTTTTTTTTCAGTCAAAAACTAAGAAGTGTTATTTCTTAGTGATTGCAAACACTCCCTATATCGAGTCATTTGAAATCCCTCCACAAATCCAAATTCTTCCATCCAAACGCAATCTCAATGAATTCATTTGGTTCATAAATGAAACCAGTGCTAATAAACAAAGCAATCTAATATGTTTGAAAGTATTAAGTTTTAAATCCAATATTTAAAACCAAAATTACATGCTAACGACCTATTTATTAGTCCAGGTGCATATGCTTCCTTAAAGCTGTGAACACACTAAAGGACACTAAATTCAGTGCTAGTATTTTCGGCCATAATTATTTTATTAGGCTTAATTGCAAATTTAGTCCTATAACTCGCAAGGTAGGCAATTTTAGTCCTGTAATTTCTTGACGTGGTATTTTTGATCTTTGACGATTTTATCTTTTAGTCAAAATAGAAATTTTGATCCCGTAACTTTTAACGGTCATAGGTATTATGAGTATTCTGGATATTTTGCCTAAAGGACAACTGTATTAATTGTGGGGAAAAATAAAATATTAAAGCACTTAAGTGGACCAGAATTGCATAAAATCAGAACTTGTACGACCAAAATTATGCAAATTAGAACTGATGGGATCAAAATTGCACCGAATGAAAATCTTACGGGATAAAAATTACAACATAAAATATTTACATGACCAAAATTACTAGTCCCCCATAATTACGGGACCATTTTT
The DNA here is from genome assembly GCA_016081115.2 of Rehmannia glutinosa. NCBI lineage: Eukaryota > Viridiplantae > Streptophyta > Magnoliopsida > Lamiales > Orobanchaceae > Rehmannia > Rehmannia glutinosa. The sequence goes on along the minus strand of CM071933.1, from coordinate 77,400,150 downwards.
GCAATTAAACCTTTATTTTTTATTTTTTATGAAGTGGTCATGTGAGAAATATCATTTAGCAATCAATAATGTTTGTGTAAGAGAGAAACATTCAAAATATGAATTGAAGAAAGACTTTCAAATGCAGTGGCTCAACTCAACATGTAGAAAGTCCTAATATGGCCTTTTCAGTTAGGATCGTTATTTCTATTTTCTTCTTAATTCACATTTCACGCGTTCAATGACTCGAAAAAAAAAAAGAAAAAAAGAAGCACAGCAGAAGATAAAAACTGGGATCAATGAAAACAAATTTAATCTAAAAAATGCTTAAACAAATATCAAAACTCAATTATAAGTAACTGCTTTTAATGCAATATTAAACAAATTTCTAGTCATAACCTACCAATCTTAAACAAATTTCCCTTTAGGTAAGTCGTAAAATAAATTTCCAGAAGTTAACTATATATTAATCCATTAAAAAATAATTCACTTAAGACCTGGCAAGAGTCAACTGAAATAAATTAAAAAAAAAAATGAATCAATCAAATTATGGAGGCAAAAACACTGATAACGTTTCATTCAAACATTCTATATTTCATACTACGTAAAACCGAATAATGAAAGGAAGAAAGTCAAGCCCCCATGACCCCTTCTGTATAAAATAACATAACAAAAGACTTTGAATTGAAAAGTTCATAAACAGCTCCTCCCATTGTGCCTATAAATAGAAGCCTTCATGCGTCTCATCTCCATATCAACTAGACAATTACTAACAACAAACAATGAAGACTACAAGCCTTTCATATTCTTCTCTTTTTCTTTTTCTTGCGATCCTTTCATGCTCGTCGTGGCCTGCTCAATCCCATGGCCACGATGACTTTCTTCAATGTCTGTCCCTTCATTTGCAAAATACTACTGAAATTTCTCGCATCGTTTATACTCCGAACAACCCTTCGTACTTATCCATCCTCCGGTCTTCCATAAGAAACCGAAGATTCGAATCCGCCTCCAATCCTAGACCTCACGTCATTGTTACCCCTATGTATGAATCTCAGATTCCGGCTATTGTGTTGTGTGCCAAAGAAAACAGAATGCAAATTAGAACTCGAAGCGGTGGTCATGACTACGAGGGACTTTCTTATAGATCGAAAGTCCCGTATGTAGTCCTTGATTTAGTCAATTTAAGTGAAATAACAATCGATGTAGAGCAAAAAATAGCATGGGTTCAAGCTGGTGCAATTATTGGGCAACTCTATTATAAAATCAGTCAGACAAGCAGAACACTCGCATTTCCTGCAGGTGCTTGTCCCACTGTTGGAGTTGGCGGACTTTTTAGTGGAGGTGGGTACGGGCCAATGTTGAGAAGATTTGGCCTTGCCGCTGATAATATTATCGATGCGCATATGGTCGACGTTGAAGGAAGGATTCTTGACAGAAAATCCATGGGCGAGGATCTTTTCTGGGCCATCGGAGGAGGTGGAGGAGCTAGTTTGAATCATAATCGCATGGAAACTTAAGTTGGTTCTTGTCCCGGAGACTTTGACCATATTCTCGATCACAGGATTTGGAACAAAATGCAACGGAGCTCGTTCATAGATGGCAATACATTGCCCCCAATCTCCCTGATGATTTATTGATCTCAATCTCGATCGGACCAAGAAATTCAAATCGGCGTAAAACTATACAAACTAGTTTTGGTTCGTTGTTTCTCGGCGGGGTTGATACACTACTTCAATTGTTGGAACAGAGGTTTCGGAATTGGGAGTTAAAAGGAAAGACGCATTGAAGTAAGTTGGATTGATCCGCCTTGTTTTTTGGTGGATATTCCATCAAGAGTCGCCGCAAGTCATAACGAGCGTAAATCCACAAATTAGAGCACGCTTCAAAGAACAAGGTTTTATTTTAAAGCAAAATTAGACTACGTTCGTAAAACCCATCCCAAAGATCTCGGGTTTGAAGGTATGTGGAAACTATTAAAGGAGCGAGAAAGTTCGGTATGGCGGAAATGCTCGTAGTCCCATATGGTGGAAGAATGAGTGAGATTTAAGAATCGCCGCTTTCCTTTCCTCTCAGAGCGAGGTAATTTGTACAAAATCCAACAACTAGCTTACTGGGATGAATCAGGAGCAGAGGCATCAGAAACGTCCATAAGTTGGGTGAGAAAATTGTACAGTTACATGACTCCTTATGTCTCTAAATCTCCTAGAGCTTCTTACATCAACTACAGAGATCTCGATTTAGGAGTTAATAACCAGGGCAACACCAGTTATGCACAAGCTAGTATATGGGGGTTGAAGTATTTCAAGAACAATTTCAGAAAGTTAGTTCGAGTGAAAACTACTATTGATCCAAGTAACTTTTTCAGAAACGAGCAAAGTATTCCAATTCGATTCTCCAAGTGGAAGAACTAAATTAGGAGGACTAAAAGTTCGCTGTGAAAGAAACATCAAGCACAGAGATACTTCTTGTTGACAACAAACCATTTCATATATTCTTTTATTGAATTTCTTTTATTCATTGATTTGTTAGTTGATGATAATTTTAGGTTTTTGTATTTAAATTGTGCATTTTACAAGTTTAATTGTTGACCTGATAGTGGTTATGTATTGTGGGAAATGCGACGTTAATTAAGTTAATGTAATTTTATTGCATTGTTAATATACTGTTTCATTCTTTTTGTTACACCTTTCTCCTGAAAAAAAAAAACAGCATGTTTGATGGTTATTTATAAAAACTTTGAGAATAAAACTACTGGTTTGGAAACACTTTTTCAATGGACATTTTGATCTGAAAGTCCATTTCCAATAAAATAGATGTTGGGTGATTAATTTAAAATAGACTTTCCGATAAGTCACTAGAAGTTAGAAGTCAAAGTTTTTTAAAATGTCACTTGTGAAGAAATCCATTTGCTAAATGTGCCATTACATAAGTGTTCTCAATCATGCACAATGTCTATTTTCAAAAGTTCATTTTAGAGAAATGCAAATTTGTGACCAAGCACGGCGAACTACCCCAGACCAACTATTTATTTCCTTAGCAAAAATATATAACTTTTTTTTTCTCTTATTGGTTGAGCCCAATTTGTGTTGTGCTAGGGACCATGGGTGCACACACTACCTACGTCCCTTGTTTGTGATTTTTGAGTTTTATTAATTGCACTTATGCCGATGCCAGTAAAGTGCATTTCCACCAAACACTTAAAGATATTTATAAGTACTTAAAGTTGTATTATTTTTTTTTTTTTTTTTTGATAAGCTCGCGCTTACGCTTACCGACTACGCCCGAGGACAACGACTCGGCTCCTCTCCTCATTGCCGCCAAGGTAAACGCGGGATGTGCACGCATCGGCGTGTTCGACAGTGGTGGCGACGTACAACCGATCCTCCAGGTAAAGAGAACAATTATGTTCGACCCCCAATCTACTAATAACGATCTCTCCCCGAATCGAACCCACACGGATGCTATTCAAGATGAGTTCCCACCAAATCTTCACCACCGCATATGCCCTGGGAGAGCAATTTGATGGAGCAGGGATAAGAACCTCTGACCTCCACCCCACAAACAATTTGATGGAGCAGGGATTTGAACCCCTGACCTCCACCCCACAATTGTTTGTGGTGGCCAAGTGGGCTAAACCACCTGGTTCTTAAAGTTGTATTATTCATTATTAATTAAATGAAATCAGTGCCAATAAACAGGTCTAATCTAATTTGTTTGGGAGAGTAGTAAGTTTAAATTCCAATATTAAAACCTCAATTCCATGCTAAAGGTGTATATTATTAGTTTCCGTTAAATGTGTTTCCTTAAAACAGTGAGCTTACTAAAGTACACCAAATTCAGTGCTAGCCAGTTAATTAGCATATAATCGGTAATTAGCATTTTCGGCCATAATTTTTTTCATGTTATTTTACGAAGTGATCATTTTAGGAATATCAATTAGCAATCAATAATGTTTAGGATAGAAACATTCAAGATATCAACCGAAGAAAGACTTTTTGTCCATGGGACCCACTCGTTCAAATGCAGTGGCTCAACTCAACAGATAGAAAATCGTAATAGGGATTTTTCAGTTAAGATCATTATTTCTATTTTCTTCTTAATTCACATTTCACGCGGTCGTTGGCAAAAAGAAAACGAGTAAGTCACTTGTTAGACCGTATTATGGATTTAAATTCATGAGATGAATCCAACCTATTTTACAAATCAAAGTACGTAAGTTAGATCTAAATTCAAATGGGTTACCTAATATGAGTCAATTAGGATCCGTCTCACGGAATTAAATCTGTGAGACCGTCTCATACGAGTTTTTGTCAAAAAAAAAAAAAGAAAAGAAGAAGAATTGTGTGCATAACATTTTAGTGTGTTTGAAATAAAAATTGGGTCATGAAACTGGGATCAACGAATAGAAATTTAATCTAAACAAAATGCTTAGAAAAATATCAAAACTTAATTAGAAGTAATTGCTTTTCATCCAATATTAAACAAAAGTCTAGTCATCATGAAGCTAAAGGAGCTAATGCAACTGAAACAAATTATTTTCCCTTTTTTGCCGTTTGGTGCGTAGTAAAAATAGATTTTCCAGAAGTTAAAACATATATTAATTCCATTAATATATAAATAATTCACAAGAGTCAACTGAAATCAAAAAAAATGAATCAATCAAATTATGGCAGCGAAAACACTGATAACGGTTTCATTCAAATTAAACATTCTATATTCCATACTACGTAAAACCAAATAATGAAAGGAAGAAAGTCAAGCCCCCACCACATGGCCCATACTGTATAACAATAGCAAAAGACTTTGAATTGAAAAGTTCATAAACATCTCCTCCCATTGTACCTATAAATAGAAGCCTTAATGCATCTCATCTCCATATCAATTAACAGCAACAAACAATGAAGACTACAAGCCTTTCATATTCTTCTCTTTTTCTTTTTCTTGCAATCCTTTCATGCTCGTCGTGGCATGCTCAATCCCATGCCCACGATGATTTTCTTCAATGTCTATCCCTTCATTTGCAAAATAATACTGAAATTTCCCATATCGTTTATACTCCAAACAACCCTTCGTACTTATCCATCCTCCGGTCTTCCATAAGAAACCGAAGATTCGAATTCGCCTCCAATCCTAGACCTCACGTCATTGTTACCCCTATGTATGAATCTCAGATTCCGGCTATTGTGTTGTGTGCCAAAGAAAACGGAATGCAAATTAGAACTCGAAGCGGTGGTCATGACTACGAGGGACTTTCTTATAGATCGAAAGTCCCGTATGTAGTCCTTGATTTAGTCAATTTAAGTGAAATAACAATCGATGTAGAGCAAAAAACAGCATGGGTTCAAGCTGGTGCAATTATTGCGCAACTCTACTATAAAATCAGTGAGACAAGCAGAACACTCGCATTTCCTGCAGGTGCGTGTCCCACTGTTGGAGTTGGCGGACTCTTTAGTGGAGGTGGGTACGGGCCAATGTTGAGAAAATTTGGCCTTGCTGCTGATAATATTGTCGATGCGCGTATGATCGACGTTGAAGGAAGGATTCTTGACAGAAAATCCATGGGCAAGGATCTTTTCTGGGCCATCAGAGGAGGTGGAGGAGCTAGTTTCGGAATCATAACTGCATGGAAACTTAAGTTGGCTACTGTCCCGGAGACTTTAACCATATTCTCGATCAGCCAGACGACGAACAAAATGCAAAATCGAGCTCGTTCACGAGATGGCAATACATTGCCCCCAATCTCCCTGATGATTTATTGATCTCAATCTCGATTGGACCAGTAAATTCAAGTACCGGAAAGAAAACTATACAAGCTAGTTTTGGTTCGTTGTTTCTCGGTGGGGTCGATACACTACTTCAATTGTTGGAACAAAGGTTTCAGGAATTAGGAGTTAAGAGGGAAGACTGCATTGAAGTAAGTTGGATTGATCCATACTGTTTTTTGGTGGATATTCCATCGAAGAGTCACCGCAAGTCATAACGAGTAGAAATCCACAAATTAGGAGCACACTTCCAGTAACAAGGTTTTATTTTAAAGCAAAACTAGACTATGTACAGGAACCCATCCCAGTATCTGGGTTTGAAGGTATGTGGAAACTATTAAAGGAGCGAGAAGTTGGTATGGCAGAAATGCTCGTAGTCCCATATGGTGGAAGAATGAGTGAGATTTCAGAATCAGCGCTTCCTTTCCCTCATAGAGCAGGTAATTTGTACAAAATCCAACAACTAGCTTACTGGGATGAATCAGGAGCTGAGGCATCAGAAACGTCCATAAGTTGGGTGAGAAAATTGTACAGTTACATGACTCCTTATGTCTCTAAATCTCCTAGAGCTGCTTACATCAACTATAGAGATCTCGATTTGGGAGTTAATAACGAGGGCAACACCAGTTATGCACAAGCTAGTATTTGGGGGTTGAAATATTTCAAGAACAATTTCAGAAAGTTGGTTCGAGTGAAAACTACTATTGATCCAAGCAACTTCTTCAGAAATGAGCAAAGTATTCCAAGCCGATACTCCAAGTGGAAGAAGAACTGAAGAACTGCAAATTTCGTGGAGAAAAAACCATCAAGCACATAGATAATTCTTGTTGACAACAAACCATTTCAAACATTCTTTTATTGATTTCTTTTATTCATTGATTTGTTAGCTGATGATAAGTTCAGGTTTCTGTTTTTCAACTGTGCATTTTACAAGTTTATTGTTGGCCTTATAGTGGTTATGTACTGTGGGTATAATGTAACATTAATTTAAGTGAATGTAATTTTATTGCATTGTTAATATACTGTTTCATTTATTTATTTTTTGTTACACCTTTCTCCATCTGTCTCTGTTTCATGTATCTTCATAAATAACTGTCACTCTCATTTACACATGGTACCAAAATATAAAACAAAAATGTCGATACGGCAATACATTAGAACATGGTGAAAGAGCATTTTCTTTAGGCTAAATGTAAATACTTACCAGCCTGGAGATAGTATTTTCATTCTTCTTCTTCTCAAATATCAAAATTCCTGCCATTAATATCAGAACAGAAGATTAAACTTCTACTACTACAGATCCAAATTCAACCTATTTACAATTCTATATACTCGGGCATTACAAGGAAAAACAAAATTATAATCATCTTTCGTTCAGGCAAATAATCAAACAGATTGAGCAGAACCCTCAGATTAGGACCATCAAACTTTATGCCTAATTGATTGATCTTCGTACAACTATTTCAATTCCACTTTTCATGCATGATGATATCAAATTCATGAGATACAGTCAAAAGATATTTGAATTTAATTACCTTCAGGTCCTCTCCAATGAAAGTTTTGGAACAATCATCTCTTGGATCCCATTTTGCTATCTTCCAAGTTCAAATGCCGAAATTACATAAAAGGTCTTTTTGTTCATAAAATTTCCAAGAGCCAAGACACCGACGAGTAGTAGGTAATTTGTACAAAATCCAACAACTAGCTTACTGGGATGAATCAAGAACTTAAGCATAAATGTCCATAATTTGGGTAACAATATTGTACCCTCCTTAAGTTTCTAAATTTCCGAGACCCGACTCATATAATTAGTTTATACATAGACTGTGTGTATTGTTGTTCCAAGAGTACTTTATTTATATATATTGTTGGTGTTTATTTCATAATTCAAATTTGGCGCAAAATATTCTGACTGGAAAATATACAATATTTTGAGTGAAAAATTTACAAAGTTGGCATATATATATGAAGTTAGCGGTTCTAGTGGGTTTAATGAGCATTACCCACTAGACATGGTTATGGGTTGGAGTGGGTCTAGGTCTAATGTGAGACCGGACAGGGTAGACTACAGTTTTCTCTTGGTTATCCCAACTTCTCAAGTATTCTTAAGAATCAATGAGATTTTAGATTCTCATGACACTTCTGCGACATCATACTAACTTAGGCTTAATGCAAAATAAGGTCACTAACTATACCTTACAACAACAACTTTAAAATTTTTGGAATCGAGCCAAATTGCCCAAATTGGGGCTAATTGTCGCGTGACCTCAATTTTGAGCCCGAATTATCCTAATTTAGGCAAATTGCTTATGTGCGAACAATATAGCTTTTGTTAAGTAAAATAGGTCAGAAATTTATTTTAAAAATTTACGAATAAATATGAAAATCTTAATACCATTTTAAAATTTTGTTTGATTATATACTTTCTTATTTAAATAAGGGAAAAATACAACAATACCCCATGAACTTGACCCTATGTCTTATTTACTCCCTAAACTTGCAAATGTAACACTTACCTCCCTTAACCAAATTAAAATATAATGCATGGACAAAACTACCCTTAATAAAAACGAATCCACATTATTTTTAGTAAACTTTGAATATTTAGTGCCCTATTTAATTTACATTCTTATTAAATTCAAAAAATAATTTTTTTAATTGTATATTAAGTAATTTAAACTTTAAAAAACTAAAGCAATGTACAATAAATACCCAAAAAAGGTTTTTTTAGAATAAAAAAAGCATAAGTATGAATGATGAATGAAAAAATAAAGTATTAAGTATTTAATTTTAAAAAGCTTTCAATATTAGAAAAAAACACGAATAAATATATTTTCTGAAACCTAATTTGGTCATATATTTTACACTTCTTCATTTATTTATTGCTTATTCAATATGATTCATAGTCCCACAAACATCATTAATAAATTGACATCTTTAATGAATATTCAATATTATAAATGAAACGAATCCATTTAACTTCTTATTTTGTGGAAAAAAATATATTGTGTCTTTTTTCTACTTTGATTTTTTTATTACTTTTAATTTTGAAGAAAATTAAATTCATATGACAGAACAATTTGAGAGTTTTGTAACAATATATGATAACTATTGATAAACATATATAAAAGTTTGATAAAATAGAATCTTAATTATATAAAATAAATATATTGAAACCAAGTCGTAGCAATTGATGATTCGAGATTTTATATGAGATTATTGATAAAGGTACCTCCTGATTATATATATATATATATATATATATATATATATTATATACTGTAACATAATTTAATTTAATATAATATTAAATTAAATTTTATTCTTGAAAATGAAACATATTCTGTAAAATTATTAGTAATTTAAAAATGCTTTACGGGGATGTCCCCAGTCATGGAATTTAATGGAATTTAGAATTCCATAACATTTTAGGTGTCCTCAATTTGGATTTCTATGGAATCCATTAAATCTTGATGTCCTCAACTTGGATTTTAATGGATTCCACGGAAATCCAGCATCCTCAAACATTTATTGAATTCCATGGATTTCTTTGATAAATGGATTTGGGTGGAATTTGGTGGAATTATAAGCTATATTTATGAAGGACAAATTCCACACCTTCCCCCACGGAATTCAAATTCCATTTTCCCAATAATAATAATAATAATAATAATAATAATAATAATAATAATAATAATAATAATAATTGTCTATGGTAAAAAAAATTAACATATTTTTATCTCTTGTACCTATTCTCACGTATTGTCTTCTAATCTCAATTTTTTTTGTTATTGACTTATTTGAATATTCAGATTTCTTTATTTTTTCATGATCATGAAGTTATGCTGCTAAATTCATAAAATATCATTGAATATATTTTTTATATAATCCAACAAATTCCACTAAAATCTATTAAAATCTACATAATTCCATAGAATAAAATTCCATTAGAATCTGATGAAATCCATAATGGAATCCATAGAATTCTCTAAAAATCTATGAAATTCCATTGATTAAAAAATCCTTCAAATTCCATGTTGGGGACACCCTCCTTAATATAGATATCTGCCTAATGGAAATTTATGCTTAAAAATTGAACATATTCTGTAAAAATTTATTCTGGCCGACCCGGTCATTTCATATGCATTTTTCGTAGATTAGGTTTCATAAATATCTGCCTAATGGAATTCTGGATGGTCTGACCCGATTTTTCTCTTTGGCCCAACGTACTAGCACCTGCCGGCCTAGGCAGGTCCATTTGAAAGCTCTACTAGTCATTAGAATAGCATGTGGATTGCACGGGGGTCTCATCTAGTGTATATAATAACATTATAGTAACTATGTAATGGAACGAGATAAACATGGAAATTAGCATAAATAGAATACAAGTATCCTAACAATCAAGTTTGAGACGAGGAAGTAAAAAAAATTACCAAGTTTGAAACCTCCAAAATCAAAAAAATCCACCTACCAAAATCCTGATAAAGGCAAGAGAGGTCTAGTGATAAAGACATGTGTGAATTTTAATTACTACATAGTAGATACCATTCTTGATTTATCCAATAAAGGGATAAAAAAGACTGTGCTGCTCTTAATTTAAAATACTAAAAAGTAAATCAATCGTTTTAATAAATCATTCCAAATATAAATAAATAAAGCCTTGGCTGTTGAATTTTGCATCTGGGATTGAAGATATAAAAAAGACTGATTCAAGTTTAATATGCATTCTCAATGAACGCGTTTAATTTGTAGACAATAGATACATATTCTAGTGGTTGACCTGTAAGAACTATTTGAATAATGCAGAAACTGAAATGACCAAGAAAAATAAAAATATTTGAATTAATCAAATGATGTGGACGAAATTTTGACAACTGCTTCGTTCAAATATTATATGCCAACAGACTTCAAAAGTCTGAAAAACCTTTATGCCATAAACAAAGCGAATTAAGTCGGACCCCTGATGGTCTTCACAATATAACAAAAGACTTTGAATTGACAAATTCATGATCAGCTCCTCCTATTTTGCCTATAAATAGAAGACTTCATGCAACTCATATCCATATCAATTAACAGCAACAAACAATGAAGACTACAAGCCTTTCATATTCTTTTCTTTTTGTTTATCTTGCGATCCTTTCATGCTCGTCGTGGCCTGCTCAATCCCATGGTCACCATGATTTTCTTCAATGTCTATCCCTTCATTTGCAAAATACAACTGAAATTTCTCGCATCGTTTATACTCCGAACAACCCTTCCTACTTATCCATCCTCCGGTCTTCCATAAGAAACCGAAGATTCGAATCCGCCTCCAATCCTAGACCTCAGGTCATTGTTACCCCAATGCATGAATCCCAAATTCCGGCTATTGTGTTGTGTGCCAAAGAAAATGCAATGCAAATTAGAACTCGAAGCGGTGGTCATGACTACGAGGGACTTTCGTATAGATCTCAAATCCCATACGTAGTTCTTGATTTAGTTAACCTAAGTGAAATAACAATCGATGTAGAGCAAAAAACAGCCTGGGTTCAAGCCGGTGCAATTATTGGGCAACTCTACTATAAAATTAGTCAGACAAGCAAAACACTCGCATTTCCTGCAGGAGCGTGTCCCACTGTTGGAGTTGGCGGCCTCTTTAGCGGAGGTGGGTATGGGCCAATGTTGAGAAAATTTGGCCTTGCCGCTGATAATATTATTGATGCGCGTATGGTCGACGTTGAAGGAAGGATTCTTGACAGAAAATCCATGGGCAAGGATCTTTTCTGGGCCATCAGAGGAGGTGGGGGCGCTAGTTTTGCAATCATAACTGCATGGAAACTTAAGTTGGTCACTGTCCCGGAGACTTTGACCATATTCTCAGTTAGTAGGACGCTGGAACAAAATGCAACGGATCTTGTTCATAGATGGCAATACATTGTCCGACAGAATTTGGTGACATGGCTGCTGATTTGTCAAAGACATAAACATATGTAGGGCAGCAATCGAACCGAGCCGAGCCGAGCTTTTGAGTGTTTGAGTTTAACTCGTTTATTATCGAGTCGAATTCGAGCCTGAATTTATCGAACATATTGATGGCTCACGAACTCAAATATCCAACTTGAAATATACATCTAACCCTTGGAAGCCTCGCATGCTTTTGGAAGTTCCCTACTCCAGTCTAGTTCAATAGCTCCAATGGACGAAAAAGGGTATGAAAAAGGTGTCTTCGACAATGAAAGTGGCCTGTTCTACATAGGCCCTACCCAAAGCTTCCTTCTAAACAAAGGCACGCTCGATAGCAAGAAGCTAGTGACCTCTTTCAGGTCATTAACATGAAATTGACCACTAGGCATTATAGGGCTTGCGGATACGCTCAAAATGAATGGTTGCACGACATTTGAGGTCGACGGATGAGCCCACTGTGGTACCACTCATTTTTTTGTGAGGGTGTTTTAATTTAGGAAAAAAAAACAAAAAAGGAAAGGGACATGAGGTCCTCCCAATATATCAAATCGATTTCAAGCCAGCAAGAACATCAGTACAATTTTAATTTACGGTTATTATAACATGCAACTATTTCATGATCTTTCTTTGCTCTTAAAAGCATTAATTGAGAGTTATTAGTATTGAATTAATTACTTTAATTTGAGAGAACATTTTTTTCTTTTTTTGTTAACAAAATGAAATTTCAGAAAGTGAAACTTTAATCTTTAATCTTCTAAAATAACATATAAGAATGAATGAGAAAATTGCACTTTTGGTCCCATAAGAAAATGGGTCAAGCATTTTTAGTCCCACAATTTGCATTTTTGGTCCCAAATAATTTTTTTAAGCACATTTAGTCCCATATGATTCAAAATTTGCAATTTTAGTCCCAAAATTAACGGAAAACTTAACTGACCGTTAACTCTATTCTTACGGGACCAAAAGTGTATTTATCCAGAAATTAATAAAAAAATAAAAAAATTATTTGAAAAATCTGAAAAATGTACAATTTTGGAAAACAATAAAATTTAAAATTATTTGCAATTTATTTAAAAAGTTATAAAAAAGTCAAAAATATTTTAAAATCTAAAAATATGACAATTTGTTTAAAAAACAAAACATAGTAAAAAATGGAAATTGTTTTAAAATCCAAAAATTATAAAAATAAAATATGGAAATTGTTCAAAATAATTACAAATCATTTTTTAAAAAAAATTGACATGTACTTTAATTTTTTTAAAATATTTTAAATTCCAAAAAAAATCAAAACACTTTTTAAAACTTCGAAAAATGTTTTAAAAAAATCTAGAAGTTTTTTTTTAAAAATTATCAGATTTTAATATCCCGATTTTGGAATAATGTTAAGACTTTTAAATAAATTTTGGATTTTTTTAAAACTAAATTCAGTATTTTCATTATTTTTTATATTTTTTTTAATCATTTTTGTTTTGTGAAAAACATCAATGTTTTTACCCTATTTGGAATTTATAAAATAATCAGATTGTTTTGGTTAATATTTTTAAAATCTTCTAGTTTTCAATTTTTAATCCATTTTTCAGATTTTTGGAAAGTTTCTAGATTTTTAATTTTATATTAAATTTATTTTTATTATTTGAAGTAGTTGTCTGATTTTTGACACAACTTTCAGTTCTTTAAACAAAATTTTAGATTTTTAAAACATCATTTATTTTTAAAAATAACTTTTTGAAAATAATATTGAGTTTTTTTTAGTTTAGAATTTTAAAATATTTTAAATACATTTCAGATGTTTAAAACAGTGTGTAGATTTTTTTAACAAATTTCAAATTTCTTGTTTTTGTAATTTTCGGATTTGAAAATAACTTCAATTTTTTTAGACAAATCATCATATTTTTTTATTTAGTATTTAGATTTTAAAATTTTTGGACTTTTTTTTATATCTTTTTTAATAAATTGAAAATAATTGTAAATTTTTTGAAATAATTTTAAAATTGTTTGATATTTTTTTTCAGATTTTTTTTATCTTTTTTAATTAATTTTCTGATAAAATGCATTTTTGGTCCCGTAAGAATAGAGTTAACGACCAGTTAAGTTTTCCGTTAGTGTTTGGACTAAAATTGCAACTTTTGAATCATATGGGACTAAATGTGCCTAAATGCAAATTGTGGGACTAAAAGTGCTTGATCCCTTTTCTTATGAGACCAAAAATGCAATTTCCTCAAGAATGAATATACTTGGTATAAGGGAGTAGAAATAATAGATAAAACAAAGTTCTGATAATATGAAGGGCAGTGCTATTTATTTCAAGGGATAATTACAAAAACACCCCTGAGGTTTGGATTAATTATACAAAAACCCAAACATGTTTCAAAATTACAAAAAATCCCTTCAAATTTTATTTGTTTTAAATTTAAAGGGGGTAACTGTAATATTTTTGTAAATGTCAGAGGAGTTTTTTAAATATTTTCGAAAATTACCTGGAAAAATGTAAGACGGAATCATACCTCAATGGAGTTTTTGGTAATTTTCAAAGAACTCTGAGTTTTTTTGTAATTAGCTCAAACCTTAGGGGTGTTTTTGTAATTATCGCTTATTTCAATCGTGTTAGAGCAGCTTGTTTGCTTGTGTGGTGGATGTTTAATATGAAGTGCCAATTTCTTGTTGAGTGATACAAACGTTTGTTTATGTATGAATAGGGACGGCGTATATATGATATGTTTTTCAAAATGATAGTCTTTTTTCTAGTGGATTGTTTCAAAATGATGACAATATTGCGTACTCTATTGGAGTAATTGTTTGGCTTAATTGAATATTTGTTTGTGTAGTTTTAGGAGCGGCGACATTTTAGAACTTTTATGTTTCAATTCACAATTTAACAAAAACCGACCGAAATTTCTAAATCGATCGGGCTTACTAGCAAGCCGCCACGTGGCATCCCAAAAATACGCGATTTTTTATTGTCCGACAGAATTTGGTGACATGGCTGCTAATTTGTCAAAGACATAAACATATGTAGGGCTGCAATCGAACCGAGCCGAGCCGAGCTTTTGAGTGTTTGAGTTTAGTTCGTTTATTATTGAGTCGAATTCGAGCCTGAATTTATCGAACATATTGATGGCTCACGAACTTTTTCGAGCTTAATCGAGCCTAAACGAGTTTAGTAATATTAATTAAAAATTAAATTATTCTTCAATTTATTACAAAAAATAAAATTATTTATATTTAATATTTATTAAAACTTATAATTTTATTTAAAAAATAAGTTTATTGAAATATTTTTATATTATCTTAAGTAAAAATATGAAAAATAAAAATTAAAATCAAATTATTAGTTTAATTTATACGAGCTTACTATCGAGCCTATTCACGATCGAGCTTTCTAACGAGTTTGTTCACGAGCTAACAAACTGAATATCTCTAAGTTTGAGTTTTGTTCGTTTATTTTAACGAGCCTCATTAAACGAACTCGAACGAGCTTTTATCGAATCGAGCTCCGAATATCTCACAAGCGGTTTGATTCATTTGCAACTAAGCCATTACTTTTTTTTTTTTGACAGGAAGATAAAGCTTCATTCATTAATATCAGATAACAACAAATTACAAATAAACTAAGCCATTACTTAAAAATAAAAAAAAAACTTTTTTTTTCTCTCTTTCTTCCTCACAAGCACCGCCTCGGCTCAATTGGTTGAGCAAATTAATCTAGGGGAAATAATTTGATGTACACAATTTTTCTAAAAAGATTTGGGGGAAACAAAGCAAAAATCTTCATACATCATAATAAGAACTTGTCCGATCATCGAACTCATTAGATTTGAAAAATTATTTCAAGAATAAATATGAAACTAGACGCAAGAATCGGATTCTAATTCATTCATATTGCAAAGTCAAACAAGTGAAGTCCTTTTCATTTTTTCCCCCCTTTTTTCCTCATTCTTCTTCCTCAGCAAGTTGAGTGACAATTTGAGGGAAAATAATTTTGCTGAGCATTTATTTGTGGTCATTATTAGAACAACAGCCGTGTGTTACACATACACGTACTTGTCAAGAGACAAAATTATGGTGTCACAAATTTGTTTGTGATAGTTATATATAACAGATCCAAAAATACTAATTAGCTAGAAATACTAAAAGAAAAATTCAATATTTAGAAGAGTGTCATACAAATCCTTTACTTCAATTTATTATTTGTTCTATTTCCAAGTGTACCGTTATTGTTTTTTTATAATTAAAATATCACTTAGTTAATTGTTCTAATTTTATTTTATAAAAATGTCTTTCGTTTTTTTATAAATTTCTATAAGATTTAAATAGGTGGGCAAATATTATTTATATAGTTATGTACACAATGTAGCTAGATGAAATTACTTCAGTTAAATTCAAATGATATGTTTTTTAAGCAACAACAAATTTATTATTAATAAAATTGAACTTTTTTTGTGTGTTCTGGCTTGTGAAGATGACGTCAATTTTTAATTCTGAATTACATTGTTACAACCATTTCCATATTAATTTTTCACAAATTAATTGTATGTTGCAATGACTGATATTTAGTTTTGAGCATTTAAAAAATCACTTAGTTAGTTGTGCTAATTTTATTAATCAAAAGTATCCAATAAATATATCTTCCATTATTTTAGAATAGTATAATTATTTAGACTATATAAATATATTGTTTAGATTTATTTTTACCTATTAGATTATATATGGAAAAATGGTCAACCATGGATAAATGTGGAAACCCTACGTGTAATTGCATGGTAGGATGAGGAGTTAACATGTTGATAAGGCAATGAGATCTTGAGGCTATACAGTGAGGTCTTGACATAGAGCCTGGAGCCCCGTATCCGACCCGAAGTGAGGGAATGGGCCAAACCCGAGACTGTGGTCCATTGATCTCCCTGACAACCTAGTACAACGTCATCCTTCAGATGATGACACTTGGCGCATGCACATTAGCCAGAGATATCTGTAAATACCCTGCTACAGCAATTTGATGGTAACTATTCACTCTGTCACTTTTGCTATTCACTTTTGCATTTACTGTGTCTTTACCCCCGTACCTCACGAGCTCGATCTGACTTAGGCATCGGAGGGTCTTAGCCGAGACCACCCTCGGCTAGTCTGATGTGTGTTCATCTATTTCAGATCGCTTAAAAACTCGAATCCGGTTACCGAAAGTTCGTGACCCGAAGGTAACATACTGATCTAAATCACATGTGTGTCGAAATTTAAAGTTTAAACTAGCCAATATGTAACTTCATCACACACACACATGCATATTCCGTGTCTTCTATTTCAATTTATATTTCAATTTAAGATAATATTTCATTTGCACTTTATAAATACATATTACTCGTGATATAAATTATTTTTGATATAAATTTCTTTTCAAGTGTACATTTAGACGAGAGATATGCAATTGATCTGCAGTTAGAATACAATTTATAATATAGTATTAAAAATTTCACAATTCTGCATGTTTATAAAGGTACTATTATTTTTTATATTCACAAATCATAAAACTTACTATATGGCAGGCGGCAGCACCCTAATCAAAAGGCCTGCGACTTTATACGCATTATTATTATTTGTAAATAATAAATATACACATATTACCCACCGCTAGGGCTGCAAATGAACCAAGCCGCTCGTGAGTTATTCGGAGCTCGATTCGATAAAAGCTCGTTCGAGTTCGTTTAATGAGGCTCGTTAAAATAAACGAACTAAACTCAAACTTAGAGATATTCGGTTCGTTAGCTCGTGAACAAGCTCATTAGTAAGCTCGTGAATAGGCTCGGTAGTAAGCTCGTATAAATTGAACTAATAATTTAATTTTAATTTTAATTTTCATATTTTTACTTAAGATAATATAAAAATATTTCAATAAAATTAATTTTTTGACTAAAATTATAAGTTTTAATAAATATATTATGAATTTTAAATATAAATAATTTTATTTTTTGTAATAAATTGAAGAATATTTTAATTTTTAATTAATATTTACTAAGCTCGTTTAGGCTCGATTAGGCTCGAAAAAGTTCGTGAGCCATCAACATGTTCGATAAATTTAGGCTCGAGTTCGACTCGATAATAAACAAGACAAACTCAAACACTCAAAAGCTCGGCTCGGTTCGGTTCGATTTCAGCCTTACCCACCGCACCAGTCTATTACTCTATTTAATTAAAAAGTCTACTGCTCTTTATTTCGTTTTCTATAATTGTCAACCTAATTAAGGTATGTGTTCAGAATAGTACGCTTATTTATCTAGCAATTGGCAACCGGATGGGATCTTCTATTCTATGATGGTATTTCATCTCTTATTCCACCGCACGGATGATTGACACATGTACAAAAGTTACCACATTAATTTTAGACCATAAATCAAGACTAAATTGTGGGGTTTTAATATAGTGACTTCTATACATGTGTCAATCATCCGTGCAGTAGAACAAGAGATGAAACACCATCCTGGAATATATAGAAGATCCCATCCGAGCAACGGGGCTTCATATTATCATATATCAGGACTTATACATCTTTCCCCTCTAAAAAATTGTTCCAGTAATATTCAGAGATGGAATATTGCAGAAAGAGATTGGCTAATTTAATTGAATAATACCATTTTTAAAATTATTTAACCAAATGATCAGAGTTTTATTAGATTTGGTGAAAGCAACTTTTACAAAATATATTTTCTAGGTTTTTTTATGTTATTTTCCTATTTTAAAATCTGAAAGCAGCTTTCTGCTTCTCTCTATCTTTGTTTGACTCTTTAAAATATTTCGGGAAATATTTTGAGAATTCATCATATATAATTAATAATTTGCATACATGTTAACTGTCCTATCAATCTAGTTAATAAATAAAAAGTAGTTAAACCATATTTTTTTAAAGTATATAAGTCATATTTGAATTTCATACAATTTTCATATGTTTTCGATAAAATGAGTCTGATAAGTCCTCCTAGTACTCCGACTTCCACCCTCCGGTGGCGGAGAGCGGCGGAGCATCATTATTTCGTGTCGGCATCCGAATAAATACTAATATAAAAACCAATTATTCAAATACGACAATGACAAAAAAAAAGGCTTATTCCATTATATGGGTCGGCTAAATGGATTATATACGCTATTGTATATTTTTATTTATTTTTAGATATAATATATCTTCTTTAATAGTATAAATTATTTATTTAATTAGTAAAACCAAAACCAAACAAAAATCAAATAAAATTTTGTGCATTTTCATTTTCCTGACCCCCAGGCCCCAATTCCCCCAAAGGTTCCAATTCCTCACCCCCTCCCCACCCCCCACCCCGAAGCCGGTGGCCGACGGGAGCAGAAGAGCTGCCTTTATAATTTATATATATATATATATATATATATATATATATATATATATATATCCTAAAAAACAGCTTAGGTAAAGCTACTTTCATCTAATCTATTTGTTTTTTTCTTATCATCTCCACGATTTTTGGTTATTCCTTTTTTATAATGGTACATTTAATTTAATTAGGTAAGGGGTTCAAAGCCCATTCTATCGAATTGCTCCCTTTTTTTATAACTCAATTTCTGCGCTTACGCCTAACTATGCCGAGGACAACAAGCGCTGCCACTCATTCGCCGCCAAGGTAAACCGCAGGATGTGCACGCACCTGGTCGTGTTCGATGGGATCTGGCCGACGTAAAACCGCATCCTTCCATGTAAAGAGGACAATTATGTTCGACCCCACACGGATGCTATTAAGTATGAGTTCCCACTAAATCTTCACCAGCTCGCATATGCCACGGGGAGCAATTTGATTGAGTAGAGATTTGAACACTGACCTACACCCCATAATTGCTTGTGGTGGTCAGGTGAGCTAAACCACCTTATTTATCAAATTGCTCCTTGGACATATATGAGCCCGTGAAGATTTGTTAACTCATCTTGGATAAAGATCCGTCAGATGAGTCGATTTAGGGAGAAATCAACTATTATTATATTTGGGGGATCAAACATAATTGTTCTCCTTTTCTGAGAGTATCTGGTTGTACGTGAGCGGACTCTATATCACTAGTCAGTACGTGCACATTCCATAATTTACCTTAAGAAAGAAGATTAGCGATGAGGAGTCGGAGTTCTTTGTATATAGGTATAGGAAGATTGAGCTATATAAAAAAATGTATCAATATAACTGCAGTAAGGTACATACAAGCTGTGGGCCTATGACTATAAACTACTTACCTTCAAGAATTTTTGAGAAATCTGTAAAATTGACCGGAGACTTTCTGTATATATACATATAACACTTCCATGCATGAAAGAACTTTCCTTGTAAGAAACATTCAATTCAAAATCACTTTGAATAATTAATGCGTTTGTCTTTGTTTGATTTTCTTGAATTGGAGTTTCACCTTTTCTTAATAAGATTTTTCCCGGCGCGAAACCCCACCCGAATCGATGTCTCTTACCAGGATATGATGTAAAACATTACTCCACGAGATGGCGGAGCCATGGAAAAAATTTGGGTAAACAAATATACGAAGAAAGTGGGATGAGTCGGATAAAAAATAAAAAAAAATCATATAAATAACAATTATTTTTTTTTAAAAAAAAATGGATTGGGTATTGCACAAGTTGACCCCCGACCTTCGCCCTTAAGTCCAACTCTGTCACATGTAGCTTCTTGGTAGTCATCCCAAAAGCTAATGCGCAGTGGCAGATTGAGTATAGCATGGAACATGTACGTACCCCAATTTGACAAAACCAAAAGTAATATTAGTCAAAATAAATAAATTTGTATTCCTTTTTACATAAAATTATTCCTTAATAACTATTTAAAAATAAGAAAAAGCTATATAATATTTATCAATATGGACTCTTTTCTTGGGCCAAACTTTTCTCAATAGTACTCCTATGAATTTTGACCCAACTTTTCTCTTCTAATACATATATTTAGTAATTTTTGCTCAACAGAAAACTCTTGAGGAAATTATTAAATGATTGTTTGTTTACATTTATTCAGAATGATGTATGTCTACGAGTTTTCGATTATGATATCGTTGATTGCTTTTAAAAAATAAAGATACATTGAATCTAGTTGCAATTGTTATTTTTTTATGGTGTGTATTTTCTTTTTTCTTTGCAAATTTTGGGTTGTACGATTTTAAATATTAAATAATATATATATATATATGTGTGTATGTATTAATATCGATCAATCATGCATACCCTATTTTCGAAATCCTAGATCCAGAGGCGGATGCATGTGTTGTGAGTACTGGGTTAGCCCAGTGCAAAATTTTCAAAAACTCTATTTTTGTATTATTGTCACGCCCCAAACGTGACGCGACAACGATCAATCACTTAAACAGAAATAAATCAACAGTCGAAACCAAAGATACAAAACTCAAAGGAAAAAGAGTCTAATGCAATGAATTAAAATAACCACGAGTACAAATTACATCTTAAGGTGCAGCAAGATGTCGAATACAACCCAAAAGATTATCTTAATTAACTTACGGTCCAAACGAGAAATAAAATGAAGGAGTCCAACAACAAATAAAAGTAAAAGGAAATGTCTTTCCACAACACCGACAGGATTCAATCCGAAAGGTTCGGTGCCTTCAACGTACTCTTCATCTAAAGGTTAGAAAACAGGAGGGAATGAGACAAAAATCTCAGTGGATGGGGTGATCGTGTGCAAGTGTGGCGATATAAATAGTTAATGCGAGAAATTTAGTTGTATGAAAACGCGTGAGAGATGATGCATGATTTCACACACAGTCCACAAGCGTCGTGATAAACATATTAAGTAATATACTTATACAATTTGAGAAAACAGTTCATGGTCAAGCAGGCACTATGGTCCAAGTAAACATGAGGATTGCGTGACGGATTTGTAACGCCAATCCTATGCAAGACAAGTAAGCGGTTGCGTCACGGATTTGTAGCGCCAACCTATGCAATACAAGTAGCGGTTGCGTCACGGATTTGTAGCGCCAACCAAACGGGTCCGATTAACTCCGGAATCGTGTGGATCGGCGATTCCTTCGTTCTTCCTTGTAACTCCCCGAGCAAGATGGTCCAAGACTGTCACCTTATCACTCCGTAAAGCAAAGACAAAATCCACAAAGTGGAGCTAGCAAGGCTCGGATTTGTCATAATCATGATTATACCTCAAGTACTACGACCCGCTTCCCTTGGACAAACTCCGTCCCTCGGTTGCGGGATTAGGACGATGGGGTAGGAAGAGTGGAATAGCCGAGCCCATTGCCCGGTTCCATCCCCGACGTATCCATTCCGACTGTGAGCTCGACACATCAAGTTGACTCAGACATCAAAACCATAGTACAGAGGTAAATTTTACTTTGTAACACGTTTATGTTATGCTTTGTATCATATGCTTCGATCGTACATATAATTCACTTTTTTTATAATTAGTGCTATGGCCTCATGTAATTTGTTGGATGGTAAATCCAAGAGATCCAAGAGCCTTCAATGGATTTTCCCTAAAGTAAGTTGTAATTTATTAGCTTCTGCAACAATTATGTCAAATATATATTATATATATAAATTTCACATTTTTGCCTTTTAAAGTGCAATATACAAAACGGAGACTATGAGTGCGGTTATTATGTGATGCATTGGATGTACACCATAGTCTGAGCGGGTATTACGAATTCGTGGCAGAAGGTAAGACTGTTTTTTACTTTAACAAGTTAGATTTATAATAAATTTTTATTGTTATTGTGTTAATTACATCAAATTATATGTTGCAGGTCTTTAATGATCCCGAACCACTCTCTGAAAAGATAATTAAAGAAGTTCGGGTGAATTGGGCGAGATACTTTTTAGAAATTAAAAATACTACTCCATCAGGTATATTTAGAATTATTTGCATTCATTTGGGAATGACCTAGTTATCTTATGCATTGTGACTAGTATTTAGGTCTTCAAAAAGTCTGTCTTTTTATTGTTCTATATAATTGTATAAAAAATGAAGTATTTTTTTCCATTCTCTATCGAATATATCTTTATTGAGTTTGTCGTGCCTTATTGTTAATTTGAGTAACTATTGTTAACAGGTTAAGGATTTCTAGCCGAAGAAATAAGGCGTTCTTTTGCAATGTTTCACGGTCTTTAAAGATTTCATGTTTTTGCGAGAAGATGGTTGTGACGAATACAAGAAAACTGAGCAGTCCTCTTTTCCTAAGAATTTCCTAGTTGTAATTGTTATGATTTCAAGTTAATTTTTCATTAGTTGCTTTGAAAAATATGTTGATGCTTTTGGAATAACTAGTTATCTTATGCATTGAGACTTATTGGTGTGGATATATTAGACTAGTTATCCTATGCATTGTGACTTATTGGTGTGGATATATTAAACTAGTTATCTTATGCATTGTGACTTATTGGTGTGGATATATTAGTGGTGTGGATATGTTACTTAAATATTCAACAGGTTTTGCAAGCATTATTTTTGCTCTACAGGGCGTTTTGTATGGGTTGCATTCGTGCATTGTGAAATTAAAAAAAAAAAAAGAGATAGAATTTACATCGGTTGTGAAAATAACCGATGTAAAACATCTGAAAACTTGACATCGGTTAGTGGTAAACCGATGTAGCAGGAAGTTCCTTTACATCGGTTCCTCTTGAAAACGGATGTACAATAGCTTAATTTTACATCGGTTTACATTAATAACCGTTGTCGTTTGTTCCCATTTGACATCGGTTATTTAAATAAAATGCAGTAAAATATGATCATAGACAGCACTATTGGACATCGGTTAAACCTTACCGATGTAGAAGGGAATTGTCTACATCGGTTGCTTACCTGATGCTGAAAAGTTCCATTTTCCACATCGCCAAATTCAACATCGGTTCAACAACCGATGTGGAAAGTCCTCCAGCACCGATGTTAAAAGTACAATCTGTAGTAGTGACACAAATTCTAAAAGCATAGCCAATTTAGTAACTGAAATTCGAAAAAATGTCTCCAATTTCGGTGTGCTATTTATTGCTTGTTGCTAATTTAAAGACACAAATCACAAAAAACGTAAGTAAGTTGACGACACTAATTATCAGATGTGTCTCTAGTTTAGTGACATTATTATTCAAAAGCGTCATAAATGCGACGCTCATCCTTACATACGTCTCGGATTTGACAACGCTATTCCATTAAAAGCGTTGCTAATTTAGTGACATAATAATTGATTAGTGTCGGGAAAATTTCCTAAAATATTGTAGGTCTATTGTAATTGTGACAGAAAATAGCGTCACCAAATCAATATTAATGACACACTAAGTAAAAGCGTCACGTTTTGAAATTTACCTGCGCATAGAGCTTGTGTCATTAATTAATTCGTGACATCAAATTTAACAACGCAACTAGTGACACTTTTACAAGCGTAAGTAATGTACTTTGTGACCCTAATAAGCATCTCTAAACGGAAAAAAAGCGTTACTAAACACTTTTTTTTTGTAGTGATTTAACAACCTTAAAATACCAGCATGCGCATATAGTACTAGGGAATTTCATTCTTTTCCAACTATATATGCATACATTACAAGCAATAGCTCGTAATAATGCCAGCATGTGTGGATCATCCCTCAATTTCAATGCCCACGACTTTTTTGATGTAAGTATATATAGTAATATTTGTGAGTCAATTAATTAGGAAGACGGCCAAGAAAAAATAGGTTGTGTGGGCTGTCAATTAAAAATTATATTGGTGTATTATACATGATTGGAATAATTTCGAGTAGATCGAGTAAACAGTTGAAAATAATAAACGAATCAAAAGTTTGAGTGTTTCTCTTATGAGAATCAATGAAATTTGGATTGTTAACTTTATTAACGGACTATTTTGAATGGATATATACGTTGCCGTCTTGTGGATGCTACTCCTCGAGGAACACGAGGTGCATAATTTACCGTAGATTTACACAAATATATTCTTATTGTGTGTGATTGTATATAAATTTGTGTATCTAGATCTACGGTGGTTATTCACATGGAGTATTCCTTCAGGTGTAGTATGAATAAAAGTCTCCATTCAATCGATTTAGTATTAGGAATAATTAGTTATATATAAAAAAAAACATACGATTTGGCTAATTACAAGAGAACTCTTCAAAATTAATTACAAACTCCTTGCTCCCATATATTTGATTGTGTTAAATTTAAAAGAATAACTGTAATATTTCGATAAATATTAGGGTGGTTTTGAAATATTTTTTTATTTATGAAAGAAAAAAAATATAAGAAGGAAACAAACATCAAGGTTTTTTTTTGTAATTTTCTAATATTTCTGAATTTTCTTGTAATTAGCTCGAACCTCGTTTTTTTTATTTGGTAATTATCCCTATGAATTATTGCAATAAGAATTGGTGGAAAAACTTCTCCATGTCAGGTGGTTTGGCTGTGAAGACCCTCACTTCTCCATGGCTAATTGGTGGAAGCATATCAACGAATTGGGTAATGGTCCTGTTGCACAAGATAGGATCCCACTTTCTGTGTATCTTTTGTGGTGGTTATGAAAACCCGTAACCTTTGGATTTTTAATAAGAAAATAGTTTCTAATCTGAACTCTAAAACATGTTTGGAGTGTGGAGACGAGAGAATAGCCGAGGACGTCTTTCTACTAAGCCATTTAATCGACTTCTGCATGTTTTCTACCCTTGACACAAAGAGTTTGATTTCTTGTAATAGATTAGCTCTTAGTGTTGTGGATAGTGGTTTGGATTTTAATTGGTTTGATGATTTTCCCACTTGGCTTGTTGATAGTCTTGTCAGCCCTTAGCCCGTTGGCTACGAGTTAGTTGTAATAGTTCATTTGAGTTCGTCGTTATAAAATTCTATCGTTTGGGAAAAAAAAAAAGTCTAACCCACACTCCATCATAGGGGTGAGCAAATGACCGGTTCGGTGCAAAACCAAACCAAACGCAAAAAATCGAAAATTGAAGTTATATTTTTTTCAAACAAAACCGAACCGCAATGCTAGAAAAATTGAACCGAACCGAACTGAAATAGTTCGGTTCGGTTCGGTTTTTCGGTTTGGGCCTTCATGTTTTTTGCTAAAAAAATATATTTTTTATATTTATTTTACAATTTAACAATAAAATAAATTAAAAATTAAAATAATTATATAAAAAATATATAAAAAAATAGAAATTAATATATTCGGTTCGGTTCGGTGGAAACCGACATTTTATGGACCAAATCGAACCAAACCAAAAATTAATTCGGTTTATTGGATTCAGAACCGAACCAAACCATTTAACCAAAAACAACCGAACCTAACCATCGGTTTGGTTCGATTTTTCGGTTCCGTTTCGGTTTTGCTCACTCCTACTCCATCAAAATGCTCTCCAGGTATATGCGAGCTGGTGAATAACTTGGTGGGAACCCATTACTGAATATCATCGTATGGGTTCGATTCGAGAGAAGATCTAATATACTTTGATTCGAGACGTAGAATATACTTGTTTTCTTTATTTAGGAGAACCTGGTTGTGCATTAGCAAAACCCATCATTAACACTGATCAATCCGTATATATTCCACGGTTTATATTAGTGGCAACGATGAGGGACCGAGATTTTTGCCCTCAGACTTAATCAAACGTAAATTTGGAGTCTGAGTCTGAAAAGAATAAAAAATTATTGCTAATAGGAATGAAGATTACAACACGTGATAAAATTTTGAATGGATGTATGGCTATTTGGTTGGCTTGGGTCTCCATCAGGACCATCACATCGATTTCACGGGCCAATAAATCTTTAGCGTACCTCAAATATGAATTATTGCGAGAGGAATCAATAAAAATTTCTGACCATAAAATATAAATAGGAATGAAGATATTTTTACATGTGATAAATTTCAAAAAAGAAAAAAAAAGACAAAAATTTGGGTTATACCGTCCAACGGATTTTTTCGTTAGACGGACCCAACCTGACAACGCCCAATCCTACCCGGGTTTTATTGTAATTTCATGCATCGATGGTATTTTTATAATATTTTGGGGCGGTGTCATATGATCACTAAACTAGTGGCATTTTGTATTCTTAGGTGTTGTAAAAAATATTAGTTTTTTTCCTTAAAAGTATTAGTCGTACATCTGAAAAGTATTAGTAGTATATCTAAAAAGTTACTAATTCCCTTAAACAATATTTTTAGTAACCCACATGAAAAGCATTAATTTTTGCTTCAAAAGTATTAGTAATTCAACTAGAATGTATTAATTGTCCACTTGAAAAGTATTAGGCAGTGACGTAATATTAGGCAACCCTAAAAATATTAGTTTTTCTCGTGAAAAGTATTAGCAATCCATCGTAAAAGTATTAGTAAAACTTTGAGCAGTTATTAAGTAATTTTCATGAAAAGTATTGATTTTTCCCGAAAAAGTACTAGTATTCCCCTAAAATGTATTAATAATTTTATTGAAAATTACTAGATTTTCGATTAAAGGTATTTTAGTATTTTCCTAAAAAGTATGAGTACTCTTGCAAAAAGGTATTAGTAGCCCTCCTAAAAGGTATGCGTAGCAGCCATCATATATTCATTAAAAATATTTCTCTCATTTCACTATATATTTTGTTTTAAAATATTAATTTTATTACTTAAAAATTTGAGTTTTTAGTAATTTAGCATCCCAGAAGTAATTAGCCCCCACCAATATGAAGTGTCTAGCTTCGCCTCTGAAAAACACGACATATTCGCATAATCTGGATCTTACTGAAAAAGATTTCGGAGCATTAATTAAGTATTCGATCTACGCGTTTTCTAAGATGTTAAAAATAATAAAACGATCAATATCACATGCATAACCATAATTTAATCCAAACCAAAACTGTTATAACTAAGACATGTTATTATATAACTATTTAAATTAAATGAATATTAAATTCTTTTGGAAACAATCCATGTTCAATTTAAAAAAAAATAACAATCAAATATTATTTTCTAATTATCTGACTTTTTTAACTGTACAATAATATAGTTAATAATATTTATCCAAAATATAGAACTAATGTATATCTGAAAATTATCAAGCAGTCAATTTTGACATTTTGAAAGTTAAGATAAATCTTAACAGGGATTAAATGTAGGAGCTTATGGCCTTGTTTGTTTATGTTTCCAATGGCATCTTTCCAGTTTCCAACTATACATAAAAGTGGAATCATGTTTGTTCATAAAATTTTCAATGGAAATCATCATTTTCATTTTCTATTTTTCACATAAAACAACATCTCAAACCTATAATTTCTATTCTCAAACCTATACACTACCCTACATCACTCATCATTACATATCAATCACTATTCTCATATTTTAACCCAATTATATATGTGAGACCCACCATTATCAACTTTATCTACTTAAAATATTACTATTTTTAAATTATAACTATCTAATGGGACCCACCAACTATAATCTTACAAATATAATATTATATACTCAAATTAAAATATTAAAGTGGACCCACCACTACCAACTTTTCAATTATTATATACATAAAATAATATTTCAAAACTACTCAAACCAAACACAATCTCATTTCCAACCCTACATAAAACACATTTCAATTCATTCATCCAAACACTATCCCAATTTCCACACGAAAACCAATAAATTCTCAAAATTCTATTTCCAACTACAGAAACTGGAAATGGATCATGGAAACATAAACAAACATGCCCTATACTTCTTAACGGCAATTTCTATAAATAGAAGGCTAGGGAGTGGTTAATTTGTATTCTCAGTTTGCAAGAATCCTAGTGAGAAAATGGAATCTCCTACTCTTGCATTCTTTCTTATATTTTTTGCAAACCTTTTAGTCTTGATGAGAGCTTTTTCATTGACTCCTCAGAAAAATGATTTTCTTGAATGCCTTACCGATCAATTTGAAAGCTCATACTCAGTTATTTACACACCTAATAATGCATCATATGCATCTATTTTTCAACCAGATAATCTAAGACCGGCATCAACTTCCCCCTACAAACCTCTTCTCATTTTGACACCCTTTTATGAATCTGAAATTCAAGCAGCAATTTACTGCTCCAAGAAACTTGGCATACAGATTAGAGTCCGAAGTGGTGGGCACGACTATGAAGGACTTTCATACACTTGTGAAAATCCTTTCGTTGTTGTCGACATGAGAAACTTTCGATCAATATCAATTGACAGTGAAGAAAAAACTGCATGGGTTCAAGTAGGTGCCACACTTGGGCAACTATATTATGCACTTGCTCAAAAAAGCAGGACTCTTGCTTTCACGGCAGGTGTTTGCCCAACTGTGGGCGTCGGAGGGCACTTCAGTGGAGGAGGATATGGCATGATGTCTCGAAAACATGCCCTTGCTGCCGATCACATCATTGATGCCATATTGATCAACGCCAATGGCCAAGTTTTGGACCGCAAGTCCATGGGAGAGGATCTATTTTGGGCGATAAGAGGAGGTGGAGGCACTAGTTTCGGGATCATTCTAGCATTTAAAGTGGACTTAGTTACTGTTCCTGAAACAGTGACAATTTTCAACGTCACCAGAACATTAGAACAAAACGCAACCCAATTAGTACACAAGTGGCAGTACATTGCTGATAAGATTGATGAAAACCTTTTCATCAGAATCTTCATGATAAGTGTTAGTTCTCCAACAAATTATAGAAACAGGACAATTGCAGCTTCCTTCGAATCCTTGTTCCTTGGTCGAACTCATGATCTTCTTCCACTAATGCAAGAGAAATTTCCACAACTTGGTTTAGTGGAAAAAGATTGTCTTGAAATGAGTTGGATAGAATCCGTACTTTTTTTTGCCGGCCTCCACAATCAACCCCTCGATGCTTTGCTTAGCAGAACTCCACAAGCCTCGTTCACACAAAATTATTTCAAAGGCAAATCAGACTATGTGAGGCAACCCATTCCTATGCATGCTCTTAGAAGGATATGGGGATTCCTTAATGAAGAAGCTGAAAATATGGCTGAATTGCAGTTCAGTCCATATGGAGGGGTATTGAATTCTTTCTCTGAATCTGAAACTCCTTTTCCACATAGATCAGGTAACATATTCATGATCCATTATGTGGTGCGATGGGATAGAGAAGGAAATGCCGAATCAGAAAGGTACATCAATTTGATTAGGAGAATTTATAGTTACATGGCTCCTTATGTCACAAAATCGCCTAGAGCGGCTTATGTCAATTACAGAGATCTTGACATAGGGATGAATAACCAAGGGAATAACAATACAAGTTACGAGCAGGCTAGTGTTTGGGGATTCAAATACTTCAAGAACAACTTCGATCGATTAGTTCGCGTGAAGTCTCAGACTGATCCATTCAACATTTTCAGGAATGAGCAAAGCATTCCGCCTCTACCGGAATCAACTTCTTGGCAAATCATCCCAAGGGCTAATGTCCTCACTGAATAAAAATGTTATGAATTGCGCTTTCATTTATTTATGAATTAAGGAATTTAAGTATCATTTGTTATGTTTGTTATATTGTGATTAATTGTGAGCAGTGTTACTGCAATATTGTTATTGCGAGTTCTGGAAATAAATGTAAGAATTGGTTTGATATTTTTTTATTTAGCTTGCAATAAACATGTGTTATGTACAAGGTTGCACAAAATCGTTAGACGCTAATCGGGCGTGACCCAACGCCTAGGAATAGTGTTGTTTCTCTTTTTTTTTTTTTTTTTTTCTTTTTTATGAATTTTGGCCGATTTTTGGCGCCTAGGCCCAATTTATTGGCCGCCTAGACAGGCACCTAGGCCGATTTTTGGCCGGAACGATTTTTTTAGGCGATTTTAATTAGCAAAATCGGATCAACCTAGGGCGTCTAGTGCCTAAGCGGCTGCCTAGACCGATTTTTACAATACTGGTTATGTATACTAAAATTGGAGATCTTGTTTTACGTGCATGGACATATTAACGTACCAAAACTCTATCTTTTTACTAGTAGATGTGTATTTGATACAATAAATAATAAAAAAAGATAAAGTGAATTTTACCCTTAATTTAA
Source organism: Rehmannia glutinosa (assembly GCA_016081115.2). Classification (NCBI taxonomy): domain Eukaryota; kingdom Viridiplantae; phylum Streptophyta; class Magnoliopsida; order Lamiales; family Orobanchaceae; genus Rehmannia; species Rehmannia glutinosa. The sequence goes on along the minus strand of CM071933.1, from coordinate 77,369,447 downwards.
CAGCCTTAAAATACCAGCATGCACATATAGTACTAGGTTTTCATTCTTTTCCAACTATATATACATACATTACAAGCAATCATTGGCGTAGCCAAGGGGGGGCCAACCCGGGCCCCGGCCCCCTCTTTTTAAATTTTTTTGCTAAGCAAATTTTTAAAAGGAATGTATAAATTTATATGATTTTTCATGGTTTTTCTATTTGGTCCACCCTACTTTCGTGTACCAGTCCAGTCTATTATACTGTCCTGGCTACGCCATTGCAAGCAATAGCTCGTAATAATGCCAGCATGTGTGGATCATCCCTCAATTTCAATGCCCACGACTGTTTTTGATGTAAGTAATATTTGTGAGTCAATTAATTAGGAAGACGGTCAAGAAAAAATAGGTTGTGTGGGAAGTCAATTAAAAATTAAATTGGTGCATTATAAATGATTGGAATAATTTCGAGTAGAGTAAACAGTTGAAAAAATAAACGAATCAAAAGTTTGAGTGTTTCTCTTATGAGAATCAATGAAATTTGGATTGTTAACTTTATTAACGGACAATTTTGAATGGATATATACGTGGCCGTCTTGTGGATGCTGCTCCTCGGGGAACACGAGGTGCAGTATTTATCATAGATTTACACATACTATATTCTTATTGTGTGTGATTGTATGTGAATTTGTGTATATCTACAATAGATCTACGGTAGTTATTCACATTGAGTATTCCTTCAGGTGTAGCATGGATAAAATCGATTGGTTATTTAGTTTGCTTGGTCTATATTCAATCGATTTCAGGACCAATAAATCTTTAGAATTGAATGTCCCAAATATGTATTTGGGGTAATTACATATTAAAAAAAACCCTACGATTGGCTAATTACAAGAAAACTCTTCAAAATTACAAACTCCTTGCTCCCCTATGTTTGATTGTGTTAAATTTAAAAGAATAACTGTAATATTTCGATAAATATTAGGGCGGTTTTGAAATATTTTTTATTTATGAAAGAAAAAAATATAAGAAGGAAACAAACATTGAGGGGTTTTATGTAATTTTCAAAAATTTCTAAATTTTCTTGTAATTAGCTCGAACCTCGATTTTTTTTTGGTAATTATCCCAATGAATTACTGCAATAAGAATTAATGGAGGTTTCTAAGTCTAACCTATACTCCATCATAGGGGTGAGCAAACGACCGCTTCAGAGCAAAACCGAACCGAACGCAAAAAATCAAAAATTGAATTTATATTTCTTTCAAATTGAGACCGAACCGCAATGCTAGAAAAACCAAACTGAACCAAACCAAACCGAAATAGTTCGGTTTGGTTCGGTTCGGTTTGGGCCTTTACGTTTTTTGCTTAATATACATATATATATATATATATATATATATATATATATTTAACAATTTAACAATAAAATAAATTAAAAAATTAAAATAATAATATAAAAAATATATAAAAAAATAGAAATGAATATATTCATTTCTTTTCGGTGCAAACCGATATTTTATGGACCAAAATGAACTGAACCGAACCAAAAATTAATTTGGTTTATTTGATTCAAAACCGAACCAAACCATTTAACCAAAAAATATCGAACCTAACCATCGATTCGGTTCGATTTTCAGTTCCGGTTCGATTTTGCTCACCCCTATTCCATCAAAATGCTCTCCGGGTATATGCGAGCTGGTGAAGGACTTGGTGGGAACCCATTACTGAATATCATCGTATGAGTTCGATTCGAGAGAAGATCAAATATACTTTGATTCGAGAGGTAGAATATATTTGTTGTCTTTACCTAGGAGAACCTGGTTGTGCATCAACAAACCCCATCATTAATACTAATCAATGCGTACACATTCTGCGGTTTATATTAGTGGCAACGATGAGGGGCCGGAGTTGTTGCCCTCAGACTTAGGGAGTGTTTGCAAAAACTTCTGCTTTTAGAAAAAGTGATTTATTATAGTATAAGTAGAAGTAGTTGAAAAATAGAAGTTGGTAGTTTTGAAAATAGAATTAAAAGTTGAGAATGAGAAGTTGAGAGTGTTTGGTGAAAAAGTAGTAAATCTACTTACTTATTTATTTGTAAAATTCAAACTAGTTGACGAGAATCTAAAGAACACATCTCTCTGTTTTAGATTCTCGATTAAATAAAGTTATAATTAAGCGAGAAATTGGTATATGCAAACACTAAAAACTGCTTTTTTTAACTAAAAAACTGAAAAGCACTTATTTTTAGTGTTTACAAACACTCCCTTAGTCAAACGTAAGTTTGGAGTCTGAGTTTAAAAAAAAATAAAAAATTATGGCCAATAGGAACGAAAATTACAACACATGATAAAATTTTGAAAGGACATATGGCTATTTGGTTGCTTGGGTCTCCATCAGGACCATCACATTGATTTCAGGGGCCAATAAATCTTTAGCGTACCCCAAATATGAATTATTGCGAGAAGATTCAATAAAAATTTCTGACCATAAAATATAAATAGGAATGAAGATTTTTTTACATGTGATAAATTTCAAAAAGGAAAAAAAAAAGACAAAAACTTGGGTTGGACCGTTCAACGGGTTTTTCTGTTAGACGGACCTAACCCGACAACGCCCAATCCGACCCGCGTTTTATTGTAATTTCATGCATCAATGGTATTTTTGTAATATTCTGGGGTGGTGTCATAGGATTACTAAACCAGTGGCATTTTGTAATCTTAGATGTTGTAAAAAATATTAGTTTTTTCCCTTAAAAGTATTAGTAGTACATCTGAAAAGTATTATTAATCCCCTTAAACAATATTTTTAGTAACTCTCATGAAAAGTATTGATTTTTTGCCTCAAAAGTATTAGTAATCCAACTAAAATATATTAATTGTCCACTTGAAAAGTATTAGGCAGTGACATAATATTAGGCAACCCTAAAAAATATTAGTTTTTCTCGTGAAAAAGTATTAGCAATCTCTCGTAAAAGTATTAGTAAACCCTTAAGCAGTTTTTAATTAATTTTCATGAGAAGTATTGATTTTGCCCGCAATAGTACTAGTATTCCCCTAAAATGTATTAATAATTTTATTGAAAATTATTAGATTTTTGATTAAAGATATTTTAGTATTTTCCTAAAAAGTATTAGTACTCCTGCAAAAAATTATTAGTAGCCTTGCCAAAAGGTATGAGTAGCAGCCATCGTATATTGTTGTTGTGGTGTTAGTAATTGTGCAGGTCAACAGGTGGATTGCTCGTGGATTAGAAATTTGGATTCGTCTAACGGATTACACTACAAGAAAAAACCAATTTACCTACAGAAAAATCTATAGGTAAATATTAAGAAAATTGTAAAGTGTAGGTAAAATCATTGTAGGTAAAACCATTGTAGGTAAAATATTTACCTACAGAATCTAAAACTGTTGGTAAATACCTACAGTAAAATCATTCGGTAATTGAAAAATTGTCGGTAATCTGTCGGTAATTTGTTGGTATAATTTGAGGGAAAATGATATTTTTTATTCTGTAGGTATTCTGTAGGTAATTGTAAAATTTAGTGACAAAATCATTTCTGTCGGTAAATTCTGTCGGGAAACTGGAATTTTCTTGTAGCGTTAGATTCGTTAGACGATCTAACGGGGTACTTACAAAGAAAAACAAAACATGTGATAAATGTTTAACCGACAAGAAAGGGATGTGAGCACCAAGTGGTACGTACACTCATTTTCTTGTAACGATGTTTCAATTTAGAAAGAAAAAGGAAAGGGACATGGGGTATATAATGGCTTTGTTTTTATTATTATAGTTTTATTTTTAAAATTTAGATTTTATAGTATTTACGTTTTATAATGGTTACTTTAATTTTAAATGTTACATATATGAGGATGTGTTATGAGAGACCGTCTTATAGATCTAAGTTCAAGAGACAGATCCTAAGAAACACAAAAATATTGATTATTTTCATAGGTTTGAATTCGGTTTGAAGTTTTATTTAACTATAAATTTTGTTAAAGTGACATAATCCATTGGGATTTGTCTCATACAAGTATTATGTAAATTTAAATATTACATATGCTCCACTTTAAAAATTGGGATATATAATTTTGAAAATTTTAATATATAGTTTTTCTGCATTGTTTTTCCTTTTATTTACTCTTTTGTAATAATATTTGATCCTGAAATATCCTGCATGCTTATAACATTTATTTGATGTATCATAAAGTACAAACTATATATAAACCATAGGTTATTGTATATCAACAAAATTTATAATTTTTTAATATAATTAATAGAACATAAAAGTTCACTAAACATCTTTCATGATAAAATGGGTCAAAAACTCGAATTTTATCATTAATTTAGCGTTCATTGTCAAATTATTACTATATTGTTTTCTATTTATCAACATATATACACACACTTCTTAGCCCAATCTAGGGATATTGGGCCCTTCCTTGTGCACTGCCTAACAAAATTGTTTTTTTTTTTTTTTAAAATTGTTTTTGTCAAAACTCAAAACCAACAATTTTCATAACACCTAATAAAACAGGGCTTGCATCATTAATTAGTAAGTTCTGCTTTTTAGCAATTAGATAATGATCAATATCTGAATTAATACAGTATAGTCTCGATAATTTAACATTCAATTAATTAATAACATCACTTATTAAATAAAAGGGTAAAATTCACTTTACCCCCTTATATTATTGACTTTGTATCAAATACCCCCTTATACTATTAAAACCTTCAAATACCTCCCTTGACCAATAAAAAAAGTATTAATAGACAAGAATACCCTTGAATTATACATAATATTAAATTCATTTTTGCCTTCTCTATAATTCAATTTCAATTAATTTGATTATATCCTCTAATTTAATTAAACAAATAAATATATATTTAGATCTAACATAAAAAATCAGCAAAATATAGTTTCAATAGTATAGATAAGTTGCATTAGTTTTCCTAAAAATAATTTTATATTAATATAATAATATGTGTATATATATATATATATATTGTTCTATTTAGTAAATAACTAAGTTCAGTGTCAAATTAATTGATAGTAATTTATATTTATTATATACTGTTAAATAAGACGTGCAAGTGTGCGTTAAACAAATTATCAAAACTATAATTTTATTTTTGAAGCAGTAAATAAATATTATAAGAATGAAATATCATATAATACTCTCTCACAATTATATATCATTGTTTGATCTCATTGTTTTTTAACACTAATTCTAGAAGAAATAAATATTAACAAAAATTGAACAAAAATTATATAGCTAATATAATATTAATAATATTAATTTTAAAAAATATCATATAAATATATATTATATTGTTTCAAAAACATCTTCTAGTTTTTTTTTACTTTAAATGTCATAATTACAATAATATTGTACAAGATTTTCTTTTTTTCTCCAATATTGATTTTCCTTCAACATATAATACATTACTACACATAGTAATATGGTGTGTACCATACATTATATAATTCTTAAAATCTACAATTTTGACTCTAAATTTACTACTTGCTAAAGTTGTATATTTAAAATAATAATAATGAAAATTTACATAGTATTTTTTTAAAAGAATCTTTGGTGAATTCTCTATAATATTAATTGAAGTCATATTTTTCTTTATATTATTTTAATTACATTTAATTAAGATTATTTAATTTTAAAATTCTGTGTTGAATAAAATTTGGTATCAAATTAATCGATAGTTAATTAAAATGGATAAACTATTTATAGTTTATAATAGGTAGATGTTCAAAGTAATCTAAACTTTTATTCAAGATAAGGTCAATTTTGTCCATTAACATACTTTTTATTGGTTTAGGGGGTAATTTGAAGGTTTTAATAGTAGAGGGGGTATTTGATACAAAGTCAATAGTACAAGGGGGTAAAGTGAATTTTACCCTAAATAAAATTATAACTATAAATTTATGAGTTGATGAATATGTTTTCTAAATTTCTGTAAATTGAGGATGACCATAAGTTGTACGTATTTTTTATGTCTCTCCACCAATATTGGGAGATTTGACAGCTACCTCCAAATAGAGATGGCAATTTCCTTCAAATCTGAAGGAGGATTTGATACATTACTCGAACGGAAATAAATGGGTATGTGTGTATGAAAATTATTGAGCTCGGGTATGGAAGTGGGTATGGGCAACATCCTACTCATACCTAATCCAATACCAGATCAATAAATATTATATAATTATATATATACGTATATATTTGTTTATACATGATATAAATTTAGTTCGCTTGGGTCTCTTCATTACATCGATTTCAAGGACCAACAATAAATCTTTAGCATATGCATAATCCCAATTAAATACTCCATCCGTATTCGGTCCTACTAAGATAAGTCAGCTTTCATTTTTCGTCCGTCCCAAATTATAGGTTTGTTTCTTTATTGAGAATATTAATTACACAATAATTGAATAAACTACCTCTGTTTAATTCACTTTGTTTGTGACTAACAAAAAAATACTCTCATTTCATCATTTCATGCATGGGCAAGGCAGGAAAAATATGGAAAAAGTTTGTGATCCCAATTATATTTAGGGTTATTGATTTTAAATCCGACTTATAAAAGACTTTCTTTGGTTTGTCAGTGCGACATTTTCGAGTTACCAATTTAGTACCCATACTTCACATTTTTTTATAAATTGGTACCTATTCACTTTTAATGACGAAAATGCCCCCCAAAAATATAAGTTATACTCAACATAAAGTTTTGAGTATACTTATTTAAATTATAAAATAAATTAAAATTTTAATTAATTTAATTAATAAAAAATAAAAAGAAGTTTCTAAAAATATTAAAGAATTTTAGAAAAAATAAAATTAATTACATTAAACTAGTAAATTAATAAATATAAATTAAAATTTAATTAATCAAAAAGAAAAATTAGTTTAGTTAACTAATTTTAATAATTAAAAGAAAATTAATAGTTAAAAAATTAAAATTCAGATAGTAAATAAGAATATTATAGCAATTTTTTATTAATATATTAATTTTTAATTAGTTTTTTAATCGATTGTAAAAAATAATTATTTTATTTTATTTTATTTTTTACAATTAGAAATTTAATAATTTAATTTAAATAATAATAAATTATTTCTTAACTAAAATTATTTTTTAAATTTACTAATTCTAATTAAAACATAACTTTTAACAGAAATTAAAAACAATCTTAGGGGCATTTTCGTCTTTAAAAATTAATAGGTACCAATTTATAAAAAAATGTGAAGTATGGGTACTAAATTGGTAACTCGAAAATGTCGTCTCACCAACAAAGAAAGACTATATATAGGTCAGATACTAAAAAATCAACAACCCTTATATTTATTATGTTTTCTTCTTAAAATGTGTGAAATACCTTAATTTCTTATCTTAATGGGACGGAGGGTGTATTAAATATTTCTGAGATGATTCAATAAAAATTTCTGACCATAGGAATGAAGATTTTTTTACATGTGATAAATTAAGGGATAAATTCACTTTTGGTACCTAAAGTATTAGCGGTTTCCACTTTTGGTATCCGCTTTTTGGGTCTTATCATTATTAGTACCCAATATTTCAAAATTCACTCATTTTTTTAAGACGTTAGTTAATCAATTGTTAAAGATTAACGGTTGGCCGAGAGTCGAGCAATCTTGTTGGACGGGGTGGTGAATTTCGACTCAAAATTTTATCCTGAGCAACTTTGTCTTCTTGGTGGGAGGTCAATCGGTCGGCAACATGGAGATACGTACCCCTAAAAGTCGGGAAATAGATTTTAAGTAGGGATGGCAATGGGGCGGGTCAAAACCCGCCCGCATTAAACCCGCCCGACGGGCGGGTCTAGACCGGATAAACGGGTCCGGGCGGGTCCCGGGTCCAAGATTACAAAACCCGCCGGTCCGGGCGGGTCCCGGGTCCAATAGAACCCGCCGGACCGCCCCGCATATTAATTTTTACTATATTTTTAAATATATATTGAAATATTTTTGCATTATGTATTTTTAAATTTGAGTGTTATATGTTTAAAAATATTAGTTGAGTACTAATATAATATTATTTACTTTTAAAGTTTAATTTACTAATATAATATCTTGTAATATTCTACTTTGAATATTTATTTTAAATATTAGTTGAGTATTATTGTAGTATACTAATAGTATTTTTTTAAAAAAATCTTAATAGTAGCCAATTCTAAAAAAATAGTTATAATAAGTTGCATAATTATATTTATTTATTTTTTAACCTATTGACATTAGATTACTTTTGAAAATTTGGTCAAAAATAGAAAAATATAAATTATTATAATTAAAAAAAATACTTGGCGGGTCTAGCGGGTCTAGACCCGCCCCGGCGGGTTTTGAGGCGGGGCGGGCGGGCGGGCGGGTCTTGAGGCGGGCGGGGCGGGTCCCGGTCTAATTTTTCCTTGGCGGGCGGGTCCCGGTTTAAACAAACCCCCCAAACCCGGTGCCATCCCTAATTTTAAGATCCCTTTTGTGCGTTTTTTTTTTTTTGGTTGGGGCAAATCGGACCGATTGAGGAGTGGGCTTTGTGCGCTTTAAGATGAGGAAGACAATGGTATGCTCAATTTTGGATTTGGGGAAGTATCTTGGATGAAATTTGGCTTTGAATTAAACTTTGGGTTTTTCGAATTATCGTCAATTGGCATCGGAGGCGAACTCAAATCATGAAATTGACCACTGGGCATTATAGGACTTGCGGATACGCTCAAAATGAGTGGTTGCACGACACTTGGGGTCGCCGGATGCGCCAACCGTGGAAATTTGCTACATTTGGTCAACCGTTAGTCTTTAACGGTTGACTAACGGAACGTGCCAAAAATGAGTGAATTCTGAAACGTTGGGCACTAATAACAATAATCCCCAAAAAACGAGTATCCAAAGTGAAAACCGCTAATATTTTAGGTACCAAAAGTGAATTTATCCCATAATAAAAAAAAAGTATTATAAATGTTTAACCGACAAGAAAGTGATGCGAGTACCAAGTTGGTACTCACTCATTTTGTTTATTTTTTGAAAGGATGTATCAAGTGGTAGTGGTACCACTCATTTTTTTGTGAGGGTGTTTTAATTTAGGGAAAAAAAACAAAAAAGGAAATGGACATGAGGTCAAATCCATTTCAAGCCAGCAAGAACATCAGTACAATTTTAAGTTGCGGTTATTATAACATGCAACTATTTCATGATCTTTCTTTGCTCTTAAAAGCATTAATTGAGAGTTATTAGTATTGCATTAATTACTTTAATTTGAGAGAACAATTTTTTTTTTGGTAACAAAATGAAATTTCAGAAAGTGAAACTTTAATCTTTAATCTTCTAAAATAACATATAAGAATGAATATACTTGGTATAACTATAAGGGAGTAGAAATAATAGACAAAACAAAGTTCTGATATTATGAAGGGCACTGCTATTTATTTCAATTTCTTGTTGAGTGATACAAACGTTTGTTTATGTATGAATAGGGGCGGCATATGATATGTTTTTCAAAATGATAGTCTTTTTTTCTAGTGGATTGTTTCAAAATGATGACAATATTGCGTACTCTATTGGAGTAATTGTTTGGCTTAATTGAAAATTTGTTTGTGTAGTTTTAGGAGCGGCGACATTTTAGAACTTTTATGTTTTCAATTCACAATTTAACAAAAAACGACCGAAATTTCTAAATCGATCGGGCTTACTAGCAAGCCGCCACGTGACAGTGACCGTAGGGATGGCAATGGGGCGGGTTAAAAACCGACCCCGTATTAAACCCGTCCCGTCGGGCGGGTCTAGACCCGACCAAACAGGTCGTGGGGCGGGTAATGGGTAAGTGTTTTCAAAACCCAGCCGGGTCCGGGGAGGGTTACGGGTCCAATAGGACCCGCCCCGCTTAATTAAATATATATATTAAATATGATTTTATAATATGTCCAATTGTCTTGTTCATAAATTAAAATTGATGTCATTATCTGGAAGTGTTGTCAATTATTTCAGTTGTTAGTATTGTAACTGACAAATTTTACGTGGGTCATTCATCATCATTTGAACAAATATCAGTTTGAGCTCCAGGTTTATGAAGATGATAGTGATACCACTGCATTCAACAAAATTACAGATAACAGTGAGTTTTGGGGTGCTTGTTGGCAGGGACAATAAATTTTTTCTTTTTGAAAGGGTCAGCCGGCAGGAACAAGAAAATTTAAAAATCATATTAAAGCAAAATAATTTGCATGATGGTTTTAACGTGGCTGTCGAATCTCTGGACCATTGAATCAAACAAAGAAAAAGGAAAACAGAGTACCAGAAGGAGAATTTCTCAAGCTGGCGGGTACAACGGGTTTATGGCGGGGCGGGGCGGGGTGGGTCCGGGTTTGGCCAAACCCGTCCCAGACCCGCCCCGTTGCCATCCCTACGTGGCACCCCAAAAATACGGGATTTTTTATTGTCCCAGTGACGGATCCAGGATTTAGTAGTAGAGTGGGCTAAGAAGTAAAAATTTCAATAAGAAAAAATCTATATATAGACAAAGATTATATATATATATATATATATATATATATATATAACAAAGATCATATTTGATGATGGCATTAAGGGTTGGCAAATCGTTTGCGACGACCCAATAAATAACAATTCAACACCATAAGCTCTACCCGAACACAATACAATGACCTAATTGGGCCTAAAATTTAAACTCAAACTCGACACGCTAAAAACACGAGAAATATGGTACAACACGATTGACACAATAAGCAAAATTGTTTAAAATTAATGAATTGATACGTATACAAATAATAAATAAGAATTACAAAAATAGTCTAAAAATCACAAATATATTAAATATAGCATCAAATATCTTAGGATACCACAAAAGTTTTACATCTTTCATTCTTGATTTAAATTGAATTTAGATTTTGGGGTGACACTTTGAGTTTTGCATTAAATTTTGGGGTGGGCTAAATTTAAATATTATAGAAATTATAATACTACAAATATAAAATTGGAGATTTTGCACTGGGCTTGAGCTCAGTGCTAGTTACACATGAATTCGCCCCTGGATTGTCCGATAGAATTTGGTGACATGGTTCTTTGGTCAAAGACATAAACATATGTAGAAATTTCGCAATCGAATCGAGCGAGTAGAGCTTGTGAGTGTTTGAGTTTAGCTCGTTTATTATCGAGTCGAATTCGAGCCTGAATTTATCGAACATATTGATGGCTCACGAACTCAAATTATGAAATTGACCACCGGGCATTATAGGGCTTGTGGATACGCTCAAAATGAGTGGTTGCACGACATTTGGAGTCGACGGATCGCCAACCGTGGAAATTTCTCTGATTGGTCAACCGTTAGTCTTTACGGTTGACTGACTATCGAACGTGCAAAAAAATGAGTGAATTTTGAAACAGTGGGTACTAATAATAATCCCAAAAAAAACGGGTATCAAAAGTGAAAACCGCTAATACTTTAAGTAGCAAAAGTGAAATTATCCCATAAATTTAAAAAGAAAAAGAACAGCGTGTTATAAATGTTTAACCGACAAGAAAGTGATGTGAGTACCAAATTGGTACTCACTCATTTTTTTTTTTTTTTTGAAAGGATGTATCAATTGGATGGGATCTTCTATTCCACGATGGTGTTTCATCTTCTATTCCACCGCACGGATGATTGACACGTGTACAAAAGTTACCATATCAAAACCCCACAATTTAGCCTTGATTTATGCTCCAAAATTAATATGGTAACTTCTGTACATGTGTCAATCATCCGTGCGGTGGAATAGGAGATGAAACACCACCCTAGAATAGAAGATCCCATCCGTGTATCAACGGGTAGTGGTACCACTCATTTTTTTGTGAGGGTGTTTTAATTTAGGAAAAAAAAACAAAAAAGGAAAGGGACATGACGTTATCCCAATATATCAAATCGATTTCAAACCAGCAAGAACATCAGTACAATTTTAAGTTATGGTTATTATAACATGCAACTATTTCGTGATCTTTCTTTGCTCTTAAAAGCATTAATTGGGAGTTATTAGTATTGCATTAATTACTTTAATTTGAGAGAACAATTTTTTTTTTGGTAACAAAATGAAATTTCAGAAAGTGAAACTTTAATCTTTAATCTTCTAAAATAACATATAAGAATGAATATACTTGGTATAAGGGAGTAGAAATAATAGGCAAAACAAAGTTCTGATAATATGAAGGGCAGTGCTATTTATTTCAAGGGATAATTACAAAAACACCCCTGAGGTTTGGGTTAATTATACAAAAACCCAGACATATTTCAAAATTACAAAAAATCCCTTCAGATTTTATTTGTCTTAAATTTAAAGGGGGTAACTGTAATATTTTTGTAAATGTCAGAGGATTTTTTGAAATATTTTCGAAAATCACCTGGAAAAATGTAAGAAGGAATCATACCTTAATGGAGTTTTTGGTAATTTTCAAAGAACTCTGAGTTTTTTTGTAATTAGCCCAAACCTTAGGGGTGTTTTTGTAATTATCGCTTATTTCAATCGTGTTAGAGCAGCTTGTTTGCTTGTGTGGTGGATGTTTAATATGAAGTGCCAATTTCTTGTTGAGTGATACAAACGTTTGTTTATGTATGAATAGGGACGGCGTATATATGATATGTTTTTCAAAACGCAAAAACTTGCTTGAGACGGTCTCACGGATTTAGATCCGTGAGGGAGATTTTGTTCTACACAAAGTTTTAAAGGTTTTTTTTTTAGATTTTATTTTTCTTAGGGTTTATATTTGTTTTTTTAGGGTTTATTTTGTTTCTTGGGTTTATTTTTAATTGATTTGGGTTTTTAGGATTTTTAGTTTTTTTAGCGTTTATTTTTATTTTTCGGGTTTATTCTTCATGGTTCATGTTTCTAGGGTTTATTTTTGTTTCTTCATGGTTCATTATTATTTTTAAATTTATTTTCATGGTCCATGTTCTCAAGACGGAGCTCTTAGGAGGTCCGTCTCACAGATTTAGATTCGTGAGACCGTCTCACAAGAGACTTGCTCTTTTCAAAATGATAGTCTTTTTTCTAGTGGATTGTTTCAAAATGATGACAATATTGCGTTCTCTATTGGAGTAATTGTTTGGCTTAATTGGAAATTTGTTTGTGTAGTTTTAGGAGCGGCGACATTTTAGAACTTTTATGTTAACAAAAACCGACCGAAATTTCTAAATCGATCGGGCTTACTAGCAAGCCGCCACGTGGCACCCTAAAAATACGGGATTTTTGATTGTCCGACAGAATTTGGTGACATGGCTGCCGATTTGTCAAAGACATAAATATATGTAGGGCTGCAATCGAACCGAGCCAAGCTTTTGAGTGTTTGAGTTTAGCTCGTTTATTATCGAGTCGAATTCAAGCCTGAATTTATCGAATATATTGATGGCTCACGAACTCAAATCATGAAATTGACCACTAGGCATTATAGGGCTTGCGGATACGCTCAAAATGAGTGGTTGCACGACATTTGGGGTCGACGGATGCGCCAACCGTGGAAATTTGCTACAGTTGGTCAACCGTTAGTCTTTAACGGTTGACTAACGAAATGTGGAAAAAATTAGGCTCCATTTGGATGGAAGGATTTGAGCTATGGATTTCAAATCTATAATAACAAATCCATTGAGGTTGTTTGGATGAAGTCATTTTATAATGGATTTCAAATCCTTGGAAGCTATTTTTAGAGTCATTTTGGAGGATTTCAAATCCTTCTTATTTGGAGTCATTTGAAATCATTCCCTAAATCCTCTCCCCAAATCCAAATCCTCCCATCCAAATGCAACCTTAGTGAATTTGAAACATTGGGTACTAATAATAATCCCCAAAAAACGGGTATCAAAAGTGAAAACTGCTAATACTTTAAGTACCAAAAGTGAATTTATCCCATAATTTTTTTTAAAAAAAAATGTGTTATAAATGTTTAACCGACAAGAAAGTGATGTGAGTACCAAGTTGGTAGAGGAATTGCACTTTTGGTCCCATAAGAAAAGGGGTCGAACATTTTTAGTCCCATAATTTGTATTTTTGGTCCCAAACAATTTTTTTAAGCACATGTAGTCCCATATAATTCAAAAGTTGCAATTTTAGTCCCAAAACTAATGGAAAACTTAACTGGTCGTTAACTCTATTCTTACGGGACCAAAAATACATTTATCCATAAATTAATAGAAAAATAGAAAAATTATTTGAAAAATCTGAAAAATATTTAACGAATTTGAGAAATGTTTCAATAAATTTTAAAATTATTTGCAATTTATTTAAAAAGCTATAAAAAATCCAAAAAATGTTTTAAAATCTAAAAATTAAAATCTGAAAATATGATAATTCGTTTAAAAAACAAAAAATAGTAAGAAAATGGAAATTATTTTAAAATCTAAAAATTATAAAAATAAAATATAGAAATTGTTCAAAATAATTACAAATCATTTTTTTTAAAAAATTGACATTTATTTTAATTTGTTTAATATATTTTAAATTCCAAAATAAAAAAATCAAAACACTTTTTAAAACTTACTTTTTAAAACTTCGAAAAATGTTTTAAAAAAATCTGGAAGTTTTTTTTTTAAATTATCAGATTCTAATATCCCGATTTTGGAATAATGATAAGACTTTTAAACAAATTTTGGATTTTTTAAAACAAATTATAGTATTTTCGTGAATTTTTATATTTTTTAAATAATTTTAGTTTTGTAAAAAAATCAATGTTTTTACCCTTTTTGGAATTTTTAAACAATCATATGTTTTGGTTAATAATTTCAAAATGTTCCAGTTTTCAGTTTTTAATCCTTTTTCCAGATTTTTAGGAAATATTCCAGATTTTTAATTTTATATTGAAAATAATATTGAGTTTTTTAATTTAAAATTTTAAAATATTTTAAATAAATTTCAGATATTTAAACAAGTGTAAATTTATTTTAACAATTTTCACATTTCTTGTTTTTGTAATTTTCGTGATTTGAAAATAACTTCAATTTTTTTAAACAAATCATCATATTTTTATATTTTAATTTTTTTTGGAGCTTTTTTATATCTTTTTTAATAAATTAAAAATAATTTTAAATTCATTGAAATAATTTTTAAAATTGTTTGATAATTTTTCAGAGGCTTTTTCTTTTTTTAATTAATTTTCTGATAAAATGCACTTTTGGTAAAGTAAGAATAGAGTTAACGGCCGTTAAGTTTTCCGTTAGTGTTGGGACTAAAATTGCAACTTTTCAATCATATAGGACTAAATGTCTTAAAAAAATTTTGGGACTAAAAGTCTTGGCCCTTTTCGATGGGGCCAAAAGTGCAATTTCCTCCAAGTTGGAACTCACTCATTTTTTTATTTTTTGAAAGGATGTATCAAGGGGTAGTGGTACCACTCATTTTTTTGTGAGGGTGTTTTAATTTAGGGAAAAAAAACAAAAAAGGAAAGGGACATGAGGTCCTCCCAATATATCAAATCGATTTCAAGCCAGCAAGAACATCGTACAATTTTAATTTACGGTTATTATAACATGCAACTATTTCATGATCTTTCTTTGCTCTTAAAAGCATTAATTGAGAGTCATTAGTATTGCATTAATTACTTTAATTTGAGAGAACAATTTTTTTTTTTTTTGGTAACAAAATGAAATTTCAGAAAGTGAAACTTTAATCTTTAATCTTCTAAAATAACATATAAGAATGAATATACTTGGTATAAGGAGTAGAAATAATAGTCAAAACAAAGTTCTGATAATATGAAGGGCAGTGCTATTTATTTCAAGGGATAATTACAAAAACACCCTGAGGTTTGGGTTAATTATACAAAATTTCAAAAAATCCCTTCAAATTTTATTTGTCTTAAATTTAAAGGCAGAATCGTAATATTTTTGTAAATGTCGGAGGATTTTTGAAATATTTTGAAAATTACCTGTAAAAATGTAAGATTTTAATCATACCTCAATGGAGTTTTGGTAATTTTCAAAGAACTCTGAGTTTTTTTGTAATTAGCCCAAACCTTAGGGGTGTTTTTGTAATTATCGCTTATTTCAATCGTGTTAGAGCAGCTTGTTTGCTTGTGTGGTGGATGTTTAATATGAAGTGCCAATTTCTTGTTGAGTGATACAAACGTTTGTTTATGTATGAATAGGGATGGCGTATATATGATATGTTTTTCAAAATGATAGTCTTTTTTCTAGTGGATTGTTTCAAAATGATGACAATATTGCGTTCTCTATTGGAGTAATTGTTTGGCTTAATTGAAAATTTGTTTGTGTAGTTTTAGGAGCGGCGACATTTTAGAACTTTTATGTTTTCAATTCACAATTTAACAAAAACCGACCGAAATTTCTAAATCGATCGGGCTTACTAGCAAGCCACCACGTGGCACCCCAAAAATACGGGATTTTTATTGTCCGACGAGAATTTGGTGACATGGGCTGATTTGTCAAACACATAAACATATGTAGGGCAACAATCGAACCGAGCCAAGCCGAGCTTTTGAGTGTTTGAGTTTAGTTCGTTTATTATCGAGTCGAATTCGAGCCTGAATTTATCGAACATATTGATGGCTCACGAACTTTTTCGAGCTTAATCGAGCCTAAACGAGTTTAGTAATATTAATTAAAAATTAAATTATTCTTCAATTTATTACAAAAAATAAAATTATTTATATTTAATATTTATTAAAACTTATAATTTTATTCAGAAAAATAAGTTTATTGAAATATTTTTATATTATCTTAAGTAAAAATATGAAAAATAAAAATTAAAATCAAATTATTAATTTAATTTATACGAGCTTACTATCGAGCCTATTCACGATCGAGCTTTCTAACGAGTCTGTTCACGAGCTAACAAACTGAATATCTCTAAGTTTGAGTTTTGTTCGTTTATTTTAACGAGCATCATTAAAATAATTTTGCTGAGCATTTATTTGAGGTCATTATTAGAACAACAACCGTGTATTACACATACACGGTATTTGTCAAGAGACAAAATCATGGTGTCACAAATTTATTTGTGATAGTTATATATAACAGATCCCAAAATACTAATTAGAAATACTAAAAGAAAATTTCAATATTTAGAAGAGTGTCATACAAATCCTTTACTTCAATTTATTATTTGTTCTATTTTCAAGTGTACCGTCATTGTTTTTTGATAATTAAAATATCACTTAGTTAATTGTTCTAATTTTATTTTATAAAAATGTCTTTCGTTTTTTTATAAATTTCTATAAGATTTAAATAGGTGGGCAAATATTATTTATATAGTTATGTACACAATGTAGCTAGATGAAATCACTTCAGTTAAATTCACATGATCTATTTTTTAAGCAACAACAAATTTATTATTAATAAAATTGAACTTTTTTTTGTGTGTTTTGGCTTGTGAAGATGATGTCAATTTTTAATTCTGAATTACATTGTTACAACCATTTCCACATTAATTTTTCACAAATTAACTGTATATTGCAATGACTGATATTTAGTTTTGGGCATTTAAAAAATCACTTAGTTAGTTGTGCTAATTTTATTAATCAAAAGTATCCAATAAATATATCTTCCATTATTTTAGAATATTATAATTATTTAGACTATATAAATATATTGTTTAGATTTATTTTTACGTATTAGATTATATATGGAAAAATGGTCAACCATGGATAAATGTGAAAACCTACGTGTAATTGCATGGTAGGATGAGGAGTTAACATGTTGATAAGGCGGTGAGATCTTGGCGCTATACAGTGAGGTCTTGACATAGAGTCTGGACCCCCGTATCCGACCCGGAGTGAGGGAATGGGCCAAACCCGAGACTGTGGTCTATTGATCTCCCTGACAACCTAGTACAACTTCACCCTTCAGATGATGACACTTGGCGCATGCACATTAGCCAGGGATATCTATAAATACCCTGTTACAGTAACTTGCTGGTAACTATTCATTCTGTCACTTTTACTATTCACTTTTGCATTTACTGTGTCTTTACCCCTGTACCTCACGAGCTCGATCTGACTTAGGCATCGGAGGGTCTTAGCCGAGACCACCCCCGGCTAGTTTGATGTGTGTTCATCTATTTCAGGTCGCTTAAGAACTCGAATCCGGTTACTGAAAGTTCGTGACCCGAAGGTAACATACTGATCTAAATCACATGTGTGTCGAAATTTAAAGTTTAAACTAGCCAATATGTTACTTCATCACACACACACACATGTATATTCCGTGTCTTCTATTTCAATTTAAGATAATATTTCATTTGAACTTTATAAATACATATGACTCGTGATATAAATTATTGGAAATATCTTCTAAGTGTGCATTTCCTTTCAGTTAGCTTGTAACCGTTTTTGTAACTGTTTTCTGTTATGTTAGTTAGATGTAACTACCACCTCACCCAGCTCTATAAATACCCCTCAACACACCTCTGTAATTCAGTTTTGATCATAATGAAATTCACAGCTTTAATCTAGATTCTAACATAAATTATTTTTGATATAAATTACTTTCAAGTGTACATTTAGACGAAATATATGCAATTGATCTGCAGTTAGAATACAATTTATAATATAGTATTAAAAATTTCACAATTCTTCATGTTTATAAAGGTACTATTATTTTTTATATTCACAAATCATAAAACTTACTATATGGCAGCACCCTAATCAAAAGGCCTGCGACTTTATACGCATTATTATTATTTTTGTAAATATACGCATATTACCCACCGCACCAGTCTATTACTCTATTTAATTAAAAAGTCTACCGCTCTTTATTTCTTTTTCTATAATTGTTAACCTAATTAAGGTATGTGTTCAGTATAGTACGCTTATTTATCTAGCAATTGGCAACCGGATGAGATCTTCTATTTTAGGATGGTATTCCATCTCCTATTTCACCGCACGGATGATTGACACATGTACAAAAGTTACCACATTAATTTTAGACCATAAATCAAGACTAAATTGTGGGGTTTTAATTTAGTAACTTCTGTACACGTGTCAATCATCCGTGCAGTGGAATAAGAGATGAAACACCATCCTGGAATAGAAGATCTCATCCGAGCAACGGGGCTTCATATTATCATATATCAGGACTTATACATCTTTCCCCTCTAAAAAATTGTTCCAGTAATATTCAGAGATGGAATATTGCAGAAAGAGATTGGCTAATTTAATTGAATAATACCATTTTTAAAATTATTTAACCAAATGATCAGAGTTTTATTAGATTTGGTGAAAGCAACTTTTACAAAATATATTTTCTAGGTTTTTTTATGTTATTTTTCTATTTTAAAATCTGAAAGCAGCTTTCTGCTTCTCTCTATCTTTATTTGACTCTTTAAAATATTTCGGGAAATGTTTTGAGAATTCATCATATATAATTAATAATTTGCATACATGTTAACTGTCTAAAAGTAGTTAAACCCATATTTTTTTAAAGTAAGTCATATTTAGAAATCAATATTTGGATTTCATACATTTTCATATTTTTTCGATAAGAGTAGATCTCACGTGAGACCGTTTCATGGACTTAAGTTCGTGAGACGATCTTACAATACACAAAAAACATGGGTCATTTTCATGGGTTTGGGTTTGAATTCAAATCTTATTTACATTTAGGACCCGTCTCATGAAAAATGCCCTTAAGACCGTCTCATACAAGTTTTTGTCTTTCGATAAAATAAGTCTGATAAGTACTCCTCCTAGTACACCGACATCCACCCTCCGGTGGCGGAGAGCGGTGGAGCATCATTATTTCGTGTCGACATCCGAATAAATACTAATATAAAAATCAATTCTTCAAATACGACAATGACAAAAAAAAGGCTTATTCCATTATATGGGTCGGCTAAATGGATTATATACGCTATTGTATATTTTTATTTATTTCCAAATAAAATATGTCTTCTTTAATAGTATAAATCATTTCTTCAATTAGTAAAACCAAAACCAAACAAAAATCAAATAAAATTTTGTGCATTTTCATTTTTCTGACCCCCAGGCCCCAATTCGATCCTCTCCCCCCCTCCCCCCAAAAGGCGGTGGCCGACCGGAGCAGAAAAACTGCTTTTAGAATTTAGAAAAATATATATAAAAACCTAAAAAAAAAAAAGCTTAGGTAAAACTACTTTCATCTAATCTATTTGATTTTTTTTTTCAATAATCCATATATCCAGATCTACACCTGACTAATCTTTGACCCAATAAGATGTAAATTGAGGGATGTGACCAAGCGGCAGATTTCTAAGGGAGAGAGCCAACATGATTCGCCTTCTAGAACAGACCCCTACAATATTTCATTAAAAATCTGCTCCACACGGGATTTGAACGGCCTGCGTCGTAATCTATTTGTTTTTTTCTTATTATCTCCACGGTATTTGGTTATTCCTTTTTTTTTATAATGGTACATTTCATTTAATTAGGTCATAATGAATAGCATCCGTATGTGTCGATTTAGGGAGACATCAACTATTATTATATTTGGGGGATCGAACATAATTGTTCTCTATTTCTGGGAGGATCGATTGACGTGGAGCGACTGCTGTTATAACACTACAAGTCGATGCGTGCACATTGCATAATTTACGCTTCAAAGAACTAAAAGTAATGAGGAATCGATCTTTGTTGTCTTTCAAGAGTATATGAAGTTTGAGCTATATATAAAAAAAACAGTTGTATCTATATAACTGCCGTACGGTACATACAAGCTGTGGGCCTATGAAAGAACTTTCCTGGTAAGAAATATTCAATTCAAAATCACTTTGAATAATTAATGCGTTTGTCTTTGTTTGATTTTCCTGAATTGGAGTTTCACTTTTTGAAACGAGCAAAGCATTACTCCACGACAATGTTTTTAATATGGGATTGGATTACCGATCAAAAAAAAAAAAAAATAATAATATCGGATTGGATCGTTCGGTTCTGATTTATCGAAAACCAATCATATGCCCAGTCCGAATTTATAGTAAAATCGGGTGGTTAAAAAATTGTCGCCACCCGATAAAACCTAGGGTGGCAATTCGAGTCGTGTTCGGGTTTGCGGGTCGTGTTGAGACATGATAAGTACACAAATTTGTCCAACCCGAACACAACCCGTTTAATTATCCGGGTCAAATGGGTCAGCCCGAACACGATCTGTTTAATACACGGGTAATCCGAACACGACCCGAAATCACCTTTATATTTTTTAACCTTGAATAAATCTTTTATTTATATTGATAAAATGAGAATTTTGGGTTATTTATATATAGAATATTAAAAATAATACTAAATTTTATTATTTAAACGGGTTAAATGGGTTTAGTGGGTCATTTCAGGTCAACCCGAAACTGACCCATTTATTATTTGGGTTAAATGGGTCTGACACGATTATGACCCGAATAATAAAAGGGTCAACTCTAACCCGCTTATATCGTGTTAGGTTCAGGTCGTATTTTCGTGTCGTGTCAGAGATTGCCACCCCTAGACTAAAACCGGGTGAAAAATCCAAAAATCGGTGACCTAATTAACCCGGTTGAAAAGTAAAAAAAAATCTTTTTTTTAGTAAATATATATATTTTTGTTTTATTTTCAAGGAAATATGTTTAGTAAAATTGCATATAATTTCTCTGTGTATTCGATTTACATACATAATCGGATAGTTAATTTGTTAGTTTAGCTTTTATTTGTATTTATATTTATTAATTTTTTTTAACATTTATAATTGTATTTATCTTGTACATGTGTACACATATATATACATATTGTACGGGTTAACCGATTTTTTAAGGACGGTTAGACTAGTTGAACTGGTGATACAATAACCTAGTTATTAACCCCTTTCGATGTCCAATCCGAGTTTAAAAACATATTGCTCCACTACATTGCGGAGCCTGGGAAAAAAATTGGTTGAACAAATATACGAAGAAAGTGAAGTGAGACAGATAAAAAAAATATAAATAATAATTAAAATATTTTTTGAAAAAAATGGATTGGGTAGTGGCGCAAGTTGGGCCCCAGCCTTCACCCTTCATTTCAAACCTGTCACATGTGCCCTTCAGAAAAAAATAAAAATCTGTCACATGTGGGCAAGTAGATGCTACTCACTTGGGTAGCTACTCACTTGGGTAGCTACTCAAGTGAGTTCTATACCGTTGGATCAATACATACACACACATCCACATGGGTGTGTGTTGATTCAAGAGTATAGAACTCACTTGAGTAGCTACCTAAGTTGGGTAGCATCAACTAATCCGGCTTGTTGGTAGTCATCCCAAAAGCTATTGCAGTGGCAGATTGAGTATAGAATGGAACATGTACCCCAATTTGACAAAACCAAAAGTAATATTAGTAAAAATAGGCCAAATTGCAAAATATACCCAGTAACTTTTAAGTAGTGGCAAAAGAGGACAATATCTTGTTTAAGTGGCAATTTATGCCTTGGACAATTTTGCCCTTATGGACTAATAGCAAATTAGGTCCTTTATCTTTCAAAGGTAGCAATTATAGTCCTATAACTTTCAAAATTTAGCAATTTCAATCCTGTCATACCCTGCTATTTTCCAAAAACCCCAATTTCATGGATTATGAAAATTTACATTTTCTGATACCTATTTTCGTTCGTGGCATTGTTACACCTACTTAGATCCAGTCTCTATCCAGAGGTTTTATGTGGATCATGTCAGGTTTCCAGCCTATAAACTCAATAGGACATACTTCTGTAAATGCTTCAGAATTCAAAATCGATTTAAGACTAAAGTGTTTAGATAAAATGGATATAGTCCATTACGACCATATCAGGCCCAACATGCTTCCGTAAAATTAATAAATCCCTTAAAATTCATACCTCTTTTGACCGAAACAAAGACAAGGGTTAAGTGGTTCGCAACGCACAGATCGGAAAATTCGCCCCGGATCGTTTAACAAACAGCTCCTCACTGTTCAACCTCACCTCGGGGAAGATGATCGCAAGTTATCCGACTCCTTCGAAACCGCCAAAGACACGCCTTGGTTCGTTTCCTACTCCAAGGCGTAAAAGTAATTCTTCAAAGGGGATTGATCAATAGTACATTATGAACACATGTTGAACAAAACAGCCTTTATTTTATTAAGAACATAAAGAAAGATTTATTACATCAGTAATCTCCTTTTGGGAGGAGAAAACCTGTTTAGCCTCTCATAAAGGCTATCACACTCTTGTACATAAAATTAAAAAACTAAAAACTGAAAACTGAAAAACACTCTCGAAATTTTAAACTTACAACATAAAGAATTTTACAAGGAGAGTTTATTGTAAGAAGACTAAGGGAAATGTTCGATGTCCTCAGCCTCCTTCAAACTCTGGTTTAAATAGATGTAAGTCCGGATTTCAATCTCGGACTTCAGCTCTTGTTGAAATGTAAGACGTCACTGCTTACATCAAACTCTTGAATTATTGCTTCCACTTGCAGTAATTAGCTGGCCTTTCCCTTTCTTCACATGGACTGGCTGATAAGGGTCTTTTTATGCATGTTTTATGTGTATATTTAAGTATGATTTGAGTTATTTTATTGTTAGTTTCATAAATTTTTGATTGTACATGGTTCACATTACTTCCGAGGTGCTTTTATTGGTGTAGATTGATGATTTGGAGTGTTTTTTGGTGAATTTTGGGCCATGGTTTCATGTCAAAACATACCCGGGGTTTTCGGATGCAAAAACACTCAAAATCCCAAGCTAAATGCGTCATTTGGGGCCTTTTCGGACAAACACGGGCGGGGTGTGTTTATAAGCACGGCCGTGCTTTTTAAAAGTCAAAAACGAGAAATTTTTCGACCCGACGTACCAAACACGGCCAGGCCGTCTTTTCAAGCAAGACGGCCGTGTTGGGAAAATCCGCGAACACGGCCTGGCCGTGTCTTTGAAAGACGGGCGTGCTTTTCGGCCCAGACCGGTTTTTCTTTGGCGGAAATTATGGAGACTTTCCCTTTGTGCTTTTTGACAACCTTTGAGCAACTTTTACACCTCATTTTGATGCACCAAGCTCTATTATTCCCTCAATTGTCATGTGGACACAATGATTCAACCAACTCAACAATGAATGTGCACACAATGATTCAACCAACAACCATGGAAGTGGAGCATTTGTTAGCATTATTGATGTGTTCTTTCACAAAGATGGTGCCTATAAAAGCCAAGAGTTTGAGTTGGAAATAGATAATTCATGTAGTATTCATTGATAGAGAGATTCATTGTATCTCCATTGTATATTCTAAGTTTCAAAGCAAAATACATTGAGAGGATAAAAGAGAGGTAGAGTTGGAAGTTGAAGAGCAATAGAGGAGAAGGCTTGAAGCTCAACATCATTGCAATCAACCAAGGAGGAAGTCTTATATTGGTCTTGAATAAGAGCTAAGTACACCATGTTCATTTTATTCATATCTTCTTGTGTAGTATACTCTTTTGACAAAGCCATGTGTAGCTAAATTTCTAGTGTTTGAATGTAATGAACTCTAGAATGAATTTGTGATTAAGGTTTGTATGTTTTTAATAAAATCTTCATGTTTTGTGTGATTCACTTATATTATGCTTCATTCATTCAAATTGGTATATGCGCAATATTGATTTGAAGTTTATTTTTCATCCGGGAAATCGAGAGATTCATGGTGAAATAGAACCTATATAAGTGAAAAGAGTTGCATGCAATCCTAGATATGGGACGACATAAATCTTCCGGATTAGGGTCAAACCTAATATGGGAATTCACAAATCGTTATAATCTTTGTCTTGGGGTTTTAACTAGAAAGAGATTTCGAGTTAATCAACTTGAGATTAGAAGTTATTCGCTCGATAGAGGTTTAACTTAAATCGAATTTCTACGATCGATGAAACATGAGATTTTACTAAAAGAGATTGGTTTTTTAAGGGATTATGGTTGTATTTTTATCTTGTTAAATCGCAAAAACATTCTAGAGGGATTTACATTCAAACACATTTCTAGCTCTTGATTTCTTAATTCTACAATCTATTTTTATTTGATCTTTTGTAAGTTGCAATTATTTTAAAATTCTCTATTTTTCATTTTCATTAAACAAACAAAACTCGAAAATTACTAGATTAGATAACAAAAGGACGGTAATTATTAGTACTTATAATCCTCGTGGGAATGACACTCGGTACTAATAACCTATACTACAAAACGATAGGTGCACTTGCTATGGTTTTAGAGTAGTTTTGAGCCACCACCGCCCCATCTTGTCTGCGGTATCCGAAGTTCTTTATGCAAACTTCCAAATTCTCACGACTCATCCTTTGTCTTATAATACTTTTGGACGACATCTTTCATGGACCCACTTTTCGTCTTTTTCTAAGTGGGTTGTTACCTATCTGAAGTCACATGTCTCCACAAGCTTTGTTGGGGAATCTACTTTTTTGGTGGTCCCCAAACTTGGGATACTTACGTGACTTTTCTTCTCTGTCGTGGTCTTCTCCGATTGACTTTTGGCCGGAATCCTTTGCCAAATTCGGTTCCTTCGGTTTTGACATTCGGAGACAGACCGAAGTTCCCAATGGCCGATATGAGCCATGTTACAATATTTCCGTGAGTTTCTTTACTCCCCGGCAGCCTTATTTTCCCATAGAAGATTTCTTTTCTTTTCGAATGATCTTCTGCGAACTTGTAGTTTTTCTGTCATGGTATTCAATGGGAATGACCCGTTTACCGAAGTCGGTAGAACTTAAACGGAAACTTGACTTTGTCCATCTCGTGAGATGGACCCACAATCCCCATGCCCTTCTTGTAGTGATCGATCTTGATGAAGGTCATGGCCAATTGTACTTCTTCTTACGAACTTGCCTCCTTGATATTTCCGGGCTCTTTCATCCGGTCTTGGCTTCAATGTAATGGAAGGCTTCATGTCCACCTTTTCCGACGGCGGAGCTCTGCCGCCATTGCACTTATGAAATACGGTTCCAATGTATCCCCTCGTCTTAGGTTGTCATTGTTGGACCAAAGACTCGTGAAAACGAACTTCCGGATCCACTTCGTAATTTTGTGATCTCGGAATCTGGTGAAGCGATAAAGATAGATCGAGGCCAAAGCCCCAAACTCGTACCACCTCTTTACTTCTTGAGGGTGGAATTTGGTAGCATCAAACCCTTGGATATTTTCGAAACATCAATCTTTGTTTTTTCCGGAGATATCCCATGCCTGGTAATTAGTTTCTCCCAATTTGCCTGGTATTCTGCCAGAAGAAGAAGAAACTTTAACCTCGTTAGTATCAACCTTAGAAGTGCCCATCATAGGCCTAAGATTGATCTCTTCGCCCTTACCCGGACGTCTTTGGGTTGATGTGATAACTCGGGATTTGACTCGAGTATCGGTTTTCCTGGGCCAACATTTCGCCACCAGGACTTGTGCTAGAAGTGACTGGAATCCTCTGGTACAGGTTGGGGAGCCCTGCGCTCTAAACGCTCCGTTTGCTTATTAGCGGCCCGGAGGAGTGGCCCTTGAAATGCCGTTCTCAACTGAGAGTGAGACCGGACACATGCTCGTATACGATCGGTTACTTTGTCCCGATCATTCCTTTGTAATTTCGGCCAAATCAAAGCATTGATGACCAGGGTATCAAATTCTCGGAGTAGCATTTCGGTGGTCTCCAAGATGTCTTGATGCAGTGAGGATGGAATCGCCTTCAATTCCTCCATCTCTTGTTAGAAAATCTGCAAGAATATTTTCATGAGATTTTATAATGACAATATCATAATCATAATATTGGCATTCAGCCTGCCATCTAAGTATTCTAGCTTTTTCTGGTTTTGATTCAATTTTATTTTTCAGAAAAGCTTTAACACTTGAATTATCAATTTTAAGATAAACTTTTAGCCAAGAAAATAAAGGCCATTTTTTAAAAGCCTTTTCGATTGCAAAGAATTCTTTTCGTTGATATGCCACCGAGTCGATTCACCGGGTGTGAATAAACCACCGCAGATATCTGCATGGCACTTCTCCATTTGGTGTAGCTTTTGTAAGTACCGCCCACCAATAATCACCGGCATCCGTATAAAGAACAGTTCATCTTCATCCTGTGGAATTGCAAGTTTCGGAAGATTTTTGCAAACGTCCTTAAGTTGCTTGATTCCTTCTTGATGTTCATTCTCCCATTTGAATATGAATCCTTTTTAAACAATGGGCTAAACACATTCCCCGTAACGTCTTTAGATTGTTTATGAACATTCCAAAAAATTGACAACTCCAAGAAAACTCAAGTCGCTTCTTGTCTTTCAATGTATCCGAAATCCCGTATCTTTTCTACAATATGACTTTGTAGGATTATTCCGATTCGTCGATCTCAATTCCTAGGAATTCAATCTGTCTTGTTGCAATCACTGCCTTCCTTTCTGAAAGCACTAATCCTTCCTTGTGACAAACATCTGAGAATATTTCCAAATGCTTGAGATGCTCCTTCATGTTCTTTGAGGCGATAAGAATATCATCGATGTACACGAACATGAAACTGAAATAATCTTTGAATAGATTATCCATCTTTCTTTGATATATCTGGGGTGCATTAGCCAATCCCATAGGCATTACATTCCAAATATAGTGTCCTTGTGGTGTAGAGAAAGTGTGAACTTTTGCTTTCTTCATCCATTTTAATCTGGTAAAATCCAGACTTGCAATCGAACTTTGAGAATATCTTGGCACCTTTGATACAGTTAACCAGATGTTCTCTGCTTGGGATATAGTATCCGTCAAACTCCAAAATGTTATTAATCCCTTTGTAATTAATAACAAGTCTTGGCTTTCCTCTTTTGATTTCTCCATGGTTTCTAACTAAGAATCCTGGACTGCTGTATGGAGAAACTCCTGGTGAAATTAACTTAAGGTCAAGATGTTCCTTAAGTATCTTTTGCATATCCTCACGATCTTCCTGGTTCTTAAGGATTGGTTTGAATCTTACGAACTCGTACTCCTTTCCAGGTTTAACCTTTAAGGAAGCTTTAAGCTCGTTCTTATCCCACCAAGCCAAAGGATCTTCATTGTAATTCCTTTGGATCTTCTTGACATCCCAAATCTTATGAATGAATCTTTTGTAAGATCGAGGGTTCCTGCTGAAATTCTCATAGCTGAAGCCCATTCATCAATGAGGACTTCTCTATTTTTAAAATCTGGGATGTCCAGATTTAACATCAACCCATACGGATGTATTGGGTCAAGGTGCGATCTTCCATAAGGCGTCTGATAAACATTCGGCCTTCTAGTAGGTTGTCTAGTTCCTGCAAGAGGGTTTCGACCTCCTGTTCCTGAAAGTGGATCACTTCCCGTCGTGAAATCCCCAGCATGTGGCATCCTCTCGTCTCGAGTTCCATGATGCGAACCTGTGCTTTCTTCGACGTTAGGATTTCTTGGTGGCGGTGGTGGTGGTATTGGTCTACCTTGTGGGTCATAGGTAACCAAAGGCGATTCACTCACTGCGTTCATCTTTAAATCTACAATACCTAATCCCGCGAAGGATTACGCAGTCATGTAGATCTTTGAGATTCATCTTTTCAATATCCATCTTATTTTAATTTTTGATGGATTTTCCTTTGATTAGAGCAATGGGCTTCTCCTCATCCGTCATTTTTCGTATGACTTCGGTTGGTTTCCCTTTTGGTGTAAATAGGTCGTCCCCAAAATCAATACGTTTCCTTCCTCCGGATGAACTTGGCTGTCCATCCTCCAGGTTCTTGACTCGTTAAGTCAATATCATGAAGGAGTTCAAGAGTTTCTTCGATATTTCACCATCGTCTCCATCCAGTTCGGATCGATGAACTTGTCTTGGTAGATGAATATGGCGGTTGCCATAATTTCGCACCGTCTTCGATTTCTCTAAGATCTTGGAGATCTTAGATTTATCCGGGAAGTATCTCGTTCCACTCAGTACACCATCGGGAATCATTGTTCGATGGGTATTTTCATGAACCGTTTCTTGAAGGTTCATCAAGTGAATATATAAGTGCAGTTAAGTATCGAATCGCTATAATATTCTCGCTCGCATTTTTACATTGCCTTAAGGTTTCCCGTCGGCTCTCCGCCGTTTCTTTTTTTCTTCATGTTGGTATTCCCGATATGAAACCTGGTCAAGGTGTTCTTGTGCATACATCGTCAATATTTGACGATATGTCTGTAAAGGGTACATCTCGGACATTGGTGGGATCCATAATCTCGGAGTAATTTCTCCTCACCAATTGTTAATTACATAAATATAATAAATTTAACTAAAAGTTCTTAATAAACCTAGGCTCTGATACCATTTTACGCAAACACTTAGTCAAATTAGCAATTTGTATGAATAAGGGTATAGTTGGTATTATGGAAATATTCAATTATCCCATTGGACCAATTTTGCAACAATTCAAAACTTATAGGACATAATTTGCTTAAGTAAAAACTTATAGGACCAATTTTGCCAAACTTTATAAACTTACAGGGTATATTTTGCCAACTTGATACTTGCTGTCCTAAAATGCCATCTAAAAGAAGTTACAGGGCATCTTTTGCAATTAAGCCGTAAAAATAAATAAATTTGTATCCCTTTTTACATAAAATTATTCCTTAATAACTAATTAAAACTAAAAAAAGCTATATAATATATTTCAAAATGGACTCTTTTCTTGGGCCAAACTTTTCTCAATAGTACTTATATGAATTTTGACCCAGCCGATTTTCTCTTATAATACATATATTTAGTAATTTTTGCTCAATAGAAAACTCTTGAGTAAATTGTTAAATGATTGTTTGGTCACATTTATTCAAAATGATGTATGTCTACAAATTTTCGATTATGATATCGTTGATGGCTTTTGAAAAATAAATATATATACGTTGAACCTAGTTGAAATTGCTATTTTTTTAATGATGTCTATTTTCTTTTTTCTTTGCAAATTTTGGGTTGTACAATTTTAAATATTAAATAATATATATACATAGTTTTTAATATCGATCAACTATACGTCTATACCCCATTTCCGAAATCCTAGATCGGCCACTTGCTAATGTCCATAGTCCTTAATAAAAATGTTGCATCATCATATCCTGCTTGATTTTTTCTAGGAATAGTGAATGTGTTTCATGTTTTTATATATTTGTTATATTCCATCAACACTATTGATGTTAGTGGGCCTTGTTTTTCAGTTTATTATTTAATATTCTGAATTTCTTTTTCATTAAATTAAAGGGATATATTTTAATTTGTTCGGCTTCTTGTATGAAAATAGGCATAATGAACGTCCCCTTTCTTTCATTATCCACGCTGGGCCTTCTATTTCCAATGGCAAAACCTTTCAATCTATCAATGTAATTGCTGATTTTATTAAAGAACTAAGAAATATAATCACCTAATATTTTATTTTAGAGGGACAAAATACATAATATATATATATATATATTTTTTGTTAATTTGTTTTAAAATAGAGATGTTTGCAAATCTGTACCCCGATGGTCGGCTATTTAAACTTGGAAAATGAAGGTTATGGCTAAATTATTTTGCTCCATTTAAATTTGAGCTCTTTAATGCGTGGACCTTTAGCCTTTTAATTTATATCTTAAAAAATTAAATTTTATGATTTTATAAATGCAATGTAATTATAACATGTGCGTGATTTTTTTGTATTATGAGTATTTCAACTTTTAATATATATATATATGTTCCACTTTTAATTTTTTTGATTTAATATATAATTTTGAAAATATTGACTTATAGCACGATAATGACCCGTTTAACTCGAAGTCTGATAGCTAGGTTAGGATTATGTTCACAATATTATTGGTCCGTTTTGCCCATAAATCGCTACAGCTAGCTAGTTAGTCCGAAGCTGTTAAAACCAATTTGTTTAACATCTCTATTGATAGATGATTGTGATTCTTTTTTTTTTTTTAAATAATTAAATATTTGTATGTTGGCTATGATTGGTCATTTTTTTTTAAATTATATAATACGTGTAATTTAATTGCGTATAGTAATGATTTTCTTTTCGTGAAGCTTTTTCACGATTCAATATGAAATGTGGCAGTTGGCCGGCACTAGATTGGACCACATCTAAGTTTCGTGTTTAATCATGCATTCGACATTATAAATTATAATTGCATATATGTAAAATTAATGAATTCGATTGTTTATTTATTTAAATATATTCATCAAGTACGTATTGTAATGTAGAGTAAACGATGAAATACCAAACTAGATTAAAAACAGTACTTGTATCATGGCAAGACTAGAAACTTAGACCAGACCCATTAACATTTGTTGTAAGCTTGTTAATTAGGATTTATCAAAAACCGTTTAAATTTATTTAGTTGCTCGATTTTTTTAGTACAAATTCTGAGAGATGAGGGAGCTAGCTAGCATGAATCGAACACGACATATACCTGAGTTTTACAAACATATTTTCACTACACTACAATATATATATTTTCTTTTTTTTATCATAAACGAATTCTTTATATAGTTTTAAAATTCAAGGCTGGGGATCAGTTGTTGATTAAAAACCACCTCCTATAAACTCTTTTATTTTCTAAACTTAAATTAAAAATATTATGCAACAATTTTCCATAAAAAACAGATGCCTTTAACTTAACTTTACTTAGCAATAACCAACACCAATTAATATCATCAATTTTTCCCGGTTGAAAATGTATAAATTTTTTGAAACCTTATAATCGGGATATTCTTTAATTATCTCTGACTCTGGTTATGGTATCAAGACATAAACTAAAACCAAATGTGGATATACCTACTCTAATCGATCGTCACCCCTATACATCATCATAGTGGAATATTTATATATATAAAGTTGGCTACCTAGTACCTACTCTAATCGATTGTCTCCCCTTTAAATCATCATAATGGAGATATACGTGTATATATATGTATATGTACATATATATGTATATGTAAAATGACCACGAGCTGCTAGCTCACGTAGTATCGCCTACCTTCTATAAAAGTATTGATCATCATTCGAAACCTGGATCTTTTAGCTTCTTTGAAATTTATTCCCTTCTCTCTAACCACTACTCTCATCTTATCGAAAAAGATATGTATATGTAAATTTGATTTTGTAGAATGTCAACTTTGAAAAATCTAATGCCCCAAATTAATTATATCTTCAATGAAATTAAGAAATTCATAATCTTTAATTCATTGTAAGAAACATTCAAAAACCCAACTCCTAGTGGGCTAGTGGCTCACATTGAATAATGCACAACTTCTATAAAACTATGCGCATGGTCGTGGAGTAGTTATTTCTTTGATTTTCCTGTAGTGCAGATTCATTATTTCGTATGAATATGCACAACAAGACTTTGCCAAAAATATATAAAACATATGGGAACAATTTAACAAAAACACGGTTGAATTTCAACGACAAATTAATTCTTCACCTAATGATTAAAGAAAGTTAGGGAAAATAAATAAAGTGAATGGAATTCAAACATGATTTACAACACTCAAACTTTTTTTGTGACCAAGTCACCCAAGTCATTAGCATTATAAATACAACACAACCCATGCTTTCCCTAAACCACAACCTAATTAATCATCTCTAATGAAATCAATCATGATGAATACTCCAAAAATTTCCACTCTTATTACATTCATTCTTCTTTTCATCTTTTCTTGCTCATTTGTTGCTTATGCTGATAATAACCAAGCCGATTTTATCGAATGTCTCACCGAAGAATTCGATAACTACACCTCGATTTCGAACCTCGTTTACACCCAAGCCAACTCATCCTACACATCCGTACTCCGAACCAGCCTCCAAAACCTAAGGTTCGCGTCGGCTTCTACTCCGAAACCACAAGTAATTATAACCCCAGTAAACGAATCCCAGGTCCCGCCTATCGTGTATTGTGCCAAACAAGCGGCTTGCAAATTAGAACTCGAAGCGGTGGCCACGACCACGGGGATATGTCTTACGTGTCGCGGTCCCATTTGTGATCGTTGACTTGATCAACCTCGGTGAGGTTACGGTTGGCGTTGGAGCGTAAAACCGCATGGGTTCAAGGTAGTGCGAATATTGGCACTTTATATTATAGGATCGCGGAGCAAAGCCCGGTTCTAGGGTATCCTGCCGGTATTTGCCCAACTGTCGGCGTTGGTGGCCATTTCAGTGGAGGTGGCCACGGCACGCTGAAGAGAAAATACGGCCTTGCTGCTGATAACGTTATCGACGCGAGAATAGTCAACGTTAACGGTAAAATCCTCGACAGAAAGTCAATGGGCGGTGCATTGCTCGGGCCATCGGGGAGGTGGAGGCGCTAGTTTGGCGTGGTCTTGCATGGAAAATACAACTCGTGGATGTTCAGAAACCGTAACTGTTTTCACGATCCGGAAAACGTTGGAACAAAACGCGACTCAGCTCCTCGACCGTTGGCAATACATCGGGAACACGTTCCCTAGAGATCTGTACATGAGAGTCATCCTTACGAGGACCAATTCCAGCGAAAGTGTTAGGAATATGACGGTTGTTGTTGCGTTCAATTCGATTTTCTTTGGTGGGGTCGACACATTGCTTCCTGTGATGGAACAGAGTTTTCCTGAACTGGGATTGACGAGAGAGGATTGCACAGAAATGAGCTGGATCGAGTCGATTTTATATTTTCCCGAGTTCCGATTAGATTCAATCGAGGGTTTACTAAACAGGACTCAACCTGATGTGAGATACTTCAAAGCGACGTCGGATTACATTCAGAAACCCGTCCCGGAACACGTGTTGCGTGGCATGTTTAGACGATTTTTCGAAGCGGAAGCCGAGGAGGCCGTGCTAGTCTTGAACCCGTACGGTGGACGAATGGCTGAAATATCTCCATCCGCAATTCCATTCCCCCACAGGAAAGGTAACCTGTATAGTATCCTTTATTGGGTGTATTGGCGCGAAGAAAATGCTGGAAATTCTGACAGGTACATAGATTGGATTAGGAGATTTTTCCGTTATATGACTCCTTATGTCTCGAAAAACCCGAGGGGCGTATATCAATTATAGAGATCTCGATCTTGGAGTTAATAACGATGTAGGGCCGACGAGTTATGCACAAGCAAGTACACAGGGCTTCCCGTATTTCAAAAGGCTAATTTCGACCAGGGTGGTTCGGGTCAAAACCCGAGTTGACCGAGGAATTTTTTTAGGAATGAGCAAAGCATCCCACCGGTTCATTCAAGCTGGAGTTCAATGTAAGGGGACTTAGATTATATAACATAAATATCCATGATGAATAGGACATGCAAATCTCACTTGCATGTGAATAAAGAGTATACGACATTGTAATAATTAGAGTTTTATGTGTTACTTGTAGCTGTTATTGTTCTTTCCTTTATTGTACTAATAAATTTAGTCAATGGTTGTTGAAATAAAACTTTTGTTACGCAAACCGGAAACCATCAAATGAAGCCCAAGTTTTCAACCATATTTTGGTCAATTGTCGGTTAATTGTAAGAATTTCCACTTGGGGACATCTCCAAAAAAAGAAAATCATCCACTTGGGAAATGATTTAAGAGTTGGAGGCTTGGAGCACGCTACCAAATATTACCCAAAACCGTATTCTTTTGAATAGTAAGACTATTAATACGGATGAAGAATGATAACTACTACTAGTTTGATAAAGACAGATGAATTTTAAAATCTTTGACTTTTGTGTAAGAGGGTATTTGTTTTGTTAAGCTTATTTAAAAGATTTACAACCTCTTACATTTTATTTGATGTTTTTAGAGCTTATAAGGTATTTGTAATGACATTTGTATATAATTAAATCATCATAATGAAATGAGGTTGTTAAAAAATTAAAACATCTTATTTTGAAAATAAGGTGGGATTCATCATAATGTATGGTTGTGTTTCCAACCCCGTTTTTCCACTTTCCAACTATTCCGGAAAATGGGTTTATGTTTGTTTCAAAAGTTTTTCAGTAGAAATGAAGTCATTTCCAGTTTTCACTTTTTATGGAAGATATTCTTTTGAAAACACAACCAAACAATTTTTCATTCCAATTACGCAAACCTAGGTAAAAATACAATACAATCACGCAAACCTATGTCAAAAATAAATTTGAAAAACTATAACCAAACATCTTCTCATTTTCAAACAGAAATTCAGACAACAAACCAAACATATTCTCAATTCTCACACGAAAACCAATAAAATTTGAAAATTTATTTTCCAACACTAGAAACTAGAAATTGGACTTGGAAACACATCCATACATCCCCTCACATTTTCTAAAATGAACTTATAACTACAACATCTTAATTTGTAAGCTTATAAGATTTTTGTACAAAGCTATACCACACTTTAAAGTTCGTGTGGGATAAATTGAAAATTGTTCTGGGACATAGTCAATATTAAAATAGTTTTAACGGTACTTGTCTTAAGGTTTTTTTTTTTTTTTGATACCGAGATTCCATGCGTACATATGACTAGTCCATGGAGAAACAACCATGATCCCTCATAAATTGCCCCCAAGTAAATCGCGAGAAATGTACTCTGGTTCCCAGGTTCTTAATATCCTCAACTACCCTACACAAGGAGTCATCCATCAAGGTATTGCTTCATGCTGGACCCATCTTCCAGCTGGAGGTTCCGACCGAGATTCAACTTCCCACATTGTCGATTGAAATCCTCAATATTAATTGTTCCACCATCGTACCTCTGGGGCTCGAACCCTTGACCTCTCAAAGTGAGAACAAGAATTGCCGCACTTGGGGCCATTGTCTTAAAGTTGTTAGAATAAGAAGACGTGTTGTTTAAAATTTTAATAAATATGTCGTGTCAATTGCGGATTGAGATTTCCTGTTCAATTGCGGCATGCTACGTAGGAAATAGAAAAAGGAAAAAAGGAAATAAAATAAATGACCTGCTACGCTAGTTTTTTTTTTTTTCCGAAACGATAGAACTTTTATATATTAACAAAACAAAACTTACACTGCCAACTGGCAAAATGGCCACCTTGAACATACATACATTGATACATGTCAAGGGGAGAACTCCGTACGAGAGGTAAAACCACCGTAAATCGAGGGAGCAAAACAAGAAACAACTAAAAAAAACACAAAGCAAAAGAAAACTAAACCACCTCCGAAAGGAGGACTAAGGCACTCCTCAAGGGAGACTACCCAACTCGAACAAATCCGGGCACGAGCTACTTCACGCACTGCAAGACAGAAATAACTGACCGCCTACGAGTTTCGCAAATCAACCAGTAAAAATAAAGAAACAAAAAAAACAGAAAAAAAAACAGAAAATTCGAAAAAAAAGAAATGAAAAATGCCTCTCCCTCACCCGATCTTCAACCGCAACCCATCACCTACCCGGCTCCAACTCTCCTCTTTGTAGCTCCGACCTCCGACTTGCCTCCACTCTCGATCGGAGAATCCGATCACCTCCGCATAACACAAAAGATATGTCTTCATTGGCTTCCATGTGAAACATGGTTGGGGAGGGGAGGGGATAAGGGGAGGAGGAGGAGGAGAGAGGAGGGAGGGGAGGGAAGGGGGGGGGCCCATTTGGGATGGGGAGGGGGGAGGAATTTAAAGTTTTAGGGTTTGGGTTTTTTTAGAGAGTGGGAGGAGAGAAAGAGTAGAGAGCTACGCTAGTTCACTTACGGTCATCCTAGAATTTCAACTCTTCTAAATATTCCTTTGAATTCATATTGAGTGCCCTCTACGTGTGGGACCGTATCAAATCCCCCAATTTAAGAGGGTTACGTTACGTAGAATCTGTTGAAGTTGGGGCCTGAGACCATCTCCAACCCAACTCTAAAACCCACACCAAAACACCAAATATCTAAAAAACACCCTCCAACCCAACTCTAAACATCACACCAAATTTGGTGTAATGAATAGTGTTACACCAAATTTGGTGTAACACTATTCCTTTACACTAAATTTGGTGTAATACAAATATTCCTTCTTTGCCCTCCAATTTCTTCTACTTCAAACTTTTAATTCCTATTGTATCCTATATTTGATATATAATTCATTTGTAACATGGTTTTAGTTATTTAAATTTTGTATATAATTATTATTTTGGATGAACAATAGTTAATATTTACCAATAAATTATTATAAACTAAACTTAAAATTTTGATAAACTAAAATAATTAATAAATAAAATTATAATTTAATTAAAAAGACATCAAAGTCTATCATAAAATACAAAACACTAAAATTATAATTAAACTTGAAATTTAAAAAAAGCCTATTTATTGATATGATAGGTCGGGCCTTGAGAAAAGACTTGTGCCATCTTAATCTTCTAGTTTTCACTCTTCTAGTTTGCGCGGACTCTGCTCTTGAGTCGATTCCTACTCTCGAACAGAAGCGGTAAGCCCTTCAAAGCTTTTCTTTGAAGCGGAGACTATTGGTAGTGAGAGAAATGTCATCTAAAGAAAGGCACCAAGCAAACTAAATTCCTAATAGTAGATAATTCCGCATGGAAGCACCAACTCCGGATATTGAGATGGTTACAAATGAGAATAATCGTTTTCAAGACTTTCTCGCCGACACAAACAAATCAAGGACAAAAATGCTCACTTTGCACTCGTGATGCATTAATCGATCACGTGTGGGATGAATATACTAATTTCGATAAATAGTAATGTATTAATCTTTTTTTTTGTCTTTAAATATTTGTTTTAGGTTTGTCGTTTTTTATTGTCTAGTGTGCAATTTAGTATTTTTATTTATTGTGAAATTAGTTGTAATATTAATTTTGCAATATAATTAATTAATGTAATATTAGTTAAATATAAGTTTTTATTTAGTTACATTAATAATAATAAAATATAAGAAAAAGAAATAATTGCATAAACAAATAAATTCGCTATTCCAAAATGAAAAGAAAATATTAAAATAATCATTTGGTGTAAGATTTAGTGTAGTGGGTTGGAGATGGTTTTTGCAAAATTACACCAAAACACCAAATTTGGTGTGATTTTCACACCAAATTTGGTGTTATGGGTTGGAGATGCCCTGATGCCCTAACCAATCATCAAAACCTAACAGTAACTATTATGGGCCTTTCTTATAGATTATCTTCGCTGGGCTTGTCTTGCCATTTAAGCCCAATTCAACAAATAAAGCCCATAGTTTTCTACCGTATTTTTGTCAATTGTAGGTTTTTAAGAATTTCCACTAGGGACATCTCACAAAAACAAAAAAAAAAACAAAAGGGAAGAAAAAGATCCACTTGGGAAATAAATAATGATTACGGGTTGGATCACGCTACCAAAATTTATACAAATTCGTATTCGTTTGACTAGTAAGAATATTTAGGCAGCTACTAGCCTACTAATATGGATGAAGATTGATGAAAATTAATATTGCATTAATTATATGAAATCATAATTTAGTTCTTCGTATTCTTTAAAAAAAAAAACCAGTTCTTCCTCTAGTCTGTAAATGAGTTAAAAATGGCCAACACAAGCAATGGCATAGCTGGGGCCGCCCCGGCCCCTCCCATTTTTTTTTTAATTTAGTATGTAAAATTATTGAAGAATTTTTTTTATTTAATTTTTATATGTTTTTTTTAGTTCTTTATCTAGTGCACCCTAATTTCGTGTATTGGTCCTGATCTTTTACCTGGCTACTCCACAAGTACTCCATCGGAGTTGTATTAACAAAAAGCGATTACATCAGTTTAATGTCACCTACAATACAAAATGTATATAAACACACGGATAATATAATGGAATCCTTCAATAAAACTTTTATTGTCCTAAGCCCTAAGGCCCCTAACACATTGAATAACATAAAATCCACATAAAACCAATTAAATGCTCACAAATAATACAACTCCCATATACACCTAAATAACATGAAAAAAAAACTCCCCATCAATGTAAAAAAAAAAAAAAAACTCAATTTTAAAAATTTAATAAAAATCTAACCTTTGTTCTAGTAACAAATACTTCAAAGTGCTGGTGAATCTTTTTCATAGCTCTTGCTTTAATTTTAACCTTTTCTTTTAGGTATATTTTCGCCTTATGTGTAAAGGGGCAAAATTGAAATCTTACTTATGTATATCTATTAAGTTTTTCAAAGTTTAACTGATCGGAGTGTGTGTTCTCTCTCTTATTATACCTCCAAGAAAAAGAAGCTTAACCGCTAAATACTGACAAGGCAAAGGTGTTACATGGTACGTTGAAGTTTAGGAAGGTACATATTTGCTGCACTAGGTAAGTTAAGGGGGATTTTAATTATTTTTCCTTAAATAGAATATATAAATGACAAAACACCAAATTAGAACAAAAACAACGTGCCTAACCATTATTTTTATTATCCCTTAAGAAGACGAACTTAAACCAGACGCCATTAACAACTTGTTGTAAGATTGCTAGCTAGGATTTAATCCATAACCATTAAAACTTAATTATTTACTCGAAAATCAAGACTTATTTATCTCTGGATATCTTACAACTTGTTTCTTAACCAAAATTGGATATAATATAATCCATATCCTTCCCTTGACACGCATATAAATATGTGTATGGTAGACTTGGTTA
This sequence comes from Rehmannia glutinosa, assembly GCA_016081115.2. Classification (NCBI taxonomy): domain Eukaryota; kingdom Viridiplantae; phylum Streptophyta; class Magnoliopsida; order Lamiales; family Orobanchaceae; genus Rehmannia; species Rehmannia glutinosa. The sequence continues at coordinate 77,329,975 of CM071933.1, read as the reverse complement.
ACTATTTGACCGTCACCTTTAATTTCTATGTAGAAGCTCATGAACATATTTAATGAAATAGGAATTTCAAATATGCGACTTTGAAATATCAGATACATACCATGAAACGAAGAAAATCATATTAGTATTTAATTTCATCGTGAAAGAACCATTCAAAAACCAACTCATACCATGACATATTTTGATATATATTATAGAACCTCCATAAAACAATGTATTTGTTTCTGGGCTACTTTGTTTGAGTTTAGGAAAAAATAATGAATTTAAATGAATTGGTGTTTAAAAAGAAATACAATTTATGGGAACACGATTAATTTTCAAAGGAAATGTGGCTGCTTTCTTCTAGATATGCTTCATATAATGGTCTAGTCATTAAACTAAAAAAAAAAAAAGTAGCTGGATTTCAATTAAACATAGATGTTCACATCCAAACTTTTGTAACAAGTTTAATTCCCTTCAATAGAACATTATAAATAGAACACAATCCATGTTCCCTAAAACACAAACTAATCATCTTTACAACATGAATACTCCAAAGTACATTCCCACTCTTACATTCATTCTTCTTGTAATCTTTTCGTGCTCATCGGCTGCTTTTGCCGATGACCACGAAGATTTTCTCGAATGTCTCTCCGAAGAATTCAATAACTACACCTCGATTTCCAATCTTATTTACACCCCAACCAACTCATCATACGTGTCCATTCTCCGATTTTCGATCCAAAACCTGAGATTCACGTCGGCATCTACCCCAAGACCCCAAGTTATTATAACCCCGGTACATGAATCCCAAATCTCGCCTATCATTTACTGCGCCAAAGAAAATGACATGCAAATCAGAACTCGAAGTGGTGGGCATGACTATGAGGGACTTTCGTACGTGTCACAAGTCCCATTTGTGATCCTTGATTTGATCAACTTTAGTGAAGTGACGAGTTGATCTTTGCCGAGCGTAAAACCGCATGGGTTCAATGGCGCGACTATTGGGTCTTTATATTATAGAATCGCGGAAAAAGCCCGATTCTAGGGTTTCCTGCGGGCGTTTGCCCAACTGTTGGCGTTGGTGGGCATTTCAGTGGAGGTGGTTACGGCACATTGTTGAGAAAATACGGCCTGGCTGCTGATAACGTCATCGACGCGAGAATAATCGACGTTAATGGCAGGATTCTTGATAGAGAATCAATGGGCGAGGATTTTTTCTGGGCCATCAGGGGCGGTGGAGGTGCTAGTTTTGGTGTGATACTTGCATGGAAAGTACAACTCGTAGATGTTCCAAAAAGAGTCACTGTTTTCACAATTACTAAAACATTGGAACAAAATGCGACTCAACTTATTAACCGTTGGCAATACATTGCAAATAGATTTGACAGGGATTTGTTCATTAGAATCCTCATGAGAAGGGTGAATTCCAGCGAAAATGGCAGGAACATAACCGTTCGTGCTGCGTTTAATTCGATTTTCCTTGGCGGGGTCGACAGATTGATTCCCATGATGCAAGAGAGTTTCCCTGAATTGGGATTGGTAAGAGAAGATTGCACCGAAATGAGCTGGATCCAATCCATTTTGTATTTTGCCGGGTTTCCCATAGAATCACGTGAGGTTTTATTAAACAGGACTCAACCTGACGTGAGATACTTCAAAGCAAAATCAGACTACGTGCAGAAACCCATTCCAGAATACGGGCTAGAAGGCATTTGGAGATTATTTTACGAACCAGAAGGCGAGGAGGCTGAGGTCATCTTTAGCCCATATGGTGGACGAATGGATGAAATCTCGGAATCTTCAATTCCATTTCCTCATAGGGCTGGTAATTTGTATAAAATCCAGCATTTGGCGTATTGGCGAGATGACGAGGCTGAAAATTCCGACAGGTTCATAAGTTGGATTAGGAGGTTGTACAGTTACATGGCTCCTTATGTTTCGAGGTCCCCCAGGGCGGCATATATTAATTACAGAGATCTCGATATCGGAGTTAATAACAATGAAGGGGAAACGAGTTATGCACAAGCTAGCATTTGGGGGATCAAGTATTTTAAGAACAATTTCGATCGGCTTGTTAGGGTCAAAACCTTAGTTGACCCTGGGAATTTCTTCAGGAACGAACAAAGCATTCCATCACTTAACTCAGAGAAAGAGGACTGAGATTTATATTCATGGGGAACATGATATGATGAACTTCACAAACATACGTTTACATATATGCTTGCTTGCTTTTAATTTGATTTCATTAATTCCTGTATTTGGATTTGAATAAGACATTTGTAATATTTATAATTTGATTGTCACTTGTAAATTGTACCAATAATGATTGTATTGTATGGTTATTGCATATTTTAGTAATAAATTGATTCATTGGTTTGTGAAATAAACTTCTTTATTTTTTCATCACCAATATTTCAGTTTTCAGTCGTGAATCCTAAGCGGTGGGTTGACGGATAATCTGTTAAAGTTGGGCCTGGTGGCCTGATAAATCATCACAGCCAACAGTAACAAATACAAGCCCATTTAGTTATCATGGGCCAGTAATATTGATTGTCTTCGTCTGGGTTGGACTGCCTTGCCAATTAGTCCAATTCATCAAATGAGCCCAGAATTTTGAGTTTTGTACCATATTTTTGTCAATCGTTAGTATTTAAGAATTTCCACTTGGGAAAAGATAAGAATAAGGGTTGCAACAGGCTACCATAAAATTTCAAAATTAGTATTTGGTTGATTTAGGGGCGTAGCCAGCACGTCGGACTACTTCTAGCCTAGCTATTTTTTTCTCTCTTAGCCGAAATATTTATTTCTTCAGGATTTCCTATGGGTCCATGTCCCACTGTTGGAGTTGGTGGGCTCTTTAGCAGAGGTAGATACGGGCCAATGTTGAGAAAAGTTGGCCTTACTGTTGGTAATATTGTCGATGCACGTCTAATTGACTACTACCAAATATTTAGGTAGACAGCTATTAATATTGAGGTAGAAATACTAGTGCAATACTCTTATTATTGTGAAATTGGTATAAGACTAGAAACATTATCAAAAAATGATTATCACCCCATTTAATCTCCCTTCACAAATATGAATTAATCTAGTAATTGTTTGTCCTATATACACCCAATAAGTTCTAATCAATCTATTGTTCAGATTTTTGTAAATACTACACCCAATATGTATGCATCTTTCAATTTGACATTTTTGGTAATGTACTTTGAGTGTTGCATGAATTTAATTAACCCCATTACTTATTAAATTATATTTATAATGTGTTTGATACATTAAGAATTTAAGATAAGTAACTTATTTCCACCTAAACTATATTTGTATATTAAAATTTACTATAGAAAAGTTAAACAAAATAGTAAATAAAACTATATTTTCTTTTGTTTTTTCAAATGAAAAATGTTCTTTTATTAATATATAAGAAAAATCCAAAAAATAACACACAAATTCAACAATAATGCGTTGATTTTCTATATAAACTAAGAACCTTAAGGAAATGTTGGTCTGAGCACGGCATTCCAAAGAATCAATTATTCCAAATTTTTTAATTCACAGGATAAGGTATTTCCCATCTATCATTATCGATTTGTCAATGCATAGATATGTATTTTGAATATTCAATTGATTTAGCCACCAATGACCACAACAATATTTAAATACAATAATGGACAAATTGATAGCCTGGACCAAACTATCGTATTTTTGGGGATAATTACATAAACACCCCTGAAATTTGAGCTAAATACAATAAAACCCAGAGATATTTCAAAATTATAAAAAAAAAGCCCCTCAAATTTGATTGTCTTGAATTTAAGGGATAATTGTAATATTTTTATAAATATAACAGGGATTTTTCGAAATAGTTTTTGCTTACGATGGAAAAATTTAGGACAAAATCAAATCTCAAAGGATTTTTATAATTTTTGATTTTTTTCTTTTTGTAATTAGTCCGAACCTCAAAAAACATTAAATGTACACACGCAGGTATTATCTAGTAATATCTAGTTCTCAAACATCGCCCAAACTAATGATAATACATATTAAATGTAGGTAACTAATAATAAACCAATGATAATATTTAGTTCTTAAGATTAAGGGCAGATGGGATCTCATCCAAACTTTTTCTTTATTTTTTGTGCGAGCAATGGAAAGTAAAGTGCGAAAAAAGTCGATGGAAAGATAAGAACCAGACATAGGATGATGTGATGTCAGCTTCGCTGATACCCGTAGCGTGAAGTTTGAATCCCCCTCATAACAAGTTGAAGAAGGATTTCCGGCCAGTGCAGCTCAGGACCCTAACTCGTTGAGACATATCCCGCGATTCATGGACGTAGCCAGGATTTCCGGCCAGTGCAGTCAGGTTTTTTTTTTTCATTTTGGCAGAACGAATTTTAGACCGATATTTGAAAAAAAATAGAAAATGAGGCAAATACGAAGGTGGTATCTTACAATAATTCTTTGCTAGTTTCATATTCTCTAATTATGGTTTCTCTATAATTAACTTTTTGAATAAGTGACTTGTCGAAAAACATACTCTAAATTAACCGCCAAACAACTATTATTATTATAACTTATATACAAAAATTCATTCGAAAAATACTTCCAAAAAATTGTTCATTATCAATTTTGGAACATATATCAATGTATATAACAACACCACAATCATTTATCCACTAATATACCTTAACTGAACCAGATAATTCTTAATGTTTTGAGCCAAGACAGTAAGGTTTATTGGCTTTTTAAATTTAACTCAACTTTTTTTTTATAAACTAAACCTTCGGTTGAATTTCCAGAGCGATCCAAGTCAAATTTAACAGGCCAGGGTTACTCCGGGATCAAGTGCGGTCCGCCGACCGCACTCATCCTAAGATAGCTTCGCCTATGCCACGATTCATCTCATCCACGAAGCTCTAGGGGTGGGGTAGTAGGAGCCCTCACCATGGGGTTCATTCTTTTCTTATAAAAACTTTCTAAACGGATAATGTAACAAAATACAAGACAAATATTTACTATAATTAATGTGGTCGAACTTTCAATAAATTTTGCCCAATCTTGATATGATCATGAATTTTCCCTTACATACTTAGAATTTCAACATAATTAGGCTAGCAAATCGTCATACATGATGTTCACATATATATCCGTTCTCATTTTGGTCCATATAAAAATGGAAGCTTTTATACGTCTTATAATCCCAAAATCAACCATCCACCAATGGAAATTTCAAGAATTTCACACTCCCTTCTATTCTTTTTTCTTGTGGTCATTTCATGCTCGGGGCATGTCCGTTCCCAAGACCACCATGACTTTCTCCGATGCTTGTCCCTCAACGCGCAAAACAATTCCGAAATTTCCGAGGTTGTCTATACCCCAAACAACTCTTCATATCTATCCATCCTCCAATCCTCCATACGAAACCTCCGATTCGCGTCGTCCTCCACTCCTAGACCTCTAGTTATCGTCACGCCCGTGCTTGAATCCCAAATCCCGGCTATCGTGTTGTGTGCAAAAGAAAACGGGATGCAAATTAGAACGCGAAGCGGTGGCCATGACTACGAGGGACTTTCTTACGCATCACAAGTCCCGTTTGTTGTCATCGATTTGATCAACTTGAGTGAAATTACAGTCGATGTTGACCAGAAAACTGCATGGGTTTAAGCTGGTGCAACGATTGGACAACTCTATTATAAAATCAGTCAGAAAAGTAGAACGCTCGCGTTTCCTGCTGGAGCGTGTCCTACAGTTGGGGTTGGCGGGCACTTCAGTGGAGGAGGGTATGGGGCATGATAGAATATGTTGCCCTATTAATCAATATATCAATACAAAACCCTGGATATTCGGATTCAAACAGTGTTGTATGTTAATGTTGTAACACTGAAACATACGACACACTCACACAGCGGAAATATAAATAACACCAGGATTTTTAACGTGCTTAGATTCCTCAATCTTAATGCACGAGGCCACGCCCAGAGAAGAAACAATCCAATATTAGAAAAGCAAAGCTTATTACAAATACGACTGGATTTACGAATAGCATAAAGACTCCCTCTTTATCAATTACCAACACTCGTATAAAACTAATCTCTTGATTGAATCTTTCACAATCTCAACCTTGTTGGAATCCCTCCAACTTCAAATCCCTTGAACGGTTGAGTCGATCCACGCCGTAGATCTTCACCTTCTTCTCCCGAAGAATAAAAATATCGAACAAATGATTTCTTGAAGAAGTACAAATATCTCGAAAAGGCTTTCTGGATGTCTTCTTCAAAAGCCTGACTTCACTTCTTATAGCAAGCAAGAAGAAATCCAATCCCTGATTTCAAGAGGATGATTTCTAGCTAAGGAAGGAAATCAGCAAAAATAATCATTTCCTTGTGGGTGAGAATCATGTACACAAGGAAAGTAATCGAAAAAAAAGATAATTGGCATTTATAAAAATGGTGAATCAATTAAGATAAATCTATCCAATAATATCAAAGAACATTCACAATATAGAACACATGCCAAAAATCACAAAGACAGAACCGCCATAAAATCCGCCCAAATTCTCAGGCAACCGGTGTTGCATCACCAGAGTTACAACACTAGAACTTGCACGAGCTCAATGACCAAATTTGCCAATTAAGTAACACTAACAATCTCCCCTTTGGCACTTTTGGTCAAAACAACAATTCATAGAATAACATCAAAACATATATAGATAAAGATGCAACACTAGGAATCACAAAGCCCTGCAAGTTAGCATAGTTCAAAAAGCATGCATACATAGTTCAAATTCATCCAACACATTGTCCAATAGAACTAGTTTATCATTCGTACTAGAAACAAGATAAACACAAGCATGCAAATGGTCTTCATCGTAACCACTATATTCCTTTGACTCCTCGAGTCAAGATCGATATCATCTTCATCTTCATACTCAAACTCCACCTTAGAAGCGAAAGCATCATCATCTTCTTCCTCATCACAGAGTTTTCGGACTCCCCTCAAACGGGTCTTACCTCACTTGACTCGTTTGCTCCCCCTTACTTGGTCTCACCTCACTGAGTCTCCTCTCTCCCCCTTTTTGACCAAAAAAAGACAAACAAAGCCAACCAAACTTTGGCTATTTTTTGGTCAAAACAATCTCATTCAAGAATTTGAAAGTAGTCCTTACCAAAATTGATGAGAGAATGAACCGCCATAATTAGAGTGATACAAATGGCGACTATGGGAGTTTCCAAGAAAAGCTTACAACTGCAATTTTGAAATTCAAATATTTTTGGAAAATTCCCATAATTCAAGGTGTGCAATTAATTCAAAATAAGCACAGATTAACAATACCATTTATTATCAGAGACAAATTTAAGGAATAAATCATTTCCAAAAATAATACACCACATCGAATCAAGAGAGAAGATATTTTCCACAAGCCCAAAAATGATCCTAAGGGATGTCTAGAATGATGAGTTTATTTCTGATAGGAATAAAAAGGCCTTAGGCGTTTTGGTGTCAGAACCAGTGTTGTACCACCTTTTTCAAGAACATCACCATACAAAGTCAATGGATCAAAATCCTTTTCCCATTTAAAAATCTTTTGAGTGAAAGGAATCGCCAGAGTGAAACAATTAATCGGTAGCTTTCGCTCCAAAACACGGGTAGCTCTTTTTCGAGGAAGATCATAACATGATTCAAGCATATAAAAGAACATAGAATAGTTCACAACTGAATAGCTTTCACACACAATGTATAGGCAGCTTTTTCCGTCAAAGACCTAAAAAAAATACATCTTTCACATGGAAAAAATCATTCTGTTTGCAATATGATCCACAATTGTTTTTAGGCAGAAAATTCATCAAAGGAGTACTCAATAGGGTTACAACAATAAAACAGAAAAGCCAATGAAATGATCTTAAAAATGCAAAATGTCTAATGCACAAGAATTAAGATCAAAAAGAGGTTGCAACACATCAAGAAAGAGAAATGATGCACATGGTGTTGCAACACTGAAACCCACACTGCTCAGAGAGTACAGACACCCAGAGACTGTTTCAGGTAATTAAACCTTTGAAAGTCTAGGGCTTTGGTGAAAATATCAAAGCAATTTGATTCTCAGTAGTGACAAAATCAATGGTAACAATTTTATTCTCAACCAAGTTTCTAATGAAATGGTGTCGAGTATCGATGTGTTTAGTTCGGGAGTGTTGTCAGACCGGGTTTTTAAAAATGTTTATGGCACTTGAATTATCACAAAGAAGTCGTAAGAGTTTTCTCTTCAACCCCATAGTCATCAACACTTGTATCATCCACAACATTTGAGAACAAAAGCTCCCTAAGGTCCGTATATTCGGACTAATAGTGGATAGGGATACACAACTTTGTTCCTTTCTCGTACAATGAAACTAAATTGTTACCAAGGTAGACACATCCTCCATGAGTGCTCTTTCGATCATCGATATCACTGTCAAATTAACATCACTAAACCCAGTCAAGTTAGTGTTATGACACTTGGTGTTGTAACACCGAGCTCTTCCCGCAACAAAAATAAGCAATTAGCGGAGGACCTATTTCCTTCAGAAATACAATTGTCGAATTATCAAAGACATTACAAACATTCTTATCAAATTTGACATATAAATCATCATCACACAATCGGCTAATGCTAATAAGATTAGCTTTCAAGCCTTCAACATACAGGCGTTTTTAAATGGGGAAGTCCGCGACATTTAACGTTCCTTTTCCCAAAACCTTTCCTTTAGCACCATCACCAAAAGTGACCAAACCATTTTCATATTTTTCAAAATCAATGAGTTTTTCCAATTCTCCAGTCATATGACGAGAACACCCACTGTCAAAATACCATGATTCAGTCATATTAACTTTTAAAGATGTGTGAGCAACATTACAAGAAAACTCATTTTTCCTAACCCATATTTTCTTGGGTTTGTTGGATAAATCAACTTTAAAACAAGGAGTGTTTCTTTGGTGATGTTTGAACACTGGAGTTTGAACTCTGCCTTGCCTATAGTGTTTCTGAAGGCGATAACAATTAGGTCTTATATGGCCATGACGGTTGCAATAATGACATATAGGAACAAAAGCATTGCTTCTTTTTCCATTATGACTGAATGATGTTCCTTCTTTAACAAAAGCAATCTTAGAATTTTTATCCTTTTTAGCAGAGTTTTTGTTAGCATTAAAACCAAAACCAATACCGCACGATCTTGTCTTGGTATTTTCCTTGAGAAAGAATTTCATCAAATCTCCCTTTCCCTGTGTTCAATTTTTTGATGAAGTTGTCATCTCACTGTGGTCTTTCTTCACTTTGGCAAGTTCTTCCTTTCTTTCATTTGCCACCTTTCGAACTTAATAACCTATCCTTTGAGTGCCTCTTTTTCAGCAGTAAGACACACTACTTTCTTTTCCAGATTCTCATTTGTTTTCAAGACAACCAAGCATTTTTCGTACATCTTTTGGTAAACTCTCCTTAGTTCTTCATTTCTTGATTCTTCATCAGCTTCAGAGTCATCCTCAGAGTATTCATCACTTGAATTGTTTTCCTCTGCAGCAATCACAGAGTTTAGACATCTTTCAACAAAAGGAAAGTTAGTGTCATACCTTCTTGGTGTTGTAACACCAGAAATAGCACTGGGGTGCGTTTCATTACAACCAACCTCTTTGTCAATGAAGGTGAATGATTTCCCATTCTTCTTTCGAGTATTTGCACATTCAACCTGGATGTGTCCAAAGCCACCACATTCTCTGCATTGAATACTTTTGCTTTTGATTGAGGATTTGCTTCTGTTCTTTTGACTGTCAAGGAATTGAGGGCGTAAAACCGAACATACTTCATAAACACAAGACATGTTAGCAACAAATACAAAACAGGATCTCACTAATAAGAATTAGTGTTAGGCTCTGATACCAATTGATAGAATATGTTGCCCTATTAATCAATATATCAATACAAAACCCTGGATATTCGGATTCAAACAGTGTTGTATGTTAATGTTGTAACACTGAAACATACGACACACTCACACAAATGGAAATATAAATAATAACAGGATTTTTAACGTGCTTAGATTCCTCAATCTTAATGCACGAGGCCACGCCTGCAGAGAAGAAACAATCCAATATTAGAAAAGCAAAGCTTATTACAAATACGATCGGATTTACGAATAGCATAAAGACTCCTCTTTATCAATTCACCAACACTCGTATAAAACTAATCTCTTGATTGAATCTTTCACAATCTCAACCTTGTTGGAATCCCTCCAACTTCAAATCCCTTGAACGGTTGAGTCGATCCACGCCGTATATCTTCACCTTCTTCTCCCGAAGAATAAAAATATCGAACAAATGATTTCTTGAAGAAGTACAAATATCTCGAAAAGGCTTTCTGGATGTCTTCTTCAAAAGCCTCGACTTCACTTCTTATAGCAAGCAAAGAAGAAATCCAATCCCCGATTTCAAGAGGATGATTTCTAGCTAAAGGAAGGAAATCAGCAAAAATAATCATTTCCTTGTGGGTGAGAATCATGTACACAAGGAAAGTAATCAGAAAAAAAGATAATTGTCATTTATAAAAATGGCTGAATCAATTAAGATAAATCTATCCAATAATATCAGCAACATTCACAATATAGAACACATGCCAAAAATCACAAAGACAGACCGCCATAAAATCCGCCAAATTCTCAGGCAACCGGTGTTGCATCACCAGAGTTACAACACTAGAACTTGCACCGAGCTCAATGACCAAATTTGCCAATTAAGTAACACTAACAGGGCACTATTGAGAAAATACGGTCTCGCAGTTGACAATATTGTGGATGCCCGTTTGATTGATGTTAATGGAAGGATTCTTGATAGAAAATCCATGGGCGAAGAGCTTTTCTGGGCCATCAGGGGTGGTGGTGGCGCTAGCTTTGGAGTTATAACTGCATGGAAATTGAATTTGGTTACTGTCCCACAGACTGTAACAATATTTTCTATTAATAGGACTCTGGAACAAAATGCAACCGAACTTATTTATAAATGGCAGTATGTTGCTCCCAATCTTCCTAAAGATGTACTTATTGCTCTAAGCATAACTAGAATAAATTCAGGTAAGACTGGAGAGAAAACTATATTAGCCACATTTAATTCACTCTTTCTTGGTCATGTGGATAGATTTCTTGAATTACTTAAACAAAGCTTTCCAGAATTGGGCGTAAAGAGGGAGGATTGTAGCGAAGTAACTTGGGTTCAATCGGCGCTTTTCTTTGGTGGATATCCCATTGGAGTATCTCCAGAAGTTTTGGCAAGTAGAGTTCCTCTAACACGACTATATTTCAAGGCAAAATCAGACTACGTGCAAGTATGGCACAACTGATCTTTAGCCCATATGGCACAACTGATCTTTAGCCCATATGGAAATTGTTATACGAAAAAGAAGCCGATATGGCACAACTGATCTTTAGCCCATATGGTGGGAGAATGAAAGAAGTTTCAGAATCGGCGGTTCCGTTTCCTCATAGAGCGGGAAATTTATACAAAATCCAACACTTGGTATATTGGGATGAGCCGGGGATGGAAGCGTCAGAAAGGTACATAAATTGGATTAGAAGATTATATAGTTACATGGCTCCTTATGTTTCAAAGTTTCCAAGAAGTGCGTACATCAATTATAGAGATCTTGATCTCGGAATTAACAATGAGGGCAATACCAGTTTTGCACAAGCTAGCATTTGGGGAATTAAGTATTTCAATAATAATTTTAATAGGTTAGTTCGAATAAAAACCGAAGTTGATCCGAGTAATTTCTTCAGAAACGAGCAAAGTATTCCACCCTTTTATTCCTGATGAAGAAGCAAATTAAGGGGAATAAATTTGTGAAAGGAACACATCATCCATATGTTTATCATAGACGACAATGACGGTTTTAGATTTTTCAAATTGTACTAATAGTAGATTTATCAGTTTACTTTGCCAGTATGGTAAAAAAATAAAGATATTTCCTCTGTTTTTATTAGGGCAGGAAAGTCTCAATTGAGATTTTTATAAATTGGATGGTGGTGTAGTGGTGTAATATGTCTCTGTGGGATTAAATACTTTAAGTTTATCTTACAATTAATTAAACAATTGTGTACATTTTATATGAACACATGATAATTCGAAGGGCTGTGATCTGTTTAATAATATGACTGAATGAAATATGATTAAAATTTAAACATTTATTGATGGCACATAACCCACAGTGCATAATACACCATACAAAGCAGGTACAAAATATGTAAAACAGAGAGTTTTAAAATGACAAACTAAAATTGTTACTATGTATCAAAAAACTAAATAAATATATATTCAATAAAAGAATATCTAAAATGGATTGTTGTCAATAATATATCTGTGGCTTACTTCTCCACGAAATTCGCACTTCTTTAGTTCTTCTTCCACTTGGAATATCGGAGAGGAATACTTTGCTCGTTTCTGAAAAAGTTACTTGGATCAATAGCAGTTTTCACTCGAACTAACTTTTTGAAATTGGTCTTGAAATACTTCAATCCCCAAATACTAGCTTGTGCATAACTGGTGTTGCCCTGGTTGTTAACTCCCAAATCGAGATCTCTATAGTTGATGTAAGCAGCTCTAGGAGATTTAGAGACATAAGGAGTCATGTAACAGTACAATTTTCTTACCCAACTTATGGACGTTTCTGATGCCTCAGCTCCTGATTCATCCCAGTAAGCTAGTTGTTGGATTTTGTACAAATTACCTGCTCTATGAGGGAAAGGAAGTGCTGATTCTGAAATCTCACTCATTCTTCCACCATATGGGACGACGAGCATTTCCGCCATACCAGCTTCTCGCTCCTTTAACAGTTTCCACATACCTTCAAAACCAGATACTGGGATGGGTTCCTGCACGTAGTCTAATTTTGCTTTAAAATAAAACCTCGTTGCTGGAAGCGTGCTCCTAATTTGTGGATTTCTGCTTGTTAATACTTGTGGTGACTCTTCGATGGAATATCCACCAAAAAAGAGGGAGGCTTGAATCCAACTTACTTCAATGCAGTCTTCCCTCTTTACGCCCAATTCTGGAAACCTTTGTTCCAACAATTGAAGTAGGGTATCTACCCCGCCGAGATACAATGAACCAAAACTAGCTTGTACAGTTTTCTCCCCAGTACTTGAATTTACGGGTCCAATCGAGATCGAGATCAATAAATCATCGGGGAGATTGGGGGCAATGTATTGCCATCTGTGAACGAGCTCTGTTGCATTTTGTTCAAGAGTCCTCGCTAATCGAAAAATACGTCAAAGTCTCGGGACAAGAACCAAATTCAGTTTCCATGCAGTTATGATTCCAAAACTAGCACCTCCACCTCCTCTGATGGCCCAGAAAAGATCTTCGCCCATGGATTTTCTGTCAAGAATCCTTCCTTCAACATCAATCATCCGCATCGACAATATTATCGAAAGAAGTCCAAATTTTCTCATCATTGGCCCGCACCCACCTCCACTAAAGAGCCCACCAACTCCAACAGTGGGACATGCACCTGCAGGAAATGCGAGTGTTCTACTTGTCTGACTAATTTTATAATAGAGTTGCCCAATAATTGCAGCAGCTTGAACCCAAGCTGTTTTTTGCTCAGCATCGATAGATATTTCATTTAGATTGACTAAATCAAGAACTATGTATGGGACTTGGGATCTATACGAAAGTCCCTCATAGTCATGGCCACCACTCCGAGTTCTAATTTGGATCGTTTTCTTTGGCACACAACACAATACCCGGAATTTGGGACTCATGCATTGGGGTAACAATGACGTGAGGTCTAGAATTGGAGGCGGATTCGAATCTTCGGTTTCTTATGGAAGATCGGAGAATGGATAAGTACGAAGGATTGTTTGGAGTATAAACAATGCTGGAAATTTCAGTATTATTTTGCAAATGAAGGGACAGACATTGAAGAAAATCATCGTGGCCATGGGATTGAGCATGCCACGACGAGCATGAAAGGATTGCAAGAAAAAGAAGAAGAGAAGAATATGAAAGGCTTGTAGGCTTCATTGTTAATTTGTTGCTAGTAATTGATATGGAGATGAGTTGCATGAAGGCTTGTATTTATAGGTAGAATTGGAGGAGCTGATTATGAATTTGTCAATTCAAAGTCTTATGGTATGTGAACACCATCAACGGTCTGACTGACTTCTCCAAGGCATAATTATTTTTTCAGACTTTTCAAACAATCATATTTAATTTGGGGTCTATTGGCATATAATATTTGAATGAAGCTGTTATTAATTTTTCGTCCACATCATTTGATTGCTTCCTTATATTTTTATTTCAATGCCAAATTTCAAACAAAGAGTGCAGGCTGTTTTATCTAAACCCAAAAAATGAGAATATGATTTTATTTTTTTATATTCATCAAAAGATTACTATATGGTAACTATTTGAGATGTTCACTTCTATGGGAAATATATTCATAATTTACCGTTAAAAGTAAAATGCTTCCAAACAATTTGTATTATAATTATTATTCATATTCATATTATTATTAATATTATTATTCGTCATTCCAGGTTTCTTTGAGGTCAACAGCACCAAAATATATCTTTTGTCTACGAACGCGTATATTGAGAACCCATATTAAAATTGATTAGAACCAGTCTCACTTTATTATGTATAGATATGATTCAACTGTATTTTAACGTGTGGATAAAATTCTTACTGGTCGGCACTAGAATATCCGCCGCCCAATAAATTCCATCTTTCACTCATTCACGCTGACCGAGAACCTGCAACACCACCATTAGAAGGTGGGCCGGAAGGGTTTTCCGGCGTACCCACTCCGACGCTCAAGTCAGTATCGTTTCAGAGAGAGAAATATCAAATATCAAAGTGTATTGAAATGTATTCAGAGTCTTACCAACGGCGTACCTTATTTGTGTCCTATTTATAGGTTTGGCAATTAGAGTTGCGTAGGCATCAAGCCATGCTAAAACCCTAATTAACACACAGACCTAGGTTAATCACTCGCTTTGGGCCGCAAACCTCTCAGGCCCAATAGGTCGGTAGGCTCTTAAGTTGGCCCATTTGGGTGTTCAACCCAATAGGTCGGTAGGCCCTTAAGTTTGTCCCTTGACTGGGGTCCAACCCATTCACGTTGGCCTATTAGGCCCAGAGCTCGGTCTTTGCTAACTCATCAACTCCAGCCCAATCGTGGGTTTACCCAAGAAGCCAAGCCATTAGCCTAGAATCAGCCCAACCTTATGAGGTCGGCCCAATCTCTCAAGGCTAGCCCGATTAGCCCTTTTCTATGAGATCGGGATGGGCCTTTCAGGTTAGGCTTTGTCATCTTGGGCTTTTATTATAAGCCCAAATCTTCCATCAGTCCATCTGCATGCAGTCACCCAAATAGGTCCCCATCACTTATATCTTGACTAACTCTCACACTAATTCACACAATTTCTCTCTAATCCCACATATTATTAATCATTCATGGATACAATATATATCAGCTTATAGCTCAAGTGATATTGTTCACCTTTTGTACGGATGTTAACTAGCGTTCGAACTATGTATCTTTAAATAGTTTTAAAATTTATCCCATCACCTCCAACCACTACTCCAACTTATTAAAAAAATCATTGAATGCAATATATATCAATCCCAATGCAAAATTTGGCAGTGAAGGCTTCCTTTATCCATATTATAAAGAGTCAATTATATTAAACCCCATAAACTATGTGAGTTTTTGCACTTTGTCCTTTTAACTTTTTTTTTTGTGAAATCTTACCCCTAAACTTAATATTATTTGTACACTTTACCACCTCTACATGGGGTATAGTTAGGACTGTAAACGAACAGATCGTTTGACAAACAACTAGTGAGCAAGCTCGGATAACGCACTACAACATAAATGACATTAGGTAACACAAAATTGTAGCACTTTTTACATAAAGCACAATATGTAACACATATGTATAACACTTTTACATTATAACATTTATGTAACACTTTTTTAGCACTTTATAAATCTGTAACACTTATTTGTAATAGTTTCAAATAAGTAACAATTTTTAAGTATCACTTTTTTTGTTATTGTTTTGGTAACACAAATAGTTACCACTTTAATTAAATAATATTCCAGGTAACACATTATGTAATTAATTGTAACACTTTTTTGGCTATATTTTGGTAACACAAAATTAAATCGCTTTAATTAAATAATGCGAATGATTTATTTAGTTAATTTATATCCCAAAATTACGTAAAGACAAAAGCAATATTTTTTCTTAATTTTTATTTTCTTTTTAATGTTTTAGTAATATTAATCTATAAATATTAATAAATATCAATTTTCATAAATTTTTACCCTTTATTTTGCCTTTTTAATTGTGTACGAGATTTTAATTAGTTTACTTGTAGTATAAACATAATTTCATATTTCATAAAATATATTGATTATTTATTTGTTAATTTTTAACTTATTGCTATTAATTCTATTATATGAAGTGTATATATATAAGTGATATGTAATCAATTGCTCAATGTTTATATGAAATTACTAGAAACTTATGGAATACCCACATATTTTATCGATGGAAAACATCCGTACGTATTACCGAAGGTTCTTTATTTTTATTTTAGATTTTCTTTTTAAAAACAATTACCAAGGTAATTAGTTTCGTCATAATATCCACGAAACAATTCCTAGGTGAATTTATTATTTACCTACGGAAACTAATTTCGCCGGCAACCTTATTTTTTTTAACAAAATTACCAACGAAAATTGATGTCGTCGGTAATTACTTATGGATTTTTTCCTTCTGTAAATTAATTTTTTATTTCTATACTTTATTTTATTTTTACCAATGAAAAATCAATTCGTTGCTAAATTTATTTGATATTTTTATTTATTATTTTTATTATGTTCTTTAATATATAATATAATTTCTAATATAAAATATAAATTCTAATATATAATATATGATATAAATTTTTATGTATAGTGTATAGTATAATTTTAATACATATTTTATATAATATAAATTTTAATATATATAAGCATATATATATGTGTGTATATATAAAAATCAAAGCAAAATATACAATCAAAATCAATTTAGCCAAGTGGCAAATTGGCATTTCCAAACAGCATATGTCTTGGGTTCGATGCTCCTTGGGAGCAAAAAATCAGTTGTTAAATGTCAGGAAAATTACTAAAAGTGCTACAAGAAAGTGTTATTGTTTTTTAAAAAAAAAAGTTGTTACATTTTGACAAAAAAAAAAAAGTGTTGCGATTAGACTTATATGTAACATTTTATAATTATTTTTTTTAAATTGTTACAATAGATGAGTACTTAATGTAATACTAAAGCTTTTAAAAGTGATATCGTAGACTATAGGTAGCACGGGCAAGTGCATCACCATAAAAAATACCATCTATTATCTATAGTAACATTTTATGGCTATTATGTAATATTTTTTGGGTGTTACCTTATGTCACTTATGTTGTAGTGACGCTTGTTTATATTCGTTTATTTAGTTACCGTTAGTCTAATAAACGAACATAGCTTGAACAATTATATACTACTTCTTTAGTATAAAATCCTCATGAACAAGCTCATATATCTTAATTTAAATATTAAAATTTTGCATATTAAGTCAAATATAAACATTCAAAGTTAAACATATATAAATCTAGTAGTATTGTATAGTACAATCTATAATTCTATATAATAGGAAAAAAAATTACGATATTAAAAAAATCATTAACATATGAATTAAAGTTGAATTAGTTCACGAACACGAACTCGTCAAAGGTAATTCTGCTTATTTGTTTGTTTTTTGTTCGCGAACAAAATTATTCAATGTTCATGAATAAGCAATGAACAAGAACTCAAATACGAACATATTCACGAATAAATTCAAACACAAAAAAAAAATTAAAAAACAAATACGATCAAGGTTTTTAAAATTTAAAGAGAGCTCAAGCCCGTGTAAAATTAAACAAACTTTTGTCAAACAGGCTAAAGTTCGCCTTGACTCGGATCGTTTACATCCCTAGGTATGGTGTGCAGTGTTGTAAAAATCGGCCTAGGTGGCTGCCTAGGCGCCCTTAAGCCGATCCGATTTTACCCAAATCGGTCGAAAAAATCGGTTTGGTTGAAAATCGGGCTAGGCGGCCAAAAAATCGGGTCTAGGAGGGCGCCTAGGCGGTCTAGGCGGAAAAAAGGCCAAAAATGGGTAAAAATTCAAAAAAAAATAAAAAAAAAAGAAAAATATGTTGTTTCTAGGCGGTCGTCTAGGCGCCTAGCGATTTCTGCAACCATGATGGCGTGAGGGAAACATTAAGTTCAGGGGGTAAAATATTACAAAAAAAAAATGCTTCAGGAGGTAAAGTGTAATTTACCCTTATATAATAATATCACAAATGCATTATTCACTTTTTTTTATTTTTCAGTCACCAATCTCATTTGATTACTATTTTACTATAAAAATAATCACATAACTATATATTAATTTCATTACATTTTCATCGTATATACAACCATACTCTCATAATACATTCTTTTTTTTTCAAGTAAACACAATTATCCCCGAAAATAGATTAGAGTGGACTGAAAAGGTTAGATTATCATCTGTAAAGTAGAATAGGAGATGAAACACGATTTTGGCATATAAGATCTCATCCAACGACCAGACCAAATTCTCTATTCCAACTTGTGTTTCATCTCGTATCCAAGGATATTCGATACACGCCAAGTATATACAATAATGATGCCATCGGTATACTTGGCGTGTAATGGTGATATTTGGAAGATGAAATGATGCACGATTTAAAATAGAAGATCTCGTGTGTCGAACGACATATATCACATTCAATACCCAAATTACGGAAAATTATACAATTTATATTGTAATCAAATAATATAGACCCACTTAGCTTATTATCATCTTCAATTAATAGTCTAATTAACCATGACAATTATTCAACCTCATCAATATGTCAATTCTACCCCTCTAGATTTAATCTTCATTCTTCAAGCTGAATATGTCAAAACGACTGACTCAATTTTATACAGTGCCTCAAAATACATTCAACTACTCAAAAAATATATATTCAACCAACCAAATAGACCGTTTTTAATATAGAACAATACTTTTTAGTCCTTCCACAATTCCTGTTTGTGGTGAAAAAATCAATATCTTTTAGTAAACTCAACGACATTTGCCTCAAAAATTTAGTGCTAATATCTAATTTTTTTGGAAGTACTAAGTTTAAATTCCAATATTAAAACCATATTCAATACTAACGGTCTATATCATTAAAATGTGTTTCCTTAAAAGCTTAAGCATTGAACATACTAAAGAGTAAAGACATCAAAAGTAGCCAGTTTTAGCATTTTAATTGGTCATTATCA
Organism: Rehmannia glutinosa; assembly: GCA_016081115.2. Classification (NCBI taxonomy): domain Eukaryota; kingdom Viridiplantae; phylum Streptophyta; class Magnoliopsida; order Lamiales; family Orobanchaceae; genus Rehmannia; species Rehmannia glutinosa. Next base: position 77,310,587 of record CM071933.1, on the reverse strand, counting down.
TGTGTCCATAATTTTTTTTTTATTATAAATGATAATTATTATTTTTTAAGAGGTAATTACAAAAAGACGCCTGAAATTTGGGCTAATTACAAAAACACTCGGAGATTTTTTAAAATTATAAAAAGTACCCTTGAAGTTTATTTTGTCTTTTATTTTCTCTTGTATAAGCAAAAAGACATTTAAAAACTCCCCTGACATTTATAAAAATATTATAATTACCTAATCAAATTTCAGACATAATCAAACCTGATAATTTTTCTGTAATTTTGAAATATCTCTAGATTTTTTTTAATTAACCCAAATCTCAATTATGTTTTTAAATTTATCCCTTTTTTAATTAATGCGAGGAATATCAACTAGCAATCAATACCATTTGTATAAGAGAGAAACATTCAAGGTCTCAATTCAACCCAAGAAAGACTTTTGTTCATTGGCCCACTCTTTCTAATTATTAATGGTCAACATTTATGTTTTCTTATCAATTTACATTTAACGCGTTCGTTGACTCAAAGAAAAGGAGAAAAAAAGAAAAATTGTGAGTAAAATAGTTTAGTGTGATTAGGATTTAGGGGCGTCAATTTGTGACATCATTCAATGTCCTAACACGAACGTTCTAACACGAATTTAGCAGGTATAGGTAGAATTCTTTGCAGGTTCGGGTCAAATTCATCAGACACAATTAACATAGGAAAAAATAGGTTAGGTCAGGTCGACCAGCGTGTCAATATGCATGATTGATCTATTTAACTCATTTAATTGTATAGTGACATGTCATTTTCATATTTTGTGATGTTTTAGTTGGTTATATTATGTTGGACAAATTATTGAATGCATTTTCTAATAATTTAATTTAATCTTTATTTGTAATTTTGGATTTTCTCCATTTTTTTAATTTTTTCGCGTCAATTTTAAATTATATAGCTAGGACGTATTTCGTGACGTGTTGTTTTTCCTGTGTATTAAACAAGCCATGTTCGTGACGGGTATCTTGACACAAATAATTAAACGTATCGTATTTGTGTTTGCGTCAAACTTATAATACCCGTGTCAGAATACGATTCACGAACACAAATTTCAACACAATGGACACCCCTAAAAAATTGGCTCATGAACGGGGATCAATAAAAAAGAAAATGCACTTTAAAAAAATGGTTTGAAAATATCAAATCTTAATCAGAAGTAAATGCTTTCATCCAATATTAAACAAATTTCTAGTGATGACCTTCCAATCTTATGAGTTATGACAACAAATGAAACGAATTATTTTCCCCTTTTTGTCGTTTTGGTGCGTAGTAAAAAATATTTTCCATACCAATGACCCTGTAGCCAAATTGGTTACAAGTGAGGTAATCATTGGCCTCTTCTTAAGAGGTTAAGGGTTCGAGTCCCCCGGAATGCAATGGTGAAATTATTAATATTGAGGGCTTCAAGCGGCAGTCGGTGGAAACCTGCGGTTGGACTGAGGGGAGTCCAGTATGAAGCAATCACTTGGGGGACAACAACTTCTTGTGCGCGGTAGTTGAGGATATTAGGAACTCGGGAGCCATTGTACATTCCCCTAGTTTATTTGGGGTAGTTGCCGGGGAAAAACATTTTCCAGAAGTTGAACTACATACTTCCATTAATAAGACTTACCAAAAGTCAACTGAAATCGAAACAAATGAATTAATCAAATGATGGCGGCGAAAACACTGATATAGCGGTTTCATTCAAACATTCTATTTTCCATACTACGTAAAACAGAAGCTTGAAAAGTTCTTATTATCTTCTTTTCAGAAATAAAAAAAGAAAAGTTATCTGTCCCTTGCGGTCTTCCCATAACAAAAGACTTTGAATTGACAAATTCATAAAAAGCTCATCCTATTTTGCCTATAAATAGAAGCCTTCATCCATCTCATCTCCATATCAATTACTACCAACAAAATTAACAATGAAGCCTACAAGCCTTTCATATTCTTCTGTTTTTCTTTTTCTTGCAATCCTTTCATGCTCGTCGTGGCATGCTCAATCCCATGGCCACAATGATTTTCTTCAATGTCTATCCCTTCATTTCCAAAATACTACTGAAATTTCCCGCATCGTTTATACTCCAAACAACCCTTCATACTTATCCATCCTCCGATCTTCCATAAGAAACCGAAGATTCGATTCGCTTCCAATCCTAGACCTCGGTCATTGTTACCCCAATGTATGAATCCCAAATTCCGGCTATTGTGTTGTGTGCCAAAGAAAACGATTTGCAAATTAGAACTCGAAGCGGTGGGCATGACTACGAGGGACTTTCGTATAGATCCCCAGTCCCATATATAGTTCTTGATTTGGTCAACCTAAGTGAAATAACAATCGATGTTGAGAAAAAAACCGCTTGGGTTCAAGCTGCTACAATTATTGGGCAACTCTATTATAAAATTAGTCAGACAAGCAGAACACTCGCATTTCCTGCAGGTGCATGTCCCACCGTTGGAGTTGGTGGGCTCTTTAGCGGAGGTGGGTACGGGCCAATGATGAGAAAATTTGGCCTTGCTGCTGATAATATTATCGATGCACGTATGGTTGATGTTGAAGGAAGGATTCTTGACAGAAAATCCATGGGCGAGGATCTTTTCTGGGCCATCGTGGGAGGTGGAGGTGCTAGTTTTGGAATTATAAGCGCATGGAAATTGAATTTGTTCTCGGCCGGAGACTTTGACCGTATTTTCAGTTAGCAGGACTCTTGAACAAAATGCAACGGAGCTCGTTCACAGATGGCAGTATGTTGCCCCCAATCTCCCCGATGATTTATTGATCTCGATCTCGATTGGACCAGTAAATTCAAATCGGGAGAAAACGCACAAGCTAGTTTTGGTTCGTTGTATCTAGGCGGGGTGGATACATTACTTCAATTGTTGGAACAAAAGTTTAATGGGTGTTAGGAGGAAGATCAGATTGAAGTAAGTTGGATTCAAGCCTCCTCTCTTTTTTTGGTGGATATTCCATCGAAGAGTCGCCGCAAGTCATAACTCAGCGAGTAAATCCACAAATTAGAGCACGCTTCCAAAGAACAACAAGTTTTATTTTAAAGCAAAATTAGACTACGTGCGAGGAACCCATCCCAATATCCGGTTTTGAAGGTATGTGGAGACTATTGAAAGAGCGAGAAGTTTGGTATGGCGGAAATGCTCGTAGTCCCATATGGCGGAAGAATGAAAGAGATTTGAGAACCGCACTTCCCTTCCTCATAGAAAGCGAGGTAATTTGTACAAAATCCAACAATTAGCTTACTGGAATGAATCGGGAGCTGAGGCATCAGAAACATCCATAAGTTGGGTAAGAAAATTGTACAGGTACATGACTCCTTATGTTTCAAAATCTCCGAGAGCTGCTTACATCAACTATAGAGATCTCGATTTGGGAGTTAATAACCAAGGCAACACCAGTTATGCACAAGCTAGTATTTGGGGATTAAAGTATTTCAAGAACAATTTCAAAAAGTTGGTTCGGGTGAAAACTGCTACTGATCCAAGTAACTTTTTTAGAAACGAACAAAGTATTCCAATCCGATTCTCCAAGAGGAAGAACAACTAATGAGGATGCAAATTTCCCGGCGAATTAACGAAAAGAGAGTCACTTATCCTGAACTACAACAACAATTTTAGACATTATTTTATTGCATTATGTTAACTAATAAGCTCCTGTTATTTGTTTTTCACTCAGTTCTGTATTTTGACAATTTTATATATGTATACATTGGCTTTAAGTTGTTTAATTATGTGTTATGGTGTAAGTCATATGATTGTAGTTATTGGGCTTATTAATAAAATGTTTCATTCTTTTTAAATTGCATGGTTGTCTATTTATATTTGTTTTCATCTGTACTCATTAAGCCGAAAAATATAGCCTCATATCAAATAATGTATTGACAATATTAAATAAATATCAATCTCTTGGTCAACATATATATTGAACAAACTATTTTCAAGGATGAATGACAAGTTTTTTTTCCCGTAAAAATTCGGCCCTGTTATGGTAGAGACACGAACCCGAGCCTCTTTACCGGATGGGATCTTCTATTCCAAAACCGTGTTTCATCTCCTATTCCAACCGTGTGGATGATTGACACGTGTATTACACTTACCATGTTAGAACCCTACCATTTCTGCTTGATTTATGCTTGAAAATTAACATGATAAGTGTAATACACGTGTCAATCATCCACACGGTTGGAATAGGAGATGAAACACGGTTTTAGAATAGAAGATCCCATCCGCCTCTTTACGGGAGAATAATATCAATGGCTACTAGGCTAAAAGAATGTATGACAAGTTAATGCATGACTTTTCCTTCGATCCTTTAATTATAGGGTTGCGCATAGGATTATCTGTTCCAAAAAAAGTGTTTCATTTTCTATTATATTGCATGTGTTAGAGAGTAACAAACTTCTGTTAGAACCGTTAGTTAGTTAGCTTTCTGTTAAAGATGACAGTTAACTCTAACAACCTCACACAGCAGCCTTGTATAAATATGTTGCAGTTCTTCAATGAAATCAATCAAGTTCTATGCTCAGTTTATATTTTCTCATTTCCTGTTTCTGTTATGGTATCTAGAGCCAGAGCACTCCTCCGCCTGCGCTCTGGTCATCTTCTCCGGTGATATTTTTTTTCTCCGTCATGGCTGCTCCTGCGACGTCTCTCGTCACTTCTCTTCCATATTTCACTCCGATAATTTTGCGTTTGGATCGCAATAACTACAATTTTTGGAGAGCACAGATCATTTCCACTGTTCGTGCTCATGGTTTCGAAGATTTTTTGTTCGGTACTGTCTCTGCTCCTCCGAAGTACTCCCCCTCTCCGTCTACAGCTACGTCCGCTGCTTCTAAGGTTTGTGTAAATCCGGATTATGTAAATTGGATGAGGAAAGATCAATAATTAGAAAAAAAAAAATGAGAATAGTGATTAATAAGTTATGTAGGGTAGTGTATAGGGATTTAGAATTGAAATTATAAATTTGAAATGTTTTATGTGAAAAATAGAAAGTGAAAACGATGATTTATATTGGAAAGTTTATAAACAAACCTGATTCTATTTAATTTTATGAGTATTTGAAAAATTAATAAAAGACTTCTACCCATGCACAGGTTCAAATAGAAAGGCTTAACATCTCTATATAAAAATTATTAAGTGGAACGACTGATTCAAGTTTAATATGAATTCTCAATTTACGCGTTTGTGGACAATAGATATGTATATATCATATTCTAGTGGTTGACCTCGAAGAAATATTTGAATAATGGAGAAACTGGATTGACCAAGAAAAATGGAAAAATAATGATTGATAACACAAATTGTTTGAGGTCTTTAATTACAAAATTATTTGAAGTCTTTAATTACTTTATCACCAATTGATGACTACAAAACAGAATGAAAAGAAAAGGTCATTTTCGCATTTTGGTGCTTAAGAAAGTTGGACAAATTAAACAGAATAAGGTAGATTGAAACTTGGGACTTGGCATTGAAATCTAAGTACGAAGAATCAATCAAATGATGAAAACGAAATATTAACAACTGCTTCGTTCAATTATTATATGCCAACAGACCCCAAATACGATTGCTTCAACAAAAGACTTTGAATTGACAAATTCATTATCAGCATCTCCCATATTTGTACCTATAAATAGAAGCCTTCATCCATCTCATTTCCATATCAATTACTAGCAACAAATTAACAATGAAGCCTACAAGCCTTTCATATTCTTCACTTTTTCTTTTTCTTGCGATCCTTTCATGCTCGTCGTGGCATGCTCAATCCCATGGTGGTCACCATGATTTTCTTCAATGTCTGTCCCTTCATTTGCAAAATACTACTGAAATTTCCCGCATTGTTTATACTCCGAACAACTCTTCCTGCTTATCCATCCTCCGGTCTTCCATAAGAAACCGAAGATTCGAATTCGCTTCCAATCCTAGACCTCAAGTCATCGTTACCCCAATGTATGAATCCCAAATTCCGGCGATTGTGTTGTGTGCCAAAGAAAACGATTTGCAAATTAGAACTCGGAGTGGTGGCCATGACTACGAGGGACTTTCGTATAGATCCCCAGTCCCATATTTAGTTCTTGATTTAGTCAATCTTAATGAAATAACAATAGATGCTGAGCAAAAAACAGCTTGGGTTCAAGCTGCTGCAATTATTGGGCAACTCTATTATAAAATTAGTCAGACAAGCAGAACACTCGCATTTCCTGCAGGTGCATGCCCCACTGTTGGAGTTGGTGGGCTCTTTAGTGGAGGTGGATACGGGCCAATGATGAGAAAGTTTGGCCTTGCTGCTGATAATATTGTCGATGCACGTATGATTGATGTTGAGGGAAGGATTCTTGACAGAAAATCCATGGGCGAGGATCTTTTCTGGGCCATCAGGGGAGGTGGAGGTGCTAGTTTTGGAATTATAACTGCATGGAAATTGAATTTAGTTACTGTCCCAGAGACTTTGACCGTATTTTCAGTTAGCAGGACTCTTGAACAAAATGCAACAGAGCTCGTTCACAGATGGCAATACATTGCCCCCAATCTCCCTGATGATTTATTGATCTCCATCTCGATTGGACCAGTAAATTCAAGTACTGGAGAGAAAACTGTACAAGCTAATTTTGGTTCATTGTATCTCGGCGGGGTGGATACATTACTTCAATTGTTGGAACAAAAGTTCCCAGAATTGGGTGTTAGGAGGGAAGACTGCATTGAAGTAAGTTGGATTCAAGCCTCCCTCTTTTTTGGTGGATATTCCATCGAAGAGTCACCACAAGTATTAACAAGCAGAAATCCACAAATTAGGAGCACGCTTCCAGCAACAAGGTTTTATTTTAAAGCAAAATTAGACTATGTGCAGAAACCCATCCCAATATCTGGTTTTGAAGGTATGTGGAAATTATTAAAGGATCGAGAAGCTGGTATGGCAGAAATGCTCGTCGTCCCATATGGCGGAAGAATGAAGGAAATTTCAGAATCTGCACTTCCTTTCCCTCATAGAGCAGATAATTTGTACAAAATCCAACAATTAGCTTACTGGGATGAATCGGGAGCTGAGGCATCAGAAACATCCATAAGTTGGGTAAGAAAATTGTACAGGTACATGACTCCTTATGTTTCAAAATCTCCGAGAGCTGCTTACATCAACTATAGAGATCTCGATTTGGGAGTTAATAACCAAGGCAACACCAGTTATGCACAAGCTAGTATTTGGGGATTAAAGTATTTCAAGAACAATTTCAGAAAGTTGGTTCGGGTGAAAACTGCTACTGATCCAAGTAACTTTTTTAGAAACGAACAAAGTATTCCAATCCGATTCTCCAAGCGGAAGAACAACTAATGAGGATGCAAATTTCCCGGCGAATTAACGAAAAGAGAGTCACTTATCCTGAACTACAATAACAATTTTAGACATTATTTTATTGCATTATGTTAACTAATAAGCTCCTGTTATTTGTTTTTCACTCAGTTCTGTATTTTGACAATTTTATATATGTATACATTGGCTTTAAGTTGTTTAATTATGTGTTATGGTGTAAGTCATATGATTGTAGTTATTGGGCTTATTAATAAAATATTTCATTCTTTTTAAATTGCATGGTTGTCTATTTATATTTGTTTTCATCTGTACTCATTAAGCCGAAAAACAAAGCCTCATATCAAATGTATTGACAATATTAAATAAATATCAATCTTTGGTCACATATATGGGAATAAAAATTAAATACCAATAGTTTCGCCGGGTATTATATTAATTGGCAACATATATATTGAACAAACTCGGATGAGATCTTCTATTCCAAACCCGTGTTTCATCTCCTATTCCAACCGTGTGGATGATTGACACGTGTATTACACTTACCATGTTAATTTTCAAGCATAAATCAAGCAGAAATTGTAGGGTTCTAAAGTGGTAAGTGTAATACACGTGTCAATCATCCACACGGTTGGAATAGGAGATGAAACACAGTTTTAGAATAGAAGATCCCATCCGGAACAAACTATTTTCAAGGATGTATGACAAGTTTTTTTTCCGTTAAAAATTCGGCCCTGTTATGGTAAAGACTTGAACCCGGACCTCTTTACGGAAGAATAATATCAGTGGCTACTAGGCTAAAAGAATGTATGACAAGCTAATACATGACTTTTCCCTCGATTCTTTAATTATAGGGTTACGCATAGGATTATCTGTTCCAAAAAAGTGTTTCATTTTCTATTATATTGCATGGATGACTCATAAATGTAACATGTATAAAAATTATCATATTGAAACTCACAATTTATACTTGATTTATGGTTGAATATTAATATAGTAACTTTTATATACGTGACGTGATAGTCATCCGTGCAATGGAATAGAAGATGAAACACCATTTTGGATTAATGATCCCATCCGAGCAGTTGGAGCTCGCGACCAGATAAACGGCGGCGAATTTTGAAACCAGGCAACATCCTGGTCCCTGCGCAAGCATGCATGGGGAACCTGGATTAGAACTTTTGGACAATGACTTTGACGGGAGTTCGATGACTTCTGTAATTTCTCTTTGGTTTTTATTGATAAAAAACGTTCAAATTATTGTATGCGTTAAATATTACTTAGTTTTGTAGGTTTTTCCTTTTTTTTTATTTTAATGTCCTCAACAAAGTTTTAATAGTAATGAGAAACCAATATATTCTCTCTTGATTAAAAAGGTTTATCAAAGAAGTACTAACTTATACGAATCTTGATTTTAAAAAAAAAATTAAGTAATTATTAGTAATATATTAATAAATTAAAATTAATTAATTTCAATTTATATTTAACTTAAACCACTATTAGATAATATTTTTGCCACTTTTAATTTAATTCTTCGTTTTTTATATCTTCATTTTTAAAAATTTATAGTTTGTTATTAATTACTAATTAAAGCTATATATAGCACACTTTTTTTAAAAAAACAAAATCCTTAACAAATAATATGTTGTTTATCTCAATAAGTATCTAAGGCCGGTTATGTTTTCATGGTCATTTCTAGTCTTGAAAAATAAATTTTGAAGATTTATTGGTTTTCGAAAAATGGAATTACGTTTGAATGAATGAATGAGAATGAGTTTTATGTAAATTTGAAAAATATGATTATGTTTGGTTGAGTAGTTTTGAAGTAGTATTTTATGTATATAATAATTTAAAAAATTGATGATAGTGGGGTTCACTTTCAATATTTAAATTTGAATATATAATATCATATTTGCAACACTGTAGGTGGTTGGTCCCATTGAATAGATATAATTTCAAAATATTAAATTTTAAGTAGACAAAGTTGGTAGTGGTGGTCACACATATAATTGGATGAAAATATGAAAATAGTGATATATTGATAAGTTATGTAGGATAGTGTATATGGTTGAAAATTGAATCTATAAATTTGAGATGTTGTTTTATGTGAAAAATGAAAAATAAAAATGATGATTTCTATTGGAAAATTTATAAAGAAACATGATTCTGAATATTTGAAATATGGAAATGAAGATATAAATTAAAAAAGACTTCTACCACAGGTGCAAATGGAATGGCTTGACATATAAGAATTAATAAGTGAAACGACTCATTCAAGTTTAATATGAATTCTCAATTTACGCGTTTGTGGTTGACCCCGAAGAAATATTTGAATAATGGAGAAACTGGAATGACCAAGAAAAATGAAAAAAATAATGATTGATAACACAAATTGTTTGAAGTCTTTAATTACAATATCATATATCTATTGATGACTATAAAACAGAATGAAAAGAAAAGGTCATTTTCGCATTTTGGTGCTTAATCTATAGATAGTTGGACAAAACAGAATAAGTTAAGATTGAAACTTGGTATTCAAATCTATGTACGAAGAATAAATCAAATGATGAGGACAAATATTTACAACTGCTTCGTTCAAATATTGTATGGCAACAGACCCTTATGGTGTTCACATAACAAAAGACTTTGAATTGAAAAGTTCATAATCAGCTCCTACCATTCTCCCTATAAATAGAAGCCTTCAAACATCTCTTCTCCATATCAATTACTAGCAACAAATTAACAATGAAGCCTACAAGCCTTTCATATTCTTCTCTTTTTCATTTTATTGCAATCCTTTCATGCTCGTCGTGGCATGCTCAATCCCATGGTCACGATGATTTTCTTCAATGTTTATCCCTTCATTTGCAAAATACTACTGAAATTTCCCGCATTGTTTATACTCCAAACAACCCTTCGTACTTATCCATCCTCCGGTCTTCCATAAGAAACCGAAGATTCGAATTCGCCTCTAATCCTAGACCGCACGTCATTGTTACCCCAATGTATGAATCCCAAATTCCGGCAATTGTGTTGTGTGCCAAAGAAAACGGAATGCAAATTAGAACTCGAAGCGGTGGTCATGACTACGAGGGACTTTCGTATAGATCCCATGTCCCATACGTAGTTCTTGATTTAGTCAACCTAAGTGAAATAACAATTGATACCGAGCAAAAAACAGCATGGGTTCAAGCTGGGGCAATTATTGGACAACTCTACTATAAAATCAGTCAGACAAGTAGAACACTCGCATTTCCTGCAGGTGCGTGTCCCACTGTTGGAGTTGGCGGACTCTTTAGCGGAGGTGGGTACGGGCCAATGTTGAGAAAATTTGGCCTTGCTGCTGATAATATTGTCGATGCGCGTATGATCGACGTTGAAGGAAGGATTCTTGATAGAAAATCCATGGGCGATGATCTTTTCTGGGCCATTAGAGGAGGTGGAGGAGCTAGCTTCGGAATTATAACTGCATGGAAACTTAAGTTGGTTACTGTCCCGGAGACTTTGACCATATTCTCGGTGAGCGGTGACGCCTGGAACAAAATGCAACGGAGCTCGTTCACGATGGCAATACATTGCCCCTAATCTTCCCGATGATTTATTGATCTCGATCTCGATTGGACCAAGAATTCAATCGGAAAAGAAAACTATACAAGCTAGTTTTGGTTCGTTGTTTCTCGGCGGGGTTGATACACTACTTCAACTATTGGAACAAAGGTTTCGGAATTGGGAGTTAAGAGGAAGATTGCATTGAAGTAAGTTGGATTCAGTCCGCCCTATTTTTTGGTGGATATTCCATCGAAGAGTCGCCGCAAGTCATAACGAGCCGAAATCCACAAATTAGGAGCACGCTTCCAGTAACAAGGTTTTACTTTAAAGCAAAATTAGACTACGTGCAAGAACCTATCTCAGTATCTGGTTTTGAAGGTATGTGGAAACTATTAAACGAGCGAGAAGCTGGTATGGCGGAAATGCTCGTAGTCCCATATGGTGGAAGAATGAGTGAGATTTCAGAATCAGCGCTTCCTTTCCCTCATAGAGCCGGTAATTTGTACAAAATCCAACAACTAGCTTACTGGGATGAATCAGGAGCTGAAGCATCAGAAACGTCCATAAATTGGGTGAGAAGATTGTATAGTTACATGACTCCTTATGTTTCTAAATCTCCTAGAGCTGCTTACATCAACTACAGAGATCTCGATTTGGGAGTTAATAACCAAGGCAACACCAGTTATGCACAAGCTAGTATTTGGGGATTAAAGTATTTCAAGAACAATTTCAAAAAGTTGGTTCGAGTGAAAACTACTATTGATCCAAGTAACTTTTTCAGGAACGAGCAAAGTATTCCAATTCGATACTCCAAGTGGAAGAAGAACTGAAGAAGTGCTTGTGGAGAAAAAAACATCAAGCACATAGATACTTCTTGACAACAATCCATTTTAGATATTCTTTTATTGAATTTCTTTTATTCATTGATTTGATAATTAATAATAATTTTAGGTTTTGTGTTTCAACTATGCATTATTCAAGTTTATTATTGGCCTTACAGTGGTTATGTAATGTGGCATTAATTAAGTAAATGTAATTTTACTACATTGTAAATATACTGTTTCATTGTTTTCGGTACACCTTTATCCATTAATGTCTGTTTTATGTATCTTCATAAATAATTGCCACTCTCTTAACACATGGACCAAAATATAAAACAAAAACATTGATACGGCAATACATTAGAACATGGTGAAAAAGCATTTTCTAAAAGGCTGCTATTCTAGCTGATTGATCGTAGTACAACTATTTCTATTCCACTTTTAATGTAGGATCATATCAACTTCATGAGATACAGTCACAAGATTTTTGAATTTACCGTCAAGTCCTCTCCTGTGGAAGTTGGAACAAAGTTGAAACTCTTCACACAAACTTGTCGGTATTCTGTCGGTACCCTGTCAGAAATTTCCGACGATTGGCGTCCGTCGGTATTTCGCGGAATTCTTGTAGTGTCTTGAACCCCGTTTTGCTTCCTTCGAAGTTCAAATTCCGAAATTACATAAACGGTCTTTGTGTTCATAAAAATTTCCCAAGAGCCCAAGACACTCACGAGCTATTTTGAGTCATTACGAGTGAATTCCAAATCCATATTATGGGAGTGTTTGCAAAAACTTCTACTTTTAGAATAAGTGATTTATTGAAGTAGAAGTAAAAGTAGTTGAAAATCAAAAGTCGGTAGAAAAGTCGGTAGTGTTTGAAAATAAAATCAAAAGTTGAGACTGTTTGGTAAAACCAAGTTGGAAAAGTGCTTATTTGTTTGCAAAAATCAAACTAGAAGCAGAAATCTAAATCAGCCCTTGCTCTTAGATTCTGATTAAATAAAGCAGAATCAGAAGCAAAAATTGACATTTGCAATTTTTTTTTAGATTGCACACATGCCCTATATCGAGTCATTTGAAATTCTCCATAAATCCAAATCCTTCCATTCAAATGCAATCTCAACGAAGTTGGTTCATAAATGAAACCAGTGCTAATAAACAAAGCAATCTAATATGTTTGGAAGTATTAAGTTTTAAATCCAATATTTAAAACCTAAATTACATGCTAACGACCTATTTATTAGTCTCAGGTGCATATGTTTCCTTAAAGTAGTGAACACACTAAAGGACACTAAATTGAGTGCTAGTATTTTCGGCCATAAGTTTTTTATTAGGCTTAATTGCAATTTTAGTCCTACAACTCGTAGGGTAGGCAATTTTAGTCTCGTAACTTCTTGATGTTGCAGTTTTGATTTTTGACGATTTTATCTTTTAGTCAAAATAGAAATTTTGATCATGTAACTTTTAACGATCATATGTATTATGGGCAGTGTTCTAAAAAGCGCTAGGCGCTAGTCGGGCGGCAGACTGGGGCCTAGCACCTAGGCGGATTAGGCGGAACCTGGGCGGGATTAGGCGGAACCTGGGCGGGGTTAGGCGGGGCCTAATCGAAAAAATAACGTAGGCGGACAAGGGGGGCCTAGCGCCTAGGCGGGGACTAATCGGGGCTAGGTGAGGATTTTTAGAACAGTGATGATGGGTATTCTGGATATTTTGCCTAAAAGACAATTGTATTGCGGGAACAAATGAATTATTAAAGCACCTAATTGGACCATAATCGCACAAAATTAGAACTTGTAGGACCAAAATTATGCAAATTAGAACAAGGGATCAAAATTGCACATAATGAAAATCTTACCGAATAAAAATTACTACGTAAAATATTTACATGACCAAAATTGCTAGTCTCCATAAATACGGGACCAATTTTGCAACTAAGCCTTTTTATTTTTATTTTTTATGTAGTGATCATGTGAGAAATATCATTTAGCAATCAATAATGTTTGTGTAAGAGAGAAACATTCAAAATATGTACTGAAGAAAGACTTTCAAATGCAGTGGCTCAACTCAACATGTTGAAAGTCCTAATATGGCCTGTTCAGTTAGGATCGTTATTTCTATTTTCTTCTTAATTCACATTTCACGCGTTCAATGACTAAAAAAAAAAAAAAAGGGAAACAGCAGCAGAAGATAAAAACTGGGATCAATGAAAACAAATTTAATCTAAAAAATGCTTAAATAAATATCAAAACTTAATTATAAGTAACTGCTTTTAATCCAATATTAAACAAATTTCTAGTCATAACCTACCAATCTTATTACTTATAATAGCTACTGAAACAAATTATTTTCCCTTTAGGTAAGTCGTAAAATAAATTTCCAGAAGTTAACTATATATTAATCCATTAATAAATAATTCACGTAAGACCTGGCAAGAGTCAACTGAAATAAATTAAAAAAAAAATGAATCAATCAAATTATGGAGGCGAAAACACTGATAACGGTTTCATTCAAACATTCTATATTCCATACTACGTAAAACCAAATAATGAAAGGAAGAAAGTCAAGTCCCCATGGCCCCTGCTGTTATATAATATAACAAGACTTTGAATTGAAAAGTTCATAAATAGCTCCTCCCATTGTACCTATAAATAGAAGCCTTCATGCATCTCATCTCCATATCAATTAGACAATTACTAACAACAAAAAATGAAGACTACAAGCCTTACATATTCTTCTCTTTTTCTTTTTCTTGCGATCCTTTCATGCTCGTCGTGGCATGCTCAATCCCATGGCCACGATGATTTTCTTCAATGTCTATCCTTTCATTTTCAAAATACTACTGAAATTTCCCGCATTGTTTATACTCCAAACAACCCTTCGTACTTATCCATCCTCCGGTCTTCCATAAGAAACCGAAGATTCGAATCCGCCTCCAATCCTAGACCTCACGTCATTGTTACCCCAATATTTGAATCCCAAATTCCTGATATTGTTTTGTGTGCTAAAGAAAGCCGAATGCAAATTAGAACACGAAGCGGTGGCCACGACTACGAGGGACTTTCGTATAGATCCCGAATCCCATACGTAGTTCTTGATTTAGTTAACCTAAGTGAAATAACAATCGATGTAGAGCAAAAAACAGCATGGGTTCAAGCTGGTGCTATTATTGGGCAACTCTACTATAAAATTAGTCAGACAAGCAGAACACTCGCATTTCCTGCAGGTGCATGTCCCACTGTTGGAGTTGGCGGGCTCTTTAGCGGAGGTGGGTACGGGCCAATGTTAAGAAAATTTGGCCTTGCTGCTGATAATATTGTTGATGCGCGTATGATCGACATTAAAGGAAGGATTCTTGACAGAAAATCCATGGGCGAGGATCTTTTCTGGGCCATCAGAGGAGGTGGAGGAGCTAGTTTCGGAATCATAACTGCATGGAAACTTAAGTTGGTTACTGTCCCGGAGATATTGACCATATTCTCAGTCAGCAGGACTCTCGAACAAAATGCAACAGAGCTCGTTCACAGATGGCAATACATTGCTCCAAATCTCCCGATGATTTATTAATCTCAATTTCGATTGGACCAGTAAATTCAAGTAGTGGGGAGAAAACTGTACAAGCTAGTTTTGGTTCATTGTTTCTCGGCGGGGTGGATACACTACTTCAATTGTTGGAACAAAGGTTTCCGGAATTGGGAGTTAAGAGGGAAGACTGCATTGAAGTAAGTTGGATTCAATCCGCCTTGTTTTTTGGTGGATATTCCATCGAAGAGTCGCCGCAAGTGATAACAAGCAGAAATCCACAAATTAGAAGCACGCTTCCAATAACAAGGTTTTATTTTAAAGCAAAATTAGACTACGTGCAGGAACCCATCCCAAAATCTGGGTTAGAAGGTATGTGGAAACTATTAAAGGAGCGAGAAGCTGGTATGGCGGAAATGCTCGTAGTCCCATATGGTGGAAGAATGAGTGAGATTTCAGAATCAGCGCTTCCTTTTCCTCATAGAGCCGGTAATTTGTACAAAATCCAACAACTAGCGTATTGGGACGAATCAGGAGCTGAGGCATCAGAAACGTCCATAAGTTGGGTGAGAAAATTATATAGTTACATGACTTCTTATGTTTCAAAATCTCCAAGAGCTTCTTACATCAACTATAGAGATCTCGATTTGGGAGTTAATAACCAAGGCAACACCAGTTATGCACAAGCTAGTATTTGGGGATTAAAGTATTTCAAGAACAATTTTAGAAAGTTGGTTCGGGTGAAAACTACTATTGATCCAAGTAACTTTTTCAGAAACGAGCAAAGTATTCCGATTAGATACTCCAAGTGGAAGAAAAACTAGAGAAGTGCGACATTCGTGGAGATATAAAAGCCACAGATATCTTATTGACAACAATCCGTTTTGGACATTCTTTTATTGGATTAATATTTATTTATTGTTTTGATAGTAAGTAACAAATTTAGTTTGTCAAGTTTTGAATTGTCTATTTTACATGTTTTATAACTGGCCTTGTAGTGTTCATGTGTATAATACACTGTGAGTTATGTACCATTAAAATTGAACTTATTATTTTATTCCACTGTTAAAAGATATGTTTCATTTTCTGATTACACCCTTTTCTTGTTCTTTATCAAATATCTTCATAACCGTCACTCTCATGAATGAATACATGATCGAGAAAACAAAACAAAAATACTGGTGAGGGGAAGCACATTGGAGCATGTTAAACAAGCATTTTGAAAGGCTAAATAAATATAAATATTTAATACCTTGAGAAAATACGTAGTTCCATTCTTCTTCTGCATATCCAGTATGTGCCATCAATTTGAGGTTAGAAGATTAATAAACTGCCCGGGTTAAATTGGTGCCTGACAAGGAAAGACAAAAGTTTAATTAATAATATTTCATTAATTCATATTATCAAACAGATAGTACACAAAAATTCACAGCCCATCGAATTAAGAATATGAAACTTCAAGCCTAAGTGATCAATAGCCAAATATTTCCACTGTCTATAAAATTGAATCAAATATTTATCTATGGTTTTATTGATAATTAAGTTATCATAATTAAAAAGAAAAAGAAACTTTTGTAGGTGTTAACGTTCAGTGTTAATTAGTTCTGCAGGTTCCTCAAAAATAAAAAAACAAAAAAAAAATAGTTCTCTAGGAAGAACGCCGCACAAGTATATTTTATACACTTGTGCAAAAACCAAACATCTGCTCTCTTGTGTGCTTTTAATTATTCATTCTTGTGTTTCTTTCATTTCAGTCTTCCGTTGTATTATACATAGCTGTTTTTATCTAAGTATTCCGTTGTGTAACATCTTTGGTGTTGGCAACATATCGCACGTCCCCGTACACTATGCAAAAAAATTCAGCTCCTGAAGTCTTTCAAAGTTAATGTATTCCAAAACTATTGTTTTTTCTCGAATGAATCATTAATATTGGAATATATGTTTTGGATTGACAACTTCCGTCAAAAATCCTGTTTAAATATATATATATATATATATATATATATATATATTAATGGGTTCTTTTATATATAGTATATACTTACAAATATACTGTGTTAAGCAAATCCATTTAACTAAGGTCATTATCGTTAGTTTACCGGTAATTATCGTAGCAAGATAGCACATATTAATTTCTTTAATCTTTTAATAAGTTGGGAGTAGTGGTTGGAGGGAATGGGATAAATTTCAAAGAAATTGAAAGATTCAGTATTCGAACTCTGGTTAACACCCTTACAAAAGATAAACAATATCACCTGAGCTACAAACTCATCATATATATTGCATGTATTCAATGACTGATAATATGTCGGATTAGAGAGAGACTATGTGTATTTGTGTGAGAGTTAGTCAAGATATAAGAATTTTATCCACACGTTAAAATACAGTTGATCAACATATCTAAACATAATAAAGTGAAAGACTGGTTCTAATCAATTTTTATATGGGTTCTCAATATACGTGTTCAAAGACACAAGATATATTCTGGTGTTGTTGACCTTAATGAAACTGGAATGACAAATAAACAAATAATAATAATAATAATAATTCTTTCGAAGCATTTACTTTTAACGGTAAATTATAAATATATTTCCCAAAGCAGTGAACATCTCAAATAGTTACCATATATTAATCTTTTGATGAATATAAAAAAATAAAATCAGATTCTCATTTTTTGGGTTTAGATAAAACAGCCAGCTGCACTCTTTGTTTGAAATTTGGCAATGAAATTAAAATACTAGGAAGCAATCAAATGATGTGGACGAAAAATTAATAACAGCTTCATTCAAATATTATATGCCAATAGACCCCAAATATGATTGTTTGAAAAGTCTGAAAAAAATAATTATGCCTTGGAGAAGTTGACTGACCGCTGATGGTGTTCACATACCATAAGACTTTGAATTGACAATTTCATAATCAGCTCCTCCAATTGTACCTATAAATACAAGCCTTCATGCAACTCATCTCCATATCAATTAACAGCAACAAATTAACAATGAAGACTACAAGCCTTTCCTATTCTTCTCTTTTTCTTTTTTTTTGCGATACTTTCATGCTCGTCGTGGCTTGCTCAATCCCATGGTCACCATGATTTTCTTCAATGTCTGTCCCTTCATTTGCAAAATACTACTAAAATTTCTCGCATCGTTTATACTCCGAACAACCCTTCCTACTTATCCATCCTCCGGTCTTTCATAAGAAACCGAAGATTCGAATCCGCCTCCAATCCTAGACCTCACGTCATTGTTACCCCTATGTATGAATCTCGATTCGGCTATTGTGTTGTGTGCCAAAGAAAACGGAATGCAAATTAGAACTCGAAGCGGTGGTCATGACTACGAGGGACTTTCTTATAGATCGAAAGTCCCGTATGTAGTCCTTGATTTAGTCAATTTAAGTGAAATAACAATCGATGTAGAGCAAAAAATAGCATGGGTTCAAGCTGGTGCAATTATTGGGCAACTCTATTATAAAATCAGTCAGACAAGCAGAACACTCGCATTTCCTGCAGGTGCTTGTCCCACTGTTGGAGTTGGCGGACTTTTTAGCGGAGGTGGGTACGGGCCAATGTTGAGAAAATTCGGCCTTGCTGCTGATAATATTGTCGATGCGCGTATGATCGACGTTGGAGGAAGGATTCTTAACAGAAAATCCATGGGCAAGGATCTTTTCTGGGCCATCAGAGGAGGTGGAGGAGCTAGTTTCGGAATCATAACCGCATGGAAACTTAAGTTGGTTACTGTCCCGGAGACTTTGACCATATTCTCAGTTAGCAGGACGCTGGAACAAAATGCAATGGAGCTTGTTCACAAATGGCAATACATTGCCCCCAATCTCCCCGATGATTTATTGATCTCGATCTCGATTGGACCAGTAAATTCAAGTACCGGAAAGAAAACTATACAAGCTAGTTTTGGTTCGTTGTTTCTCGGAGGGGTTGATACTCTACTTCAATTGTTGGAAAAAAGGTTTAGGAATTGGGAGTTAAGAGGAAGATCGCATTGAAGTAAGTTGGATTGATCATACTTTTTTTTTGGCGGATATTCCATCGAAGAGTCACCGCAAGTCATAACGAGTAGAAATCCACTAATTAGGAGCACGCTTCCAATAACAAGGTTTTATTTTAAAGCAAAATTAGACTATGTGCAAAAACCCATCCCAGTATCTGGTTTTGAAGGTATGTGGAAACTATTAAAGGAGCGGGAAGCTGGTATGGCGGAAATGCTCGTAGTCCCATATGGTGGAAGAATGAGTGAGATTTCAGAATCAGCGCTTCCTTTCCCTCATAGAGCAGGTAATTTTTACAAAATCCAACAATTAGCTTACTGGGATGAATCGGGAGCTGAGGCATCAGAAACGTCCATAAGTTGGGTGAGAAAATTGTATAGTTACATGACTCCTTTTGTTTCTAAATCTCCTAGAGCTGGTTACATTAATTATAGAGATCTCGATTTGGGAGTTAATAACGAGGGCAACACCAGTTATGCACAAGCTAGTATCTGGGGGTTGAAGTATTTCAAGAACAATTTCAAAAAGTTGGTCCGAGTGAAAACTGCTATTGATCCAGGCAACTTTTTCAGAAACGAACAAAGTATTCCAATCCGATACTCCAAGTGGAAGAAGACCTAAAGAACTGCAAATTTCGTGGAAAAAAAAACCATCAGGCAAATAGATAATTCTTGTTGACAACAAACCATTTCAAATATTCTTTTATTGAATTTCTTTTATTCATTGATTTGATAGTTAACAATAATTTTAGGTTTTCTGTTTAGACTGTGCATTTTACAAGTTTATTGTTGGCCTCATAGTGGTTATGTACTGTGGGTATAATGTAACATTAATTTAAGTGAATGTAATTTTATTGCATTGTTAATATACTGTTTCATTTATTTTTTTTGTTACACCTTTCTCCATCTGTCTCTGTTTCATGTATCTTCAAAAATAACTGTTACTCTCATAGCACATGGACCAAAATATAAAACAAAAATATCATAAGACAATACATTAGAACATGGTGAAAGAGCATTTTCTAAAGGCTAAATGTAAATACTTACCAGCCTGAGATAGTAATTCCATTCTTCTTCTCAAAATGTTCAGTTTTCCTGCCATTTATAATTCTATATACTCGGACGTTACAAGGAAAGACAAAAATATAATTATCTTTCGTTCAGTCAAATAATCAAACAGATTGAGCACAAAATAGAGCCCTCAGATTAGGACCATCAAACTTTATGCCTAATTGATTGATCGTCGCACAACTATTTCAATTCCACTTTTAATGTATGATCATATCAAATTCATGAGATACAGTCACAAGAATTTTTTGTATTTACCTTCAAGTCCTGTTCTGAGAAAGTTGGAACAATCATCTCTTGGATCCCATTTTGCTATCTTCGAAGTTCAAATGCCGAAATTACATAAAGGTCTCTTTGTTCATAAAATTTCCCAAGAGCCAAGACACCCCACGAGTAGTAGATAATTTGTACAAAATCCA
This sequence comes from Rehmannia glutinosa, assembly GCA_016081115.2. NCBI lineage: Eukaryota > Viridiplantae > Streptophyta > Magnoliopsida > Lamiales > Orobanchaceae > Rehmannia > Rehmannia glutinosa. The sequence continues at coordinate 77,289,881 of CM071933.1, read as the reverse complement.
ACAACTAGCTTACTGGGATAAATCAAGAGCTTAAGCATAATGTCCATAATTTGGGTAAGAACATTGTACCCTCCTTAAGTTTCTAAATTTCCGAGACCCGACTCATATAATTTGTTTACACATAGAGTGCTTATATTGTTATTCAACATCGCTTCATTTATATATATTCTGGTGTTTATTTCATATTTCATATTTGGCGAAAAATATTCTAACCGAAAAGTATACAATATTTTGAGTGAAAAATTTACAAATTTGGCGAAATATATGAAGTTAGCGGGTCTAGTGGGTCTAAATTCTAATGGGTATTACCTGCTAGACATGGTTATGGTTGGAGTGGGTCTAGGTCTAATGTCCGACGGGTCGGGATAAACTAGAGTTTTCTCTTTTTTTATCAAACTTCTCAAGTATTCTTAAGAATCAATGAGATTTTGGATTCTTATGATATTTCCGCGACATCATACTAACTTAGAGGGTGTTTGGTTGAGCTTATAAGCTCTTAAAAACAGCTTATAAGATGTTTAAGAGCTTATAAGCTCTTAAAATGTGTTTAGTAATTTTTTTCAAAAGAGCTTATAAGATCCAAAAAAAAGCTGTTAGAGAGCTTATAAGCTCCTAAAAAAAAGTACCTCCACCCCAACTTTTTTTAAAGAGCTTATAAGCTCTTTATTTTTAAACATTCAAAAGACAAAAATATCCTTAATAATTTTATAGTATCCCAAAATTACCCACCACACAATCAATCTCTCGAATCTTTTTCCCGTAAACTCAACTATCTTATTTTTATCTAAACACTATTACAACTTATTTTTAAAATAAGATCTAACATCTTATAAGCTCCTAAAACAACTTATCGATGTGAGAGCTTATAAGATGTTTTAAATAAGCTTAGCGAAACATCCTCTTATGCTTAATTGCAAAATAAGGATACTAACTATATCATAGTGGCAAAAAATGACATTAAGTTTGTGGGCTTTCAAATTAGGACAATAACATTAAAATTTAGGCAAATTGAGGACAAATTGCCCAAATTCAAAGCTAATTGTCGCGTGGACCTCAATTTTGAGCCCGAATTATCCAAATTTATTTAGCTAATTGCTTATGTGCGAAAAATAATAGCTTATGTTAAGTAAAATAAGTCTGAAATTTATTTTAAAAATTTACAAATTAACATGTAGAGTCTAAATATATGAAAATAGATATGATTATTATTTAAAGAATGTACAAATTAACAATTAAAATGCAAGTATCAATTATCTATATACATAATAACAAACATTTTTTGAAATTTATTTTCCGCCTATTTGCACTTGCTAAAAACGAAATTTTATGTTTTTAATGAAAAATAAAAAAAGAAAAATTGACATATATACCCCAATATCTTTGTAATTATATCATTAATTTTGTTCATAATTATGATATGCATTGACATTTTAATTTAAGTACGTCTAATTAGTATTAAAAACTATACACGAATTTGGAAACATTTAAGGAAAAAAAATAAGAAAAATAGTTTGTTGACCGATATTATTGTAATTTATAATTAATTTTGTCAATTTTAATTTTGGTATGTATTAACAATCTAATTTATGTATGACTTTTGCTCATACCATAATATTGGTAGAATTTAACGAATAAAGTACATTTAGGTTGACAATTGATTTATACTTTCTTAATTTAAATATATAATTATAAAATCTTATTTATTGGGGTTCATATTTTTACTGATTTTATGCTTTCTTAATTTAAATACTAATTCTTTTTTCTTTTCTGGAAATCACAAATATAATGCTTACCAAATTGCTTTTTATTTTCCGAAAAGTTGATTTTGTTTGATCATATACTTTCTTATTTAAATAATAGTAATAACTTCTTATTTTGTGGGAAAAAATATATTATGTCTTTTTTCTACTTTATATTTTTGATTACTTTAAATTTTGAACAAAATTAAATTCATATGAAAGAACAATTTGAGAGTTTTGTAACAATATATGATAACAATTGATAAGCACATATCAAAATTTGATAAGATCGAATCTTAATTATATAAAATAAATACATCTGAACCAAGTCATAGCAATTGATGATGTGAGATTTTATATGAGATTATATATAAATGTACCTCCTGATTATATATATTTTATATTATATACTATAACATAATATAATATGAAATTTTATTCTTAAAAATGGAACCACTTCTGTAAAAATATAAGTGATTAATTTTTTTTTAATAAAAAAATCTGCCTAATGGAATTTTATGCTAAAAAATTGAACATATTTTGTAAAAAGTTATTGTGGCCGACCCAGACATATCATATGCATTTTTCACAGATTGAGTCTCAAAAATATCTGTCTAATGGAATTTCGGGTGGTTTGACTCGATTTTTCTCTTTGGCCAAACGTACCAGCACCTCTCGCCATAGACCGGTCCATTTGAAAGCTCTACTGGTCATTAGAATAGTCTGTGCATTGCATGGGGACCTCATCTAGTGTATTTAATAACATTATAGAAACTATGCAATGGAACGAAATAAACATGCAGCAGGAAATTAGCATATTTTGAATACCAGTATCCTAACAATCAAGTTTGAAACGGAGAAGTAAAAAAAATTTACCAAATTTGAAACCTCCAAAATCCAAAAAATCCGCCTATCAAAATCCTGAAAAAGGAAAGACACCTCTAGTGATAAAGACATGGGTGAATTTTAATTAATAGATAGTAGATACCATTCTTGACTTACCCATAAAGGGATAAAATTACTATGCTACTCTTAATTTAAAATAGGGTTAATTACAAAAATAAACCTGAGATTTGACTTAATTACAAAAAAATCCAGACATGTTTCAAAATTACAAAAAAAACCTTCAGGTTTCGTTTTGTCTTAAATTTAAGGGGTAACTGTAATATTTTGGCAAATGTCAGGGTTTTTTTGAAATGTTTTCGAAAATCACCGGGAAAAATGCAAGACAGAATCAAACTTCAAGGGTTTTTTTGTAATTTTCAAAGAAGTCTGGGTTTTTTTGTAATTAGCCCAAACATTAGGGATGTTTTTGTAATTATCCCTTTAAAATACTTAAAGGGTTGGGTCTCATCTGATCCAAATTCTGTAATCAATCGTTTTCATCAATCATTCCAAATATAAATAAATAAAGTCTTGGCTGTTGAATTTTGCATCTGGGATTGGAGATATAAAAAAGACTTCTATCCACAGGTTCAAATACAGTGGCCCAACATCTATATTTTTTTTTTTGGAACGACTGATTCAAGTTTAATCTGCATTCTCAATTTACGCGTTTAATTTGTAGACAATAGATACATATTTTCATTCTCAAAAAAAAAAAAAATAGATACATATTTTCTAGTGGTTGACCTGTAAGAACTATTTGAATAATGCAGAAACTGAAATGACCAAGAAAAATAAAAATATTTGAATTAATCAAATGATGTGGAGGAAATTTTGACAACTGCTTCGTTCAAATATTATATGCCAACAGACTTCAAAAGTCTGAAAAACCTTTATGCCATAAACAAAGCGAATTAAGTCGAACCCCTGATGGTCTTCACATAACAAAAGACTTTGAATTGACAAATTCATGATCAGCTCCTCCTATTTTGCCTATAAATAGAAGACTTCATGCAACTCATATCCATATCAATTAACAGCAACAAACAATGAAGACCACAAGCCTTTCGTATTCTTCTCTTTTCGTTTTTCTTGCAATCCTTTCATGCTCGTCGTGGCCTGCTCAATCCCACGGTCACCATGATTTTCTTCAATGTCTATCCCTTCATTTGCAAAATACAACTGAAATTTCCCGCATCGTTTATACTCCGAACAACCCTGCCTACTTATCCATCCTCCGGTCTTCCATAAGAAATCGAAGATTCGAATCCGCCTCCACTTCTAGACCTCACGTCATTGTTACACCAATGCATGAATCCCAAATTCCGGCTATTGTGTTGTGTGCCAAAGAAAATGCAATGCAAATTAGAACTCGAAGCGGTGGTCATGACTACGAGGGACTTTCGTATAGATCCCAAATCCCATATGTAGTTCTTGATTTAGTTAACCTAAGTGAAATAACAATCGATGTAGAGCAAAAAACAGCCTGGGTTCAAGCCGGTGCAATTATTGGGCAACTCTACTATAAAATTAGTCAGACAAGCAAAACACTCGCATTTCCTGCAGGAGCCTTGCCCCATTGTTGGAGTTGGCGGCCTCTTTAGCGGAGGTGGGTATGGGCCAATGTTGAGAAAATTTGGCCTTGCCGCTGATAATATTATCGATGCGCGTATGGTCGACGTTGAAGGAAGGATTCTTGACAGAAAATCCATGGGCGAGGATCTTTTCTGGGCCATCAGAGGAGGTGGAGGAGCTAGTTTCGGAATCATAACTGCATGGAAACTTAAGTTGGTTACTGTCCCGGAGACTTTGACAATATTCTCAGTCAGCAGGACGCTGGAACAAAATGCAACAGATATTGTTCATAGATGGCAATACATTGCCCCCAATCTCCCTGAAGATTTATTGATCTCGATCTCGATTGGACCAGTAAATTCAAGTACTGGGGAAAAAACTATACAAGCTAGTTTTGGTTCGTTGTTTCTCGGTGGGGTTGATACTCTACTTCAATTGTTGGAACAAAGGTTTCCGGAATTGGGAGTTAAGAGGGAAGACTGCATTGAAGTAAGTTGGATTCAATCCGCCTTGTTTTTTGGTGGATATTCCATTGAAGAGTCGCCGCAAGTCATAACGAGCAGAAATCCACAAATTAGGAGCACGCTTCCAGTAACAAGGTTTTATTTTAAAGCAAAATTAGACTACGTGCAGGAACCCATCCCAGTATCTGGGTTTGAAGGTATGTGGAAACTATTGAAAGAGCGAGAAGCTGGTATGGCGGAAATGCTCGTAGTCCCATATGGTGGAAGAATGAGTGAGATTTCAGAATCAGCACTTCCTTTCCCTCATAGAGCAGGTAATTTGTACAAAATCCAACAACTAGCTTACTGGGATGAATCGGGGGCTGAGGCATCAGAAACGTCCATAAGTTGGGTGAGAAAATTGTACAGTTACATGACTCCTTATGTCTCTAAATCTCCTAGAGTTGCTTACATCAACTACAGAGATCTCGATTTGGGAATTAATAACCAAGGCAACACCAGTTATGCACGAGCTAGTATTTGGGGATTAAAGTATTTCAAGAACAATTTCAGAAAGTTAGTTCGGGTGAAAACTACTATTGATCCAAGTAATTTTTTTAGAAACGAGCAAAGTATTCCGATTCGATACTCGAAGTGGAAGAAGAACTAAAGAGGAGTAAACTTCGCAGTGAAAGAAGCATCAAGCACATAGATACATCTTGCTGACAACACACCATTTCAAACATTCTTTTGTTGATTTTCTTTTATTCATTGATTTGTTAGTTGATGATAAGTTTAGGTTCCTGTTTTTCAACTGTGCATTTTACAAGTTTATTGTTGGCCTTATAGTGGTTATGTACTGTGGGTATAATGTAACATTAATTTAAGTGAATGTAATTTTATTGCATTGTTAATATACTGTTTCATTTATTTTTTTTGTTACACCTTTCTCCATCTGTCTCTGTTTCATGTATCTTCATAAATAACTGTCACTCTCATTTACACATGGTACCAAAATATAAAACAAAAATGTCGATACGGCAATACATTAGAACATGGTGAAAGAGCATTTTCTTTAGGCTAAATGTAAATACTTACCAGCCTGGAGATAGTATTTTCATTCTTCTTCTCAAATATCAAAATTCCTGCCATTAATATCAGAACAGAAGATTAAACTTCTACTACTACAGATCCAAATTCAACCTATTTACAATTCTATATGCTCGGGCATTACAAGGAAAAACAAAAGTATAATCATCTTTCGTTCAGTCAAATAATCAAACAGGTAGAGCGCAAAATAGAGTCCTCAAATTAGGACCATCAAACTTTATGCCTAATTGATTGATCGTCGTACAACTATTTCAATTCCACTTTTAATGTATGATCATATCAAATTCATGAGATACAGTCACATGAATTTTTTGTATTTACCTTCAAGTCCTGTTCTGAGAAAGTTGGAACAATCATCTCTTGGATCCCATTTTGCTATCTTCGAAGTTCAAATGCCGAAATTACATAAAGGTCTCTTTGTTCATAAAATTTCCCAAGAGCCAAGACTCCCCACGAGTAGTAGGTAATTTGTACAAAATCCAACAACTAGCTTACTGGGATAAATCAAGAGCTTAAGCATAAATGTCCATAATTTGGGTAAGAATATTGTACCCTCCTTAAGTTTCTAAATTTCCAAGACCCGACTCATATAATTGGTTTATACATAGACGGTGTGTATTGTTGTTCAAGAGTACTTCATTTATATATATTGTTGGTGTTTATTTCATAATTCATATTTGGCGCAAAATATTCTGACAGGAAAATATACAATATTTTGAGTGAAAAATTTACAAAGTTGGCGTATATATATGAAGTTAGCGGTTCTAGTGGGTCTAATGGGCATTACCCACTAGACATGGTTATGGGTTGGAGTGGGTCTAGGTCTAATGTGAGACCGGACAGGGTAAACTACAGTTTTCTCTTGTTTATCCCAACTTCTCAAGTATTCTTAAGAATCAATGAGATTTTAGATTCTCATGACACTTCCGCGACATCATACTAACTTAGGCTTAATGCAAAATAAGGTCACTAACTATACCTTACAACAACAACTTTAAAATTTTGGCGAACTGAGCCAAATTGCCCAAATTGGGGCTAATTGTCGCGTGACCTCAATTTTGAGCCCGAATTATCCTAATTTAGGCTAATTGCTTATGTGCGAACAATAATAGCTTTTGTTAAGTAAAATAAGTCAAAATTTATTTTAAAAATTTACAAATAAATATGAAAATCTTAATACCATTTTAAAATTTTGTTTGATATATACTTTCTTATTTAAATAAGGGCAAAGTACAACAATACCCCATGAACTTGACCCTATGTCTTATTTACCCCCCTAAACTTGCAAATGTAACACTTACCCCCCTCAACCAAATTAAAATATAATGCATGGACAAAACTACCCTTAATAAAAATGAATCCACATTATTTTTAGTAAACTTTGAATATTTAGTGCCCTATTCAATTTACATTCTTATTAAATTCAAAAAATAATTTTTTTAATTGTATATTAAGTAATTTAAACTTTAAAAAACTCAATGTACAATAAATACCCAAAAAAGGTTTTTCTAGAATAAAAAAACTTATATATGAATGATGAATGAAAAAATAAAGTATTAAGTAGTTAATTTAAATAAGCTTTCAATATTAGAAAAAACACGAATAAATATACTTTCTTAAACCTAATTTGGTTATATATTTTACACTTCTTCATTTATTTATTACTTATTCAATATGATTCATAGTCCCAAAAAATCATTAATAAATTGGCATCTTTAATGAATATTCAATAGTATAAATGAAACGAATCGATTGGTAATAACTTCTTATTTTGTGGAAAAAAATATATTGTGTCTTTTTTCTACTATAATTTTTTGATTACTTTTAATTTTGAAGAAAATTAAATTCATATGAAAGAACAATTTGAGAGTTTTGTAACAATATATGATAACTATTGATAAACATATATAAAAGTTTGATAAAATAGAATCTTAATTATATAAAATAAATATATTTGAAACCAAGTCGTAGCAATTGATGATTCGAGATTTTATACGAGATTATTGATAAAGGTACCTCCTGATTATTATATATATATTATTATATACTGTAACATAGTATAATATTAAATTAAATTTTATTCTTAAAAATGGAACATATTCTGTAAAATTATTAGTGATTTAAAAATGCTTTAATATAAATATCTGCCTAATGGAATTTTATGCTTAAAAATTGAACATATTCTGTAAAAATTTATTTTGGCCGACCGGTCATTTCATATACATTTTTCATAGATTGGGTCTCATAAATATCTGCCTAATGGAATTCCGGATGGTCTGACCTAATTTTTCTTTGGCCCTAACGTCGTCAAAGACCGCCGCTAGCGGGTCCATTTGAAAGCTCTACTAGTCATTAGAATAGCAAGTAAATGTGCATCATCGGGGGCCTCATCTAGTGTATATAATAACATTATAGTAACTATGCAATTGAACGAGATAAACATGCAGCCAGAAAATAGCATAATATGAATACCAGTATCCTAACAATCAGGTTTGAAACGGAGAAGTAAAAAAAAATTACCAAGTTTGAAACCTCCAAAATCCAAAAAATCCGCCTACCAAAATCCTGAAAAAGGAAAGACACGTCTAGTGATAAAGACATGGGTGAATTTTAATTACTAGATAGTAGATACCATTCTTGACTTATCCATAAAGGGATAAAATTACTATGCTACTCTTAATTTAAAATAGGGTTAATTACAAAAATAAACCTGAGGTTTGGCTTAATTACAAAAAAATCCAGATATGTTTCAAAATTACAAAAAAAACCTTCAGGTTTCGTTTTGTCTTAAATTTAAGGGGGTAACTGTAATATTTTGGCAAATGTCAGGGTTTTTTTGAAATGTTTTCAAAAATCACCGGGAAAAATGTAAGACAAAATCAAACTTCAAGGGTTTTTTTGTAATTTTCAAAGAAGTCTGGGTTTTTTTGTAATTAGCCCAAACATTAGGGATGTTTTTGTAATTATCCCTTTAAAATACTTAAAGGGTTGGGTCTCATCTATCCAAATTCTGTAATCAATCGTTTTCATCAATCATTCCAAATATAAATAAATAAAGTCTTGGCTGTTGAATTTTGCATCTGGGATTGGAGATATAAAAAAGACTTCTATCCACAGGTTCAAATACAGTGGCCCAACATCTATATATTTTTTTTTGGAACGACTGATTCAAGTTTAATCTGCATTCTCAATTTACGCGTTTAATTTGTAGACAATAGATACATATTTTCATTCTCAAAAAAAAAATAGATACATATTTTCTAGTGGTTGACCTGTAAGAACCATTTGAATAATGCAGAAACTGAAATGACCAAGAAAAATAAAAATATTTGAATTAATCAAATGATGTGGACGAAATTTTGACAACTACTTCGTTCAAATATTATATGCCAACAGACTTCAAAAGTCTGAAAAACCTTTATGCCATAAACAAAGCGAATTAAGTCGGACCCCTGATGGTCTTCACATAACAAAAGACTTTGAATTGACAAATTCATGATCAGCTCCTCCTATTTTGCCTATAAATAGAAGACTTCATGCAACTCATATCCATATCAATTAACAGCAACAAACAATGAAGACCACAAGCCTTTCGTATTCTTCTCTTTTCGTTTTTCTTGCAATCCTTTCATGCTCGTTGTGGCCTGCTCAATCCCATGGTCACAATGATTTTCTTCAATGTCTATCCCTTCATTTGCAAAATACTACTGAAATTTCTCGCATCGTTTATACTCCGAGCAACCCTTCCTACTTATCCATCCTCCGGTCTTCCATAAGAAACCGAAGATTCGAATCCGCCTCCAATTCTAGACCTCACGTCATTGTTACACCAATGTATGAATCCCAGATTCCGGCTATTGTATTGTGTGCCAAAGAAAATGCAATGCAAATCCGAACTCGAAGCGGTGGCCATGACTACGAGGGACTTTCGTATAGATCCCCAGTCCCATATGTAGTTCTTGATTTAGTCAACCTAAGTGAAATAACAATAGATGTAGAGCAAAAAACAGCATGGGTTCAAGCCGGTGCAATTATTGGGCAACTCTACTATAAAATCAGTCAGACAAGTAGAACACTCGCATTTCCTGCAGGTGCGTGTCCCACTGTTGGAGTTGGCGGGCTCTTTAGCGGAGGAGGGTACGGGCCAATGTTGAGAAAATTTGGCCTTGCCGCTGATAATATTGTCGATGCACGTATGATCGATGTTGAAGGAAGGATTCTTGACAGAAATTCCATGGGCGAGGATCTTTTTTGGGCCATCAGAGGAGGTGGAGGAGCTAGTTTCGGAATCATAACTGCATGGAAACTTAAGTTGGTTACTGTCCGGAGACTTTGACAATATTCTCGATCGGAGGACGACTGGAACAAAATGCAACAGATCTTGTTCATAGATGGCAATACATTGCCCCCAATCTCCTGGAGATTTATTGATCTCGATCTCGATTGGACGATAAATTCAAATCGGGAAAAAACTATACAAGCTAGTTTTGGTTCGTTGTTTCTCGGTGGGGTTGATACTCTACTTCAATTGTTGGAACAAAGGTTTCCGAAATTGGGAGTTAAGAGGGAAGACTGCATTGAAGTAAGTTGGATTCAAACCGCCCTGTTTTTTGGTGGATATTCCATCGAAGAGTCACCGCAAGTTTTAACGAGCAGAAATCCACAAATTAGGAGCACGCTTCCAATAACAAGGTTTTATTTTAAAGCAAAATTAGACTACGTGCAAGAGCCCATCCCAGTATCTGGGTTTGAAGGTATGTGGAAACTATTAAAGGAGCGAGAAGCTGGTATGGCAGAAATGCTCGTAGTCCCATATGGTGGAAGAATGAGTGAGATTTCAGAATCAGCGCTTCCTTTCCCTCATAGAGCAGGTAATTTGTATAAAATCCAACAACTAGCTTACTGGGATGAATCGGGAGCTAAGGCATCAGAAACATCCATAAGTTGGGTAAGAAGATTGTATCGTTACATGACTCCTTATGTTTCTAAATCTCCTAGAGCTGGTTACATCAACTATAGAGATCTCGATTTGGGAGTTAATAAAGAGGACAACACCAGTTATGCACAAGCTAGTATCTGGGGGTTGAAATATTTCAAGAACAATTTCAGGAAGTTGGTTCGAGTAAAAACTAAGATTGATCCAGGCAACTTTTTCAGAAACGAACAAAGTATTCCAATCCGATACTCCAAGTGGGAGAAGAACTAGAGAAGTGCGAATTTCGTGGAGAAAAAAGCATCAAGCACAGAGATACTTCTTGTTGACAACAAACCATTTCAAATATTCTTTTATTGATTTTCTTTTATTCATTGATTTGTTAGTTGATGATAAGTTTAGGTTCCTGATTTTCAACTGTGCATTTTACAAGTTTATTGTTGGCCTTATAGTGGTTATGTATTGTGATGCCATACTAATTTAAGGGAATGTAATTTTATTGCATTGTTAATATACTGTAGCTTTCTCTTTGTTACAACTCTCTCCATTAGTGTCTGTTTCATGTATCTTCACAAAATAACTGTCACTCGCAGAGCACATGGACCAAAATATAAACCAAAAATGTCGATACGGCAATACATTGGAACATGGTAAAAGAGCATTTTCTTAAGGCTAAATGTAAATACTTACCAGCCTGGAGATAGTTATTCCATTCTTCTTCAAAAACCTCAAAATTCCTGCCATTAATATCAGCACAGAAGAATAAACTTCAACTACTACAGATCCAAATTTAATCTATTTACAATTCTATATACTCGGGCGTTACAAGGAAAGACAGAAGTATAATCATCTTTCGTTCAGTCAAATAATCAAACAGGTAGAGCGCAAAATAGAGCCCCTCAGATTAGGCCCATGAAACTTTAAGCCGAACTGATTCATCACCATAAAACTATTTCAATTCCACTTTTAATGTATGATCATATCAAATTCATGAGATACAGTCACAAGATTTTTTGAATTTACCTTCAAGTCCTGTTCTGTGAAAGTTGGAACAATCATCTCTTGAATCCCATTTTTGCTCCCTTCCAAGTTCAAATTCGGAAATTACATAATCAGTCTTTCTGTGCATAAAAATTTCCCAAGACACTTACAAGTTACAACTAGATAAGTAAATTGTGTTATCGGGCCCAAATTAATATCCGGTTGGGCGTGAATCGTGATACAATAACAGAGCCCATTTTTCTAACACCTAATGGCCCAAAAAAATATCAAGTCCGGCCCTTATTGGGCAAACTATTAAATTGAGTTTCTATACATACATATATTTATTTATTTATTTATTTATAAATGAGTCGTGTGAAGTTTTTTTTTAAGTACAATGGGGGATAATGGGGGAGGGGGACACAACAAGTCGTATGAAGTTGAATCGATATTATGAAAACCATGAAAAATGTAGTTCAGACCAAAGAGTTTTTCCCTTAGCTTCCTCTTTTGCATGGAGGTGGAGTACATCAATCCAGGCCGGCTTAGTGGGCTAGCCACTAGCCACGATCATAAGGAGGCCGGGCCAAGAATTTTCTGGCCCAAAAAGAATCGGGCCTCTTTTGGCCCAGTCTAACGGGTCCATGGCCCGGTCGACCCGGCTATAAAAAAATCGGCCCGATGAATTTTCGGGTTGGCTAGGCCTAGCCCAATTTTCTCCCTTGGCCCGGAGGACTGGTGCCGGCCTACCCCAGCCTGATTGACAGCTCTACATGAGGGTCGGAAATTTTCCTTTTTGGCTAGAGAACCTTGTAATTGTAATTGATATTACAACCTATATAGTCAATAAAATGACAAGTTTCCAAATTTCGGGAAAAAAAAAAGAAAATGAAGAGGAATGCTATTAATCTTACGAGATAATTACAAAAACACCCCTCGTGTTCGTTTTAATTACAAAAAAATAAGATTTTTTAAAATTGCAAAACATCCCTTAAGGTTTTATCTTTCTTATATTGTTCCCCATGAAGGAAAAATATTTCAAAAACCTCTCTGACATTTATAAAATATTACAATTACCCTCCTATATTTATAACATAATTAAATCTGATGGGTTTTTTTGTAATTTTGAAATATCTCTAGGTTTTTTTGTAATTAGACCAAACCGCAGGGGTGTTTTTATAACTATCCCTGATTTTAATTTTCGTGCGAGAGCAGATTGTTTGCCTCTATGGTTAATTGTGTCGTGCACGTTTTATATGAAGTACCAATTTCTTGTGGACTGATCCTAACACTTGTTAATGCATGAATGCACCATATGACATGTTTTTCAAACTGATTGCCTATTTTAGTGGGAATTTTTCAAAATGATCACTTTAATATGATGCATGCAATTTAATTTCAAAATCCTAATGTATTTTGTGATCCTAATCAAATAAATTAATATTATAAAGTCATAAACTATAAATGTGTTCACATAAATAGTTTCTTTTGACAAAATCACTAATTTTATCCATTAGATCATCAACATATGATCAATGATAAATGAAATACCACCGACAATAACAAATTTCAAGAAATAATGTCATAACAATACTTCTATCTATTAATGTTTTAAACCGGATCCAACGCCGAACCAAATTAATAACTAGACTATTAGGTCATTGGTTCAATCGTTTAAATCGTTCTTTAAAAATTGGTTGGCTCATACGCACACATAGTCATATACGTACGCACATGTTATAAAAGATAAACACAAATACAAACAAAAATAAAATTTTGAATTAATATATTATAATATCCAAATATATATGTAAATAAAATATAAGGAGAGATTATATGCTAATTTACTAAACATATCCTTCAATATTTGTAATAAAATAAAGAAAAGTTTATATACTAATAAAACTAAAGAAAAAAAACTGGCTTAATTAGTTCACCGATTTGCGGGTAGTGGCAAAGGTTTTTTAGTCACCCGATTTTAACATATAACTGAGCCAGACATGTGACTGATTCTTGGTTAAACCGGTTGAATCGATTGGTCCAATCTGATTTTCAAAACATTAGACAATAGAACTCGAATTCAAAAACTAATGCATGTAAAATATCAGTTACGTTATAATATCAGATTTCCAAAAAAAAAACTTATATTCATTTATCATCAGCTAATTAATTTGCCTATTTATTTGTCATAAGCTTTCAGCTCATGTATTGTTTGCACACTGTTCTTCAATATTGGGACAAATTTTCAACCCAAATAAAGTCAAAAATATCATCTGGTCAGACACAGCTACAGGATGATTTTATATTAGGTTTAGAGATGCCTTTTGAGTATTTATTTTTCCATGATATGACTTTTTCGATTTCAATGTATCCATCTAAAGATTGTCTTTCTTATCCTCATTATTCCTTATTTCCTTATTATTATTTTTTCAATTATTGTTGTGTTTGCGCCAGCAATAAATTTGACCACAAATTTTGTCAAACAAAAAATTGCCATATATTATTTTTAAAGAAGCATTTTACTATAAGAACCATCACTAAACTGGTGGAGGATTACTGATCAGGATAATGCCCATTTATAAAACATTAAAAAATATTTTGGAGTAAGGCATATGAGGGAACCCTCGGTGCAAGGATAAAACGAAAATAGAAAAATTAAACCTAGATACAAAGCCAATACGTACCTTAATTGCATACATATTTCTTATCTTCTATTTCAATTAATATTATATTTTATATTGTAATTTACTTTACGATGGTTAGACCAGATATATGGGGTTCAATTCACATCACCCCTCCCCTAAAAAAACTATACGTCAGCACCATAATCAAAAGGCATGCGAGTACTCCGGTGCAATACTTCTGATGGTTGCATATTATCCATCGCATCAGTCTATTTAAGGCTTATGTAATGTTAGTCATGTAACTCTTAGGGGTTGATAAATTTTAATTATATAACTTTTTGATGTAGCAATTTAAGTCTTTGACAATTTTACCCTTTTGCTAAAATAACAATTGTATACCTATAACTTTTAACGATCATTGGTATTTTGTGTATTTTGGTTAACGGAGAAGGGTATTGTGGAAACAAATAAAATATTGAAACACTTAGTTGGGACCAAAATCAAATAAATCAGAACTTACAGGGCAAAATTAAACAAATTAAAACTTAACATATCAAAATTGCACAGAATCAAAATCTTACAGAAGGTAGAAACAAAACCAATCAACTTAAAAAAAGTTGTACCAATATAATCTATGATAGGTAAATTTTGTATCAAAAACAAAATTGCAGCGAAAGTCTAAAATAGGACTAGGCTATGATTTCATAAGCCCGAAAAGAGTTGGGCCTATTTGGCCAGGCTTCAAGTCGGCCCGATATATTTTACATGTATTTCTAAAGTATGGTTGGGCTTGGGCTTGGGCTTGGGCTGCAAAAATGGTAGTCCAATAAAATTGGCCCGGCCCATTTTACACCTCTGGCAGTAGGTACTAACTGTTAGGCTATAAACTGCCTTCTGGAAACCAACGGTCAACTTACACGAAATCTGAATCAGCAGCAACTTGATGTGAGCCGTTGACATTTTTTTATAATAAGTAGGACTATTCTCTTGAAATAGCGTATAATAGCACGTTTTTGTAGTCATTTTCAGGCGGGACAACACAATCTCATAATTGAACAAGTTAGAATGTCAAAGATTGATTATTTTACCATTCTTACGTGTCTTTTTTGAATATCTCATTGGTCAAATGGTGGAAGATTTGCACTATCTAATTTATAATTTATTTTATCTAATTAACGTGTCCACCCACATATTAATTTCTCTATATAATCCAAACTCAAACCCCTCTTCTAATCACATCAAATCATAATAACAACAACAATTTCAAAAATATGAAAACTTTATGTTATATTTCAATTTTTTCTTTCTTCTCAGCTCTTCTAATTTCTGTCACATGGGCTAATAATAATGTTAATAATTTCATTAACTGCCTGGAAACACATTCCGACCCCTCCAGTCCAATCTCTGCAGTTCTCTACAGTCCAGACAACTCTTCATACTCCTCCGTTCTACAAAACTACATCAGAAACCTGAGATTCAATGAGTCGTCAACTCCAAAACCACGACTTATCATAACCGCATTACACGTTTCTCACATCCAAGCGGCCGTTATCTGCGCAAAACGGCAGAACCTGCAAATGAAAATCCGAAGCGGCGGCCATGACTACGAAGGGATTTCGTACTGGTCCGATTTTCCGGATTTCTTCGTCCTCGATATGTTCAATTTCAGATCCGTGAACGTCAGTGCAGAAGACGAATCGGCTTGGATCGAAGCCGGCGCGACGCTCGGCGAAGTCTACTACGGAATCGCCGAGAAAAGCAGCACGCTCGCCTTCCCCGCCGGAGTTTGCCCCACGGTCGGCGTCGGCGGACACGTCAGCGGCGGCGGTTACGGTAACTTGATGCGGAAGTACGGCCTCACCGTCGATAACGTCGTCGATGCGAAAATAATCGACGTGAACGGACGTCTCCTGGACAGGGAATCCATGGGAGAGGATCTATTTTGGGCGATCACCGGCGGCGGAGGCGCAAGCTTCGGCGTCGTTTTGTCGTACAAAATCAAACTCGTTCGCGTTCCTTCTACGGTAACCGTTTTTCGCGTTCGACGAATGTACGATGAAAATTTCACAGATCTGGTTTATCGTTACCAACAAATCGCGGCTGATAAATTGCCGGAGGAATTATTCCTCCGGCTCAATCTCGACGTCGTGAATGGCACGAACAGAGCCACGTTCATCGCCCTGTTTCTCGGAAGTACAGAGGAGCTTCTTCCCCTGTTGAAACAGAGTTTTCCTGAATTGGCATTAAATCAAACAGATTGCGTGCAAATGAGCTGGATCGAATCAGTTCTCTACTGGACTAATTTCCCAACCGGAACTCCAATCAACGCTCTTCTCAGCAGAGTTCCACAAGTTCTCAATTATCTCAAACGAAAATCCGATTACTTGAAACAACCAATCCCCAAACAAGGATTACAGTTCATATTCCAGAAAATGGTCGAATTGCAAGCTCCATTACTCACATTCAACCCCTACGGAGGTAAAATGTCAACAATCTCACCGTCGGAGAAGCCTTTCCCATACAGATCTGGCAACATGTTCAAGCTCCAGTACGCAACAAACTGGAATGAAAATGGAGAAGAAGCTGAAAATCGCTACCTGGAATTGACGAGAAAGCTTTACGCTTATATGACGCCGTATGTTTCCATGAACCCGAGACAAGCTTTTTTCAATTACAGGGATATTGACATTGGAATTAACCATAATGGGCGTAATAGTTACCAGGAAGGAGCTGTTTATGGGGTGAAATATTTCAAGGGTAATTTCAACAGGTTGGTGAAAATTAAGACGAAGGTTGATCCTGGTAATTTTTTTAGAAATGAACAAAGTATTCCCGTCTTACCGTGGAGGAAGTAAAACTCTAATTAAGTCATATATGAAATATATTTCTTTAGTCATGATATTTTATCTTAAATTGTTTCAATTCATGTGTTAATATATTCCATCTTCGGTGGAGTTGTAATAATATACATATAAATGTACCTCATAGTGATTTTTGTTGGCATTTCAAAGTAATGGAGTACATAAATTATTTCAATTAGTTTTCTTTTGGGCTGCAATCGAATCGAATTGAGTGGAGTTTTTGAGAGTTTGAGTTTGACTTGTTTATTATCGAGTCGAATTTGAGCTTAATAGATCGAATATATTGATGGCTCACGAGCTTCTACAAGCTTAAATCAAGCCTAAACAAATTTAGTAAATATTAATTAGAAATTAAATTACTCTTCGATTTATTATAATATTAAAATTATATATTTCTAAAACGCATAATATATTAACTAACACCTATAAAAAAAGGTAAACAAATAAATTTATTTAAATATTTCTATATTTATCATAAGCAAAAATATAAAACTTAAAATTAAGGTGAAATAATTAGTTTAAGTTATGCGAGCTTACTAATGAATATGCTCACGAGCTAACAAGATAAATAAAAAGCTTTTATCGAGTGGAACTCTTGATAGCTCACGAATGATTTGGTTCATTTACAACTCTAGTTTTCTTCTTCTTTGTCGGAATCTGATTTTTTAGTTATGTCTAAGATTTGTTAGTTATGTGTAAGATTTGGCGATTAACATCCAACATGCTAATTAATGCGGCCATTTGACTTGTTCTGAGCGCTTTGTTGGGTATACATTAATTCTCCAAGTTATTTTTGGTTAATTTTTTTTTCATTTTCGTACACTAGCTACATACTGAACACTTATATATAATAACACAAGATTAGCTAAAGTATATACTATTTATATTTAAAATTTGAATTTATTAAGAAATATATCGAAATATTATGCATGTATTTATGCATGCAACTTTCATGCATGTCGGGCCCGGAAGGTGCTCCCATACAAGGAACTGTGGAAAGTCAACACCGGCCCAGATAAACAAATTCATTCCAGTCAGTTGTGGTTTTCAGAAACATGGGCCAGGGCCCAACTATATAATCTTGGCCCTTTGGAAATATTCGTCTCATTGATTTTGTGGGCGAGCCGTGGGAGACTTGTGTCGACTTAATTGGAGGTACTAACCAATGGGGCCCACAAAGCCGTAGAATTTTGCCTTGTTTTTGGGCCGTACCAAAATATGACTTTAATTAAATACAATATTTTTTGCCGAAAATTACAAAAACACCCTCAAGGTTTGAACTAATTACAAAAAATCCAAAGATATTTTAATATTATAAAAAGTATCCATATGTTTTATTATGTGTTAAATTTAAGGGGACGCTATAATATTTTTACAAATATTACAGGGGTGGTTTTGAAATATTTTTTGCGTGTGAACAGAAAATGGAAGACCGAATCAAACTTTAATGGTTTTTTTGTAATTTCTAAAAACTTCTGAATTTTTTCGTAATTAGCCCAAATCTTAGAGGTATTTTTGTAATTATTCCTATTTTTGTTTGGAAAAGATTACATCTAATAAAATTGAAGTCAAATTCTAAATTTCCGTGAGTCTCTAATTAAACATGAAAGTTTATCCAATCGTGACACAACTTCTAATGAATATTCAAAGTCTATTAATATTAATTGTAATTAAAAAAATATGTCTAGTGGAGTATGATTCAGTTTTATTGAATTGGCCGAATAAATTTTGTCCAAAAATTCTTGTTGCGTTTGCTGTTATATTCTCTTCGACCCACTAAGATATACAAATAGAGTATTTCACATATATTAAAAACACATAATAAATATAATTGGGACAATAATTTTCTTTCCATATTCTTCCTATTTTGTTCTTACATTAAATGAGAGTATATCATTATTCGTCTCAAACAAAGTGAATTAAATAGGGGGTATTTTAATGTGTTGTGGTACTCTCAACAATATAATAAATTTATAATTCGGGATGGACTAAAAAGGAAAGCTAATATATCTTAATGGACGGAGGGAGTAATACTTAAAGCTAACTAAAGGTACTAACTGACCCATCTAGCACTTTCATTTTTTCATTGTGAAAGTGCCAAAAAAAAGATTTAAAAAACTTAGTCAAATACGACTAATTCTTCTTTGGACTACAGCTTTAATTATGACCAAAATAACAAGTAGCTTAATATTCAATATGTTTAAACTCGCGTCATTAATTATATTAAGACTTTACGTAGTGAAACTCGTTCAAAGTCAAATGTTTTAGTTAAATTTTATTTCGCAAAATTTATAATCTTTAATTCATAAGATGTTTTACAAGCTTATAAGATATCGAATGCCAATTTAAAATAAATTGCTAAAATATTTGGATAAAATAAGATAGTAGAGTTTTTAATAATATTAGTAAACATATCCAGAATTAAAATTTTCAAACTAAAAGGAATTTTGTTAAAATAAAATCTTATTTTTGAAATAAGTTAATATTTCAAAAGCAAATTAAAAAATCATGACATCTTATTTTGGAAGCATACAAATTACATTTTTCTTCTTAAAAAAATACCAAAGATTGAAGATCTTATAAGCTTTAAAGATATTTTTTAGAAAGAATTTAAGCCAGCCAATTACTCTTTAAATCTTTGATTATTGTTCAATGAAGTATTGGATCCCTTCAGAATGAGCATATCCATGGTTAATCAACCTTACATATATACAAATTTTTTAAAATTTATTTTTGTTTTATCTATTTTCCCCATGCACACATTTATTTGAAACTTTATATCAAAATGTAAAAAAAAAAAAAAGAGAGAGAGAGATTTCATTTTTTTTTTTTTTTTGAGAAAGAGATTTCAGTTTTTATGTTGAAAAGGAAAAAAGAAAAAAGAAAAAAATTTGAATGGTGGAAAAAAATCGCCCAACTAAGTTGGTATTGGTCCACACTCCACTAATTTGATAACGGACCAGTTTCTATTTTTCCATTTGCTAGCATGATAACAAAGACTTTTATCAGTTATCTTAATTCTCCTTTCACATTTTTTTATTTTGAAAGAAGAATAAATTATTTTAAGGGAGTGACAAAAATGAGTATATTTTTATTTTCGAAAAAAGAAAACAATTATTGAATGCTAACTATACGTCAAATTGATTGAAACTATTATTCATAATTAACATTGCATTTTAAATAATCAAACCTGGTGCAATTTTGATAAGTTTTAATATCATTTTCTATCGTTTTTGAGGGAAAAAAATGAATGCCGATTAAAATTTTAATATATAGTCCGGCACTCCGGCTTATCACAACTTTGTTAGCTCGTGAATGTCAATGTTAAGCATGCAAAACCTACAATGTTGTCCATTTTCACAAGACTTTTCTTCACTATTACTTTTTATTTTAATAAATGTTTTTTATTCAAACACTTTCTAGATAGATAAAATATGAGAGGATGATCAACTCTATCGACAAAGTCTACATCAGTGTTCTAAAAAGTGATAGACGTTAAATAGGTGTCAGGCTGAGGGCTATTGTTTAAGCAGAGCCTGGGCGGCGTTAGGCGAAACTTGGGTGGGGTTAGGTTGAGCCTAATCGGAAAAAAACCATAGACAGACAAAGGGAGCATAACGCCTAGACGAGACTAATCGGAGTTAGACAGAGATTTTTAGAACAGTGGTCCCAATATAAACTACCTTTGATAAAAAGAAATTATTGACCATTTTATATTTAGTTTTTAAACAATTAAACTTAATGAATAATAATCATTATAATATATGTAGAGTTGCATATGAACTAAGCCGCTCATGAGCTATTCGATAAAAATTCGTTCGAGTTCATTTAATGAGGCTCGTCAAAATACATGAACCAAACTCAAACTTAGAGATATTTTGTTCGTTAGCTCGTGGACATGCTCGTTAGTAAGTTCGCGAGTTGGCTCGATAGTAGTATAAGGTAAACTAATAATTGACTTTAATTTTTTAATTTTTTTATATTTTTACTTATGATAATATAAAAATATTTCAATAAATTTATTTGTTTGAATTAAATTATAAGCTTTAATGAATAATTTATTTGTTTGAATTAAATTGTAAGTTTTAATGAATATATTATGTGTTATAGATATATATAATTTTATTTTTATAATAAATTTGAGAATAATTTAATTTATAATTAATATTTATTAAGCTCGTTTAGGCTCGATTAAGCTCGAAAAAGTTCGTGAGCCATCAATATGTTCGATAAATTTAGGCTCAAGTTCGACTCGATAATAAACAAGGCAAACTCAAACAATCAAAAGCGGCTCAATTCGATTCGATTGCAGCCCTAAATATATGCGATGATGTAATTTCTTAATTTTTTAAGAAAAAATAATTTCTTTCCCGACTCTAAAATTTGTGCAATAAAGCTATTGTACCGTGTACGCGATTAAGCTACAACTAGAAGATAATAATTAACAACCACAAGCATAGATTTCAAAGTGACCAAGTCAAACAGAACAACCACTAACTAATTTTGGAAGTATCATTTCCATCATAAGTCAATGCCTAATCATGTGTTTTTTTCTCCACCAAAGATTTCTAGATGTTGCAAATGTCAATTAGATTTAAAAATAAAATAACTGATTGACTGGGATATAAGGGGATGTATGGATGTGTTTCTAAGTCCAATTTCCAGTTTCTAGTGTTAGAAAATAAATTTTCAAACTTTATTGGTTTTCGTGTGAAAATTGAGAATATGTTTGGTTTATTGTCTGAATTTCTGTTTAGAATTGAAAATATGTTTGGTTATAGTAATTTTGACATAGATTTACGTGATTGTAGTGTATTTTTGACATCGTTTTGCGTCATATAGTGTATTTTCACATAGATTTGCGTGATTGTGGTGAAAACTTGTTTGGTTGTATTTTCAGAAGAATCTTTTCCATAAAAAATGAAAACTGAAAATGACTTTATTTCTATTGAGAATTTCTTAAACAAACATAAATTCATTTTCTGGAATAGTTGGAAATTGAAAAATGACATTTGGAAACAATTCCATACAAACCGTAAGTTTTCCACTATCTATCCACTAAACCAAAAAATATATTTTTAGGTGCAATTCCATGTATTAAAAATAATTTAAATAACCTTATATAGACTATATAGTGCAACAAAATAGTCTTTCATAGGGGAGAAGTTTACAATTCAATTATTAATTTCCTAGCTCTATATATTACAATATAAGACCCCGTTTGCTTGTCTAGATTAGTTTAATAATATTGGATCTAGTGATAGCGCAGAAAATGAAGATTAGTGGATAAAATTTTATTTTTTCTTTAAAAAAATGAGATAAAATGGTATTTTTTTGTGGGTTAATTTTAAAATTTAATAATTATATATATATATATATATATATAATTTTATAAACGTACTTATTTAAACCTAGCTCCCTGATAGAACATGAAACCTTAGCCAATTATTTTCTTGTTTCTTTCCTCTTTTAATCATGATATGACGCAGCAGAACAAGGACGGAGCCAAGAGGCACTAGCGGCGGCAGCCGCCTCCCTCAACTTCGATTTTTCTAAATAATTAATATAATTTTTGTATATCAATTATTACATTTTAAAATTTGGCCCATCTAAAAAATAAAAAACACCTCTTTATCAACTAGATTTAAGAAAGAATAAATTCCTCCCCCTAAACTTCATTTTATGACTTCGTCCCTACACTAAAATATTTACATTGCGGATTAGAATTGAACTTTTTTCTTAAAAAGAAAATGTTTAATGCATCGTGGAAACAATGTGTAAAATTTGAAAAAACAGTATAATTCTGGTTTTTAGCAGCATTAAGAGTATGGTGAGCCCACAGACAAGGGTTTGTTTGACCAATTCCTATGGTACAAATGGTTATTATTTGTTATTAAGTGTAAAAGCTCGGAGATACCCTCCGTACAATTCCACACGTAAGAAATAGTCAAAACTACAAGGAGAATTTTGGCATATAACTCCAGCCTCGAAAAGTGTGTCTAATTAGTGCATATAATCATGCAATAATTGAACATTGTCCCACTAGATTTAGGATTATGACTTTAATTAATTAAACTAAAATGGAAAAGAAGTTGCCCGATTCGAGAATACTGCAAATCTAGTGCTAGATTTGCTGGGTATATAATTCTTTCCATAAACGTACATATTACTAAAAAGGAAAGGGAGGTGTCTGATTAATGCAGATTTCGTAATTAATGAATAACAAGTTAACAACACATTAAGTTAATTACCCGTCATGGGTTAGTCGTGCTACCCACTTGGGTAGCTACCCAACTGAGTTCTATACCATTGGATTAACACACACCCATGTGGATGTGTGTGTGTATGTGTTGATCTAACGGTATAGAATCCAGTTGGGTAGCTACCCAAGTGGGTAGCATCTACTTACCCGTCATTTAAACCGTCAGTTTAACATGTCGAAGTTATAAAAAAAAGTAACTTAAAAATTGTTGGGGATATATATAATCGTGATGTATTATATTTTAAAGAAAAATAGAAAACTTACTTGAAAATTCATAAAATTGAAATGCAGAAAATTATGCAATTGAAATGGTAGAGTGAAGCTAGAATTCGATCTTTATGTCTTTAAGATTTAATTGTTTTCTTACGGTGTCTATGGTTGACTAGAAAATGTCTACAACAGTCTCCTCTTGTTGTAGTAGCACCTCAAAACAATAAGAGACGACAAACTTCTAATGTTTTGCACTCTTTCATTTGACAAGGAAATGTTTTAATAAAGAGCAAGTCTCTTATGAGACGGTCTCACGGATCTAAATCGGTGAGACGGACCTCCTAAGGGCTCCGTCTTGAGAACATGAACCATGAAAATAAATTTAAAAATAATAATGAACCATGAAGGAATAAAAATAAACCCTAAAAACATGAACCATGAAGAATAAACCCGAAAAACAAAAATAAACCCAAAAAATAAAAAATAAACCCTTAAAAAAACTAAAAATCCTAAAAACCCAAATCAATTAAAAATAAACCCAAGAAATAAAATAAACCCTAAAAACAAATATAAACCCTAAGAAAAAAAAAATCTGAAAAAAAAAACCTTTAAAACTTTGTGTAAGGGCTCCATCTCACGGATTTAGATCCGTGAGACCGTCTCACGCAAGTTTTTGGCTTTAATAAAATATGCTTTTGTATGCAAATCAAAGTAATTTTCTGCAGAAAATGGGAGATATTTATAGATTGTCAAAGGTCAAGTGAAACAACACAGCAGTTCGCACAAATCCTTTCAAGTTGAATGGTTTTAATTTGAACATACATATCCGTTTATTCAAACAAACACATCTATTGGGTTCAAATGAAGCAACACAACTATTCGAACAAATATTTCCAATCCGAATAGTTTTAACGAACCCACCTTTTGACAATAAAACAAAAACAATTTTTTTTAAATTATAAAAAAAATGGTGGAAGTAATATATTTTACATAAATCATGCCGTCTAGTAAATAAATATAAATATAAAAAACACAATAAGATTATTATGATCCCAAAATAATCAAACCCTACTAAGTTATATTAACGTGATTAAGACAATTTATCTCATTTGAAAAATCGAACCCTTTTCCAGCCGCGACATTAGGCGGTTTTATCCTAAAAACATTCCCAACAAAAGATAATCAGTTTCCTCCAAAAGCCACACTGCTTCGAAACTTCCCACTTTTCTTCTTCACTAAGTCCAAAAACACTTTCTTCTAAAAAATAAAAAAAAAATAAAAAAAACATTCTATCTGTAACTGTATATAAAGTGCCCTCATTCTCACCAAAGGGATAATAAAGAAAAAAGAGTTTCAAGTACAAAAATTATAATCTCCCTACAAAAATGAAGAACTTCATAATTCTCTTAATTTCCCTTAATTTTCTCAATGTTTTTCATTTTTCATCTGCTGCAGATTCCGTTTACGACTCGTTTGTTAAATGCTTTACCGAAAACAAAATCCCAGACTCCCAAATTTCGAAAATAGTGTACACCCCAAACAGCCCCTCCTTCACGAACGTTCTAGAATCCTACATCAGAAACCGCCGTTTCAACGTCTCCACCACCCCAAAACCCAGCATAATCGTCACCCCGACGGCGGAGATCCACGTCAGCGCCGCCGTGCTCTGCGCAAAAACTCGGCGTCCAGCTCAAAATCCGCAGCGGCGGCCATGATTACGAGGGGATTTCGTACGTGTCCGATTCCACTTTTATCATACTCGACATGTTCAATTTCAGGTCGATTAACGTCGATTTGGGAGACGAAACCGCTTGGGTACAGTCCGGCGCTCTGCTCGGGGAGCTGTATTACAGGATTTGGGAGAAAAGCAGAGTACACGGATTTCCGGCCGGTATTTGCCCTACCGTCGGCGTCGGCGGCCATATCAGCGGCGCTGGGTATGGAAACTTGCTGAGGAAGTACGGACTAACCGTCGACCACGTGATCGACGCAAAAATCGTCGACTCGAACGGCGTCGTATTGGATAGGAAATCCATGGGGGAAGATCTGTTTTGGGCGATCCGCGGCGGAGGAGGAGGTAGCTTCGGCGTTATTTTAGCCTACAAGATAAAGCTCGTCCCCGTGCCGGCGTCCGTCACGATTTTCCGGCTCGAAAACTTCTTCGATCGAAACGCGACGGAATCTGTTTTCCAGTACCAACAAATCGTCGACAAAATGGATAACGATCTATTCATTAGGGTTTTGTTACAGCCAATCACGAGAAACAGACAGAGAACCGTACGCGCCACGTTTATTGGCCTATTCCTCGGCGATTCGAGTCGTCTTCTCAAAATCACCGACTCAATTTTCCCCAAATTAGGGTTGCAGAGAACAGATTGCCATGAAATGCCCTGGATCAATTCAGTCCTATTTTGGGCGAATTACGACAACACAACTTCCCCAAATGTTCTACTCAGCAGAACCCCAGATTCCGTCAATTTCCTAAAACGCAAATCGGACTACGTCAAATCCCCGATCTCCATTTCCAACCTGCAATCAATTTTCAGAAAAATGATCCAAATCGGGAAAGTGGGGATGGTTTTCAACTCCTACGGTGGAAGAATGAGCGAGATTTCAGAATCCGAAACCCCATTCCCTCACCGCGCCGGGAATCTCTTCAAGATTCAATACTCTGTAAATTGGAACGAAGAAGGTGAAGAAGCTGACAAGAATTACATAAATCAGATCAGAGAAATGTACAGTTTCATGGCGCCATTTGTTTCTAAAAACCCTAGAGAAGCTTATCTGAATTACAGGGATTTGGATATTGGCACCACCGACAATGGTAAAAAAAGTTACAGCCAGGGTAAGGTTTATGGGGTGAAATATTTCAAAGGTAATTTTGATAGGTTGGTGAAAATTAAAAGCGCTGTTGATCCAGATAACGTTTTTAGAAATGAACAGAGTATTCCTGTACAGCCCTTTCGGGGAAGAAAGACAAGAAAATAAAGGGATGTGTTTTAATGGGGTATTGATAGTTTTAGGAATATGTCAATTCTTGAATACATTTATATTGAGGTTTATAAATGTATACATTTAACTTTTTTAGTGGTTTTTCTAAGTTGTGGCACGATTTGTCCGTGGCTTTTCATGAATCCTACATTATGAATAATATTTTAGTTCATATTTAAGTACTTTCGATGTACATATTAGTAACTTCATTGACAATTTTACTTTATGCTATATATTTAACGTATATTGATAACATTGAATTAAAAAAAAAAAAAACACTTGAAATTGAGGTGACTTAGAATGAACCAAGCCGGTTTTGAACTATTCCGAGCTCAACTCGATAAAACTCGTTTGAGTTCGTGTACTGAGGCTCATTAAAATAAATGAACAAATTCAAACTCAGCGATATTCAATTCGTGAGCTTGTGAGCAGACTTATTAATGAGTTTATGAATAGGCTCGTTAGTAAGTTCATATAAATTAAACGAATAGTTTAATTTTATTTTTATACGTTTACTTATGATAAATATAAAAATATTTAAATAAGTGTATTTGTATTAATAGAACCATAGTTTTTTAGAGTATATCATGCATTTTAGAAATATAATTTAAGAATAACTTTCATTTATACGTTTTATTTTTATTGTAAATTGAAGAATAACTTTAATTTATAATTGATATTTACTAAGCTCGTTTAAACTCAGTTAAGCTCGAAAAAGATCGCAAGCCATCATTATATTCGATAAATTCAAGCTCAAGTTCGACTCGATGATAAACGAGTCAAACTCAAACTCCCAAAAACTCGATTTGGTTCAATTCTCAACTGCGGCACTACATGTGACACCAGCTTCCTCAATACCCTGCTCCACCAAGGGCCCAGGGTTACATATAGAGCTGGCAAAATGCAGTCCATCCCGTGGGCAACCCTAACCTACCCGCGGTTTGGGCTGGGTCATATAATGACTTTCTAGGCTCGAAAAATTTAGGCCTATTTGGCCTGACCCAATTGGCCTGATTTTAGTTTGACACGACAATTTTTGTGTAAAAATGCAATCGTAAAACATATACACAGAGTGTAGGAAAGTATCTTTCTTTCGAACATCATCGTATAATGTAAAGGCTTCAGTAAAGGGTGTAAATATACAGTTACAAATGCCACAAATCAAGATTTTATTTTGTATAGAGAAAACATTCAAAGAATATAATTAACTGTCCTAAATCAAAAGAAGATACAAATCAATGTCTCATAAAGGCAGAATCACACTCTCTTCACAAACACTTAAAAGCTCAGTACTAAACTACCAAAACATTTGTCTGCATCAAAAGCAAACAATGAACAACTCTTACAGCCCCGTTTCAATACTTCTGCAACTCCCAAACCAACCGTAATCGTGACACCTGGGCAAGAATCCGAAGTCGAGGCAAACTGTAACATGTGCCAACAAAGCTGTAATAGAACTGAAAATCCGAAGTGGAAGCCACGACTACGACAGTCTTTCGTATAGAACTACAATACAAGTAATCAAAAACATAATTAAGGGTAATTTTTGAATGCAAAAGTTTAAACTGCCAACGCAGGAAAATGTAAAGACATTTTACCGAAGGTGGTTCCATATCGAACAGGATTTTATTCTAACAAATCCTATTGCATCCTCGATTGCATTGCACTGATTACCACCACGTGAGGCACGGTCGATTTGATGTGATTCCATATACAAGATCTCTAACTTATTCCCATCATCAAATTCACATTTGTCATGCCAATAATATAACATAGATGTATAAACTAAAATATCCCATTCTAAATGTGTGATGTGAATTCCATTGTTCCACTTATTGCATTTTTCCTTTAAATCTAATAGATTAATCTCTTAATTACATTTTTCTCTTAGGTTGAGTACATCCAAATTTTCAAGTCAAATAAAAGCAATTCTATTTGCAATCATCAGCACAAAAAATCTGATAACATTATTGTCTTGTGTCCTATATAAGAAAATTGCAATGCATAAGGTTGGTCTATACCTCAAAAGTACCAAGAGAATGAGAAAAAGTTCTTATCTTTTCATGTATTCACCAAAGTTACTCCTTTTGTTGCTTTTGTGCAGCCTCAATTCTTACTCTTTCGCATCCTCGGATTCATTCTACGACACATTTGTCCAGTGTTTATGGAACAACCCAAAGACCAAGGACGAAATCTCAAAAATAGTCTACGGACCCAAAAACTCCTCGTTCACCTCCGTTTTACAAGAGTACCTAAGAAATCCCCGTTTCAATACTTCCACAACCCGAAAACCTTCACTAATTGTTACGCCGCTGAACAAAGCCCACATCCAAGCGACAATATCGTGTTCGAAAAAGATTAGGGTGCAACTCAAAATACGCAGTGGTGGTCATGATTATGAAGGCGTCTCGTACGTGTCCGATGTCCCATTCGTTATTCTAGATATGTTCAATCTTCGGTCAATCAAAGTCAACATCAAGGACGAAACCGCGTGGGTGCAATCCGGCGCGACACTCGGTGAACTCTACTATAAAATCTGGCGAAAGAGCAAAGTCCATGGATATCCTGCGGGGGTCGGTCCCACTGTAGGCGTTGGTGGCCACATAAGTGGGGCCGGTTACGGCAACCTGCTGAGAAAATTCGGTCTCACAGTGGATAACATCGTCGACGCGCAAATAGTCGACGCGAAAGGAAGGGTTTTGGATAGGAAAGCAATGGGAGAGGATCTTTTCTGGGCGATCAGAGGGGGTGGTGGTGCTAGTTTCGGGGTCGTACTGGCCTACAAAATCAAGCTAGTCCGCGTTCCACCGGTTGTGACGGTTTTCCGTATCGCAAAGACCTTAGAAGAGAACGTTACGGATATTGTTCACCGTTGGCAATTCGTCGCGAACAAAATCGACGAAAATCTCTTCGTAAGGCTTCTAGTGCAACCAGCTACCAAAAACAGAACAAATTCGGCGAAAAAGTCCGACAACAAAGGGAAAACCGTGAGGGTGACATTCATCGCGTTATTTCTCGGCGACGCTAACGGATTGTTGTCGGTCACGAAAGCCCAATTCCCCGAACTAGGCCTGACGAAACAAGATTGCATAGAAATGAGTTGGATTCAATCCGTGCTATACTGGGCTAACTTTAAGAATGGTACATCCGAAAAGGTATTACTAGAGCGAAAGCTCGATTCCGAGAGCTTCTTTAAAAGGAAATCGGATTACCTGAAAACTCCGATCCCAAAAGACGGTCTGGAAGGGCTATGGAAGAAAATTATCGAGTTAGGCAAAGCGGGGTTGGTTTTCAATGCTTACGGTGGTAAAATGAGTCGAATATCGGAATCAGATACGCCATTTCCTCATCGAGACGGAAACATATTCAAGATACAATATTTTGCGAACTGGAAAGAGGAAGGGGCAGAAGCGGAAAAGAAATATATGGAGCAAACGAGAACGCTTTACAGTTACATGACTCCTTATGTCTCGAAGAACCCCAGAGAGGCATATCTCAATTACCGGGACCTTGATATTGGTACTACCAATAATGGCAAGAACACTTACAATGAAGCAAAGGTCTATGGAATGAAGTATTTTAAGGGGAATTTCGACAGGTTGGTGAAGGTAAAGACTGCAATTGACCCTGAGAATTTCTTCAGGAATGAACAAAGTATTCCACCTCTACCTTCATAAGGGCATCTGTAGTTGTATTAATGGCATAAAGCGTTTGGCTTAGTTCTGGATACCAATTAGCCAATAAAAAACAATTTCTCTCTCATTTTACAATCTGAACCATTTTATTATCCAAAAGAACTCTTATTGGAAAAAAGTTGTTTCCATTGCATACTAATTATATATATATATATATATATATACCGTACATGTATCCTTAAAATTTAAAAACATAATGAATTCACGTACCCGTGTCGTATCGTACTCGTGTATTACGGTATTAGTGCTTCATAGATTACTTTCCTTTGGTAATTGGCCAGTAATCTTGTAAGAGATCCTCTCTATGGAAACATTATATAATATACACATTGGCACATATAAATATTTTGTATATATTGTTCTAGTAATAATGCACATTTATTAACATATTAATATGTTTTCTTGTTAATAATTCATGAATATCTGAGAAAATACTAACATAATTGCATATATTCACCTTAACTATTTAATGATTCGTGATATACATATATGTGGTTATTAACATTATATTAGTTTTAATAATTTTTATTAAAAAATTCAGAATGCATATGAGATTCATAAATTTAAGTAATCTAAAACATGTAGACATAGCCACGGTTCATGAACCACCAATTCCCCAGTCAGGACCGGCGGTTCAAGGTCGGGATTTAACCTTAACCGTCTAAGAGAGGTTAAGGGTGGGTCCTTGATCCAGTGGTTAAGGGCTAGTTTCGAGTCCGATTAAAGGTCGACTCTTGCTATTCTTTTCACTTTTTTCGGGTTTTGGAAATGATTTTGTAGTTAACTTTGTTGACTGAATTACAAAACTTAATGACTAATAAATTATAAAACTTTAATTCTTAAGTTATATATGAAAGGAAAAAAAACACTGAAGTTGAAGTTTAAGAAGATATATTGTTAAATAAATAAAATTGAGAAAAAGTGGTTTGTAAGAAAGATGAGATAATTCAGAAAAAGAAAAAAAAAAAGAGTTGAGAGTGATAAGTCAAAATCTTCTTGATTATGTAAATCATAAAATAAGAGAACATTACCTTTTCTTATTGTTATTATGTATATAACACATTATTGTTTTGTATTATATATTGATAATGTATAGAACTTTAAGTTAGTCCAAATACATGATAATAATCAAGAAAATGTAATATTCTAAACTAAGGAATTTACAAAATGAGAAAATATAATATTCTTAACTAAGGTAATAAAATCTTAAGTTAGTCCATATACATGATAACAATCAAAAAAGGGTTATATGCTAAAATTTTGTGATTTACATAATTAAGTATATTTTGGATTATCAGATAGAATAGAGAGATTTAGTAATTGGTGAGGAAAAATGTTTAGGGGGTATTTATTGGTTTGCAACATTATATATTTAAAAAAACCCAAAAAAGAAACAAATGTTGGAGCCGACGGTTAATTGCCAGTTCAAGGGTGAGGGAAACCCTGACCCTTAACGGCCCCCTACGTACAATGGCCGGTTAAGGGTCTGGACCGACAAACTATGGACCCGGTTAACTCGCATGTGGTAAACGGGCCGATCCCCGATCGCACCCGACCCT
Source organism: Rehmannia glutinosa (assembly GCA_016081115.2). Classification (NCBI taxonomy): domain Eukaryota; kingdom Viridiplantae; phylum Streptophyta; class Magnoliopsida; order Lamiales; family Orobanchaceae; genus Rehmannia; species Rehmannia glutinosa. The sequence goes on along the minus strand of CM071933.1, from coordinate 77,258,013 downwards.
TGGCCAGGTCTAAAGGCATCCACACAGATAACAAATTACAAATATCATATACCCATATCAAATCACATTTGTTATGACCATTTTAAAAGTGAAGAACTTACAAAGGTTTGACCAGAGCACATTTTGCTAATATTACATAGATAATCTAAGTTTGACCAGACGATAGATTTATAAATCAAAATCCTATTCTATGTTGATGTAAATTTTCTTTAAATTAAACTTTATTGCATCTCTTTTAGGTGAATTACATGTAATTCCTCAAGTCAAATAATGTGGGTGTAATTGTAACATAAATCTATATGCAAATTATCAGTAAAATATTTTTGAAAACATTCACTTTGTGTACTATATAAAGGATTGCAACACATAGAGAATGGCATATAACCCCAAAGTACCAAGACATGGCACTAAAATTGCTCATTCTGTTGCTTTTGTTGAGCCTCAATTCTTACTCTTTCGCAGCCTCGGATTCGATCTACGACACCTTTGTCCAATGTTTATCGAACGACCCACAAACCAAGAACGACATCTCGAAAATACTCTACGGACCCAAAAATTCATCATTCGCCTCCGTTTTACAAGAGTACCTAAGAAATGCACGTTTCAATACTTCCACAACCCGAAAACCTTCACTAATCGTTGCACCTTTGAACGAATCCCACGTCCAAGCAACCGTACTATGCGCACAACAGGCCTTGGTGCAACTCAAAATACGCAGTGGTGGCCATGATTACGAAGGCATCTCGTATGTGTCTAAATTTCCATTCATTATTCTCGATTTGTTCAATCTTAGGTCAATCAAAGTCAACATCAAGGACGAAACCGCATGGGTCCAATCCGGCGCGACGCTTGGTGAACTATACTATAACATTTGGCAAAATAGCAAAGTCCATGCATTTCCAGCAGGGGTATGTCCAACTATAGGAGTTGGTGGCCACATAAGTGGGGCCGGTTACGGAAACATGTTGAGAAAATTTGGACTCACGGTGGATAACGTAGTCGACGCGCAAATAGTTGATGTGGAAGGTAGAGTTTTGGATAGGAAAGCAATGGGAGAGGATCTTTTCTGGGCGATCAGAGGGGGCGGTGGCGCTAGTTTTGGAGTTGTACTAGCGTACAAAATCAAGCTAGTACGCGTTCCACCAGTTGTGACGGTTTTCACTATTGCAAAGACCTTAGAAGAGAACGTTACGGATCTTGTCTATCGTTGGCAATTCGTTGCCAACAAAGTCGATGAAAATCTCTTCATAAGGTTTCTAGTGCAACCAACTACCAAAAACAACACGAATTCTGTGAGTGTGACATTCATTGCACTATTTCTGGGTGACGCTAACGGATTGTTGTCGGTCATGAAAGCCCAATTCCCCGAACTAGGCTTGACAAAACAAGATTGCATAGAAATGAGTTGGATTCAATCCGTGCTATACTGGGCCGGCTTCAACAATGGCACATCAGAAACGGTATTACTAAATAGGAAACTCGATTCGGTGAGCTTCTTTAAGAGGAAATCCGATTACGTCCAAACACCAATACCAAAGGAAGGGCTCGAAGGGTTATGGAAGAAAATTATCGAGCTAGGCAAAACAGGGATGGCTTTCAATGCTTACGGCGGAAAAATGAGCCGGATCGCGGAATCAGCGACGCCATTTCCTCATCGGGACGGAAACATATTCAAGATACAGTATTTCGTGAACTGGAAAGAGGAAGGGGCTGAAGCGGAAAAGAAGTACATTGACCAAACGAGAGCACTCTACAGTTACATGACTCCTTATGTGTCGAAGAACCCCAGAGAGGCGTTCCTCTGTTACCGGGACCTCGACATCGGTACGACCGACAACGGCAAGTTCACCTACAAAGACGCATGTGTCTACGGGCCGAAGTATTTTAAGGGGAATTTTGACAGATTGGTGCAGGTGAAGGGTGAAGTTGACCCTCTGAATTTCTTCAGGAATGAACAAAGTATTCCACCTCTGCCATTATACTAATGGCATAAAAGCTAGGGTTAATCTGGATTTCTTACCAATTTGACAATAAACTACATTTGTTTTTTTCTCTTTGACATTCATGATGTATACCTCATAACTAAATCCTCAAGAACAAAATACAACTTAGTATCAATTCTACTCTTCAGATAACAAATAGTGTCAATTTAACCCAATGTATCATTCCAAGAAATTCTTATTGGAAAAGTTGAAACCAGTGTTCTAAAAAGTGGTACGCGCTCGCCGGGCGGTAGACTGGGGCCTAACGCCTAGACGGAGCCTGGACGGGGTTAGGCGGGGCCTAATCGGAAGAATAACGTAGGCGGATAAGGGGGCCTAGCGCCTAGGTGGCAACTAATCGGGGGTAGTCGGGGATTTTTAGAACAGTCACCATTATTATATACTAATCAAGAAACAAGTTGAAATCAAGAAATTGCTATTTAACATCTAAGAAACCCTTGAATTTGCAGCATATATCTATTTGTATTGTAATAACAAGACAACAAATTAGAAATCAAGAAATTCAAAATCCATTAAAGAAGTAAGAGGGGAAATATGAAAAAGCCAAGAAACAGTTAAAGAGACACCTGATTAGCCCACCACCGCCGTAGGTCAGCTTAGAACTTCATTCCGACTACTTTCCTCCATCACTGTAATAATCGGCCATGGGAATGTAAAGGGTGTACAGATGGGCCATTTTTAATCTTTTTTATGTTTTTTTTCAGGATATTTTCGACAATAAAGGTGTCAATAAAACGCCAGAGAAAGAACAAGAAAACATGCTGAACTATAAAACGCGAGTCCAAAAAGGTAGTGATAACTGATAAATTAGTCTAATTTCTTACAAATCTTAGGGTTCAATTGGGTATTCTAATCATTTTGGATTCTTTCTAAGCTAAAGAACAGTGGTAGGAAAATTGAAAGAAAAATGATTAATTTTGAGAGTCTGATTAGAGAATAGATGAAAATGTAATAGAAATAACAAATAATAAATGAATAAGATTGGTGATTAGAAGTGAATAGGGAAATTGTAAGAAATTGAGCAACATGATTTGATCCTTTTTTTTTATGAAAAAAATGAGTAGATGTAATTTATGGGAGAAAATGTGAAATTGAGTGAATAGTGTAATTTCTGAAAATTTCATAGGCAATCGCATGTTATGGATAAATATTCTCTTGCAGTACGCAAATAAAAAAAACTTTGGTATCCAATCGACAATCGGTTCGTTAAACTTTTTAATAGAATTTTTCGTACTTTCTCAAAAGTTGGATCGTGGATGTATTAGATGTATTCAGATTTTCTATTCTACTTTTATGTTACAATTCATGTTGGATGAATGACAAATGTATACTAAAACAATTAACAAGCCATATTTATTTAAATGACATGTTATTCATCCAATTAAATGGAAAAGGAAATAAAATAGAGAAGTAGAACAATAAATCTAGTCTCATACTAGACCACGTCAATTTGACTTTTTGTGATAAAAAAGGGAAGAAACTTATGGTATATCAAATAGAAGTATTTTTTTCCCCTTAAAACCAATCACATTTTTATGAGTTTATGAATATCAACTATCAATAACTATAACAATTAATGGCTAACTTTTAATCTTATCACCAAGTTAAGCATTAGAAGGATATATATGTTTTTACCCTTTCATAATGATATAAGCAATACATTTTGTCATTTTGTGTGTACTGTCCTAGCCTTGCATGATCACTTGGCTCATTTAAAACTCTGGCATTGAAAATATTAAATGCTATTGAGGTACAATTTTAGTTGGCAAAATTATCTTGAACAGATATTCCACTATGTGAATATATTCTGGTTTACAAGAGACATTCTTTTTGCACCATTAATAATTATACACCCAATCATAAGAAATGCATGTGGCAAATTAAAGTGGGAATGAGATTAAATTTGTTTTATAGTGAGGCCACTTTGCGGCAGTGGATGGCTTAACATCCACCATAATGGCCAAGCAACCACTCCACTATAAACATGTTCAACTATGTCTAATATTTAACTAGGTGGGCATTTCCCGCCACCACAAAGAATGATTGTGGGATGGAGGTCGGGGTTCAAATCTCTGCTCCATCAAATTGTTTGTGGGGTGGAGGTCGGGGTTCTTATCCCCGCTCCATCAAATTGCTCCTGGGCATAGGGCATATGCGGGGTGAAGAATTGGTGGGAACTCATCTTGAATAGCATCCGTGTGGGTTAGATTCGGGAGAGATCGTTATTAGTAGATTGGGGTCGAACATAATTGTTCTCTTTACCAGGAGGATCGGTTGTACGCCGCCAGACCCGTCAGAACATCGGGTCGGTGCGTGCACATCCGCAGTTTACCTTGGCGGCAGCAATGAAGAGCGGAATCGTTGTCCTCGGCATAGTCGGCGTAAGCGCTGGAAGTTCGAGTTATCAAAAAAGAAAAAAAAAAAAACTATGTCTAATACTTGCCTCCAGACGAGTTGGTAGGTAACAAAATGACAAGAGTATGGTGCTCTAACGTTGCTGGTTTTAATTTGTGTAGTTACAGTTCTTTACTGAAATATTGCAAGGGTTGTTTCTGGGTTCGAATCTCGTTGGTACTCTCCCTTGCAGGGCTACTACTCGTGCATATCCCTCGATTTACATCATGTCTGGCTAAGGGGCCTCTGATTCAGGTTGGGGAAAAAACCCTTTTGGAAACTATGTATAATACTTTCCTAGTATATATTATGCCATGTATATATCACTTGTAAAATTACACACACATTCAGAAAAATATGCACTAGTCGAGAATCAGAAGTTAGTAGTGTCTAAAGATTGAATTTAAATTAAAAACTGAATTAATTAGTTCAAATTGTTTGCTAAATAAGTTGTAGTCTTGTAGAAGTGTTACTTTGTTTGTAAAACTAAAACCAGAAGTAGAATCAGAATGCACATCTTCGCTGATTCTAACTAATCAAACGGAATTAGAAGCAAAAATTGACATCTGCAGACAGAAATTACTTTTTTTTCAGCCAAAAGCCGAAAAACACTATTTTTTAGTGATTGCAAAACTTCTGTAATCCGACTAATCTAAGTAGATTATAAGAAAATATAATTTCTATAACTTTTTTTTTTTGAGTTTTGGTTGCTTTTTTGGTGTGCAAAATGAGTCCAAATCAATAACTTGCCATTTTCGCTACTCAAGAGGCATCCTTTAAGCAACAAATGCCCACAAATTGGTCATTAGAAGGCAAGTAATATGTGAACACTAAAAAAAAATGAAACCTCAATTCCTAAAGCAATATAATTTTACAATCCTCGCCATCCAAAGTCGACAGAATACACCTACCAAAAAAATGTGCAAAAAAAATCTTAACCCTTACCTAAGCATTATGTCATATGATCATCAAAAAAATAGACCATAAAAATCCATATATAGGACCACTCTTGTCTCTCCATCCAAAACAAAAAAAAAAATTATCATCTTACTAACAAAAGTATTATGGGATTTTCAAACTCTTCCATTCTTACACTAAACATAGTACTATTTCTCGTATTATCTTCACAAGCTAACTCACAAACAATTCAAGAAAAATTCTACCAATGCATAACCCTAAACTCCGACCTCTCAATCCCATTCTCCACGGCCTTTTCGGCCCCCGACAACGCTTCATTCAACACCATTCTTGAATCTTCAGCCCAGAACCTCCGATGCTTAGTATCTTCGGTGCCTAAGCCTCAACTCATCTTTACACCGTACATCGAAAACCAAGTCCAAGCGGCGGTAATATGCGCGAAAGAGCTAAACATCCAGCTCAGAGTGCGAAGTGGTGGCCACGACTACGAAGGTCTTTCTTACATCTCACAGATGAACGAACGTTCATAATCATCGACCTATCGAAACTCCGGTCCGTCACCGTCGATATTCAGGACAACACCGCGTGGGCTCAGGCTGGCGCGACTCTTGGAGAACTTTATTATAGGCAAGGACGGAGCTAGGGGGCTGGCGGCAGCCACCCCCTCAACTTCGAATTTTTTCTATAATTAAATTTTGTATATAAAATTATTAAATTTAAAATCTCCCCCCCCCCAAAAAAAATAAAAATATACCTCTTTATATACTAGTTTTACGAAAAAATTAAATTCTACCTCCCTAAACTTCATTTTCTGGCTCCGTTTTACAGGATTTCGCAGAAAAGCAAAACTCATGGCTTTCCAGCTGGCCTATGCACCAGCTTGGGAATCGGAGGGCACATAACCGGAGGAGCGTACGGGCCGATGATGAGAAAATATGGGCTCGGAGCGGATAATGTTATCGATGCACGAATAGTCGATGCTAGTGGAAGGATACTCGACAGGCAGTCGATGGGCGAGGATCTATTCTGGGCCATCAGGGGCGGCGGCGGTGGTAGTTTCGGTATTCTACTAGCCTGGAAAGTGAGACTCGTGCCAGTTCCAGCGACCGTCACGGTTTTCACTGTTCCGAAAACCCTGGAACAGGGCGGGACGAAGATTCTCTACAAATGGCAACAAATAGCTGATAAAATCGAGGAGGATCTTTTCGTCAGAGTTATCATACAAGTGGCGAACGGCGCCCGGAAGGGCGAAAAAAAACCATCATGACGCTTTACAACGCCTTGTTCTCGGGAAAAACCGGCTGATTAATCCAAGTGATGCGGGATAATTTCCCGAATTGGGATTGACTAAAAAGGATTGCACCGAAATGAGTGGATTCAATCCGTCCTCTACATTGCGGATATCCAAGCAACACACCACCCGAGGTTTTTTGCTCCGGGGAAATCTTTATTCAAGAACTACTTCAAGGCAAAGTCGGACTTTGTAAAAACGCCTATCTCGGAAAACGGGCTCGAAGGGCTCGGAAAAGACTCGTGGAGGAAGACTCACCGTTGATGATATTCAACCCGCACGGTGGGATGATGAGCAAGATTTGAATCAAATCCCTTTCCCACATAGAAAAGGTGTGATTTTTAAAATACAAGATCTGAGTATTTGGAACGACGATAAACCAATCCGAATCCGCACACGTGGACTGGATTCGGAGGTCGTATGGTTACATGGCGTCGTATGTCTCGATGTTTCCTAGAGAAGCGTCACGTGAATTACTGGGATCTCGATTTAGGGATGAATAAAAATGGGACGAGTTTTATACAAGCGAGTTCGTGGGGTACGAGGTATTTTAAGGACAACTTTAATAGACTTGTTAGTGTGAAGACAAAAGTTGATCCTGATAATTTCTTCAGACATGAACAGAGTATTCCTACACTTCCTTTGATGGATGAGAGAACTGAGACGAGTATGATTCATTGAAAAAAAAAATAGTTTGGAGCTATATATAAGTTTGTGTGATTATATTTTTATTTATTTTGCCAGTTTGATTGTCTCAACTTTGTAATCTAAACTATTGTTGCCATTTTTCTATTTTAGTCTCGTGGGAGTGTTTGCAAATACTTGTGCTTTTTTTAGAATGTGATTTATCGGAGTAGAAAGAAAAAGTATTTAAGACTTTTTTTAATAAGTTGGGATTAGTAGTTGGAGTGGAGGGGATAAATTTCAAAGAAATTGAAAGATACATGGTTCGAACCCTGATCAATACTCTTTGTATACTACGTGAGCTATAAGCTCCTGTTAAAAAGTATTTAAAACTTAGAAGTTGGTCGAATTTGCAAATACAGTCTAAAAGATGACAAAACAAACAATTCATAACATGTCATTATCTCTATGCCAAGGCGGAGCCTTGACAGGATTAGGCGAGACCTGAGTGGAGTTAGACAGGCATAATCGGAAGAAAAATGTAGGCAGACAAAAGGAGTCTAGTCTCTAGGCGGGGATTAATCGGGCCCGATGGATTTTAGAACAATAGTCATAGTAATAGATTTGTCTAAAGAATGATCACAATGTTTTAAGATTTTTAAAAAATAATTTACATAGCAAAGAAACAGGACTAATAGAGACAAAAAGGAAAACACAATTAATTCATCAGCAAATGACATTCTTTCTACCTCTTAATTTTATTTCATTAAGGGGTAGTTACAAAAATCAACCCTCACATTCGGGTTAATTACAAAAAAAAAAAAAAAAAACACAGGTTTTTGAAATTACAAAAAATCCAGCGGGTCTGATTATGTATTACACTTTACTCCCTTCACAAGCAAAAAACATTTCAAACACCACTTTACATTTATATAAAAATATTGCAAATACCCTGTTACATTTAACAGACAACAAACCTGAAGGGTTTTTCTTTGTAAAAAACCCAAACTCTGGGTAGTTTATGTAATTATCCCTTTCACTAAAACAGAACAGGAATGCTCTGTTCATTTCTGAAAAAATTGCCAGGATCAACCTTACCCTTAACTCTTGCTAATCTCTCAAAATTACCCTTATAATATTTCTCACCCCAAATCTTCCCCTGATTATAGCTAAAATTCTTATCATTTTTCCCCAAATCAAGATCTTTATAATTAATATACCCAGTTCTTGGACATTGAGCCACATAAGGTTTCATTTTCTCATACAAATTCCTAATCCATTTTATATGCTTACTCGCTTCATTTTCATTATTCACCCCCCAATTTGTCAGATACTGTATATTGTAAAGATTGCCTTTTCTATGCGGAAACGGAGTTTCGTCTTCCGAAATCTCATCCATCCGTCCCCCAAACGGATCCAAAATGATAATCGGACGGTCGTCGAGCAACAACATTTTATGTATCATTTTCCAACCCCTGTCGGGGATCGGGGCGGTCAGGAAATCTGACGTGGCCTTGTAATAATTGTACGTGTTTATCTTCTTTTGTAGTAAAATCTCCAGCGGATCGTCGAGTTTTTTTGCTGCGAAATAGAGGACTGACTTAATCCAGGGAACCTGGAAACATTCTTTTCTAATGCACGGCCTGTCGGGGCAGCTAATGTTCCCGACAGGCGGTGTGAAACAATCTTCGGTTTTCAGGTCGAATTCCGGAAATGTTTTGTTCAAGTACGAAACTAATTCGACCGCAGGCCCGAGAAACAGGCCGTTATACGAGACCTGAACGAATTTTTCGTTTACAGAACTGTTTTTCGGGCCGCTGTTGACGAGTATTCTTATGAATAGATCTTTCGAAACGCTGTGCGCTTTGTTTTGCCATTTCTGGAGAAGATGTAAATTTCTGGGATTTAGCTTTTCGCGGATCGTGAAAGCTGTTACATTTTCCGGGACGTGGACTAGTCTGAGTTTCCACGCAAGAATCACGCAGAAACTCGCACCTCCGCCGCCCCTGATGGCCCAGAAAAGATCCTCGCCCATACTTTCTCTCTCCAGAATCGTACCGTTAACGTCCATGATACGCGCGTTAATCACATTATCGGCCGCGAGACCGTATTTTCTAATCAACGTCCCGATCCCTCCGCCGCTGATATGCCCGCCAGATCCGACGGTCGGGTACAACCCACCTGGAAACGCGTGAATTTTGCTTTTCCTGGCAATTTCGCAGTACAGCTGTCCTAGTTTCACCCCTGTCTGAATCCAGGCAACTTCTTCTTCCAGATCGACGACTGTACGGTTTAGATTGGAGACATGAATCATGATGAACGGAGTTTCGGAGCGAAAAGACAGGCCTTCGTAGTCGTGGCCACCGCTATTGACCCGGATTTGGTGCCCGAATATTTTGCTGCACAAAATTACGGGTCGGATTTCGGATTCTTTGTAGGGTGTGACAATCAGAAAGGGTCTCTGTGAAGTAGAATTGAACCATCTGGGATTTTGAGTTGAGTTTCCCAGAAGAGATATATATGTTGGGGATTTTGGAGTGTGAAGGCGTTGGAGTATTTTGGTTTTGCTTGAAGAATGATTGCTAATACACTGGAAAAATGTTTGGTATTTGGTGTCATGGCATGTGACAGATAAAACTGAAAGAAATAAAATGGAGATTATTGCAAAAATGCCCATTTTCAACCTTTTTTTTTTTACAGATTCAAAGTATTATTGAAGAAGATAACTATACTACAAGAAATATGATATTTTGTGGTTCTTGTCTGTAATTTTAAAGAAGAAAGCTTTTGAAACGGTGATATGATATGTACTGATAAAAATTCTTATCACCTCTGAAATCTGGCTTCATTTAATGAACACATTTGCTATCTTCATTTAATATGGTTTCCTCATTTCATCACCTTAATGAAACTGTCCATGCTTTGATTAAACCCCCCAGAAAATGAAACAATTGGAATGTCATCCCTGATATTTGTTTGTCACAACTAGAGCTATCAATTCCGCCTCAGCCCGGTATTTTTACCAGGCTGGGGTGAAATATTCCAAGCCTGGAAAAAAAATCGAGACTCAAAGCCCGGCCCGACAGACTAAAAAACCAGGCCGGCCTAGTCGACCCGATGCTTTTAGTATATTTTCATTGAGTGGGCCGGGTTGGGCTCCGAAATCAATGAGCGGTCACTGTTTGGCCCGCCTCGGTATTTGCTATAGTCCTTTCGGGCGGGGCTGGGTTGCGCATGGCCCGTGGCTAGCCCACCTTAACCTGCAGGCCAACTCGAGGCGGGTCTTTTAATCCTCGACCCAACCCCCGACCTTTGGTGGAGTGGGGCGGGGCGGACCTATTTTGACAGCTCTAGTCACAATTAGAACTGTCAATTCCAGATTTCCAACCCAGCCCGGCGGGCCAACCCAACCAATAATATCCCAAGCCCGAAAAAATTGCACCTCAAAGTTCGGCCCAACAGGCCCAAAAAAATGGACCGACCCGGCCGGCCCAATGCTTTTAGTGTATTTTTCAGACTGGGCCGGGTTAGGTCCAAATCAGCGGCCCAATCACTGTTTGGCCTTGCCTGATTTTACTACAGGCCCCGTCCGATGATTTTGACAGCTCTAGTCACAATAATGCAAAGTTAAATTTCTCAATTGTATTTTAAAATTAATCATATACACATAACGCACATACGTCGCAATACATAATTACAACATTATCAACAACCCTAATTAACAAAAAACAAAAATAAAAAGGCCACACAAATTGCATATTTGTTCATTCAATTGGTTAGTTTTAGGTAGTATTTTTTTTTTTCTTTTTAATGAACTCATTCAATAGCTGGAAACTGAATTCGCAAAAATTGCATACATTATACAAGTTACTAAAAACAAGCACCTAAAAAGGAAGTCCAGCTAAACAACATGATAACAAATTATACAAACTAACCATCTGGATATTGAATCCAAAATCATCAATTGTTTCATATGATTTTCCACGGAAAGAAGAAAACATCGACAGATACAAAAAGATTCCTATAGGCCTATCACCAAAACTAATTCTGCATGATCGAAAATAATATCAATCAAAAAATCATCTACTCTTCTCACCCAGTTTCGATGGAGGTAACGTTCCAAACACCTTGTCCCAGAGTGAGGAAGTGATGCCAAATCCTTTATCTTGAACGCGGAAATGATGGTTTAGGTGATATTTCTGCATATATCACAAAAACCCAAAGTTACTCTCGATGGAGGTAAAAATCGTGGGAAATGATTGATATTAGCAACATGTATAACTCTATTATTTACCTTGAGACCCTTTGGTATTTGGCTGGTTGGCTGCCCATGGTGCACATAGTAGTGAGTTACATCATAAATCACATAACCCAGTAGACCACCACCGAATAAAGCAGGAGCGGTTGTCGTTGTTGATATTAATTTTACCAAATTCCAGAACTGCAATTGAAATTGGGGTAAACAAGTCAAAAAAGTCGTAGTTCCAAAAGCAACATATTTTACAAATGCCACAAAAAAAAATGAAGCAAATTCGAAGTGGTGAGCCAAGAGTGAAATCTTTTTTGAGACCCATAAACGTAAGAGCAAACCAAGTATATCAATATTAAGAGGGTGCTCGGCTGAGCTTATAAGATCTCTAAAAGTGTTTGGTAATTTTTTTTAAGAAAATATCTTATAAGCTCCTAAAATAAGATGTTAGGAGCTTAGAAGCTCTTTTTAGAAAGGTGGCCATTTTAAAAAGATCTTATATAAGCTCTTATATTAACAACCTCCTTTCGCTTTGGTCATTTAATTACAAAGTTGTCAATACTAGCATCTTACAAGCTCTTTCATCTTATTTTATAAACACTTCAACAACTTATTTTCTAAAATAAGATTTAACATCTTATTAGCTCTAAAAACATCTTATAAGATGTAGGAGCTTATAAGATCATTTAAATAAGATCAGCCAAACACCCTCTAAGTACAAAACCATATATTGGAAAAGGTGAATAGTTTATGAGCCATTAAAGATAAATTAAATGCCACAAAAACATGGATAAAGAAGACATACTGGAAATAAAAGAACGGCGGTTGCAGCAGGAGGGAAAACAAGGCGTAGACCATCCATTGGGTGCTTATGGTGACAACCATGGAGAAGATAATGAATCGTGTTGCTCCTGCGAGTTACTCAAAGTGTTCAATAGAAGGATGATAAAAACAAGGGATAATAACAAAAAGTACCCTTGAGGTTTGACCTAACTATAAAAAAAAACAGCTAACTTTCAAAATTACATAAAGTACCTTGAGGCTTAATTCAGTGTTAAAATTAAGGGGTAAACTATAATATTTTTATATGTGCAAGGGGGGATTTTGAAATATTTTTTGCTTATGAAGGGGGTGAATGTTAGACAATATAAAAATTCAGGGGTGTTTTTGTAAATTTGAAAGTTAGCTGGATTTTTTTCATAATTATGTCAAACAAAGCAAATTCTGAAGTGAAAACAGCTCAGAGCTCACAAGAAGTCAGAAGTAGGGCTTACCAATAACTCTTTGTCTTAATGTGGAAAAGGAAGCGATGCAGGGTATATTCGACCAATGTCCAGACAAAAATCCCGAGTATTGCAACTAGTACCACCTGAGGGATTGTATGCCCATAACGAACGGACCTTGAAATGGACACGCCAACAACCGGGAGCCAAATAAGGGGGATAACCCACCATTGGTTGCGTGTCAAAAACTGTTTGAAGAAACAATCCACATATGAGTAAACAGAGTAACTTAAGAAATCACCCCGAAAACCACGAATACAACCGCTTAATGAAAGCTTCTTAGAAGTGATTGTACCTCCCAAAAATCACTTTCGAAAAATCGAGGTCCTTCCTTGCTAACAATTGGCTGGTGAACCCAGTCCTGATAATCTTCACCAAGGTGGCCAACCTATGAAAGTTCAAAGTATAGCATTACAATGCGAAAACTGAGGCTAGGAATAAAAAAGGGTATATGATATCCAGGAAGAAGATCTATTAAAGCATTTCATAAAAAATCCATCAGTGTTACCTGGAAGACAAGGGGTTTATTTAAGTCAACGGTAAAGCCCTGTGCCACCATCTTCGCACGGTAAAGTATGACTGTTAAAACTAAACGAAAATATAAGTATCAGGCATGTATAAAATTGCACCAGAAGAGGCTTGATTTTTAGAGAGAAATAACACTAAAACAAGTTACATGGGAACAGTTTAATTGACATTGTAGTGTTTCATTTCCAAATCATTCTACGTGCTAAATCAAAACACGGTTCTCAGTTAACAAAAGTACTAGTCAAAAAAGCTGTTCTTCCAATAAAGGGAACTCACATTTTTCCCATCCAGATGAATGAATCAACTCAAACTAAATATAGTTGAATGCAATAAATACTCACACATACATAGTGAATATGTACTTGCATAGCACTATCACCACGAAAATCAGAACCAAAAAACAAAAAAGAAAAAAAAAAGGTCAGCATTCAGCAATAAGCTGTTTCAGCTCCAGAACATCTGAAAAATACAAATTTATCAAGCAATGGACAATGAATATACTACAAAAAAACAATTAAACCAGGCCATCAAATCATCAATTACATCCAAAAATCCTAAACCCTCCGATTAATTTGAACTTTTGAATGCATTGTACCGGGACATTAATCTAGATGTGAATCTGAAGGCTCATTCCCGTGAAAACTTGTAAATCCCAATCCAGATTTGAATGCGAAGCCCTTTTTTCCACCGAAAAAAATCCAAAATTACGGGTAAACAAAATAAAGGTAGTGTTGAAATCTTCAAAAACCACATTTCCACTCCTCAAGAAAATCCAAAATTATAAAATTCTCTCCTGACAAGAAAACCCAAATTCAGTTCAAGATCAAATGACCAAAAGAAAACAGAAACACAAAACCCAAACAGAAATCCGCACAAATTCTGCAATAAATCACAGATCCAATACTAATCAAGAAAAAGAAACCAATTATTTTGGGAAAAAAGACACTAACCAGAACAATGCCGATCAAAAATCTCCAATTTCGGCCGCGATTTCCCTCACTCACCGCCTTCAGCAGCGAAGAAGTTGAACCACACTTCTTCACAGTGATATTATTTCTTTAAAAAATACTTTGGTAACGTGATTCTTTAAATGGGAATTTCAAATAAAATAAACAGTGGGCTACGTCTAAAAGCGTGTAATCAAGTATATAGAAAGTTGTGAGAATTGGATTATAATAATTGGAGGGGGAGGAATGGGATTGAGGGAAGATCGTGGCCGCAGATCTAAGGGAATCGGCCAGCAGATATTCACGTTGGATTCTAACGGTTGACAGGCTGGCGGGTCCCATGTTTACAACTCAAATTAACATCATGTGATGGTGACACTTGATGTTGTAATTCTTTTTTTTTTTTTGTAATCTTTTACTGTACAGATTTGGCCCCATTAGTTCCTAAATTACTATGTTGACCCCCTGACACTTTTACTACTAGTTAATACTTTTTTATTTGTTATGGTAATCGATAAGATTTTTTAATAAATTAAATGAATGTTACAAGTATTATAGAGAATAAGTATTTGTTTGTTTGTGTCTCTCATGGGGTCGTTTAATGGTGTAGGGTTAGTATTTGTGGTTGACTGTCTCAAGTTTAAATAATTAAATATCAACTCTAAACTATTTTATCTAGTCTGTCACATAAATTTTGTTTAATCCTCAATTATGCACTATTTGGTCGAGTCAATAGCACAGGTTTACCTAATGCGTATGTACCGCCTGGTCGAGTCTATTGCATGAGGTTTGCCTAATGTGTCTTACCACTTTGTCAAGTGTTAGAGTTTGTGTTTACC
Organism: Rehmannia glutinosa; assembly: GCA_016081115.2. Classification (NCBI taxonomy): domain Eukaryota; kingdom Viridiplantae; phylum Streptophyta; class Magnoliopsida; order Lamiales; family Orobanchaceae; genus Rehmannia; species Rehmannia glutinosa. The sequence continues at coordinate 77,242,937 of CM071933.1, read as the reverse complement.
TAGTTGTCAGGCACGAATATTTATCCAGTACACACTCGAACAGTAGTGACTACAAGTGACTACTACAAGTTCTCCTGTTATTTATATATGTGTGTGTTTTATGACATCAAGAATTTCAACAGGTCTCTTATGAGACTGTGAGACGTTTAGTGTAATAAGTAATACTTTTAGTGTAAATGGTGATACTTTGTTTAGATACATTAATTTAAGTGTATTTAAACAAATTTCAATTTTCACACTAAAAGTATCACCGACTTACGAACTTTCATCGTCTCACATAAGTTTTTTCGCAAGAATTTAAACTTGAATTCTACCTAAAACTTTAGGGACTGAAGAATTGATTGAATTTAGACTGAGTTCCAGTTGGAATTTTTCTTTTTTGCCATAATAGAATCAGCCTAAAGTTTGGAAATTCAGAGCCAAACCTAAATTCTATAGATTGGATTTGAATTACTAAAACCAGACATTTAGACTAAAGTCACCTATTCTCGATCATTTTACCAGCAATATGCTAAAATATGTGGGTGTGATTATATTTGGTCTAAGGTTAGACCTTTAGCATAATCACATTTATTTTGATAACGGCATGTAACCAATTTTAGTAGGTAATTTAATTTCAAGTAACAACTTTCATTCAACAATTATATAACTTAGCAGGATTTTATAACCAAACAATGTCTTTGATTTGCTTTAAACATGAAAGGGTTTCCACTAGGGGAGTCAATCTCTGACTCAACACAAACCTAACCTGAAGTTACTGAGAGAAACTCGAACACAATCCGAACCCGAACACGACTAACACGAATCCAACACGAAGTTACCAATTTTTCTAAAACGTAGTTGTTTTATTTTTTACTTAATTCTTTTATGCATTTTGAGCTTAATCTTGAACCAAATACGAGCTCGACCCAATGAACCTAATTGACACCCCTAGTTTCCACTTTCCAGCAACCATTATCAGAAACACAGCATTTATATTGAAAGAGGAAATGAAAAAAAAAGTCTAAAAACTAGAAAAATGAATTAAAAAAATGTTATTACAGCATACAGTACCAAGAAATTTATACTGTTGACACCATTCAATAACCATAGTAAATGAGATTCCTAACATACAATCAATGTATGAATGAAAAATTAAAAAAAAAAAAAAAAAAAAAAAAGAGGAAAAAGAAAAGGGTAAAAAAAAAGTCAAACCTAGAATAAGAAACATGAAATTTAGTACATATACTATGAAATATATGCTACAACCAGCAATAATTCATTCTACAGCCCTAAAAAGAATGTGAACTTTGCCAGCTTGACCAATTCATATACTTCAGCACCTTCTTGAGTTATTTAACACACATTAGAAAATGTCCCTTTATACAGTTAGCTACTTTTGTTGGCAGATTTTGGAGGAAGTGTTCCAAAAATCCTGTCCCAGAAATTTGAAGTGATTCCAAATCCCTTGTTCTGAATTCTGAAGTGATGCTCCATGTGGTTTCTCTACATTGGCAACAGCAGAAGTTCAATGGGAATTAGCACTTTGCAGTTAATGGGGTGTTTGTAATATAGTAAAACCGTATTTGCAATTTTGAATAATAAGTTGGGAATAGTGGTTGGAGGGGGCAGGGATGGATCCAGAAAATTTTCACAAGGGGGGCACAATATAAGTATAAAGGATAATTACAAAAACCTCCATGAGGTTTGGGCTAATTACAAAAAACTCCAGAGGTTTTTGTAAATTACAAAAAAGAAAAAAATTAAGGTTTGATTATATCTTACATTTTTCTCCTTCATAAGGAAAAAACATTTCAACCCGATATTTATAGAATATTACAGTTATCCTCTTAAATATAATATATAATCAAACCTGATGAGACTTTTTGTAATTTTGAAACATCTTTAGATTTTTTTTGTAATTAGCCCAAACCTCAAGAATCACAATATTCAAATTAGCCCACCCAAAATTTAATGTAAAACCCAAATCTAACCCAAAGTCTAAATTCAATTTAAAAATCAAGAATGAAGAATGTAAACTTTTTTGTGCGACCATGGAATTGATGCTATATTTAATATATTTGTGATTTTTGACTATTTTTGTGATTGTTATTTATCATTTGTACATTTATCATGCATGTCATTGCTTTTAAAATGTACCTAACTATTTATATTGGTAATTTATTAGAATATGTATCTAAGTATCAAATATATTAAGAAAGTCATATATTTTATTAGTTAATTGTCTAACGGTCCTAACTAAATTAACTTAACAGTTTTGCTTATTGTGTTTATCGTGTCGTACCATGTTTTTCTCGTGTTTTTAGTGTGTCGTATTTGAGTTTAAATAATTTTAGGCCCAATAAGGTCATTGTGTTGTATTCGGGCTTTAACTTACTCCTAAATAATTGCAAAGTACATCAAAGAAAATTAGTGAGGCACAATTTTTTAACCTAATTAATACATTGCTTTTAAAAATAAATAATAAATAATAACTACATGGAAAATAATCAATGGGGTATATCTTAATTTTTCACCTAATTAAAATATAGTTTGTTTTAATTAAAAAATACATAGTAAAAAAATGAAAAAAAAAATGAAAAACTTATGGGGGCACGTACCCCCATAAGGGGTAAGGTGGTGCCGTCTATGGGAGGGGAGGAAAAATTTCAAAGAAATTGAAAGATACAGAGTTTCGAACCCTGGTCAACACCCTTACAAAGGGTGAGCGATACCACTTGAGCTACAAGCTCGTGGTGTATTTGCAATTTTGAATGATAACTAGATTTTTGGGTACTTTTTGTAATTAACACTAGAATTTATATGTCTTGGTAGTTTACCTTGAGTTGATGAGATACACCTTTCAATGGCTTTCCATAGTGAAGGTAGTAATGGGTGCAATCGTACATGACATATCCAAGCAAACCACCTCCAAACAAAGCAGGGGCATGAGATGCCGGTGCTAGAAGCTTGATCAGATTCCACAACTGATAGGACAGAAATAGAAGTGTCATCGAAAATGAAAACACTAGGCCGCAACAATACACTAATATTTTTAATTAAAGAAAACTCAATTGTCTTTCAAAATTACGATACCCCCATAAGGTAATACAATACCTTGTTGACGTTTGCATTTCCTTAACAAATACCTCTATTAAGTGTGCAATTTGTAAAATACAAACAAATATCAGGAGAGGTATTGTAATTTTGAAAGATAGCTAAGTTTTTTTGTAATTAGACTAAACCTCAAGGGTGTTTTTGTAATTAACCCTATATTGTAATCTTGTTCAAGAGTTTGCATACCGGCACAGCTAAAATTACAGCTGCGGCAGGAGGAAAAACAAGTCTGAGGCCGTCCATTGGGTGCTTGTGATGGCAGCCATGAATGAGGTAGTGAAGTGTGTTTCCCCTGTGTGTAATTTCCATATTATCAGCATATGTTTCATCATCATTACAAATTAGAGCGAGGGAAGAAAATGACGAACCAGTAGCCCTCTGTTTTCATGTGGAAAACAAACCGATGCAAAGAGTACTCCAGCAATGTCCATACAATAATACCGCCAATCATTGCTGCTGCTACATGGGAAGGAGGAAGTCCAATCTCTACGGATGATGAGACGAACCAACATACAACGGGCAGCCAGATGAGAGGAATTGCCCACCAAGGCGTGCGTGTTAAGAACTGATCCACATGGAAGTAGAGTGAGAAAACACCAGCCATTTTTTACAAGAAAATCCAAAATCTCACATTCTTGCAAAACATGTTTTGGTTAATTCTAAGTGGAACTTCACACAAGAATATGACTTACTATAGCTATGGTGGAGCACGTACTGTTTATTTATGCACTATTTCAGACCATAAGTTATGGAGTGTTTGCAATCACTAAAGTGCTAACATATTTTAGTGTTTGGAAATGTCAAATTCTGATTTTCATTCTGCTTCATTTAAACAGAATCTAAAAGTAGGGAGGTGGGTGCTTTAGATTTCTAATTGTGCTTTTAGTTTGACCTTTACAAACAAATAAGCAATTTCACAACTTTTTCACAAATCACTCTGAACTTCTGATCCTATTAGCAAATAATATCAACTTTTGATTCTCAACTACTTTTACTTCTAATACAATAAATCACTTCTTTCTAAAAGTAGAAGTTTTGCAAACACTCCCGAAGTCTAGACTAACTTGCATTATGACAAATCAAATCATGTAAACAAAACAATACTCACTCCATGGGAACAAATAGGCTATCAAACATGGTAAGTAGATTCCCATATGAACATATTTAGCTGAAACATAGTTCATATACCCCTAAGTGTGCGTATTCCGCCATGAAATTTACATTTCTATAGAAAGGATTTGCATAATACCTCCATGAAGTCATTTTTAAAAAATCGTGGTGTTTCTTTGCTGACAATAGGTTGGTGAACCCATTCCTCATAAGCTTCTCCAAGATGGCCGACCTATCATCAATCCATGAAGATGGACACTCAATAAGGATAAAAGAAGGATACAACTAACAGGAACCATCAACTATACTAAAGTAGTTCACAAATTGGTCAAATATAACTCGATTTCATCGGTTAAACAGCAAATGTTTAATGAAAAGTTACTGGTTCAGATGAATTTAATCCATTATCTAATTTGGTTCTTTCACCGATCTCCTGTTTCACAATTCTATCAAATGCCTAAAACTTTCAATCCATTACCATGTACAAAATATCAACAAATAAGAATAAGGAATTTGAAAACAGGGAGAAATCTAAATCCAAATCAAACCTGAAAAACAAGTGGTTTGTCTAAATCCACAGTAAACGCCTGATCGACCATCTCGGCACCTATCAATAAAAGGGGGCAGGGCAAATGAAAATCAAGATCATTATGTCATAATGTAACCTAAATATCAGAACGAGTAAGTTACAGTTACTTCATATCAAAAAGATGACTGAAAAAATGCCGCATTGAATATTAAAAGAAAAATCGCAGAATCAAACAAAACCCAACAAAACCCACAACAACAAATAGAAATTGTTGACAATCTACCTTAGAACAGTGCCAACCGGAACGACGATACGAAATCAAAACAAATTGGGATTTTTTTTTAAATTGGGTGAGTGCTCCTTTGTGGGTAGAACGAAATGAAATTAGAAACAGATGATTTGAGAAGAAGGAATGGGGATTGGGGGTGAAAATAATACTGGATATGTTTAGAAAGGAATGAGAGAAAAAGGGTTCAAAATTTAGCGCCAAAAGTGTAGCGAAATCCATGTGAAGCCACCAAAAAAATGAAGGCCACCGCTTCTTGCGCTTTCTGGAAAGAAAAAATGGGTTCCATTGATGAGGCACGAATGAACGGGAAAGGGTACCATAATTGTAACTGAAAAACAAACCCAACTGCCAAAATTAGTAAAATAATAATACTATAGAAAAAAAATTGTTGTTATTTAAATGTTTCTAATAAAAAGTCCAACTTCTACTTCTTCTCCAAAGCTCGTAGCTCTTGAGATGAAAAGTCCAACTTCTCTCCGGAGCTGGCAGCTCTTGAGACGAGAATTTGTCTGCAATAATTCAACAAAGGTTAGACAAACCCTGGAATTATCCACGACAGCAGGGCGTAAGAAATTCACTGACCTGTTACCCTAAATTTCAAATTTTTTTCCCACATTTCCCTAGCTCAATTATTTTTTCCCCTTAAAAAAAGACATATAAATTTTTTTTCATTTTTTTTCCACATAAAAAACGGGACAAAAAAAAATTTGGGGTGTGTCGGGGGCCGGGGTGGCACACCCCTAGCTACGCCCCTGCCCACAGAAGTCCCTCCGGTGCTTAAACAGTATCGGCTAAAGAAAAAATCTAGAGCAAATGAAACAGCGATTGAGAACAATTAACTAAAAATAATCTAGAATACTTATAAATAACGAGGAAGTACCTTTTTGTACTTGAGTTAATGGCCGCATGAGTCGATAGAATAAAGTGGGCAAGTGTGCAAGATAATTATCTATGTGATCCAATAATGATTAACAGTATTTGATAATTAAGTAATTTTGGAATCAAATGACGTGTAAAATAATTATAATAAGAGTAATAGAAAAAAAAACGATTTTATCCCCAACAAAAATATTTAAATTTAATTGATGTCCGATTAAAATTTATTTAAACTTGATCCGATTAATAATTAGAATGAATTAAGATGTATTTCAAAATTCGATTAAAGAAATAAAATAAAAAGTAAAACAATACTAGGCTCTGGTTTGTCTTTCGTGTGATAAACTGATATGCATGTATCACTTGTGAAGGATTTTATCCATTTGTAAAAAGAAATTGACGTTATTTTTTTATTTTAACTTTTTTTGAAAAGAGAAATTGACGTTATTGAGATTGGGTTATTGGTATGTACTTTAGTACTTGGGCCCAATAATATTAATGTTGGAATCCAATAAGATTTCGGGTTAAAGACAAAGTCCTAAAAAGGCAGTCAAATGAAACTGTAGTTAAAGGCCCAATATTGGATAAAGGCTAAGTCTAATAAGATTGAAGAATATCACAAAAGCCCACTAAAAAAGCATGAGGGTGCTCGCAAAGACTTGATAGGCCATAGGCCCATAATCTAGTAATTAGAACTCTCAATTCCGACCGACCCGACGGTCTAGCCCGGTCCGGCCTGATATTTCAATAAGCTGGGCCCTATTATCCTAGACCAGAAAACCATCGGGCCTCAAAAGCCCAGCCTGAGAGACCCGGTCCGATTTTTTTCAAAAGTCCGGCCCAGCCCAGTATTTTGACAGCTATAGTAATTGCTACTCTTAAGTCTTAACCCATATAAAGAAAAAATAATAGAAAGAAAAGAAAAGAGACGAACACATACCTCATTCTAATATGAAGTGGTCTTATGTGAGACGGCTTCATGAACTTAAATTCATGAGACGGATCCTACAAAGCACAAAAACCATGGGTTTTTCTATAGATTTGAGTTCGGGTTTGAATTTTAGTTACATATAGGATCCATCTCATGAACAATGTCCATGAGTCCGTCTTATATAAATTTCTGCTTTTCAATATTTCAAGAGAGACATACTGTAAATTCTTAATTTCAAATCTTTGTCATACTAAATTAAACAAGTATAAAATTAACACCCATTGAATTAAAGAATCTCGAGCAAATTAAACAAAAAATTTATGGCATCATTGTGGTAGTGAACTAGTCAAAAACTGGTTAAACTGAAGCTGATATTGTGTATAATCTCCATAGGACACAAAGGAAAAAAAAATAAAAAATACAGAAAGAACGTGAGAAAAGGTCAAATTAGTATTAATTGAGAGGTTTTTATGTTTGTACATTACTACATGTTGAACTGGCCATGCATATGTTGTCAGCGTAGACATTGTCGCCTATATTATTTTACATTGTCTGTCTGCCACACTTGTTAATTAAAGTATGTAATAATATTATGTCAGAATTTATATCTAGGGATAATTGCAAAAAATATCCTTGAGGTTTGACCTAATTACAAAAAAACTCAACTAACTTTCAAAATTACAAAAAATACCCTTGAGATTTGATTCAGTGTTAAAATTAAGAGATAAACTGTAATATTTTTGTAAATATGATGGGTGAATTTTAAATGTTTTTTTTTTTTTTACTTACGAAGGGAGTAAATGTTACGCAACATAAAAGTTAGATGAGTTTTTTTGTAATTCGATCAAACCTCAAGGGTACATTTTGTAATTAACCCTTATATATAGGACCTTGTCCTAATGAGTACAAAGACTTGGTTTATTCCATATATTGTATATATCATCTCCAATGAACATTATTTTTTAGAAAATACTCCTGTCAAGGCCTCTTCTCTTGTACAACAAACTCTCCAACAAAACATATTCTTCATATTCTCTTAATATGTTCTTCTTGTAAGCTTTACAATTACATAGCATATGTATTAATTAAATGACATAAATATTGATACAAATTAAAAGAGAGTCAAGAAATTAAATGTTCCTGATCAAGATATTAAATTAAATAGAGATTAAATTAAATGTCCCTTTATTAAGTCCCTTTATTAAGCTCTTAGAGGTAGATCGGCCTAAATAAGCCCCTATCAGTAATTTAGTGACCGATTACGTCTTAAGATCTGATCTTTGCACAATTAAAATTTGTTTATTTTGATTTAAATAATTGAAATATATGCTCACCCACTTCTTTCTAACAGTAAATATTGACCCGTACGTGATTTTATTACGCTGCTCATGTTCAATAATTCAGATAAAATGTCACCATTTTTCTTCTTTATTAAACGAAAAATATATGTATTTTTTCCGAAATTTTGGAAGGAACAACATTGGATAACTGTTGGCTAACTGGATTGGAGCATATATATCTGGTAATCAGACGGCTGGGGGTATCCAACATGACTTGGTCTTGTGTTCTACTCTGTCTGAAAAACTATATAAATAGTGGTTACACTCAAACCATTACACCACATCTAAATATTCATTCAACCTTAATTAACCTTCTCAAAAATGGCAAATTTAATCCTATCCCTAAGTCTTCTAGCAATTGCAATAACCTGGACTACCCTTGTCCTAGCCCATGAACCCAGCCCTCTTCAAGATTTTTGTGTTGCGGACTTCAACTCTCCAGGTCAGTACATATATAGCCCCCAAAACCGGTTTAATTACAATTTTAGTCATGTAACTCATACGACTTGACAGTCTTAATCATGTAACTTTTGTCTTTTCTGAAATCAATCATGTCATGTTACTTTTTGAAGTGGCAGTTTAATTCGGTCTTTGACGATTTAACATTTAGTCAAGATTGCAATTATAGTCATTTAACTTTTAACGTCATAGGTATTTTTCGGGATTTTCAGTATTTTGGCAAAAACTGGGAACAAATGAAATATTGAATTAAAACATCCAACTTGGACAAAAAATTCACAAAATCGAACTTATAGTACAAAAATTGCACATATTAGAACTTGCAATGTCAGAATTGCACAGTAATCAAAATCGTGCGAGATCAAAATATATTGCCACCTAAAATATTTACATGACCAAAACTGCTAGTAGCCTCCTGTAGTTACGGGACCAATTTCACAATTAAGATGAAATTTTTCCTTAATTCCCAATTATTTTCAAGATTTATATACTTTATGTAATTACATTCATCCGTACAATTAAACGTCCTGGCCGAGGTGGTGACGGTGCTCGAGGGGACCGTCCTGGCCGGGTTTGTCACGTCCGACCCAGAAAACCGGCTCGTTTCCAAAGTGCTCCGAAAGGGCGACGTGTTTGTTTTCCCTTTCGGGCTCATTCATTTTCAGCAGAATGTTGGGAAAGGGAGCGCGGTTACGATAGCGTTTTTGAGCAGCCAGAATCCTGGTGTAATCGCTATTGCGAATGCCGTTTTTGGTTCGAACCCGCGGATAAATGCGGATGTGTTGGCTAAGGGTTTCCAGGTCGATCCGTCGACTATCAGGAAGCTGCAAGCACCATATTAATTAGTTTTACGTCGAGTGTTGTTTATTCTTTAAATCATGATTACTGGAATAGTTGTTCTGTAAATTTTAATTTTGTTTTACAATTGCTTTGTGGGATTATATCAGTTTTCAGATTCTTAATTAATTTTTTTTTTAAATTATATAGCGTAATTTTAATTATATGTACAATTCACATCGAGTATATACAATTCACATCAAGTATAGCGTCTACATAATTCACATCAAATATATATTTTCTAAAAAATATTTATAAATTTGACGTGTTATATATAATTAGGTGTAATATAAGAAACATAATACCAAATTGAAACAAAAAATTAAGCCATAAGCTAGCTCTTTGGTTCAAGACTAATTTCTTATTCCACCCGATATTTCACTTAATCGAATGAAAACACGTGTCTTTCAAATAAATGTGGACATTTAATTATTTTAATATATTTTACATATATCATTCATCCGTACAATTAAACGTGATATAAAATATGAAAATCAAATAGGAAATTCAAATCCCGTTTGATTAGATAGGAATACTAACTACTTGGAAAAGCTTACTTTTGTGCCCTCGGCCACGCCCAATTCCCAAACACAACATACAATCCTTTATAGGACGGAACTAAACGTGTAAGTTTTGGGGCAAAGTAATTTTGGTAACTAAATCAATAAAAAAAAATATTTAGTACTAAAAATAAATTTTAAAATAAAATATACCTAGAAATAATTGATTTGCTCTGATCCTCCATGACTACGGAGAAAAAATCAGCCAACAATCCCAATCAAATAATTTAAATAATTCCCGCATCTACATCACTTGTTTCAAGCCCGAGTGTTTAGTTAATGCACACCCAAAAGGTAGCGGTTGCAATTCCCGATTTCGACCAAAGAAAAAGAATAAAGCAAAGATATCAATCGAATTTGCATGACATACTGTAATTATCTTCAACTCTAATTAATTAACCGCCTTTTATTTTTGCTTTGAACAGATTTATTTAGATGTTATCCAAACAAATTTAAAAAAAAAATGGTCGTAATATCACAATAGGTTAACAAAATATAATGATTTTGTTGGTATCCTAAAGGTTAGGATATATATAAGATAAGTAAGACGCGTATAAGATGTATTCTCTTGCTTAACTTTATCTAATTACCATAAAGAGAAATGTTGTTTGTAGCATGCATGGTAACCAAACCCATCCCAATCTTTGACCTGTTCATGATATCCATATGTTAGCTGGATTATTTAATTAAATCCTCAATTTTGATTTTTGACACCGCCAAATATAAGAATCCAGGGTGGCCAAATGGAACCAAAATTGAATTCCAAATCGGAACCTGAATTGTGGTAAACGGAACCGAGTCCCAAAATCGGAACCAGATCTGAGTAGGCCGGTTCCTGTTCCAGTTCTTTGGTCTAAAAAATCGTGGAATCAACGATTTTAACTGTCAGTTCGAACTGTCGGTAGAACCATATATAGTCAAGATAATTAAAACGAACAAGTTTTATTTTTTTTTTGGTAAAAATATAATAGAAGAAATGTTAAATGTGTGTTATGATATTTTATATTCGCAACCGAATAAGACACATCTAATTAAACTAAATGTTGTAATTAAGTGAGCCATGTAAATTTTGATTCATCTATATCTTAAGAAGATACATAGGCTATTGACCTGTGATCAAATCTCACACGTCTCACTTCTATCAGGACTTTGTAATTGTACTAAAAAAAGAAGATATTATTATTTATATTAAGTTCAAAATTTAATATTATTATGAGTATAAAGCCTAATTTATTTTCTAATTTTCTTTTATTTTGTAACTAAATTAAAAAAAAAAAAAAAAAAAACAGACAGAGACTGCTAAGACAGAAATCATTCCTGACCATCGACATCACGATTTTAAGGTTATGATTTTCCGTGTGGGATGAACAATTAATTAAAATCGTGTTTGTTCTCATCCATTTATTTTTCTCTCATTTTTGTTGCCTTTATGTGATGTGAGACCAAGTCGCCATGATTGTCCTGTCCAAGACTCCATCTTGGTCGGTCCCCTGATATTTCAGTCTTACCAAACAAATCCTTAGAACCAATTATTATTAGTATAGGGACAAAATATTTAACAAACTAAATTTTAAAAATATCAAGAGGGAATAATCTAATGCATACAATAATATTGAAAACAATCGAGTACAAACTTTCACTCTTTTTTTCATAGTGGTGCTAATTAAGAGTAGTGATATGGAAATTATTTAAATGGGCATTAAAAAGAAGGAAGAAAAGGCAAGTTCTTGTGAAAAAATAATGGGAGCTTTCTTTTAACTCACATATAATGGGAGCTTTCTTTAACTCCACGAAGATGCCAACAATTATAAAATTCATTTACACAATAATATCTACCACACAATCTTCATTTCAAAACTTATTTGACTTCAATGCCCACATGATTAGGGGTGTCAATTTCGACACACGACACGATAAAGACGACACTAAAACGACACCTAAAAAATAGCGGGTTAGTGTTTTTAGCCTATCGTTTATCGTGTTCGTGTCCTTATCGTGTCGACACGATAAGGACACGAAAATTTCGTCCGTGTTCGTGTTTTATCGTGTTTACACGATAGTGACACGAACACGTTAATGACACGATAATGACACGATAATGACACGACACGAACACACGACAAGGACACGATAATGACACGTTGCGCTAATTGTTAGACGATAATAACACGACACGAAAGACGATAATGACACATTTACGCGTTAGTGACACGTAATGACACGATAACCCGATATTTTGTATATTTATGTCGTGTATTTTCGTGTAAAATCGTGTCATATCGTAATTTGCTATCGTGTATTAACGTGTAAATCATTTTCTTTTTATTTTTGACTTATCGTGTCACTATCGTGTCGTCGTCGGTCGCGGTCGACCACGAAAATTTTCGTGTTCGTCGCGGTTTCGGAGCAGATCCTTATCGTGTCGTGTTCGTGTTTGCCTTATATCGTCGTCGTGTCGTTATCGTGTCGACACCTAAACACGACACGAGAACACGATTTGACACCCCTACACATGATGCTAGTAAGAGTGAGCACCTTACTCCAAGTCAATGTATTACCAAATTAAGGTACTTGAATTTAAGTGTAGTGTCCAATTCACGTATGGGTAACAAGTCCGCAACATGCAAACAACATTAGAAGGGCCCCGAGAACTTAAAAGACATGATTAATTCAACAAAGTGTAGAAGAATAACCAAAGATAATGAAATTAACCTAATAAATTGTAAAAGGAAAAAATATATAATATATTTAGTACTCTAGACTCGCATGAGCATCTGTTGTTTTAATGAGTTGGGTCTCAATAGGCTAATATAATAAATTTGGTCTAGACATTTTTTAATGAATAGCCCAATTAACAACCTTTTGTGGGCTAATAATTAATCAATTTTGAATAAAATAAGTAAATAAATATAATATGGAAAATTACTATTTTACCCCTCATCACCACATAATAAAAAGGGAGAGAAGTAAATAGGACATTCATCAAGAAAATGGAACACAATGCTGTAAAGACTTCCCACAATTCTAATTCAAAAATTACCAACTTATTGTACCCCAAGAAATAAGAATATACTGTAACTTTGAAAATATATACTTTTACTCAATGAAACAATACTTTTTGTCTACTTGACTGCCATCTTACTATCTGTCTGGTTGGTCCACTCATGAGGGATGTTATTTCAATTATAACTTGTTTATATGGAATAGAGACAAATATGAAGGAAAAAAAAAGGGATGATATTTTGGAGATATTTCCATTGAAGTTCCTAGTAGAAGGAATATGCTTTGTTTTGAGGATAGACCAATACAATCTATATAAACAGAAATAAATGGATATTTAAAATTTTCATGGCTGATCAATTTAAAGTTTTCGCTTTTTTTAGCACTAACAGCCAAATTGTTAGGCCCACATAGGTGGCATAAAAAAGCAAGGGGTAAATTTGATTAGTGATTGAGGGGTTGCAATTGAAACTCTGAGATTACAGATTCAATTCCTGACTAATTCTGGAATATTGGGGTTGAGTTTGTTCCTCTTCTGCCAGATATTGGAACCATATGTATCCTCCATTGGTGTGGGATACTCTGGTCGACCCAAAAAAATGCAAATTTTGGCCTGTAACGACGAGATTGGTCCTTTTTAAATTCCATTAGGCAAACCCCATGCATCCTTAAAAAAAACTTTTGGATTTAGCCCTAAAGATTTGAAAATTGCTAGGAAAATCACACTTAAATTGCAGAATAGGTCCGGAATTTTCGAATCTCCAACCAAAAAATATTATTTTTGGCCGATTTCTGGTTAAAAATTAGGGTTTGTCCAGCACCTTACTCAACAACTAAATCAGCAAACACTCTAATAATTTTTGCCAAAGATTCGGAAATCCCGGTATGTTTGTTCAGTATGTATTAGTATAGAAATACGAGAAACATAATGTATGGTTGGTGATTGGAGGAATAAATTGAGAAGAAATTGCTTCAGGGAAAGCTAAACAAAGATACCATAATTATTTTTTAGGTTACACATTCAACTCACTTGAGATTTCGGTACAAATTGTTTTTTCGGAAAAATAAGGACTAAAACCGGAAGTTTCTCAAAGATATAGGACTATTTTGCCAAATGAAATTTTAAAAGGACCAACTTTGTCATACCCCTCTAGTCACAAGACTAAAGATGTAATTTTCCCAAAAAGCAAGATCCCACACCAACAAACCTATTACCCCATAAGGCCATAAGAACACTAGTTGACATGGGGAAAACTGTGAACATGAAAAAGAAAGAAACTTTACAACCACTATTTGCTTTGTGAACCACTCACAACTTTCCAAACCTCACCCTTTTTTATCTGAGCAGACCTTTGTAAGACAGTTGAATGGTGCAAGAATTGACGCGCTTTTAGTATAAAAATCGATACTTTTAGTGTAAAAAAAAATGATACTTTGCCCGAATCACTCTTTTTTATCCGAGAATGTCTCTTATAAGATTTAACGGTGCGACGAATTACACTTTTAGTATATAAGTTTGATACTTTTAGTGTAAAAAATATGATACTTTGTCTGAATACAAGTATCCAGACAAAATATCTCTTTTTACACTAAAATAATCACTTTTTACACCAAAAATATCATCCGTGGCACCATACGACTGTCTTACACAAGTTTTTGTCTTTTTTTTTTTTTTAGGGATGAAATTTCAAGCCTCACTCTTGCATATATTGAGTACATGTACTAAGTTTCCTGCTGTGGCATCTGCACGCCTAATCAAAGCTTTCAAATAAAGTTCCACAAAGTTAAAAAGACAAAACATAATTGAGATCCATGAAAACACAACAGCAAACTTTTCAACTCAGTTAAAATGTAACTTTCTATAAAATTTACAAGTCAAGATACAACAACAAGCACCACCATATTCACTTTCCCAACAAAAGGTACAACTCTAAAACTTACAGAAAACAAGACAATTTGGGGTGAAAGAGCACTTCACAAGAACAACAAAAAAAGGTTAAAAAACAGAGGCTTCTATAAACAAAAGCACATCCATAATCACAACTCTTAACCAGATTCATCATCTTTAAAAGACTTGATCATCATAGGTAGTTTTTCACCTAATTTCAACACCAAACACCATGATAATGTTAGTAGAAGCGCAAATACCCGACCTCCAATAAGTCCTGCAAGAACAATTACACAAAGTATCAAATATCTCCAAGTTAATCCATCTTCCTTAATTTCCTCATTCTTTGTAGCATTCATGTTATCCTCCTCAAAATCATCCGATGATCGAACAAAAGCTCGTATCACATTCATGTTATCCTCCTCTTTGTATCGGCCGCTTGAAACGGACGATAATTCGCTAGCACTCTCCGTATCCCATTGATCATCTACTTGTTGTTCATCACTCAAGAAAACACTATGATCTTTTCTAACAATTTCGTGTTCTTTATTCGAGCTTCTTAGTTTCCTCGGAACGAGTTTTTTCATCTTCGATTTTATCTTAGAACGTCGCGATTTCCTCTTCGACTCTTCTTTTTCTAGCAAGACATCCGCATATAGAATATCCTGATATTCGAATCCCCCTTTAGAACAAGATGCGTCATCCATTATCTCGTTCTCGGGTCGAATTTCGTCCAACGGATAACGATTCGATTCAACAGCTTGAATTTCTTGATCAAGATGAAATCTTGATCCAGATATATTCTTCTCATCTAGCTTAACTTCCTTAAATTTCAAAAATTCCCAAAAACTTTGTACAATTGGCATTAAAACCCCTTTGGCCTTCGAATAAGGCTTCAACAAGGCATAAACATGTTTTCCAACATACTCCAAAAAAAACAAGAAGAACGCCGATAAGGTGATCCCAACCGTCAATCTCTTCGTCCCCAAAGCCAAAACCACCACCAAAAACATCTTTAAAACCACAAATAAAACCGCATTTGCATCCACGCCCCTGTCACCCACCACACTAACAAGGGTACCCTCATCAATCAACCCCAAGACAGGGTTTTTATTCACAACCTCAGACGGGGAAGGCGAAATCGAGGGATTTTTTCGCAGGGGCGAAACTGTAATTAACGGAGAAATCATGGGCGAAGGTGGTGGCGCAGGGGAGGAGATGGGTGATCCTGTAATTACCGAGTCATTGAAATCATCACTGAGAGGGGTGATTGAGGTGGTTTGACGCTTTTTCTTGGACGGTTTTTTCAATTTCTCGCGATTTTTTATGAAAAGATCGACCAGAGAGGTTGGAAACCCGGTTTCAACCACGAGCGAAGACCCATCTCGCCGCTTCTGAGAGATGTTGAGATGATCGTTGACCAATTGGGATATTCTTGTGCTCTTCACCTTCTTCCATGGCAGAGGCATGGCGAAAATAAAAAAAAAAAATCAAGGAAAAAAAAAAGGGGTTCTGATAAAAAATTTTTTTTTTTTTTAAGATTTTGAAAAATCAGGGAAACAGGGCTTTTGGGTTCCTGCTATTTTCGCACATTGAAGCTGGATTTCTGCGCAAAACCCCATCTCGAATGTTGGTTGGATTGTACGGACATCACGTCAAAGAAGAAAAACAGAACAAAAAACACAAAAACAAATAAAAATAAGAAATCTTGGGGAGATTATGAAGGTGGAGACTATTGACCTAACGCGAGCCCTTGTATAAAAGGGCAAATCTTTGATTCGTTTCACCTATACGCCTTCTATTTATGGAGGATGGTAGGGAAAAGACGAAACCCTAAAAAGGGATTTATCAGGGAGAGAAAGGGATTATTGGCGCGTGAGAAGAATTGCTTCAACTGTTTGGGGTTTTGGGATGGGATCGGAGAAATTAATGGAAATTGTTTTTGATGTGGTTGTCGGTTGGGACTTGGGAGTCTGCTGTACCTGGACGGAGTAATCAAGGAAACAAATTAATAGTCGGCTTGCAATTCTTTTATAATTCATTAATGTATAATTTTATTTTTTATGTGTTAATAAAGTGATTCGACAAAAAATTTGTATAAGACGGTCGAAAATACAGAGTCCATGAGACGGATTATATATATCTATAGGTAGAGCTGGCAAAAGCTTGGGTCGGACGGGCCACTACGTAAAATTGGGTCGGGTCCAATCCAGACCATACACATTTTTACGCATAAAATGTGTCGGGCCACTCGGGTCGGGCCAAAGTAGGGCCGGCCCATTTCGGACATATAAAAACATAGCCCAACCAACCCAATCTCAGTGTGGTCGAGTCGGGCAAAAAATTGCCAGCTTTATTTATAGGATTTCAATATAACAATAACTCATAATTTTTGTGTTTTGTACGATTCATCTCATGAACATAAATTCATGAGACAATTTAATATAAGGTCATCTATATGCATTTTGTTCCACGAAAAAGGTAACTTTTACCCCTCATAATTATGCCAATATTTATCTATTTGTGTATATTAAACCTAAATCCCTTGATATTTTTCATTAACATGTTTTGTTTTTCTTTGGTGAATAGTGTTTTGGTAAACCATTTATTGTTATAGTTAACTCTATTTACATAAGTATTGATAAATTCTCCTAAAAATGGATTTTTTTTCCCATAGAAATTAGAGTAAGTAGAATAATATTTGAAAAATGAAAAAGTTAGAAGACACTATAGACTTAACTCTTAAGCACCAAGGTAATATATTTTAGTGAAAGGAAATCCAAAGTCATGTAAATCATTAATTGGCTGGCACTTGTTTTCTTTTCCTTGTCTACTTCTTTTCCCCTTTACCAAACAATAGAGTTTTTGTCCAATTATTTAAGTACTACACGAAATTGTCATTTTCATTTAGCCAAATCGACATTATAATTTATTTTGGGTTTGTTACGGAATGTCAAATCATGGATATATAAATATATATAAGAAGGCTTCGTGTGATTATAGTTTTGGAGAATTAGTGGGAGTACTTTTGAAATGAAATTATATTTATAAGATGGACTTTTTTTCCATAAAGTGTTTATGGTTAAGTTAAGGGTTTGGCAAATGTACATTGTAATGTCCATTTTATGGAAGTGGTAAATTAGAAATTCAATCATGGGCGTAACCAGGATTTCCGGCCAGTACGATTATAAATTCTTTCATTTTGGAAGGTAGAATGTCGGACCGATATTTGAAGAAAAAAATAGCAAAAAGAGGCAAATATGAAGGTCGTACCTTGCAACGATTCTATATGAGTTTTCATAATCTCCAATTATGGTTTATCTATAATGAATTTTTTGGATTAGTGACTTATCCAAAGATATATTATAAATTAACCACAAAAAAAATTATTATTATTATTATTATGGAATAGACTTTTAGATACAAGAATTCATTTGAAAAACACTTCCAAAAAAGTGTTCATTATCATGTTTGAAAAATATCTTTTTCTATACTCTCAAAAAAAAAAATCTTTTTCTAAAAGCCCAAGAATAATTACCAAACATACAAGTTTTTACAAATAGACTTCATACACCTAAAAGTTAATTTTTGAGATTACACTTTACATTAGTGATATTATATTATGTTTGTCTTTATAAAAGAAAAGAAAAGAAAAATAGGTGAGGAGTGGAGACAGCCTAAATTGGACACGGTAGCGTGTGCTTTTATTCTTTTGACAAAGAAAACTTTACCTAAATTAATCGTAAATAATTGTTGCAAATTTAGTGGAGAAAAAACAAAGGCAAGGGAGTAAAAGAGACGCAATGGTTTAAAAAATGAAAAGAAAATAATTAAAATGCCAAACACATGGGGTTTCTAAAATCTTTCCACATGATTAGTTCTCGGAGAAACAACCCCGCCTCTTAGGAATTGACTCATATAAACCGTGAAAATGCACAATAACTCTCGAGTCCCTAATATTCTTAACTATTGCACACAAAGAATCGTCCTCCGAGTGATATTGCCAATGTACTATTTTGAATAGGTGCACCAATTGGTTTTCAACTTTTCATGCAATACTCAATTTATGCAAATGGAATACGAAGGCTCGTTTGTTTTGTTTTATGTTTTATGTTTTTAATATTTCTAGTGAAGTGAATTGTATTAATTTTTGTGTGAAAATTTAGATATATTTTTGATATGTTTTTGTGAATCATTTTGATAATTAAACCAATATCAAGTTGAATTTCAAATTTTATTTAATCTATAAAATATGTTCAAAGTTAGTTCATTAACTTAACTTTTTGAGCTTAAATATATTCTTGATAACCATCAATTTTGTATTTGAGCGTGCGTGATACACGTTTCATCAATTATGATCATGACTGTAAATTTAAAATCCAGATATATTGGCAGCCCATTAGGCCTAGCCCAAAAGCAGATATGAACTTTTACATTCATATGACTACTTAAACCAATAATGGGTTGGTCTGGCCTAACAGATCAGCCCAATAGATGAGGAGAGTGTAGATCCAATAACGATGGGCTGGGCGCAACTGGAACCGAGACATATAGAGAGTAGAGACTTGTCAAGCTGATAAACTACCACATACAATAAAAATTAAAATTCGAGAATTTGTTTTTAGTACAATTGAGAAATTAATTCAAAAATAAATAATATAACAAAAATTAAATTTTATTAATATCGAAGTATCAAATAATTATTTTCTCGAACCGCCATAATCCACTAAAAAAATAAACATATAATGAAACTTTGAATATTGAAACTAATCATTAATGAAAAATGGATGATATAGTGTTGTTTTTTTTAAGACAACAGACAATAAGGAACAATATGAGAAGGGACACACACATTCGTATAAGATTGAATTTGAATCAATCGCCATGTAATATAAGACTTTACTAGTAGAGCACAAAGTTAATTTCGGTGTTATGGAAACTTGAACGTTAATAAATTGATATCAAATTCGATTAAAATATAAAAGTATGTTGAAATAAAACTATCATTCAGTATTAACTTGAGATTTTCCCCCCCAAATAATACTAGGTCTCAACTAATCATATGAAAATGAAATTGTACTTGTTTTTGGTTTGATCACATGTGATTAAACTAGTAAACATTTACTAAATAATTAACTTAAGCGCAATTAAACTAAGTTTAAATTAGAATTATAAGAAAATATTCAAAGAAAAAAAGGAACAAAAGAAAGGATAAAAAATAATGGCATTTCCGAGAATATAGCTAAATACAAGCCTCAAATTTTCCACCAGTCCACCTTCATTTTCTCTCCACCACTCCCAGAACGAACACTAAAACAGACGGTAATAAATCGAATTCATTTCCACCATTCTCAAAAATCTCCAAAACACACACACACATAATCACTTCTCTATTTTCCACAAACAAGGAAAAAAAAAAAGAATCCCAAAAAAAAAGAGGAAAAAATGAGGGAAATATTGCACATCCAAGGCGGGCAATGCGGCAACCAGATTGGCGCCAAATTCTGGGAAGTGATTTGCGACGAGCACGGCATCGATCACACCGGAAAGTACTGCGGCGACTCCGATCTCCAGCTCGAGCGCGTCAACGTTTACTACAATGAGGCCAGCGGCGGGAGGTACGTCCCACGCGCTGTCCTCATGGACCTCGAGCCCGGTACCATGGACTCCCTCAGATCCGGCCCCTTTGGGCAGATCTTCAGGCCCGATAATTTCGTGTTTGGGCAGTCAGGTGCGGGGAATAATTGGGCCAAGGGGCATTATACAGAGGGAGCTGAGTTGATTGATGCCGTGCTTGATGTTGTTCGCAAGGAGGCAGAGAATTGTGACTGTTTGCAAGGTTATTTTTCGTCCTTTTTGCTTAGTTTTTATTGTTGGATCTGTGAGTAGATAATGATTTACTCATTCTGCAGTATTTCTAAAGATGATTACGGATTGATTTTGATCGATATTTGTATTATAGCTATTTTTTTCTATGCTATCCATGGGTTTTCTTCGTTATTGTTCTTACGATGCTTCCTTTTTAGGTATTTGATTTGTATTTCAATTGTTTCGTTTCCGATTTGCTATGATTAATTCGAGCAGTGTGTCTGAATTACTCCTTCCCCATGTTTAATTGCTTGTCTTTTTCGTTTTTTTGTTGTTATTGTCTTATAGCTTTTTCATTCTCTCGATTCAAATCCTCTGTTTGGAAATGATATCCATGAGAGCATAATGTAGAAAAAGCTCAGCTAATTATGTAATGTAATGATGTTCTCCTATCAGATTGTGATTATGTAGTGGAATCTTAATCAACAGGATTCCAAGTATGTCATTCTTTGGGTGGAGGCACTGGATCTGGTATGGGCACCCTTCTTATCTCCAAGATCAGAGAGGAGTATCCAGACCGAATGATGTTGACATTTTCGGTTTTCCCTTCTCCGAAGGTATCCGACACCGTTGTTGAGCCATACAATGCCACCCTGTCTGTCCATCAGCTCGTGGAGAATGCCGACGAGTGTATGGTTTTGGATAATGAAGCTCTCTACGATATTTGCTTCCGAACTCTTAAGCTTGCCACTCCTACCTGTAAGTTAGAGTAAATTATAAAAACTGCCCTGAGGTTTTGCCTAATTATATGAAAATCCAGTTACCTTTCGAAATTGTAAATACCCTCTTGAGATTTTACAAACACCCCATTGGGTTTGTATTTCGTAGACCAATACCCCTATGTGTAATTTTGAAAGATAACCGGGTTTTTTTGTAATAGGCTGAACCTCATGGGTATTTTTCGTAATCAACCCTTTATATTAATCCATTTGTGCAGATAATTAGTTGGGATGTGAATGTAATATTTCTGATGCAACTAATTATGGCTTGTTTTATATCAGTTGGTGATCTCAACCACCTCATCTCAGCCACCATGAGTGGTGTCACATGCTGTCTCCGTTTCCCCGGACAACTTAACTCCGATCTCAGAAAACTCGCGGTTAATCTCATCCCATTCCCACGTCTCCATTTCTTCATGGTTGGATTCGCACCCTTAACCTCCAGAGGCTCCCAGCAGTACCGGTCTCTTACAGTCCCCGAGCTGACTCAGCAGATGTGGGATGCAAAAAACATGATGTGTGCCGCGGACCCACGCCACGGCCGCTACTTGACCGCCTCGGCCATGTTCCGCGGCAAAATGAGCACCAAAGAAGTCGACGAACAGATGATCAATGTTCAGAACAAGAATTCGTCCTACTTTGTCGAGTGGATTCCTAACAACGTTAAGTCCAGTGTTTGTGACATTCCACCGACTGGTCTGAAAATGGCGTCCACGTTCATTGGGAACTCCACTTCGATTCAGGAGATGTTTAGGCGCGTGAGTGAGCAGTTTACCGCGATGTTCAGGCGAAAAGCTTTCTTGCATTGGTATACTGGTGAAGGAATGGATGAAATGGAGTTCACCGAGGCGGAGAGTAACATGAACGATCTCGTGGCGGAGTATCAGCAGTACCAGGATGCTACTGCTGATGAGGAGGAATATGAGGATGAAGAAGAGGAGGTTGGTGCTTGACATGTTTTTGTGTCTCTATGGTTTATATGTGTATTTAATGTGTTGTTGTATGGTTTGTGGTTCATCATGTTTGAGATGTGTTGTGATTATGTGTATTTTTCATTCAGCAGGGATCATGAATGTTTGTGCTTGTGTAGATGTTAGTCTTGTGTTGTACAATTATTTTCTTTTCTTTATAGGATATTCTTTATTTTTTATTCATTGTCCTTTATAGGATATTCTTTTATTGGTGTCTTTCTTGTTCTTTTGGAATAATTACAAAAACTATCTGAGGTTTGGGTTAATACAAAAAAGACCCAGAGAACTTTTAAAGTTACAAATAAACCCTTGAGGTTTGATTATGTCATAAATGTAAGGTGATAACTGTAATATGGGATGTTTGATATGTTTTTGCTTATGAAGGTAGCAAAGTGTCATGCAAAATCAACCGTTAAGGGGATTTTTTGTAATTTTCAAAAACTTGTGTGTTTTTTTGTTATTAGCTCAGACCTCCGGGGTAGTCTTTGTAACTATTATTCCTTTTCTTTTTGTCATAATATAACTGATGAAGATGAAACTACCAGTATATATGACTATATGTATGTGTCTATATGACTATCTATATGCCTGGGCAATTCACAAAGTTCATATTTTCAATAGTTATTTGATGTATGAATGAACAATAGTTGACAAGAAATATAACATGTTCAATAAACAGATCAAAATTTACAGTAGTCTGGATTGAAACAAAGAAAAGAACAAGATATATTATTCAAATTCAAAAAATAAGCAACACTTACACGAATTTAGAGATCTTAATTCATTTTTTCAAGAAAATATGAGGCACGCAGGTAGGGCAGCAATCGAACCGAACCGAATCGAGCTTTTGAGTGTTTGAGTTTGGCTCGTTTATTATCGAGTCGATATCGAGCCTGAATTTATCGAACATATTGATGGCTCACGAACTTCGAGCCTAAACGAGCTTAGTAAATATTAATTAAAAATTAAATTGAATTTATTACAAAAAATAAAATTATTTATATTTAACATTCATAATATATTTATTAAAACTTATAATTTTTATTCAAAAAATAATTTTATTGAAATATTTCTATATTATCTTAAGTACAAATATGAAAAATTAAAATTAAAATCAAATTATTAGTTTAATTTATATGAATTTACTATCGAGCCTATTCACGAGCTTACTAACGAACTTGTTCACGAGCTAACGAACCGATATCTCTAAGTTTGAGTTTGGTTCGTTTATTTTAACGAGCCTCATTAAACGAACTCGAACGAGCTTTAATCGAATCGAGTTCCGAATAGCTCATGAGCGGCTTGGTTTATTTGCAGCCCTACAGGCAGCCAAATCCAAAAAAAAAAAAAGAACAACCAGGGACTTATGTTGTCTATGTACTAATTTGGAATTTTGGATATCTGATAAGAACTCATCATATAAAGTTTCAATAAAGCGTGGATTTATGTTGCATGGGCCTGTTGGACACCTATGATGTTTATTTTATATATTTGATGTTTATCAAAAAAATAAAATAAAAAATAGAACTTATTCACTAAATTTGACTAGAGATACTGTATTGTGAAAGAACTTATTCAATCAACAGGGGATCAATTAATAAAATTTAATATTTAATAAAATCAAAAATAAAAAGTGAAATTGTAACCAATGTTTTAATGGCAACAACAATCCCTCGAATTGCTGCTGGTGCGCCACTTCACTCTTAGCATCATTTCCAACAAAAATGGACTCCAAAAAAGTCTTAAAAAACCAGATTTAATGATTCGCCTTGACGTCCACCATGACAATATTTCCCTCTGTTTTTTACTCAAATTATATGTTACCAGTTTATTTATAATATCGCAAAATATATCCTCACCGTTTCATCATTAAATAAAAAAATATATATTATAAAGCGAATTTTATTCAAATTATTTTCCAAAAATTCAAGAAATCCCTTTATCACGACATGAGCTATATATAAAGTAAAATGCATGTCAAAGTTTGGCAATATGAAACAAAAATGACGACTCAAGTTTGCCTGCTGGTGGTGGTGTATGCGGTTCTTACAGTTACACTTGGTGCCGCTGAGCATGGTTATTCCAGTGGAAGAGATGATTCCAAATACTGTGAATGTGATGAAACATTGATTAACCGTAGAGGATTTCCCCACGGATTCATCTTCGGCTCCGCTTCAGCTGCTTACCAGGTGAACTTTACTAATTCTGAATAAAAAAATTCTTATGATTAGTTCAATTCTACATTTTCTTTTTCTTTTTTTGGTTTTTGGAGTGTGGATTAATCAGAAGACTTATAATTTTATTTTTCGAAAGAGAATTGGGGAAATTGTTATAGCTTCTGAAATAAGATTCTGTCCCTTACAAATGATTTATTTAAATAAATAAAAGTTAAAACTACTCGCTACCTAATTCGAGATCGATCGTTAAAAGCTCGTTTGAGCTCCGTTCGTTAACATAATGATTAATGAACCAAGCCTGAACATATTTTTCGTTCGATAAGATGTAAAGTTAGGCTGGAGCTCGATTCGATTAATAAAAAAATAATAAATTATGTGTAAAAGCTCGATTCATGTGCTCGACTCGACTAAAGCTCATACGAGCTCGATTCGACTAATAATCAAAACAAGCTCAAACA
The DNA here is from genome assembly GCA_016081115.2 of Rehmannia glutinosa. Taxonomy (NCBI): domain Eukaryota; kingdom Viridiplantae; phylum Streptophyta; class Magnoliopsida; order Lamiales; family Orobanchaceae; genus Rehmannia; species Rehmannia glutinosa. The sequence continues at coordinate 77,217,829 of CM071933.1, read as the reverse complement.
CCATTTTTTAAAGCTCGATTAAAATTCAAACAAGCTTGAACATTACTATGTTCAGCTCGACTCGACTCGTTTACACCCCTATATACAATATATATATATATATGTAATATTATTCTTGTGTTCAGGCCGAAGGCGGATATAAGGAAAATGGCAAAGGGTTTACGATGTGGGATGAATTCACACATTCATATCCAGGTTCTTCTCGTTTTAATTAGCCACATTTGGGCTTTTATTTATTTATGACCTCATCTTATTTTATGCATTTACTCTGTTTATTTGGTATATTATATAGGTTTTGAGAGGGTTTCTCCAGGCCCGTACTTGAGCATAAGCTCAAACATAACTTAGGGTCCCAAACATTTAGGGGCCAAAATGTTTTGGTGATTTTTAATTTGTTGAAATATTGTTAATTTGTCGGCATATTAATTTCCACTTATTGATTGTCTTTATAAATTTTTGTTGATACATTTTTGTTGTATTGCAGGCGTATTACTATTCTTAATTAGTATTATAATTGATTTTTCGATCCTTGATTTAGAGTATTATTTAAGATAATAAAAAATATCGGTCAATTTAAGAATCCATTTTTAGAATCTCACTTAGGGCCCTTTTGAAAACAGGTTCAACCCTGGTTTGTGGAAAGTCCATTGCATGTATAAATTAAAAGACTGATGATTTATAATTGGTCCAAATTTTAGGGATATTTTTTGTGATTTTAATCCTTAGTTCAATGCATTTGTCGCTATATATGACAATTAATTTGTTAATTATCATCCATAAATTATAATAATCACTTCCTTATCTATTTGCAGAAAAAATAGAGGATCATACTAATGGAGATGTGGCCGTTGATTCATATCATCTATATAAGGTTTTTGAGTATTTTCTCAAATATATAGTTGAAATTTTTTTAGTTTGAGTTACCTAGGTAGTTTGTTTGATGCTACGTAGTATGTTCTTGCCAAATAATCCACTTTTTTGACATATTTTTTAACAGGAAGATGTGCAACTTTTGAAGAATATGGGTGTTGATGCGTATAAATTCTCAATTTCGTGGGCTAGGATATTGCCAGGTTATTTCTGAAAGCATTTGAAATTCGAAAGAAATGATGACTCCCATTTTATGGTTAATTCTCTAATCAAAATCGATTTTTTTATTTTTTATTTTAAATTTGTGTAGCCAAGTATATACTTATATCACTTTCAGGTGGAGCGATAAGTAAAGGTGTGAATCAAGATGGAATCGACTATTACAATAACTTGATCAACGAGCTTCTAGCTAATGGTTCAGATCTATTTATAAGTTTCTAGAAATAATTAGAGATAATTACAAAAAAAAAAAAAACATGAGGTTCGGGCTAATTACAAAAAACTCTAGAGAGTTTTGAAAATTACAAAAGAAACCTTGAGGTTTGATTTTGTCTTACATTTCCCTCCTTCATAAGCAAATAAATTAAAAAATCCACATGATATTCATAGAAATATTATGATTACTCCCTTAAATCTAAGACATAATCAAACCCGTGATGGGATTTTTTGTAATTTTGAAACATCTCTGGATTTTCTTGTAATTAGCCCAAACCTTAGTGTCTTTTTTTTTTTTTTGTAATCATCGCAAATAATTACGATAAACGGGATTGATTTCGGTGCGTGAAGCAGGTATACAACCATGGGTCACTATATTCCATTTGGACACTCCACAAGCTCTAGAAGATGCATATGGCGGATTTTTAAGTTCTCAGATTGTGTAAGTAGTTCTTATAATGAATAAATAATCGGCGGTCGTGTTAATTTTCAAGAAAGCATTTTACAGAGCCTTTTAGGTGTAATCGGCTAATGAAACTACTCTGTTGTAATAATGTACTTAACAGGAGTGATTTTCAAGATTTTGCGGATCTCCTGTTTAGCCGATTTGGTGATAGGGTGAAATATTGGATCACGATAAATGAACCATGGTGCCTCAGCTATCTTGGTTATACGATCGGTGTATTTGCACCAGGACGATGTTCTGATTCGATCAGCAAAGATTGCCTAGGAGGTGATTCGAGCATTGAGCCATATAGGGTGACACACAATCAACTTCTTGCCCATGCTGCCGCTGTCAAATTGTACAAAAATAAATATCAGGTATCGTAAATAATTTTTGGGATAATTACAAAATATCCTTGAGGTTTGGGCTAATGACAGGAAAACCCCAAAATTGTTTCAAAATTACAAAAAAATAAATCCCTCAAGTTTGATTCTATCTTAAATTTCAAGGATTTTTTTTTACAATTTTCAAAACCTCTGGGCTTTTTGTAATTAGCCCGAACCTCAGGGAGGTTTTTGTAATTATCCCATATATAAATATGGGAGAAGAGAATCATTTACTACATTGATTCAGATTTATGCAAGATTGGCATATGCAGGAAGTGCAAAAGGGGAAGATCGGAATAACAGTGAACTCATTTTGGTTTCTTCCTTACGATGGAACATATGAAGGTTTGAAAACTAGAGATCGAGCGTTTGATTTCATGTTAGGATGGTGAGTAATTTATATTTTACAGAAGTATAAGGGTAAATGGCATTTTACCTCATTGCCCTAGCAAATGAAAACTTATGTTTCTGATTCCGCTTCATTTTATCACAATCTAAAAGAGAGCTTTAGATTTATGATTATGATTCTGCTTATGGTTTGACTTTTAGGAACAAATAAGTATTTTTATAATTTTTTCACCAAACACTCTCGACTCCTGATTCTATTTGCAAACGCTGCCATCTTCTGATTCTCAATTACTTTTACTTCTGCTGCAATAAATCACTTCTTCTAAATTGTTAAAAACACCATATAAATTTATGCTTTGATAATTAGTATATGAGGTAAACTGCTGTTTATCCTATATAATTAGTCATCTCTTATGAGTGATGAGTATGTATTTCAGGGTTATGGATCCAGTAACATTTGGTAGATATCCAAAGAGCATGAGAACACGAGTCGGAGACCGACTGCCCGAATTCACCAAAGACGAAACCGACATGTTGAAAGGATCCTTTGATTTTGTAGGACTCAACTATTACAGCGCGAAATATGCAATTGATACGGCTCAGCTGCCTACTGATAATGTCAGCTACATTACCGATTCCGGGTTTATTTCCACAGGTTATAAGTTCAAAATTGTTCACTCGCATTATCTTCACATAATTAAAATCCCATATTTATGTGTTTGGTATTAAAATGTCTTCTCTAACATATAGGGATAAAAGACGGCATACCTATCGGGGAACAAGGGAGCAACGGGAGTCGCTATTACAGTTATCCAAAGGGACTCCGGGGAATGCTCCATTACATCAAGCTAAAGTACAATGATCCCGTTATTTACATTACTGAGAACGGTAAGAAGACGACAATTAGTCAACCGTTTTACTGACAAAATGATTTTGTTACTAAATTTTACAGTTAATACTGACAAATTAAAACATAATGTTTTACCCAAACTATACTGACTAATCACTGACAATTCACCTACAATTTTTAAATTTTACTAGAAGAAATATTGTAGGTATTCATTCACCAACAATTTTATATTTTACCTCAACTTTACAATTATCATAATACTCTTACGCAGATTTTTCTGTAGGTAAATTGGTTTTTTCTTGTAATTGTCGTAAATTGATTTTCCCGAAATAAATGATCTCACTTGCAGGGTTTGATGAGAACAAGAATGATAGTTTACCAATGTCCGAAGCGATTAAAGATTACAAGAGGAAGGCGTACTTGCACGATCACCTCTGTTGTCTGCGCGAAGCAATTGAGTAATTACATTATCGATCTTGTTGTCTAACTCGTTTTCGCCTAGGATTTTATCTACCGATCGACATAATGTTACTAATTATAGTAATTTTTTTTATTTTTTTTGCAATTTTTGAATATGGCAGGGAAGATGGTGCTAATGTGAAGGGATATTTTGCTTGGTCCTTGACAGATAATTTTGAATGGGCGTCTGGTTATTTAGTTCGATTTGGGCTTCATTATGTGGATTTCAGAGATGAATATTTAACAAGACACCCCAAACTTTCTGCACTTTGGCTCAAAGGTGTGTTTGGGGGAACAAATAAAAATCCCGAAACAGGAAATATTTCTGATGAATAAGATGGAAAGCTAGTATTTGGTTATGATATTTAGTTATTTTTCTTTTTTCTTTTTTAATTATGTTTGTTATGTTTTCTTTTTTAAGTCTTTCTAAAAGAAGCTCTTCTATAATGGGAAGTTTTTTTTTTAATAAAAAATAAAATACAACAAAGTTGTTTTTTTTCTTTTAAACTAGTGATGTAACATTATTAATTAGTAGTTTTGGCATCTTGAGGGCTCGTTTACTTCATTTGATTAGGTTGGATAAATTAAAATATCCGGTTTAGTTACATATTTACTTTTAATGATGATCATCACGGTAAAACCTCAAGCCCAACATGATGTGCGATTAATATTGGATAATTCATCTCACCTATAGGGGTGAATGAATAATTAGAAGAAACGAGCTTGAAGACAAACGAACGAAGCTTCGACAAACAAAGCGGCTTCGTGAACGAGCTCGGTTAGCGTTCGTTTATGTTCGTTTATTAAGCTTAATGAACATAAACGAACAAGAAAATTTGTTCGTTTATGTTCATGAACTGTTCACGATCATGTTCATTTAGTGTTCGTTTGATGTTCGTTTATTATTTTTTTTTTACTTATTAATTATACATTTACTGCTTAATATTCATTACTTTATTATGAAAAATAAGTTTATTTTAGTTTAATATTACAACATATTTACATTTGTAATTATCATAATGTTCATTTATTTTGAGTTGAGTATTCATGAATAAGGTGCATTTAACATTTTTATACACATGTTCATGAACAATTAATGAGCATGTTCGTGAACCGTTCGTGAACATGTTCGAATATTAAACAAACGAACACAATAACCTTTTAAAATAAATGAACGAACACGAACAACCCTCGTTCGTTCGGGCTTGATTTTTACAGCCCTATGAATAATCCTACGCTGCCGATTAATTTTTTCTTTTTTTGAATATATTGACAATAAAACCTATTATTTTATACAATATATTATAATTTAAATCAAAACTAACTTATGAGAATTTTTATGTAATTATAAGTTTGACAAGACCTAATCAATATAATTATCAATCAAAGTACACGTTCAATAATTTTTTTAACTAATATATCATTCAAATACATATTATCTCAATCTAAAATCTCACATATCATATATTTAATCAATCATTCATCGTCCCATCAAATAAAATAAACGAACCCAGAAGGTATAGTGATAGCTAACCTTACATGTATGTGAGATAAGTATATATTCAAAATCATTCTTGCACTAACTGTAACATACAATTTGTGAGGGGGAAAAGGTAATATAATTGACAACTTTATTTTTATTTTTCAATCATCATCCAAATTATTGTGGTGTCAATTGAAGATAATTAATTTTGTGTCGGTACTTAAGATATAAATCTTATCCGGACCCATTACAAATTATTGCACAGGGTCTGGACACTGGATTTAATTTCTTGGGTAGCATAATTTGGACCCATTTAGTTGGGCCTCAAAGTGTATAGTGACGGATTTAATAGGCATACGTAGGAATAAAAGAGCTGTCAAAAGCCCTGGGCCGGGCCAGTCGGCCCGGCCCATCGGGCTTTTCGAAATGATGTTTCTTTTTTTTTTTTTTAACCGTCTAAAAAAATGATGTTCTTTTTCCCCGAAATCCCTAAATTCTTACAAATAAATAGAGCAAGTTGTGATTTCAAAAAAAAAATAAAAATAAAATTGGGACATTCAATAAACATATAACTCTTTCTAGATAAATATATTAAAACCAAGATATTTTAAGAAAATATTTTTTTTTAATAAGTTGAGAGTAGTGGTTGGAAGGGAGGGGATAAATTTCAAATAATAGATAAGATTCATTTTGTTGTACTACTATCCTTATATAATTATTTCTGGTCTCCATTGTTGGTTTTCATAGAAGTAGATATGTCAATAAGGGTCTGCTCGTCCCGTTCCTGCCTAGCCATCGAAGGCCCTCTCACCTTTAAAGGTTATGGCTAAAAAGTCCTAAAGTCTTAAGGGCTTAAAAAGTACAGGTCAGGGTAACTCTATACTTTTTTTTCTTTTTTATTCTTTTTGATAATCAAATCAAACACTAATATTACATAATCTAATTAAAAAATAATAAGTAACAATTAATAAATGAGGTTTCTTCGAAATAAGTTTATGAATTAATAAATTAACATCAACAATCTAATATTCCAACAATGGAATCATAGATTATATCATGTTCCTTCATCTTCATTAATTATGATTTCTCAAGTTTAAATGATTTTTTGATGAATGAGATTAAAAATTAGATTTGGTAATATTATAGGTATAAATTTAAATATAAATCTATAAAATACAAAATTTTATTAAGAAAAAATCCCTAAGAACCGGTCCGGCCCTAGGTCCAATTAGAATCGGGTCAAGAAACACTCATATTATAAGGATCTGCAAAATATATATATGTCCAGTCCTAAAATATTTAGGGTCGGGCTAGCCCTTTTTGTCATCTCTAGATATAGACCCTAAAACAGATGGAGGACTAAACAATATCAATGGAAAAATGCAGGGTTATAATCATTGTACATGTCTGTTTTTACATATATATCTCGTGTTTGATTTATATTTGTTTCCAGATCTTGGCAAGCTGGGCTTGGTAGCAAATGATAGGTGGTTGGATTGACACATATTAGCTTTTCCAATAATTAATTCCTTTCTTCCTTCAAAAATAAAATAAAATAAATAATTAATTCCTTTCTAAAAAAAGTTGTTAGGATATTGAATATTTGTGTGTGACACGAGGCTTTATTATTTATTTATTTTGAAGTGAGAAAGGGGTAAATGGGTGTCCCGAAAAGAGATGAGATGAGATTCGAATTTGGGTCTGTCTATTCGGTAACACGCCATTTAAGTACTTGAGCTACATCCGACTCCCGTGTATTTAGGCCATTAAGGATGCTCGATTTTCATCGTCCCCATTATGCTAACGAAAACACTTCAATTTTTTAAACGCAATATGATAATTCACAAAGTAGTGATATGTAAATGAATGTAACGTATCTTTAAACGAAATAAAAAGTTAGGATAATTACACACAAAAAACAAAACGAGGTTTGGAATAATTACAAAAAACTCCCAGAGATTACAAGATTTCAGAAACCCGATCCTTAAGGGTTGACTAACAAAATTTGTTAATGTCATCAAATACTTTACAATCACATCCCTTAACTTTTTGTAAATATTACAAATAATTGTTCAAACTTTTTGTATCATATTTTACAATTACATTTCTTAAATTTTCCAAAATCTTACAAATAACCAGATGAAAAAATTGGGGTTATTTTGTAATATTTTGAAACGTTGATGGATGTAACCATAAAATATTTAACGACGCCCTTATCCAAAAAATATCTATTTGATGAAGTCGGCAAATTTCGTTAGACAAACTAACGGTTAAGGTAAAATATAAGATTAAATCAAACTTTTAAGGGGGTTTATGTAATGATCCCTAAAAGGATTTAATTTATCATTGTTATATGTAAATTTGGGTCCGTTACATTTAATTGTTTGCTTACAAAATTAATATAAAAAATTTGGATTCAAAAATAAAATTTGGTCAAGAGGAAGTCAACAAGTATTGTGTAATATATATGTTAAAGAAGAAAGTTAGTTGCCCATCTTTATGGAGACATAGTACAAGGTTGGTAGTTTCATTAGATCACGAGGTTGGTTAGGTGGCCACCATTCTTTTTGCTGGGGTGTAATATTATTTTATTCTTCAGGTGATTTTACAATACTAAAATTATGAATTTAAGAAGAAAGAAGTTAGCTGTGGGATTTTTTTTTTATTGCTTTATTCTTATTATGAATAACATTAAGAATAAACCACTATATTATTAAGAGATTGAGGAAAAATAATTTTGTTGAGGAAACAGTAATGGGGTGAGCCGATGTACTAAAGTGGGGTGGGCTGAATAAAACACAAAAAAAAAATCATATAAATTCTAACTATTCTTTTAAAAAAAATTCCCAATGTTTTTTTGGGGGAGGGGGAGGGGTTTGCTCCCTCTGGCTCCGCCGTTGATATCGTCAATCGTTGTTGGAAGATTTACAGCCCCCAAATCAAAATACATTTCTTTATTATTTAAAAAAAAAAAAAAAAAAGAGATTCAGAAGAATGTGTAACTTATCAATATTTTCATTAAATGCATATGTAAATCTAATACCTTACAAAATAATTGTGTTTAATTCAATTTATTTCAAAACCTCATATAGTAAATAAAACTTGACATGAATATTACTTTTAGAAACATTTTATTGAAAACAACATTTTCTAATTGAAAATATATATTTTATGTGAATGTGATGCATTTTCATTGTTCATGAATTACGTACAACACAGTTTATTTTTTATTTTTTAAAAATATTTACTACTTTTTGCATTTTAAAATATGAAAGCCTTAATTAAATTTCTGCATACCGTACAATGGTGGTTCCCTCAATTTCAATGCCCACAACTACTTCAGTTAGTAACAATAATATGATTAGGTCCACAACAATTAATAAAAATTGATATTGATATATATAATATTAGATATTACGTGTCGGGATACATACACTTGGTATAACATCTCGATTATTTTAAAATAGACAAAATAAAACACAATTGACATTTATACGCACATGACACATAATTAAATATATTAAATATTATTTGATTGATGTGATAGGTAGACACGTATTCAGATTTAGTGAAATCATTGCATTTTAATTTTTAAATCAATTTTTTCTTTTCGGTTGAGGAAATTTTCTAATGCATGGGGCTTGATTAATTTCTGCAAATAAAAGCATTTTAATTTATTTGTGAAGTAAAGAGAAACATAAAAAAATCAATTTCAGATAGCATAATTTGGGAGATTGATTTGAGCGGCAAAGCTGAGAGAGAGAGGAAAATATTTTTTTGTTACTGCATGAATTGTGAATTTAAATTAATTTTTTGAAATATTGGAATTAAGTAGAAAATATTTTTTTAATTGTTGTAAATGGAACGCTCCACTCGCAATGTAAATAATTTATCCGTTCGTTCATTATCGTTTTTATTATCGTCTATTTAATTATTGAATGTACTATTTGATATGATTACTAATTTAATGCCAAAATGTAAGACATACCAACAAAACAGTAATTACACTATAATTACAGTAGAATCTCGATAATTTAATACTCGATTAATTAATAATCTCGCTTAATAATATTTTTGTCCGGTCCCAACTCAGAGGCAACATGCTAAATTAATAATTCGCTAAATTTATAAGATAATACATATACGAAATTTCATATATATATATATAGGACTAGAGCTGTCAATTCCGGCCGGCCCGACGGGCCAGCCCGAACCAGCCCGATTTTCCAATGGACTGGGCTCTATTCTTCAAGGCCCGAAAAAGTCGGGCCTCAAAGGCCCGGCCCGACGGGCTAGCCCGAAAAAGCCCGACTTTTTCAGTGTATTTTTCGTTTTTAGACCGGACTGAGTTCCCCATTTTTGCGGCCCGAGGTACTGTTTGGCCCGGCCCGGTTTTTCGAAAAGCTCAGTGGGCTCGGCCCGGCCCAACCCGATATTTTAACAGCTCTATATAGGACACATGCACTGTATAAATTAACAATACCTTAATATACAATACATTTAGGCAAAAACTCATATAGCCGTAAGACGGATCCTCCAGCCCAACCCGCGGATCCGTGGATCCTGTTAACCAGGTCCGCGAGTCAACAGGAGCTCCTGTTTTTTTTTTTTCTGTTTTTCTTCCTCAGTTAAAGTACCAGTTTTATGAGAAAAAGTATTGGTTATTTCAGATAAAGTATCATATTTTTTAATATACCCACAGATTATAATTACATTACATTGAAGGACAAATAAATATATCAGAGTTAAAGTAACATCTTTATAAGTAAAAATATATATTTTTTGAGACAAAATATCATGTTTTAAGAGTAAAAATATATGTCTTTTAAATAAAGTATTGCATTTTTAATAATAAATACAAAGAAAGATGAATAATAAGTATGATACAGTTAAAGTAATACTTTTATAAGTAAAAATATTTATTTTTGAGATAAAGTAATATATTTTTTAATATAGTCACAAATTATGAATATATTACATATATATATATATATATATATATATATATAACAGAGTTTCTGTTTTTCTTCTTCGGTTAAAGTAATAGTTTTATGAGAAAAAATATCGGTTATTTTAGATAAAATATCATATTTTTTAATATAGCCACAAATTATGATTACATTACATTGAAGGACAAATAAATATATCAGAGTTAAAGTAACACCTTTATGAGTAAAAATATATATTTTTGAGACAAAATATCATGTTTTAAGAGTAACAAAGTTAAAGTAATACTTTTATACGTTAAAGTATCTATTTTTTGTGATAAAGTATCATGTTTTTTAATATAGTCACAAATTAGAAATGAAGGAAAGAAGAAAAAATAAAAAATAAATATGATATAGTTTAATGATAAGTGCATTTTTGTTCACATTTTCTTTAACCTTTTTAGATAATTTTTCTAACTTTTTAGTTCATTAATCAATAAAATCAAGAAAAATCACATTGGATTGTTTTGAATGATGAAGGTAAAGACTTGAAGCAAATTCGTATGATTTCGTATGAAAATACGACGAAACAAACAAAGTCTAAAAGAAGCAAGAAGACTCAATCTCGTGCGTGCGAACACACCCCTAGTGTGTTGGAAAACATGGTCATGCTTCAAAAGGAAGAAAAACAAGAAAAAATGAGAAAAAACACGCTCGGGCCGTGCTTACAAAGCACGGCCAGTGTTTTCACACGCAAATCAAAAAACACGCCCAAACCGTGTTTAAAAGCACACCCTGCCAGAAAATCCCATGGTTGCGAAGAAAACACGGCCTGGCTGTGCTTTTAAAGCACGGCCGTGTTTGCTCTCCAGCCCAACAAATTTTCTTCTTTTGGCGGAAATAATGGAGACTTTTGCTTTTTGACAACCTTTGAGCAGCCTTTCACACCTCATCTTGCGCACCAAAACTCAATTACCCCTCAATTGTCATGTGGACACAATGATTCAACCAACTCAACCAATGGAAGTGAAGTATGATCATGTGTATACAATGATTCAACCAACTCAACCATGAATGTGCACACAATGATCCAACTAACAAGCATGGAAATGGGGCATTTGTTAATATGGTATTTCACAAGATGGTGCTTATAAAAGCCAAGAGTTTGAGTTGGAAAATCATTCATGTAATATTCATTCATAAAGAGATTCATTGTGTTTAACATTTTGAGTGGAATTGGGATCAAGAGGTCTTGGAGGAGTAAGCTTGTACCAACATTGGGGAAGAAGGCTTTGATCAACATCATCTATCAAATGAAGAAGTCATTGAGATTTTGAGAAAGATAAGTACACCATGTTTACAACACTTAAATCTTCTTGTGTAATTTATTCTTTTGTCAAAATCATGAGTAGCTAAACTACTAGTGTTTGAATGTAATGAACTCTAGAATGGATTTGTGATTAAGGTTTGGATGTTTTTAATAAAATTCTCATGTCTTGTGCGATTCACTTATATCATGTTATCTCATTCAAGTTGATATTTCCGGTATATTAATTTGATATTTATTCCTCATCGGATAATCGAGAGATTTATGGTGGGAAAGAACCATATAAGTGAAAAGAGTTGCATGCAATCCTAGATATAGGACGACATAAATCTTCTGAATTAGGGTCAAACCTAATATGGGAATTCATAAATCGTTATAATGCAATTTTGGGGGTTTTAACTAGAAAGAGATTTCAGTTAATCAACTTGAGATTAGGAGTTTTTCGCCTTGAGAAAGGGTTTAACTTAAATCGAATTTCTACGGTCCACATAACATGAGATTTTATTAAAAGAGGTTGGTTTTGCTTAAGGGTTTATGGTTGTATTTTTATCTTGATTGAATCACAAAAACATTCTAGAGGGATTTACATTCAACACATTTCTATCTCTTGATTTCTCATTCTACAATCTATTTTTATTTGATTTCTTTTTGTAAGTTGCAATTATCTTAAATTCTCTATTTTTCATTTTCCATTTTAACAAACAAAACACTGAAAATTACTAGATTAGATAACAAAAAGACGGTAATTATTAGTACTTATAATCCTCGTGGAAATGACACTCGGTATTCAATAATCTATACTACAAAACGATAGGTGCACTTGCCTATGGTTTTCTAGAGTAGCTTTTTGAGCCATCATTTAAACTAACACTTTTATAAGTAAAAGTATCCGTTTGTTGAGATAAAGTATCAGATTTCTTAATACAGTTACAAACTAGGAACAAAAAAAGAGGAAAAATAAAAAATAAATATGATGTAGTTAAAGTAACACTTTTATAAGTATCCATTTTATTGAGATAATGTATCATGTTTTTTTAATAGACTTGGGTTCGATTCTTAGCCTTTACATTTATAGGCGTTTTTATTTATTTTTTAATTACCAGGTGTATTTATGAATGGGTTTATATAAATTGTTATATGCTAAAATTACACAATGAGTACTAGTGGTGTAGTGTAGAACATCACCTTAAGTCTATTAAGGTCGTGTGTTCAATTCCGCTGTGAAGCAATTTTTTTTTTAAATAAGAGTGCGGGCTGGTGGGTCTAGGCGGCGCGCAATGGGTTGGGGGGGCGCGGGCGCGGGGCGCTAGTTGGGCTAGAGGATCCGTCTTACGGAATATGATCAATAAAACGGTCTTACAGGAGACCTACTCATACATTTATTATTAATCTATTACGTTGAGCTTCCTTTTGTTCAACTTCACATATCGCCCTCAGTTTTCTGCTCGATAGTCAACAACTCTCTAGTTGTATGATACTCATATTACGAGAATGCATCTTTTAATGTTTTGTTTAATGACAAGAAAAATAATTCAATATTTTGCAATCATTCAATAGTGAAACTATGACCTGACCAATTATCTTGATCATGCAAAAAAAGATATAAGCTATATTTCTATAAATTAATATAATATTAATTTATCGATTATTTAATATATCGTCAAATTAATATATTTTGATAGTCACAATGATATTAATTTATAAAGGTTTAACTGTATAATATTGACGATATCAAAAGAAATGTATTGTTGATGTGAAATAGTTTCATATTGTTTAACTTCAAAAAGTTTCTGAAAAGGAAAAGGAGATAATGCCATAATCTTAGGCTAATATATTAAACTAAAGCCATTTAAAAATCTAATTAACCAAATAAGGCCAAAAATAAAAAAATAAATATTAGGTGAAAATATATTAATAAAATTTTCTCAATTTTTTTTAATAAAATTGAGAAAACAGAGGTGCAAGCAACTAGGGCTTCAATCAAACCGAACCAAACCGAGCTTTTGAGTGTTTGAGTTTGGCTCGTTTATTATCGAGTCGAACTCGAGCCTGAATTTATCGAACATATTGATGGCTCACGAACTTTTTCGAGCTTAATCGAGCCTAAACGAGCTTAGTAAATATTAATTATAAATTATATTATTATTCAATTTATTACAAAAAATATAATTATATATATCTAAAACGCATAATATATTTACTAAAACTTATAATTTTATTCAAACAAATAAGTTTATTGAAATATTTTTATATTATCATAAGTAAAAATATGAAAAATTAAAATTAAAGTCAAATTATTAGTTTAATTTATATGCGCTTAATATCGAGCCTATTCACGAGCTTACTAACGAGCATGTTCACGAGCTAACGAACCGAATATCTCTAAGTTTGAGTTTGATTCGTTTATTTTAACGAGCCTCATTAAGCGAACTCGAACGAACTTTTATCAAATCGAGCTCCGAATATCTCACGAGCAGCTTGATTCATTTGCAGCCCTAAATGCAACCTCTGTTTTCTCAGTTTTTCTATTTTTTTTTGAAAAAATTTCAAAAACATATTTTTTAATTGAAATAATTTTCAGTTATAATTTTTATTTTAAAAAAATTAGTTTAACTAAATTTTTACTTTACAAATTTGAAAATATAACACCATTCTTCGGATAAGCGCAATTGATTTTTGCTTAAAATTCGAAAAAATGCTTTAATTTAAAATGACTTTAAAAACACAACTGGATTAGCAAAACATCAATTGCCTTACAACTGGAATCTGAATCATTAATCGAGTAAGCGTGGTTTAGATTTTATTATGTAATCCAATTGCAATACAATTGATGTTTTCCTATTCCAATTGTGTTTTAAATTCATTATAAATTCAAGCATTTTTTCAAATTTTGAGCAAAAAATAGTTACAGTCCCGAAAATGGTGTATATTTTTTCAAATTTGTAAAATAAAAATTTAGTAAAACTATTTTTTAAAATCTAAATTATAACTGAAATTAATTCAATTAAAAAATATGTTTTTTAAAAATTTTCGAAAAAAAAAGGAAAAATAGAGAAAACAGAGGTGCAACCTCGGTTTTCACCTAATATTTAATTTTTTTTTTGTTTTTGGCCTTATTTGGTTAATTATATTTTTAAATGGCTTTAGTTTAATAAATTAGGCCATAATCGTACGATTATTATTTTTTATTTGTATATATTTTCACATTCCCAAACTTACCCCCAGGTTAAAAAGTAAAAATGTATAGATAAAACGTGTTTTTTTTTTTTTTTTCACTTTCTTATTTCCAAACACCACTGAGCGCGTCTATTTATGGCCATTCGTACCACAAAAATTTCAATAATGCTGTACTATCATAAACAGTAAACCCTGGGATGTTTCTGTTTATACAAAAAATCGAAGAGAGTTAAAAATCATGGCGACTCAAGTTTGCCTACTGGCGGTGGTCTATGCGGTTCTTACAGTTACACTTGGTGCCGCTGAGCCTGGGTATTCCGGTGGAAGAGATGATTCCAAATACTGTGCCTGTGATGAAGCATTGATTAACCGTAGAGGATTTCCCCACGGATTCATCTTCGGCTCCGCCTCAGCTGCTTACCAGGTGAGCTTAACAATAGTATCGCGCACCGGCATAATTTATTGGGATAATTACAAAAATACCCTCGTGGTTTGGGCTAATTACAAAAAGAACCCAGAGATGTTTCAGCATTTAAAAAAAAACCGGGTTTGATTTTGTGTTAAATTAAATGGGGCAACTGTGGTATTTTCATAAATATTAGTGGGTTTTTGAAATGTTTTTTTATGAAGGTGGAAAATATAAGACTGAATAAAAATAATTTGTAATTTTAAAAAATCTCTGGATTTTTTTTGTAATTAGCACGAGCCTAAGGGGTTTTTATGTTAGTTAAAAATAATTTAAAGTATAAAAGTTGAAAAATTAGTGTTAAAATCAGAGCACCTAATTTTATATATCTCCTCCTGTCCCAAATATATAGTCCACTATTCATTTTTGGAATATATGTCCCAATTATATAGTCCATTTTCTGTATTTGATAATACTTTTTCTATTTTTTACTATTATAACCATATTTAATATGCATTTTATAATTTACAATATTCATTAAATAAGGGTAAATCAAGTAAATATGTAGCATATTTATAGTTTCCAATACTTTTCTTAATATGTGTGAAAAACAAACTGGACCATATATTTGGGACGGAGATCTCCCTTGATATATTGCCTTTGTGTTTCAGATTGAAGGTGCATATAATGAAAATGGCAAAGGACCAACAATGTGGGATAACTTTACACATAAATATCCAGGTTTCTTCTTTTATTATAAGCCACATAATGTAGGTTTTTATTTATCTTCTTTTATGCATTTGTCCTTTTTGTGGCCCGGTTTTGTGAGAAAATTCATTATGTGTATAGACAAATTGATGACAATTTCTCTTTCTATATATTTTTATGTGTTTGAGCTAAAAATGGATGATGAAAAATATTCCTGAAATTTGGAGTAATATGTAGTTGATTTAATTACAATTTTGGTCATGTAAGTATAATGGGGTGACATATTTGGTTCTATAAGTATCTTATGTAGTAATTTTGGTCCTGTAAATCCAAAAGGATGCCATATTTTATCCTGTAAGTATCCTATGTAGCTTTTGGGTCACGTAAATTAAATTATTGTGTAATTCTAGTCTCATAAGTTATATGTTTGTGCAATTTTGGCCTCAAATGAGTAAGTCATATTTCAACCTTTAATGACTAAAATTGCACAAACTTAGAACTTATGAGACCAAAATTCACGAGACTAAAATTGCTATGTACAATAATTATAGGACTACATACACCACTTCCTTATATTTATACGATCAAAACTACAATTAAGCCTATATAGTTCAACATTTTGTTTTTATTATAATTAGTTTAATTTAAAGCATTTATTGCTACATAAAATACAATGATCATTATTGTAACTCATAAATCATATATAATGTTAACATATTTGCAGAGAAAGTAAAGGATCACACTAATGCAGATGTGGCAATTGATTCTTATCATTTATACAAGGTATATAATGAACAATATTTGGTTTGAATTTGTTTGATAATATTCTGGTTAAATAATCCAATTTTGACTTAAAAATTTTCAACAGGAAGATGTGCAACTTTTGAAGAATATGGGTGTTGATGCGTATAAATTCTCAATATCATGGGCTAGGATATTGCCAGGTTATTTTATTTTTTTTGAAACAATATTTCCAGGTTATTTAAAACAATATTCGAAATTCAAAAGAAATATTGACTCCCATTTTATATATGGTCAATTTTCTAAGTCAAGATTGTTTTTATTTTTTAATATTTTGTGTAACAAATATCTCTCTTTCAGGTGGAGCAATAAGTAAAGGTGTGAATCAAGATGGAATCGACTATTACAATAACCTTATTAACGAGCTTCTAGCTAATGGTTAAGATCTACTCCTCAAATTTTTAGGTTAAATTACAAAAACTACCCCTAAGGTTTAGCCTAATTACAAAAAGTTCCCATTTTCTTTCAAAGTTACAAATACCCCCGTGGTATTATAAACACTCCCTTGAGATTTGTATTTACTTAACAAATACCCCTTCTCGAGGGTGTAATTGGTAAAATAAAAACAAATATCAAAGGGGATATTTGTAGTTTTGCGAGATGGTTATTTTTGTAATTAGACTAAACCTGAAGGGTATTTTTTGTAATTAATCCAAATTTTTATGAGTTTCTACAAATAATTAAGAACAAATATGATGATTATGGTGCATTATGCAGGTATACAACCATGGGTGACTATACTTCATTTGGACACTCCACAAGCTTTGGAAGATGCATATGGTGGTTTTTTAAGTTCTCAAATTGTGTAAGTACTTCCTTATGGGGTTAATTACAAAACATACCCTGAGGTTTGGGGTAATTACAAACAAACCCAGCTAAGTTTCAAAATTACAAAAGTACCCCCTGATATGAAATGCAATACTAAACAACGAACTAACAGGCCCGATTTTCGAGATTTTGTGGACGTCTTGTTTCGTGAGTTTGGCGACCGGGTGAAATATTGGATCACGATAAACGAGCCGTGGGGGCTCAGTTATCTTAGTTACGCGAGGGGTGTTTTCGCACCCGCACGATGTTCCGATTGGCTAGGAAACGGTTGCGTTGCGGGTGATTCGGGCGTTGAACCGTATAAGGTGACACACAATCAGCTTCTTGCTCATGCTGCTGCTGTCAAATTGTACAAAGATAAATATCAGGTACATATGGTTTACTGTTGTCACAATACCATTTGTGACGACGCTGGAGTCACAAATAACTTATTTGTCACGAGGTTTATGCGGCGACTTATTTGGGACGACTTGTCGCCACAAAAAAACCTTCTATATCATGTGAATTGATATAAATGCAGGGAGTACAAAAGGGGAAGATTGGAATAACAGTGAACACATTTTGGTTTGTGCCTTACAATGCAACAACTGAAAATATGGGGGCTAAAGATCGAGCATTGGATTTCATGTTAGGATGGTGAGTATGGTTTATAAAGGAAAATTGCAAATTAGTCCCTTAAGTAATGGTAATTCGCATTTTAGTCATGTAACTTTGTAAAGTAGCAGATTTTAACCTTATAGCAAGAAATAGCATTTCAGACGCGCAAGTATTAGAAGTAAGCAATTATAATCCCATATTTATCTGGAAACTAGGCTAAAAGTCCAAATATGTACAACACGCCATATGAGAAATCACAACTAGATCCATACATCCGTATTAGAGTTGGCGAAATCCAGTCCGACCCATGGGCCGGCACGACCACCCCTGGGTTTGGACCGGGTTGGGCTGCAATTCTCACCTTTCTTTTGTATTATTGTAACAAATAATAATCTTTAAGGATAATTACAAAAACTACCCCAGAGGTTCGAGTTAATTACCAAAAAAAACACAGGTTTTGAAAATTGCTAAAGTTTGATTCTGTATTACGCTTTACACCCTTCATAAGCAAAAACACTTCAAGCAGACCTTATATTTGTAAAAATTGTTACAATTATCCCCTTACATTTAACACATAATCAAACCTTAAGGGTTTTTTTTAATTTGCAAACATCTCTAGGTTTTCTGTAATTACATAATTTGTCCTTTAACTTGCACTTTTTACAAAAGAAACACAAATGTGTTTGAAGATTTACTTCTGCCAAATCAACAACAAAAAAAAAAAAAGTGAATATTTTCAAAACAAAACCAAGAATTTCTCATTCTTTTTACTTGTATGTAACATATTCAGGGCTATGGATCCAATAACATACGGTCGATATCCGAAGAGCATGACAACACGGGTCGGAGATCGACTGCCAAAATTCACCAAAGAAGAAGCAGAAATGGTGAAAGGATCATTTGACTTTCTAGGAGTCAACTATTACAGTGCAAGCTATGCTCTTCATATAGCTCATGATACTGATGATGATCATTTGAGCTATTTCTCAGATTCTGGTGCTATTTTCACAGGTCATTTTCACTTAATTGCATTATTATTTTCACATAAATAATCTCATTTGTGTGTATAAATTATCTTGTTATATCGTTCTAAGGCATAATTACAAAAACATCCCTGAGGTTTGTGCTTATTACAAAAAAACCCAGAGATTTTTGAAAATTATGAAAAACTCCTTGCGGTTTGATTCCTTCTTACATTTCCCCCTTCATAAGAAAAAAAGATATGACCCCCTGATACTTATAAAAATACTACAGTTACCCCCTTAAATTTAACGCATAATCAAACCTAATAGGGTTTTTTGTAATTTTGAAACATCTATGGGTTTTTTTTGTAATTAGCCCAAATTTCAGGGTGTTTTTGTAATTATCCCTTGTTCTAATTAATATACAGGAGAAAAAGATGGCATACCTATTGGGGAACAAGGTAGCACCAAGAGTTGGTACTACATTTATCCAAAGGGACTCCGAAATACTCTTCAATATATCAAAGAAAAATACAATGATCCCCTGATTTATGTTACTGAAAATGGTAAGAAAACAATGTTTTTTTTTTTTGCAATATTAAGTATATTATTCATTTTAATTCCAAATTTAAAACGGAAGACATAACTTGCAGGGCTCGACGAGGATAGAAATGATAATATACCAATGTCCGAAGCACTTAAAGACTACAAGAGGAAGGAGTACATCGTTGACCACCTTTGTTGTCTGCGTGAATCAATCGAGTAAGCTCTCCTTTTATTCTTTTTTGCGATAATTACAAAAACCACCCTAAGGTTTGGTTAATCACAAAAAAGACCTGAGGTTTGATTCTAATGTTAGAGGAATTTTTTAAATGTTTTTTGCTTATAAAGTGGGAAAATGTAAGACGGAATCAAACTTTAAGGGGTTTTCTGCAATTTTCAAAAAGCCTATGGATGTTTTTGTTATTAGACCGAACCTCAAGGGGTTTTCTGTAATTATCCCTTCTTTTTTAAAACTTCTTTCCTAAATTAACTAAAACTTTTCTGTAACTAACATTTTAATTCTTGCACGAATACATCAGGAACGACGGTGTTAATGTGAAGGGATACTTCGCATGGTCATTAACGGACAATTTCGAATGGATTTCTGGCTATTTAGTTCGATTTGGACTCCATTACATCGACTTTAAGAACAACTCTCTCAGAAGATATCCTAAATATTCAGCACAATGGTTCAAAAGTATTCTTGAGGAACGAACCGAAAAGCCTCAATCAACTAGAATCTCTGATCAGTGATCAGTGAGATGGTAAAAAGATGTTCTTGAATTGTTGTAGTTTTACTATTGTTTTATTGGCAGAAAAATAAGGCAAGGGTGGTTATTATTTGTATGTTTTCCCAACCATAAATAATTCTGAAGTATTATTATTTGTATGTTTTCCTAAATAATTTAAGGGATAATTACAAAAACACCACTGAGGTTTGGGCTAATTACAAAAAAACCCAGAGATGTTTCAAAATTACAAAAAAAAACCTTTAGGTTTCGGTTTGTCTTAAATTTAAGGGGGTATTGTAAATATTTTTCGTAAATGTCAGGTTTTTTTTGGTAATTTTCAAAGAACTCTGGGTTTTTTTTTGTAATTAGGCCAAACCCCGGGGGTGTTTTTGTAATTATCCCATAATTTTAATCTAAAGATATAAGTAACAGCTAAATCAACATGAGACCAGCAAAAATTGAAAATGAGGAGCAATCAGAAGAGATTTATTGCTGAATTCGATTCACGACTAAAATCAGTAAACAAGCAAAAACATCGAAAGCTCAGGATTTCTGACCTGTCGAACCGATAACGCATGCAAATGTAGTTTTTTTTCAGTAGTCTTCCTGTGTGATATCCTGGAAAACCTGCAACCTGTTCCTCCGTTTTATCGTTTTAGTAGAACTAAAATCCTCTTGCCCTTCAAAGTTCAAAACTTTCATCGTACTTTCTGTTTCTGGCTTGTGATTCTGATCGAAACACAAAGAACGCCTCACAGATTGGTTGTTCGTCGTTTTCCCTGGTTGAGTGAAGTATCCACTTCCAAGATCAATCAGCTCAATCTCCTGGCTTAATTTCTCAGCTTGATGATTTGGCAAATTTGGAGTCTCGGGTATTATTATGTTAGAGTCCATATTCTCATCGTTAAACCCTTCTTGTTTCAACGAACCAAAAGAAAAACCGCCCGAATTTCTCCACCTTCCGAACGTTTGCTCATCTTCTTCAACCATATCCGCCCAACTCTTTTTATGTTCACTTGTTTTTTTCCAACCTGTCTGAAGATTCAGATTTTCCTCGTTTTTAGCATCTGATGAACATCGGCCTAAAATCATCGTGTCAGAGGCTTCTTTAGCTTTTTTGACGTCGTCTGAAGGCTTATCACATTCTTCGGTGGTAGATTTCTGGCAATCATAAGCCGAACACTTCTCTGAAAATTGTACTACATTTGGCGTCACATTATAAGCGGTAGAAACGTAGTTAACATTTTGGTTCACTAATGACTGCGCGTTTTCACTATTCGATCCAAAGGACAATTTCCGAGCACGTGCATTTTCGGTCAACACGCCCCTTTTTGGATCGCCAGACCATAAACATCTCCTTGGCTGTGTCAACGGAACTTTTGGAATACTCCGGTTGCAAAACGAATCTTCTTTTCCCATATTAGGCTGATAATTGTTTCTTCTCCAATCAAAATCGGCCCTTTTTTCATACGGAAATTCAGTAAACGCCTTACCATTCGTTTTGTTGGCACACAAAGGCAGGGGAGAGTTAGCATCACAACATCCTCTAGCTATCCCAGATTCATTCTTAAGTTCTGTTTGGCTCATAGGCTTATTAAGAACGCGCTGCGACTCAAACTCGGCCAGCATTTGAGAGGCACGCTCGTAGGACTTAACGTGCGATTCATCGACATGGCCGTTTTCTCCTCTAATTGCTTGGAGCAGAAACTTGGCTTCTGTTAACTTGTTCAGGTGCATTAAGCATATTGCTAAGTTGCACTGCTTGTTCTTATCCGATTCGAATGACAGTGCTTTTCTGCAACATACCAACATTCATATGACCCTCCGAATTATAAAGGATATATAATTACAAAAACCTCCCATAGATTCGGGCTAATTGCAAAAAAAAAAAAAAAACATAAGAGTTTTGAAAATTGCAAAAAGAACCCATTTTCCTCGTCATAAGCAAAAATACGTTTCAACAACCACTCTGATATTTATAAAAATATTAAAATTGCCCGTTAAATTTAAGACATAATCAAACCTAGGGTTCTTTTTGTAATTTTGAAACATCTCTGGATTTTTTGCAATTAGACCAAATCTCAGGGGTGTTTTTGTAATTATCCCGAATTATTATGATGAGCATTCCAGTAAGTTTCAAGTATAAAAATTCAGATAAATAATTAGAAAGATACCGGTAATGTTCTTCCGCGGACTTGTAATCTTTGTTCTGCATGTAAGCCCAAGCTAAGTTCCCTAACAACCTGCAGTTATATTACGAAAAGGATACGAATCGTTCAAATGGAAAAAGAACTAAATGCGTTTGTTCATGATTTGAAGTAATAATAACGAACATACGAACCTCGAATACTCTTTTTCAACCGTGATCTGAACCTTCTTTCCTTGAGATCTTGCCATCTTTGTTCTCTTCCCGCCAAAAGCCATTCCTTCTTCCACTTGCTTCAGTTTTAGTCGAAGCATTTCAATCTCTTCCTCTGTCCTGCCAGATTGCTGCATTAACAAGAATATTAAGGGAGTGTTTGCAAAAACTTCTGCTTTTAGAAGAAGTGATTTATTGTAGCAAAGCAGAAGTAGTTGAAAATCAGAAGTTGGTAGAGTTTGCAAATAGAATCATAAGTTGAGATCACCCATCTCCCTGTTTTTAGATTTTGATTAAATGAGGTAGAATCGAAAGTTGAAGTTGGCATTTCCAAACATTAAAAAGTGCTTTTTCCAAGCCAAAACGGAGCTTTTTTCTAATGATTGCAAACACTCCCTAACTGAGACTTGTACTTTCATTGTTATTTCATGGGATAATTACAAAAAGTACCCCTGAGGTTCTAATTACAAAAAGAGCCAACTAACTTTTAAAATTACGAAAAGTACCCTGAGGTTTGATTCACTGTTAAAATTAAGGGGTAAACTACAATGTTTTTATAAATATGAAGGGGGACTTTGAAATGCTTTTGCTTATGAAGAGTTTAAATGTTAGACAAAATAAAACCTCGTGGATATTTTTGTAATTATAAAAATTAGCTGGGTTTTTATGTAATTAGGTCAAACCTCAAGAGTACTTTTTATAATTAACCCTTATTTCATTGATCATCCGACTATTATTAATGACTCAACGAAACATCTATAAAACATCGATCGTATTCGCTATCAAAAGCATTTGCGGTATCAAACAGTCAGACTAATGATATATACTTTACCTTATACAGTTCAACCAATATATTGTCGAGCGATTCTTGAGATTCAGGCGGACAGAGATGGCGAAAGGATTTAATGGCTTCTATCGCCTCATCCGACCGATCCAATTGTTTCATGACAACAGCCATGTCCTTTAAAGCACTATCAACACGATCACCGGAATTTATTGCTGCCCAAAACAGGGAAATAGCCCTGCTTGGATCCTTGTCTATCAGCTGTTATTGAACATTTTTCATAAGTAAATTACTAACAAATACAACAATCAAGAATTGCATATCATCATAGTTTTCCAAAAAGTGAGTATGGATATTTCATAACCTTTTATTATTGATCAAAATGGGGGGAAAACATGGAATAGCAAAAATTACAGAAATATAACCCATAAATTAAAGGGATAATTACAAAAACACCCCTGAGTTTTGCGTTAATTACAAAAAAACAGGGAATAGGGATGTTTTGTCTTAAATTTAAGGGGAGTAACTGTAATATTTTTGTATATGTCAGTTTTGAAATATTTTTGAAAATCACCGAGAAAAATGTAAGACCGAATCAAACCTCAACGGTTTTTTTGTAATTTTCAAAGAACTCTGTTTTTTTTTTGTAATTAGCCCGAACATCAGGGGTGTTTTTGTAATTATCCCTAATTTAAAACCCATAAAATTTAGGAAGAACCATAATCAAAATCAAAATCCATACTCAAAAAACAAAATCAAAAATCAAAAACCAAAGGGACAACAAGAACTCACAAATACAGTAATCAAGAACAGTAGCAATACATAGTTTTTCCAAAATGGGGAAAAAAACACGGTATAGCAAAAATCACAAAAATAAAAAACCCATAATTTAAAACCCATAAAAATCTAGGTATCATCAACCAAAACCCATGAACAACAATCAAAATCAAAACCCATATTGACAAAAAAAAAAAAAAAACAGGGCAAATCAGCAATAAATTACATACCTGAACATGTTTTGCTCTGACATAAGGCGAGTCCCCAGAAGGGACCTTGTGAATGACATGAAAAAGATCACCTTTCGACTGAGGAGACTTTATTGCCTTCTTCTCCGACCATGGCATCGCCGGAGAACACCGTCTCGTCCTCCATGTCGGCGGCGGCGTCAAGAAACCCCTTGGTTGAGAACAGTAATCGCTGTTTTGATGATCGATGCCGCTAATACTCGACATTGCGCTTTTTCTTGATGAACCCTTTTTAAAATTCCTTTTCTTTTTCAGAAAATCCTACAACTGGGATAAAGGGATTATTATAAACTGATCAAGAAAAAAGTGTTTCTTGAAATAAAGAAGAGATTTTTAGTTCTAAAAGTGTAGAATATTTTACCTTCAATTATTCTGGAAAAGGGGAAGAATGAATCAAGAAAAATATTCAGTGGAGAAAAAGAAATTAATCCGGTTGAAAATGGTGAGAGAAAATAGAAGAGAGTGATCATCAGTGAGGAAAAGAGGCGAGTACTAGCCGTTAATATAAGTGTCCGTTGGTAAACAAGGCGTCTCCTTTTTTACTTTTTATCTTTTTATCTTTTTTTTTTTCAATTTTACCCTTTTTTTCTTTATATTATACACAATTTATTTACCCCACTCCCGTTTTTTTTTCTTTGTTTTTTGAACGAGCCCCACAATCCCGTTGGGTAAGTTTCCATAAAAATTCTTTTCTTCCAATATTTGAATATTATTTGAATAAGATATGGTATTATTATCATAAAGATAAAAGAGTAAATTCAAATTGACGTGATTTGTACTTAAAAAAAAAACTCACGAGTAATTGGTGATGCCCGAGCGGGGCTGGACAATAATGTACACGTGGCGATTCAAGATCTGCCTACGTGAATCGATTAGAACCTGATACCGAGAAGGAACTTCAGGCCGATCAGAGCCTAGCCGAGAAGAAAATCGCTAAAAAGCTATCATAAAAAAGTCAATGGCGACCGAGCAGAAACTCCGGTGGTCGAGATTCCTGCCACCTGACAGTACCTCGTCAAGACAATACAGGAAATAATGTTTAATATTTGTCATCCACGGACCATGCAAGCCATGCACAACAAGGGAATGACAAGTGTCCAACTCAAATTGTAAATATAATGATTGCTAGTTCAATAAATGTAATTACGACCGACCAAAAATCCTGCTCGGCATATTAAGAAAAGAGCATTTCATTCTATCCTTTTTATTTTCCAGCTATTATTTAGGTAATTTATTTCTCTTTGAGCAAATATAAGCATCAGTGATTTTTTTTTTCGAATTGTTTTCAATCATACTTTACTTTCTCATACAGTCATACTCTAAAAGGCATACGATAGAGTCAACCGTGATATAATGTGGCGCGTATTGGAAAAAAAGAGGAATAAAAATAGCCTACATAGATGCCATAAAAGATATGTATGATGGTATAACAACATGTATTAGACACTTACGGGAATATCTAGTGAATTCCCAAACACTTTATAGGTTTGCATTAGGGATCTTCTCTAAGCTGCATACCTTTTTATCCTAATAATTGATGAAATCACTAAACACTTACAAAAATCCATCTCTCGAATGTATGTTATTTGCGGATGATATAGTTTTAATTGATGAAACAAGGGAAGGAGTAAATGCAAAATTGAAAGTTTGGAGAGAAGCACTAGAATCAAAAGGTTTTACTATAAGTAGGGCTAAAACAGAATACATGGAATGCCACTTTAGTAAAAATAACAGGAACAATGAGATGAAGGTTAAAATTGATGGACATGAAGTGAGTATAACAAAGGGTTTTAAATACTTAGGATCTATAATTGAAGAGAACGGAAAAATCAATAAAGATGTCACACATAGGATCCAGGCGGGTTGGAATAAATGGAGGAATGCATCTTCTATCCTTTGTGACCGTAAAATACCATTAAAATTGAAAGGGAAATTTTATAAAACGGCCATAAGGCCCGCAATTCTTTATGGAGCAGAATGTTGGGCGACTAAATATGAACACGGACAAAAAATGAGGGTAGCAGAGATGAGAATGCTAAGATGGATGTGCGGACACACTAGATTAGATAGAATAAGAAATGAACACATTAGAAACAAAGTGGGAGTAGCACCAATAGACGAGAAAATTAGAGAAACACGATTAAGATGGTTTGGACATGTTTATAGGAGACCTTTAGATGCACCTGTGCGACGTTTAGAAGGTAGAGAATCACTCACACAAATCAAAAGAGGAAGAGGTAGACCTAAAAAGACTTGGAAAGAAGCTATTAAACATGACATGTTATACCTAGAAATAAACGAAAATATGGCTTATGACCGTAAACGATGGCGCGATATGATCCGTATAGCCGACCCCACGTAGTGGGATTAAGGCTTAGTTTGTTGTTGTTATTGTTGTAATTCCTTTAAATTTTTGTATTGTTGGGGGTTTACCTACAAATATTCTTGGTTTCAACAAAATTAACCTACAAAAAAATTTGTTGGTTTCAAACGTGCAAGACAGAAATTTGTGTAAGACGGTCACACGGTGTGTCAAAATGCACTTTTTACACAAAAAGTATCATCCGTTGTACTGTGCAACCGTGTTACAAAAGACCTGCTCAACATACAAATATTCTTGGTTTTTCTATGATGAAAAAATTAACTCTATAATACAACTAATAAAACATCTCAAGGCCCCTTGTCATAGGAAAGTAAAATCAAAGGTGGGTCAAAACAAAAGCAGTAATAATAATAATAATAAGGAATAATTACAAAAACACCTCTCAGGTTCGGACTAATTACAAAAAAAAAAAAAAAACAGAGATGTTTAAAACAAAACACCCCTCAGGTTTGATTTTGTCTTAAATTTAAGGAGGCAATTGGAATATTTTTATAAATGTCGGGGGGTTTCGGAAATATTTTTTGCTTATGAAAAATATAAGACGACAGAATCAAACCTAAGGAGGTTTTTGTAATTTTCAAAACCTCAAGGTTTTCTTTTGTAATTATCCTAATAATAATAATAACAACAGCAGAAGAAGAAAAGAAAGAAAGTCATTAGACAGAACAATGAGCTCAAATAAACATTATTTCCCTGTTCATACTTCATTAATTCCCTGTTCTAACTTCTAAGGTTGTCATCCATCTGGATGATTAATTTTGATGATCTTAACTAACTAAGCTCATCCTTGCCACAGAAATAATGGCGAAAAACACACGAGAAGTCCTTCGTTCCATGATCTTCGTTGCAAAGTTGCGTGAATCTGCAGTGTAAATTTGAGTACATCAATAAGATTCATCAATTATAACGCAAAAATATGGTTCGGTAGTCATTTCAAAGGGAATGAAAGTTACAAAAACCCCCCTTAGATTCGATTCCGTCTTACATTTTCTCCATTCATAAGCAAAAAAACATTTCAAAAAGACAAAGTAAAACCATAACATTTATAGAGGGGATAATTACAAAAGACCCCCTAAGGTTTGGGCTAATTACAGAAAAAACCCAGAGATGTTTCAAAATTACAAAACGCCCCCTGAAGTTTGATTATGCCTTAATTTTATGCGGTTAACTGTAATATTTCTAGAAATATCATGGGGTTTTTGAAATGTTCGTTGTTTATGAAGGGAGAAAATGTAAGATGGAATCAAAACCTCACGGGGTTTTTTGTAATTTTGAAACATCTCTGGGTTTTTTTGTAATTAGCCTAAACCTCAGGGGTGTATTGTAATTATCACTTTAGAGAATATCACAATTACTGAATTACCCCCTTAACACAAAACCGAACCTAAAGGGTTAAGCCGGAGACTAAAGGATTTTATCTGTCATGTCATATAGGATAAAAGCAAAAATGAATTCATCGAGAACTCGGCTTATTCGGCAAAATATGATTCCCAAGGTTAAACAGGCCGAAGACTGTTCTCAAGGAAACTACATCTTTTGGCTATAGAATAACCGAATGGAACTTACATCTCTTCGGCTAAAAATGTCATCGGACTTCTGGCGCCAACATCTTTAGCTGATGCTGCTGCGAGGTTTAGGTCTTTAGCCTACATACCAAAGAAAACAACAGAATGTAGTTATGGTCAATTTATTGTCCGAAAAACCTGTCAATTATATACAAGGATTGAATCAAAATACCATTAGTTTGGTAGAAAAGCCACCATCATAATTTCTAGAAGCCGGCACCCCATCCATCACTCCAGGCACGGGATTATAAGTATCGCTGTCAAGGATAGATATAACATTCTAATCAGTAATAAAAATCATCGAGGGGTTTAAAAAGCGTCCGTTAACATATGTCATGCAAAGATCCAAAGCTAGGACACAATTTTGAGTACTCAATTCTATGCCGATAGAGATCACCATTGTTAGGCAAGATTTATTTTACCGAGGCATCCTTCCATTTTAGTTTCAGCTGAAACAATGATCTATCCCAGGATTATCATTTAAAGCCATTAGGATCTGTAGATCTTGAGTTCATATGTGAAAGAATAATAGCCCTAGATTATGGGATAATTACAAAAAAAAAAAAAAAACTGAGGTTCGGGCTAATTACAAAAAAAAAACCAATGGTTTTTGAAAATTACAAATATCCCATTGAAGTTTGATTTTGTCTTACATTTTCTCTTTCAAAAGCAAAAAACATTTCAAAAACCCCATTGACATCTATAAAAACATTACATTTAACCCCTTAAGTTTAAGACAAAATCAAACTTGAGGAATGTTTTTGTAATTCTCTCGGTTTTTTTGTAATTTGCCCAAACCTCATGGGTGTTTTTGTAATTATCCCCTAGATTATTATAACTTATATAGATTTTTTTATAGGTTTGGGTTGGATTGGAATTCTATTAAATATAGGATCCGTCTCATGAATTATATCCATGAGACCGTCTCATAAAAGTTTTTGCCTTTTGTTGTTTTCCAGATACAAAAGGCTTTTCTAAAACTTCATTTTCGAAGAAACCCAAATTTAATAAAATACCTTTTCTAACATTTTTTTCATGTATCAACAAAAACCTAAAAAGACAACTTGAAGAACCTAAATATAGAACACAGTCTGATTTTCCTTGATTTATGCCGGGAAGATAACCAAATAGCATATTACCTACTCCAGCATCGAGCACTTGACGAGTTAAATATCTTTGTCAAAGTAGTGGCTGTTATGCCCAATGACTGACCAAGTGCAAAGGCTTCCGAAACCCCAAGCATACTCACAGCCATCGCCAGATTGTTGCAAATCTTTGCTGTCTAGACAGAGACAAATTTTTCGGGAGGCTAACATATCTATCAGAATGTTTTTTAGTGTACATATGCCACAAGCACTACAAGAAAAAAACAGTTTACCTACAGAAAAATCTGTAGGTAAGTATTAAGAAAATTGTAAAGTGTAGGTAAAATCATTATAGGTAAAACCATTGTAGGTAAATATACAGAATCTAAAATTGTTGGTAAATACCTACAGAAAATCTGTCGGTAAATTGAAAAACTGTCGGTAATTTGTCGGTATAATTTGGGGGAAAATAATATTTTTTATTATGTAGGTATTCTGTAGGTAACTGTAAAATTTAGTGACAAAATCATTTATGTCGGTAAACTGGAATTTTCTTGTAGTGAAGAGGGTGTAAATATTATTTTCTTCTGCAAGCAAAGTAAATATTTCTTAAAAAAATGACGGACATTCTAAAAAAAATGACTTCAGGATTAAATTTACGAATACTTCAGAGGTATCTTATCTTCTGCACCTATCTAATTTTGTTATTTATTATCTTCATGGCAGCAAGTTATTAAGAGGTTTGGTTTGTTTTCTTAAGGTAAACAACGTACATAGACGATAAAGGCTCAAGGACAACTTCGTAATTTCTTAAGCTTTAAATGGAAATAACTTTGAATAGATATATCAAAACTTTTACAACTCAAATAAACAAGAGGACCAGCCTTGCAAGCAAGAGCATACCGAACCATTTCCTGGACCACCACAGTATATAATGTTTTTGCCCATCGAGAGAAACAAAGGCTTTGCAGACCTGTAAGCTTCCTCCGAGCCACCAACCTGATAGATATGCATATGATGGTATCAGTTCAAGATTGGAAAAATCCATTTCAAGCAGCAAAATCTAGTTGGCATCCTCAACACGTCAATATCATCATTTTGGAATTATGATCAACACATCAATTACCAAAAAGAACCATCAATTGCGACCAATGGACTCGATAGATGTTTCTCAACTGATTTCATAAGGGATAATTTATAAAAAAAAAAATAAGAGATGTTTCAAAATTACAAAATACCACCCCCTCAATTTTGATTGTCTTAAATTTAAGAGAGTAATTGTAATATTTCTATAAATGTCAGGGGGATTTTTGAAATGCTTTTTTTGCTTATGAAGTGGGAAAATGTATACGGAATCAAATATCAAGGGGTATTTGCAATTTTCAATAACCTCTGGATATTTTTGTAATTAGACTGAACCTGGGGGTTATCTAATTAGACCACAATCACATCGAAGAACCACTTGCGAACAAATCAAGTCAGTAATTTTAAAAAAGCTTCGATAACAATACCATGAAAGTGAGTGACCCGGCCTCAGCTGATAGAACACCTCCAGATACAGGAGCATCCAACATAACAGGACCTATAAGTAAATAAATAATCAATGGTTCATCAAACCAAATACCAATCACCGTCTATGTTTTACTTCGCCATATTCCACAGTCAATTTACTATAAATATCAGCTAGCAAAAACCCACATAAATATGACTGATCCGATCATGGGTCAAGAAAGATGAGGCAAATCAATTATCTAATCCAAAAAAGTTTGATATTTAGTATTCTGTTTAAAATTAAGCAAGACATAAATATGGGTTCTCAGAAATTAGGACTTAACACCACTTATCCTAATTTTTTTTTTTTATGAAAAAGAAAAAAAAATTAGGACTTAACACCACCTTTTGATAGAAAAGAGCAAGTTTCATTAGAAACAGTTACGAGGGAACTAATTTAGGGATAATTACAAAAACACCCTTGAGGTTTGGGTTAATTACAAAAAAAAAACAGACATGTTTCAAAATTACAAAAAACACCTTTAGGTTTCGTTTTGTCTTAAATTTAAGGGGGTAACTGTAATATTTTTGCAAATGTCGGGGTTTTTTTTGAAATGTTTTCGAAAATCACCGGGAAAAATGTAAGACGGAATCAAACCTCAAGGGTTTTTTTGTAATTTTCAAAGAACTCTGGGTTTTATTGTAATTAGCCCAAACCTTAGGGGTGTTTTTATAATTATCCCACTAATTTACTAAAGGAGCAAGTCTTGCAGGAACAGAAAATGCCTACAGCATACACATTTTGTCTGTGGACCAAATAGATAACCGTACAAGTGATAAAATTGATGGTTAAACAACGTTACAAGTACCTCTGCCTCTCTTTATATTATTATTAGAAACGGCTACAGAAAGCTTTCTGGATGTTTGAGGATCAATCGTAGAGGAGTCTATGAACAACCGCGACCTAATCAGGTCACCACCATTAAGCATACCTTTTGGTCCCGTGTAAACATCCATCACCTACAAAACAAGCAATTTTCCAGTTTGGTTTTCGTGTATTTATTGATTCAGAAATGTTTCTTAGCAACAAACAATTAACACATCTTAAGACAACAACCACATAGCTTCGACTACACTGGACGATTACATATTGACGTAGCAACTTACATGGGAGGAAGACGGCAACATAGTAATTACAGCATCGCTAGCTTCAGCAACTTCAACAGGTGATTTTTTTGTAAGAATACCTTTCTCGGAGAATTTCTTCATGACATCGTGGTTTCTGTAATGAAAGCAGAATAGAATAAACCGGGCTAAAAAATGTTAAAGCCATCACAAAAAAATTAAAACCAGAACTGCTAACATTTAACCCACTGCAAAAGCATATATCAATCATCGAAACTGCGTCTATGAAAATCCTCCGAACGATTTTTAGTCACTTCCATCATCTCCGTTCAAAAAGACAGTTCATGTACTCATGCAATGTTATAAATAAGTTTGAGCACAGAAGAAATAATAAGCCAAGAAAAGGGTAGACAATACAATTAAAGAAATATTCGAATTAAACAAAATTACACATCATGGACCACAACATTGTATCCGGCTTTAATCAAGTTATCGGCCATCCGAGATCCCATGTTTCCCAGTCCTATGAATCCAACTCTCTGTAACATAAACAAAAAATCATATCAATCAGGTCAACAAACAACAACAACAAAATATGTATCCGAAAACCTTATAATATTTCAGTGTGAAAATGCAGGGAAAACCCCAGTTTCATACTCAAGAATATACACCATCAATACCCAAAAAATTTAATCAGTTTCAAGGCAAAGCAAAGCTTACTTCAAATGTACTTCTTTTCATTCTTTGGCTATTCAGACTTTACAGAGATTTATTTTAACAGTAATATTGATTAAACCAGAATATTATGCAAAAATTATGCAATAGCAAAGAAACAATAACCAATTTTTCTTATTAAGGACTACATTTATGAAAACCAGAACACAAGTAGACTAAAATTCACAAACTTTTTTGAATAACCCCATTACCAGAAACTAAATAACACAAACTAACAACAAGTAATCAACCTCAATAAGACTCAAGAACACATCTGATCATCCATTCAAGAGTTCCAAGAATTTGAGAAGTTTCAGAAAAAAAAAAAAAAAGAAAAAGAAACAAACATAAACCTACTTCGAACTGAGATTGAACAGATGATGAACAAAACATGCGAGCCCAAGAAAAGTCTGAAACTGAAAATGAAGAAGAAGTGAAACTGGGCGTGCGCTTGTTGAGGGACAAGAGTAATCTCAGTCTGGAACTATTACAAAACGCCATTCTTGAGTTTCTTGGTTTTCTTTTTTTTTTTTCTCTATGCCAATAGAGAACTTTTTTTTTTCTTTTCTTTAAGAAGGGTGATAGATACAATAGTTGTTTATTTATTACACAGAGCAAATTCTATATATGCAATAATCTCCTGTTTATTTATTACCCATGGATGGTCTTTTGTGAAATTTATTATTTAGGAAACCTTAAAAAACCGTGTGCTTAGTTGAAATTATTTTCTGTTGTTGTCAACGAGTAATGTCCCCATTTGGACCTATGAAACACGGACATTTTTGTGAGGATAGCATTCTCGTATCGTATCAGATACGATATTTTATCAGATACTATATGGATACTTCATTGATATAATTTGTTCTATTAGTGTTTTTTTGTGTGTTTATTTGAGTTATCACATTTCGGATTTAAATATTTATGAAATTTTAGTTTTTATACTTGAAATATTGTTTTTTCAATTGTATTTAGTGCATCTATAAATTCAATAAAATAAAAATATAAAATTTTATATCTATATATATATATATATATATATATATATATTGTACTTTTGTTCCGTACATGTGCCCTTAAAATTTCAAAACATGACGTATTTCCGTTCCACTGTCATATTATACTTGTGCCCTTAAAATTTCAAAACATGATGTATTTCCATTCTCGTGTCGTATCATACCCGTGTCCCATACCCGTATCATTACTTCATAGTTCATAGATTCGAACAAAAGTTTTCTCATATTGTTGTCTTAGAATATTTATACCAAAACTATTTTTTTAAATAAAGATGGAATATTATTTTCTTTTGTTTTAACGTTTGTTTGCATATTTGAATTTTATTTTTCAAATATTTCAAGGTCAATTTTTCATCCTCTAACACAAAAAAAAAATCCAGACTAGTTACCAAAAATTGCTGCTCTTATTTAACTAGCCTGCATGTATAAATATGAAAGACTCATTTTTTTTGTTTTTTTTAGAGGTGAAAGACTCATTTCGATGATTCATAATTAACCAAAACGTTCTTTTAATAAATTAGGAGTAACGGTTGGAGAGAAGATAATAAATTTCAAAGAAACTGAAAGGTATCAAATTCGAACCCCGATCAACAGCTGTAAGGGTAAGTGATACTACTAATTAACCAAAACTTGAAAGGGTCAATCTTGATCTTCAAACTCCAACCTTTTCAAGGGCACCTCATCAATTGAAAGGCAAAGCTGGTACAATCAAGATACATACCAATTTACAACAATTGTTGAAAAACAAAAAATACCCAAAAAAAAAACACTAAATTCCTAGTTCAACTACTGAAAAAAGGGGACCTCAATGAGCTATTCCATCCCCAATTCACGTTTTTTTCTTCACCAAAACAAAAAAATTAGCAAGCAAACTAAATCGACGAAAGATCCTCGTATATCGTCTTAATACCCGGCCTATCAGACACCGAACGAACACATCGAAGAGCTATTCCAAGTACCTCCTTCATTCCTTTATCAGCCGCAGGGATGCTCGTCTCGGGTGCCAACACAGCATCAAAACATTCTGATCCCCGGCCTTCAGCCACCCTTAAACGAACCCAATCGGTCAAACCAACTCCTCCATCTGCACCAGAAACTACGTCGCCAGCACATTTTCCCGTGAGAAGTTCCAGCAAAATAACGCCAAAGGCATAAACGTCTGATTTGAAAGACGGTAGGGGTTTTTTGGACGCAACTAGTTCTGGTGCTCGGTAACCCAAAACCCCAGCATCAAGAATTTGTTCTATGGTTCCCGATTGGGTCATGAGGCGGTGAAGACAGTAGTCGGCCACTCGGGCGTTGAGATCGGGTCCATCTAGTAGTACATTGGTTGCTTTCAGGTTTCCGTGAGGAACGACACGGTCAAAATGGAGATAGTTTAGGCCACGTGCAACGTCAACTGCTATTTTGAGCCTTTGAGCCCATGTTAAGGGTGGACCCTTTCTCCCGGGTCGATCTGCTAATAGTGGACTTGTTAAAAAGATACAAGGAACATAATCACATATATTTAACTTCATTCAAAAGATAAAACAAGATGAAAATGCATAAAAACAGAAAGCTACGGACCAAAAATAACTTCAAAAAATTTAGTTGAGTGAGGGTCTTGAAGATAATCAAAGAAAAATTAAGAACAGATATGATCACCAAGTCCAGAAGCAAAATCATGGTATAAAAAAATTGACCATTAAAAAGTTGAGAATCAAATCAGTACACACAAAAAGTTCAGAGTTGATAATGGTATAGAATATGTTTAGGGGTTAAAAAACTTAACTGAAAAGTCGCTAATTCATGCAGGTAATGAGGATCAATGGCACAAAACTTACATGAGCTTGTCTAATAAATATTTAACGATTATATGCATATCAGATCTTCACGGACCAACAGTGTTTAAACAAGCTTCATAAACTTGTTGATCGCAATCAGATTGATCAGATCCATAACCAAAAAAGATAAAGGACAAAGCAAACATTTATATAACAATCAGATCGCATGTAATCAATATCGTAACCACAGGAAGCATAAATTGCCTGAGAATTTAGTCAAAGTATTACCATAGAGAAAACTTGCAAGACTCCCAGGAGATATGTAGTCTGAAAGAATAAGCTTCTCGTGTTGTGTGGGTCCCCAATAGTACCCTCTCAACCCAACCACATTCGGATGTCTGATGTTGGCAAATTTCTTAGCTTCTTTAGCGAATTCCTTTCTCTGCTTCGCAACTCCTTCCCTCAACCACTTCACAGTCAAAAACATCCCATTGTCCAGAGTTGCTCTGTAAGAAGTCCCATGGCTGCTCCTTCCAAGAACTTCTGCTGGGGCCCTCGATAGTTCCTCGGCTGTAAATGAGACTGTATCATCTAGAAAGTAGAGCTCGCCCGCCAGCCGATCAGGAGACCTCACATCCAATCTTGAGAGGCTCTCTACAGTATACGAATCACCAGATTCAGGTGACCACGAGAAGTGGCTCGTCTTTGATGGTGAAAAACCGGTTATTGATGCCATTTTCTCTTCAGGACTTATTATCTCCGACGATGATCCTTTTTTAGATGTCACGAGATCCTCTGCTGATACAACCAACCCGGCTCCACCACGGTCTCGCCCACCAAAGCTAGAAGGATTTGTCGAAGCTTGGCGGCTGACGTTTTTGTTGGTTACATGTGGCGAAGGTTTTTGCGATATTCTCTTATAATGAATGAAAATGGCAAGAAGGATCAAAATGATCACAAAAGCCACACAAGAAACTATTATCACCACTTTGATGACAGTTTTCAAGTGTTTCTTACTTGGGTTTCCTGCTGGACTAGAGCCGGGAGGAGGATTTGGGAATTGCAAGTCAGAATTGCCGGGGTAGAAAGAAGACAGAGGAAACTTTCTCAAATTTTCTGGGACAACACCAGAAAGATGGTTATATGACGCATTAAAGCTTTGGAGACTGTTAGGTAAGTTCTCAGGCAGTGGCCCGGAGAAATTATTACGGGAAATGTCTAGTGAATTTAGGGTAGTGATGTCACCAATTGAAGTAGGCAGAGAGCCTGAGAAATCGTTTCCTCCAATATTGAGCATTTGAAGTCCGGTAAACGACCCGAGCCCATCAGGAAGGTCGCCGTTAAGCTGATTGTTAGAAAGATCAAGAACATGGAGATTTGAATCATTAGAGAGAGGTGAGAAATCAATATTTCCGGAGAGTACATTGTTCTGTAAGCGAAGTTCATTTAGAGTCGATGATGTTAAAAGAGTGGTCAAAAGAGGTCCACCCAACTGGTTGAAGCTGAGATCAAGGGTTATGAGTTTTGGGAATAGCGTGATGACTTTTGGGATAGAACCATTCAGGGAATTGCGAGAGAGGTTGAGATAATTTAAACGCAAAAATTGTGAAGTCACCTCCGGAATAGACCCTGTCAAATGGTTTTGACTGAGATCAAGGATTTCAACATTTCCCCATTTCAGCAGCCTAGTTAAGTTTCCTTCAAATTGGTTTTTTGAGAGGTCGATTACGGCACAGCTTCCAGTCAACAATGGAAGTTCACCAGAAAGATCGTTGGAGGAGAGATTAAGCGTGTGTAATGTTGTGGATGTAATCATACTTATGGGTCCTGTCAAGTAAAATAATGTTTTAGTAGTAGTTACTGCAAGATTGATGCGTCCATAGAACGTGAACAATAAATTTTCACAAAATCAACCGCTCAACAATCCTATGCTATCATACTAATTATTTGGCTATATGATAATAATTTGGGATAATTGCACAAACTGCCCGAGGTTTGGGTTAATTACCAAAAAAAAAACACAGGTTTTTGAAAATTAAAAAAAAAAACCTTGAGGTTTGGTTCTATACTATACTTTACTCCTCCATAAGTAAAAACATTTCAAACACCCCCTTACATTTGTAAAGATATTGCAATTACCCCTTTACATTTAACACAGAAACAAACCTCAAGTTTTTTTTTTTGTAGTTATGAAACATTTTTGGGTTTTTTTGTAATTAACCCAAATCTTAGGGGGGGTTTTGTAATTATCCCTAATAATTATAAACGACACTCAGTTCATTATACTCCAGAGCTACAAAAACGACATAGTAAGTTATAAATGCAAATAAATTTCCATTGCAGATGTACCTGACAGGTTATTCCCGCTTAAATCCAACTCCGTTAAGGTCAAAGAATCCCCTTTCAAAAGGTTGTTCGGAATTGAACCAGAAAATCTGTTGTTACCAAGTCTCAAGACTTGAAGATCATAAACAAAATTGAACCCGGGCAAATCCCCGGACAGCTGATTGTGACTCAAATCCAAAACCTTCAAGCTCCCAAAAGCCTGAGCTGCACCACCACTGACAAGTGATCCTGTTATCTGGTTGTAGCTGAGATTCAAATGCTTGACAGACGGCGAAATACCCACTAGAAACTTCTGTTCCTCCTTAGCCGAACTGACTAACAAATTCCCACTGAAATCAACATGACTTGCTGTCGTAAGTAGCAAGAATTCTGGATCGAATTTACCATCGAGCATATTGCCGTGCAAATCGAGCGCATCGAGCAGGGTCATAAGCTCAAACCCTTTTGGAATGCTTTTTGTGAACCCATTTAGTGACAGATTAAGATACACCAACCCTCCCAATCTCGTCAAAGACGAAGGTATCGGGCCAGAAAGGGAATTCGGCTCATGTCTAAAGATCGAATCGAAGCTAGTCCAATAATTTCATCTGGGATTGGGCCTGAGAAGTTATTTCCAGCCAATGATAGGTTTTTAAACTAGAAAGTCTACCAATCTCAACGGCAATGATGAGAAAAACAGATTGTCGGAAATATCCAGATATTCAAGGCTCTTGAAGTCGCCAAGGTTGTGAGGCAACTTGCCAGAAATGGAATTGTTCGACATTGAAAGTTTTACAAGCATGGTAAGATTTGAGAATACGCTCAAATCCGCATCAGCAGACAATCCTAGATTGTCAAGAACAACTGCCGCGACATTACCACCATTACACATAATCCCGTTCCAAGACGAAGGGCAGCCGTTGAAATCAATCGATTCATCATTCCACGAATCGAGCACAAAACCGGTTGGATCATGCTTGATTCCTTTCTTGAACTCTAGAAGTGCTAAGATATCCTGGGAAGGAAGCTGGCCCAAGGAGGATACAAAACAAAGACCAACAACAAAAAGCCTAAATATCCTCATTCTAACCCCAAGTAATAATAATATTACTAAGAATCAACCACAAATACCACTACCCAACTTGGAATTTACAGAAAATGTACTAGTTTATACAGCATTCAAGAGCAATACCACAGCCCAATGAGTTTAACAAGTATACCCAAACTGGATTTCAGAACTGTTCGAAGCTAAAACAAAGCCCAAACAATACTTACTTCCACTACAACAAGCATAAAAGCGAAATCTTACGCAGCGTAACAAGAATCAATGTAACACATTTTCGAACCAGAAAACGCCTTTAAGCACCAGAGTTCAGCAAATCAGACTAGGCAAAAGCATAAATGACTGTAACAAACAGCACCAAGTGAACCGCTTACAGAGATCTAACCATAGAAAATGGCCACCATTTCCTTTTTAGGCTTTACAAATAGAGGCTACTTTTTGAGCAAAAGATTGAAAGTTCAAATACAAACAATGCACTAAAACTGTCACTTGTTCAACAGATTTTAGAACCGTCGGGGTATTGAAAAGCAAGGGAAAAAGGGATTTTCAATCTGCATTGTAAAATGCACAGGAGATAATGAAAACGACTAACCCAGTAAAAGCTTTGGCCTTTCAAAACCCTAAGTCTAACAATGGGGGAAAAAAGCTCTTTATTAGCTTTCTGGTAATTACAGTAACAAAACCCCACTCTCTTTCTGTGTGTGATACACCAAAGAAAAGGTGATGCCTTTTGTCTCTTGTTAAATTGATATATTTATTTTATTTTTTTATTTTATATACATAAATAATAATTCTCCTACCAAAGACATGTGAGGCAGTGGGGGAAACCCAATACAAAAAACCCTTAATTATGTCTTCTTCCATACCATTCTTTGGAATTATACATGTACATTAAATAATATTTAAAAATAACAATGCAATTAAGCTCTAATATTAATTTATCTTTTTAATTATTGAATCTCAGATAATGCAAAAGAAAGAGTAAAAACCCAAAAAGGGGACACAAGAAAAAGAAGAGGTAATTTTAATTTGCCACAAATTATCCGCGTTTTTTTGTCCATTTAACTTTAAATTATTCAAATTTATTCCATGAACTTTGCAAGTTGTTGTATTTAGCCTATTATTTCTAAATTTACCCCTAGTTTTAATATTATTTTGTTTTGTCATATCTGAAAAGGGTATCATAGGCTAGACGGCTTATTGATGAAATTTCATGTTATTTAATATTATTTGTATATTGACTAACGCTAAGATTTTGAGAAAAAATAGATCCGAATAATTGTTCGCGATGTAATAATTACAAACAATCCGCATAGGTGAAATACAATAATTAGCAAAGTTGAGAGGCCAAATTAGAAATATTTATACGGATTGGGAGCAAATTAAAATTACTCGTAAAAGAAATAGTAGCGGGAAAACGAAATACGTAGTGGTTTTTATGCGGGAGTGTTGTGTAATTAGCGAGAAAATGTGGGATTTTCCCCGCCAAAAAGCAAGGGAATCTATTGTCGTGGTGGACGTCAAAGCGAATCATTAAATCTAGTTTTTAAGATTGTTTGGGATCCTTTTGTATGGAAACTGATGCTAAATAGCGAAAAAGAAAAAAAAAAAGTGAGATCCATATGGATTTAGATTGAGATGGAGATTTAGACAAAAAGTTTTAAAAGTTTTTTTTTTCATATTTTATTTTTCTTAGGGTTTATATTTATTTTTTTAGGATTTATTTTGTTTTTTGGGTTTATTTTTAATTGATTTGGATTTTTAGGATTTTTTGTTTTTTTTAGGGTTTATTTTTTATTTTTTAGGTTTATTTTTGTTTTTCGGGTTTATTCTTCATTGTTCATGTTTTTAGGGTTTATTTTTGTTTCTTTATGTTTCATTATTATTTTTAAATTTATTTTCATTTTTTAAATTTATTTTCATGGTTTATGTTCTCAAGACGGAGCCTTTAGGAGGTCCGTCTCATAAATTTAGATCCGTAACACCGTCTCACAAGAGACTTGCTCAAAAGAAAAAGATTCTAACAGCAGCATTGGGGATTGTTGCTGAGGTCAGTAAAATAATGGGCCCCACCGATGACCCTTTTGACTATTCACTTTCTTGGTGAGCTCGCTCACAGAGAATCCAAATAAATGCGACAAAATAGTTATGGTAAATAGAGTAATAATAATAATAATAATGGAAAAATCATAACATGTATTATGTATAGAGTGTAGAGTGTAGAGTTACAAGCTTCTACAAATATAACGGATAATTATAAATTTTACCCTTTGGGTTTTATCTAATTATAAAAAAAATTCAATTATCTTTTAAAATTACAAGTACATCTTAAAGTATTACAATTTACAAATACTCCTTTGAAATCTGCATTTTATAGGTGGTGCTATTCACATACTCTTTTTCTCTACATACACTATCATCTCTATAATTATAAAAATATCATTAATTTAAAAGACTATAATGTCTTGATACTTTAGATGGCACGATAGACTCAAATAATAGATGATAATTGGATGACACGATCATCCAAATGGGAGGGCACGATGACACGACCACCGTGCCATGTGGTATGATTGATGGCGGCCTATGGCAGGATGGCACAAATATTTAAACGGGATGACACGATCATCATGTCATCGTGCCATGCATATGAGTTTATTGAAGAAATGGTAAATTTAGGATATTGGGGTGGATTAAGTGATGGGTTTTTTTAAAAATTAGGGTGTTATATATTTAAAAAGCTGGTGTATTTTGAAGAAAATGAGGAGTGAATAGTGTCCCCATTTTATTTATTTCTTTAGTGAAATGGCATCATGAAAGATGGGAGATCTAGGCGATACTTATTGCCAATTTGTAAAATAAGAACAAATATCATACAAATATTTTAATTTTGAAATAATACTAAAGTTTTTTGTATTTAAACTACACTCAAGGATATTGTTTTGTAATGAACCCCAAATATAATTTTATTTCATATCAATTACTTAGTTTATTCAAATTAGTTGCATGCTCTAATAATTTCGACAAAAAAAAATTAGAATTGAATTTGGTGGGGAAGGAATGATGACATAAAAGGTGAGGTAGGTGAGGGTTTAATGAGAGAATTTGGAGATGCGTGGCACCTAGGGCATATTGATGAGCCAAATATCACATTTTCACAAGTATTAGGGAAGGTTTTGATGATATATGGTGTAAATGGTCCCACTTTACAACCAATAGGTACAACCCCAATCGCTGTAAGATGGGGATTGGAATTGGAGGGTATGATTAGATCTTGACGTGGGTACAACCAAGGTAGCATGGGCAGGGCCAACTTGGCAAGAATGATTTTTATAGAGGCTAGAGTTGGTAATGGGTTGAGTCGGGTTAGTGAGCCAAGTCGTAAAATCAACACGGATCGGGTCAGCACCGAAGTTTCATCAGGGCGAATTTATTGTGACCCATTCAAGCATATAACGTGTAAATTTGATTGGGCCATTTGGGTTTGTTGTTGGGTCAGGCCAAAGTAGATACAATTTTTTAGCCTCAAAAAATGGATTTCAGCATAACTCTATATATACGGCCTGGTTGGGCCCATCGAGCCGGGCCAATTTAGATTACTCTATTGTCGACGAGCAGATAAATGTTATTGAGACATGGAAATTGGTTGGCCCATCAGGGCGAGCCAATTTAGCTTACTTTATTGTTGACGAGCAAATAATGTTATTGAGACATGGAAATTGGAACTAACTCCCTCTTTACCTTTTTCTCTATCCTCTCTCTAGAAAAAAACCCCAAAAAAATCTAATCTTTCTCCTTTTTCCTCCCCCACCAGCCGCCTCCCCCTCCCTTGTTGCTTTTCTATGGAAGCTTGAATGCAGCCTGATTTTGTTTTGTTTTTGGCTCTTGCACCACCACCAAGGCCGGCGACGGGCGGATTTTTTTTGGTCGCCGGCCAAAACCTCGTGCGATTTTTTTTCCCTATTTCAAGATCCGAGATTATGGTGTTTTTTCGTGGTGGCAGCCAACTATTTGATGGTGGCAGATTGGCGGGAGCGGTGGTGTCGGGATGTGGCTGTGGATTTGGGGGAGGGAGATA
Organism: Rehmannia glutinosa; assembly: GCA_016081115.2. Taxonomy (NCBI): domain Eukaryota; kingdom Viridiplantae; phylum Streptophyta; class Magnoliopsida; order Lamiales; family Orobanchaceae; genus Rehmannia; species Rehmannia glutinosa. The sequence continues at coordinate 77,174,772 of CM071933.1, read as the reverse complement.
TCCTTTATTTCTTTGTTTGTTAGGTGTAGTTTTGTTTCTTAGTTTTTTTTTTATTTATTTTGTGCTTGGTTGTAGTTTTTTTATTTTCTTCGTGTATTTTCTTTTTCCAAAGGTTGATTTAGATGACTAAATCATGGCGGATCAATTTTTAATTATGTCGCAAGTATGTAGTGGTTGCTCGTGCCCGACTTGATTTTTTTTTTGTGTTACTGAGTCTCCTTTAAAGTCTTTGATAAGTCTCCGACGTGGAGTGGTTTAGTTTGGGATGGGTAGTTTTTTAGTCCATGTTGTTAATTTGAATTGGTCTTACTAATTCCCCGCTTGGCTCTTAGTTAGTCTTGTTGGCTCTTAGTCTGTTGGCTACGATTGTAGTTGTAATTTTAGTTTTTGAATTGTTATAATAAAATACTATCGTTCGACAAAAAAATAAGACATGGAAATTGGAATTAAAACTTCAAAACGTGGTTGCTTATTTTTTATTTATTATTTTTTTTTTTTTGCAAAGTCTCCGCCTAAAAGAAGAAATTATCCCAACATAATTGTTAGGAATTTTTTTTTTAACAAATATAATACTACTCACTCGTATTTTTCCGATCGTCATATAAGAAATACGACATCAATTGTCTTCATTACATTTTTACCAGTATCTAAAAAGCATTTGATCTATTTCAAAAAAAAAAAAAAAAAAAGCATTTGATCAAAATAACATTAATTGAAGTATATCATATTTTAAATTTTGAAGCAACGTAGTTGGCATGACAAAATTTGATCAAATTCATAACCAATGGGGGGGTTTTTGGGGGAGGTTTTTAGGAAAAAATCCTATGGAAAAAACCTCACACCATTGTGGTGATGAGGTTTGAGGTTTTTAAATACAAACCTGGTTTGTAGTTACAAACTAGGTTTTTTGTGGGGCCCATAAAAATATTGTGAGTGGAGTTTTAAGAAATGTAATGGAATTGTGGACCAAAAAAAAGTTGTAGGAGAATGGTTTTTGATTGTGGAGAATGGAATGAGGGTTTTTCTTTTGATGTGCGAACCAAAAAGCCAGCAGGTTTGTGGTAAAAACCACTGGTGATGCTCGATGGACAAATATATACAAGCCTTTACAAGTCATAATTATGTCGACCAATAAAATTGGTCCTGTGAAGTGAACAAATGAAAATATTCATTTGTGGTTATGGGCTTACTTATAAGGCCCATATTGGCCCCTTTATGAAATTTTATAAACCCGTTTCCGAAAATTTCGCCAACACAAAACCCAAATTATACTCGTCATAATCATGTTCACCATAAGTAACCGTTTAATTGAGAATTTTTGTACTAAAAAAATGAGAATTTTAGATTTACATAAAACAAAAGTGGAGGTAACAATTTTAAATGAGCCTATATTATGTAAATTTGAAAACCCCTATAAATAATTAAAAAATACCTCAAAATCAAATTTTGATAAATTTATTATTATGAATCTGAAAAATCAAATACAAACGAAACCTTAAATGGTAAGATTCAGTATCCAAGAAGCTTAAGATAGTTTAGTTAAAGCAAAACTCAGAGGAGACTCTCAATCATGTTACTTCATAAGTAAAAAAAATGGATAATTACGAAATATTAAAACCCTGAGATTTAGACTAATTATAGAACCATTAGATTGTTCAACTGTTATCGCTAACCCTTTATAAGAATATTGATCTGAATTCGAATCCGATACCTTTCAATTCATTTGAAATTTATTACATTCTCTCCAACTAATACCCCATTAATTAAAAAAAAAATCCGAAATATTTTACAATAACAAAAAATCCAAGTTTGATTTTGTCTTAACATTTTTCTCCCATTCTCAAGTAGAAAACATTTCAAATACCCCTTCATATTTATGGAAACACTACAATTACCTTCTTAGATTGAAGTCATAATCAAACTTAATGGACTTTTTTGTAATTTTAAAACATGGCCTTTCTGTAATTAGCCCAAACCTCAGGGGTGTTTTGTAATTATCCCAAAAAAATTCGTCGTGCAACAGGAAACAAACTCATTACAACTTATAACGTATGCAAAAATCAAAATGGCGCCCTTATAATCCAACATGCTAATGGCTAAGCCAAAGCATCTTGTAAAATGTCAAAGCTTTCCAGACAACAAACAAGAATGAAAGAATTGGACCCTCATTACAAACTTCTTCAAACAAACCTCAAAACAAACAAAAGACTTCAAAAGGTAGCAGATATACTAAAACCATGGCCATTTTGTCCATTCTCCACTTCACCTTCCCTGCTGGTTTACCATCTGCGAAAGTTCGTCGACACCAACGGCCATCGGATCCATCGGGTCCGCCACGTCACCATTAGCTTTCAACGGCTCGCCACTATCAGAATTCGCCACCTCAGATTCCCCCTCGTCGATCGGACCCAAATCCCTAACCATCGAAACGGAGTTATAATCCCCTGCATTGCTTCGTAACCAAGCCTCGTGAAGCTGCAACACGTATTCCAAGTGCCACAGAACTTCCCCCATCGTTGGCCTACTTTTCCCCTCGTCGGCAAGACACTTCTCAGCAATCTCACCGAATCTCATCAACGATTCTGGGGAATAGTTTCCTCTGAGCCGCGGGTCGAGAATTTTTTCGAGCGATTTCTCCCTTTGCCACCTCATCGCCCATTCCGCGAGATTGATCTGATCTTTCGGCAACGTTGGATTAATCACAGCCCGCGCGCAGACAACTTCGAATAGAACCACACCGAACGAGTACACATCCGACTTCTCCGTCAACTGTTGCCTCCTGAAATACTCGGGATCGAGATAACCGAAGCTCCCTTTAACCGCCGTGCTCACGTGCGTGTGCTCCAACGAGGGGCCTGTTTTCGACAGCCCAAAATCGGCCATTTTCGCCACGAACGTCTCGTCCAACAATATATTAGTCGTCTTAACATCACGGTGGATAATACCTCTCTCCGATCCCGTGTGAAGGTAATGTAGTCCCCGGGCTGCACCGATGCATATTTCTAAACGTTGCTTCCAAGTCAACGGCTGCGAATCACTCCCGAATAGATGACTCCGGAGAGTTCCATTAGACATATACTCGTACACCAAGATCATTTCATTCTGTTCGTCGCAAAACCCTATCAACGAGACGAGATGCCTATGACGTAATTTAGACAACATTTCGATTTCCGTCTCGAATTCTTTTAGGCCCTGTTGGGATTGGGGATTTGACCGCTTAACCGCCACGAGTGTACTATCATCGATCTCTCCTTTGTACACTTTCCCGAACCCTCCGACTCCAATCACTAAACTCTCGTCGAAATTATTCGTTGCTAATTTAATCTCCGTTAACGTAAAACGCCTCCCGGATCTAACGGTGCCTAATTGTCCGTTCAGATTCTGATAGCTAGTCGACCCTTTTGCGTTTACAACCGATCCGTGGAGGGATAAAGGCCGCCAGGCTGGCGGAATCTTCTTGGTATCATTTTCTTCTCTCTTTTTCTTACAGAACCAAACGATTAGCATAGATACACCTGCAAGAACGGCGATAGAAGCGATACCGGCTCCAATACCCACCCAAAGAATCAAGCTTCTAGAAGTTTTCCTCGCTTTCACATTATTATACGTCTGTACATACGCTAGATTGCCGTTACGACTAAGCTTGAAAACCTCCAAACCGTTTAAAAGAGCGTCCGTCCCAGCGGACCCTGTTGTAGTATCAGGACCGAGCTGTATCCAAAGGTTGTCATTTTTCGACGAAATAGAATCAATATAATCCTCGTGATAAGCCTTATTCATTCCTCCAGCCCGAACATAGACGTCAAAATTATCCGCAGCTGTTTTATTGTCTATGAATATCCTAAAAATCCTCTGATTCGGCTTATCGTAGAACAGCTCACAGAAATGCAAGCGCACTAGGTAATCGAAATCGGGGTCGATTTGCAGCTTCCAAGACATGTTAAACCTCTTCTCCATTACTTCAGTATTAGTCAAAGTTCTCGCCGTTTCATACACCACAAGAGGAGCCACAGAGGTGTCATTCGGGTTGGCGTAAGTAATATTCGACCGGTTTCTGATTTCCGAACCGGCATCCGCGTTGATCATGTAACCCGAATCTGTTTCCCACTTTCTCCACAACGAATCCCGCGAGGGTTTAACAGACGAGCCCCCAACGTTCAATCTATACATCGTTTCAATCCCTCGTTTGCTCAAGTTCAACGAGCTATTGCCGCCGTTTGCCCCAACACGACTCACCGAGTCAACAAACAGCTTATTTATTTCCGGAATAACTTCTATCGCATTCACGAAACCAAACGACCCTCTCGACGGGATAAAGTCGACGACAATCGAGTTGGTTTCGACAGAAAAGAAATACTCCTTCAATATATAATAGTAGCTAGAATTAGCTCTAGCTCCAGATCCCAGCAAGTTCAAATTCTTTTCAGAAATCTCACCAGGGACATTAAACTCAGAAACCAACTTCAAACCATTTGCCTCAACAGCAAAGTAAGATTCATTAACATTATATCCATCAAATGCCAATGGGCAAAAATGAAGCCTGAGAAAATAATCCCCATTTGGTACTTGAAAAGTATAATTCAAATCTTCAGTAAAAATTCTAGCATTTCTGTAAAGTGGCTCATGAACTGGATCACCATTAAATACATTAGTAGAGGCTTCAATTCCAGGGGAAGAACTAATTGTGACATTATTTCCAGGAGATGTATCACCAACCCATCTCCTTCCTTCTACATTTACACTTGAATTTGTCCCACAATTTATCAGATAAGACACAGTTTGAGCCTTAACAGAGAGTTTAAGCATAAACATAATCACCAGAAGTAATATTCCCATGTTCCCTGCTCCCTGGACCTTCATCATTCAAAAACCCAAGAACCCTTTTTCTTTTTTCTATTCACAGATCAAAACCCAATTCAAGAACTAATTTTAAGCACTGGAAGACAAAAGGGCATCAATTGAAAATATGCAAAAACCCTAATTTCCTTAGGAAAACCCTAAAAAACACAAACTAAACCCAAGTATAAACACTTACCTTTCATCAAAACACCACAAAGATTGAAAAAAACCCACAAGAACTGCTGAAATAAGCACTCACTTTCTTGGGTTAAATTAATGCCCAATCAGCAAGCAGATCTGAGCCAATAAACCCAAAAAGGAAGAAAGCCCACATAAACAAAAATAGGGGAGGATAAAAAAAACAGATAAGCTGAAAATCAACAAAGAGACTACCAAAAAAAAAAGAATATTGTTTTGCTGAAAAAATTATTGGAGAAGATGAAAAGAAAAGGAAAGGAGTTTGGGTTGGCTGGAAATAAATAAAGTTTCAAATACAGTCTGGAAAGAAAACATTCATGTCATATTGTAATAAAGTTTTGTTTTTTATTTTTGGGAAAAGGGGTCAAGAATCTTGTATGAGCATATCTGTATAAGCCAACTTTATTGCATTTAAAGTTTTTTTTCTTTGCTGTTTTGTAACAGCTTTAGTATAAATCAGCAGTCATTTACTTTAGCTGAGTTTTAAGAATTAATTAAAATAATTAATTTTTATTTTGTTTTTATCAATTTGAGAAAATTGATGTGAGTGGCTGGTGTTGGTGCCAGAGCATGGACCTCCATTATTTGGGGCTTTACCATCATCACATGGATTTGTCTGGAAGATAATCAACAGTGTAAATTATATTTTATAATTTTATGTTGATTCTCAAAATTGCCCCTGGTCTACAGTGGAATAAATAAAAGTATAATCTTGTCTTCTTGTTTTTTTCCGTACCTGTAGTGTACCCTTTCTGTACCTGGTGAGACAAAAACAAAACAACGCGGGATAAAAGAATAAAAACAAAATAAATTAGCTGCGATTTGAATGTGAGTTATTTTTTCATAAATTCGTGTCAGGATGTGTTTTTTTCATTTAAAAAATAAAATATATGTTTTAGATACGGTTCTAAAACGCGCTAATCGCTAGTGGGGCCTAGCGGCTAAGCGAAATTTAGATGAAATTGTCGAATAATAAGATAAACGGACGTGGGACGTGATGGATGGATCGGCCAAACGGTAATTGGTTTATATACGGAAATTTTTAAAACAATGATTTTAGATGTTTGTCTCCTACAAATTTCTTGAAAATACACTTTTTTTTTTACTTTTAAAATCACATAAGCACATTTTTAAAAGGGAAAAAAATTATATCAATTACAATCATTATGTTTTTTTTTTGCTATGTATCTAATATTTAAAAAATATGTATATGCATTCAAGATTTTTTAAAAAAATAATCATATTGAAAATTCAATTATTATTTCTAAAATTAATTTATCTTGCTCTTTCTTTAGAGATGTGATTTTTCAAGAATGAGTTGTCAAGCAAACACAGATAAAGATAATGTTTGGATTTATTTTAGGCATTTTAGATAAAGTATTTTTGGGAGAACAATTGAAAACATGATGTATTATTAGTGATGACAATGAGATGGGTTTAAAGCTCGACCCGTCTCATTTGGGGTGTGCTTTTTAAAGCCGTAAATGAAACTGAGTCGAGTTTTTTAAGCTGTAAATTGGTTGACAGAGAGTCTTTTATTTTTTTCCTAATCATTCCCATTTAGCTTTTTTTTGATTCAATGTTTTATGTAATATTTCTTTTAAAAATATATTTTTAAAAATATTTTATTGGCCTCATTTTCCAAGAAATTAATGTTTATACTATTTTATAGGTGTTTTTGAATTTAAGAAAGCTTTCTTAAAGATAAGTCAATTACAGGCTTGGAGGCAAAGGTGCAAAAGCAATGAGAATAGAAATCATTAGGGGCCCGATTTTAAAATTTATTAATCATTTATAAATAATTTATAAAATTTAATTTTTATATTTAAAAAATAGTAATTTTGAAAAAAAAAATATTATGTTGAGGGCCCCCCTAGTTCCAGTCCCGTCACTGTTCTTAAGATATATTTAAGTATTAAATTGTCCAAAAACCTCAACTACTAAATTATATTAAACTTCACATTATACCCAAATAAATTAATTTATCCGAGGGAAAGATAATATAAAATAAAAAATCCGTCCTTTTCCCTACGCCTTTTATTTATATTTTTTTTGTTCATAAGGACATCAATTTCCATGAAATTTCGTGTGGTGGACCTTTTTTTTTTTCTTTTTTTGGCTCCAAATAAGGAAAAAAGAAAATTAAATTTTGGAAGTTAGTCCAGAAAAGAGTAATGAACAATCCATGTGATTTGATGGATTATTTAAGCTACTGCAATTGGCCACATCTGTCTCCTTGGACTGTTCTCTTCAATAATTCATCCCATTGATTGAAACTATTGTTAAATGTGGACTAAGTCTCTGACTTTTGGTACAATAGTTTCAAGCGGGTTTAAAATCAGGACAAATCTAATATATTTACAAAATTAGAAGAAAAATTGACTTAGTTTCCAAATTTAAATGTAATTTAGTTAATATATATTTTTATTGGTTTATGATTCGTCTCATGAAAATAAGTCCGTAAACCGTCTCGCGTGAGTTTTTCTTCTAATTTCGATTTTTCAACAATAACCGAAAACCGCAATTTAAATTATTTTTTAAACCGCACCACACCGCAATTGTTTTAATTATTGGAAAAACCGCGATTAATATTTTTAGTCTAAACCGCACCGCATAAGATGGTGCAATTACAAAAGTCTCAAACCGAAATCATTAGGGGCCCGATTTTAAAATACTACATATATATATATTATATTTTCTATATATGTCATTACATTTTCTAAATCTATAGTATATTTGTGTATAATTATGTATTGTCATATTTAATTACTTTCACTTGTGTATTATAGGTATATTAATCAATTTACTCAATAGTTTAAACATCAAAGCCTTCATTTCTTGTTATGGATGTAGATTGGAGATTGAAATATTCAAGTTATGGGAGAGCATATTAGTCAATTTATTGTAAAAAAAAACTTTGTAGAGGTGCTTATTTATTTGTAAAAATTAAACTAGGAGCATAAACGGAAATTTAAAGACCCATCTCCATACTTTTAGATTTTTTTTTTAGATTATGACTAAATGAAAAAGAAAATCAGAAGCAAAAGTTGATACTTGAAAATACTAAAAATGGTTTTTAAGGCCAAAATATAAGAAATACTTTTTAGTGATTGCAAAAACTCCATATTTCTATTAGATTCAACTATTATATGTTATTGAAGTTGTTATAATATGCCAGTTTGGCAATTACAACATATTCTTAAGTTTTTTAATTATTTTTTGATAAGTTTTTTTGCTCATTTTGATTGAATTATATAATATTCACTTATTGCACGTTAAAACATTTCAAAACCAATCTGAAAACCTCCCAAAATCAAATTTCAAAACCGCATGTTTGTTTTATTCTAAAAAATTAAGCGACTTGAAATCAAACTTGTGGCGAACCGCACTTAGCTAATCGGTTTGAAAATATTGAAAAACCGCCCAAACCGCACCGTGATCACCCCTACTTCTAATTACAAGAGCACCTATGAGGTTTGGCCTAATTAGAAAAAAACCCAGAGATTTTTTAAATTTACAAAAAAAAAAAATTGAGATTTTGTTTCTTGTGTTGTTGTGTACATTTTCCTCCTAATCAAGCAAAAAAATATATGAAAAAAAAAACCCATGATATTTATGAAAATACTACAGTTACCCCTTAAATTTAACACATAATCATACCTTATGGGGTTATTTGTAATTTTGAAACATTTATGAGTTTTTTATAATTAGCCCAAACCTCAGGGGTGTTTTTGTAATTATCCCTTATTTCTAATGTCAATTCTAGAAATAGGGAGGAATCAAGTAGTGGTTAAGTAGTTAAGATTATCAAGCCTAGACCACAATCTCCGTCGTTTGCGCATCAATAAAATGGACAATTTATTTCGGAGACACAACGACTAGGAACATAGAGTTATTTTTCTTTGACCGGCCTATCTTCTTTCAAGTTGCAAGCTCCTTCTGGCCGTCCAATCCCTGGACGGCTCTCGGTTCTTGAGCATGTAGGGGGATGATGCGGCAATTAAAAGAGCTGCTCGATGTTTAAGGTTTGATCTCATTACTCCTCCCCACCATAATATGTACTAAAAAAAAGATCCAGATAATACAACTATTTAATTACATAGAAATCTTAATTAATATCAACCATTGTGTAGTGTCTCAGACCATTCCTATTGGAGAGACAAAATCGGATGGTATTGTCCAATATAATTAGAATCTAATCGTAAGCACCAACAACTAAATCGTGTTTGTTAATTAGGCAGGAAACACGGTTTTTGTATCAGACATTGTTTAATTAATGTCGTGTTTCACGTAATCCACTTAATCAATGAGTTGGTTGGATCACAAAAGTACTATAATTAATGGAGTCTAATTTACACTATCACTAATGTCACCATCACTGGTGTCAATGATGTTGAGTCCAACGCATAATTATTACTTCTTCCTAGAGCTAGCAATTTGGGCCAATTTGGAGGCTCGAAAATTACCGATCTGATTAAGGGGAGGAGATAAATTTTATAAAATCATAGTTATAAGTTCTAAAGGATTTCAAATGTCAACAGATAAATGAAAAACACTTACTCAATTTGCCCTTTTTGAATTATTTCGTGACAAAAGTATTTCGATTTTTTTGTGACATATCTTAATCATTCGATTAGTGATACATTTATTGTTCACGAATACTTAATGAATCCCAACTCAAATATGAACATGTTCACAAATATGTTCATGATCAAAATCTAACATTAAATAATTGTATCAAGTCGAAAACGAACAAACTTTTAATATGTGAACCAAACTTAGTTAAGCTCAAACATGATACGAAACTAAACGAACAATTGACAATCAAGTTAAAGCTCGACTCAATTTGGATCATTTACAACTCTAATTGGACAATCAATTTTCCTAATCATTGGTAGCGCTGAAATAAGATGTACTAGAAGGAGAGATAATGAAATTTGAACTCGAGTCTGCTCGCTCAGTAACATACTATTTGACCATTTAGGCTATCCGAATCCCACGATTTAAATATTATCTAATCATGTTTATTTTGAATATTTAAATTTGTAATTCTACAATTTAAAATTAACTCAAGTGGCCCAAAAGAAAAGACCGCGTATTCACCACGTCAAAATTTCGATTCTTCTCTCCATTTCCTTTCAAATGGCCTAAAACAAAAGAGCGCGTACTCGACACGTTTAAAATCGGTGTATCCTTCTCTCCAGTTCCTTTCCTGAAGTTCTCCGTGTTTTCCATTTAGTCTAGTAAATACCAAAGAGTCGCTATTATCATCTTACGACTGACTGACTGGACCAATATTTCTACAATTTCCGACTATTTCATGATTTCATCTTCCCCACATCATCAATGGAGTAATCGCAACACGAGTCGCATGATGGGCTCTGAGTCTGATGAGTGCAGTACTGCGGTGATCTTGGGCGTGGACGGCGGCACCACTTCCACCATATGCGTCTGTTTGCCTCTTCTCCCCTTCTGCGAACAGCACCAATTGCCCGATCCTCTCCCCGTTCTCGGCCGCGCCGCCGCTGGTTGCTCCAATCACAACAGCGTCGGAGGTAAATTTATTTATACAATGGACTTGATTCTTTGTTTACACGGCTAATGATGAAAATCCGATCCTCTACGTGGCTTCGTGACATGTTTAACCATGAAATTTCACAATCCGTTTTGTTTATTGATGTGCCTAACTATAAAATTCGTGATCTCATTTACTTTATTGAAAGGATTAGCAATAAAAATTAGCAATCCTTCAGTGTATTGACATGTCTAACCATATAGATCCACAATTTGTTGTTTGTTGACGTGACTGAGAATGTAATTTACAGTTCCTCGTGTTTCTCGATATGAATATTCAGATTTCCCTTGTTTATTGCCATTTCTGTCGATGAAATCCACAATCATCTTATTGATATGACAAGTAGTAAATATTCAACTTATAGAAAGAAAAATAGTATTTCCCCAGTTTCCAGACATTCCTAATTGTAAACTTCCCTGTTCCGGTTGTTTCTTGGTATGCATAAAAAAAAAAAAAAAAAACTGCTATGAGAACACGGTTGGTATGTAATCATGCATATTGGATGTCATCGTGTAAACTGATCTGTGCAAAATTTAGAAGAAAGCTTGGGTATCATATGGAACTGATTCCAGCAGTTGTAGTGTTTTCGGAAAAATGAAAAGGAACATTCTAACATTGAATCCTCCAAAACACATTTCCGTCCATTCCTACTCATTATTGTGCACACATTTATATACATATGCAAACCAGATTATCAATTAAAAACATATATATTTATATCATACAATCGTTATATTAATGTATATTATAAAAATAATGATGTGATACTACTAACTAGACAAAATCTTACAAGGCATGACATCTACAATATAAATCTTCCCACTTACTTTTATCTGCAGAACCACCGGACTGAAACTGAACCAACTCAAAACAAAGCCTTACTGTGCAAGTTTAAGGTCATTGATTTGAAAATAATAATGGAAGAGGAGAATGCATTGGTTCTTTATTGATTTGAGTTTGTAATTTTTTCATCTTATTTGAAGTTGGATCTTACAGAAAATGCAGCCAGAGAAACACTTGAACAAGTTATAAACGAAGCTCTTTCTAGGGCTGGCAAGAATCGTTCAGCAGTTCTTGCTATTTGCTTAGGGGTTTCTGGTGTGAATCATCCATCGGATCAGGAGAGAATCTTGAATTGGATGAGGTATTGTTTTCTGTTTAATGTGATTAATCCCATTGTCCTTACCGGAGAGATTTAATTCTTCATCTCCTAATTTCCAATATGGATTGAAACATGTATATTTATAGATGATGTCACACTGGTAATTGATATCTAGAGAAATTCAAATAAATAAATAACTGTAACTGTTTAGATTTTGTGGTTCTAAAGTCCTTAGTTTCTGGAGGTCGAAATAGAAACTGAGTAGGAAAGTAAGACGCTGAATGAAAACTTTAAAAAATATTGGTATTTAGGATTCTAATGAGGACAACATTGAGGTGAACCTTTTTATTTTAATTGGTTGAGAGAAAAGGTGAAAAAAACCTATACTCATTTAGTTTCCTGTTCCTCCTTTTCTTGTTCTAATGAGGACAATATTGAGGTGAACCTTTTATTATAATTGGTTGAGAGAAAAGGTGAAAATGAACCTATATTCATTTAGTTTTCTTTTCTCCTTTTCTTGTTCCTTGCAAAAGTTTAAGATCCAATGAAGGCTTATATTGATGGAATGTAATGGGATAGCAAAGTCTGGATGGCAGAAGCATTCTAATGTGAACAGCAAACAATATTAGTGAAGTTAAAATTTGGTTAAAACATGTTATAGCAATACTCTAACGACAAAATTATAGATATTTTCACACTGAATGCTGATTCTAATTATTCAAGTTCACAATCTGTAGAATTGGTTATTGATTGTGTGTGATATTATCACAGGAACATGTTCCCAGGTAATGTAAAAATTTATGTCCAGAATGATGCTGTAGCAGCTCTTGCAAGCGGGACAATGGGGAAACCTCATGGGTGTGTTCTGATTGCGGGTACTGGGTGCATTGCTTATGGATTTACTGAAGATGGAAGAGAAGCTCGTGCTGCTGGTGCAGGACCAGTATTAGGTGACTGGGGCAGGTAAATTCAGCATGTACAGTTTATTTTGGCTTAGTTAATACTTTGTTTCTGAATAGGCTCTGATGATGGCCTATGACAAGTGTTATATCACGCTTTTCGGTATTTTCCATCGGATGAGACCATGTTTATGTAATTTACTTATAAGGCAGTAAGAAAATGGAAGTCATTAATGGGAATAATCTGTTTCGGGCCTTAATAACCATCATTCTATTTGGTTCCCATATACATTGACATAAAAATATATTTTGACAAAATGGTCCACAAATGAGTGCAGCACCTGCCAAAAGTTCAAAATAATTATGTTGCTGCTTCCATGAAGGTTGAAATGCTGAAGTGGATAATGCATATGTATTTGAAATTATTGACTGAAAGTAGAATTACTTAGTCCAGCTTCAAACTTGGAAGCTTATGCTAGCATCTTTATCTATTATTACTTCAGAGTTGGCATTAAAAAGAAAAAATGATGTTTATGGTTTTATGCTACCAATGCTGCTGCTGGGTTCTTTCCATCATGAAGATGGATTTGTAACGTGTTTGTAATTAGTGTTTCCCCTTTCCCTCCCAGGTATTTAATTGTAAGACTTAAATGCACCTCTGTTCCCAGCACTTTTACAGTCAGAGTACTCACACTTCTCCTGTTCAGCATTCATTATAACTTATTTGATCTAGTCATTTATGATATAAAATCTATGATTTATCGGTGAAAGCAGAATAAAGAATAGTTTATCTTAGAGTTAGTTTATGACTCTACGTAGTATATGTGTTCTGTTTTATTGCCAATTAGATTCATGTCTTGTTGCTGCTTCCAGTGGTTATGGAATTGCTTCTCGGGCGCTGACAGCGGTGGTGAAGGCTCATGATGGGCGTGGTCCGGAGACGATGCTTACGGATTGTTTTTTAAAATCCCTCGGTCTTGCCTCTCCAGATGAGATCATAGGGTATCTCTTTTTTTCTATGCATATTTCCCCATTTTTGGCACTGTTCACGCTTTGCATCTCAATGAGTGAGTGATGTATAGGATATTTGAATTTTTATATGGCAGAGGTTAGAAGATTCTTTGAGCTGTTTCCAGCCGCCCCTTCCCCTATTAGAATTCAGTCAAAAAACTACTGCCTTGCTTATTTTAATTTGACATTTACAAATAAGGTAAATTTACTCTAATCAAATAATGAAGACATTAGGCCTCTCGTCTGGGTTCTGGGCTCTACTCATTTTTGAACTCATGTGGAGAGCAGCTGATAAAACTTCATCCCATTCGCACCTATGCGTCTTCTATGTTAGTTTGTCACTTGTTGTCCATTGATAGAACTTCAAGAGTGATTTTGACTTCAAGAGGGGACCTCACTTGATTTGTCAATATGGAAAATAACTAGATGGATTAAACCCTTGGTAAATACGGTGATATTGCATTTAAACTTTATGATTCTATTCTTTCCGCTGCAAGGGTCGTAGTTTAGTAGCAGGGGTTTACTTGCACTGAAGTTTGATGAAACTTTTATGGTTATTTATAAGATTCAGAGAATTCTCATGTCGTCTAAGGGACAATATTTTTTCATTTGTTTATTTGAGAATTTACCCCCACGAGGAAGTGAAGTGATTTCGTGGATGTTACCCTTATCAACCATAAATTCAGCATCTTTTTCATTTTATTGCTTATTGGAATTTAGGTGGACCTATGCAGATTCATCTTGGGCTAGAATTGCAGCACTAGTTCCTCTTGTGGTATCTTGTGCAGAAGTTGGCGATCAAGTTGCAGATGAGATCTTGAAAAATGCAGTCCAAGAATTGGCTCTAAGTGTCAAGGCTGTTGTACAACGACTATATTTGGCTGGGGAAGGTATGACCTCAATTATCTTAACATTTAATACGAGTAGAGTACAACTTGTGTCTTGAGCGAGACTGTTATGACAAAGGGATACCAAATGTTTCAGTTACATAAATCTTGAAATGTTTAATCGGTTAACATGCTTGTCACTTTTCAATTGAAACCCCAGATACGAAGAATTTAAGATTTTGCAACTGTGAAAATGAAGATTATCTTCATGTAATCCTATACGATGTTCTGACTGCTCCATCAAATTCACTTCTCATTGTTGACAACTAAATATATGTCAATTTATTGCAGATGGAAGTGACTCTTTTCCTGTTGTCATGGTTGGTGGGGTTCTTGAAAATAACAAGGGGTGGGATATTGGGAAAGAAGTTATTGACTCGATTTTGAAGGCCTACCCAGGGGCTTGTACTATAAGACCAAAGGTTAGCTTTTTGTCATTTGTTCAAGTGATTCTGGATTTATTAACTGCATTTACTTTATTAAAACCTATGTTCGTACATGATCTTTTTCACCATTGTAGTCCATTTTCCTCAATCCTATGCTCACAGTTATTTCGTTGATGACAAATAATACCTGTGTTTGTGGGAATCTTGTGGAGTCATGGCTTATTTGTTTGTTTTGTAGTGCGTCTGTTTAGACGTCTCAATCTAGCATGCATTTCGTTGTTTTTATATATATGTATATATATGAAAATATATATTTTTTTTGATTACACGATGTGGAGTTCCTGGCTGGATTCCAGATCGTTTCTTCCCCTTCATGTGATATTTCTTCTTAAATAATAATGACTGTTGTGTAGAGGCTTTTGAAAATTGTATTGCATGAACTAGTCCAGCATTTTTCTGATTGGACGGCACTGAAAATGCCCAACACTCGTCTTAATTTTTCTCATCTACTTTTCCTCTGTGTTAACGACGGTGAACATATCTTTAAATGGATAAACGAACGATCACCGTTCCCTTTGGGGTATGGTTCATAAATTATTTACATTTTAGACACTTCATGAAAAATAAGGAGATAAAACGATTGCCGAATATGTTGATGCCTTTTTCAGTGGTTCCTCCATGCGCGTCTCTTTTCCTCTCCGCATCTTTCTATTTGCTCCGATTGAAAGGGACAATGTGTTTGATTTCCCAGGTGGAACCTGCCATCGGAGCGGCGTTGTTTGCCTGGAACATGATGAAAGAAAAGGAAGCAAATGGCCAAAGTAGGTGACACTGGATAATAGGTAAGTCAAATGTGTGGCCAAACTAGATGTCTCAGAAATGGTGTGTTCTGTACCATCTGCAGTTTCTAATTGTTGATATTTTATACATACTTTGCTGATATTACAAGCCAGTCAATTGTAACTGAAGTCTACATTTTACATGAATATCATGAGATCAAAAGGAGGAATTTCCAGCATACCATTGCTTCTTGAAAATTTTCAAGAAATATGTATTATATACTAAAAAATATTAAGAAATATGTTATATACTCACTCACTTTTTCAATCACCAAATACATTTAATCACCATTTTACTTAAAAAGAGAACATAGCATCAATTATTATTGTACTTTTAACGTAAACTCACTCTTAATTATTTTTTTGTTCGAAGTTTTTGCATGGCTTTCAATTAAATCAGAAATTTCACCTGTGTAAAAAACGTAACTTTAGAGGAGATAGGTAGTTTACTCACTCCGTCCCACTAAGATAGACCAACTTTACTTTTTCGTCCATTCCAAATTATATGTTTATTTTTCTTATTGAGGGTATTAATTACACAACAATAGACTAAACTTCCCTCGTTTAATTTGTCTATCTTAGTGGGACAGATAGATTATTATTTACATGACACTTTGATGCCTATGGGGCTTCAAGTTTAGACAATAAGAAAAATTTCTGAACCAATGTTGGAGTTCCACCTGGGGTAGGTAACGATCTTAATGAGCCAATTGAGCTCAAGTTTGGCCCACTAAGTTGGAATTCAAGTTTCAACTCTTTGAGATCAAGTCATTTAAATTTCAACCACTCTTTTCAATGCCCTATTTGAAGGACATTTATGTGTGGTTTTAATTTGTTTGTTAAAATTAGTAAATCCATATTCCGATTTCTTTTGCCTCTTAGTAGTATTAGAATTTTCAGAAACTCTTATTTCATTATTAGAATTTAGTACTCCCTCTGTCCCAAAAAGATAGACCATATTTACTTTTTTGTCCGTCCCAAATTATAGGATTGTTTCTTTATTGAAAGTATTAATAATACAATAATAGACTAAATTACCCCTATTTAATTCACTTTGTTTTTAACAAATTTCATTATTATAATGATATACCAACATTGAATGCAAGGGAAAAATAGGAAGAATATGAAAAAAAATTATAATCCCAATTACATTTATTATGTTTTCTTAATCTGTGTGAATTTTTCTACTTACCTATCTTTATGGGACGGAGAGAGTATTATGTTTCAATTCACCCGCTATGTGTGTAATATGATATCATTATTGTACACTTAGTATTCATCTTTGTCTTGAAATACTAGTTGAAACACAGACATATATGCTAAGGTAACTAGACTAAAGACATTAATAGCTCTTGTAATGCTGTCAAAGGCAGAGTACAAAAGTAGTTTTGCAATGCTGTCCAATGTAGACTCTTTGCCATGTGGAGAAACCACAACTGCATATTTGAAATTTATTGCAGCAGCTGACAATCTTTTGGTACATTAGCATTCATTGCTAATAACTGACCTGTTGGCTATTAAACATACCCTTGATGTGAAGGTTTTCTAATTTTTCCCCCAACTCCAACTGCATATTTTTGGTTAGCTAGGCCTATTAAGCAAACACCTATAAACTTGTTTGATGTAGATCAAACAATTTTGATATCAGAGGTTAATTTCTTTTTATGATACTGCTATCCTAATTGGATGAATAGCTACATACTTCAAATGGTTAGTTACAAAATATACTCTTGAGGTTCAATCTAATTACAATAAAATCCATCCATCTTTCATAATTACAAATACCCCATTGACATTTGTTTTATTTTACAAATTGTACTCTCAAGAGTAGAGCTGTCAAAACCAACATGGCCTGATGGTCCGGCTCGATCGGTCAATGAATAAGCCAGATTGGGTTGCAATTTTGTAGGCCTGAAAAGGATTGTGCTTATTTGCTACAACCCATTTGGTCTAAAAAGTCGGGTTGGGGTCAGTTTGTGTAAATTTTCAAAGAATGAGCCACACCATGCTCCAAAAATAACGGGCGGATGAATATCAGTCCCGACCGATTTCTCTTTGGTCCAGCGGGCTACTACCAACTCAACCTATTTGACAGCTCTACTCAAGAGAGAGGGTATTTGTTACACTAATACAAACCTCAATGGGTTTGAATAGAACTGGTAATTGGTTGGGTTGGGCCAGCCCGAGCCTATCGGGCTTTGCAAAAATTCGGGTCGGGTCAGGTCGCAGAATTGCTTGGCCCAGCCAGCCCATACATATACTTAATGTAGAAAAAAATCGCGCCGGTCCGAAAAAATAGGGCTAGCCTGGTCGGGCCAAATTTACTCCACTTTTTTTGGGCAAAAAATTATCCGATCCAAACCTTGGACTGGCTGGACCAGCCCGTGGCCGGATTGATTTTGCCAACTCTAGGTTTGAATACCTTAAGGAGTATTTGTAATTTTGAAAAATAGCTGAAATTTCTTGTAATCAAACTAAACTTTAGAGGTAGTTTTTGTAATTTACCCCGAGATCTTTTATTCCACTCTCTGTGTTCCACTATATATGAAGCTCTATTTCATATATAGGATAAATGACAAGTGTAAAATTGTGACATTATCTTGTACACACGCCATTCATCCGATGCAGTGTAATATGTACTGGAACATTAAATCTTAATCCATTTACCCCCGCTTTAAATGATATGGAGAAAAATAGTTGCAACATGAACTGACTTTACATCTAACTACATTTATTCCTCACACCGCAATAACAGTTGGAACTAAACATAAAGGGCACATACCCTAATTATATTTGCCTAAAGCTCGAACAATTTCAAACCAAAAAAAATGGCTCATCATCATCCAATTCATGAAGCCAATGAGAATAGCCCTTATGGAAACCTAACAAAAGAGGAGTTTTACCACAAACACCAAATATCCCACCAACAAACCTTCATGATCAACAAAAACAACATGAAAATATTCACCCAAACCTGGCAGCCAGCAGATTCCAACTCCTGTTTAAAAGGTTTGATCGGCATGATCCATGGCTACACCTCAGAAAGCGGCTGGCTCTTCGAACTAAACGCAGTAGCCATGGCTAAAGCCGGTTTCTTCGTTTGCGCGCTTGATTTACAAGGCCATGGATACTCCGAAGGACCTTCTGATCACATCACTGATATTAATCCCTTGGTACACGATTGCCTCCAATATTTCGACTCTGTTAAAGCGAATCACCCAAAACTTCCACATTTTCTCTACGGCGAGTCATTAGGAGCCGCAATCGCCATTCTCATATGCCTTGAGCAAAAAAAATCATGGAGAGGTTTGATTCTAACCGGATCCATGTGCGAGGTTTCGAAGAAATTCAAACCTGTTTGGCCGCTGGAGAAATTCCTCCCCGCCGCGGCGTTCGTCGCGCCGTCCTGGAGGATCGCGGTCACGAAACCGCCGCTGACTCGATCGTACCGGGAAAAGTGGAAGCGAAATCTGGCGGGAAAAAGCCCTAATCGGAAAACCTGCGGCCGGCCAACCGCCGCCACGGCGCTGCAGCTACTGAGGGTCTGCGATTACATAAAGAAGAACTGTTACGGATTGGATCTGCCATTGCTGATCTTGCACGGCGGAGAAGATATGATCTGCGATCCTGATGGGGCGAGATATTTGTACGAATCGGCGGCTAGCAAGGATAAGACCTTGAAGATCTACGATGACATGTGGCACCAGTGGATTGGTGAGCCGAATGAGAGTGTTGAAAACGTGTTTAAGAGTTTGTTATCGTGGATTGAAGTTAGAGCTGATTTAACAAACACTAGCTGAATTTGGTAAAGTTGATGTCGTTGGTTTTTAACTGACGACTTTATTGGCAAAACTAGCATGACCTTGAAAACGTGGTGTGGTTTTCTTTCTTGTGCCATGTTACTTTAATATAACCTAATCATAAATGGAGGCCAAATTGCAAAATTGGTGGTGTAACTTTAGGTGTTAAAATTTGTCTGTTCGTTTTTAAATTTTTAATTTAGTTATGTAAGTATTATAATTACTCAATTTTTGGTCATGTTTTCAACAGAATGACGAATGTTGCGAATCCACCAAATTTTGGTATACGGGGCCTAGTGTGTCTCGAGATGGATTCATTCGGTCTAGTGAAATGGGAATGTGGAATAGAAAATATCAATCCGCACCGCCCCATACAGTGCTCCATAATTAGGTCGGGTTCTGGAGCATGCTTCGATTATTCTTAGCACAGCAAAGTAATCTCGCGAATTTTTGAAAATAACTCAAATAAAACACTTGTGTGTCTTTCATAAATAGTAACATGATAAAATCTTCCAATTTTTTTTATTGTTATATCGATTCATTTCGAAAAAAGTATTCCTATTTTAGTAAATTACGTTACACTAAGTTATACTAGACTAGTTCCTCAAAAAAAAAAAAAAAAAAGTTATACTAGACTAGATAGATAACCTATTAGTACTTTGATACACACACACACACACAAGCTTTATTTTTATGGAATAAATTTATATTGTTGTATTTCTGAATTAATCAAGATTTTAACGTAGATGATATTGGTTTGATTCTTTAAAGTTATTTTGAATAATACAAATTTACGAATTTAGAAAAATTAACAACTGACTCTGGTTATCCAAATTTACTACAAAGCTCCTTGGTTCCTTGTGAATCAGAGCACAAAACAGAGTGTCACAAGGAGAACATGTTAATTAGGCTTTAGTTAATGGTTACACTAAAGGGTGGTAATTTGGGTTATCGAGTCGAATTCGTGTTTGGTTTCAGTTTGATTTCTGGTTATGCTTAATATATATCAAAAATTAATTTGAATATAAAAGAATTATATTTCAGACAAATTGATAACATAGTGTCAGATTCGTGTTAATTGTATTGGGGTCTGAGTTTCTCGTGTTTGTGTTGGATTTCTCTCAGTAATTTCAAGTTGAGTTTGTATTAGATTATCGTGTCGTGTCAAAGATTGTCACCCATAGGCTCCATCACATGTAGGGAGGAAATGGGCTTTGCTAGTTTGCTATAGAGCTGTGAAAAGCCCATACTTTTGTATCTTCATCTACTCTTGAAATTGTTGGTACAGTAATTGGGCCGAATTTGTTTCCAATTGGATTTCCCAAGTTTGTGTTTGTTTATATCAACACTTTTCTTCAGATGAAAAAAAGGAAAAATATAGTAATTTTTTTTATACACAATTGAAGGAATAAAAACTGAGGTTGCACATGCAACTATGCCAAACAAAAGAGAAAAAGCCAACACAATGGACACGAGATAGAATACTTTTGTGGTAAAAGGTAACTCAACTTTTCGAATGACCATGTCACACCCTCTTTATTCCATTTTACAACAATTTTTAATATAAATATTGTGTTCAAATCTTTCATTTGAATAAAATATATATATATAAAAATTGGCATAGGACTACCAATTCAAGTTTATTTTCTTCTAAAAGGTCCCGTTAAAAATAGAACGAGCACCTCAACACATTTCGGTTCTCGACATCATACCCTTGGATAATTATAAGTCTGTCTAATCAAAACGGGCACAATAGTAATTTTTACTTTATATTGATTTTGATGATAATCGAGTAGAGCTGGCAAAAGATGAGTCCATGTAAAGCTTTTGATGAGATAAATAATAAATAATCATCTCATCGAATCGAGTAGGATCTCTCTGGATCATGACCGAGTAGCTTGTTCAACCAAGATGACTTGAAACCTTGGAAGCTAAGATGAGCTGGAAAAGTCAACGAGCGACCAAGATGAACCTTCATTGGCAACACTGCCAGTACTAAAATAATACTCTCAACCATGCAAGCCATGCAGACCAGAGAATGACAAATGTTTCACTATCAATATAGGTTTAATGATTGTTATCTCACTAATTGTACTAGTATAAATAGAACTCAATATTGTTAGAAAATGACTTATGACAAACTCATTTAACGCTCTGTATTTAATACTCCTTGCTGGCAACGACTAGAGTTCCAGCTCAATCCAAATTAATAAAATCACCGTAAATTCCAGATTTCACTCTATTTTCAGTTATTTTATTATATCGTCTCCACCCTAATCATACTTCGAGTGTCGTTGACCGAAACGGACACCAACAAATTCAAAAAACAAAATACCCTCGCGGTGCATTGTTCATTTATATTACTTTTCTTTACCCAAACTCCAGTACAACAGATACAACACAGTGTACAACTATTTCATTCTCTAAATAATTCCCCTGCCTTTGTCCTATTTCTCCCCGACAAGAACTCACGGGTTAACTGTCTAATTTTTGACAATTGTAGGACTTAAATGTAAAAAGTGGAAAATAAAAAATAATAATAATAATAAAATAATACAGTCCCACGCTTTTCATCCTCCATTTCACTTCAAACGTGCAGAGTCCCAAATCCACAGAAAACGAAACATCATCGCAATTTTCCACTCCCAAATTCCCAATTCTCCCAAAAATGGACCCCAATTTGCTGCAATACGGCGTCGTTTCCTTCTTCGCTTTAGCCGCTATCCTCGGCCAATCGGGCGGGCGAGAGCTCCGCCCATCGGACCACGGCCTAATCTACCAGGACGACTCTCCCCCGCCGGCGCTAAACGGCGACGCGCAGGAAATGCTGTCGTTTTTCGGCGCGACGACGTCGTCTTCCTCCGTGCAGCTGCCCGAGGCGAAGAATATCAGCGACACGTGGCGGAGCGCTCGCGATGGCGGGAGAGCACGTGACGATGGGAGAGATCACGTGAGGGTGGGATTGCTCGTGGCGAGTGGGGTTTGTGGACTAACCGGCGTCGTATTGCTGGTCGTATCCGGCGTCGTTTTCCTCTTTCGGCTCCAAAAGCAGAAGCTGAAAGCTGAAAGCATCCCGTCCACGTCAGCACCGACTTGTGTTCATCAAAGTCAAAGTCATCCAGTGAATGGAAAATAGTGGTTAGTGATGATTAGTGGATTAATTAACTTTAATTGGAGTTCTTAAATTTATAATCACCTTTAATTTCTTTGTTTTTGTGTATAATAAATTGTTAAATTATCTGACTGGATGATAATTGTGAACATGGTTTTACTTCATAGTACACTCCAATCTATTAGAATGTTTATTTTTTCTCAATAAGTTTTTCAATAGGTTTTTAATTTTTTACGGTTTAATTGCAATTTTGGTCATGTAGTGGCATATTTAATCTTGTAATTATTGCGCGTAGCAATTTTGGTCTCGTAAGTAGGGGCGACAAATCGTATTTTCGTGTCGACACGACCCACACAAACACGACACGATAATGATCTGCCCTGGTACGAACACGAACATGAAAATTTTTGTGTCGACACGACACGACACTATAAGTCAAAAACAAAAAGAAAATAATTTATATATTAATACACGATAACAAATTACACGGTATTACACGATACAAACATACAAAATATCAGGTTATCGTGTTATTAACAGGTAAACGTGCCGATAAGGCTAAACACAAACCCGCTATTTTCATATCGTTTCATGTTGTGCTATCGTGTCGTGCCAAAAATTATCACCCTTACCCATAAGTATAAAGATTTGACATATTTGGTCATTTCTAGGTATGTTCTGTAGCAATTTTGGTATCACACATTTTGATTTTTGTATAATTTTGGTTCTCATGAGTTCTAAGTTTGTGCAATTTTGGTCCTTAAGCATGAAATATGGCTTACCCATTTAGGGTAAAAGATGAAATTTTGGTTATATTTAAATAAGATTATTAATTTAAAATAGAGGAATTCAATGGAATGAGAGTTGAACCTAACACGTTCCACTATTGAGAACTCAAATCTTTAAAGTCCCTTTATCTAGTTCTTGTTATCTACAATGTGTTAAATGGATAAAGAAGAGAAAATAAAGTGTGTGTATCTATGTTAAAGCAATCCCACTATTAGTGAACAATAGTAATGCATATAATAAAGTGTCAATAAATGAGATGTTTGTTGAATTATTTAGGAAAATGAATTTTTTTTAGCAATTCAATCCCCTTGGAACAAGATAATAATTTGATGAGGCTAGTCCAATTAAGGACTGCTCAAAAGTAGAGTTGTCAATTCTAGTCCAAAAAAATTGGGCCTAAAAACCCGGCATTTCGTTAGGGTCCAAAAACCGGGGTGGTGGAGTTTTTAGTGTATTTTTTTTAATGGATTGGGTGGGTTGAACTCTATAATCGACCGATATCGTAATTCATTTTCAAATTGCTCAATTTTCCATTTTGTCACGATCGGTCGGCTCAACCCATCCCGTTTGACACCTCTACTCAAAAGTACTACAAATCTATGATTTTAGTGGGATTATATAGGCTCAAATAATCCGTATATTATTCAATATTTGGATATAACAATTTTCCTTTATTTTGTGGGGACAATCTAATGCTTCAAACGATTTATTGTGTAACAATTAATGAAGGATTTACCTAAAATTAGACACAAAATTAGGTGCTAAATCAAATTTTCTTAAAATAATTAAAAAAAAAAAAAAAAAAACAGATTCATCATTGATAAGGGCAAATGATTTATGCAGGCCGACTGATGAGCCTAAGAACGAATGCATAGCCCAAGACATTGTGTCGACTGGTGATAGGGCATTGGGCCGAAATGATGAGGCCCATAGCCTTAGGATTTTAAGCATTAAATAATGGGCCGATCCCGTGGAGGCTTAAGATATGAGATTGGTCTAGGGCTTATCAACTTGGGTCGGCTCGCTGTCGAGGCCCGAGTGCAAATTGTTGTGTTGAGCCTGTGTGTAAAGTCGGTTGTGTTGAGCCGACTGTTGTGGACATGTTAAAGTTTAACATGACTTGAGAGGAATAGGTCAATTCCTATGAGATGTATGAGACACTAAGGATGCCTTTAAAGATTTAAGGGTTTTGCATCAATACAGGGGGCCGACGTGTTCGAGGCAGTCGGAGCTCGTATTTTGGGGCGTAAAATTAGGGTTTTTAATGAGATCCGATCCTAATCTAATGATGACTCGACACCAAATCGAATCGGAATCCCGGATTTTACGGAAACCCTAATCCGAGCTAAGGTATAAAGGCCTATAATTTTAGGGTTCATTCTAACCTAATCTCATTTTTTTCAACATTGCCTTTTTTCTCTCTAGCCTTTTTTCCTTCTCAAGATTTTGACTTAAGCGTCGGAGAATGAAAGGGCCCCCCTCCGCCCCCCCTTGTGAAGGTTTCGTGGTGGACCGTGCAGGAAGGTGATCGGCGAGGAGAGGTAGTTTAAAAAAAAAAAACAACCAATCATCAATGTCAAAGCTGTAATACTCCAAGAAATTTTAGACAAAAACAAAGGAAAATAAAGTAGAAGCTACAACGGTCCCTCAATTATCTGATCTCTTTCCCATCAAACAAAAAATGTACATAAAGTCATCAAGATATTTTAATATATCAGTTTGGCAAATATACAATTCCTACAACATTTCATAAATATCACCAAAAAAGAACAAACATCATAACAGTGTACAAAAAAAAAACACTAAGATACAAAAACAGCAGCAAAGAATACAACAAAAGCACGGTCCCCAGTCGAAATTTCAACGATGAAGAAGTTTATCTTCAAATGACAAAATCTGTACATAAGAAAGGGATAATTACAAGAAACCCCCTGAGGTTCGGGTTAATTACAGAAAAACTCAGAGATGTATCAAAATTACCCAAAAAAACCATCAGGTTTGATTTTTTTTTTAAATTTAATTGGGTAGCTGTAATATATTTATAAATGTCATGAGGTTTTTGAAAGGTTTTAGAATGTAAGGAGGAATCAAACCTTAAGGGATTTTTTGCAATTCTCAAAAAACCTCTAGGTCTTTTTGTAATTAGCCCGAACCTCACGGATTTTTTTTTAATTATCCCTAAAAAAACCTATTATTGATCAAGAGGAATCCACTCTAGTTCAAGATTTAATTCTCCAGATTCTACGTTCTGTAGTTTTAGGGACACCAACTGTTTCACCTTCCCATCGACGATGTTGACAGTGCTGTCTTCTATTAGGGTGTTATCGTGCGATTTTAGCCATTTTCCGATCTGCATGTTTCCAAACATTCCAGCATCTCCGAATGCTGTTGCAGAAGTTATCATCGGTTGAATGTCTATTTCTGCTTCCCCCATTATATCGTCAGCGGAAAACGTGTCATAATCGTACACTTGCTGTAGTTTTTAGAGAAAAAGTTAGGAACGGAAGGGCTATAAGTTGTGTGACATCCATGAAAAATTAACCATGGGTCGATTTGCGAATTGAGAAAATGGGTTAAATTACAAAAACTACCGCTGAGGTTTAGCCTAATTATAAAAAAAAATTGGGTATCTCTCAAAATTACAAATAACCCCCTTAAATTATTACAGACACTCCCTTGAAGCTTGTTTTTACTTAACAAATGCCCCCCTCATTGAAGTGTAACTTGTAAAATGGAAACACATTTCAATGGGGTATTTTTGTAATTTTGAAAGATGATGTTTTTTTTTTTTTTTTTTGTAATTAGACAGAAACTAAGAGTACCTTTTGTAATTAACCCTTACAATAATATATATGTATAAATTTGAGCAAACATAATCACAGGGAATGCAACACAGGAACCATCATGGTTGAATAAATGCAAATGCAGACAGGAGAGGAAAAAGAACCCGAAAAAACCGAAAAACCAAAAGAGAAACTTTAGCACCCAATGAAAGACAAAAATGAGGTTTACCAGCTTTATTGGGCCATAATTTTGTGGAACAGAAAGCATAAGTTCCTCATTCCAAACAGGATTCAAATTGCTCTTCACCACAGTTGTTTGCACTTTCTACGAACAGAACGGACCAGCATCAGAGGTTTAAAATCTTGGAAACAAATACGATCAAAATGATATTTAATCGACTGAGTTCACAAGTAAAGGGAAATGGAAAAAGAAAACAAATGCAAAACCAAAATCTCGTACCAAACCAAAAAATCATTGATGCTCACAATTTACGTTAATGAAAATGAATTAAGCAGTTTCCAGATATTATACTTCTAAACAAGTTGGAAAATCATGAAAGAACATACGTAAATATCTCTGAGTCTGAGATAATAATGTCCTATCGATGAATTTAGTAACTCAAAAATGTAAACTTGCCATTTCTTTCATTAGCTGAAAAAAAAAAAGGTACAAACCTGCTGCCCAAGTGTCAAAACAACATACGGATCACTTGATAGCATATCTCGAATAGCTAAATTTGAGCCTTTGACCACTTTAACCTTCAACATCCCAATAAATTCCACCATGCCTACCTGTAATCAGATTTGATATTAGCAAAATTATTCAAAATGCTAGTGTCTACATATGAAACCAACATCGGTATCTCCAAAGTGGAATGAAGGAAACATACTGATTTTGTTGATCCCGAGCTTCGAAAGCTATCCATAATTTTCCTTGACAAACTTGCTTGCAAAGAATGTTTTTTTGAAGAAGTGGACAGAATACGCAGGCTAGGTTTCAAGAAATCCTGCCGCTCATACTTAGACCTAAAAAATACAAATGAACAGATATTAAAAAAAAAAAAAACTCATGTATGTAACTGGTTAACAGGAAATCCTATTTATGGCCCCACCTGATAAATTTTGAACGTTCTTCATGGCCAGCTTCAGGTCCAGGCTTTGAGACCCCTTCAGGAATATAAGCCTCGTAAATGGAATTTGCAGATGCATTTCCACCGACCTCAATCATTGAATCAATTTCATCATCAGACCATTCATCTAATGTCACAGACAAAACCTGCAGTAGAGATGACTAAGTAGTAAATATAACGGGAAAAAAAATCAAATAAAACAGGAATATAGGGGGAGAGTTCAGGTGCTTAATAGATCACCTTCGAAATATGTGTACCAAGGCTTCTGTGTACACCACAGCACTTTAAGCATATAAACACTCCAATATTCGCTGACCTGTAAACGGAGAAATTAATAAATAAACCACAAACAAGTGAACAAGATAAATATCGTTGAGCCTCCACAAAACAAATTAAAAAACAATTCCGTTTGATCCTAAAGAAGATTTTGCTCCAGAGAGCTTCAAAGTTCAATACTCAAATTCTTACATCAAGGGACTAATAGCGACTGAATGTAATAGATCGAGGAGGGTTGTTATGTAATCTGGACTCTCACTAATTACTTCCACTATCTTTTCTTGTTTTCAGTTTATCACCAGAAGAAATCCTGCCGGAATCACTAGTGAAATATCAAATTTTCGCTGTCCAACTTTTAGGTCATGAGACAGGATTCTTGTTTTTCATTGTGCATCTTATTCTGTATGGTAAATAAACATTGTAGTCTTTGTACCACCCTATTTTCTTTTTGAAATCATTGTTTGGACATTGGAGTGTTTATTTCGTGAATAAAGACAGAGTAACAAAATAATCTCCTGGCAAATACAAGCTAATTTGCTATATTTTCTTTATGAGAAAGGGCTAACATGACTCGCTGATCTCGTTCTGGTACAGGGAATTAAGCCAATAAATGGTTGTTCCTTATAGGCTGTCATGGCAGTCCAACATTGATAATCAACAAGAAAAGCAAGAAAGAGGGAAAGAAAAGAATGGAGGAGCTTACGCCCATTTTGGGTCTGGAGCACCACAATCTGCACATACACGATTATCACGTTGAGCCAAAAGATCTTTCAATCTTCTTTTACCTGTACAAATTTTCAGGGACTGGCATATTAAGAAGAAGCTGACAGTTACTGATAAAACCAAATGAAGAAGGGGCTCTGAGACAACGAATTTATTCATGTGTTAATAATTCACAATTCAAGATATAGAGTAGTAACAGTGGAAAAAGGAATTCATTGGCTAAATAATTAGCGTCGCCGTGTAGAATATTATTAAAAACGAGGTAAACCACAATACTGTTATGCCAGTGCACCCAATCTGAGGAGCACAGGGGACAATTCATAGCTTTTGATTGATGTAAACGAGCAATATTTCTCTATTAGTATAGCTTATTGCTATATGTGCATAAGCTAATGATTTTCACACAACTTGGGAAGTCATATATCGATTTTTTTTTTTTTTAACTTTCATGCACATTTAGAACGAAAACTTCATTGAAACAGACACAACACTCAATTTATTATGCACAAAGTAGAATCTGAACATAAACAACAGATCAACTGAATGATTTTCTTTCAAGACACATAAAACCATACTTGAAGATGGTCTTCCTAGGGCAGATGGATGGTGGCTCATTGCTTTCTTTGCACGATGGTATCATTCAACAAACAAAACCAGCCCTTATTACAAGTAAAACCTGCACATTTACCCTCCATTAAATCAGAATAAACCCACCTCGTGAGCCCATTACAAGTGAAGTCAAAAACAAAGAGATAAACCTCAACCACCATCTTATTTTCTCTAGTTACACTCAATTAAGTCATTAATTCAATCTATTTCATCAAAACCAAACAAAAAAACAGCTGAAACTCTTTCTTGATGGGGCACAATAAACTTTTTTTTTCCATTTAGAAAAAGTTCTTGATATAACATCAGAATCCCTGAAATCAGATAAATAAGAATCCTCCACCACCCGAAAAAATCGGAATATTTAGAAAAATCCAAACGAAACCCATTTCCAGAAACTGGGAATTTGACCAATAAGCGAGCAAAAAAAGAAACACAAATCTCGAAATATGCATCGATGTTGCAGTGAAAGACAATATTATAAATGAATGCCCGATCTTAATCAAAAATGAAAACCTTAAAAAAGAAATTGAATAACATGATATCATATAATTCAAAAAAAAAAAAAAAAAAAAACTCATACAATCGATTTTATATAAGCTGGAAAAAAAAGGAAAGATCTGGAGAAAATTGCAAGAGTGCTTACTTTAAAATTGATTCACAAAACTTGCATTGTTCAAAATGTATGAAACCCTCAATTCCTTAGCAAAGAGGGATTTATTTTTTGTGATGTGAATAGGAAATAAGGGATGGGGGGTGCCGTTTTTATTTGATTTTGATATCAATTATCAACGATAACAACTGTTTATTTGATGTAATTAATTATTATTTTATTAGTTGTCCAGCTTTCTTACCAAGATCATTATTACAGCTAGACATGCCCAATGGTTCGAACCGAACCGTGAACCGATGGTTTCAACCGTAGTCAGCGTTTTTGAACCGTTGACCCGGTTTCGATTCGTTTGATTAGCGGAACCGTAAACCTTAATTTTAAGGTTAGGTTGTTCGGAATTTTCAAATAAACCGCCGGTTTAACCGGCGGTTTTTCTATTTTTTTTTTTTTTTTTTTTTTGAATTTCAAATTTTCAATTTGAAATTCAAATTCAAACGGTCACTTTTGTGACCGTTAACCGCCGGATTTTTTTATTTATTTATTTATTTTTTTTTTTTTTTGAAAATTCAAAATTTTAAAAAATTAACGGTCAAGATCATTTGACCGTTGAAAACCGGCGGTTTTCCGTTTTTTTTTTTTTTTTTTTTTTTTTTTGAATTTCATATTTTTTCCTATAAATACCCCTTCCAATTCATCCATTTTTCCTCACACCAAATTTCTAATCTCCCAATTCTCTACATTCTCTATATTCAACTTGTTCAAGTTTAAATTCCAAGTTTCAATTTAATTTTTAGTAGTTTCATACTTTTAATTTCATTAGCTATTTTAAAAAATGTCGAGGCGTGGAGGATCTTTCCATCAATCTAAGGGCAAAGGTTTGGTCCGGCCCGAACAAGCAACAACCACCACCACCACCACCACGTTTTGATGAAGCTTTCGATTTGAACGAAGATGAAATCGAAGCTTGTTTTGCTAGTTTGCAACAAGAAGGTGAGGCTCAACCAGGAATCGCAATCGCCAACTCAAACTCAAAGTCGCCGAGCTCGCCACTTAGATCCGATATTTTTCGGTTCATTTTAAAAAATTAGGATCCTACAACCCGGCGGTTTCAAAGTTACTTGCAATTATTGCACTAATTCCTACAAGTTTAGAGGAGGAGGCGGTTATGGGACGTTCACGAACCACCTCAACAAAAAACATCCAGGATAAAGTTGGGCTAGATCGTCGTGCTCAAACACAACTACCGAGCGGGATTCACGGGTTCTTCTTCAACGGTATGGAGTCTTTTCTTCTTCTTTATTTAAATATACCGATATAAATCTTTAGAAAAGAGATGACTTTATTTGTTAGTGGTATGTCACTCCCTTTTAACTTTCCGATAATAAAAAATTTGAAAGGTATACTAGGCGTGCTTTTAACCCCGCATTTTGCTAATAAAATTTCACGTTCTACATTTACTCGCGATATTAAAAACACAGTTTGTGAATTTAAGTTTCAATTAATTAACTCATTTGCTAATTTACAAACAAAAGTTTCAATTTGTTCGGATGTATGGAGTGATCATTGGCAAAGAAGTTTTTATATGGGAATTACTTGTCATTGGGTTGATGATTCATGGACTTTGCAAAAACGCGTTTAATTGCATATAGAGATTTTAATGTTGAACATACCGCTTATTAATATTTCTCATAAAATTCATACTATTTTACAAGAATATGGCTTAGTTACAAAATTTTTTTCAATTTCATTTGATAATGCTAGTGCTAATACGGCTAGTTTACCATCACTTATTAATATTTGTGAACCTTCTATTGGTGGCAAATTTTTTCATGTTCGTTGTATATGTCATATTATTAATTTATGTGTTCAAGATGGTTTAGCTACTTTAAAAGAAGAAATTGCACCTATTAGAGATGCTTTTATATTTAAACAGATTTTTTCTTTTTTTTGAAAAAATGGGCGAGATATTGTAAAGAAAATAATTTATACCCAAAAAATTATCGGCCGATGTGCCAACTCGTTGGAATTCTACATATAAAATGATAAATGATAGTTATGCATATAGAGAAGCTTTATGTTCATTTTTTGCCGATCAACAATGTGGCATAGTTTTATTTCCCAATCAATGGGATGCATGCTCTAATTTATGTCAACTTTTAAAGGTTTTTAAAGATGCTACCGAAGAATTATCCGGTGTTTATTATCCTACATCAATTTTAGTTGTAGATCGTTGTGTTAAAATTGCACTACTTTTTAGATCTCTCATGCCTTGGCTACTTATAGGACCAATTATTGCCCAAATGGGATTAAAATGGTTAAAATATTTCACTTATATTCCTAATGTATTTTTAGTTGCAAAAATATTAGATCCTAGAGTAAGATTAGATGGTTTAGAAGAATGTTAGGAATATATTATGATGCTTTGTTTCTATTAAAGAACATGACACTCCCATTCCAAGTGTTGTAGTAGAGAATGCTAAACAATGTTTATATGATATTTTTAAAGAATATTCAATAAAATTTGGTGATAGTTTTAGAGGCTCATCTAGTTCTACTATTTTACACCCGATGTTGAACATACTAGTGATATTGGTACGTTTAATGAGGCGTCGATATTTGCACCATTAGATAATTTTTATGACGCGAGGATACCAAAACGTTCGGAGGCGCGACCCTTATCTTGAACTTGATACATATTTAACATCTCCTTTTGATTATCTTGAATTTGTAGTAGGGAATTCAAAGTTCGATTTGTTAAAGTGGTGGTCAAAGAGGTCTTCTCTTTTCCTTTAGTAACTTTAATTGCGGGAAATATTAGCCGTTCTCGCCTCAACCGTCTCCGTAGAGCAAGCATTGATGAGGAGGTTATATTCGGATCCTAGACGATCTAGATTAACAAGTAGAGAAAGTCTAGAGGCTCAAGTATTGCTCCACGATTGGACAAACGCCGAAACACGTGAGCAACAAGTCGATTTTGATGATTAGAAGCGATAAGCGATAATCTTGATACCGATTCAAGCAATGGGTCACAAAATCATTGAAGAATCACGTTGTCACTTGCCACCTTCCCTAAGGTAAGTAAAAAAGGTAAGAGAACTACGTAGGGTTTTGATTCCTCTATGAGGATACGTAGGCAATTTTATTTCAATATTCAAAGTTAA
The DNA here is from genome assembly GCA_016081115.2 of Rehmannia glutinosa. NCBI lineage: Eukaryota > Viridiplantae > Streptophyta > Magnoliopsida > Lamiales > Orobanchaceae > Rehmannia > Rehmannia glutinosa. The sequence continues at coordinate 77,142,043 of CM071933.1, read as the reverse complement.
ATTTCAAATTTTTAACTTAGAATATTAAAATAAAACTCAAACCCATTTTTTTTTTTTTGTTTTTTCCTTTCTTTGTGGTTTGTACTTTGTACTTTGTAATTTAAATTTTATACGAAATTGTATTAACTTGTAATTTTATTTTTAAATTGTACTTTGGAATTGTAATATATTAGAATTTTTCATTTTGTAAATTGTAAGTTGTAATTTTACTTTTAAATCAATAAAATTATTTTTTGTGTTACTCAATTTTATTTCCTTCATCAATTGTGTTAATTTATCAATGGTGTTAATTTATTAATATTAAAAACTTAAAAATTCAAAAAAAAAAAAAAAAAAAAAAAACCGCCAAACCGAATCAGGAACCGCCGGAACCGGCGGTTTCAATCCCGGCGGTTGAATCGAGGCGAGGCAAAACCGTCTATAGGGACGGTTAGGTTCTGATTCCACCTTTGGGCGGAATCAGAACCGCGGTGATTCGAACCAGAACTTGATTTGAATCAGATTGGCATGTCTAATTACTGACTTTTTGTCTCTCTGTTTCTATTTCTTTTTCTTTTTTAGCCTTTCCTTTCTTTGTTTTTTCCTAAATGTTGGGGGATAAGATGATTTTTCCCGATTGCTCTTATTTTAATTATTTATATTTAATTCCACATTTACTCTATTAATTATCCATAATCACTCTTGGATCGCAGATATAATTATCCGGCTCATTCGGCGCACTTATCCTGCAAAGCCCATGTGGCTTATCGACTCAGATACAAAAAGGTCATTTCTCATTATCTGTAAGTATTTACAGTTCACAGGGACGTAGCTAGCCCGCGTGGTAACCCCTAGCCCAAATTTTTTTTCCGCTAATTCAATTATTTTTTCCCCTTAAAACATATAAAAAAATTTCCATAGAAAAAATGGGACAAAAAAATTTTCTGGGGTGCGCGAAGAGCTCCCCACTAGCTACGCCCATGGTAGTTCATTACTCTCAATTCATGTACTTTGCTCTGAATTTTCTCTCCAAATTATAATCTTTTGAGCGTCATAGGGACCTCCAGGGACACCTCAAGGCTCGTCTAACTTTTGCTGAATTGTCATAAACAAGTTCTCATCTCCAGAACTATCAGTTCCATAATAGAAATTTGATAGTGATCTACGGATTTAAGCAACATCACTAAACTAGGAGTGTCTAAGATTTAATTTTAAATAATCACAATCAAATCCAAATTTAAAATCCCATTTCAAGATAGATAACATTTATACCTATTGTCGTTTCAATTTTTTTTTCTTCTTTAATTTATGATGAAATCAACACATGATAAAACGGTAATTTCCAATTAAAAATCTAAGAAAAATGACCAATGTTTCAACGGGGTGTTACCTCATATAAACGTTTGCAAATATAGTTTGTTTTTATTTTTTTTAGAAGGTTTGCAAATATAGTATTTATAATTTACTAAAAGTGAATTCCTATTTGTCATATGTATTTGTTGAGTAAAATGTCAAAAAATTAAGTTCTTCTAGTGTATTAATTAGCATAATTGCCCAAGACTTTCCTTTTCTACATTATTTCCATTATGATAATAGCCAGATATATTTTAGGGATAATTACAAATAGCCCCCAAGGTTTGGACTAATTACAAAAAAACCAAAAGTTTTTTGAAAATTACAAAAAAAAAACCCTAGAAATTTGATTGTGTCTTAAATTTGAGGAGATATTCGTAATATTTTGATACACACAAAGGGATCTTTTGAAATGTTTTTGGCATATATGGAGGAGGAAAATATAAAACAACTCAAACTTAAAAGGATTTTTCTGTAATTCCTAAAAATCTTTGGGTTTTTTGTAATTAGCCCGAACCTCAAGGGTGTTCTTGTAATTGTCCCTACATTTTATCATTAACTACTCTTATTTTATTTGGCCACACACTATCATCTCTTTTAGGCTGTCCTTTTCATATATAATTCATTGACTCTGCATAAAACTATATTTCTGTTTGGGTTCTTTCTTCTAAAGAATGATTCCACACTAAATGCGTATCATGGGATTAAGTAATGGGAATTATATAGTAATAACTTATATAATCAATAATTAAACATGGAATAGGCCAATTTATTCAAGTCATAAAAATTGTTGTGAAATTGTTTAGGCACTAAGTAATATTTTATAGTGTCTTAAGATTATATAATGGATGGTAAGAAGTAGTTGTACTAACATCACCAAAAAATTGCAATTGAGTTTAATTAGAAAATTCTTCCTTATTTGTGGCTTTGACTTTGACTATTTAAAAAAAAGTGCTAATTGTGTATATTACAATTTATTTTTTCCTTCTTTTATCTTTAATTTTGATTTTCTATATTTGCTATTTAGCACCAATTCAAAATCAGGGTAGTGTTTGGCACATATGGACCAGAAAAATGGTAACTAGTTATATAATATGGGAAGCTCAAATGATTGCTAAAAGAGATCCATCAATCCAACGATCTAAGGCCAGGTAACTCTTGACCTCTTTTTGGAGAGGTCAAGTGAAAAAGCCCATGGGATACAATGTTGGGTTAATTAATATTGAGGATTTTAAATGGCAGTTTCGGAAGTTGAAACTCGGTGAGAACACGCGGCTACGACATGAAGCAATCACTTGGGGAACGACTCTGGGAGAACATGCAGCTGGTCCGACATGAAGCAATCTCTTGAAGGACGACTCTTTGTGCACTAGTTCCTGAGATTTATATGGGGACAGTTCCTGAAGGGCCGGTCCTATTTTCCCGAGGATTGGTCGTATAGGAACATGGAAACTCGGTATAAAAACAAAATAAAACTAAAAAGAGGTACATCACTCATCTATATATACACAGATAACAAAGACAAATAAGTGGTCATCCCACCCCACATAAACCTCCATTTGCATCAAACAAAAAGAAATGAATGGCATTGATCCATTGAGGATTTTGTGTTTATCCCCTCATTGAATATATACTAGAAGCCTGCCTTATACTTTCAGTCTTTTGCTTTGCAAATAAAAACTTAAATGAATTACATGGTTAATTACAAAAATTATTTCTGCGATTTAGTCTAATAACAAAAAAAAGACAATCATCTTACAATAATTACAAATACTCTCTTGACATTTACTTCTATTTTACAAATTGCACCGTCAATTCTGTTTTTAGCACTTTAAGGAGGTAATAGTAATTTTGAAAGATATGCGGAATGCAAATACAAAAAAAAACTCTGATTACAAATAAACGAAAGATTTTTGAAAATTAATGTTTGATTCCATTTTACATTTTCACCTTCATAAACAAAAAAAATTGTTTAAAAAACTCCTAATATTTTTAGAAAAATTACAGTTACCCCCATAAATTTAAGACATAATCAAACCTGAGATGATTTTTTGTAATTTTGAAACATCTCTGGGTTTTTTCGTAATTAGCCAAAACTCAGGGGTTCTTTTGTAATTATCCCAAAAAAATCCTCAAACACACACATGCACACAAAAATTATCTTCAGAAACATACCTCTACTTCTTTTATTTCAGTTTCCAAGCATAAAAACAAATGTTCTTATCAAGAAAAATGGTACAACTGATATTACAGGAAATCCAAAAGTCCAATTTCATATTGCCAATGAGCAACCCCGCCATGTTTGTAAGTATCAATAGACTTCAACATGCCATTGTTTGTTCTTTTTCAGCTGCGAAAGCTTCTCATCCCAGCTTTCTCCTCTCTTCTCCGCGACCCTCTTCAACGTCTCTTGTATCCCGGGCATCATCCCTTTGAGCCCACAGAAGTAAATATGCGCCCCTCCATCCAAACGTTTGAAAATCTCGTCACTGTACTCTTCGATTTTATCCTGGACGTACATCTTGCCTCCACTTCTGTTCTTTTGTTCCCTGCTAAGTGCACGATCGAACCTGAAATTGTCCGGGTAATCTTGGAGATACTTTGAGAATTCATCGTCGTAAAGAAGACTGTCACTGTTAGCCACCCCGAGGAAAAGCCAAGCGAGCCCGCCAAACTTGAATGTGGGGACACCCTCCATAAACATACGGCGAAGATAGCCTCTAAAAGGAGCCACGCCGGTGCCAGTGGCGATCATAATGTGGGTAGCGTTTGGATCGTCTTCGGGCAGAAGCATTATCTTGCCAGAAGGACCTAACCAGAAGTGAACAAGATTTTCCAGGTAAGGACCTCATAAGATGATGTTATAACTATCGTTGTCTGAACCCAGTCAATTGAAAGATCAAATAGTGAAATGAACTAAGAAACCTGGGTTTTATAATCAAAGCCTAGCAGCATCACACAAATTTTTTTTGTCAGCCCAAAGCATCTCAACAATCAACATGCCAAAACAATTCTACCGAAGTTAATAGATATGCTTGTTGGTTTTCTTTTTAGGGAATAAAGGGAAAAGAAAAGGTCTTTTATGGAGTGTTTGCAAAAACTTATGCTTTTACAAAAAGTGATTTACTGTAGCAGAAGTAAAAGTAATTGGAAATCAGAAGTTGGTACTGTTTGCAACTAGAATGAAAGGTTGAGAATTAAAAGTTGAGAGTGTTTCGTAAAAAAGTCATAAAAGTGATTATTTGATTGTAAAAGTCAAACCAGAAGCAGAAGTTGGCATTTGCAAACACTAAAAGCGATTTATTTCAGCCAAAAAACTGAAAAGCATTTTTTTAGTGATTCCAAACACTCCCTTAGTTGACAAAATACACTTATGAATTATACACAGGCCAACAACTGGTACTAATGTCATATAAAAGCAGAATATATCCATAGTTCATTGCACAAAAACTCAGATAACAGCATTTTGACTTGGTTTCACGTTAACTGCACCTACCGAAATCTTACCTGTGATCTGAACTTTGTCACCAGGCTTTGAATCACATAAAAAGTTGCTGCATACACCATTTTTCGAAGGGTCTTCTTTTCCAGTCTCAGGGTCATAATAGACAGCACGTCGAACACACAAACTTGCTGTCTTGCCATCAAAGAAGTCTCCATATCTGGTAGATGCTATTGAATATAGCCTAACATTGTGTGGGTTACCAGGCTTTTTAGGGTTCTCGCCCTGAAATGAGAAAAAAAAATCAGTAAATGATTAACAGAACAGGTGAATATACTGCAAAGGATATTATAGAATTTTCTTGTAAAGAAATGCGGTGAGAAAAAACACCCACAACATACTGAAAATGGGAAATTGAACTAAACATTACCCTAAATATATTTAAAAAAGGCCATACAGGTATAATGATAAGAACTCCTTAATTACAATTAGCATAACAGTGGCCACATGGTCAGGTTTGGCTTAACAACGTTTTACTTATCAAGAAATCAACGTTTGTAGGCACCACACAATATAACTTCCTCAACACAAATGCTCATCAAACGTGGCCAAATAAACATGATTAGTTCATGATATTCTAAATAAGCGTAAATATACAGCATGTCATTAAATTAAGGGATAATTACGGAATTACCACAAAAAATAAAAAGCCTGAGGTCCGGGCTAATTACAAAAAATCCCAGAGATTTTTGGAAATTACAAAAAAAAAAAAAGAAACCTTTAGGTTTGATCCGTCTTACATTTCCTTCATATGCAAAAAGCATTTCAAAACCTCCCCATATGTTTATCAAAATATTACAGTTAACTCCTTAAATTTAAGCACAATCAATCCTCGGGGGAGTTTTTGTAATTTTCAAAAATCTCTTGGTTTTTTGTAATTAGCCCAAACCTTAGGGCCTTTTTGTAATTATCCCTTATAATAAAACAATTTAGTTTTGAAAACATCAAAGACTTCGGACTACAACGGAGACAGAGAAGATCTAGAAAACATACAGGAGGAATGATTCCATAACTTTGTCCTTCCCAGTAAGGAAGGTTGCCACCATGATCAATCACAATGTGGCACGTCTCTCCTGGAGCTTTTGGACCAACAAGCCTTTCAACGGAGACAATAGTTCCTGTATACGGTTCCTTGTTCTTGAATAAGTGTAGTGGCGGCTCTTTCGCATCTTCTAAACTTAAAGGTGAAATTCCAACCTTGGGCGTGCTGGCTTGTTGCACGGACATGCAAACCACGAATCGATTCCTTAACCGTGAGTTTGCAATTTTTGAGTCTAAAGATGAGCCCAATGTCCATGATTTAGTTTGCAAAGACACATTATTGTTCTGCAATACAATGAGATGCAATTAATATTAAGAACTACAATCAATCATCATAGCTTGGAAAAATTTAATGATCTGTATTACAAAATAACCAAAATAACATGATGTCTTAGGGAAAGAGAAGTTCATATAAACATGTAACACATGCAATGCATTTATGTTTAAGAGACAAAGCATGAAATTTTGTTAGAAAATATAATTAAGGGGTAAAAACTGGAAGAGCCCAACGAAAGTGTTTTAACCGGGATGAATTGTATATATAGAACGGCACGGTAGGCATGATAAGATTAAAAATCATATTAACATCAATCCATCCCCCAACCAGAAGGATCATAAGAAAATTGAGCCAGATAACAACAAAATATTAGCAATCAAAATGAGGATTAGAACTAATCAGAAACCAAAAGTATAATCTAACACCATGAAAACTAACAGCAAAACTTAATTTGGCATTGCTAGTTACGAGCTTTGTAGCACAACAAGGTACCACATCGGCCTTGTACATTGTACTCCAAGACACAATTCCAAAACATACTCCATGAATTTCAGAGCAAGTATCATAAATCCAGCCAAATTCATGAGTGATCTTGAATAAATAAGGTCCGAATTTCAAATTTACTTCTATGAAAACCGATAAATTCACACAAAAAGCAACGAGAAGTGATCAAATAGATAAAATTAGTCTGAATAATAGCTCGAGGCTCACAACTTCAGATAATCAATGTTAACGCGAGAAGAAGTATAATCAAGTTTAAGAACAACGAAAGAGTAATAATCAGGAACCTTAAACACGAATCTAGGCAGAGATGTATCACTATTGATAGGGACGGCAACTGGGACCTGCAAGAAAAATCCAAAAAAAATCCCGAAAATCAACAAATCACTCCAACCTCCCAAAAAAAAAAAACCAAAAGAACAAAAACCCAACATTTTAGAAGCTGAAACTTACCTGAGAGAGCGCGGAATGAGCCATGATCGATTCAATAAAGCTTCAGGTCAACGAAAAGCAAGTGTAGATATTTCACAAATCTGCCCAATGAAGAGTGTGTATATATATACACACACACACACCTAGATGGGCGTAAAATAGAGATATCAAGTGGAGCTTTATTAGTTATTGAAAAATGGCTGCGGGAGAGGGGTGGACTGGCGTGACTGCTGAACCTTTCGCAGAGGCAAAGGGCGAAACTATGTACATATTAAAATGTTCAGAGTTTTTAATTTATTTTGTAAATTCTAATTTGGCCCTTAAACTACATGTGAAAATAAAATTGCCCCCTCTATTTTTTAAAATTGAATAATTTTCTCCATTTTAATTTTCAAAATCCAATTAATAATATAATACTTTAAAAAAATGATGAACCACATTCCACACATGAAATACTCCTCCACCCGGTTACCAAGGGGATTCGAACCTACACGTTGCTGGTGTCAGCAAGCATATAACACGACACTCAAGTCATTTACCAGTTGAGCTATGCTCCGATTACCAGTTCAGCTATGCTCCGAGGGCATTATTAATACAATACTTTGATTCAACATGTTATTGCTTCAATTAATACATCGGATATAGTTGAGGAGAAAACACACACTCATATAAGATCGAATATGGTTCAATCGCTCAGACAACACAAGCTTCTATCACTAAACTACATGATTTATATTTTTTTTTATCTTAACTTTGGTATTTGAAAAATGTAATATTTTTTTTATTGTGAATCAATTGAGCTAGAATTTTTATTGTAATATTTTTTGACTTGTTTCGTAGTCATAAAATAGATACGTACTTATAAAGTTTCACTCATTTACTTTTATGATGTAATATGTTGTTTTATTTCTACATTATACTTGAGTGATTTTTTTCGTTTTGAGTAATTAATAGAGTGAATTTTAAGTCCAAAATAAAAATAACAAATTCCCACATCCTAGAAGTGGCTCTTAAAGCTGGGATTTGGTTATACCTTAATCAGCCCCAAAAGACGCTTTTCAACAATTCAACCTCGCTGGCACATGGAATTTTCAATTTAAGTATGCTCCCTTTATTGGACCTAGGGGGTGTAAAGGAACTGAATCGAGCCGGAGAGAGTATTGTCCATGCTTGTTTGAATTTTTATCGAACTTCAAATATTGTGTTTGAGTTTGGTTTAATTATTATTTGAGTCAAGCTTGAACGAGCTTTACTCGAGCCGAACACGAACCGAGCTCGAGCCTCGAGTAGCTTGGTATTTTTACACATATTGTGTTCATTTTTACTAATCGAGCTCAAGCCGAGCTTTATATTTTATCGAACGAAAAGTTGTATTCACCCTGATTGGACCCAATTATTATCGAGCTTTATATTTTATCGAGATTTTAACGATCGATCTCGAGTCGAGTATTGAGTAGCTTGGTTCGATTTTCACCCTGATTGGACCCAATTATTATTCTCTTTTGTTTAGAGGAGGACAAAGTTGGGTAAGAGTTAGGATCATGGGCCACGCGGTGCATTTGGGCTTGAATCGACCCATTTGTGGAACGAAAACCCATTAATACAATCAAAATTAAACAGTCCACGACTTTTTGAACTACAAATTCGGAAGCACTTGGGCTGCCCTTCAATTGTTTTAATTGAGTTGCTTATTAGACTATTCATTCATCGCCTAAAAAAATTAGTATTTATATTCCTTCATTTCTTTCTTGAATGACCAATTTTCAATTTTCTAAAATTATAACTATTTTCTAGAATTGAACTATGACTTTAACTAATAATATGACATTACTACTAATTCGATTTCTAAAATTATATTTAAATACAAAAGATGTATTTAAATTTCTATATAAATTTGATGTTGAATCACATAGCCTACCTAACGATAGGACCCCATAAAGCTGAATAGTAACTCAGATAATTTATTTTAATTTTCATATGTATGTCGGTAGATAGAGCTAGAAATGAGAAATAAATCAAAATTACTTGACAATCGAGTCAAATAAATGATCTTTTTGAGTTTAACCCATTACGTGACAATCTAAAGTACACATATATTAGCCCCATCCACCTATCACCCACGAGCAATTGTGGGGTGGAAGTCAGGAGTTCAAATCTCTATTCTATCAAATTGTTCCTCGGAACATATGTGAGATTGGGGTCGAACATAATTGTTCTCTTTACCTGGGAGGATCTGGTTATACGTCAGCAGACCCCGTCGGAGTTGTTGCCCTCAGGCATAGTCAGACGTAAGCCGGGAAGTTGAGTTATCAAAAAGAAAAATACATATATATTTGAAATTTGATTGTAGCTCAGTTGCACGTTAACATTGTTGGTTAAGATATATGGAAGGTTTCTGTATGTGAAGAAAAATGGTTGGGATATAGTGTTTAGACAAAGTCGAAGCCTGTATTTGATGATCTCATTTAAAACGCCCCGTATACCGAGTGCTTACGGTTCTGGCGCTCGCCTCTAAGATACAACGACTTGCAATTCCGGTTTAGCAGCACTTGCAAAAACTGAAACATAACGAACCAAAAGTGTTTTTCGACTTTCAAGCTTTTCAAGGAGGAAATGGGACAAGATACAAAATGCAATGCTCGGTTATCGTTATATGATAATTTTGTTTTATATTTTCAGTCACCAGGGATTGAATATTATAGGCTTTAGACGCCTCGTATGGAATGAACACGTCTTTTGGCTCGAAAAGGCACCTTTTGCAATGAGCAGGCGCACGCGCACAGGAGCACGCACGACCAGTGGTGCGGTGCGTGCGCGCTGCCGTGCGTGCGCAGGCGCAAAACTTCGGCACCAAGACGACCCAGACGCGCAGTCGTGCCCGGCCCGTCGTCTTGGCTCGCAACTCGCTTCTGGCGGCAGTGAAGACGACGTCGTCGGCGGTCAAACGTTTTTCGGTTGAACTCTTTTAATTAATTACGAAAATTAATTAAACATTTAATTTTAAAAAATTTTGGTCCAAAAAGAATAACGGTCTTGAAGCCAAGCCCAAGACCAGCCGGCACGGTGGGTGTGCGTATCTTTGAACCAAACCCACGAGAATGTAGTCCTCACCCTTTTAAAAAACACAGGTGCCCCCAGGGCCCAAACCCATATGTCCAACTTGGGATATATTAAGTGTGCAACTTTATCATCTTTTTCCTATGTGGGATGGAGCATTTCTCTTCCCCACATTTTCCATTTTTCATACCATTTATTTGTATTAAGTGACTAACTTCTAGCATTAATTTCTCATTCACCCTGAATCGATTTTGAGAAATTCCAAATGTAATTCTCATCTACTCTCTTAGTAGAATTTTTACAAATAATTTAATTCCATTTTTCACTAATGGAAACTACTTAATTATTTGGTCAAAATCGGGTCAACACCCCATTTATCAAAGACCAATTCCAACAAACATGTGATCAAGTCTTATGGTAGTTGGTAGAACATTTGTAATCTAAGTTATTGACATGTGATCAAATCCAACTAGTTTCAATCCTCGGAGAGACCATAACCTTGGACTATTAAATAGCAAAAGAAACTTAAATAGATTTTCTTGGATTATAAATCTAAAACTTGACCCAAATTTGAATTATAATCTAGGGGTAGCAAATTGTGTGGGTCCAGTCATGATAAGATTGTGACTCGATAAATACTAACCCATATATAGCCTGATAAGTTTAACAGGCTGAAAATGGTAGCTCGAACATGACACGATTAAAAACTTGATAGCTTAGGCACGACCCATTAAGCCCGATAATATAATTAATTAATATTTATTTATTATTAGTATTATTAATTTTTTGGCTCATTTGAACAATTTAGAGCATTTGACTCGTTAAATCATTTTACTAATATAGTATTATATTATTTTTCTTCAAATATTTATCACATATAAATCCCCTTAGAAAGTTAGAATTATCAAAAAAAATGCGTAAAAGATTTTTTATTTATGAACCCGATTTTTCATTGTTCTTATCGGATCGGCCTAATAATGGCCCAAATCCAATAATACCTTGTCCAAACCTAATACTTATCGTATCATGCTATCGTGTCGTGTTTTAGATTGACATTCCTAAATTTCTCATAGGAACGTTACACCCCCCTAAGACAGATGGAGCAATAATAATGTAACAAAATGACCACAGAATTTTTTTCTTAAAAAAAAATTCAGCTGACTTCATCTATCTCGGGACCTTTTAGTATAGATTATTCACTGTAACGGGCCCCACAAAAATTAGTGGCTGAGATTAGTTCAGCCTGTTTCTCAGATCTGTCTGCCCAAAACCAGGAACCACACTGGACCACGCCCCTCTCAGCCACATTTTTTTTTTTTTTTTTTTTTGGGAAGAAGGATTCTATAGAACTTGAGTCTTGAAATGCAAGAGTACAAAATACAAATTGGGGAGGCTACCATTAAATAGACAAACCCTAGGTTAAACACAAGAAAGTGAAAATACAAAACTACCCTCACTAATATAAACTAATATAATTCTAACAAATATAACTTTTCTTCTTAACATACAGTCATAAACTTTACTATCAATACCTAAAACCAATAGTTTCTTCATCTGATTCACCATCACCATCACTAGCAGAACCAGAACGCCAGAACTTGGAAACTTCCGAGCTTGCTTCAGCTAAGTTCGACGAAACTTGACAAGTAGCAGTCTTGAAGTCCCTGAAGCGCACGATCGGATTTTCATAGATACCCAAACAGCCAGTAACTATTCGACACCCATCAACTGCCATGGCTGAGCATCCCGTTTCAAATGGTAGTCTATCTGGTTCGGAACAAATCAAGGAATTTGTCTGTAAACCAGTACCGGTTTCCCAAACTTTAACATAAGGATCATCTGGTCCACCCGTAACAACTTTGTGCGAATCCATGTGTATAAACTTCACAGGGCCGACATGTCCAAGCAATTCGACAGTTGGTTCTACTTTGAGTGTATCGGAAACTCTCCTGATATCCCACAGCATCGTGCTGCTATATCCACCAGTGCAAAGTAAAGATTTTGAAGGCAAGAACTCAAATGAAAGTATTTTTCGATAAGGGGATATTGTGAAGGCTCTACTCATTGTTCTCAAATCAACTGCCCGTACAGATGAGTCAGTAGCAACATAGAGCAGTGATTCGTGGCATTTCATAGCAATGGGTGAGACATGTACGGAAGTCATTCCCACACAACATGAAGAACGATTAGAAGACGATGCTGTTGTGGTGTCCCACACCTTAACCTTTCCATTCCTTGAAATGCTAACCAGCAGACATGTTTTGTGCCCAGCAACTGACATCAGTGACACGGTTGTTTCATGTCCATGAAGTGTGGCCTTCAATGCATGCTGACCTCGCTTTCCAGAGGAGTTGATGGACCAAAGGCGAACAGTAGCATCTTCACCTCCGCTAGCAAACACTTTTCCAGTATTATCACCCAGTAGTTTATCTGAGAGGGTAAGCACTGGACCAGTATGCCCTTTGAAGCGCCCCTCTCAGCCACATATTCTCACTTCTAACTTATTTAATTCAACACTCGCCATCATCCTGGGGATTTGATTAAATGCAGACGTGGTCTAGCTACACCTCTTCCACGTGCCTCGCTTTAACCAATTACTCATCACGCGCCTGTTCCGGTAAAACTCCAATTGGATATATTACCTGCAGGCTTATTCTGGAGTGCAGATTCATACGACGGACTTTAAAATTCAGCGTACTTTTACAAATTAAATAAACAAGCTAGTGTATTTAAAGAGTCCAAAATTCTTGAATTTTAAATTATAATTTTTTAGACCAAAATTAAATTATACTTAACAAATAATTATATTTAAATAAATTTTAAACGTTATTTGTGTTTCTGTCCCTCAGAGATGACTCAGTGGAGTAGGGTGAATTCTTGAGGTCGAAAGGTCTCAAATTCGAATTTATATCTATTCACAATTTTGTTAAAGCATGTTGCACAAGTCTTGCCTAGCGACTAGGGGTGATCGTGGTGCGATTTTGTGGTTTTTCATTTTTTGAGTTAATTTCAAACCAAATTGTTATATATGATTTGGTTAAATAATAATTTCAGATCGCGGTTTTAAAAAGTAAATTATCGAAGGTGCGTTTTAAAGCGGTGACGGACGATTTTGCGGTTTTTATAAAAAAAATTTATATAATTGAAAGATTAATATAATTTTGTCTAACCATATCATTCATAAAATTAATTCTTAATATATTTATTGTATAACTAAAGACTAGAACAATATTTTATTTCATAATAAAATTATAGAGGTGCAGTGCGGTACAGTTTTGGTGGTTTTTAAAATCTATAACCATAATTGCACCAACTAAGCGGTGCAGTTTCTATTGAATATGTTAAATCGTGATTATAAATTATTATAAACAATACCACATGGTGCAGTTCGGGCTGTCCATGTGGATTTTCAGCATTTATTATCACCCCTAAATGCGATTTATATGGTGACGGCGTGATTTGTAAGTTATTAAAGTCAAGCCTAGTGGTTTATATTGTGTGACTTATATTTTTTGGTTTATAATACATAATATATAAAATAGATAAAATCGAAACCAAATCATAGACTTTAGAAAAAAAAAACATTAGATCCCATTTTCAAAAATGATCCAAAAAAGAAAAAGATAGCATTTCAAATTAGGGCGCTTTATTTTCTCGAAATTACCGCAGCTAAAAAAGGTAAGAAAAGAGAATTACAGCGTGGCAGTCAAAGTACATATAATGGTAAAAATGGAAATTCATCCTTCCCGTTTACCATATCCGAGTCGTCCCATTTCTCTATTCCCAGATACAGACAACAGTTTCCATCTGCATTCAACCGCAGAGAAATAAACCTCCACCTACTAAATAACTCTAGAGAGAGAAAATAAAGGAAGAAGAAACACAGAGAATTATTGGCGGTTTGGCGACCTCCGTGATATCGAGTTCCGTCTAAAACCAGGTAAAATTCCGTAATCCCAAACCCTAATTATATGTTTTTTCAATCAAACAATTTGAAACGTTTGTTGAAATCTCAACAATTCGTTTTTCGTTTAGTTTTATTTTAAGGCGGATGTAATTTTGGTACGGTTGCATGAATGGAGATTTAGGTGTTGATTTTGAGTTGGATTTGCGCTCCTTTTTTTAATTTTGGACTTTTACTGGAATATTTTCGGTGCTTAATTGAGCCGATTCAATGTAATTGAATTCTGACGGAGCTGATTATTATTGGATTATTGAAGATGACATGTGTATTCTGTGTTTTGTGGTGTTTATATGATGTTATGCGTGTGAAATTTAGTTTCCAGGTTTTTAAACGCGTTGTAAATATTTGATGACACTCAGGTTTCTGCATTGCCAGGTCTGCGTGCATCAATAAGCGTTATGACGTCGTCCATTCACAGCCTCTCTGGTAATTTTTCAATGAATTAGTGAAGGACTTATTGCTACATGCATCTATAAAATGGTTGTATTGTTTTTTGTTTCTAATCTTTCAATGTGTATTCAGTACATCAATGTGTTAAAAACAGAGGACTAGGCTCGATTCGTTTAGGTATTACAGGGCTCTCATGGGAAAATTTGCATTCATTAGTTGTGGAAAACTTATTGATTCTTATTTGGCCTCAGGAAGAAAGTGCGGGTCATGAAATACAGCATAAAAAGTGTCAGGTCACGAAGAAATCCCGATTCATAGGAACATATAACTGCTAAAACATGGTTTAATGGTGACGTTGAACTCTTTTAAGAACTCCGGGGTTGTAGAAGGGGAGGGAATAGTTGATCTATGTTCACAAGGATCGTGAAGTGTGGTGTTTGATATATCTATGATCATATGTTAATTTGCTCAAGGAGTATTGCAATGGCAATTATGCATCAGTTTGTTCATGGAGACCTCTAGGCAGATATAGCATCTTGATGAGACCTTTTAGGATTGGTGTAGTTGCAGATGTGCAAGGATATTGTTAGATGGGAGCAAATCCACCAATTTCTTCATTGTCTTAGCAGTATTGCGAACAGAATGATACCATTTCAACAATAGGTTAAGATTTAACAAAATATTAAAGTGTTACCATAGAATTTGGCAATTAACTTTGACACCTTTTCACCTTTATCTCTTGTATTTGCATTTTCTTTGTGGCCCTTCTTACTCGTGTTTATAAGTTTCCATGATATGAATGATTGTCAGATAATAGTGAGGCCGATGAACAACAAAAGCACTCAGAGTCTCATTACCATCCTTCATCTCCAGCTAATGGGATGTCTCATCCTGGTATTGCATCGCCAACAATGCATTATGGAGCACCCGCTCACCTTGGAGTTGGAAATGTAATGGTATTATGTGGAGTGCTAGTTGTCCGTTTCTAGTTTATTTTCTTATATAATGCCTTCAGTATCTCTGCTGCATCAGAATCCTGACAAACTTCCTGGACAATCCCCTTCAAGATTCTCTTGAAAATCTAAAACAGTTTTCTATAAAAGAAAAAGTCGGTACTGTGTAGTCTTGGTGGAGTCATCAGTGTGGAAGAATAAAAGATTTGAGTTGTCATTTCAACTCCAAGCAGCTGCATTAGTTTTCACCTCTTTGATCCATTCGTCTAATTTGCACACGTCAAGTTCTGGGATTGAGTTAACTTGTGAGGCTTGACAATTGCTGGTTCACTATTTTACCTGAAATTTTGAATGCTGCAGGCACAAGCAGCTTACCCATACCCAGATCCTTACTACAGAAGTATATTTGCTCCTTATGACACACAACCGTATGCGGCACAATCTTATCCCGCCCAGCCCATGGTAAATTTTATGCCAGTCTCATTCTAATGGAATTCTCCAATAGATTTTAGTGTTCTAAACCTATTCTTAATCAGGTACATGTTCAGTTGATGGGAATTCAGCAAGCTGGCGTTCCTTTGCCTTCAGAAGCAGTTGAGGAGCCTGTATTTGTCAATGCAAAGCAATATCATGGCATATTACGACGCCGACAATCTCGTGCAAAGGCTGAGTCAGAAAATAAACTTGCCAAATCACGAAAGGTACTAATGCTCCTGTTTTTTTTTCTGGACTGTTATTCTAGAGTTGGTTTCATTATTGGACTCATTCAAATTGTAGTTTGACGAATAAGCTACCACTTTTGCTACATGATAACGTCTAATGATGAGTCAAACCCTGGTGCCTTGGTCGGGCACTTTTGTTGTCATTTATCAGAAAGAAAGATCTCTTGCTGGAATATCTGTCCTAGTGGAACATAAATTTGAGACTCTTCGTATTTTGACTAATTTCGCAGCCATACTTGCATGAATCTCGGCATTTGCATGCAGTGAGAAGAGCTAGAGGAAACGGGGGTCGTTTCCAGAAGAAGAATGAGAACCAGAAAAAAGAGGCCGAATCAAGTAAAAATTTGCAGGACAACATTAACCTCAACTCTGAAAAAGATGTTTCTAAGAAATTCCCTCCTCAAGATGTAGCCTAAAGAAGAGTCGCTACACAAAAGCAAACAAATTGCTATCTGGTGGTTTATAGGTCACCCAGGGCTTTATGTTTTAGTTCCGTATGTGTACATTATTCAGTTATAGGTTTTTGTAGGGAGCCGCAGGATTTCAGAAGATTGTGAATTTCAGAATCGGAGTACTAGTTTATCTTGTCGAGCAAAAATATGATGCAACTTAAGCTTGCTTTCTTAGGGTGTGATGTACTGATATGCTTGATTTGTCATAAGACATTTTTTTTGAAAAAAAATGGAACTATGTAGAGTTTTAGGAATCTAGCACAGATTCAGGGGACTATATAGTTGTAAGATTGCGCCATGGTTTAGCAAGATACTGATGATTGTTGTGCTCGTGGTGTTCAATGCGTCCTCTCGTTAAAGAGGGTGTTTGGCTAAGCTTATTTTAAACATTCTCTTATATCTTATAAAATGTTCGATCTTATTCTGAAAATAAGTTGTTGAGGTATTTAGACAAAATAAGGTGAGAGTGTTTAAGATGTTAACAATGTCAATTTTGTAACTATAAGAGTCAAAATCAGAGGAGGTTATTAAAATAAGATCTTATATTCAAAAAATGGTGGGAGATCTCAACTTTTTAAAAACAGCATCTTATAAGTTTTTTTTTAAAAAAAGAAGAAAAAAATTACCAAACACTTTTAGATAATTTATAAGCGCTAAACATAAATAAGAGAGCTTATAAGCTTAACCAAACTCTCTCAAAAAGTGATATCTAGACATCGGCAGTGGTAGCCTAATTTATGGGGACATAAATAAGAGAGTCGTTTAAAAAAAAGAAAAAAAAAACACCATACAATTTTTAGGTTGCAACGGATCTCTCATTAGAAAATACAAAGAACTCAAGTTAGTTACAGCCTTACAGGTACACACAAAGAATTACCAAAATAGGAAGAGTAATTCATGCTTAGAAATGTTTGTTCAAACCCCACTTGCATTTCAAATCGTCTATTTGGCTTTACGTTTGCAACTACATTAGGCAAAACTGCTAGCAAAGGAGAAGGGAGAAATACAATTTAGCATCCCAGCACATAACGACGACACTTAAATAAGAATTGCAAGACCCTCCTTTTTGGGAGATATGGCTGGCTTGTTTCCCGGGAAGGCGTTGCGTGAGATGTCGACCAGGGCCTTGAAGCTATACGGCTCGTGCATAGATATCTCAGATAAAACTTTCCTGTTCAACTGAATATTCTCCTTCACTAATCCATGCATGAAATTTCCATAGTTCACCTGTTCATGCAGATCACGGATTAAAAGAAAGAAGGCAAAAACTTGTATGAGACGGTTTCATGGGCATTGTCTATGAGACGGATCTTATATGTAAATAAAATTTGAACCCAATCCCAAACCCATGAAGAAGACCCATGTTTTTGTGTATTGTAGGATCCATTTCACGAACTTAAGTTCATGAGATGGTCTTACATAAGATCTTAAAGAATGGATCACTTCGGAACACAACCTCATAACTTTACACAAACTCTGTTGCCTATGCCAATCTCTTTGATAAAATGCTGCAAAGAAAGATTTTGATATTCATATGAGATTTTGTAGTATACCTTACTGTTCTGAAAATCAATACATATGTCCGGTGAACGTTACTCTTACTTACTAACAATGGTTGTAGATGTCAAGTAATAACAACAAAAGTAGCCTACTTATCAAATAATCCTCAACACGAATACCAATTTATATCGGTCAAAATATTCATCCAAAGCATCTTCATATCTGGACAAGTTATACTATGACATTGAACTAAAATTTATTGCAACACATCTAAATCTACAACTCCAATGCCAATTGCCAACAAGAAAGTACCAATTGATTCAGTTGGACTTCTATTCTACAAACTCATATAACTCTAAACAAATATTAAGGGTATGTTTGGTTCCGTTTCCTTCCTCCAATCACCAACCAAACATTACATTACACTTCTCGGTTGCATTTCTCTACTAATACACACGTTTTCCGATACATCACATCAAAATCCCCTTCCCATAGTCACCCCCATTCACTAAACGAACATAACCCTATCTTGTGCAAGGAAGCAACATTAATCCCCAGTTCCCACAATCACACACTTACATTTTTCTTCCAGTCCAATCCATCCATTCTCATATTCTCCCTATATCTCTCGGACATGAAAAATTTACTTTCAGAAAAACTATTTTCCACAAAAGTAAAAAACTATTCCAAACACCACAACGTTAACAAAATCTAGAAAACAATCGAGAAATACACAAAATTACCAAAACAAAAAATGGAAAAAAAACTAAATACCACAATCACAGTTACTTAAAGGAAACAAATCAATCAAAAAAAAAAGGAGTAAATTGAGGATGAAAAACGCACTCCATGCTGACGAGTGCCGGCGTTGATACGCTGGATCCAAAGAGAACGCATATCGCGCTTCTTGTTGCGGCGATCTCGGTACGAATACTGAAGCGCTTTCTCCACTCTCTCCCTCGCAATTCGAATACAATTCTTCGCTCTCCCACGAAAACCCTTTGCCAATTTGAAGACCTCCTTCTTGTTCATCTTATTATCAAGAGTGCTTTCTTCCTCGCAGGGTTTAAGATTTGGGAAGTGAGATTTATGCGAAATTTCCCAAAGGGTTTAGCTAAGCCTAACATAGAATGCATTATTTTTCCAGACTATTATTTGGGAGAGCCTTGAGCACCAAAATCTGGGCTGGGGTTTTCTTATCAGCCCATCAAGCCTAGGCCCATAGCAAGGATACAACTCCAGCCCAAATATTTATTCTAATGGGCTCAGTTCAGTCCCATTTTCCAGTTCAGATTATTTCCCAATTCTTATTTTCCTTTCCAGTTTGCCAACATTATACATAATCCAACCAAAAAAAAATAAAATTTATCACCCTTCATCAATGAAATGTAATATAAAAATAATTTTGTATGACTAGGTCCTCATGTAATGGAAATCACGCCAGTGTTTTAAAAAGCGTTAGTTGTTAGGCGGGTGATAGACTGTGGTCTAGCATCTAGTGGAGCATGGACGGGAATTAGGAGGGATTTGGGCGAGGTTATGGGACTCTAATCAGAATAATAACTTAGGTGGACAAGGGCAGTCTAGCGCGTAAGCGTGGGATAAATAGGGCTAGGCGTGTGGTAGAATGGGGCCTAGCGATTAGGTGGAGACTGGGCAGGATTATGAGGGATTTGGGCGGGGTTAGGGGAGCCTAATCGAGAAAAAAACGTAGGCGGACAATGGGAGTCTAGTGCCTAAGCGGAGACTAAATGGGGCTAATCAGAGATTTTAAGAACAGTGCGTACATGAATCATAATTAACTAATAGAATTTACAAGTATATCATTGAATTTATCATGTGATTGATTGTTAAGTTCAATTAATCTGGTTTTTGGTGTACTAATTGGTATGATTCTAAGAAGAAAAAATTAACCTTGGTGAAAATGCAGCCAAAAAATAGAGTGGGTTTCAGCTGTTGACCAAAGTGTCAGATAATGATAATGAGTTAAAATATATGTCTTATTCGAACAAACATGATATGCCAATTATCTCTCAATCAACCCAAACAAACAGTGTCCTGTTTATACAAAATTTCAACAATCACTTCACTTTTGTGTTTTTTTTATATATATATATGTTATCTGAATTCTAAAGTTTTCTTCCCTAGAATCATTTCTAGTTTGCCTAATTTTCTTTAATGTTGTTTTTTGGGATTTTGTCTCTCATCAGAATCAATGTGCATTACAAATAATGTCAATCTCAAAACCCAACATAGAGGGAGGAAAAAAGAAAGTATTTTTTTAAATGTATTTTATGTTATTTAATTTATATGTTTACTTCTGTAAATACATATATTTGTCTTTCAAATCTCGTAGAACATAATGAGATATGACGAGATAAAAATAAAGAGAGGGAACAGGTTCGCTACTATTGATGGTCAAAGTGACACTCTTTATTCTAAATTCGTTAGTTCGAAATGAATCAGGTCTCCCCAAGTAAGGATTTGAACCCTACGACAGTCGACCTATCGATTAACAACTCATTGCTCTATCACTGAGTTAGTGAGGAATAATGGGAAATTAGATCTCATATAGTTCAATTCCCATTAGAATTACATGAAATAGAAGAATAAATATTAAATTGAAGTGTGAAATCACTTAAATGTATTATGTGGTATTGGGGTAGCAAGATGATGGACCCTTTTCCTAAAATGTGGAGTAATAATAGTTACTTTTAAATTGTTTAGCTATATTAGATAATGATAGCATCAACTCTAAATGTCTATAACCTCAGTTTTTTTCTCATGTTGATATTTAGCCATTTTAGGATAATACAAAAAAAAAAAAGGCCCAAAATAATTAGTTGGATCAACCACAAAAAAATGGGGATATGTCTTGAATAACACATAAAATTGAATAGTCACTCTCAACCACAAAAATAATAATATTAATCAATATTGGCTTTCTTTTTGCCCCATTTATGAGGTCCTTGACGAATAACATTCATAACCTTTGGTATCACTCATAATCATAACAAAGTATTACACCGTGATTTTGTGCTATTATTATTAGAGGCATAAAGATAAATTTTTTGGGACACTCTTCCTTAGCATGAGCAATCCTACCTTTACAACTCCAATTATTTCAAACATGGACCCCCAAAATATCCTTTGTCCCTTCCATAAAATCTACTGTGTGTATATTACTATATTAATATATAATGTGTCTCTTATTATGTGTGAAATATATATATTATAACCGAGATTCAATGTTCCCATATGACTAGTCATTGGGGAAACAATCTCGGCCTCTCAAAAATTGCCCCATGTAAACTGGGAAAATGCATAATAGCTCTAAGGTATCTAATATCCTCAACTCCCATGTAAACTGCGAAAATGCATAATGGCTCCAAGGTATCTAATATCCTCAACTACCGCGTACAATGAGTCGTTCCCCAAATAATTGCTTCATACTAGACTATCCTCTATCCAACCGTAGGTTCCCATCGAGATCCAGCCTCCCATACTACAGCTTGAAACCCTCAATATTAATGTTCCACAATTATGCTCCCGGGGGCTCGAACATTTGACCTCTCTAAAGAGAGGCCCAGAGTTATCTCACATTGACCAATTGGCCAAGGATCATTATATATATATATATATATATGACAGAATAGAGAGAGAGAGAGAGAGAGAGAGAGAGAGAGAGGTGAAATGGAAGCAAACTAGGGCAAATAAAATTCAAGAAAGAAATAGAAAAATAAAGAAAGGTGGGGCTTGAATGAGGCTCAACTAAACACACACTTTTGGTGCATGACAAAAAGGGAGCTCGGCCCTTTTAGCCTTCAAGAGTGGGGGCTGGAAAGGGACTTCCACTTGTCTTTAATTTTGCAAAATCACGCAATGGGTTGTGGGAACATGTCCAAGTGGACCTGACCCATTGGTGGGCCTCTTTCTGGCCCACTCTCAAAAACACTATTTTCCTTTAAAAAGTCAAAAATTAAATGCATGCAAAAAATATTTAGAGGAAAAGATTATGTGCATAAAGAAAGATAGATAAATAGATGGATTTGAGCAAATTTTCTAAAATAAATTAAGAAGAATTTGAATCAACTATTTAAATGTCTACTTATGCTTAAGTGTGCATTTGATAATGTCATTTTATACACTTGACATAACAATAATTTTGAAATATATGATAAAACACTATTTAATATAAAATAGATGATAAAAAACTATTTATAATAAAGGATCAATTTGCCATAAAATTAATCATTTATTATGATACTCATTGTGTCTAGAGCTGCTAATTCCTAATTAGGTCCGCTAGACGACTTGAACGCCCTCAGGATAGGGTCATGTTGGGCTACATCTAGATATATGTTGAAATGGACAATGCCTAATTTATCCCGACCCAAAGTACACAAAGTCCGAGTGGACCAACACAATTTATGCATATAAATGGGGCTTGGGCTAAGTTGGGACAAGAAAAACAGACGTACAATTGAATTTCTCTAACTCGTCTTCGTTCCAATCATCTGTATTGGCTCGATGGGCTCGGACTAATCTAACTCGATTTTTGATGGCTCTACTTATGTCACACTCTCACACACATATTTGAGAATCAAGATTGAGGAGGTACTAAATGCTTTGGATGCTTTCATGATGTAAAATCCCTTTATCTCAAAGGTCAACCTAGTGAAAAATTCTAAAAAGTCAATTCCTTTTTCTTCCCTCTTGGATTCTTTTGAGTGAAGGCAAACATATTTGGTGGTGGGAAACATTTTCGAGTGTTGCAAAATTGTATGGTGGTTGGCGGTCGACCTTTTTTGTCGACCTTAACCATGGAAAAAAAAAAGGTAGTAAAAATCAATAGTTACATATGACTTTTTACTACTTTATTTAATCAATAATTTTAAACTCTTTTGGTTATAGTGCTAATTAAGCTTTCTTGATTTATTTTATCAGAGCTTAACTTTTAATAAAGGAGTGTAATCTTCAAGCATCTTAAAATTTAATTATTTCAGATTGTTCCTACACATGATTTAGTAAAAAGTGTATTTCACATTTTCACTTATACGTATCTTCTTTCTTTTTTTCTCATTTCAGCTTCAATATCTCATATCACATATGTTCCATATATGTAATAAATTGATTTTCTTTATTAAATTTTATATTTTTAATATATATAATATATATTGTTGTGTGGTAAAAATATGATCCTCTTTTTTCGAAATTAATATGCAAGTTGGCCCATAAAAAGAGCATTATTTTTATTATTATTGGATCCTCTTAGCCTTAATAATACAATCTTAACAAGCCCATGTTCCACGTATAAATAGCCCACCTCTTTAATTAATTTTTCATTAAATACATTTCTACTGGTAATTAGTTATTGTCTTCGGATTATTCTCCCATACAACTTTAACAAGCTTAAGCATTTCGGGGCATAAATCCAGGACCCTTCTAACTCTTTAATTATGTTTTTTCATTAAATACATTTCCAATCGAATAATTAGTTTATTTTCATAACTTAAATTCTCGTGGATTTTTAAAGATATCATATATGAATGAATTTACATTTGAATTACACAACAACCCAAACTTAAAACATGAAACATTATCCATGTTACTTTAAAGGCATAATCATTACCATGTTTCCAACAATCACATGGTTGTATATATTCCCTTAATTTCATATTCATTTCTTTTAAAGTTGCCTAATTAATCTCGATTTTGGCACTAATCTATTACACATGTCACACCATTCCGTTATCATAAATAATTAATTAACAATCTCTAAATCTTATGGTAGGCATCCCCACTTACATGCCTTTTTTTTTATTCCTTTAATTATTTTAAAAAATATATTAATAATAATGAAAAGTAAATAAAAAATAAACATTATCCAATTTGTATAGCTTTTTAACCCCTAAGTCTTAATCTTTAAACACATGTTTCCAGAGCTTTATGAATCATATATAATCATGAATAAATGGTCAACGTGCTGCTATAATTATAACTAAATAATACAAAGACATATACATGTTACATTCTGTATTTTTAAATTTATATTTTATATATAATCTGCACAGAGTATGTATCTTAAAGAATTATTTAATGTATTTATACATGATAATATAAAATATAACATATAAAATAAAATGTTAAATTTCAATGGAGAATCCAAATTGTAAGATCTGCTATATACTAGGATTTGGCAAAATAAAAGGTACATTTTTTTTTTAAAGGAGCAAAATTATTGAATCTAATAATTAAGACATTTTAATTTTAAATTCCACCTACAAAATTAGTGCATAAAACGTAATAATGATATCATGTTTATTGGATAATTAATGAGATTAAAAATATACGTTAAATAAACAATAATTATAAAAGGACATTTGTACCCACAAATCGCAATATAAGTATATATTTTCACCATAAAAACTGTTTAATTACTCTTAAGATTAC
Source organism: Rehmannia glutinosa (assembly GCA_016081115.2). Taxonomy (NCBI): domain Eukaryota; kingdom Viridiplantae; phylum Streptophyta; class Magnoliopsida; order Lamiales; family Orobanchaceae; genus Rehmannia; species Rehmannia glutinosa. The sequence goes on along the minus strand of CM071933.1, from coordinate 77,117,467 downwards.
GGTCAACAAACCTCGTCGTTCGAGGGTCAAAGCGGGCCTGTCAGGCCCATGTAGTAATTATCTCCAAGTCCATTTAACTGACCCACCTTCAAATCCAACTCATAAAATAATAATCGGGTCTCCAATTCAACCACCCGAAAGCCCGTGTAATAAAAATCGTACAGTGAAACACAGACCAAATGTACGTACTGTACATACTTCATGTTCTATGTTTGCAGAATTGCAGTCAATACTCTACAGTTTATGTGTTTGTACATCAGCAAAACTAAAGTATAGAAATGTATCTATATAACTGTACTGATTTCCTATGTCATCACGTCTGGTCATGCCTACCATGCATGATGGACATCATACCACATCACATGCATGCATGCATCACAAGAAAAGAGGTGGTGGAAAAGAAAAGGGGTAATTACAAAGCTACCATTGATGTTATAGTTAATTACAAATAAAGCTCATATATTTTTTGAAAATTTCAAAAAGCTCATTGAAGTTTCTAAATTATACAGTATTCTCTTAATAAAACAAAAAATATTTCAAACATCGCAGCTACAAAAATACTACAATTAGTCAATTACCATCCATGTAACATAAAATCAAACTTCGAGTTTTTTTTTTTTTTTTGGGAATTTTAAATATGTTTTAGTTTTTTTTTGTAATAACCCAAATCTCATGGGTAATTTTTGTAATTATTCCAAAAGAAATAAAAGAGTCTGTCGGATTTTTGACCTTTTCTCCGTAAAAAAATATTTTTTGGCCATGTTTTTCCAAAACATGTCATTTTTGAGAATCAACAACACCGAATTATGTACCGCATCAATTTTTTGAAAAATGACTCAAGTATCTATCACCACATATGACACGAAAGGTATGCCCATTAATTTTCAATCAAAATGACTAAAAATGTGTTTTTGAAAAATATAGCTATTTTTCATTTTCACAAAAATATAAGTGTCCAATTTTACATGTTACTAGTTACTACCAATGTTTTGAAACCCAAACCGGACCGGCCGGTCCGATCGGCTCAATCGAGAATCGGTCACATGTTCGATCGGTTCTATTATATATTAAATTTCGGTGGCTAAAAAATCATTGCCATCCGGTTAAACCGGTAAAAAACCCGGAAACCGGGTGACCCCATTAACCCGATTCAATTTATTTTAAGCAAAATTATATTGTTTTATTACAAAAATTGAACGAAAAAGTATTTGTAAATTGTATATATCAATTTTCCTTATATTTATTATTATAATTTATTGAATTTATTTTTATTTGCAATTGTTCTTTTTTATCTTTTGCATTTGTAGTTGTACATATGTATGTATATGGGTCAACTGGTGTTTTTTTGAACAGTCTAACAAGTTAAATTACTGATCCCAATAACCGAACTATTAATTCAGTTTGATGTTCGATCCGAATTTAAAAACATTGGTTACTACCCAAAAAAAAAAAAACTATTGGTCATTATGCTGTGACAGTATGAGATAGAGAAAATCAGAAAATAGTGGGTTGCTGTTACTTTTTAAAATTAAATTTTATAGGTCAAGAGGAGAAGTTACAGGTCTAAATAGCTACAAGGGTCTATATTGCCTAAAAATGGGCCTGCAGATCTGCTTCCAATAAAGGTATCCCCTCTGCATTCTATTTACTCTCTTCAATCTTTTCACTGTTTGATGTTTCTTTAATACTTCCATCTTTGTACATATTAACTTTTTCTTCCCAATTTCTAATTAATGAGTTTGAACTATTATTATTAAATACTGAAAAATGATTGTACCTATTGCTAGTATCAAACGTGGTTCATGGTCTAAAGGGCTATTTTTGAATTACCCAAAAAAGAAGTGTTTTCTTGAATTTTTTTAAACCAATTTATGTTAGAACTGCATAATTAACTTATTTATCAAAATTTCATGAGGATTGAGGAATTGATAGGCTTGATTGCAGGATTGGTTTTTTAACTTTGAGTGCTGGTATTTTATGATTTTTATTTTTTCAATTTACAATTTATAACTTCAATATGAGAAATTCGGCACACTGATAATAGTTTTGGCCGAAAAATTGTAAAATTAGACAGATTGCTAGCGTGACTGCCACCTCATCACTTTTTGAGTACAAGGGGGGAAATTGGGGAGGGGACACACTAGAGCTGGTAATGGGCTGGGTCGGGCCAGCCCAGCCCAAGCCCGTCGGACTTTTGCCAACTTTCGGACTGGGTCGGGCCGGCCCGATTTTGGTCGGGCCGCGAAAATGCTTGGCCCAGCCCAACCCATGCATAAAACCTATGTACATATAAACTTTTTCTTCCCAATTTCTAATTAATGAGTTTGAACTATTATTATTAAATACTGAAAAATGATTGTACCTATTGCTATTATCCAACGTGGTTGAAAGGGCTATTTTTTGAATTACCCAAAAAAGAAGTTTTGTGGTTTATTGAAAATAAAATTAAACCAATTTATGTTAGAACTGCATAATTAGTTTATTTATCAATATTTCATGAGGAAAATTGATAGGCTCAATTGCAAGTTTAGTTTTGTAATTTTATTTAATAAGTTTTGAGTAATGGTTGAAGGGAAGGAGATAAATTTCAAATAAACAGAAAGATACATAGTTCGAATACTGCTCAACACCATTACAAAGGGTGAACGATACCACTTGAGCTAGATGCTCGTGGTAAATTGGTTTTGTAATTTAGGGTGTTGGCATTTTATAATTTTTATTTTTTCAATTTACAATTATAACTTTAATATGAGAAATTGGCACATTGATAATAATTTTGGCTGAAAAATTTAAACATTAGATAGATTGCTAGTGTGACGGCCACCTCATCACTTGAAATCCATGATTTTCAATTTCAATTTTCGAATGGAATTGTTGATTGTGATGTTGACTTGGACACATATGACATGCATATTCTAAATTTAATTGATTTATATTTACATTTTGTTTTTGTATATATCGATAAATTTATTTCATTAAATAATGTCGGAAAAATGAAAAATATCCATTTCGGTGGTGAGGTGACAACCACATCACTAATTCGATCAATTTTTTAATTTCTCGACCAAAATAGTCTTCGTCGCACCCAATTTTTTTATTCCAAAGTTCAAATTATAAATTGAAAAAATAAAAGTCCTAAACAATTTACAAAACTATATTTGCAATTAGATGTGGTCTTATCAATGTGAGACGACCTACGAACTTGTATTAATGAGACAGATTCTACAAAGACAAAAAAATACAAATCTTTTTTACAAGTTTGAGTTGGAATTCTAGCTACATATAAGATCCGTCTCATGATTAACAATACAATAAAACCGTCTTATACAAGTTTTTGCGTTTCAATTAGGCCGACATTGATATAAAAATTAGTAGTAGTTTATCATTTTTTTTTTAAATCTTGATTTTTCTATTTCCCCTTTCTTTTACCTTTTTCCTGTGGGTTGGTTTAAATGGTTTTGTAACTTTATCTACTCTCTATTTCTCTCTACACAGTACCCCCCACCCCCACCCCCACCCCCACCCCCCAAGTTTACATATCACTTTATCTGAAAAATTCTCGAGATTGAGGTCTAAGATAAAAAAAAACCATGGGACCTCTGTTCCAATATCATTCCATCTAATCTCAACCCCTTCTCTTTCTTTCTCAGCTCCTCAAAATCTCTTCTTGCTGAGAAAAATATAAAGAAAAACACCTCAAAATCCAGAAGAACAAAAAAAAAACACAATCTTGATGAGTGAGAGAGTAGGCTCTCTGTGAGAAGAGAGCCTGCCTGTTCATGCAACTACCAAAACCCACCAGAAATACGATTTATACTTTTGTGGGCTTTTCTCAAAAATGGCGCTTTGTATGCACAGAGATAGTAACAGCAGCGGCAGTAACAGCAGCAAACAGCAACAACAAATGGATGCGAGTAAATATGTGAGGTACACACCAGAGCAAGTTGAGGCTCTTGAGAGGGTTTATTCAGAATGCCCAAAACCCAGTTCTTTGAGGAGACAACAGCTCATTAGGGAGTGCCCTATTCTTTCTAACATTGAGCCTAAACAAATCAAAGTCTGGTTTCAGAACCGCAGGTATTTGTTTCTGAAGGATGTGATGGGACATATGAGTTTTTTTTTTTTTTTTTTTTTTTTGGGATTTGTGTTTCTCTGTTCTTGGATTTAAAGATGGGTTTGTTTTTTTGTGTTTTTTATGGGTTCTTTTGGAATCAATGTAATTAATGTTGTATATGTTTCTGAAGGCTGTGATGGGGCATATGAGTTTTGGGTTTTTATTTTTATGGGATTTGTGTTTGTCCATTCTTGGATTTAAGGATGAGGTTTTTTTTAGAAGTTTTTTGTGTTTTTTTATTATGGGTTCTTTTGGAATCAATGTAATTATTGTTCTTTGTTCTTGGGGGTTATAAGAAATTGGTGAATGTAGGTTAGTTCCTGTTTCAGATGTATGTTTTTTTGTTGATTTTCTTTTAAGCAAATATTTGTCCTTTTTCTTTGTTGATCAGAGTTTTATGTTCTCATCCTTTTGTAATTGGGATTGTAATGAGAGTTGGGAATTGATAGCAATTTAATTTTGCTTTGTTGTGTATTCCCAATTTATTGCCTAAAATCAGCTTTATATGAAAATGGAGAAACAGAAAAGAAAAAAAAATAATGAACTGAAATTTTGGATATGTGATTCTGGAAATGTCTCAATTAGGAGAAAAAAAATGTTGTTCCTATTACTCTTTTAACTATCTATTCCAAATTTGCTTATTTTCTGAAGACTTGTTCCATTTTTGCTCGAAACCTATCTGATCTCTTGAAATCTGTTTTCAAAACTTGTGCCATTTGTGGAGATCTCTGTGTTGATCTGTATATGTTTGTAATGAAAGTTTATTTTGTGCATAATGTGTTTCTGCCCATGTACTAAAGATGAAGAGATGTCATAGTCATATATATATATATATATATATTTTGTCTTTTCCTGTTGATCTTGATTCAAACATATTTACAATAATGGGCCATTAGTGATGTTAATCGATTGTGAAGCACATTGAGTTTATCGGGTCGGGTTTCGTCCTCTTCGCTTTCATCGTTAGGAAAGTACTTTTCATGTTCTTCATTTTTTTTTCTGTGACTTCCTTCCTTAATTATATTTGCTCCCTTAATTATGTCACTTACATATTTTGTATTGCTAATTTTCATGTACATGGACTACACGAGCAATTTTGTTTGAATTGCGGCATTCCTTTACCCGAAACAATTATTTCAAGAAATCCCTTAGAATAACTCAACTAAACTGGAGTATTATCTTTTTTTTGCATTTATTAGCCTATCTTATATATTTATGCTGAACCTCAAACTCTTTGGTGTGAAATCATTAGAATTTTTGTATGCATTCTAATTTCAGTTCATGTAGTGTATCGAATACCGGTTAGCAAGGATGAATATGTAATCGACTTTGCTTAAATTCTTAGGCACTGGTTATGAATTGTTTCTACTCATATTTCAATTGGTATAGAGCCTATATTGTCGACATGATTTTCCGGGTAAATGAAGTTTTTTCTTTTTCTTTTCGTAGATGTCGTGAAAAACAGAGGAAAGAAGCATCTCGTCTCCAGACAGTTAACAGGAAGCTGACTGCTATGAATAAGCTGCTGATGGAAGAAAACGACCGCCTTCAAAAGCAGGTCTCGCATTTGGTTTACGAAAATGGTTACATGCGTCAGCAGCTGCACACCGTAAGTTCGTATTTATTTGCTGTTTACGATATTCGTCTGAATTTTCTTTTTATTGGTTTGTTTTTCCGACTGATTTTCATTGTGTACTTAACACAGGTAAGCACGACCACAACTGATACCAGCTGTGAATCGGTGGTTATGAGTGGTCAGCAACAACAACAAAACCCAACACCTCAGCATCCTAAGAGGGATGCTAATAGCCCAGCTGGGTAATTAATTAGCTTATTATCACCTTAAGGGATAATTACAAATAACACCCTGAGGTTTGGGCTAATTACAAAAAAACCCAGAGATTTTTGAAAATTGCAAAAAAAAACCCTTGAGGTTGACTATGTTTCACATTTTCCCCTTCATAAACAAAAAACATTTCAAAAAACCCCGTGTTACTTACACAAATATTACAATTACCCCCTTAAATTTAAAACAGAAGCAAACTTGAGGGGGCCTTTTGTAATTTTAAAATATCTCCATTTTTTCTGTAGTTAGTCCAAACCTGAGGGAGGTTTTTGTAATTATCCCTCACCTTAATGATTTTTTGACTGTTTTGATTCTATTTTGGTGTCTCGTCTGAAAACTAATACCAGTTTGGTTTCGTTTGTTTATTTTGTTGTCCCTTTTGATATGTTTAGTCTTCTCGATAGCTGAGGAGACCTTGGCAGAGTTCCTTGAAAGGCTACTGGAACTGCTGTCGACTGGGTCCAGATGATTGGGATGAAGGTAATTATTATCATTTTTTTTGTTGCCTTTATTTGTCTTTATATTTTTTCGTTGCGTGTATGATTGACTTTAGTTTCTAAATGTGTTTAGCCTGGTCCGGATTCTATTGGCATCGTTGCTGTTTCCCGCAACTGTAGTGGGGTAGCAGCACGAGCCTGCGGCCTTGTGAGTCTTGAACCCACAAAGGTAAATTTTCCAAATTGTTGCTCCGTCTTTTGTCTACTGAAAAATTTGTCAAATTTTTAAGTTGACCCAATTTATTTTGCAGGTTGCCGAAATTCTCAAAGATCGTCTATCTTGGTTTCGTGACTGCCGTTGCCTTGATGTAGCGAGTGCAATCCCCACAGGAAATGGGGGGACTATAGAGCTCATATATATGCAGGTCAGTTCCTTAGAATCTAAAGAGATATTACAAAAACAACGTTAAGGTTTGGGCTAATTACCCGAAAAAAAACCCAAGAGATGTTTCAAAATTTACAAAAAACCTTAGTTTCGATTATGTCTTAAATTTAATGGGTTAACTGTAGAGATTTTTTCAAATGTGTTTTGGCTTATGAAGGGAAAATGTAAGACGGAATCAAACCTCAAGATTTTTTTTTTGTAATTATCCCTAATCTAAATGATTGGATAATTTCATATATGCATTACTTGGTTTACTTGGATGTTCAAGTGCTTGCAACTGTTTGTGAGTGTAACTCGATTCCTTTAGGTATATGCACCAACAACATTGGCATCAGCTCGCGACTTTTGGACGTTAAGATATATTACAAGTCTTGAAGATGGCAGTCTAGTGGTAACCAATTTTAAGCACTTTTCTTTTTCTTGAGGGAATATTAAGAACTAGCCCTGCAAGCAAGCTGCTGCTATAGCCTTTTACTGACAGCTGAACTATTTTGGTAGATTTGCGAGAGGTCGTTGACATCTTCCACGGGTGGCCCAAGTGGACCCCCTGCAACTTGCTTTGTGAGAGCCGAAATGCTGCCTAGTGGGTACCTCATACGTCCTTGTGAGGGTGGCGGATCGATTATCCACATTGTCGATCACATTGACTTTGATGTAAGTAGTTGCGGAATTATGTTTGGGGCATCTATTTTCCAGTTTCTTCTTGTAACTCGAGTTTTTTTTTCAAAATCTTGTCACAGTCTGGCAGTGTTCCTGAAGTTTTAAGGCCTCTTTACGAGTCTTCCAAAATCCTTGCGCAGAAGATGACTATGGCGGTGAGAGCTTTTCTGCTTCGGTTCGTGGTGTGTTTGGATGTTCTTGTTTTCTGTCCCAAATTAATCATTCTGTATTTTTTATTTAGGCTTTACGTCACATAAGACAAATTGCCCAAGAAACCAACGGAGAGATCCAGTATAGTGGTGGTCGCCAACCAGCCGTTCTTAGGGCGTTAAGTCAAAGGCTATGCAGGTGAGAAATATTAACCTGAATGCATCTAATTTAAATTTATTTACCGATGAAAAGTAAAAAAAAGGAATAACCGTTGCTGCATTCACGTGTTCTTATGTTCTGTTCATTTATTTATGTTTCTGACGTGCTTTGTATTTGGTGAATGATTTTAGGGGTTTTAATGATGCTGTCAATGGATTTGTTGACGACGGTTGGTCAATAATGAGCAGCGATGGAGTGGAAGACGTAACTATTGCCATTAACTCGTCCCCAAGCAAATTTCTTGGTTCCCAATATAACAATTTGTCCATGCTCCCAACGTTCGGGGGAGTTCTCTGCGCACGGGCATCAATGCTTCTTCAGGTTAAGTTTTGTGCCAGTTCTATTTCTTTCATACTTAACATCGACTGTATTCACCATCTCTAATTTTTAGTTTACAATAATTATTCGGATGGACATTCTATGCAGAATGTACACCCGGCTTTGCTTGTTCGTTTTCTGAGGGAGCATCGTTCGGAGTGGGCCGATTATGGTGTTGACGTGTACTCTGCTGCTTCTCTTAAAGCTAGTCCTTATGCTGTTCCTTGTGCAAAGCCTGGTGGCTTTCCTAGTAGTCAAGTCATTTTACCTCTGGCGCAAACCGTGGAACACGAGGAGGTAAACTTTCTGCTTTTCGACTAGTATCATTGTTCTAATCTTGCATCTGCATGTTTTATTTCTCTATGCTAATTCCTTTTTTTTTTAATAAATGTAGTTCCTTGAGGTGGTTCGTTTGGAGGGTCACACATTCTCTCCGGAAGACATTGCTCTGTCGAGAGATATGTACTTGTTGCAGGTCTGGTCTACAAAAATGGATTTGTTATTATTTTATTTGGGGATAATTACAAAAACCACCCTGAGGTTTTAACTATTTACAAAAAAACTTGAGATGTTCCAAAATTACACAAAAAAAAAAGAACCCTCAAGTTTTATTTTGTCTTAAATTTAAGGGGATAATTGTAATATTTTTATAAATGTCGGGATTTTTGAAATGTTTTTTGCTTATAAAGGAGAAAATGTAAGACGGAATCAAACCTCAAGTTTTGTAGTTAGCCCGAATGACAGTTTTTTTTGGTAATTATCCCTTTTCTTTATTCTTTATGGTATGTTTGGTGTTGATCTCTTCGAATTGACATTACAGTTATGCAACGGGATAGATGAATCAACTTCTGGCGCCTGTGCTCAGCTTGTTTTTGCACCCATTGACGAATCGTTTGGTGACGATGCTCCTCTGCTGCCATCTGGATTTCGCGTTATACCATTGGAACCTAAATCAGTTAACTATTTTCTTACTTTACCCATTGGGATTTGGATTTTGTTCGAAAAACTACTTTCACGGATTTAAATCAATACGTTCTATTTTTTAAATATAGTGTTGCCATTTGTGATGTAGGATTCTCCCACAGCAACTCGAACATTGGACTTAGCTTCTGCCCTCGATGTGGGACACGGTGGACCCGTCCGCTGGTGAAGCTGATACGACTAATCAGAACTTTAGGTCTGTTTTGACCATTGCCTTCCAGTTCACTTTTGAAAATCACTACCGAGACAGTGTAGCTGCAATGGCCCGTCAATACGTACGGAGTATAGTGGGCTCGGTCCAAAGAGTTGCCATGGCCATAGCCCCATCTCAACTTGGCTCCTCTATGGTACCAAAGCCTCTTCCTGGTTCACCCGAGGCTGTCACATTGGCTCGATGGATTTGCAGGAGCTATAGGTATGGCTTATGCTTATATTATATCTTAGGGATAATTACAAAAAAAAACCTGAGGTTTGGGATAACTACAAAAAAACCAAGATGCTTTTGAAAATTGCATAAAACCCCTTCATTAGCAAAAAAAACATTTCAAAACCCCCTGGTATTTTTTCTAAACTACTACAGTTACCCTCGACAATATCGAACCTGAGGGGACTTCTTGTATTTTTGAAACATGTGGGTTTTTTTGTAATTAGCCAAAACCTTGTGTTTTTCTTTTTTTGTAATTTTCTCTACATCTTAAGTCTCTATTATCATTCTTTGTAGGGATAATTACAAACACACCCCTGAGGCTTAGGCTAATTACAAACAAACCCAGAGATGCTTTAAAATTACAAAAAAAAAAAAAAAAAAAAAACCTTGAGGTTATTTTCTCCTTTCATGAACAAACATTTCAAACCCATGATATTTCTACATATATTACAGTTAACCCCTTAAATTTAAGGTATAATCAAACCTGATGAGGCTTTTTGTAATTTTAAAACATTTCTAGGTTTTTCAGTGATTAGCCCAAACCTCAGGGGGTCTTTTGTAATTATCCCTTTTTCGTATATATCTCTGGATTTGTTTCAAATTGCTGTTAGTATGATTTTCCTCTCAAATCTGAAAATAGTTTTTCCACCCTGACAGTTTATGGAGGATAATTACAAAAATTATCCATAATGTTTGGCTTAGTAGAAATACCCCCTATTTCAGGTGAAATTTGTAGAATAGAAACGTGGTATTTTTAAATTTAAAAGATAATTGGGCTTTTTTGTAATTAGACTAATCCGTAAGAGTAATAATCCATAACACTCCGATCTATCCGTGTCTTAATACCATATTACCATTACTGTCTTGTAATAATCTTTCTATTCTTCTGTTACAACAGTATGCACACTGGTGGGGAACTCGTTCCGGCTGATTCACCAGGCGATGCCGTTCTGAAACAACTTTGGCACCACACTGATGCTATTATGTGCTGCTCTGTTAAAATGAATGTTAGTCATTTTTAAGTTTTTACGTTTTTTCTCTATTTCTAGGGAAAATTACAAAAACCCCCCTAGGTTTGGTCTAATTACAAAAATACCTACATGTTTCTGAAACTTACAAAAAAGCCTAGATGTTTGATCCCGTCGTACATTTTTCCGTTCATAAGCAAAAAAAATTTCAAAAATCCCATTGATATTTATTGAACATTACAATCACCCCCTTAAATTTAAGCTAAAATCAAACATGAGGGGGCATTTTGTAATTTTGAAACTTCTCTGGGTTTTTTTGTAATTAGCCCAAACTTCAGGGATCTTTTTGTAATTATCCCTTATTTCTATTGACATTGATCATGACCAAGGAACTCAGACAACTGGCTGGTTAACTAACATGCTTTTATTACAGGCATCGGCGGTTTTTACATTTGCAAACCAGGCGGGCCTTGACATGCTTGAGACAACTCTCGTGGCCCTTCAAGATATAATGCTCGAGAAAATTCTAGACGAAGGTGGTCGGAAGATTCTGCTTACAGAGTTCTCGAAAATCATGCAGCAGGTAGTAATTAATTAGTCGAGGGGTTTTAGTTTCGTTTAAGTACAGTTCTAAAAAAACGTGTTCTGTTTTCTAATTTTCGTTCTTCTGGCAGGGGTTCGCTATTTGCCGGCTGGCGTGTGCGTTTCCAGCATGGGCCGACCCGTCTCGTACGATCAAGCCATCGCGTGGAAGGTTCTAAACGATGAGGATTCCAATCACTGTCTGGCTTTCATGTTCATGAACTGGTCTTTTGTGTAAAAAATGAAATAAAATTAAATCATATCGTATGTGACATTGCACTAGGTTATTGGTATCTTTATTTTGGCAGAAAAAAATGGTGTTATGACAATATTGACGAGGATTATAAAAACTTATGAGATGCCTACTATGATGTTTTATGTTATTTGTATGGTTTGATGCTTGTATTTTTATTTTATTGACCCCTTTTACAGTCATAGTTGTACGAAGGTTTTTGCTCTATTGTAAAAATTCTCGCATAGCCTTATTAGTCCCTGTCTAGGTGTTAAGTTCTCCTTTTCTGCTTATATTTTTATTTTTTTGAGTAGGCTCCGTCTAGATGCTAGACCCGGATTGGTGTTAGCGTTTTTTACAACATTTGTTTTGCTTAGATTTTAATTTTGTTTTTCCATCTAATCGTGTTACATGGGACTCTAGAGGAAGAACAAATTATAGGTGATATTTATATTTGATTGGCAATTATTACTAATTGTTATAAGTTTGAGAATTTGTTTTTTGTTTCCGAGAAATTTTGAAGTTTGGCTCGGTTTGATTAGTAAAACTATGATAAAATATGTGTAAAGAATTATTATTTTGTTTGAGCTGTATTTATGTTTAATGTCAAATTTAAATATAATAACTTTGAAAAGCCAATAAATTTTTTAACGAGAGTAAATGATTACGTGTTCGATTTAATTTAATTCTTTTATATTCAATATAGATATATTATATGTGAGTACGTAGGACCAAATCCAAGCCATAGATAAATTGATGTAGATGGCTGAGATTAATCCTTCTTATTTGCTGGTAAATAATTTGAATTAGCCAAATGGAGGGTACATTAGTCCATACAAGAATAAATTATGGTAGATAAATCTAGTAAATCCCACTAAAATAGGATGAGTTACAATCAAACTCCACCAAATCTGTTATTGAATTAAATCGTCCACTTCATTTCACATTCTCCACCGTTCTTCTGTAACTTAGTCTACCAATTCACTGGAAATTCACCATTTGCAGCGCTGAAACAAGAAAGAAGGAAATGGACGACACATATGAAGAAAGTTTCAATATTAATGAAGAACAAGGTAACACTTTTCCTGGGCTACGAAATTTTATTCATTGTTCCTTTTGTTACTGATTCGCCTTAAAATTTGATTCATATTTTTTCCTAAAATCAATGATTCGATCAATCATTTTCATTTTTACTTGTAATTATTACCCAGCAATATGCTTATGAGGTCCTGCAATATTGCTTATGCCTTAAGAATAATATGCTTACAAATGTAAACTTCTTAGTAGTCCATAAAAGGGCATTTCTTCATTCTTTTTTTTTTGTATGTGTATGTTTACCCAGTGAGTTGCTTGTTTGTTATGATAAATTTGCTTTCAGTTGCCTATAAATGTGCTTATGATTACCAACATACTTCCGAACACCTAAAATTTGGTTCCCCATCCACGTTCGTTTTCTACATATTAACCCAGAAAAATTGCTTATTTGTATCCATAATAATGCTTATATGAGAATATTAATATGCTTATAAGTATGAACATAAATCTGAAGCTTGAAATTTAATTATTCGTCTCCATTTTTTTTCTTTAAAAAACGTATATGATATGATCGAAAATGCATTTTTTGTGTCTTGAAGTGCTTGCTGTCATGGATTAAACATGTTGCACAATAAACCGATCAGGTTAATTTATCATTATTTAGGTTGCATGAACTGAAATTATTTAATTACGACGCTGGTTGTTCTGGACATGTTATTTGCTTATATATGAGTATAGTATTACTTATAATAATTGACTATTATGCTAACGTATATTCAAAATCCTGCTTATTTATTTCTTTTGTTGAGACAGTTGTAATTGCAAGTACTCCGCAGCAACGGATTGAAATAACAATGGATTGAAAGAACATAAAGAACAATTGCTGAAGGATCAACAAACTGATTCCCGTGCGGTGAACAGACAAATACTGATCGAAGGATTCGTTGGGGACAAAATCCGCAGCGTCGTAGTGTTGCCGCCAACACATGCCAAAAATAAGGGGAGCGGCGGTCGAGTCAAAATCCGACTTCGTCGAGAAGGAAAAGGCAATAAAGACTGACAGAAAAATGAAGAGACGTTGTGGGAAATGCGGAGAAATAGGTTCGCACAATAGCGAATGCGACAAGTAGTTGATGTTTTTTTTTTGGAGTGGATGTTTGAGACTGCTTATTAAAGCATTTGATACTGCTTATTTATTCATATTTTATCGCTTATTTTTTTAAGTTTATTTTAGATTCATATTTAAGCATTTGAGACTGCCTGTTTAATTTTTTTTTTTACCTTGCACTTTGATTATTTACTAACAATATAAAATAACATGATATTCATACCTACAAAAATATCAAAATCTGCTTGGACAATATTTACCTCATGCTAAAACACATTTGAATACTGCTATATAGTATGCCATACTTGATAAATTATAATTTTTGAAATAATGCTAACAAGACAATTGATTTCTGCTTGTGCATCATTTGAATTCTGCTTACAAAATATTTGTATACTTGAAAAAGTTAAAAAGATTGGAATATTGCTTGCAGTGCAGTAGATTTCTGCTTAAATAGAAGAAGAACATTGCTTAAAAAATATTTGAAGTAATGCTAGAAACATTTTAACATATCATGAAAATGATTGCTTACAAATGATGTAAAATCTGCAAATTAACCACTTGAATTCTGCTTACATAGACACTAATCAAAAAAACATTCAAAACACCACCAAAAATTACTTCAAAGACCAAGCAAGTTTACCATGTCTGGAAGATCGCTAGAGATTACTTCAAATATCAATAAAAAGTACAAAACAATAAAAATTTCCGGATTGATCATAATTCTTTTTGGCAAACTCCTTCACTCGTCCCATTATCGCCTCCCTAATATCATTCATTCAGTCTAAGCATATTGCAGTTGCATACTTTCTACGCATCATCAAAAGTTGCGCCTCGTTGTTTTTCCGGAGCCCGCAAACCTACCAGACTTGGAAAAAAAGGTGGAGAATACAAAGTTATCAGCAACAAAAATGTATGTAAAAATCCCATAAGAGCTAACCCTAACATACTTGAGCATAATATATAAGATAAGTAAGCATTACATAGAATGTGAGTAAGCATAGTTCTGAACACCAATAAGCTTAATACATAAGTAGGTAAGCATTATATATAATGTGAGTAAGCATAATTCTAAACACAAATAAGCAGTAAAAGTCATCAACGTTCAAAACTACCAGACTTGGAAAAAAAAAGTAGGAAATACAGAGTTATCAACAACAAAAATGTATTTAAAAATCCCATAAGACCAACTCTACCAGACTTCAATTTTTCAAGATAATAAAGACAATTTAAACCAAAAACAAAGCAAAATCCTAACCATTTCGTAGATACTTGAATATATATAAGCATACTATAACACGTACATAAGCGATATTGTTTTCTCATTAAAGCAGACAATCAACACTTGTAAAAAACAATAGATGTGAGCATGGTTATTGACAAACTAGGAAAAATACTAATTTCCACCGTTCCCCATTATAAGCATTATTCGTGACAATCCTAAGCATATTTAAAGAAACAAAATATAGGCAATATTAAAATCAAATCCACCAATAAAATAGAATACTACATAAAAAACGCAAAAAAAAAATACGAAAATAAAATGAGAAAAGCCCTAACCTTCACTATTGCGGGGTCGCAATAAAAAATCACACAATTTGGTGTGTTCTTCAGTGAAAACTAAGGGTTCCAACGGGCTTCTTCTGGAAAAAACAACAATGTCTGATTTCGCCCTCACCGGAGTTTGATTCTCGACCGGAGATTTGGTGATTTTTCGACTGAAGAGATGGTGTTTTTCGCGGAGGGTTGAGTTGGGTATGGTTAGGCTTTGTGATTTTTGTTTCACGAAGGAAGATGGTGGAAGACGGGTTACTTTTTCGCAAGGAAATATGGTGGACGACGGTCGAAATTAGAGTGAGAAATCTTGTGTGGAAGACGGTGGAATGGTGGAAGACGGGTTCGGGAGTTGCAGAGACTGAGTGTGGAAGACGGTGGATTAGATGAAATGACTTTTCAGTTACCAAATACTGTAAAGATATGCAAGATATTGGATTTACACGTCCATAACCGACCCCTAAAATTTAGCCCACTACCAAAAATAAATTCCCTCCCAAAAATTGATTTAAAATAAAATTACTAATAAGCCCTTTTTTAAATTAAGTTATATATTAAATAATAGTAAAACCTGATTAATCTTAACCGTTTAAAAATTAAATCAATGACTCAGATTTGGTCTCGTGTACTCACCTAAGATATGTGGACTCACCTGATCTAAATCCTATATATATATATATATATATAAGCCCCTTTCCAACATTAACCCAAATCCACCCCCAATAAAGGGGTGAAAATTGGACCGAACTACTCAATTGATCGTTAAAAGCTTGTTTGAACACAATTCTTTAACAAAACGAACCAACCCTAAACACAATTTTTTGTTCGTTAAAACATAAAATTCGTCTCGAACTTAACTCAATTAGTGAAAAATGAATATAATATATATGTGTAGAAATAGCAATCTACTCGAACTCGATTTATGTTCGACTTGATTAAACCTCGTTCAAGCTAGACTCAGCCAATAATCAATTCAATCTCAAAAACAATTTTCAAAGGTCGAAAAAATTCAAACAATCTTAAACATATTATGTTCGGTTAAACTCGATTCATTTACAACCCTACGTACGTGTACCCCACCTACTACAAAAAGAAATTGAAAAAACAAAGAGTAGGCAAAAAAAAAAAAAAAGAATGTTGAAATATATTTGAGATTGTGATGTGACACAAACAAATCTGAAGCATAGTACTATTTAAGTGATAATTTGGTTGTCGCCACTTGAAATCTTGATCTTCAATTTTTTTAAGGCTATCATTTTGAAAGCAACATCTAGGAATAATTAATGGTTGCAACACAAAGTCAAAAGCATGGGGCCAACTGGGCTGCCGACTCTCATGGTCACACTGTACCAACTCTCGTGAACCTGCTTGGAACCGACTCTGGTTCGAAGTCCAATCCATGTGTTGGGAAACAACTTGTAACACGCAAATATGGTTAGAAAGACCCCGAGGTTGCCCCGATAAACCCTCCGATGACGATACTAGCAGAGTGTAGGAAAAAAATCCGGAACGGAAAGGAAATTCAGTAGTTAAGATGCGCTTAATGAAAAATAATGAGGGATATACTATTTATACGTGATACTATAGATAGTCCACATGAGCCAAATATAATTGGGCCTCTATATTCTATAGCCTAATATTCTGAGTTGAGATTCATGAGCGTGATGCAATGAGCTGGACGTCTTGGCATTTTTTGTTGATTTAATTAAACTGATGATTTTTATGGGCTAATAATAGTTAATTAAAATGAATTAGTTAGATACTTATATATTTAAAAGGGAAAATACGATTTTACCCATCGTCGGTAGTAAAAGAAAATTTGTATTCGGATTGCGTTATTATACATTTATATTTTGAAGTAGTAATAGAGAGTTATTAATCACATAATTATATCCAATGAGTGAGTATATTTTAATTTATAAGTTTTTATTTCAGAAAATAAAATTTTGTTTATATATGTCCGAACTAAATATCAGTAAAATATTGAGTTAAATGGAAAAAGATGTTGCTATTTAAACCAATGTTGTAAAAAGCGCAGCGCCGCAGATCGCAGACGCAGACAGGGCAGCGTCAGGTCGTGTAGGTGGGGTTAGGCAGGACCTAGGCGGGCCTAATCGGAAAAAAAAACCGTAGGTGGATAAGGGAGACCTAGCGCTTAGGTGGTGATTAATCGGGGTTAGACGGAAATTTTTATAACAGAGATTTAAACTGATAGATAAAGGCATGCATGCCTTTGCACACTCTGCGGTGC
Organism: Rehmannia glutinosa; assembly: GCA_016081115.2. Taxonomy (NCBI): domain Eukaryota; kingdom Viridiplantae; phylum Streptophyta; class Magnoliopsida; order Lamiales; family Orobanchaceae; genus Rehmannia; species Rehmannia glutinosa. The sequence goes on along the minus strand of CM071933.1, from coordinate 77,100,140 downwards.
GCTGGCCAAAAAGCGACTTTGGCTGTCAAAAAGTGGTATTGTATAGTAGTGTCCGTAGAGACAATTTCGTAATGCGTTAATTCCTAAAAAGCCCATCACTTTTGTCTGTTTTGTTAATTAACAAACCTGTCCTCAAACGTCCATCAACGTCTTTTCAATTCTAATTAATGCATCACTTTTTTTGCTGATTTTGCATAATTAATTCTCCCTAATAAAGCAACCTAAACTTAAAGACAAACTATAAACTCCCAATTCGAAAAAGGACAAATTAGTCAAATCATCAATTTTATCAATTTCGAGCTCAATTAAATTTTAAATGCAAAATAATTTGATTTATTTTATAGTTCTACTTTGATATAAAATTATAAATGTCAATTCGACATGTATGTATTATGTGTATGTTATACTGCCTGCAACCCATGGTATCATGATGACATGAAGATATGAGGCATGTCAATTGTCAAATATGCCCAATATTTGGTGTAGGCATATAGCATCTTATCTATTTTTAGGGACTAACAAGTACTTGGACTTAATTGGGGACTTTCCTTTTACTGCATTTCAAAATCCAGGCACTTTTAAAGTTTGCTGCATGCCATTTTGCCAATGACCGATATGATTTTATGTGAGACGGTTTTAATGTTTTTTGCTACAAAGCATAAAATACATAAGTCTTGTTGGATCCGTCGTCTCATGACTAATGCTCATTGAGCCGTCTCATACAAATTTTTGTTTTTTTCAAAAAACGATATATTTTTATCCAGTTTTTTTAAATACAGTATAATGATCACATGCGTGTTAAAATAAACTTTGGTTAGGAAAAAATGAAGAATATTAGAAGAGAGAAAATTTTAGAGTGAAACGACAAAAGAGTGATTTTATTTTTCCATCGCTTTATTTTGTTTATTTATTTATTTTAATTGATTTGGGTTTTTTGGATTTTTAGTTTTTTTAGGGTTTATTTTTAATTTTTTTTATTTTTGTTTTGGCATTTATTCTTCGATTGGTTCTATGAAAATTTTTTTTTAGGGTTTATTTTTGTTTCAAAAATATATTATTATTATTTTTAAATTTATTTCACCAATCACATCTACGCATTTTTTCACAAAAACTAATCATTATTACACATTAGAGAATTCACTATTTATTCACTCGGACACATTTCTAACTACCAATCACATCCAATCATTATTTTACTATTTTCACATCAAATCAACTTTTTGTTTTTTTCAAATATAACGATATATTTTTATTCCAGTTTTTTTTTAAATACAGTATAATGATCACATGCGTGTTAAAATAAACTTTGGTCATAGGAAAAAATGAAGAATATTAGAAGAAGAGAGAAAATACTACAAGTGAAACGACAAAAGAGTGAGTCAAAAAGCCCATCGCTTTCCATTTTTTATTTGTTTATTTATTTATTTAATAGTTAAAATTTTGGGAGTCTTTTTTTAAATTGGTTCAGACGAATAATTTATTTTATGGCATTGGCATTTAAAGTTTGATTAAAATGTTGGATTTTTTTCAATAAAGACCCTATTTCCAGATTTTCTATTTGCCATGATATTTTATCTAATAATTGACACAATAAGTTGAAATTAATGTGCAATAATAACATTATTTTATATGATTATCTTATTTGATAAACTAAAATATTGTATAATTTTTTAATATTAGATCTTATTAGCTACTAGCTAGAAAGGTTAGAACTTGGACATTAATTTATAGTTGAGGGTTGTCTCGGTAAATCTGTCAATTTAATGTTATTTGAGTAGGGGTGAAAATCAGACTAAATTACTCGATACTCAATCGAGATTGATCGTTAAAAACTCGTTTGAGATCGGTTTGGTCATGTTAATGGACCAAACTTGAATACATCTTTTCGTTCGACAAAATATAAACATTTGTTTGAGCTCGACTCAATCAACAAAAAAAAAAAAACTCGAGCTGAAATTGTGTTTAATTCGATTAAAGCTCATTTAAACTCAATTCAATTACTAATCAAATTAAGTTCAAACAAAATTTCTGAAGCTTGATAAATTTTCAAACAACATTGAAGAAGAGTACCATATTCAGCTTTACTCAGATTCGTTTACACCCTATCTTAAAAACAGATCAAAATTAATGATCAATAATCACAGTTCTTGAGACCGGTTCTTTAATTATCAAATCAATATTGATGCTATTTTGACGAACTATTGGTTACTTCTGTGTTTACTTGTGGAAAGAAGTTAGAAATTAAATTCTGGAGTGGGGGTTGGTTGAAAATGTTGCTAGTTTGCTTTTATAGATGGTCATAAATTGCAGAAATACAATGATGATTTTTACTTTACCCATTTGGATTTCTTTTTATCTTTGGGTAGAAAAATTTGGAAGACATGTGAGGTTTGGTGAAATCAGCAATTTCTTAGGTATGGTACTATTGTAGGGTCATCATTGAACCCTATTTATTAATTCATTTTGACCATTGGCTTCTTTAATGGACTCTTTATGTTGGTCATAAAGAAAAAAAAGGAAAAATTTGTGGTGAGAATTGCTATTTTTTGTAGCTATGTTTTACTTGTGTTCGTAGTTATTTTTTAATAGGTAAATGACCCAAGATTAATGTGTGGTGATTCAGTCTTAATTAGATGAATCTTAACTCGTTGAGTCATATTTTTCGATTCACCTACTCCACGATGGTTTAGGGGCGGGGCGGTGAACCGCCCCACAAGTGGAATGAGATTCATCTTTTTTTGCAATAGAAAAATTTGGTGAAATTGCATGGGTAGAAGGGTCATTTCAAGTGTGCATGATAAGCTTATATTTTTGGCCCAACGTGTATCCTTTTTAGTGCTTATAGACCCAAAACTAAAACACTTATTACAAATTTTAGAGGACAGTCAATAATCCACATCAAGTTCCATATATATTTAAACTTGAATATATTTGGGCTCGTTTGGGCAAATTGTTAGCCCATTAAAATATTTTTATATGACCGTAATTCATGTTTGGGAATTGGGCTCTGGCCCATGATAGCTGTTCGGGCTCATGATAAAATTCGGTTCCAATTGATAGAATATCACAATTAGGGCCCAATGCTTGTCGAAGCAAAGTGGCCACGGCCCAACAAAAACTCTGGCAAATCAGCCCGAACTCAAGTCCAATTTTGCATTCCACAGACGCAGTTATCAGCAGGAGAAAAATCGTAAAAATGGCGGATCCCGAAAGCGAGCCGATAAGACGAGCATCCGAAGAAATTTCGAGAGAGTTTAAAACCCTAGTCGATTCGCAGGATTTGGAGACTCTCAAGCAATCACAAAACCTCATGTATGTATTTATATATTAATAATGTTTATACACCGATCGTATTTGTATTTTTTTCCGTAAATTAATCTGTCTATTACTTCTAACTGCCAAAATTAGTAATTTTAAAGAAATGCTATGCAGATTGGGGAGGTTGCAGGACAGTAATGCTGTATTATCCCATTTCAATGAGTATTCAGAGAATTGCTTTGCAGAAGTGTCTGCTGATTTTTCTAAGAACACGCGTCTCTTGCGGTCCATGAAATCCGACCTCGATTACATCTTTCAGAAGCTCAGGTCTGCAAATTTTATCCGTTTTCCATTTTTTTTAGCTCTCCCCTGCAATATAAGTAGGATGTGTAAAGGTTGTTGAACTGATCGTATTTTAGTTGATTTATTGTTTTTTACTTGATTATTAAAATTCGTAAAATCGTAAAATTTATATAGAGTAAGCTTGAATCTGGATGTATACAGCAACTGATTCTGTGGAATGGGATGAGAATTTTTAGTGTTCCAATTATTTCTTGTAGGTTTAAATATTTTATGGTTACCATTTATGATGCCTTCTTTAACATATTGTAATTCCAGTGTTGGCATATGGTAGAATACAGGAAGAGAAACCTAATATCAGTTGATTTTGGTGGATCTCATGAAATGTTGAATAACTTAATCACAGGTCTCTTTGTTTGTTGAGATCTCTTTAATTGATCTAAATGACTATATGCATGTCTTCTACAATTTGATATGACGAAAATGTTAACCAAAACCGTATATAAATGAAATGAGTTAGTAATGAACCTTTGTCGAATTTTAAATATATTGGATTATCAAAATTTACCCTAATTCAAAACTCCAAATTTGGTTTTGTAAAATACATCATGAGTTGGAACTTGGAATGTCCAATATTATGATGGAAATATTCCTAAAATCTTTTCTTCACCTGCATTTTCATGTCACTGTGGGCAGCCGAATGTGCTGATTATTAAAAAAAATTGCACTAGAAAAAAAAATTATTATTTTTTAATTATAATTTATATGATTTTCTTATCCAGCCCACCCCATTTTCGTGTATCGGCCCACCCCAAATTTATTCCTGGCTCCGCCCTTGGTGCTGATCTTCGGTGTTTTCAGTTTTGTGGTTTCAGCTGGTCATCATTTTAGAAGAAAAAATTGTGAATTTTCTTGGTGAACAAAAACAAGAAAAAGCAGCATAACGTGTGCCTTAGAATTGTTATCAAAGAAACTTTCTTCAGGTTGAATTTTAATGTATCAATTTGTGATTTTTGGCCTTCCTGCAGAAATCTCATTTTTTTCCTGTTGTAACCTGTTATGACATTTATCATTTCGGTAATACATGCTTTGAGATTTCGAAAAGCTAGCATGTCATTTAGATTTTGGATTTGATTTGCAGGAGCCTGAAGGGAAAGATCGTGGCGACCTATCCAGATGCTTTTCCGGATAATTCAACAATCGAGGCTCTTGATCAAAGACCAGACCTCGAGTTGCCTAGGTGATTATTGCACTGCTCTTTACTTTAAAAAAAAAAAATGTCTCTCTTCTCTTGTAAAATAGCATGGCTCTTCTGTGTTTCAACATTGTCCAAACTACTTCTTTAAGATGGTTGTAGCTATGCGAATCGGGGGGATCTAAATGATCTCATGATCACAGCAGGGGATTGAATAATTGTGAAGCTCATCATAATACTTTCATATTGTCGATGAATGCATCAATGTTTGGATACTGTAAATTGAAAACATCCTTTTTCTTGGTGATTGATGAAGAAAGCATTATGACCTGTGTGTTTCTCTGTCTTGAATCTGGTCAGCTTATCATTTTTTAGGGATAATTACAAAATTACCCCTAAGGGTTGGGTTAATTACAAAAAACCTAGAGATGTTTCAAAATTACAAAAAAAACCTTCATGTTTCATTTTGTCTTAAATTTAAGGGGGGTAGTTGTAATATTTTTGCAAATATCATGGGGTTTTGAAATATTTTTGAAAATAACCCGGAAAAATGTAAGATGGAATCAAACCTCAAGGGATTTTTGTAATTTTCAAAGAACTCTAGTTTTTTTTTTTGTAATTAGCTCAAACCTCAGGGTGTTTTTGTAATTATCCTTTTTTAAAGACTTTAAATTTGTAATTATTGGTAAAATAAGATTGTGTTACCTTTTTTTTTTGAGGGAGATTGTGTTTTTTATCAGTAGTGTAATTACCAATTTCCTTGACAAAGAATTTCCCTGGATGACTGGATTGTCTAATCTGTAGAGTGGGGGTGTATATAAGTTAGAAATCATGGCTTGCTCCTAGCCATATTAGTGCTGGATTTGATCCAAACTTCTCATTTAGGAAAATAATTCAACTTAAGCTCTTCAAGTCCAGTCTGAACAGCAGTGTATGCTGAGTGGAAGTATATGATTATCAAAGTGTATCAAGTAATAACATAGTATGATATGAAAATGTACTATTATATGGTTTCTAATTATATTATGCGATATTTTTGAAATTTTAAGGATACCCGTGTTCGATCTCATACGTATATGTATCACCATATATTTTTTATTAAAAAAATTTATATTATGCATTTAAGTATAATTAAAAAATAATATAATTTAATACCTTATTAATTGATAACCTCGTTTAAATAATTTTTGGTCGGTCCCGACTTAGGGATAACAAGCAAAAATAATAATTCGCTAAGTTTATATCATGCTAAATTAATAATTAAAAGAGTCCCAAGTTTATTAATTTATTGGAAAAACTTTTCATATGTCTAATGAAAATCCATGGAGTATCGGATCCTATATATAATTGAAATTTCAACCTAAACCCATAAAATAACCATATTTTTGTGTTTGTAGTATCCGTCTTAGTAATAACATAGTATGATATGAAAATGTACTATTATATGGTTTTTAATTATAGAGGTTTAATTTGTACCATCACTCAGTTTGGGATTCAGGTTTGCAGGGGGAAAATACATAAAATCAGTAGTATTGTCGTATTGAATAAATAGCTTGGGCTTTTCTATAATATCCCATGATTCAGTTGGGCCGGTGCAACAATCCACCACATAATGGATCGATCATTGGCAATCATGGCCCAAGAGGCCTTATTATACAATCACATGATGGGTTGGATCCATAGTTATTGTCAGTTTATAATTATTTGATACAAAATTAAATAAAAAGGAGTGAAAAGCTAAATTATAAATAAAAATATATCAAATTATTAAAAAATATTAATAAATGCATTTAATAATTTTCCCATACATCATTTAACCAACTAATATATCATAAAATATATATAATTTATTCTATTGCTCATTTTTTTAGTATTTTTTGGTGTTTTAAATGAGTTATCACATTTCATATTTGAGACGCATAAAATTTTTTTCCGTTTGTTTATGTTCCGTTCCTGAGTTGGAAATAGAATTTGAGAATTTATTGGTTTCGTGTGGAAATTGGGATTGTGTTTGGATGAATGAATTAAAATGTGTTTTATGTAGGGTTGGAAAAAAATGTTTGGTTTCAATGTTTTGAAATATTATTTTAATAAATAATTGGGCTTTTTTATAATGGCCCATGTCCATTCAATATTTTAAGCCGAATATATAATATTATACAGAAGATTGGTCATTGGCTATCATCCCATTAGATCCTTATAATTTAAAATAATAATATTTTAAGTTAGATAAAGTTATCTTCAAAAACACAAAATCATTTGGGTCGAATAGATAATTGGTAATTTATTTATAATTATTAGAATAGTGATTGATAAGTAACCAATATATTCAGGGTAGTGTAATCGGCTTGAGAATATAAATTATAGGTTTAAGATGTTGTTTTATTGAAAAATAAAAATGAAAATAATGATTTACATTGGAAATTTTTGTTAACAAACATGATTCCACTTTTATGTATAGTTGGAAAGTAAAAAGAATAAAACATAAACAAACAAGGCCTTGGTTTTTATATTTGAAACATTGTTTTTCTAATTATACTTAAATTTGTATTTTTAATAATATAAAAATATATAATTTATATATATATATATATATATATATATATATTATACATGTATCATTAAAATTAGAAAATATATTGTATTTTTATAATTATCTTATCTTATTGATGTCAAAATTTGTATCATCATAAGAAAATCTCATTTTCCATTTTTTTATGGGCCCAAAAATATAAAATGAGCTGAAATTCCAAACCCTAAAGAGAACCTAAACAGCCACCCCGCCGCACACACTGCCCTAAAATTTCAACGATGCCTTTTAAATCTGCTTTCAAATAGCAAACCCTAATTCACATTTCTTCACATCATCATCCCCTTCCCCCCACCTCTCTCCCCTACGGCGATCATCTATTCCTTTCATTATTTCCGGCGTTCGCCGCCCCGTCGGGTATTATGAATGCTTTCTTATTGTTTTTTTGTATATTTATACTGAATGAAATGAAAACGTACCGATGAGGAAGAATTCCCAAAGTATAGGAAGTGCCGTATGACACTCTAAAACGCAGCTTTTTGCTGCCGTTCCGTCGTTCCCATCCACCGGTGCCAGTTCGTTTTGTCTCTGTGACAAAGACTGTTCATCGGTCGGGACTGCGTGATTTGCGGCAGCAGCTGTGTGTGTGATTTGGAACGGGTCTCTGAGGTTACGATCTTTACGATAAGTGTAATTGTTTCTTTAGTTTTGATTTTTTATTTGAATTATCACTCCGTTGATGGTTCGATGCCACGTCGCCGGTAGCCGGAGTACTGGTAATGACCGGCGATGTCATGATTGAACCTAAATCGATTCATTTTTTCGCATGTTGATAGGAACCTGTGGATTGATTTTACTCCGTTCATCCACGGAGCCGTTTTCTGCGATTACATTTTCTTCAATCATATTTTGATTTAGATTTCCCAGCTGGTTATGTTTCTTCTTAAGATGATTTGAGGCCAATGAGGATTAATTGTTTATAAAATTGGAATTACCGTCTGAACATAATTTTGATGTGAGATCGACTATCTGAGGCCTCATTTCAATTTACACATTTCATCTTTTTTGGGTATAATTTTATGTTTGACAAAATTGTATAAGCAAGATATATGTAATGTCTACTGTCTATATATTGAGGTATATAAGCATGATTCACCGAGATTTTCTTTTCAAGGTTTATGTAGGATATATACAATGGAGGTATAAGTACTCCTTTATTTGTTTATTTTTTCTTTCAAAAGAAAACTGGTTACTCAAACTATATAACATTAAAACTGCAATCGCTTGTTTATTCGTATTCTAGCAAAGTATTCACATTTTAAGCTAAAATTTTTGTTTTTATCCTAAAATTATCATTTTTTTTCACTAAAATTGGAATCCAATGTAATGCACCGTACTCTGAGACAAGAGACCTGCTCTATTGGGTTGGCATTGGTCTGCAAGGTATGCTATTCCCAATTTTGGGTCATTGGCCTGAAAGATGCAGAAATGTAACCCTATTAGAGCATGTACAATAGATATAATATTTAGCAAATTGTTGTGGGCCTGTTAGTCTATATCATTATTTAAATAATTCATTATGCCAATATCTCAATGATCAAATATCTTGTTAATGGTCTTGTCCATGCCAACCATGTCGGTGGCACTCAAGTGTGAAGATTCACCTTTGGATCCACACACACACACACCCATTTTGGTGTGTGAGTGATCCAAGGGTGGATCACTCACTTATGCGGTGCCATGCAGCTAGACATAAAATTTTGGGTGGCTAATTAAAAGATTAATAAAAATAAATATATCATACTAAAAAATAATATTTTAGAATAAAATATGCATAGAAATAATTGAATTTTATAAAAGTTTGGGGGGCTAAAGCCCCCTATGGGCACAAGAGGAACGCCCTGAGTCTATGTGGATCCACCCTTCATTTTACATACACCCATGTGGGTGTGTGTGTATGTGTGAATTAAGGGTAGATCCACCCACTTGGGTGGCACCCAAGTGGGTGGCATGGACCAAACCGAAAAGACCCTTGTTAATCATATATTTATGGTGGTGCTCATTGCCACTCCAATAATTATATTTTTATTGGAGTAGCAAATGCCCTGCTCTAATTTTGCACACAAACTTGGCTATTGCCCATTATTAGTTTAGAACATTTTGTCCACAAATCAAAATGGATGTATGGTTATGTTAATGGGATATTTAGTAATGAAATCCTTATTTTAGTTCTATAACAATATCTCTACATTCATTGTGGGCAAATATTTTGGGCTAATGATGGGCAGATTTGGTACAAAGTTTTTGTAGTGCATAATGGAATCTTTAAATATGTGGTTGGTAAGATATTTGATGTTGGAGTGTGAAAGTATTGAATGAGTGAGATATTTGATTGATGATGTGGATTAATGGGTCCACAACATTTTGGAAGAAATATTATGTTCATGCTGTAAATGAAATTTTAGACTTCTCCAAAGTTTGACTCTCATTTGATACACTTTATAGGATGTGCTTCCTTTTCCAATTGTAAGCACTTTTTTAAAAATCTCATGTTGAGAAGTCTCTAGCCTGAACAAGATGTGATAATCTAATTTGGTTTAAAATATGAACTCAAACAGAAATGTTAAAACTTAGTATATATATATATATATTTCATACTTATATCAATGGGTTCACTATAAGTCATTAACTAATAAAACATATTATATATATATATATTTGATACTTATAATTATATTGTAGTAATTACTATTAGAAATTGTCATTTATAAGTAAATTGTCAATACAAATAATCAATAATTGATACTATAGTATGGGTCCTGTCCGGCCAGTTTGATTTCAATCTGATTTTTATATAGCCTAATTGTATCAACCTGATAATGGCTTGAATCCAATAAATCCTTGCTCACTATAAACTTGTGTTGTGTTTTTGTTGGAGAATTGTGTTGTTACTCAAATTGTTACTCATAAAATATCTTCTTTAGTCCATTTTTGCATTCTTGTCCTTGTTTGTTGTGTTTATGTTTTGAAACTCTCTAAGAAATTTTGTTTGAATTTACACATTCTTATTTATATTTTGATTTGTATTCCGCTTTTTTTTTAAATATCCTTATTATTTTAAATTTTAAAAATGTGAACCAAAACAATTGTTTTATTCCAAAAAGCCTGTATATTCTACTTTCAGAATTTGCTAGGCAATAATTCCTTTGAACCTTTTCATTTCCTCATTTTCATAAAATATTAATCTCATGCACTCGTAAAAAATTAGAATGGAAGTTTTTCATTCACAATGTTTCAAGGACTAATTACACTTTGAACCCTCACGCACGCGTCTCTATAATTTCAATCAACCCCCTATAAGTTTCAAAATTAATAAAACCACCTCTCCCTTTAATGACTTTTGACATATTAACCATAACCACCCTTCCTATATATGAAGTATTCATAATTCCACTCCCCATGTACATGTTGCTGTTTTGTATTTTCGTATTCTACACAAATATGACAAATATCTGAAAAAAAGTTAAATATTTTCTTTCAATAAAATCCAGAAAATGGAACGTGATATTTAAATTGTTGACCATTTATACTAAAATTGCAAAAACCTCCCAGAGGTTTGGTCTAATTACAAAAAAAAAAAACTAGAGGTTGACTCTGGTTTACATTTTTCCCTTTCATAAACAAAAAAATATTTCAAAAATGATAGTTATAAAATATTACAATTAAGCTTAAATTTAAAATTGAAGCAAACTTGAGGGAGTTTTTTGTTATTTTTAAACACCTCCGGATATTTTTGTAATTAGTCCAACCTTAGTGGGTTTTATTGTAATTATCCCAAAAACTATATGCTTTGTGAAATTTGTCTGTATGGTCCCCAAGTACGTACATGCAATTTGACTGTTTTAACTCCTCACCCTCATATCATCACGCGAAAAAGCTTCTCAATCGATTGAGAATGGACTTGTAGCCATCCTCTGTAATATGGCTCTTATTTTTCTCTGTAACGGATAAAAAAATAAATAGGTTAATTAATAATGAAGGAGGCTGGCCGCCGTGAGAGAGGCGGTGGGAATAATATGAGTACGGCCGTGAGATCCGCGGTGGAGAAAGAGAGGACAAAGATGAGAGAGCGGCAAAGGAGATCCATCACCACCAATATCTTCCACGGCCTCCGCAAGCACGGCGGTTACCGCCTCTCCCCTCGCGCTGACATCAACGAAGTCCTCCGCCACCTCGCCCTAGAAGCCGGATGGATCGTCGAGCCTGACGGCACCACCTACCGATCCACCACCGTTTCTAATGTGCTTGCAAATTAGCTGGGTTTCGTTTCGTTTTTTCTTCAATTTTTTTTTAAATTGCTTACTGCGCTGCGATTTATAGGGAAACGACAATGTGTGTCCGTTGTGCGGTGGGGTAGAAAAAGTGCGCCGACGACGCCGAACTGCAGCTACTTCGGCGGCGGCGGGGAGAGTGCTCGACCACGACCTCGCCTCGCCGCGTCACGGCCGGGGACGACGGAGTTTCCGCCGTGAACAACCTCTTATTGTCCGGTGGCATGCCTGCGAACGACGCGCTTCTGGCGGTTTACATGTGTGGGACCGGGACCGCCGCGCCACGAAACGCCTGCGGCTCTGACGCCACCGCGGCGTATGGGAAAGGCCAGCAGCTGTACGTGCTGCGTGAGGCTGGTGTGTCCAAACACTACACGCCAGCGGATCGTTGACGGAAAGGACAGCAGTTGCTCAACTTCCGCTGCGTGAGGCTATTTTAATTTTCTTTCTTTTTGAAAAAAATATGTGTAGTAAAATCAGAAGGACGCCAACTCATTTGGATAAAGATCAAACACCCCTTGACGACGCCGTACTTCAATTTGAAACTCGGAGTTAATTGAATTTCTAAACCGGCTGCTGTGATATTTATTAGGGACTAAATTACAAAAGTAGTTTTTAAATGAGTAATTAATATATTTGCTGCCCCTTTTCTCAATTTTTTTTTCCAATTTCAGTTAAGGGATAACTGGAAGTGAAGAATTATTTGAATTAACCCAGGAATCTTTTTTAATAATGGGCAAACCCAAATTAGTCATACTCGAATTTCCTGTCATGATCGAACTGAAAATGTACTTCCAAGTAAAGGTGGCAGTGGGTTGGGTGGGGTCGGCCCAACCCGAGCCTAGCAAGCCAAGTCGTAAAGTCGTTCAAGTTCATACGGTTACATTTTTTGTGGCTCAATCTAGCTCATCACATGTAATTTTGATCAGGTTATTTGGGTTTGTTGGGCTTCGAGTCGTTTAGATCAGGCCAATGTATGTTCAATCCTTTTTGAGTATATAAAAATGGAGTTCATCCCACCCTTATATCGACCCAGCCTTATATCGAGGTTGGGTAGGTCGGTCCGTCAAGCCAGACCAATTTATCAACTCTACTTCCAAATTGTGAAATCTATACTTTACGCATAAATTTTGTTTTGTCGAACCAAAATAATTTTTAAAATAATGCTTTTCAAATAATTTTTTAAAATAATACTTTTTTATATCTAATATATATACACGGACATATGAAAAATTATTAAAATAAATAATAAGATGAACAAACTTATTAATAATATAAAATACAATATAAAAAGATATAATAATAAAATTCCATTATATATGGGTCGACCCATCTCTCGCCCATGGTGGATTGCCCACTCATTTATCCAACCATGTGGGGATGGACGAGATGGGTGCAGGTCTTGAAGTATGGCAAAAATTTTTTTGGTCTTAACTTACACCTTTTTGACATTTCATCCTTTTTTTTTTTTTTTGACAAATAGTCTTTTTCTCAACAAAAATTGAGATTTTTTTACCGCGCTATAGCGAGTTACTTTGACTGTTGAAATTGATGTGGTATTTTTATTTTCAAAGTTTTTAATTTTCATTTAAAAATAATATTTAAATCTTACATGGCCTAAATGATGGAAAAATTAATTAAATGAAACAAAAAATTTGAAAAATATGAAAATATTATCTAAAAATTCTGAAAATTATTTTAACAAAATTTAAAATTATTTGACTTTTTGTAACAAAGTTTTAAAAAATTCAAAAAAACATTTTAAAATCTAAAAATTTAAAAATTCAAAAAACCATTCAGATACTTTTTTTTATAAAAATTTCAAAAAGTCTTTGTTTTTAATCTATTTTCAGATTTTTAGACAAATTTTCACTTTTTGAACAATTTTCGACGTTTTAAAATAGATTATAATATTTCAAATAAATTTCAGATTTTTTAAAAACAGATTATAGTTTTTTTTTTACAATTTTCATATTTATTTTTTGTACTTTTAAAACAATTTCGATTTTTTAGATAATATTTTCCATCATTTTTAGTTTTAGTAAAACAACTTTCAGAATTTTTAGATAATATTTTCAGATTTTTTAAAAAAAATCTTTTATTTAATTAATTTTTCCATCATTTAAGCCAATTAGGATGCCATATAAGATTTAAAAATTGCTTTTAAATGAAAATTAAAAACTTTAAAAATAAAAATGCCACATCAGCTCAATAGGTCAAAATAACTTGCTATAGCAGGTAAGATGACCAAATCTCAATTTTTTGTTGAGAAAAATGACTATTTGTCAAAAGTAAAAGAAAAAAGGATGAAATGTCAAAGTGGTGTAAGTTAAAGGATCAAAAAAAAAATTTTGCCCTTGAAGTATTCCATTATTTCAACAAAATTTGTTCGAGTCATCTTGTAGGCATATTGAAAGTTTTGTTTGGAATTCATATTAGTCATTTTTCTACACGAAGTTTTATTCAAAATTTACAGACCCGTCAAAAAACACAATCCCTTCTAAATTGTTACAAGTAATATTTTTTGTTGTCGTTTTTCTTCTTTCCTTTTTCTCCTTATTTATCATGTCTTGCTATTTACATATGGTTGAAATAATATCTGGCTCTAGTCAAGGGCGGAGAGAAGGGGCAACTTGGGCAATCCCAAATTTTTAAAACACAAATAATATATTAAATATTTTAATATATATATTATTGTTAGAATTTTTATGATTTCTTTTCTCCAGGCTACCAACTTTGTTGTATCAGGCCACCTCAATATATGTTCTGGCTACACAATTAGTAGTAAAAGTTTACTACCAAATTAGACAAAATAAATTAATCAAGGAGCAGAAGTTCTTTAACGATTGATTGATTGATTGATTTAGAGGAAACTCAAATTCAAGTTAAACTAGTATATTATTATCTTTAAAATAATTTAAACTATTTAAATAAAAACAAAACATCACAACTCCAAATCATTATTATCCCATTATAGTCGACAAAGTTATTGTGAAAATGATGTAGCATATTACCCTATTTATAACTTCATTATTGTTTGAAAACAATATTTCATCTAACTACAAGGTTACTATTATAATCAAAACTTGAAACGTACACGTTTTAGATATTCTATACTATTTATATAAAAAAGCTATTGATTGAGAATTAGCCGTGATTACCATCACAACTTTTCAATTGAAATAATAGAATTAAGAGCACGATATTTATTGTTTATTATCATTTATAGGGATGATAATGGGTCGATCGGTTATCTGGAGACCAGGTCGCCCCGTCTCGTTCTGGGTCGATCCTTCCTGGCCCGAATTAAATAAAATTAAATACAAATAAATTGGAAAAAAAGAAAAAAAATATACATTTATAATTTATTTACAAAATATAATTTACAAAAGTTGTCATTATCAATTTATGAATGATAGATATAATATTAAATACATATAAATCATATTATAATATATATCAAGTATATTAAAAAAAATTGTTAGTCCGGAAGGATACTCACAGGGCACAAGCGATACCTAAACCCACCTTATCCCACGTGCGTACACGGATGGGACGACCTAAATGGTCGGGCCAGAGCGGTCGATACTGGTCGGACTAAAATTGTCATCCCTAGTCATTTATGCAAAAACATACACACACAAGTGAATAGAGTTGAATGTTATTACCACCACATATTACCAAAAAGGGCTTGTTTGATAATTGAGGTCAATTTTAGTTAGCTAATAACCACATCGTGGCGCCATTATAATCTACCGATTTTTTCTTCAACGGTCCTTTTCTTGCCATATATAATATGCTTGTAATAAAGTCCAAAAAAGTTAAAATATAAAAATAAACATTTGTGTTATAAAATTACATTGAAAAATCAAAACGTAGTATAAAAAATACCAGATATTTATTTCCTTTTTTATGGATATATATTAATGTTTTCTGGTTTTTGTTCTTTTTTTTTTTTTTTTCTCACAAAAAGTACTCTCCTTGCCCTCCCGCGATTGCAGGTAATATATTCTCACCTCATCATTTTTCTCTCCATCTCTATGCGTGAGTGAAATCAGTCGTGAAATCAAATCCAATTGGGAATCTGGTGGGTATTGGTTTTCTTGAAATTCACAAAAAAAATTCATCGATAATTGGGTTTTGGATTTCAGTGCTTTTTGTTTTTTTTGAATTGAATCAAGATTGTCGCCCGGAGTCGTAGCGCGAGGCTGGGTGTATAAGCTAGGGTTTTTGAGTTGACAGATCTGAGTGCCAGTCTGCAATTCGATCATTACAATTCGAAATTCAACATGTTTTGGCGTATGGCTGGCCTCTCCACTGCATCTCCAGTGAGTGCCCGTGATTTCCTCTTTTACAAGAAATTTTGCTAGTCTTTGTATTGTTTATTGGATCCGATTTGTTGGTTTGTTTGTTGACCATTGGGTTTGATTATGCCGAGTGATTTAGGCTTCGTGGAGTGATTGTGAGATATGGTGAGTTGAAATAAGGTTCTTGATAGGCGAATAAACAGCCATAGTTTTGCATGATCTCGTATATTGTTGGCCAATGTGCTGTGGAGTAGTTGTTGTATTGGAGTGTCTTGATTGGAGGCAGATATGTTTAATCAAACTTAGTCTTTCGATGAGAGCGATGTAAACAGTAGCCCATTAGAGAGTAATGCACGTGTTGCCATGGCGTAGGGGACGGAGATTGGTTTGGCATGGTGGTTGTCGTATTGCTAAAAGCCCTTCTAGCGGTATTTGTACAATGAACATTACTATTCTGGATGGATAAGGCCAGAGATCCATTTTCTCGGGAAGTATGGACATTGAAATAAGTCAAATGTAATTGGGAGTTATTCTTCTTTTAAAATAGAGGAAATCTGGACCATGGATATCTATTTCTATATTTTTCCCAGTTAAGCTATTACGAGTAATATGAGAAGTGAGTGCCATAACTTGCCTCAGTAGATTGTTATCCCTTATTGGTGGAAGTATACTCTGCTTTTTTTGGTCAAACATTAATTATCTTTTTCCCGTTTTCTTTGTTGTCTTGACAATCCTGCTCCTATTCTGTTGGAAGTTTTCAATGACGATTTAAACCTGTTGGAATCTTGTTTGGTATACATATGCTCGTGATTGTTCAATTTTGGATCTCTCATCCTTCACCTTGTGATATAGATGAACATCTAGAGAGGTGCTCGGGCCTCTTTCAATTGCTGATGGTTGATTCATGATCAAATTATAACAATGACAAAAAAGCACATATTCAATGCTGTTTTTATGACATGGTTCTAAGCTTGCTAGTGGCCTACGTGTAGAGGTGTCTTTGTATGTATTATGTGAGGTAATAATTGAGATGAGTTGAAATGAACATCTCTTGTGTTTCTAACTATCTGGAATATAATTTTTTGCAGCTGATAACTAAAAGATCTGTTCACAAGTATCTCATTGCTTTTACTTATAATGAATAAAATATAGTTATTTTAGGCAACACAATATGAACAATTTTGTTGTCTTGATCTCCAGTATTAAACCATTGATTTTAGCCTCAAAAAGATTTTCTGTTTCATGTCCATGTTTCACAGGCCTTGGATGCTGGCCTTTGATTGAGTGGCTATTTATTTTTGTATGTTTATATACATTGTTGTTGATGTTGTTACGTGCTCTATGGTCAGAGTTGGTAATGTGTCTCAGTACCCTTAATTTTCTTTTAAATGAAGTCATGTTCATGACATTTTTTTATATTCCCTTTCGATCATAATGTGCATCATTAGACGTGTTAATTAAGTATAAAATGTAACTTATACATTCTGTTAACCTCAGGTGGAGGCCATTTTAGATAAAGAAAATTTTACACTAGAGGAGCTATTGGATGAGGATGAAATAATTCAAGAATGCAAAGCGCTTAATGGACGCTTTATTAATTTGTAAGATCCTATTTCCTTATAAAATATTTGTTGTGATATTTTGTCTATATTCCACTTGTTGTGCAATTTCTTTGCTGTCTCTTCTAATAATTATTTATTGTTGAAAGTGGAATGCGAATAGTTTGTTCTTCATAGTTGGTGCCAAAAGTACATCTAAGCTCAAGGGATCATCTTATGTTTTGTTTTACTTAGCGATTGGGTAATGCCACAAACTAATTCTTATACCAATCTTTTTCTTGCAGTTTGCGTGAAAGAGCTAATGTTAAACAACTGATTCAATACATAGTGGAAGAAGCTCCAGAGGATGCTGACAGACAACGAACATTCAAGTAAGTATGTGTGGTAGATGGTTCTGGCGTATGTACGTTGCCAGGCTTCTGTGTAGCAAATCCTTTTCAATGAATTGTGACAATGTATTCAGAGCAGAAGCTACTGATGAGTAACTTCCTTATTCTGCCTGCAGGTTTCCTTTCATTGCTTGTGAGATTTTTACTTGTGAGGTTGATATTATACTCAAAGCTTTGGTAGAGGACGAAGAGGTGTGTAGTTTTAGAATTTTCTACAATTTGTTTGACATTTGTTATTTTGAACATTATTTGTTACCTTCTACTTTTGGCTCGCAGTTGATGGACCTGCTTTTCTCCTTTTTGGATCCTGAGCGCCCCCATAGTACTCAACTGGCTGGTTATTTCAGCAAGGTATGATAAATGATGTGTTGATGGGCAAATTTTAATGTGGTTTCATCCCCATTATACGAAATTCAAACATGGTTTAGAAGATTAAAAAAGAAAAATAGGAAAAGAAAGTGGAAAGAAAGAGATTAATGTCGGGATATAAATGACCTTTACATTAAGGTTGAAATATCAGCTTACACACACACACACACACACACACACACACACACACATATATATATATATATATATATATATAATAGCACGTATTCATGTTAAAAATCAATATTTTCGGGCTGAATATAATGTCTCCTTGTAATTTTGATTTCCCCTCAGTTTTAGTTGTTTGAACCATCAGCGTTTTGTTAAAGCAACACATGACGTGTTAAAATTCAATGTTTTCTGCCAGGCAGAACTTTGTTATAATGGCTCTTTCACAATCATGTTTTCTCCCTATTCTTTTGATGATTGAATATGCTATCTATAGATAACAAGCATTACTCCTGTAGTCATAATTGCTTATCATTTCCTTAAATTTTCAGAATCACATCCCCTATCTCTCTTTATGTATGTGTCGAATGAATAGCCTGGACTTTAGTTGCAGTTTTTACCACTATAACAATTCCTCTTCAGCGTTAGCTTCTTTTTCTGTTGTAAGAAAGTAGAGAATTCTTAAAAAATAAGTTCAGTTGCTTAGTGTTCTGATGCAGCATGTTAACGTGTATGTGAATTAAGTCCATTTAAATGCACAATAAGTGTACAATTTTTTTTTTTTTTTTTTTTTCCTTTTTCTTCTCCACGTTTACATTTGCAGTTTTAGTGTTTCTGTCTTTCATGCATATAGTAATTGTCTTACCCTGTATTATGAGATGGTATTGGAAAGAAGTGCATCTTCATTTGCATATGATGTTGGGGTCTGAACAATAAAGATTTGTTTTGGTTTAGAAAGAAAAGAGGAAGTGAAGGGTATAGGTAACTACTAACTTGGATGAAATAAATAAGTTATTATTGACATTGATATTGTTTCACTACTTATATGTACGAAGTCTATAATATAACTATATAACATCTATTTTGACCTATGATGGCAGTGTTTACCTTAAATTTATCCTATAACTGGCTGTTCTTCACTGCATCCTGGTATTTTGATTTTTTTTCTTTTGCTAGGTATTTGATGCTCTAATCTTTGTTTGCTAGGTCGTAGTATGCCTCTTGCTGCGGAAGACAACTCCTCTAATGAATTACATACAAGTGAGTTCGATACTATTTAGTAATCAGCTCTTGCATTTTCCTCTGACTAGCAGCATATTTATGATGACATATGATCTGGATAACTTCTTAGGCTCATGCATATACGTGAGTGATGGTTTGGGTCTCTGGAAACTGAATTAGTAGTATTTTTATTTTCGCCATCAAATAATTTGTCCACCCTCAAATTTTAAAACATTGAATTTTCACATGCCATGGTATCAGTCATAACAGTTGTTTGTAATATTGCCATTGGAAAGACAATTACATGATACTTTTAATGAATATAAGGTAACAGAAGTAGCATTTTCATTAATGCACAAAAGTACATATAGGCTGTGTAGGAGGAACTAAAAATCTTTCTCTTGTGCACTCTTTTTCCGAGTCTTTCTGAAGGGTGAAGTCGTGGTTGGGTTTCTAGTTTCTACATATCTTTTTCAGTGTTCTCTATGTATAATTTAAGCAGCTATAATTGGGAAATGGTGTTGGCATGTTAAGGTATTTCAGGCATTCTAATGTATTCATTATAGGTCTTAATCCAAGATATTTATTCCAAATAGCTGTAGGTTCAGACGCTGCTTCTTTATTTTAAATGTCGCATGCTGAATTTCATGTTCCTCATAGCTGATTCATATGTTGAATGGTCAGTTGTTTTCCTTAACACCGACTGTGTTATGCCATTTGGCACTTAACCCAGGAGGTTCAATGTTCACTTATTGTTTGTACAGGCTCATCAGGATATCATTAAAAGGCTTGTTGACCTTATTGAGTTACTTCTATAATGGAGGTATGTTGTTCAGTCCCCACCTCCCTCCCTGTTCTCTCTTTTACGAGGTTTCTTTGTTTGAAAAACCTAATAGATTTCTTGATGAACAGGTTTTAATTCGTCTAATTGGCGCTGATGAACATATTTATGCCAACTATGCGGACTCTATGCAGTGGTTGGAAGATATGAATGTGCTAGAGATGATTGTTGACAAATTCAGTTCATCTGTAAGTTGCAGTAAGCTTGTAATCCTGGCATGAGGATGCTATTTTTGTTTACCCTCGGGCTCTTGGTGCTTTAGGCCTGTCTACCTTTCCTGAGTGGAATGACTGGGGATGGGCTTTAATGTTTTGATACTTGAGGGCATGAAGTTTGTTGCAGCTTTCATATTTTTGCCAATTTATCCGTTTGAGCAAACTATTCATTCATCTGACTTTGCATGTGGTGCCTATGCTTTATTGAAGTTGCATTTTTTTGATGGAATGAGTTGAGATATGGTACTAGTTTTCTGGTCTTGTTATTTTCTAGAATCAAGCATCTAAAAAGCAGTGGAATTTGAAAACAAAAATGTACTTTTGAGGCTCAAATTCTCCAAGTCCAATATTAACAGATGACAGATGACCGATTGCCTGCGTTCTATTCCTAAAAAGTTTCCATGGGTATGCATTTTCATTTTTGTATTTGCAGGACTGCCCTGAAGTTCATGCTAATGCTGCAGAAACTCTATGTACGACACTCGATATGCTCCGCCAGGCATAGCTTCTCAAAAATCTCCAGCCCGAGGTTGGATTGGTTACTCCTTTGTTGATTCTTCCTTCTTTTTACCCACTTGTACCGCCTTTTTTTTTTTTTTTTTATTTTTGATCGTGATTGGAATCTGGTTGCTGTCACAGCTTCATAGGAAGATTGTTTCGCCATGCTCTGGAGGACTCAAGACCAAAATCTGTTTTGGTTAACTTGTTATCTGTCTGTATATCCTTGTTAGACCCTAAAAGGTTAACATCAGGGACTTATTATTTGTATAGCCGCCAAATGACTCATGGATCGGGAAGTACTGCTAATCCTGAGACCGTTCAAGCCATGCTGGAGAGCCTAGGTAAGCACTTGATTTCCTATGATTACTAAACTTCGAGAATGCAAGAAGCGCACCTTAATATAAATAACTTGGAATATACTTTTATAATTTGGCTAAAGTATTTGAAGAGTAATCACTCTCATCTAGACTTAGTAGAGACTTCTGGTTTTTGTCAAATAATTAGGCAAATCACTTAGGTTGCTCTGGATTATTATGAAGCTCATTCTTCAAAATTATATGCCGTAACCATCAAGTATCAATGGGTTCACTATAACTTTAAAGCTTATTAGTTTGGCCAAGTATTTCAAGTTTTGGGAAAAAAGTCAGCTTTCCATACACTATATTTTTCTGTGGATGATTTATGTGATAAGTCTGCAACAGCCCACTTGTCTATTAATTCAAAAATAATGGTATTTGCGTTTTGGATGCGGTACTTCAGCTGTCCTGACGAAAGGAAGGTCCACTAGACAAAATGGGTAAACTTTCCTTAATGTTAAGAAATTTCAGCGTATTAAATGACACTGACATTTCATTCGACTGTTGTTATTGTTTATCGATGAATTAGTGAACGGGGAGGCTGCATGCACTTGATTTGGTTGTTATTTAAAAATAATGTCCTTCTCCTGACAACTGTAAAAATGCTTGCTGATTTAGAGAATAAAAGTTAAGTGATTTAATGCCTGAAAGAAAAATGGAAATAATCTAGAGAATTCAAGGTTTTATTGTAGCCTCTCTTTTTCTAATGATTATTTATTCATTTTAGTTACTACAAAATTGCATGATGACCTGATTAATTTTGTACTTTTAAGTCTACATGTCCAGTAAAATTGTCGAATTGTGATGTTGGTTGTGATCAAATCTTTTTCATGTATTGGGAAGAAGCAATATACTGGTTTATTTGGCAGGTGATCTGCTCAAGCTTTTGGATATTTCATCTGAGGACCACGTCTTGCTAACTACATATGGCAAATTGCAGCCTCCTCTAGGAAAGCATCGGTTGAAGGTATCTTCTTTATTCTACTCTTTCAGTAGTATTTCTTTTTGGGAAAAATTGTTTCAGAAAACTCACTTGCATATACATCACCTAATAATTAGTGCTTCTGCTCTTAATTTCTTATGCGCGATATGGGTTGCTTTGATTGTTTTTGCTTGAAAGTGCTCTCTTTCTGTATTCCGATGCCTTTTCTTCATGAGGTGTCTTTGTCATATTCAAAATTATCTCTTTATATGTGAATTTCATCAATGCTTTGGACCAAAATCTGATTGCGAACAATGATGGGTGTCTCAGATTATAGAGTTCATCTCGGTCTTGGTGGCTGTTAGTAGTGAAGTTGCAGAAAAGGAACTGATTTGCCTGGGCGCTGTGAAACGTATTATTGAATTGTTTTTTGAGTAAGTCGTTAGCCCCATTTTATCTTTTAAATGCTACCTTTTCAGCATATACAGAATTTAAAGTAGTCTTCTCTCAGGTATCCATACAATAATTTCTTACATTATCACGTGGAACACATTGTAACATCTTGCCTGGAGAGCAAGAACCCTCAGTTTGTCGAGCATCTTCTCCATGATTGTAATCTTATTGGGAGGATCCTTGAAGCAGAAAAGAACTTCACGTTGGCTTATGATAAAAGCAAGGTAATTCTCTCTTGTATCTATTGTTTTAACTTGTAGATGTTTATATCATTTTGTGTATTTGTCGCATCATGTACCTCTACTCGTTACATTTCTTATCTTTTGGCTTTCTATGATCATGTAGCCTACTATACCTGCTGAGGGAAGATCAGCACCCAGGATAGGAAACATTGGTCACCTAACTCGTATTGCTAATAAACTTGTTCAATTGGGGAATAGCGACAGCGAGATACAGACATTTTTGCAGGTTTTTCCAATCCTCATTTTATTTTTGTTGCTATCTTTTCACTTGGTTTATCATGGCACCCCCCCCACCCCGCCAAGGGCATGACCATGTAACATGACCAATATTCAACTTAGAGTGATATTGATGTTGGTTGGCTCAGAGCTATCTACAACTTTGTTGTTACAAGCTCCTAGTTTTATATGACCTTTTGTTCTGTATTCTTGGCTTCGCAGTTGCATTTGTTTTGTTTCCATATATCCTATGTCACTATAATCAGATCCATATTTGAGTGCCTTTATTCTTTAAGGGCAATTTTGTATACAGTGAGAATTTTTCGAGCAATCTATGATGTATCTGATATATTTTAAAAGAATTATTTGCTTATCTTTTTATTTGCAGGGGAATAGTGATTGGGTTGATTGGCAGACGAATGTGCTGCTTAAACGCAATGCTGTGGAAAATGTCTTTCAGTGGGCATGCGGGTGGGTGTTTCCAAAATTGACTCTCTGCATCCTTATTACAAGTATACTGGACTCTGAGATGTATGCATTCATGGTGGTTCCTAACATAGTATCCTTTTGTTTTATACCAGTCCACAAGTTTCACTTGAATGGGGCCAGTTGCCCATGCATAGACTAAGACAATGTTTCAATCTTCATATTTTAGGCAAGCTATTTCATATGCATCTGAGGGCATGTTATCTGGGCAGAGCAAGTTTTTAGGTCTTAATTGGGAAAAATGAAGGCAAGAAAAAGTCTAGCATGATAAATGGAAATTCTTGTAGTGGACTTTAGTAGATTTGGAAAAACAATCCTTAATTAAGATGAATGTCTTTTGTTCACAGGTTAAAGTGGTTTAGTAAGTTAGTGAAGTGTGAAGAAGGCTAGGTTCTTTGGCTAATACTTCTATGTCATGCCATGGATGCTTACTCCTCATTCTGATTCTGTTTAGTATGAGCGGTTTCTTTGAGCATGATTTCTGTTGGCTACAGTCTTTATCGAGTGCATGGTCTATTTGGCTAAATCTCATTTTTCACTTTCTAATTCGTGTTATAGATGTAACAGTTTGTATTGATTTTTCAGGAGGCCCACAGCACTACAGGATCGGACAAGAGATAGCGATGATGATGATTACCAGGATAGAGATTATGATGTTGCAGCATTGGCAAATAACTTTGAGCCAGGCATTCCGATATGGGATTTATAGTAATGATGATATTGAGGAGGTTTGTCATTGTGATTCTTTATTATGTTCTATTTTGTCATTTTGTGTCACAAGAAGATAAGAGATCCAATAGAGATGGAAAGGGATAAAGACATGACCTATCAACTGTATTAGTTAGTGTAATTTTGCTTGTGCGTCTAAATAGCATTCTCTTTTTCTTTGTGCAGGCTCATGGCTCTCTCGAACGTGGTGATGAGGTATAAACATGACGACCGAGAGTCGTGACTCAATTATTCATTATGTTTCCTAGTTTTATATAAGCAGATTAATTATGTCATGACATAAATGGCCTTTTGGGGGATAACTCAAGAATAATTCTGCCTTTTCATCATTCGCTCCTATATATATATATATATATATATATATATATATATAACTCATCCCAGAGTTTGGCTTCTTAAACTTTTATTGCAAATTATAAGATCTTATATTACCATCATTTTCAGTGACCATGATGGGTTGGGTTTGTCGTAGTGGATAACATTCTCAAGGGCTGTATAATGAAAGGGGTAGGAGGTGGAAACTAATGAGACATGGCAGCCAAATTACATTTATAAATATATTTTCTGCTTTTATGTTTAGAGAACACAGATTTTCCGTAATGAACTATTCCCTCAATAAAGTAAGTGCTATTAGTGAGCTGGTAGACTGTTACAGTATGGATGGACAGATTCTCTGTTCTTGCAGTCTTATGAAGAAGTAAATTTCTGAAATAATGGGTATCCAAGTTGATTGTGCGAGTGGCAATTTCTTGTCTACTTGTGCATTGGAATATTAGAGTGGACATCTGTTCTTTCTATACCGTTATCGATTTATATTCCTGTCCTCTCTACTCTTGTGTTTGTGAAGCTTTAAACTATGTCAAACAATTATGCATTTGAATAAGTTCCTTCAATAACTTTTTCAGGATGTGTACTTTGACGATGAATCTGCTGAAGTTGTCATTTCTTCCCTTCGGTTGGGAGATGAACAGGAAAGGTAAGTGAAATATCTCGTGTGGTTTGGTTATTAAAAGTTGTTCAGTTTATTGTCTCAACAAGTTAGGAAATTGGTGAAGCTTGACAGTCACACGTTTTATGTTTTGATGTCCACATATATAATAATATAAACAATCTTCCTTGAATTCATTTGATATTTTTAAAACCAGTGAAATTCAAGTTGACTAGGAATTTCATATTCGTTTTTTTTTTTTCTGGTTAAAGACTTATTGCTATATATATTTTGCGTTTCAATTTACCAAAAATTTCACGACTAACGAAATTACAAGACAGTGCTAAATACCATCTCCAGTGCTTGCTGAGGGATTTTGCCATTCGATCTCTTTCATCGGTCTTTGTGCGACTGCTTTGAAGTTATTTATTTTCTCCATTTGCCGCTTCTGCTTATAGCTCTCAACTTTCGATCATGTTTACAGTGGATCTCTTTTTACTTAACTCCAATTGGTTTGCATTTGAGGATGAGAGAACTGCTGATGAGCATTCATCTGGTTCACTTACTTCTTCATCCCCCAACACCGAGGAGGTGCATGAGAGTGTTAAAGAAGCTGATGGTGATGTCATTGTTGAGAAAGACGAGGATTTGGCAGACACTGCCACGTCTGAACCTCCTGAACAGAAACCAACTTTAGACGAGAATGTGCCTAACCAATTGTCAGAGGGCTTAAGAGAAACTGAAACCAGTGGGTCCGATAAACCACCAGAGTGGGTTGAGTGGAGAGAAAGTTCTCATTCGATTGAATTTCCTCCTACCTCAAATTCTACCAACACGGCCGATGCAGCTCAAGAGCCATCTTTGCCAAATGGCGAGCTACAAGTGGAATTAGGTGAACCTGATATTGTTGGACCAGATAAAACGGTTGCAGCAGATGATTGTGAGACTGATCACGGAGGGTCACCTGCAACGAAAGAGATTGAGCCTGGCACGAATCCTTCACAATCCACCAAAGTGACTGAAAAAGGAACCGAAACAATGGAAAATTAGACTCTCATCTGGACGGGCAAGATGTGAAAAAGAAGAATTAATTTATTGGAACTGAGTGTAAATTCTTATGCCAAGTGAAAGTAACCCCGGGAAGATGCTGCTCATGAAAGGTACAACTATGTCGACCGTTTTTGTTATGGGGTGTACAGTGAGCTAAGCTGATGTTTCTACCCATTTTTCACGTGACGGTGCTATCACAGCTCAATTGAAGCCTAACAGCTAATGAATATGTAGATCTGTTCTTTTTTCCCCACTTTTTTAGTTTTTGTACTACTGTTAGGTAAAAACCCGACTTGCTGTTACAAATGTTAAGTGTATGTTCACAGGATCTTGTTTATATCTTGTAGTTTACTTTCCCTTGTCCGAGTGACAGCAGCAAAATATATTCCTCCCTAAGTTGACAAATGTGTAAGGTGAGAAAAGGGTTTCATTTTATCAGCCTATTAAAGCTGTATAATAACTCACGACCTTTGTGTCGTACTATTCTCAAATTTTGTGTGGCTGCTTTGCATGTGTGTGTGGTAATTTGGTTCAACAAATTGGTCCCTTTCCAAGACAATATGATTAACCACCAAAAAAAAAAAAAAAAAGACAATATGATTAACGCGATTAAGATGGTTTGGGCATGTTTATGAGACTTTTAGATGACTTGCGACGATGTATGTAGGAAAGCACTCACCCAAATCAAAAGAGGTAGATGAAGACTTAAAGACTTGGAAAAACTATTAAAAATACATGTCATATCTAGAAATAAATGAAATGAAAATATGGCTTTTGAACGTAAATGATGGCGCGATATGATCCGATAAATGATCTCACATAGTGGGATTAATGCTTTGTTGTTGATATATACAATAGTTATAGTGAACTATTCTAAAAGCTTAGTATCAAAATTCAAGCGTTTTTTTGTACAATTGATGTCAAAATGATACTTGCATGAAACATATTTCAAAAATTGTTCAATAATGAAACTCTATATATTGCAAAAAAATGTTCAACTATAGAAACACTACTTAATATACCTTTTTAAATATATAATACCGAAAGCTAAACGATCAAATAAAAATTTTCTAACAGTTAAAACAATTTGACATAGGCGAGGTAAGTTAAGTAGTGCCTCAACTAAAAGAGGAGAAAATAAACGTGTTAGAAATTGTATGCTAATAGCTATAGCATACAAAATCAAAAACTCCAACATGTGTACAAATTGCTATAATTGTCAACTTCACCGGTCATCCGAGGGAGCATTAGAGTCGGCCTCCAAGCGCGTCTCTTCTTCTTTCCTTCCCGTGTCTAGACCTTCTCGGAGCCTCATCCTCACTTTCACTTTCATCATTCCTATTGCCATTTCCAGCACTATATCGATCCTCTTGACGTTGAGCTTTACCTCTTTGCTGATACTGACTTTCGTCGCCCGGCCCACCAGCCGAGCCTCCCATTTCCGTCGCCTTTTCTATCACCATTTGGTGCTTTCTGATCCCTCTTAGGTCTATTAGGATTTTGAAAAGGCGTTGGTGGGTAAAAAGGGTGGCATACCAACCGGCCGGCCAGGTCTTCCAGCAGCAGGACCACTACACCCATGAAAGGAGCCCTTCCGGGACCCATCATCATCCCAAATCCACCGGAAGGCCGACTGGGAACATCATCCCAGGAGGACCTGCAAAATCACCTACTCTAGGACCGCACGGTCCAAATCCACGTGGGCCCATACCAAAAGGATCGGGCATGGAAAACCATCAGGATTCATAGGTCCGTAAGGAAATCCATCGGGCCCCGTCAAGTTAGGGGAAAGCCTCGCATCCCTTGAAAGGGCGAGGTCCACGTGCAAGAGGTGGCATGTGAGGGGCCCACATCATTCCTCTACCTCTTCCCCTTCCGAACGCCTGTCCGAGGGCTTCGTCCTCTTCTTCGCTTTCTTCTTCTTCTTCTTCCTCTTCCTCTTCTTCATTGTCTTGAATGGTACTATATCTGGATTTTCGCTCGCGTTCTCAAGGCTTACTCCCTTCGCCTTCTCCTCTTCTCGTTTTGATTCTGCTGCCAGCTTAGACAGCCTGAG